>JBAJHW010000006.1:71391764-72844264 GCA_037013535.1 Intellagama lesueurii
TCTACCTTGTTGCTCCCAACTTACCTCAGTGAACCGATGGGGCGTAAAAGCCTGTTTTCCTGCTGCCATGTGCCTGAGTGCCAGATCAGGCAACATAGTCTACTTTGCTGCTGCCAACTTACCTCAGTGCCCCGATTGGCCACCAAAGCCTTCTTTCCAGCTGCCGTGTTTCTGAGTGCCAGATGGTGCAACACACTCTACTTTACTGCTGCCAACTTACCTCAGTGCCCCAATGGGGCCCAAACACCTGCTCTCTGATTGCCGTATACCTGAGTGCCCGATATGACAACGTACTCTACTTTGCTGCTGCCAACTTACCACAGGGCCCCGATGGGACTCAAAAGGCTGTTTTCCGGCTGCCGTGTGCCTCAGTGCCCGAAGGGGGAACACACTCTACTTTGCTGCTGCCAACTTACCGAAGTGCCCTGATGGGGTCCAAAAGCCTGCATTCCGGCTGCGGTGTGCCTGAGTGCCCGATGGGGGAACACACTCTACTTTGCTGCTCCAAACTTACCTCAGTGCCCCGGAGGGGACAAAAAGCCTGCGTTCCTGCTGCCATATGCCAGAGTGCCCGATGGGGCAATATACTCTACTTTGCTGCTGCCAACTTAACTCAGTGCCCTGATAGGGCCAAAAAGCCTGGGTTCCTGCTGACGTGTGCCTTAGTACCCGATGGGGGAACACACTCTACTTTGCTGCTGCCAACTTACCTCAGTGTGTCGATGGAGCCCCAAAGCCTGCTTTCCTGCTGCCGTGTGCTTCAGTGCCCGATGAGGGAACACAGTCTACTTTGCTTCTGCCAATATAACTCAGTGCCCCGATGCGGCCCAAAAGCCTGCTTTCCGGCTGTCGTATGCCAGAGTGCCCGATGGGGCAACACAATCTACTTTGCTGCTGCCAACTTACCACAGTGCCCGATGGGACCGAAAAGCCTGCGTTCCGGCTGCCGTGTACCTGAGTGCCCGATGGGGCAACACACTCTACTTTGCTGCTGCCAAGTTACCTCATTGCCCCGATGGGGCCCAAAAGCCTGCGATACTGCTGCCGTGTGCATGCGTGCACGATGGGGCAACACACTCTACTTTGCTGCTGCCAACTTACTTCAGTTCCCCAATGGAGTCCAAAAGCCTTCTTTCCGGCTGCATTGTGCCTGAGCGCCCAATGGGGCAGCACACTATATTTTGCTGCTCGCAACTTCCCTCAGTGCCCCGATGGGGCCCAAAGGCCTGCTTTCCGGCTGTCGTATGCCTGAGTGCCCAATGGGGCAACACACTCTACTCTGCTGCTGCCAACTTACCACAGTGCCCGATGGAGCCCAAAATTGTTGTGTTCTGCTTCCGTGTGCCTGAGTTCCCAATGGGGCAACACACTCTACTTTTCTGCTGCCAAGTTACCTCAGTGCCCCGATTGGGCCGAAAATCCTGCATTACTGCTGCCATGTGCAAGCATTCCCGATGGGGCAATGCAATCTACTTTGCTGCTGCTAACTTACCTTAGTGCACCGACGGGGCCCAAAAGCCTGCTTTGCGGTTGCCGTGTGCTGAGTGCCCGATGTGGCAACATACTCTACTTTGCTGCTTCCAACTTACCTCAGTGGCCCGATGGGGCCCAAAAGCCTTCTTTCCGGCTGCATTGTACCTGATCGCCCAATTGGGCAGCGCACTATATTTTGCTGCTCGCAACTTACCTCAGTGCCCCGATGCGGCCCAAAAGCCTGCTTTCCTACGGCCATGTGCCTGAGTACCCGATGGGGCAACACAGTCTACTTTTCTGCTGCCAACTTACCTTAGTGCCCCGATGGGGCCCAAAAGCCTGCTTTCCTGCTGCCGTGTTCCTGAGTTCCTTATGGGGCAACACACTGTACTGCCAACTTACCTCACTGCCCCGATGGGGCCAAAAATCCTGTTTTCTGGCTGCCGTATGCCTGAGTGCTCGACGGGCCAACAGACTCTACTTTGGTGCTTCCAACTTACCTCAGTGCCCCAATTTGGCCCAAAAGCCTGCTTTCCGGTTGCCGCGTGCCTGAGTGCCCGATGTGGCAACATACTCTACATTGCTGCTGTCAACTTACCTCAGTGGCCCGATGGGGCCCCAAAGCCAGCTTTCAAGCTGCGGTGTGCCTGAGTGCCCGATGCGGAAACACATTCATCTTTCCTGCTGCCAACTTACCTCAGTGCCCCGATGTGGCCCAAAAGCATGCTTTCCGGCTGCTGTGTGCCTGAGTGCCCGAAGGGCAACACACTCTACCTTGCTGCTCCCAACTTACCTCAGTGCACCGATGGGGTGTAAAAGCCTGCTTTCCTGCTGCCATGTGCCTGAGTGCCAGATCGGGCAACATAGTCTACTTTGCTGCTGCCAACTTACCTCAGTGCCCCGCTGGGGCCCAAAAGCCTGCTTTCCTGCTGCCGTGTGCCTGAGTGCCCGATGGGGCAACACACTATACTTTGCTCTTGCCAACTTTCATCAGGGCCCCGATGGGGCCCAAGAGCCTGCTTTCCTGCTTCCGTTTCCCTGAGTGCCCGATGGGGCAACAAACTCTACTTTGCTCCTGTCAACTTACGTCAGTGTCCCGATGGGGCCCAAAAGCCTGCTTTCCGGCTGCCGTGTGCATGAGAGCCCGATGTGGCAACATACTCTACATTGCTGCTTCCAACTTACCTCAGTGCCCCGATGGGGCCCAAAAGCCTGCTTTCTGGCTGCGGTCTGTCTGAGTGCCCAATGGGGCAACATAGCCTACTTTGCTGCTGACAACTTTCCTCAGTGCCCCGATGGGGCCCAAAAGCCTGCTTTCCGTCTACGGTGTGCCTGAGTGCCCGATGGGTGTAGGAATGAGAGATGGGAAAACACATTTTGGTGCTGCCAACTTACCTCAGTGCCCCAATGAGGCACAAAAGCCTGCTTTCCGGCTGCCGAATGCCTGAGTGCCCGATGGGGCAATATACTCTACATTGCTGCTGTCAACTTACCTCAGTGCCCTGATGGGGCCCAAAAGCATGCTTTCCGGCTGCCGTGTGCCTGAGTGCCAGAAGAGCAACACACTCTACCTTGCTGCTCCCAACTTACCTCAGTGCACCGATGGGGCGTAAAAGCCTGCTTTCTTGCTGCAATGTGCCTGAGTGCCAGATCGGGCAACATAGTCTACTTTGCTGCTGCCAACTTACCTCAGTGCCCCGATTGGCCACCAAAGCCTGCTTTCCGGCTCCCGTGTTTCTGAGTGCCCAATGGGGCAACACACTCTACTTTACTGCTGCCAATTTACCTCAGTGCCCCGATGAGGCCCAAAAGCCTGCTCTCTGATTGCCGTGTGCCTCAGTGCCCGATTTGACAACGTACTCTACTTTGCTGCTGCCAACTTACCTCAGAGCCCCGATGGGGCCCAAAAGCCTGTTTTCCGGCTGCCGTGTGCCTGAGTGCCCGAAGGGGGAACACACTCTACTTTGCTGCTGCCAACTTACCGAAGTGCCCTGATGGGGTCCAAAAGCCTGCATTCCGGCTGCGGTGTGCCTGAGTGCCCGATGGGGGAACACACTCTACTTTGCTGCTGCCAACTTACCTCAGTGCCCCGATGGGTCCGAAAAGCCTGCTTTCCTGCTGCCACATGCCTGAGTGCCCGATGGGGCAATATACTCTACTTTGCTGCTGCCAACTTAACTCAGTGCCTTGTTGGAGCCTAAAAGCAATCTTTCCGGCTGTCGTGTGCCTGAGTGCCCGAAGGGCGACACACTCTACCTTGCTGCTGCCAACTTACCTCAGTGCCCCGATGGGGCCCAAAGACCTGCTTTCCGGCTGCCGTGTGCCTGAGTGTCCGATGGGGCACCACAGTCTACTTTGCTGCTGACAACTTACCTCAGTGCCCCGATGGGGTCCAAAAGCCTGCTTTCCTACGGCCATGTGCCTGAGTGCCCGATGGGGCAACACAGTCTACTGTTCTGCTGCCAACTTACCTCAGTGCCCCGATGGGGCCCAAAAGCCTGCTTTCCTGCTGCCGTGTTCCTGAGTGCCTTATGGGGCAACACACTCTACTTTGCTGCTCCCAACTTACCTCAGTGCCCCGATGGGACCCAAAAGCCTGTGTTCCTGCTGCCGTTTACCTGAGTGCCCAATAGGGCAACACACTCTACTTTGTTTCCGCGAACTTACCTCAATGCCCCGATGGGGCACAAAAGCTTGCTTTCTGGCTGCCATGTGCCTGATTGCCCAATGGGGCAACACATTCAACTTTGCTACTGCCAACTTCCCTCAGTGCCCCGATGGGGTCCAAAAGCCTTCTTTCTGGCTGCCGTGTGCCTGAGTGCCCGATGGGGCAACACACTCTACTTTACTGCTGCCAACTTACCTCAGTGCTCCGATGGGCCCAAAAGCGTGCTTCCCGGCTGTCGTGTGCCTTAGTGCGCGATGGGGCAACACAGTAGACTTTGCTTCTGCCAACTTACCTCAGTGCCCCGAGGGGACCCAAAAGCCTGCTTTCGTGCTGCCGTGTGCCTGAGTGCCCGATGGGGCAACACACTCTACTTTCCTGCTGTCAACTTGCCTCAGCGCCCCAATGGGGCCCAAATGCCTGTGTTCCTGCTGCCATATGCCTGAGTGCCCCATAGGGCAACACAGTAGACTTTGCTTCTGCCAACTTACCTCAGTGCCCCGAGGGGACCCAAAAGCCTGCTTTCGTGCTGCCGTGTGCCTGAGTGCCCGATGGGGCAACACACTCTACTTTGCTGCTGTCAACTTGCCTCAGTGCCCCCATTGGGCCCAAAAGCCTGCTTTCATGCTGCCGTGTTCCTTAGTGCCCGATGGAGAAACACACTTACCTGCTGCCAACTTACCTCAGTGCCCCGATGGGGCCCAAAAGCCTGCTTTCCGGCTGCCGTGTTCCTGAGTGCCTCATGGCGCGTCACACTATACTTTGCTGCTGTCAACTAACCTAAGTGCCCCGATCGGCGCCAAAAGCATGCTTTCCGGCTGCCGTGTGACTGAGAGACCGATGGGCAACACACTCTACCATGCTGCTGCCAACTTACCTCAGTGCCCCGATGGGGCCCAAAAAGCCTGCTTTCCGTCTACGGTGTGCCTGAGTGCCCGATGGGTGTAGGAATGACAGATGGGAAAACACATTTTGGTGCTGCCAACTTACCTCAGTGCCCCAATGAGGCACAAAAGCCTGCTTTCCGGCTGCCGAATGCCTGAGTGCCCGATGGGGCAATATACTCTACATTGCTGCTGTCAACTTACCTCAGTGCCCTGATGGGGCCCAAAAGCATGCTTTCCGGCTGCCGTGTGCCTGAGTGCCAGAAGAGCAACACACTCTACCTTGCTGCTCCCAACTTACCTCAGTGCACCGATGGGGCGTAAAAGCCTGCTTTCTTGCTGCAATGTGCCTGAGTGCCAGATCGGGCAACATAGTCTACTTTGCTGCTGCCAACTTACCTCAGTGCCCCGATTGGCCACCAAAGCCTGCTTTCCGGCTCCCGTGTTTCTGAGTGCCCAATGGGGCAACACACTCTACTTTACTGCTGCCAATTTACCTCAGTGCCCCGATGAGGCCCAAAAGCCTGCTCTCTGATTGCCGTGTGCCTCAGTGCCCGATTTGACAATTGTACTCTACTTTGCTGCTGCCAACTTACCTCAGAGCCCCGATGGGGCCCAAAAGCCTGTTTTCCGGCTGCCGTGTGCCTGAGTGCCCGAAGGGGGAACACACTCTACTTTGCTGCTGCCAACTTACCGAAGTGCCCTGATGGGGTCCAAAAGCCTGCATTCCGGCTGCGGTGTGCCTGAGTGCCCGATGGGGGAACACACTCTACTTTGCTGCTGCCAACTTACCTCAGTGCCCCGATGGGTCCGAAAAGCCTGCTTTCCTGCTGCCACATGCCTGAGTGCCCGATGGGGCAATATACTCTACTTTGCTGCTGCCAACTTAACTCAGTGCCTTGTTGGAGCCTAAAAGCAAGCTTTCCGGCTGTCGTGTGCCTGAGTGCCCGAAGGGCGACACACTCTACCTTGCTGCTGCCAACTTACCTCAGTGCCCCGATGGGGCCCAAAGACCTGCTTTCCGGCTGCCGTGTGCCTGAGTGTCCGATGGGGCACCACAGTCTACTTTGCTGCTGACAACTTACCTCAGTGCCCCGATTGGGTCGAAAAGCCTGCTTTCCTGCTGCCGTGTACTTGAGTGTCCAATGGGGCAACACACTCTGCTTTGCTGCTGCCAACTTGCCTCAGTGCCCCGATGGGGTGTAAAAGCCTGCTTTCCTGCTGCCATGTGCCTGAGTGCCAGATCGGGCAACATAGTCTACTTTGCTGCTGCCAACTTACCTCAGTGCCCCGATGGGGCCCAAAAGCCTGCTTTCCTGCTGCCGTGTGCCTGAGTGCCCGATGCGGCAACACACTATACTTTGCCCTTGCCAACTTTCATCAGTGCCCCGATTGGGCCCAAAAGCCTGCTTTCCGGTTGCCGCGTGCATGAGAGCCCGATGTGGCAAAATACTCTACATTGCTGCTTCCAACTTACCTCAGTGCCCCGATGGGGCCCAAAAGCCTGCTTTCTGGCAGCGGTGTGTCTGAGTGCCCGATGGGGCAACATAGCCTACTTTGCTGCTGACAACTTTCCTCAGTGCCCCGATGGGGTCCAAAAGCCTGCTTTCCTACGGCCATGTGCCTGAGTGCCCGATGGGGCAACACAGTCTACTGTTCTGCTGCCAACTTACCTCAGTGCCCCGATGGGACCCAAAAGCCTGTGTTCCTGCTGCCGTTTACCTGAGTGCCCAATAGGGCAACACACTCTACTTTGTTTCCGCGAACTTACCTCAATGCCCCGATCGGGCACAAAAGCCTGCTTTCTGGCTGCCATGTGCCTGATTGCCCAATGGGGCAACACATTCAACTTTGCTACTGCCAACTTCCCTCAGTGCCCCGATGGGGTCCAAAAGCCTGCTTTCTGGCTGCCGTGTGCCTGAGTGCCCGATGGGGCAACACACTCTACTTTACTGCTGCCAACTTACCTCAGTGCTCCGATGGGCCCAAAAGCGTGCTTCCCGGCTGTCGTGTGCCTTAGTGCGCGATGGGGCAACACAGTAGACTTTGCTTCTGCCAACTTACCTCAGTGCCCCGAGGGGACCCAAAAGCCTGCTTTCGTGCTGCCGTGTGCCTGAGTGCCCGATGGGGCAACACACTCTACTTTGCTGCTGTCAACTTGCCTCAGCGCCCCAATGGGGCCCAAATGCCTGTGTTCCTGCTGCCATATGCCTGAGTGCCCCATAGGGCAACACAGTAGACTTTGCTTCTGCCAACTTACCTCAGTGCCCCGAGGGGACCCAAAAGCCTGCTTTCGTGCTGCCGTGTGCCTGAGTGCCCGATGGGGCAACACACTCTACTTTGCTGCTGTCAACTTGCCTCAGTGCCCCCATTGGGCCCAAAAGCCTGCTTTCATGCTGCCGTGTTCCTTAGTGCCCGATGGAGAAACACACTTACCTGCTGCCAACTTACCTCAGTGCCCCGATGGGGCCCAAAAGCCTGCTTTCCGGCTGCCGTGTTCCTGAGTGCCTCATGGCGCGTCACACTATACTTTGCTGCTGTCAACTAACTTAAGTGCCCCGATCGGCGCCAAAAGCATGCTTTCCGGCTGCCGTGTGACTGAGAGACCGATGGGCAACACACTCTACCGTGCTGCTGCCAACTTACCTCAGTGCCCCGATGGGGCCCAAAAGCCTGCTTTCCGGCTACGGTGTGCCTGAGTGCCCGATGGGTGTAGGAATGACAGATGGGAAAACACATTTTGGTGCTGCCAACTTACCTCAGTGCCCCAATGAGGCACAAAAGCCTGCTTTCCGGCTGCCGAATGCCTGAGTGCCCGATGGGGCAATATACTCTACATTGCTGCTGTCAACTTACCTCAGTGCCCTGATGGGGCCCAAAAGCATGCTTTCCGGCTGCCGTGTGCCTGAGTGCCAGAAGGGCAACACGCTCTACCTTGCTGCTCCCAACTTACCTCAGTGCACCGATGGGGCGTAAAAGCCTGCTTTCTTGCTGCAATGTGCCTGAGTGCCAGATCGGGCAACATAGTCTACTTTGCTGCTGCCAACTTACCTCAGTGCCCCGATTGGCCACCAAAGCCTGCTTTCCGGCTCCCGTGTTTCTGAGTGCCCAATGGGGCAACACACTCTACTTTACTTCTGCCAATTTACCTCAGTGCCCCGATGAGGCCCAAAAGCCTGCTCTCTGATTGCCGTGTGCCTGAGTGCCCGATTTGACAACGTACTCTACTTTGCTGCTGCCAACTTACCTCAGAGCCCCGATGGGGCCCAAAAGCCTGTTTTCCGGCTGCCGTGTGCCTGAGTGCCCGAAGGGGGAACACACTCTACTTTGCTGCTGCCAACTTACCGAAGTGCCCTGATGGGGTCCAAAAGCCTGCATTCCGGCTGCGGTGTGCCTGAGTGCCCGATGGGGGAACACACTCTACTTTGCTGCTGCCAACTTACCTCAGTGCCCCGATGGGTCCGAAAAGCCTGCTTTCCTGCTGCCACATGCCTGAGTGCCCGATGGGGCAATATAGTCTACTTTGCTGCTGCCAACTTAACTCAGTGCCTTGTTGGAGCCTAAAAGCCTGCTTTCCTGCTGGCATGTGCCTGAGAGCCAGATCGGGCAACATAGTCTACTTTGCTGCTGCCAACTTACCTCAGTGCCCCGATTGGCCACCAAAGCCTGCTTTCCGGCTGCTGTGTTTCTGAGTGCCCAATGGGGCAACACACTCTACTTTACTGCTGCCAACTTACCTCCGTGCCCCGATGGGTCCGAAAAGCCTGCTTTCCTGCTGCCATATGCCTGAGTGCTCGATGGGGCAACATACTGTACTTTGCTGCAGCGAACTTAACTCAGTGCCCTGTTTTGGCCAAAAACCCTGGGTTCCTGCTGACGTGTGCCTGAGTACCTGATGGGGGAACACACTCTAGTTTGCTGCTGCCAACTTACCTCAGTGCACCGATGGGCCCCAGAAGCCTGATTTCCTTCTGCCGTGAGCCTGAGTGACCGATGGTACAATATACTCTACTTTGCTGCTTCCAACTTAACTCAGTGACCTGATGGGGCCAAAAAGCAAGCTTTCCGGCTGTCGTGTGCCTGAGTGCCCGAAGGGCGACACACTCTACCTTGCTGCTGCCAACTTACCTCAGTGCCCCGATGGGGCCCAAAGACCTGCTTTCCGGCTGCCGTGTGCCTGAGTGTCCGATGGGGCACCACAGTCTACTTTGCTGCTGACAACTTACCTCAGTGCCCCGATTGGGTCGAAAAGCCTGCTTTCCTGCTGCCGTGTACTTGAGTGTCCAATGTGGCATCACACTCTGCTTTGCTGCTGCCAACTTACCTCAGTGCCCCGATGGGGCCCAAAAGCCTGCTTTCCTGCTGCCGTGTGCCTGAGTGCCCGATGCGGCAATACACTATACTTTGCTCTTGCCAACTTTCATCAGTGCCCCGATTGGGCCCAAAAGCCTGCTTTCCGGTTGCCGCGTGCATGAGAGCCCGATGTGGCAACATACTCTATATTGCTGCTTCCAACTTACCTCAGTGCCCTGATGGGGCCCAAAAGCCTGCTTTCCTACGGCCATGTGCCTGAGTGCCCGATGGGGCAACACAGTCTACTGTTCTGCTGCCAACTTACCTCAGTGCCCCGATGGGGTCCAAAAGCCTGCTTTCTGGCTGCCGTGTGCCTGAGTGCCCGATGGGGCAACACACTCTACTTTACTGCTGCCAACTTACCTCAGTGCCCCGATGGGCCCAAAAGCGTGCTTCCTGGCTGTCGTGTGCCTTAGTGTGCAATGGGGCAACACAGTAGACTTTGCTTCTGCCAACTTACCTCAGTGCCCCGAGGGGGCCCAAAAGCCTGCGTTACTCCTGCCGTGTGCCTGCGTGCCCGATGGGACAATACGTTCTACTTTCCTGCTGCCAACTTACATCAGGGCCCTGATGGGGCCGAAAAGCCTGCTTCCCGGCTGTCGTGTGCCTGAGTGCCCGATGGGGCAACACACTCTACTTTGCTGCTCCCAACTTACCTCAGTGCTCCGATGGGGCCCAAATGGCTGCATTCCTGCTGCCGTGTGCTTGAGTGCCCAGTGGGGAAACACACTCTACTTTGCTGCTGTCAACTTGCCTCAGCGCCCCAATGGGGCCCAAATGCCTGTGTTCCTGCTGCCATATGCCTGAGTGCCCCATGGGGCAACACAGTAGACTTTGCTTCTGCCAACTTACCTCAGTGCCCCGAGGGTACCCAAAAGCCTGCTTTCGTGCTGCCGTGTGCCTGAGTGCCCGATGGGGCAACACACTCTACTTTGCTGCTGTCAACTTGCCTCAGTGCCCCCATTGGGCCTCAAAGCCTGCTTATTGGCTGCCGTGTGCCTGAGTACCCAATGTGGCAACACACACTACTTTGTTCCTGCCAACTTACCTCAGTGCACCGATTAGGCCCAAAAGCCTGCTTTCATGCTGCCGTGTTCCTTAGTGCCCGATGGAGAAACACACTTACCTGCTGCCAACTTACCTCAGTGCCCCGATGGGGCTCAAAAGCCTGCTTTCCGGCTGCCGTGTTCCTGAGTGCCTCATGGCGCATCACACTATACTTTGCTGCTGTCAACTAACCTCAGTGCCCCGATCGGCGCCAAAAGCATGCTTTCCGGCTGCCGTGTGACTGAGAGACCGATGGGCAACACTCTCTACCGTGCTGCTGCCAACTTACCTCAGTGCCCCGATGGGGCCCAAAAGCCTGCTTTCCGGCTACGGTGTGCCTGAGTGCCCGATGGGTGTAGGAATGACAGATGGGAAAACACATTTTGGTGCTGCCAACTTACCTCAGTGCCCCAATGAGGCACAAAAGCCTGCTTTCCGGTTGCCGCGTGCCTGAGTGCCTGATGTGGAAACATACTCTACATTGCTGCTTCCCAACTTACCTCAGTGCCCCGATGGGGCCCAAAAGCCTGCTTTCTGGCTGCGGGTGTGTCTGAGTGCCCGATGGGGCAACACAGTCTACTGTTCTGCTGCCAACTTACCTCAGTGCCCCGATGTGACCCAAAAGCCTGTGTTCCTGCTGCCTTTTGCCTGAGTGCCCGATATTTTGAGAGAAGATACTTTGATTGGAAGAGATTACTGGACGTTACTGGATGTCGGAAGAATTTTTTTTTCTTTTCTCCTTTACCCTCCCCTTTTTTTCTTTTTGATTTTTTTCCCTTTCCCCCCCCCTCTATTTTGTATTGAGGGTTGGAATTTTTTTTCTCTTTCTTTCCTGCCCACTTTTTTATAATATTAAAATTCTTTTTTAATATTATTAATAATTTTTTTTATTAAATTCTTTTTTTAAAATATTTTTTTTTCTCTTTCATATTTTTTTTCTTTTCCTTTTTTTTCTCTTTTTTTCATTGTTGTTCTTTTGTATGTGGGTTTTTGATTCAGGATTTGTTTTGTTTTGTTTTGTTTTTGTTTTCTTTATTATTGTTTTGGATTACCTGATTAGGCTGGGGTTGTAGAAAGAAGAAGAGATGTTAAAAGTTAGGAGGGAAGGCATTTGAGTATATATATAGATAAAAATATGAGGTGGGGTGAAATAGGGATGAAGGTTTGGCTGGGGTCCGGACTGGTGGGGGGTGACGTCTCCCCCCCTCCCAGAGCTCGCGCCAAACATTAGTGGGACGTGGGGAAACGGGAGGGAGGAAAATAATTTATATGTAGGTAAGAAGGACAGGGATAGGAAATTAGAGGTAGGTGAATTCATTTTTTCAGTTGTTTTTGTTTTTGTTTTTTTTGTTATGTGAGATGCACAAAGGGACTGAATAAGAGGCAGAGGATGGAACGGATATGGGGAAAAACATAAGGGTAGTGACTTTAAATGTGAAAGGCCTAGGGTCTGTATTAAAGAGAAGGAGGATAGAATTATTATTAAAGAAAAGTAAAGTTGACATTATCTTTTTACAAGAGACACATCAACTAAAGGATGGAGTCAATGAATTGAAATTACAAAACATTCATATATATGAAAAAGCATTTGGGACCTCTAAATCTAGAGGGGTAGCAATACTAATATCTAAACATTGTGAATTTGTGATAAAAGAAGTAATAAAAGATAGTAATGGTAGATATTTGATAATTCAAGGTCAAATGGGGGAGGAAGATTATACATTAGTAAATGTGTATGCACCAAACATGAATCAAGGAGAATTTTATAGAACTGTGATTAAAGAAATGGAAAAGGTTAGGAAAGGATATGTGATCATGGCAGGAGATTTCAATATGGTTCTGGATAAGGTGAAAGATAAATCCACATGTAAAAAAGATGAGTTGAATAAAAGAGGTACCCTCCTGAGTAAGATACTAAACACTACGGATTTGAAAGATATATGGAGAGAATTAAAGGGAGATGAAAGAAGGTTTACATATTATTCTTCTGTACATAATAGTTATTCTAGAATAGATTTCATGTTTATTTCACAAAACTTAATTTCAAAAGTAGTAGATACGAATATTAATGTGATAAAAATAACAGATCACGCGTTGATGGTGTTGGAGATGAAAGTTAAGAAGGACTAGAGAAGCTAGAAGATGGAGAATAGACTCCAATATTTTTCAACATACAGAGGTTGTAGATAAAGTTAAGAAAGAATGGCTGGAAATATGGTCATTTAATGAAGCAGGTGGGAATAAAATAGGAGTGTTATGGGACACTATGAAAGCAGTCATGAGAGGAATTGCCATAAGAGAATCCTGTAGATTAAAAAAATTGAGAGAAGAAAATATAAAAAGAATTGAAGAATCATTAAAAGATTTAGAAAGCAAATATTTTATGGATAGAGATAACAAAAAATTAATTGAGATCCAAGCTAAAAGAAAGGAATTAGAAGGTTTAGAGTTAGAAAAGGTCCAGAGGGACTTGATATACGCTAGGAGGAATTTCTTCGAATACAGTAATAAAAATTCAAAGCTTTTAGCTAGAATAGTTCAAATTAAAAGAGCAAAAAATATAATTGGAGTGATTAAAGATAAAACAGGAAAGAATTGTAGCTTAATGAAAGAAAAACTAAAGATAATACAGGAATTCTATCAAAATTTATATAAAAGTAATAGTGTATCGAAAGAAGATATAGAAAATTATATTAAAGAAAATGTTAAGAGTAAATTATCAGAGAATGATAAAAAGGATTTAGATAGATAAAAGAGGAAGAGATTATAGAGACTATTAATAAATTAAAAAATGGTAAAACTCCAGGTTTTGACGGATTAGGATCAGAATATTATAAAACTTTTAAACCAATATTGATCCCTAAGTTAAAAGTGCTCTATAATGAAATATTGGAAGGAGAGAGAATACCAGATTCTTGGAAACATTCATTAATAACTCTTATCCCAAAGCCTAATAAAGATGTAACAGACCCAAGTTCATATAGACCTATTTCACTATTAAATCAAGATGCAAAGATTTTTACTGCAATACTTGCGAATAGAATTAATAAATTTATTATAAAATATATTAAAGAGGATCAGAATGGTTTTTTAAAGGGTAGGCAAATGGAGAATTTAACTAGGAGGGTATTGAATATTTTATACAATATAGAAAAAGACAAATTGAAGGCAGGTATTTTTTCATTAGATATATTTAAGGCATTTGATTGCGTGGAATGGCCAACATTAAAGATTTTGTTAAAAGGTTGGGGTTTTGGAAAGAAATTTAGGGGGATAATAGATCAACTATATCTGGAGAATACCTCTGTAGTAATAGTTAATGATGGGATTACAGAACAAATAGCTTTAGGCCAAGGCACTAGACAAGGTTGCCCTCTTTCTCCAGTTCTGTTTTGCTTGATTATTGAAATGTTGGCAAATGTGATAAGGAATGATGATTTAATCGAAGGTATGGGGAAAAAGAATAAAATAAAGATTAATCTATTTGCTGATGATTCCTTGTTGACAGTGAAAAATCCGTTAGAATGTGTAGATAAAATTAGAACTCATTTAGAAAAATTTGGACGAATAACTGGATTATGTGTAAATTGGCAAAAATCTGAATTAATGTTATTTAATCATAATAGAGTAGAACAAGAAAGGTGTGTTGAAAAATATGATTTCAAATTATGTAAATCAATTAAATATTTAGGAATAGATCTAGCAAAAAATATTCAAAAAATAAAGGAATATAATTATAATAAACTAAAGGAAGTGATTAAAAACAAATTACAGGAATACAGTAATTTTAAGCTATCTTGGTTTGGAAGGATTGCATTGATAAAAATGAAAATCTTACCAAAAATTAATTTTTTATTTAGAATGTTACCAATACAGTTAACAGAGGATGATTTGAAATTTTGGCAAGGAATAATTAATAAGTACTGTAATGAAGGGAAGAGATCTAGAATAAATAAAAAGTATTGGTATAAAACAACAAAAAAAGGTGGTATAGGTTTACCAAATATAAAAAATTATTATTTGGCTAACCAATTGAGGTTTATTGGGGAAATTATATATAATCCAGAAAGGCTAATTTGGTGGGAAATGGAATCATCAGAATTACAGGCAGATATAGAAAAATATTTATTCGGTATAGTTAAGAAAGATAAAATAAGTGAAATCAATAACCCATTTTTAAAGACATTGTTAAATATATGGTATAAGTGCAAAAAGAATTTATGTTCATCATACTCCCCACTTGGATTAGTGACAGAAATAGAAAATTTTCCTACCAATATGAAAGTGTATGTGGATCTATTTAAAGAAAAGAAAGTGATTAGATTGAAAGATTGGTTGTATAAAATGAGATCGACAGATCAAATGAAACAAACTCTTCAGAATAGGAGCATTTCATGGTTGAATTATATACAGTTAGAAAGATGGACTAATGAATGGGTAAATAAATATAATAAAGGTAGAGAATATACAAAGTATGAACAATTTTTATTGTCATATGAGGACATTCGGATGACTGACTCAGTGAAAGGTACTGTGAGTAAAATTTACTTACTTCTTAATTTAGAGGAAGAGGAAAGTGAGAAAGAAGGATTAAAAATAGTGTGGGAGCAAGATATTGGGAAAAGAATAAATGAAGAAGAATGGAGGATGATATGGAAAATGAGGGTGTTAAGATTTATGTCAGTAAGAATAAGGGAAAAAAATTTTAAACTTAGTTTAAGATGGTATTTAACACCGTCAAAATTAAATAAAATTAATGGCAATCATCCGAATGTCTGTTGGAAATGTGGGAAGGAAATTGGTACATACTTTCATATGTGGTGGGAATGTGAAAAAGTGCAAAGATTTTGGAAACAAATTTTTAAAGAATTAAGCTACATATGTGAAAAAGATATAGAATTTAATGCTGAGATTGCTTTGTTATCAATATATGAGAATGTGGAATATGATAAAATGACTAAAGAATTGATAACCAATTTATTAACAGCAGCTAGATTGATTATAGCTAGGCAATGGAAATCAAAAGTCGAATTGCAAATTGAAGAATGGTATAAAGAAATATGGAATATAGCAATAAATGATAAATTAACTTGTAACTTAAAGGTTAAGAAAGGAGAGTTGAAAAAAAATAACTTTTATGATATATGGGGTAGATTTTTGGAATATGTATTAATAAGAGGAAAAGGGAAAGCTCCAAATCAAGAATCAATGCAGTTTTGGAGAAGAGGACAATAGAAGAAGAGGAAGAAGAAGAACAATAAGGAAGAGGAAGATTATGGCAAGAGGTCCCGCATATGGTGGTGGGGAACACAGTTAAATTGTATTTTAGTTCGTATGTTATATGTTTTTGTTTATGTTATAGTTATATAATAATTAAAAATAAAAAAAATTAAAAATAAATAAATCAAGAGATCATCATAAAAAAAAAAAAGGAATGAAGGAATTCTCGAAGGAAGGAAGGAAGGAAGGAAGGAAAGAAAGAAAGGAAGACAAAAAGAAAGAATTAGAAAGGAAGGAAGATAGAATGGAATGAAGCAAAGAAAGAAAGAAAAACAGAAGGAAGGTAGAATTGAAAGAAAGAAAGCAGGAATGAATGAAAGAAAGAAACAAACAAAGTATTAGAAAGGAAGTATGGATGGATGGATGGGAGGGAGGGAGGAAGGAATGAAGGTAGAAAGAAAGAAAGAAAAGAAAGAAAGAAAGAAAGAAAGAAAGAAAGAAAGAAGAAGAAAGAAAGAAAAAGAAGTAAAGGAACTTAAGATGGAAGGAAATAAATAAATAAGGACAGAATGGAAAGAAAGAAAGAGAAAGAAAGAAAGAGAGGAAGAGAGGAAGGAAGGAAGGAAGGAAGGAAGGAAGGAAGGAAATAGAAAAGAAGGAAGGAAGGAAGAGAGAAGTGAAGGAACTTAAGATGGAAGGAAATAAATAAATAAATAAATAAATAAGGACAGAATGGAAAGAAAGAAAAAGAGAGAGAGAGAGAGAAAGAAAGAAAGAAAGAAAGAGAGGAAGGAAGGAAGGAAGGAAGGAAGGAAGGAAGGAAGGAAGGAAGGAAGGAAGGAAGGAAGGAAGGAAGGAAGGAAGGAAGGAAGGAAGGAAGGAAGGAAGGAAGAATTAGAAAGGAAGGGAGGAAGGAAAAAAGAAGGAAGGAAGGAAGGAAGGAAAGAAGGAAGGAAAGAAGCAAGCAAGCAAGCAAGCAAGCAAGCAAGCAAGCAAGCAAGCAAGCAAGCAAGCAAGAAAGCAAGAAAGAAAGAAAGAAAGAAAGAAAGAAAGAAAGAAAGAAAGAAAGAAAGAAAGAAAGGCTCACAGGACCCCCTCACCAACCTATATGGGCGAGTCCCATGTCCTGTTGTCGTGCTGTCCCTAAGACAGAATTACCCTGGTTGGCAAAATATCAAGCCCCCCTCGGGCATTCCAGCCCCCAGCCTTTGCTGGGAGGGACCCAGCAGGTCTTTCCTCCCAGCACTGTAACCTCACGATCTGCAGCGCTGAAAGTTCAGACCTGCTATGCACTGCTTGAACTCCATGGGCACTCACTGATTCAATTTCCTTCCGCTCTACCCGCCACGAAATGGGCAAGCTTGCTATGCTCCATTTCCCCGATCCAGCTGAAAGTTTCGGCACACAGGCCCCTACAAAGATCCCTCAAAAAAATCTCTAAACCAGCCTCAGATAAATGAACCCCATCACCTCTATAAAGCTCCAGTTGGTCCTATGTGATCTCCAGGTGTCCTATTACTGATCCTAAGCCATCAACCATTGCTCTGCAAACTTCCTTATTAACTTTCCTATGTGCTCGATTTATGCTACTAGCATTGCAGTTGGCTCTCCAAACATGCCGAGGAATAATCGTTGACCAAACTATTCTTGAAAATGGGAACTTTGCCTTCCAGCTCCTCAAATCAGCCAGAATGTCCAGCACAAGGGACTTGCCACTGCTCCTGGCCAAGTCATTACCCCCCAGATGAACCAACAACACATCTGGGGTACACCAGCTGCTTCTGCATCTGCTATGTTGGAAAACTTGCCCCAAAGCATGCCCCTCTGGCCAAGCCATTTCAAGCTTGCTGCTGGTTGCAGTCCCAAATCTTGGCTCCATGCTGTCCTGGCAGCATAATCTGCCACCCAGTGAATGAAACTGTGACCCAGCAACAGGATCCTCAATTGCCGTTCAGGTCGCTCTTTATCTGAAAGAAAGAAACAAAGAGCCCAGCAGCAGCCTACAGCTGTGGCAAGTCCTACACGTAAAGTTTGTATCTATGGGAGGACCATCTCCTCTGGGACATACCCTAGTATGGCAGCAGTAGACACTGCCCCAATGCGAAATGAGTGGGTTCCAAAGCGCCATCCAGCCAAACCCACTCATTCCAAAGCAGCTCCAGTTACCTTCCAAAATTGGTATTTTGTCAGTGGGGTGCCGTCACTATGACAAAATAAGTAGCCCTGATCTTCCCCCCTTTTCTTAAAGTAATCCTCTAGTGCCCTAACTGGGCATATTTCTAAAATGGAGCAAATCCCTAGTGAGATAAAGGCTCCTTTCCCTAATTGATCTGTTTTAGATCTCCGGATATGCAATTGTAACCTGTCTTTGCCCATTGTGACATCTGCAAGTTGTAACGCCATTCGTGACATGTCATGCTTGCCAGCTGCCACAACCTCTCTAATACGAAATGCTCCAAAAAATGTCAAAAGTGTTGCTGCCTGAAAGAGGGAAGCCTCGTACCTATCACTACAAATGCTGCCCCATGATTCAACAAACCTCATCAGTATGGCTGGAGGAAAAGGGGACCTATCATCGGGCATTCTAATTCTTTCCTAAGTCCTGAAGCTTATGGAAACCTTTTCCCACTTGCTCCTATTTATGATTTTATTTAAATATATAGATATATAGATATAAACAAAAGAAATCCCTTGGGATTTGTTCTCTAATGTTGTTCTCTAATTCCTTCTGCCTTTTTCTTTTTTTAAAAATACAAAACAAAATGGCTATAAGCAGGCTCCGCTGGGCATCAAGGCTGATCCCCAACACTACACTCCAACCTTGGGGAGTGCCGATGCACCCCCCACAGCTCCCTCGACGCCATTGGCTGCTACGCAGCAAAAAAAATCCCTGCAGTGCTGAACAAAGCCACTGCCAGGGAATGCAAGCCTCGAAAGAGGCTGAGCACGTTGGGGAGTGTCCTTTTAAGGAAGTTCCACTTCCCCCGGGTAACTATGAGAATAGTGCGTCTCGCGCTATCCCGAGGGGAGGGCAAAGGAGCTCCACTTGGCAAGAAGTGCCAGCGGAGCCAACATTCTACCTTTTTTCGATCCTTCCTTCCTTCCTTCCTTCCTTCCTTCCTTCCTTCCTTCCTTCCTTCCTTCCTTCCTTCCTTCCTTCCTTCCTTCCTTCCTTCCTTCCTTCCTTCACTCCATCTTTTTCTTTCTTTCTTTCTTTCTTTTTTTCTTTCTTTTCTACCTTCCTTCCTTCCTTCCTTCCTTCCTTCCTTCCTTCCTTCCTTCCTTCCTTCCTTCCTTCCTTCCTTCCTTCCTTCCTTCCTTCCTTCCTTCCTTCCTTCCTTCCTTCCTTCCTTCCTTCCTTCCTTCCTTCCTTCCTTCCTTTCTCTCCATTCTACCTTCCTTCGGTTGTTCTTTCTTTCTTTCTCTTCAGAAGATACGAATAGCTTTCCCAGACCTTTGTTTTCAATCTGTTTAGAATCTTTTCTTTTTATATGAGTTTCTTGGAGACAGATTATTTCCATATTCAATTTTCTCAAATATTGAAATGCTTTGGCATGCTTTTGAGGCAAGTTCAGACCAGTGATATTCAAAGAACAGATCTTCCATTTTCCCTTAGACATCTTTTGGTTTTTTATTAATTTTATCATCTTTCTGTTTCTTGGTTTTGTCTCTTGCTGATTTATCTGAATGATCAGATTTGTCCATCTGGTTATCCTTCTCTTCATCCTCCTTGGTTTTGTCCTTCATTTTTCTTAAGAAGTGATCCACTTTCATAGTAGAGGTAATGAAGAGTCTCTGAGACTGATATTCAAATGTAAGTCCCTCTGGTATGATCCACCTATAAAGAATTGAATTTGTTCTGAGAATGACCGTCAGTTTTTTATATTCTTTCCTTTTAACTCTAACTTTCCATGAAATATGTTTCAAAGCTTTAACATTCCTACCATCTTTCACTAACTTTTTATCTTGTATTGCTCTCAGAATTCTGTCTTTAAAAGTCATTTTGATGAAACTAATATGAAGTACTTTGGGTAGACGGTTCTTTTTGATATATGCTGAGGAAATCCTTTTCACTGAATCAGTATTCTGTAATAAGTCTTCTCTTCCAATTCCAGACCATGTTGACAGGAGTTCGCTAGTGACTTCGAGTAAATCCTCAGATTGTTTCTCAATCTTGTAAAGTCCAGCAGCTAATTCCAGCCCCTTCTTGCCAAGTTCTTACAAAGTTCAGAACCTGATTCCAGCCTGTTGGTCCAAATTCTGACCAACTCCAACAGACAATTCTATCCTCCTCATGCCACGTTCTGACCAACTCAAGTAGCCAATTCCTCCTTCCTTGTGCCATCCTCTAAAGTCCATCAGTCAATTCCAGCCACTTCGGGCCAATTTCTCAACAGGTCCCGAAGTGAAATCCAGTCTCTTCGAACCAATTTCTAACCAATTTCACCACCCAATTCCAGACCGTTTGGGCCAAGTTCTAAAATCCGGCTTATGATTCCAGCCTCCACGGGCCAAGTTCTGACCAACTCCAGAAGCGAATTCCAGCTTCCCTGGGACATGTTCTTACCAAGTCCAGCAACCGATTACAGCCTCCTTGGACCATGTTCTGACCATGGTCTGAGGAGGCTGGAATCATAAGTTCGACTAGAACTTTGCCCGAGGAGGCTGGAATTGGTCCGTGGTTGCTAGAATCGGCTGCTGGACGTGGTCGGAACTTTGCTTGAGGGGGCTGAAATTGGCCTTTTGATTTTAGAAATTTGCCCAAGGAGGGTAGAATCGGCTCATTGAGTTTAGAACTTGGTCTGAAAAGCTCAAATTGGGGGATGGACTTTAGAATGTGGCCAGAGGACAGTGGAATTGGCTGTAAGGATTTAGAATTCGGCCCACGGTCCTAGTTATAAATAAAGCATCCAATTCTAGCCTCTGTGGGCCAAGTTCTAAGTCAAGCAGTCGATTCCTGCCTGCTCGGGCTAAGTTCTGATAAAGTTCAGCAGCTAATTCCAGCCTCCTTAGGAAAACGTCTGACCAACTTCAGCAGCCTATTCCAGCCTCCTCGGGTCAACTTCTAAAACCTAGGAGTTCATTCCAGCCTCCTCAGGCCAAGTTCTAAAATCCAGCAGCCAGTTCAAGCATCCACAGGCCACGTTCAAAAGTCCAACAACTGATTCCATCCTCCTCGGGCCAAGTTCTGATCAAGTCCTACAGCCAATTCCATCCTCCTTATGCAAAGTTCTACAATCCAACAGCTGATTCCAGCATCCATCGGCCATGTTCTAAAGTCCAGTAGCTGATTCCAACCTCCTCGGACCAAGTTCTCACCAAGTCCAACAGCCGATTCTGGCCTCCACAGACATTTTAATGTACAGTAGCCGAGCAGGAACTGGCAAGCCACTCCAGTATCTTTGCCAAGAAAACCCCATGAACAGAAACAAAAGGCTAAAAGATATGACGCTGGAAGATGAGCCACTCAGGTCGGAAGGCGTCCAACATGCTACTGAGGAAGAGCGGAGGACAAGTACAAGTAGCTCCAGAGCTAATGAAGTGGTTGGGCCAAAGCCGAAAGAACGCTCAGCTGTGGACGTGCCTGGAAGTGAAAGGAAAGTCCGATGTTTCAAAGAAAAATACTGCATAGGAACCTGGAATGTAAGATCTATGAACCTTGGTAAGCTGGTTGTGGTCAAACAGGAGATGAATCCCAAACCAGAATTAAGATTGCCGGAAGAAATATCAATAACCTCAGATATGCAGATGATACCACTCTGATGGCAGAAAGTGAGGAGGAATTAAAGAACCTCATAATGAGGGTGAAAGAGGAGAGCGCAAAAAATGGTTTGAAGTTCAACATCAAAAAAAACTAAGATCATGGCCACTGGTCCCATCACCTCCTGGCAAATAGAAGGGGAAGATATGGAGGTAGTGACAGATTTTACTTTCTTGGGCTCCATGATCACTGCAGATGGTGGCAGCAGCCACGAAATTAAAAGACACCTGCTTCTTGGGAGGAAAGCGATGACAAACCTAGACAGCATCTTAAAAAGCAGAGACATCACCTTGCCGACAAAGGTCCGTATAGTCAAAGCTATGGTTTTTCCAGTAGGGATGTATGGAAGTGAGAGCTGGATCATAAAGAAGGCTGACCGCCGAAGAATTGATGCTTTTGAATTGTGGTGCTGGAGGAGACTCTTGAGAGTCCCCTGGACTGCAAAGAGAACAAACCTATCCATTTTGAAGGAAATCAACCCTGAGTGCTCACTGGAAGGACAGATCCTGAAGTTGAGGCTCCAATACTTTGGCCATCTCATGAGAAGAGAAGACTCCACTCTTGGAATTTGTAGAAGAAAAGGGAGAATTGCCACCAACGTGGTCCGAAGCGATAATTTCTCTCATACATAAAGAAAACACGGAGGGTAAAGAAATCAAAAATTACAGACCGATCTCATTACTAAACGTGGATTATAAAATATATGCAACCATGTTGGCAACTAGATTGAAAAGAATTTTAATACAGACAATACATAAAGATCAGTCGGGCTTTCTTCCAAAAAGGCAGATGAAAAATAATATAAGGATAATCTTAAATACTCTGGAATACTATGAAGCCCACCCAGAAAAGCACATGGCTATGATATTCTTGGATACGGAGAAAGTTTTCGATAATCTGAATTGGAATTTTATGCTACATCAATTGGAAGTGCTACAAGTTGGAGAAAGATTTTTGAAATTAATTAAAGCAATCTATACCCAGCAAAAGGCAAAAGTTAGAATTAATGGAGAGTTGACGAAAGAAATACAAATACAGAAAGGTACTAGACAGGGGTGCCCTCTCTCTCCATTACTATTTATTCTTACTCTAGAAATATTAACTGAGCAAATTAGAGATAAAAAGGAAATAAAAGGATTGAAAGTAAAAGGTCATACCTATAAGCTCCAAGCTTTTGCAGATGATCTAGTTATTATATTGGAAGATCCAATGGACTCAATTGAAGACCTGAAGGAGATGCTGAAAATTTTTGGTGATATGGCAGGAATGAAAATAAACCAAAAGAAAACAAAAATACTTGTTTAAAAATATGAGAGAACAAGAACGACAGAAGCTAATAGAAAAGATTAACTTTCAAGAAGAAAAGAGAGTTAGATACTTAGGGATCCAAATCACAAAGAAAACAAGTACATTATTTAAAGACAATTATGTGAAGTTGATTAAAGAGATACAGATTAGCTTGGAGAGATGGGACAAATTACAGCTATCGCTGATGGGAAGAATAGCAACCATTAAAATGAATGTTCTACCTAAAATTCTATTTTTATTTCAGACAATTCCCATAATATTAAAACAGTCTTTTTTTCTAGAACTTAACAAGATAATTATGAGTTTTGTCTCGCAAAGTAAAAAACCAAGAATTAAGATTAAAGCAATGCAAGATGCCAAGCAAAGAGCAGGTTTTGGTCTCCCGGATTGGGTTTTGTACTATAGATCCTGTGTATTAGACTGGATAAAGGAACGGGTAACCTTAGAAAATTATAGATTACTCAATTTGGAAGGACATGATTTGCAGTTCGGTTGGCATGCTTTTCTATGGTACAAAAAAGATAAAGAGCAGGAACATTTCAACTCGCATATGATAAGAAGAGCTCTACTAGGGACTTGGAAAAAGATCATCCAACAGATTTACCAAAAAACACCAGTCTGGGTATCACCTATAGAGGCCTTTACACAACCTAATCTCATGACGGAAGCAAAACTTCTAAGATATCAAGTTTTATTATAAAAGGATTGTGAGTTAAGGTCTAAAGAAGAGTTAGAGACACAATATATATATAGACTGGTGGTCCAGAGCACAAGTGGAATCTAGGTATAGGAAAGATAAAATAGAGGGTTTTTACCCAGAACAAATGATATTTGATAAACCTGCTGGGCTCAAAAGATAAAGTAATTAAGAAAATGTATGATTATTTGCTAGAAATTAAAATGCAAGACGAGATGGTCAAAGAATGTATGATTAGGTGGGCACAAAATATAGGACATAATATTGATATTGATCAATGGTTGAAAATATGGCAAAATAATATAAAGCTCACAAAATCGGTTAATTTCAAGGAGAATATATACAAGATGTTTTATAGGTGGCATATGACTCCGGAAAAATTGTCAAAGATTTATACAGATGTTTCAAATGTTTGTTGGAAGTGTGAAGCTCATGAGGGAAGCTTTTACCATATGTGGTGGACTTGCAGAGTAGTGAAACAATATTGGATAGGAGTACATACTCTGTTACAAAAAATATTGCTTTGTAAGGTTCCACTAACCCCAGAACTGTTTCTACTGAGTATTATACCAGACAATATAGATAAGACAAAGAACTACTTAGTTATATATATAGTCACTGCAGCCAGAATTCTTTATGCCAAGAATTGGAAGAAACCGGTGATACCGAAACAAGAGGAACTTATAGAGAAGATACAGGAAGCGGCGGAAATGGATATCTTATCAGAAGTGTTGAAAGACTGTCCAATACAAAAGGCAACTGAACGATGGGATTTATTATATAAATGGCTTGAGTCACCAGATAGTGCTTGAATAACATAGATTTAAACTAGGATGTAAATGTAAGTTAAAACCTGGAGGGCAATCAAATAGTAGAAAAGCGGAAAGTTGAGTTGATATTGCAACATGAATAGATTGGATGCCAGTACATTTTGTGTTTCTCCTCCCCCTCCTTTCCCCCCCTATATCCCCCATTACCCTCTGTATCCCTTACCTTATCCCAAGTTATTAATTAAAAAAGAGAGAGAGAGAGAAGAGAAGACTCCCTGGAAAAGACCCTGATGTTGGGAAAATGTGAAGGCAAGAGGAGAAGGGGACGACAGAGGACGAGATGGTTGGATAGTGTCATCAAAGCTACCAACATGAATTTGACCAAACTCCGGGAGGCAGTGGAAGACAAGAGGGCTTGGCGTGCTCTGGTCCATGGGGTCACAAAGAGTCAGACATGACTTAACGACTAAACAACAACAACAAGCTGATTCCAGCTTCATCTAGCCATGTTTATAGGAGTCCAGCTGCCAATTCCAGCACCAACAGGCCAAGTTCTAAAGTCCAACAGTTGATTGCACCCTTCTCAGTCCAGGTTCTAAAGTCCAGCATCTTATTTCAGCCTCCTCGGGCTGAGTTCTTATTAAATCCAGCAGCCGATTCCAGCCTCCACAGCTGTTTTAATTTACAGCAGCCGATTCCAGCCTCCTCGAGCCATGTTCTGACCAAGTTCAGCAGCCGATTCCAGCAGGAACAGGCCATGTTCTAAAGTCAAGCAGCCAATTCCAGCCTCCTTGGGCCAAGTTCCAAAGTCCAGCAGCCAATTCCAGCCACTTGGGGCCAAATTTTCAAAAAGTCCCGAAGCCGATTCCAGCCTCCTCAGGACAAGATCTGTCCAAATCCAGAAGCCAATTCCCGCTTCCTCAGGCCAACTTCTGAACTCCGGAAGCTGATTCAAATCTCCTCGGCTCAAGTTCTAAGGTTCAGAAGCCGATACTTGCATCCTCGGGCCCAGTTTAAAGGCCAGCGTCTGTCTCCAACCTATTCGAACCAAGTTTTAACATCCATGAGATGATTGCAAACTCCTCAGGCCAACTTCTAAAGTCCACCAGCCGATTTCACCCTATCGAGCCATGTTTGGACCATGTCCAGCAGACCATTCCAGCCTCCTTGGTCCAAACTCTAACATCCAGCAGACAATACCATCCCATTGAGCCATGTCCAGCAGCCGATTCCAGCCTCTTAAAGGCAGTTTCTAAAGTCTAGCAGCCAATTCCAGTCCCCTTGCACCAATTTCTGACCAAGTCCAGCAACGGATTCCAGCCCTCTCGGGCCAGTTACTAACCAAGTGCAGAAGCCAATTCCAGCCTCCTTGGGCCAAGTTCTGAACAGGTCCGGGAGCCGATTCCAGTCTCCTTGGGCAAAGCTCTAAAGTATTGCAGCAGATTTCAGTCTCCTCGGGCCAAGTTCTAAAGTCCATCAACCAATTCCAGCCACTTCAGGCCAATTTCTGAACAGGTCCGGGAGCTGATTCCCACCTCCTCTGGCAAAGGTCTAAATTTTGCATCAGATTCCAGCCTCCTCCGGCCAAATTCTGATGAAGTTCAGGAGCCAATTCCAGCCTATCAGGCCAAATTCAGACCAAGTAAACCAGCCACTTCCAGCCTCCTCATGCCAAGTTCTAATGTACAGCAGCCAATTCCAGCCTCCCTGGGCCAAGTTCTAAAGTCCAGCAGCCAATTCCAGCCACTTCGGGCCAAGTTCTGAACAGGTCCAGGCTCTTCGGACCAACTTCTGACCAATTCCACCATCCAATTCCAGGCTCTTTGGGCCAAGTTCTAAAGTCCGACTTATGATTCCAGCCGCCTTGGGCCAAGTTCTTACCAAGTCCAGCAACCAATTACAGCCTCCTCGGTCCAAATTCCAACATCCAGCAGCTGATTCCATCCCGTTGAGCCATGTTCTAAGTCCAGCAGCCAATGCTTGCTGGGCTCTAAATCTTTTAATACGAAATGTCGCAGTGGCAAACTCTACTTCAATGCCAATTTTCTCAGTTCCTACTAGGCGCAAACTCTTCGATACCAAATGCCAGAGTTGAGGAACTGAGACATTTGGCATTGAGGAAGTTTGCTGCAGCAATCACTTAAAATGTGTATAATGAACAAAATACACTTGTTACTTAAAATAGATGTAAATAGGTTTAGATGTGCAGAAAAAATAAAATCTCATGGATTTGCAGATTGCAGGCTTGCAAAAACAGTGGTAGGGGAAAATATGAGAAAATCTGTTGAAAGAGAATCTTGGATAGAGTGAATCAGTTGGGATAAATCTGCAAATTTCCATTTCAGGCAGCTGCCAGGGGCAACAACAGGAGGGCCTTTTAGACAATAGATAAACCTGAAAGTGTTAATTAAACGTAAGATTTTTTTTAATTAGGTAAAGGGTAAAAGGGATTAAAAAAGAGAGGAGAACATAAAATATGTTCTATCAAATTTATTGATCATGTTACAATGTATCAGCTTTCCACATTTCTATAGTTTGCCCTTCTATTCTACTTAGAGTTATTCTATCTACTCTCAAAATATTTGTATAATAACTCCCATCTCAGTTGCCTTTTGTATTGGACACTCTTTCAGCAATTCCGATAAAATATCCATCTCTGCTGCTTCTCAAATCTTCTCTGAGCTCCTCTTGTTTTGGTATGTCTGGTTTCTTACGATTCTTAGCATATAGAATTCTACCTGCTTTATTTGTAAAATGAGGTACTGTAAATCTTTGTCTTATTTGTATTGTCAGGTGTAATGTTAAGTAGAAACAATTATGGATTTAATGGAACATTGCAAAGCAATATTTTTTTGTAATATTGACTACTGTCCAGTACTGCTTTGCTTCTCTTTTTCATACCTCTGATCTTAGATAATTTTTTAAGAGTCATGTACTACCTATAAAATATATGTTCTCCTTAATGTTTACCCATTTTGTGAGCTTTATATCCGTTTTCCATATCTGCAACCAATGGTCAATAATATTATGCCTGACTTAATCATACATTCTTTACAATCTCATCTTGCATTTTAATTTTGAGCAACTATCAAACATTTCATTTGAGCCCAACAAATCTATCAAATGAAGGGAATTTGGTGACATGGACCTTTTTTGGTGGTGGTGTACAAGGTTTGACTTTGATATTGGCCACTGGCAGTTGCACCTGGATAAGTTTTGATTGCAAGAACTGAGCTGGTCCATCATTGATCAACATGAATAATTTGATTGTGATGTGCTCTGTTCACATGTATAAGTGATGCATTAATGACTCAAAACTGATTTTCAAGGCAAAATTGTTCCAGCATCATTTCTTTCTCCCAACTGAAAAGCGAGAAACTATGAATACTGATGCTAGTTTATTTTGACTGCATAAACCACTACTCCTCTTTTCCTTTGTAGCACAGAAGCCCTCTCTCCATTTTTACATTTTTTTCAAGAACAATGATCCATCCTAGAATTTTCATACTATCCTGCCATTATTTCTATATAAACAGTTTCTGTCATGTAAATAGAAACTGGCTTCTTCTTGTTGTAGTTGCAGTAGAAACATATCCAGTGGTTATCGCTTCTCGGCCTTTTGGCTAAGATCAAGTGTGTAGTGTATCCAGTGGTTATACATTCCCCCAATTTGTCAATCACAGAAAAAACAGTGGTAGGAAAATAACCAGTGCACAGAATCTGCCCAGGACATTTCTTGGGCACAGATCAAAATCTCTTCCAGATCTATTGCTAAAGTTGTGACCCAGACAAGATCTGCATGCCTCAGAGTTCTAGCAGGTACCACTGATGAGGTCCTGACCTGCATTCCAAACACTTCATTCCGAACACCTCAGGTGCAAAGATCTAAATACCCTCTAAAAATCTTTTTGTTTCATAGCTATCATGTGGGTGCATAAACAGTATTCTTTGCATTATACTTTTTTCCTCTTTTTTTGCCACTGAGAATACAGTGCATTTCATTCTCTATATTTATTGTTTTTAGGGCTACTGAAATGTGTACCGATTGGTTCACAAGAGCTCCATCAGGCATGTTTGTATTCTGTTCTCTGTTTACTGAGGTTGCCCAATCAATTTTTAAACTATACAACTGTTCCAAAAACTAAAGTTCCTTTGAGTGAGGAGTAGCAGTGATGTGATATTCTTAGTGTGACAGAAAGCTAAATATGGAATAGCATTGTGACAAACCAAACTTACTATTACCAAAGTTGGCACAAGATCTTACATGTTTAGTTTGAATTTTAGGTGAAATCTTACTTGTTGGCCACAAAACTTGTCTTGAGTCTTAGAAGGACTCTGGCAGGGTGTTGGTTTCTTGTTGAAACATGTGAAAGGGAGTGTGGTACATTTGAGGGCTGGGCACTATATAAATTCTATGTAGAACAGAGATATCAGAAAGATATTGAGAGAGGGGGGAATTGAAATGACTGAAGATGTCTAAACAAACCAAGTTGAAAAACACCAGGAACCTCACCACCCCAATCTCAAAATGTGGGAAAATTATTGACACAAGAACCAGACAAAGAATGGCAGACTACTATGCAAAATTTACTAACAACAGGGTTTCAACAAGTTCAAATATCTGAAGGATCTGGGTTCACAGATCACAGATGTTAAAAAACAGATTGCTGAACTAATGTTGGAAAAGGAAAGAGCTTAAAACATGTTGAGGATCCAAAATGTGCCAGAAAATGAAGGGGAAGATCTCGAGACACTAATGAGTAAAGGTCTGGTTGCGGAAGTAGAGATGAAACCAGTTGAAGTTCAACAATACATTGGTGCAATTTATAGGGTGAGCTCAACCTTCGAAAGAAGAAACAAACGTCCATGAAAAATTAGTTTGAAATTCACGAAGAAAACAATCATAGACAAGGTATTAAGAGCTATGCAAGAGAAAACAATTGATAGGCAGAAAAATCAATATCTTAAATTCCCTGGCAAATGAGGCAGAGACAGCAGCAATATTCCTCCCTTATCTTTGTTACAACAAAATGGAATTTCATACAGATCCGGAAGATTCAGTGATGAAGCAAGGGAAAAGGAAGAGGGAAAACCAGACAGGTCACCACAATCCGAAACGGATTCAGAACCAGAAAAAGAGGAAATACGAGAGCCAAGAGGAAGAAGGATAGTAATAAACACCAGCAACAACAAAAAAACCCAATGAATATCTTAAACTCACCAAAAGCGGAAGAAGACTTTTTTTTGAACTGCAGAAGCAGAAACCAGAAATATATCCAGCAAAAGTTAGAATGAATGAATTGACAAAAGAAATAAAAATATAAAAAGGGAACAAGACAGGGGTGCCCACTTTCTCCACTATTATTTATTATCCTAGAAATTAGAGATAAAAAAGTTAGGGCAGGTTTTCAAGTTACAGGCTTTTGTGAATTACCTACTCATTGTATTGGAGAATTCAATGGACAATTGATGATGGTGATGCTGAAAAGTTTTGGCATGGCTGGAATGAAAATAAAACAAAAGAAAACAAAAAATATGTTAAAAATATGAGATTAAGAAAGACAGAATATAATGGAAAGGACCAACATTCAAGAAGAGAAGAGATATAGGAATTCAAATCACAAAGAAAATAACTATTCAAAGAAATTAAATTGATTAAGGAGACACCTTAGAGAGTTTGGATAAAAAAAGCTGTCGTTGATGGGAAGGGATGAATAGCAACGATCAAAATGAACATTCTACCTAAAATTCTATTTTTATTTCAGACAATTCGTGATATTGTCTTTCTTCCAAGAAAAGATCATCATGAGATTGTCTGGCAAGGTAAAAAACCAAGAATCAAAATTAATGTAATGCAAGATGCCATCAAAGAGCAGGTTTTGGTCTCCTGCATTGGATGTTTTATTATTTTAAAAAAAGAGCGCAAAAGTTACAGTTGTCATGCACACGGTCCTCTAAAGGATCCAGTGGTCAGTGGTCAGAGAGTCTCCAGGCCTTTATCTACCTCTTTCTTTGCTGGGTCGAGTCCCTAGCCCTCAGCAGAGCATAGCATAAATCCCTTCCAACAAGTCTGAACCAAAAAGAACAACTTTGTGCTCACTTAGCACGTTACTTAGTACTTTACAAGTACAGGCACCTGGGCTTTGTGATTCCTTAGAACTCACAACAGCTCAGTGAGGTAGGACTCTGTCTAGTAGCAATCTTGTGGCCTTTCCACCTACTGGAATTAGGCTTACCTAGTTGCTGTTCAAGAGACCAGTCCTCAGTTTTAAGATTAAATTTTTTATTGAAAAAATAAAGTTTCATAGAAATTCAGTGTGTTGCATAAGCATAGCATTTCAGTACATATTCAAAGATTATTGCAGTTAAATAAAATAGCTATTTCCCAACTCTATAAAAACATCTAAAAAGCTTTCTTTAGGGTAGGCTATGGAGGTTAGGCCCCCCTCTTCCTTTCTCCTGCTCACTACATTCTTAGTACTAGCAGTCCAAATTCATCAACAAACTTAAACCCTCATCCTAACATAAGGAAAAAGGTAAAAAGGAACATTTTACATATCACAATCTCCATTTTTCTACTTTCACAATCTCCTCCCTTCTTCATTGTCCATTCAGATATTAACCAATTAGATTTTAGGGGCTGTAACACCTTTCTCCACCCCTCTTTCCCATGAGACAGTCCAGGTGTTGTTTTTCTTCTCCAATTAGGCTGGAATGTTGAGTCTTCATGGCCATCTCCTTATCTCGCCCCAGACTGTAACTCAGCACAGGAAAAACATTCTCACAGCTCCTTCAGAAAAACATTCCAAAGTCCTTCAAATCATCTTTACAAAGAACCATTCTGACTCCATGTTACATCTCTCATGATTACATAACCCATTCACATTACATGATTTAAACCACATAACTCATGATCATGACAACAGTACTGGATAAGAAAAGCTTTATTATGGACCTTCACATATGCAATTGAAATTATAAATAGGTTTGACTGAGAAAATGCCTGAAAAAGGATGGCACGAATTACAAGCATGCATCTTTAACGCAGCATCTTGTACCACGCCAGAAAGTAGAGAAAAAGTGTAGATGGGTCTCAGAAAATACCATCCAAATAGCTGAGTGAGGCAGCTAAGCAAGTGGGTACCCGTGAAGAGGTAAAAAGATTAAAACCAAAGGGCAGCAAGAAAAGACCGGAAACCAGAACCAGCTATACTTCTGGGCAGTGAACCGCCATATAACAAAGCTCCAAGGGTAGATGACAAATTTCCCTGTAGAATTGCTGAGGCCATGTATGAACGGAAAGTATTAGTCTTGTGCCAGATAGTGGGAAACTGACATATGCCCACAAAACTGGATGCAGTCCATTCTGTCACCAAAAGAGGGGATTCGCTCTCATCTCACGCTAGTAAGATCTTGTTGAGAATTATACATGGCCTAGCACCAACCACTGAAAGGGAATTGCCAGATCTTTAAATTGTTCCCCGTCGGGGTCGTGGCACCCGTAATCTCATTGCAAATGTTGGATAGAAAATGTTATGAACTTTTGACATTACATGTCATCCATCGATTATTGGAAAGCTTTTGACTATGGAGAGCACTAGAAGACAGTGTGCCACTAGACCTGCTGAAGATGGTGTGAAAGTAAGCGTACAAACGCAATGTAGAGACACTGACTGGTTTAAGTGAAAAACTTGTGCGGCAAGTTTCAATCCTGTCATTTTTCTTATTCAACTTCTACACAAATGATAATCAGAAAGCTGGAGTTAGAAGAATTTGGGATGATTAGTGTGACGATCACCCACGTCACTCATGCCATTCATATTCATGAGCCAATTTGCATGAACCTATGAGAGGACTGGAGAGGCAGAGTCAGCAGCTACATGAGGCTTGGCTGGAGAAGGAGGAGACAGATAGTGCTGGTTAGTCAGAGAGAGAGCGAACAGATACTGAGAGAGATAGAGCTGGTTAGGAAAATAGGTAGAGAAGGTGGTAATGATATAGCAAGAGAAAAGAAGTATGTACTGAGAGAATTGTTGATGATTTGCTTATGTATAATGTGTATCTGAGAAACTTCTGTTACTATTCAATTGGCTTCACTTCAATAAATAAGTTCTGTTTCTGTTCACAAGACAAGTGTTCTGACAAACGTCATTTATATTGTGGATTGAGGTAATCCACTGGTGGCAGCGAGAAGAAAACATGACGTGAGCCTTTGTGAGGGAAAGACAAGCAGGGGCCACAAGGGCAAATGCCACAATTGGTGTCCAGTGGCAGGCTATGAAATAATCCAGTAAAGCCAGAGTTTAAAAGTGAATTTTCTGGAGTCGTGGGTACCTTTTAGTCAGAGGTCTGTGGTAAAGAAGTGGGTGACCTGCTAGAGCTTTTGTGGAAAAGCTTAGTGGTGGGGCTTCTAAACGCAGATCTGGGGGGACTAAAGATAGGGAACCAACTCTAAAGGAAAAATTCTATTTTGTTACCTCAGGATTTGAAAGACCCAGTAAGCTAGCTTGAAATCCAAGGCTCTGAGAGATAAGGGAGCACTGGTAGATAAAAAGTGGAAGCCAGGGTCAGAGCAGATCTGAGGTGATAGGAAAATAAAAAGCAGAGGCTTGAAAATAGAATTTGTTTTGTGTCTGGAGGCAATAAGGTTGTCTCAGACCAAGAAACATCGTGGCTTGTGTGTGATGCCAGAAAAAGTGTAGCCATCTTTAGCTGCCAAGTGAGAGCTAGATAGTACCCCAGAAAAATACTGGGAAAAGAAAACAGCAGTAAAAGTGTTTTAAAAAGAGGCCTGACTAACTCAGCAATAGAAACCAGTTCCTTTTACAGTGGAACCTCTACTTACGAACGTCCCTACCTATGAACATTTCAACTTACAAACCGCTCCGTCCGCAAAATTTTGCTTCTACTTGCTAACGGAGCTTCAATGTACGAACGGAAAAGGGCAGGGGAAAAAGGCGGGAAATTCAAACCGTTGGTGGCAAAGAGGCTGCTTCTTTGTAGCTCTTTCGCCCCAATGGTTAGGAAAAGGGAGGCTCAGCCTCCCGGGCTTCCACTGCTGATGCTACCGCCGCCAGGAGGCGAGCCGCCGGACCATCCGGTCTGGGCTCAGCCTCACGGGCTTCCAGCACAGCCGCTGCAGGCTTTCCCGGGCTTCACCCCAATCGCCGCCTTTCTCCGCCACAGAGCGAGTTGTCCGCAGCCATGGGAGGCTTTCCCGGGCTTCGCCCCAATCACCGCCTTTCTCCACCACAGCGCGGGTTGTCCGCAGCCATAGGAGGCTTTCCTGGGCTTCGCCCCAATTGCCGCCTTTCTCTGCCGCCATCCGCTGCTGGGCCAGGGTTTCCCCGCCGCCTACACAGGACGCAGGCTTTCCCGGGGTAGACCGGGCCTACCAGGGGAAGCCCTCCCATGGCTGCAGACAACCCGTGCTGCGGCGGAGAAAGGCAGTGATTGGGGTGAACCCCGGGAAAGCCTCCCATGGCAGCAGAGAAGCCCTGGCCCAGCAGCAGCGGCTGGAGCTCAGGAGGCCTCCTGGCAGCGGCGGTTGCGGCGGTGGAGGTAAGGTGCTGCTTTTTAAAAACTGTTTTGGGTGGCTTTTGCAGGGTGGGATTGGGCTGGTGGGGTTATGTTTGTTTTTTATTTGTTTTGTTTTTTGCAGCCCCAGGGGCTTGCAGTATTTTATTTTTTATTTTTGGGGGTATTTTTTTCTTCAGCCGGAACGGATTAATTGGTTTTCAATGCATTCCTATGGGAGATGGTGATTCTACTTATGAATGTTTCAACTAATGAACATCGTCTGGGACGGATTAAGTTCGTAAGTAGAGGTTCCACTGTATTAAGAAAGTACATACTTATGCCACCCAAAAGAACTAAAAAGCCAGTAATGGAGGAAATTGATCCTCAAGAGGTTGAGGGGAATGGGAATGGGAATGGAGACCCTCAAATACCTGAGGAACCTGAGGAACCCTCAAGGGAAATTATTAAAAGCTCCCTACATCTGGAGAAATGGAAACTAGAACAGGAGTATAGACTCAGAGAAAAAGCCATGGAATTAGAAATTAGAGAAAAAGCCAGAGCTGAAGAGAAAGCTAAGGAGCTAGAGCTCAAGGAATTAGAAATTAGAGAAAAAGCCAGAGCAGAAGAGAAAGCTAAGGAGCTAGAGCTCAAGGAACTACAGCTCAAAGCTGAGCAAGAGGCCAGACAAATGGAATTAAGACAAAGAGAAATGGCATTTGACCAAGAAAATAGACAAAGGGAAATGGAATTTCAAATACAGATGAAAAAATTAGAATTAGCTTCTCAAAATAACAATAATAATAACAACAACTCTAGTGAGGGAAATCTCTCAAAAATCGACCTAAAGAAATTTCCCCAATATAGGAAAGGAGATTGCCCTGAATCTTTCCTGATTTCATTTGAGAGAGCGTGCTGGGACTTTGAGATTAAGGATGATGAAAGGATGATAGTGTTGAGATCACAAATAAATGGAGATTGAGCTGAGCTTTATTCTCAGATGCCTCTGGAGCAAGCTAGAGATTTTGAAGCATATAGAAAAACGGTATATTCTAGATTTGGCATAAATGCACAACACCTTAGAAGAAAATTTCGTTCCCTTACCAAAAAGCCTGAAGAATCTTATGCCCAATTAGGAGCTAAATTGAGTCAATGTTTGGACAAATGGATGAAACGTGAAAATGTCACTTCTCTAGACCAAATGAAAAATGTGGTTGGTTTAGAACAATTTTATTCAGTGTTGTCAGGGGAATTGCATTATTTGGTCAAAGACAAAAATCCTAAAAATGTATTACAGGCATCTGAATACACTGATTCCATCAGTGAGATTAGAGATCCTCGATTTTCTGAAGTAAAAATTGGTAGAAAAGTGTGGGACGACAGGAGGAGAGGACCCCCACCTGGTAGAGATTACCTCAGAAGTACCCAAGCTACTGGAAGCCATTTTGGAGACAGACCCTCATCTCCAGAGCACAGTCATCTGAAACCTAATAGTCCTGATGGAAAGGTTAATAAGGCACTTTGTTTTGAACCCAATTGCCAGTAAACGGTGTTATATGTGTGGGGAGAAAGGTCATTTTTGAGCTCAGTGTGAGACTCAAAAGACTAGGGAGTTTAACCAGCATAAAGGTGGAGATTCCAGTCCCCCTAGGAAGGTGTTTTGTGTACAGCATAATGGAACAGCCAATACTGCAGTTGAAGCTAGTGGATCTGTTGCCATAGCAACACAAGTAACAGAAGGGTCAGAGAGCTAAGATCCCCCTGTGACCAGGGTTGTTCAGTGCTTTCTGATAGAAAGTAATCAGAATCTTCTACATAGCTCAGGAGATGTTATCTATGTTAATAATAATAAGTATCTAGCGCTCAAAGATTCTTGTTCACAAGTTACAGTATGTCACCCTGATATAGTCCCTGAGGAAAATATGTTAGACCATGAAAATATTTCTATTAAAGGAATTGGTTCTGAAATAGTGGTGCTGCCCATGGCAAAAATACCAATGAGATATAAGGGATGGTCAGGAGTTTGGAAGGTGGCCATATCCGATCAAATCCCTGTCTCGTGTTTAATAGGTCTGGATTTAGCTGAGCATGTGCAGAGTGTTTTTGTGACAACTCGCTCTCAGGGAAGGCAAATTGAAGCCACTGAGGGAAATGATGGAAATCTTCCTGAAATAAGAAAATGAGAGAGACAGCTGATCTGGTTATTCTGAGAAACCCTAAGAATCTATCTTTCATCAAACAAAAGGAAGATCCTACCTTAAATGAATGCTTTGCACAAGTTAAGGAAATTCCACTGACCCCTGAAAATCCTGAACGATGTCCCAGTCTAGAGGAAAACCCTGAGATAGTAGAAATGGCTGAGGTGGTCATATCAAAAAATTCTAATAATACTTCCTTTATTTTAGAACAGAAGGAAGATACCACCCTCATTCCGTGTTTAGAGAAAGCCAAAGAATCTCCCTTCCTGTTATCTCCTGAACACCCTGAGAGGTTCATAGCTGATAAACACCTGTTACATAGGGAAGTTTTATTAACACCTCATAGGGGTGAAGATGGACATCTCAAACAGCTAATTGTCCCTGTAAAATATAGGAAGGAGTCCTTAGAAGTAACAGAGCCAAGCTTGGGGGGTACTCATGGAAAGGAGAAAGGCTTGTATGAGGCCCAGGAAAGAGCATTCTATCCTGAGGACAAAGTGGTGAGGCTGAGACCCATAGGGGGGATTAAATTGCTTTTGGCAGGGTCAGAACCTGTGGATTTGTTGCAGCAGAACTGGAGGGCTGAGGAGTCTAGTTGCTCTGCAGCTGCAAAAGCCTTTAAAACCCTGCAATGCAAACCCCTACCTAAGAAACCAAATATTAAAGATATAGAACAAGATGATGAAAATCTCAATGCATCTAAAATAAACCAAGTGTTTGAGATTACACTTAAAAGAAACATGCCTGTCAATTTGGAGGTGACCCACTGGCTTGGAGGGGAGAAGGGGCTTTATAAGCCAGAAGCCTGTGCCAGGGCCCTGCCGGACCAGCATTCCTGCTTACAGGGGAGTCTTTTTTGTCATCTGCCGTCCCTCAGGCACTGGGTGAGTGTCAGTGCGGCTGTGCTTCTGCCAGTTGCCAGCCTTCCTGAGGGAGTTTGGCCTGGACTCCCTTGGCCTTGCAGGACTGGGCCCTTGCTGCCTCTGGCTGCCCCACCCCATCCTCAACATCAGCCACCTGGCTCAGAGGGGAGAAGGGGCTTTAGAAGGTTGCGTTGTTGTTGTTTTTAATTGTTATTATTAATTGCCATCAGGTTACATAGAGACCCACAGTGGATCTGAGGGAACAGGAAGGGGGGAGGGCGTTGGAGGGGGCAGCCATTGAGGTGGTGCTGGGTAGGGGAAGGGATGGTGGTGGGGGTAGAACATGCCCACGTAGGAGAAGAGAGGTTAGATATCTTACATCTATCCCCTCTTCTAGTCCTACCCCCAACCAGATGGTATCAGGTGACCATATCAGCAAACCCTCAAGCCACACGGTGCTGTTGATGAACGCCAGGTCAGTACAAAATAAGACTGCCCTCATCCATCATGTAATTCTGGATGGGGGTGCTGACCTGGCATGCATCACTGAGACCTGGGTGGGAGAGGAGGGTGGTGTCCCCCTCTCCCAGCTGTGTCCGCCTGGGTACTCGGTCCAGCACCAATGTTGCTCGGAGGGTCGGGGAGGGGGAGTTACTATTGTCTATAGGAGTTCTATCTCCTTGACCAGGCTTCCTATCCCTTTGAGAGGAGGTCTTGAGGGCCTGTATTGTGTGTTGGGCTTGCGAGACAGATTAGGGATTCTGTTGGTGTACTGCCCACCCTGCTGTGTACCAACAGTCTCCCTGCCTGAGCTGACGGAGGTAGTCTCGGACCTGGTGTTGAGGACTCCGAGGTTGTTGGTGCTGGGGGACCTCAACATCCATGCCAAGGCTGCCTTGACTAGAGTGGCTCAGGACTTCATGGCCGCCATGACAACCATGGGGCTGTCTCAATATGTCATCGGCCCAACACATGAGAAGGGCCATGCCTTTGACATGGTTTTCTCAACGGGACTGGAAGATGGTGGTCTGGATGTGGAGGGGCTGGTTGTGACCCCATTGTCATGGTCAGACCACTTCCTGGTCAAGTTTAGTCTATTAGCTTCTTCTTCCCTCTGCAAGGGTGGGGGATCTATTAAGATGATCCGCCCTCGGAGACTAATGGATCCGGATGGTTTCCTGAACGCTCTGGGGGATTATCCATCTGATATGGTCGGTGCTCCTGTCGAAGCTCAGGTCACCCTATGGAATAGGGAGACGACCCGGGCGGTTGACACGCTTGCGCCTAAGCGCCCTCTCCCTGCACGCAGAGCCCAGACAGCTCCTTGGTATACTTCTGAACTGCGGGCGATGAAGCGAGAGGGGAGATGGCTGGAGCACAGGTGGAGGAAATCCCACTGGGAGTCTGATCGAACACGACTTAGAGCCCATTATCGGGCCTATTTCATGGCAATACGGCTGGCGAAACGGCAATATTTCTCCAGCTGTATTGCTTCCTCAGAATGCCGTCCAGCAGAGCTGTTTCAGGTGGTCCGGGATCTTCTTCAACCGGGAAATCCGGTGGAGGTCCCAGACTGCTCATCAGCTTGCTGTGATGAATTTGCCATTCATTTTGAGGGGGAAATAGCTCAGATTCACAGTGGGTTGGACTCCACCGTTACTGCAAAATCAGAGGATGTGTCCAGTGTGCCGTGCTTAGGTCAAATATTAATGGATGAGTTTCAATTGTTGAGACCTGAGGATGTGGACAGGGTGCTTGGATCTGTTCGTTCTACCACCACTCCGCTCGACCCTTGCCCATCTTGGCTAATTGGAAGATCTGCCACGGGGGTTCGCACCTGGGTCCAGGAGGCTGTGAATGCCTCTTTGAGAGAGGGAGTGGTCCCTACCACCTTGAAAGAGGCAGTAATTCGGTCACTCCTTTAAAAGCCTAACCTGGACCCAAGGCTGGTGGTTAACTACCAACCAGTGGTGAACCTCCCTTATTTGGGCAAAGTGTTGGAACGGGTTGTGGCCGGGCAACTCCAGGCGCTGCTGGATGAAACGGATTTTCTGGATCCATTTCAATCAGGTTTCAGGCCGGGTTTTGGTACGGAGACTGCCTTGGTCGCCCTGTACAATGACCTTTGCCGGGAGAGAGACAAGGGGAGTGTGACCCTGTTGATACTCCTGGACCTCTCAGCGGCTTTCGACACCATCGACCATGGTGTCCTTCTGGATAGGCTGGCTCGGTTGGGAGTTGGGGGCACCGCTTTACGGTGGTTCCGCTCCTTCCTGACTGACCGTGTCCAGAGGGTGGTGGTGGGGGACAGTTGCTCTGTCCCATGGCGTTTATGTCATGGGGTTCCTCAGGGCTCGATACTGTCCCCCATGCTGTTTAACATCCACATGGAACCGCTGGGAGAGGTCATCAGGAGGTTTGGGCTGAGGAGTCAGCAATATGCTGACGACACTCAGCTCTACCTGTCGTTTTCCACCAATCCAGGTGAGGCGGTTTCTGTGCTGAACTCATGTCTGGACCTGATAATGGACTGGATGAGGGTTAATAAATTGAAACTCAATCCAGACAAGATGGAAGTGCTGTTAGTGGGTGCTTCGCCGGACAGGCTGGAGGGCCATTTCCCTGCCCTGAATGGGGTTACACTCCCCCAAGGGACAGGGTTCACAGCCTGGGGGTGCTCCTGGACCCCAGTCTAACTCTGGAAGCCCAGGTGGACTCGGTGGCCAGGGGCGCCTTCCTTCAGCTGTGGAAATTGTACCAACTACGGCCCTACCTGGATTAGCAGAGTCTCGTGACAGTTACACATGCACTGGTAACATCTCGTATAGATTACTGCAATGCGCTCTACATGGGGCTGCCTTTGAAGACGGTCCGGCGACTGCAACTGGTCCAGAATCGAGCTGCGCGGCTGGTGAGTGGTGGGGCCGCTAGGGGACATATCAAGCCTATTCTGATTAAATTACATTGGTTACCAGTTGCTGCCTGGGCCCAATTCAAAGTGCTTGTTTTGACCTATAAAGCCCTAAACGGCTTGGGCCCTGGATACCTGAAGGACCGCCTCCTTCCATATGAGCCTACCCGGCAGTTAAGATCTAGCCAGGGGGCCCTTTTGAAAGAGACGTCCCTCAAGGAGGTAAGAAGGATGGCTTGTAGACAAAGGGCCTTTTCGGCAGCTGCCCCCAGACTATGGAATGCCCTCCCAACTGAGATTCGTCTGGCGCCGACGCTGATGACATTTCGGCGCCAGGTCAAAACCTTCCTGTTCCAGAAGGCTTTTAATTGAAATAATATCAACTGTGGGTCCTGATGGCAATTTTTAGACTATCTTTTTAATTGTATTTTAATTGTTTTGTCTTTTTGTTGTATTTTTATTGTATTTTAATTGTTCTAAGCCGCCCAGAGACCTTCGGATAGAGTGGGCGGCATATAAGTTAAATAAATAAATAAAATAAATAAATAGTGGTCTCCCACATATGGAGAACTTCGCAACAAAAGTACCTGTGGGTGAATTTGTTGGTGAGGAGGAAGGCATAAGCAATAAGATCTCAAGGAAGAATGTAGTCATAGCTGTGCTGGAGAAGTGGAAGAAACCGCCTAACCTTCCCACAGCTGAGAAAATTAAGCCACTATTCAGTAAGAGAACAGGCTTAACCCAGAAGAGGCAAGCCGAGGACATCCAGTGGATGTCAGAGTGCCCAATGACTGTCAATCATCAAAAGAGAGCGTGGACTTCAAGATCTGCCTTTGTTGTGCCGGACTACAACCGGGCGTTCACAATCTGTGTGGATGCATCGAGCGTCGGACTTGGAGTGGTGCTGTGCCAAGCGGATGACAGCGGGAATCTGCACCCAGTGACTCTGATCAGCAGGAAATTCCAACCTGGTGAGAGACATTGATTTGCCATTGAGAGAGCGTGCCTATTGACTGTTTGGACACTGCAAAGACTGAAGCCTTACATTTCGGGAAGGAAGTTCATCCTTTGCATCAACCATCTCCCTTTGTTGTGGCTACAGACTATGAATTCAAATGACAATAAGCTTGCAAGATGGACGCTAAACCTACAGGACTTGGACTTTGAGATCTGCAGCATAAGAAGGACTCAGAATATGGTTGCTGACACCTGGTCTTGAAGGCCAAATGACTAATGGGTGGATAAAAGAGTGTAACGTTGTATTAAATGTTCTGTTTGTGCACTAGTTATGAAATGCAATTAAAATGCAATGTCTCGTTGAATGCTGATGAACTAAGAGGTGTATAGAGATGGTAAATAATAATGGTGAGTAGCGTTATTAAGGTAGAGGTAATGTAATTTGTCTTAATGTGAGTAAGGCAAATGTTTATAATTGCATTGATTGTTTTAAATGTTTAAAGTAATAAGTTTGATCTAGTAAACATAGTAATAGAGAGAAAATTGAAGTATAAGGTACGTATAAGTATAGGGTAAATATAATGTGTTATATGTTGAAATATGGTATATGATTTAGGACATAACTGGTAAGCATATTATTATGATGGTGTTTTGTATGTAATGTTCCCTGTATGTTCCGTTGTTCATAAGGGTAAACTGTAAGGTTTTCCCTCATGAAACAAACTTTTTCTTAGGGGGGAGGAATGTGACAATCGCCCACATCACTCATGCCATTCATATTCATGAGCCAATTTGCATGAACCTATGAGAGGACTGGAGAGGCAGAGTCAGCAGCTACATGAGGCTTGGCTGGAGAAGGAGGAGTCAGATAGGGCTGGTTAGTCAGAGAGAGAGGGAACAGATACTGAGAGAGATAGAGCTGGTTAGGAAAATAGGTAGAGAAGGTGGTAATGATATAGCAAGAGAAAAGAAGTATGTACTGAGAGAACTGTTAATGATTTGCTTATGTATAATGTGTATCTGAGAAACTTCTGTTATTATTCAATCAGCTTCTCTTCAATAAATAAGTTCTGTTTCTGTTCACAAGACAAGTGTTCTGACAAACGTCATTTATATTGTGGATTGAGGTAATCCACTGGTGGCAGCGAGAAGAAAACGCGACGTGAGCCTTTGTGAGGGAAAGACAAGCAGGGGCCACAAGGGCAAACGCCACAATTAGAAATCTAGTTTCTAAAGTATCTGATCAGGAAGCTCAGAGGAAAATGAGAAAGCTGGCTTTTTGAATGTTAAAAACAACTATCTCATGACAACTGCAAAGAATCAAAACATCATAGTAATTGGTGGAGAGGTTGAATTAACTGTTCTAGCATCACTTGTCAACACCAAAGGAAGCGTGGACACCAAAGCAGACACTAGACAAAGTATAAAGCAACTGAAAGAAGCTGGACAAGATCAGAAATCATGAGAGCTCGCTCATGAAATCGACAAGGGTCGGATACGACTGAACGGATAATTCAGTTAGATGAAAACCGAGGAAAGCTAAAATGTATGGAACCAAAAAAAAGGCACCCTTTCTTAAAATGGCTACGCCTTTGCTATAATGGGATCTATTTGGTTCACTCATTTTTTAAAAAAACATGATGTCAAATGGAAAGGACAAACAAATCAGGTGTTGAAGGAAAACACAGCCTGAGCATTGCCTTTCTGCTGTAAAAATATCCTCTTCTTTGGAACACAAGAGAATAATTTTCAGCTTTCTTTATAAAAGGTTTACTAAACCTTGCTTTTAACAAGAGAGCTATATAGAGGCATGATGTTTAACGAGGACAACGTTTGGAAGAAATATAGTTGCTGCTCTGTGGTATGACTGAATTTGATTTAGCCTGCTTTGATTTAAGAAAGCAAGTAGTACAGAGAAAGGAAGAAAACTGCTTTATAATTGAACTAATTACCTTGGGCAGTGGTAAGTGCTTCCATCCTGGAGGCTCTCATGAGAAAATGCTGCTTTTAACAAGAAACGTCAAAAAGCTATTTAGTGGAGTCACCCAAAGAAAACGACAAAGCTTTGAAGCAAAAGAGAGCTGCTAGAAAACCTTCGGGGCTGCAGTTTACCACTACAATTGAATCTCTACCCGAAATTCAAACATGAAAGCTGAACATGGTATGTCATCTAGAGTAAGAAAAAGATTTGGAAGCAAAGTTTTGCTACTTTGAACAAACTGCCTTTCTGCTCTTCATATTAATTCCCTCTTGTGGGGCAATAGAAGGAAATTGGGACTTGTAGTCGTACAAAGATGGAGTCTGTTAGGTTCTGTATAAGATGAGTTTAAAAAGCAATGAAATGAGACTGTTGTTAGAATTATGCTGCCAAGCATGAAGATAAGGAGCAAGGCCAAGGAGGCCCAGAGAAGACCAAACAGAATGTAAGATAAGGCACCTGGACTTGGGATCTTCTCATGTGAAATCTTGGTGGTGAACTGTGTTACGGAGTTCATGAAGAAGGTGGTCCAAGACATGTAGAAATGGAGGGTTTGTGTATGTGATTGATGTTCGTTCGTTGGTGTGTGGAATGTGCGAGGAGAGAGGTTTGTTTTTGTTTGAAGAAGAAGAGGGGGGAGAAATAGCCCAGCTAACATGTAGTAAAAGCAAAAATGATTACTTAACTTAGGTTCTAGTTGTTCTTATTTTACTTAGAAATAGTAGACTTATTTAATCATTTTAACAGATGGATATGCCTAATGCTTATGCTTTAAAGCCACAACTGTATTCTAATGAAACTACTTTATTTTCTTAATAAAAACAAATAATTCTTCAACAGGGGACTGGTCTCTTGAAACAGCAGGGCTTACATTTAAATCCAGTGTGGATTTGAGAAGGTTAATAGTTGCTACTATAAATTGAGAGGTCCTACCTGGCAAAGCTGTTGTGCATTCTGAGGAAGCACACAGTCAATGTTTTATTGCTTTAAAAGTAAGCAAAGGTTACTTTTAGCATCAGGCTTGTCCATGGGGCTTGTACTACGCACTTCTGAGGCCTAAAGCAGGGGTCCCCAACCCCCGGTCTGCAGCCCGGTGCCGTTCAGTGGTCTTGCCGGAACTGGGCTGTGGAGATGGATCTCTGCCCCCCCGCACAGTGGGCATGTTGCACTCACGAGGGGGCATGTCGCGCTTGCAGGGGGGGTGTTGCACTTGCGCAGGAGGCGTGTCATGCTCACGGGGGCATGTCACGCTCACACAGGGGCGTGTCACGCACGTGTGCATGCGCATGAGCGCAGGGGTGCCCCCACCCCATGCACAGAGCCCGCCCCCCCAACCGGTCTGCGGTCCCTAAAAGGTTGGGGACCGCTGGCCTAAAGGACCTATCTCAGGCAATAAAGGTGGTAGTTTCGCGCCCACAGTGACTCCTTGACCGCGATCATCATCTCTTTAGGGAAAGTGATCATCACATCTCTCACTTTGCCTTTTTGGTACATTGCTTTTATGAAGGAAGCACAGTCTCTTGTGCTCCAAAGAAAAGGACATTTAGAAAACTAGAAGAATGCTATAGTTGGTGGAAAAAGCAGAAAAATATCTGGGAATAAATTAGGATTCTTGAATTCTTGGCATCTGTAAGAGTTATTGCTCTTTGATACATACATATGAATTATGTACTGTGTAGGCAACACAGATTAGACCAGTCTTAAAAATACTGTTTGAAATCTATGTAAAAGCATATGAAGCAAAACAGCATGAAATAACAAAAAAGGATACTAAAATAATAAAAGAGGCAATCTCAAATTAACAAGCTTTGAAATTAACGGTGAACATTGTGAAGCAGGCAATGTTCCGTCTTTCTATGGCTCGTTTATCCATTTAATGGTCCTATGAGATAGAGACCGCCAACTAGCAGGAGGAAAACTATAACATTAAGAGGAAGTGTTCTTGATCACATTTGTTATGGGTGTAAGGTAGTCTACCCAATCTAGGTCTGCATACAGAGGACATTCTGTTAGAAAATGTACCATGTGTAAAACAGAGCATCCTGCTGGGCAATACCTGCCTGCACCATGTTGATCTGTGGAAGATCCATGAATTTCTTTCATTAGTATCCAGTTAGATTTAGCAATGTCGCGAACCAGCCTCCCTCTAGGGAAAACTGTTCGGTTGCTAGAGAGCGTCCAGACATCTGAGTACCCCTTATCAGCTGGATGGAGTCCTATTCACCTCAGCCAGAGTGTAGCACAGACCCTTTCTCGCAAGTCTAGCCTGAAAGATTCACCCTGCACTCAGTTACACTGAACAAGTACAGGCACCTGGGCTTTGTAGTCTTCCAAGACCCACCAAAGCTCAGTAAGATAGGACTCTGATACTAGCAGTCTCGTGACCGTGCAATCCCCCTTTGGAAGCAGGCTCAGCAGACTTGCTGTTCAAAAGACCATTCTTAAGGATTTTAAGAATAATTTTTTATTGAAAAATAAATTCTTTATAGATATTCAGTTTGTTGCATAAGCAAAGCATAGGTTACATTTCCATAGAATATTGCAGTTAAATGAATAACAAGTTTCATCTAATTCAAAAGAACTAACTTCTAAAAGCAAGGCTTTTCCTTAGGGTAGGCAAAAGGCATAAAGCCCCCCTCTTTCTTTCTCTCACTCCTCACATACCTAAGCTCTTACTCATAGATAAGAGAAAAGGCAAAAATGGATCCCAAGCCTCTCTAAAGACCAAGGAAAAAATTCACATAGCAAAACCTTCATTTTCTACTCTCTAAGCACCACCCTTCATCATCTTTCAAGGTGTTGACCAATCGGGATTTAGGGCTGTCCGTTCTCATCCCGCCTTCCATTCCCAGGGGAATCCAAGAGAATCCAGGTGTTGTTTTTCTCTCATCTAATCTTGGTCCCACTTAGGATGGTATGTTTTGACTTCACTCCCTTATCTGGTACTTGTTGTGCTGGGTCGAAGAACTTTGTCACCGTCTCTTCTCAAGAAAACATTCCCATCATACAAAATCATCCTTACACAGAACCATTCTGATTCCATTTTACATTTTCTCATGACTACACAAACCATCTGTATTACATGCTTTAAACCTCATATCCATGATCATGACACGCTACCCCTTGGAGTCACAAAATTTGAGACTAACAATTCTAGTCTTCAATTTTGCTAGTAACTACAATATTTCAAAGCAAATTTTAGGTTACATGGTTTGCTTGGTAACTAACTTAACTCTATGTTAAAGTTACACAATACAATTAAAATCATGGCATTTGAATTATGCATTCTAACTAGCAAAGCATTCGAGGTAGAAAATGTTCTAATAGCAGCATTTGAATACAAAACATTTGGTTAAGCAATTCTACTAATCTGAAAAATAGAAAAACAGTTATGTTAGTAATAACAACAGAATACACTCTGTTCATGTTCAGAGAACATGTTACAAGTGAAAAAATGAACCAAAAATCAGTGTTTCAACCTTCTGACACATCTGGATATCCACAATGCATTCTGGAAAGACTATCTGCCACAACATTAAGTTTCCCAGGAATGTGTTGAACTTCAAAATCAAAATCTTGCAAAGCCAAACTCCAACGTAACAATTTCTGGTTATGAGATTTCATCTTTTGCAACCAAACTAATGCGCGATGATCAGTCTGCAGAGTAAATCTGTGGCCCCAAAGATATGGGCATAGATGTTGGAGTGCCCAAATAATTGAGAAGGCTTCCTTCTCTGGAACGGAGTAATTTCTTTCGCGCTCCAAAAGTTTCTTACTAAAAAATGAAATTGGATGACAAGTTCCATCATCCCCTTCCTGCAACAACACTGCTCCTAGTCCCAAATCAGAAGCATCAGTTTGCAAAATGAAAGGTTTGTCAAAATCAGGTGATTTCAGAATAGGTGCAGAACCAATTTTAGCTTTCAAGGCTTCAAAAGCACCTTGACACTCTGGTGTCCATTTTACCTTGACAGGCTGTCTTTTCTTAGTAAGCTCTGTCAGTGGTGTTGCCACATGACTGAAGCTAGGAATGAATTTTCTGTAGTAACCAACCAGGCCTAAAAAGGACTGAACTTGTTTTTTAGTGGTAGGCACAGGTCATTCATTAATGGCTTGTATTTTAGCCTGTAAGGGCTGAATTTCTCCCTGCCCAATCAGATGACCCAGATACAAGACCGTGCCTTGTATCCACTGACATTTGCTTGTTTTAACTGTCAAACCAGCTTGCTGTATTCTGGATAAGACAGTTTCAATGTGAGACATGTGTGTAGCAAAATATGAACTGAAAATAGCCACATCATCAAGATAAGCTGTAGCAAAAGGTAAATCATTCAAGAGCTTATCAATCATCCTCTGGAATGACACTCCGGCATTCTTCAATCCGAAGGGGAGTCGTTTGAAACGGAAAGTAGCCATGTGACTTATGAAAGAGGACTTATCTCTTGAATCTTGATCTAAATTTAATTGCCAATAACCGCTGCTTAAATCTAGGATGCTGATATATCTGGCTTTAGATAAGCGTTCAATGAGATCATCCATCCTAGGCAAAGGATAGAGATCTGGAACAGTTAGGCTGTTCAGTTTCCTGTAATCAACACAAAATCGTACTTCACCCAAAATTTCCCCTAGAGCATTCTTCTTAGGGACAATAACAATTGGACTGGCCCATGCAGAATTACTAGGTTCAATAACATCCAAGTCTAACATTTTCTTGATTTCTTTCTCAATCTGTACAGCATGATTACCAATAGCTCTGTATGGGTAAGATCTTACAGGTTGGCTATCTCCTTTATCAATCACATGGTTGACCAAAGTGGTATACCCTGGTTTGTCAGAAAAAACATTCTGGTAACTTTCTAAAATCTGAGAAAGCCATTCTCTCTCCTCTGGAGTACCTGAAAGAATCAAATTGTCTAACCAATCACCAGCATTCTTTTAAGTCAGACAAAATATCCATGGGTTCTTGTTCTGGTTTAGTACAAGCAGCATAACAATTCAAAATCACAACAGCCCTGTCCCTGTAAGGTTTCGGGCTGTTAACATGATATAACACAGGCTTTTCCCCAGAACCAGACATTTTCACAAGATAATTTACAGCCCCAATACGTTGAACAATTTTCCCTGGACCTTCCCAGGCAACTTCCAGTTTATTTGGTCCGAGTGGGTTCAGAACAAGCACTTGGTCCCCCACTGCAAACTCTCTATGCCTGGCCCTATGATCATGAAAATAGTTCTGTCTAGCTTGAAATTTCTCCAAGTTTTCTTTAGCCAGTTCTTGAACAGCTTGCAACTTCTCCTGCAATTTATAAACAAAATCAGCAACAGGTACTGAGCTAGACTGGATGGTGCCTTCCCAATCAGCTCTCTGTAATTCCAAAGGCCCACGTAGATTTCTCCCATAGACCACTTCACTGGGGCTAAGTCCACCCAAAGCTTCATGAGGTGCGCTCCGGTAAGCTAGCAATGCAAAAGGGAGAACTTCATCCCAGCTTCTTCCAACGTCCTGAATAAGAGTTTTAATCATTTTTAGCAAAGTTTGCTGGTTTTTTTCCACCAACCCGTGACTTTGGGGGTGATAGGAAACAGAGAAAGAGAGCTTTCTCTTACTTATTTCACAGACTTTTCTCATCAGCTCACTTCTGAAAGCGCCAGCTCTATCACAAATTAACATAGATGGAATACCAATGCGCACGCAAACTTCCACAAAAATTTTGGCCACACTGTTAGCATTGATGGAGGAAATTGCAAAAGCTTCTGCCCAACGGCTTGCTTGACATACGAAAGTTATTATGAAACGTTTCTGTGATTTAGAAGGCATGAAAGGCCCCAAAATGTCCATTTGCAGACACTTGAACACTTCCCCTATCACCAATGTTGGCTGGACTCTTGCTTTAGTTCGGACTGTCTGGTGTCCTACCCTTTGGCAAGAATCACAAGATGTGACATAGTCCTTGACATTCCTTGACACATTATGCCAATAAAATTGCTGTGTAATTCTCTGTAAAGTCTTTTTGACTCCTTGGTGGCCACAAAAAACTGAATTGTGAGCTAATTCTAGAACTTTCTCCCTAAATTCTTTAGGAACAACCAACTGCTTTGTGGGCTGTACATTCTTCTGCCATCCTGAGCAAATTGTCTATACAGCAATCCATTTTCTCGCCAAATAAAACTCACAGGCCGCTCTTGCTTCATTGTCTGCTGATCAGCTTGGGCTCGCAAAGCTGTTAAAGAAGGATCAAGCCTCTGTTGCTTTTTGAATTCAGCCGAACCCACAATTTGATTTACAATGTCCTCAGGCTGGGGGCTATCAAGTTCCCCGGCCACAGTCTCTGGTTGTCTAGGCAATGGAGTAAGCAAAGGCTCTGCTTGAATTACTGCAGGGCTAGCTTCTGGGTCTAGGGTTTGCTGATCTGATGTTTGTTCAGGTGATAAGGCTTCTTCCACTACTAAATCTTCAGCCTCAATACTTTGAGCAGCTCTTGCCTGTGATCTGGTAATTACATTTACTGCAGGCTTGTACTGACTTTGTTTATAAGCTTAAAATGCAAGATCGTTTCCCAGCAGAAACGCCGGTTCTCCTCTGTGGACCAGAACATGCTGTTCACCAATCCATCCCTTGTAAGACAATTTCAAATAAGCCAAAGGCGCATAAACCAAACCGGAATCACTGGGATGGTATGCGTGAATGGGAAATCTTACATCTGGTAAAATTAAGCTAGAAGGAACGATGTCCATAGAAATCGAGCTAACATCGGCTGCTGTGTCACGTGATCCTGCTATCTGGAGAACTTTATTAGGGGTTAAAATTTCAATCCACTCACCAAATTGTTGATTAGACCATGCTAATTATTCGTCTGTCAGCAAAAATCCTGGGTCTAAGACGGCATAAGGCAACTTCTGGGTATGTTGTTTCCCCACAACAACTTTTTTCCTTGCTGTAACTCCGAGCATCCGGGGCTGGTACGGGCTGGGAGGGGTTGGAATTCCTTTGTCTTCGCTGGCTGGTGCTTGAGGTATGAAAGGATTAACTCCTTTCTGACTGGGTGAAGGTAGTAAGACCTGCTGGTCAGGGAAATGACTCTGACTTCCTTCAGGTGGAGATTCCCGCTCCTTGAGCTCTGTCTGTTCTCCTTGGTCTGGGTAACTCAGGTATTTCAGCTTCGGCATCGTGGTGCGTGTGCGTGGAGGAACCACAGGGGTTTTACTCTGGATTTTAGGTGGTTGGCTAGGCTGGACAACAGCCACGTCTGTGATGATCCCCACCACACTGGAAACATTTTATTGGGGAGCCTGCTGCTCCTGTGCCTTTAGAGTCACTCAGAAAAGTACGTTTAACATCTTGTGGTGCAGCTTTCATAGGCTTTCTAAAGTCTGTTGGCTTTTTTGTGGCTTCTGAAGTAGGTTTAGCTTTCTGCCTCTCATCCTTGCGAAATGCCCACAGCTCGTCTGCTGCTAGCGCCATGTGCTGGAGATCTGTGTAATGTTTTTCCATTAAGCTGCTTTTAAGTTCAGTAGGAACAAGGTTTAAAAAATGTTCACTTAGCAGAACATGTCTGATCTGACGTGCTGTCTGTGCTTTAGCTGCTTCTAGCCACTGGTCACAGGTCTATTCTATTCTATCAGCCAGAGCAGAAAAGCTTTCTTCGTAGTTTTTCTTAATATTTCTAAAGTGCTGCCTCAAAGTTTCTGGCGTAAACCCAAAACGTCTATGCACAAGCTGCTTAAACTCCTCCCACATCGGTTCGTGCTCTCCTTGACGTGCTAGGATCTTAGCCAGCTGTCCTGTCACTTGTGAATGTAGGAGTTTAACAAAGAGATGCCCTGGCACTGCTAAATCTTTGCAAGCCATCTCAAAATTCGTCAGAAAATCTAAAATGTCAGCTCCTTCACTATAAACTGGTAAACTTTTCCTGTCAAATATGTCCAGAGATTCTCTCTGGTGTTCCCTCTCCTCAGCTTGGATCTCTGCCTGCTGTCTTGCAAATTTGGCATCCTGCTGCCTCTGCTGCCTTTGAACAAACTGCCTTTCTGCTCTTCCAATGAATTCCTTCTCACTTTACCTGCTTTGGTAAACCTCTTTCCTATTATGAAAAATGAAAAGGATACAGTCTTGTGCTCCAAAGAAAAGGACGAGACTGTATCCTGTATCCTTCTCTGTATCCGAGAAGAATGCTATAGTTGGTGGCAAAAGTTAGGAGAAATTAATCTGGGAATTAGGAATAGGGACCACATCTGTAAGGTTTTGTATAGTATTGTAAGGTACATTTTTCTGAAATATATATGTAGTGTGTAGGCAAGCGCATAATTAGATTAGACAACTTAGCTTTGTATCCTGTGGAGTTAGGCTGAGAAGTATTCCAGCTTTGCTAGCATTTTCGATATAGCCATGGAGCCCATTTCTTCATAAACTAATCAGCCTGAAAGCCACATGGTACATTATCTTGATCCAAATCAGCCCAGCGGCTTTCTTAGGAAGTTTAAATGGCATTAGAGGTACCACCATATTTCCGCCTCCTCCAGAATAACTGACCCTCTCACCCTAGTCTTAGTCCTAATCTGTCCCATACCCCTTCTCCAAAACTGCATTTTTTACTGAAGAGATTATTTTGCACTGTAGTGGATGTGTGGTCAGCCATGCTGCTACTAAACTTTTGGTGCTCTCTCTTAAATTTGAAATCAAAACCGTCTCATTTCTGCTTCGAACAGCCAAGCAATTACTTTGAAGTAATGAACAAGCCTGTTTCCTTGCATAAATATTCCTTACTTTTAAATATATATATCCACTCAAAATGAATCCCTACTTTTCAGCCAAATATATACAGGATGAAATCACTGTACTACCTTCTGATTAGCTCACTATGTGTCCTTTTCTTACACACTGGTGTGGTTTAACTAAGATTGTTTGAGTTTGGCAGGAGTGGCATTTGCTGTGATCCTTGTGGCATATCGACGTGACTGTCTATTTCCTTTGGCTGTCTGGTGTAAATTGAATACTTTAAATTGACAAAACTGAGAATTGAAATGAGAAAAGGTTAGAGATCTTTAGGAAAACTGGTGTTTGCATCACAAAGGTGTAATGGAGCTTCTCCTCCACTGCTGAAGGAAGCCAGAGAAGTTGGCAAGGGCAAAATTGTATCCTGTGGAGTAAAGTGTGTTCTCTGCTTCTGGACACCTATTGGCAGCACCTTTTCTTTCTCCTTGAATGTCATAGCCCCTTTGAAGTGATATTGGTGATATATCTTGACACATTGGAATGGTTTGTACTACAGATGATTAGGAACTGAAAGAGGAGAAAGAAGAGTGAATGACAGTATATTCCATAGCAGACAGCAACGATGGCAGTACTCAGTTAAACCTGGTATCTGAAGAAAGTTGACCAAACCTATAAAGAGATAGTGGAGCAGTGGAGCAGAAGATAACAGTAAAAATTGCATTGTGAAGGACATTGTTTTCAGTATCAGAAACCTCATTTATTGTCTGAATGGCTGGGCTGATGCCAAAGCAACAAGGAAAGCTTAAGATGGTACTGAAGAAATTAAGTGTGAGAGAAATGTTAGCATTTTTACCGTTATCTTGCTACTTACCTTATGCTTCTACTGCATAACTTTCTCAACAAGCCAGGTTTGCCACATTAACAAATTATAACTGTGGCAATCACCCTGCTTTGGCTCAGGTAGAAGATTATTTGCATGTACCAATGAGAGCTGTTGGGAGGCGGAGCCAGAGAAACTAGAAGGGAGGGGTGAGTCAGAGTCTGGGAAGTTCAGTCAGAGACAGAGTTTTGAAGGGAGAAAGAGTTTGGGGTTTGAGGCAGAGAGAGTGTTTAAGGAGTGATTGGTCAGAGTGTTATCGGTATTAGTTAAGATAGAAAAGGTTAAAGGAAACTACTGAAGCTTTGTGTAACTTTAAGAATGTGCTTAAGAATTATTCCTGAAACAATTTGTAATCAATAAACCTGTTCTTATTTCAAAGTTAAGTACTGAATGGACCTCAGTTTTTCATAGGAAACATAGTTAGTAAAGAGATCAACTGGTGGCAGCGAGGTAAAGGATGTGTTGGGATACTCACGTGAGCCCTGTGTGTGGTGAAACAAGCAAGGGCCACGTGGGTAAACGTCACAATAACCAACCAATATTTTCATTGTTTTTTCAGCTTTGCTACAGAGGAACCCCACTTCCTCCCTGAGGTTCATTCAGTTTTTTGTTAAATTCATTTTCCATTGGATGAGGGAAGATCATAGGGGAGGGAATTTCGAACAAGATACTGGGGTAAATAAAAAGTACAGAATGTGGTAGAGAACAATAGCTATCATTATTACTTTTGGATTTGGGATTTCTTTTTTATAATTTTACCCCATTTATGTTCTCATCCAATTATACAAATGTTCCCCCTTTTTTCTAGCCTCAACAATTTGTCCTTTAATACTTCAGTTAACATATCAATCTCTGCTGCTTCGAAAAAAATTTCTATTAACTCCTGGATTGTTGGAGTCTCTTTTTTTCCAATATCTGGCATATAAAAATATATTTTTGATAATTTTTCAGGTGTCATATACCAGCTATAGAACATGTACAGTGGTGCCTTGACTTACGAACGTCCCAACTTACGACCATTTCGAGTTACGACCAGCTCCAGCCGCAAAATTTTGCTTCGACTTGCGATGGGAGCTTCGAGTTACGATCGGAAAAAGGCAGGGAAAAAGGCGGGGAATTCAAACTGCTAACCGTTGGTGGCAAAGAGAGTGCTTCTTTGTAGCTCTTTTGCCCCAGCGGTTAGAGAGTGTGTGTTTGGAGGAGGCTTCGGACTGCCTGGTAAGGTGCTGCTTTCTGCTTTTTAAAAACTGCCTGTTCTGGGTGGATTTTGCAGCGTGGTTTTGGGCTGGGGGGGTTATGTTTCTGTGCTGTGGTGGGTCTTGCAGTCTTTGTTTTTTTTGGGGGGGGGTTTCGCATTTCCAATGGGTCTTGCAGGGTTTGTTTGCTTTTTTGGTTTTTTTCCCCCCCATTTCCGATGGGTCTTGCAGGGTTTGCTTGCTTTTTGGGTTTTTTCCCCCCATTTCCGATGGGTCTTGCAGTGGTTTTTTTTGGTGTGTTTTTTGTGATTTTTTCCCCGGCTGGAACAGATTAATCGCATTTCAATGTATTCCTATGAGAAATGGTGCTTCAACTTACGACCATTTCGAGTTACGACCATCTTCTGGAACGGATTAAGTTCGTAAGTCGAGGCACCACTGTAGTTTCTTTATATTTGTTTTTTACAATATCCTCTTCCCATATTTGTGACCTAATTAATTTCAAGTTAATATTGTGGCCCACACTTTGGGCCCATTTTATCATACATTCTTTAACTATTTCATCTTGCATTTTAATTCTAGTAGATAATTATACAAGATTTTGATCAGTTTTTCCTTTACATTCAGAAAGTACCTTATCTCGTATATCTTGAATGTTTGTGTTTTTATCCACCAATCAAGTATTATTCCTTGTTCTTCTCCTTGATTTCCTAATTTTAACAAATTCTATATGAAGATTTTCTTCTTTTCCATTGATTTTAATTGTGAGAATGCTTCCATTGAAGAACCTTTCAGGAACTTTTGGTAACTTTCTTCCCGGATCTTAGTCCATACCCAGTTCAAAGCTTTCCTTATCAGATTATTCTTAAATTGTTTATTGTCTTTTGCTTACCAAGGAAGACGTGCCATCCTTGGTTTAAATCATGTCCTTATAGTTTAGTATTCTGTCATTTTCTAAAACTATCCGCTCCTTTATCAAAGACTAGAGCACTTCCAATCTGGAAGTCCAAAGCCTGCTTTGTTTTGCATCTTGAAGTGCTTTGATTTTTATTTAGATTTTTTTCCCTTTTATTTAGATTTTTTATTTAGATTTTTTCCTTTTTATTTAATTTTTTCCCTTCACTGCTTTTTTTTTGTAAATACTTGAAGTATTAGTTCAATTGGGATTTCATGTTAAAACAATTAGAAATCAGGAAAAGCAGGAAAGAATGACAAACTTACACAGAATATAAAAATACAAAAAGGAACAAGGATGCCCATTGTCTCCTTTACTGTGTACTATTTATTGAAACATTATTACAAGTTAGACAGAACACAGATATAAAAGGACTCAAAATGAGAGGGGAAGAATATAAAGTACAGGCATTTGCAGATGACATGGATCTAGAGGATCTGATAAATTCAATGATATTAACAGACAATAAAATTTTTTGAAGAAATATCTGGACTAAAAGTAACTAAACAGAAAACACAGTGTTCATATTGTATCTCTTTGAGAATGAAGATCTTTGTAAGACACAAAAATTTGTTCTTACAACTATCCCTGAATTCCAAAACAAACCCTAAATATTATTGTTCTTTGTTGTGTGTTTTGCTTTTTTTCTACAACAGAGTGCTATACCTTAACGAAAAATTTAAAGACAGTTAACTCTTGTTAAGAAACTTCATTTGCAGAAGAAAGGTCAACTAGTCTTTCCACATGGCTTGCAGAAGTGAGATCATTAGCCATTATGTCCATTTCCAAAATAATATCCATATGGTTTTAGAAATATTTATTAGAATATGTAAAATTTATTATTTTCTGTCAGGATATTTTCTTGACAGAAGAATGATAAGATAAGAATGAGCATAAAAGCAAAATTACACTAAAATATCATTATTCTTACTACACCATACCACCAGGGCAATCATCATAACTGTCAGGAGAACTGGTATGAAAATCAGGGTGAACAGAATTTTATCTGGTGGATCTCCCCAGTGCACCTTTTCTGAAGTACAGTTTGAAAAGAACTGCCTGTGTATTCCAGTGATGAAACCTTCAGCAAGGGGATTAGGCCAAAAGCATCTTGCTGTTGTTGCCTTGTGTTCTGTACATAGAGTAAAATTGTTGTAGTACCTGAAGCGAAAAGAATGTAAAAGTGAGAGAAATATATACTTTAAAACTTCGTTAAGATTCTTTTCCTCTTCTCATTCCAGTATGATATACTTTTTGTTCAAACCAAAGCTCAAAAGTAACAGAGATTCTTCCAACTGAGACCATGGGGTATTGAAATAAATTGGGTGAGGGATCAGGGTTTGGAATTCGGTTTAAATTCATGTGGTTTTTGGATTGTTTCCTTAGGAAAACTTTTAATCTGTTTTTAAACTTTGTTTTGAACCTTTGCAGATTGGTTTGGGGGGACTACATAAGCTTTTAGAGTCATTGCATTTGATGCTTTGTCCTGTGCCCACCTGCCCTCACACTGGTTGTCTCTCACAGAGTGCTCTCTGCAACAGCTGGCTCTAGTTCCTTGTTCTCTTGGCACTGCACCAATTGCTGGGCTTTGCCACCCACCCACCCAATGTCTGACAGACTTGCCTGCCTGCTCATCTGCACCCTGGTTGGGGCCGGAGACTTTCTCACCTGCTTGTCTGCTGCTGCTCAAAAGGAAAAGGTGAGGGTGCCAGCAAGCAGAGGGGGGAGGACAGCCAGCCAGCCAGCCAGAAACTGAAGACGTGAAGGGTCTGTAGAGGGGGCTGAAGTAGAGGGGGCTGAAATGACCAGACATTTTAACCCCTCCAGGCTTGTGGAGGGACACACACAGAGAGACACAGAGGGAGTGCAGTAGAGGGAGCATGGAAGTGAGTGACAAACCCCAATTTACACTGACAGAGTTCATGCATGCTAAAACAATTCAAAATAAATTGATTTGACATCTGACATCTAAACAACCCTTACTGCCAAATAGAGATGGGGATGAATCAAAGAAATGGCGATTAGTTGTGGTTCGTGTTTCATCAAGCTTACCAAATCAATGAATATGAATTTACAAATATTCTTCAACAAATTGACAAATTGAATCATCAATTTGTCTTCAATTTAAAATGCTATTAAACATGCTAAAAAACAGACCCGCAAGCACCTAGAGAAACCAAATTCACAGGGAAGCTACCTCAGACTGCTTTCTACAAGCCCAGCAGGTTATATAGTCCAAGGAGGACAACCCCAGGAAAGTTCCCCCCAGGTACTTAGAGAATCATAAATCACACAGAAGCTATGTCTTTCCCCAAAAAGCTCGCCAAGTTTGGTGAAGATTGGATATCGGACATCTGAATTATTAACCCATGAATTGAGTCCCATGAGGAAAGTCAGAGCCAGCTGGCAAAGTTTGCCACGCAGCACAGAAGCGGATGGCATTGAGGGAGATTGATTTTGCCCCCACAGATTGAGATATCTATAGCACTGAGGTAGTTTAGTTTGCCTCCGGCAGGCACTGAAACATTAGGTATTGAAGTATTCACCCCCAGCAGGCAATCAGGAATTTGGCATAGAGGTAGAGTTTGCCCCCAGCGGGCACTTAGGCATGTGGCAGTGAAGTAGTGTTTTCCCCCAGCAAGCATGAAGAAACTTGGCATTGAGGTAGAGTTTGTCATTAGCAGCATCACCTTTGGCAGTGAAGGACAGGCATTGGGCATTGAACTAGAGTTTTGCCCCCAGCGGGCATTGAGGCACTTGGCATTGAGGTAAAGTTTGTCTTTAGCAGCATCACATTTGCCAGTGAAAGACAGGCATCGGGCATCTAATTAGAGTTTAGCCCCAGCAGGCACTGAGACATGTGGCATTGAAGTAAAGTTTTGTCTTCAGCAGCATCACATTTGGCAGTGAAGTGAGTCTGCTCCCAGCAGGCACTGAGGCATGTGGCATTGAGGTAGAGTTTGTCTCCAGCAGCATCACAGTCTTTTTGGCAGGGGTCTTTTTAGGCAGGATCACAGGCATTGGACATCTTGGGAGGGGTCTTCTTTCGGCAGTTGGCATTATGGCCAAGGTTAGGTCTTGGGGGTGTTTGAGTGGCCGATGGTTTCCCCCTGGGTGGCAAGATCTCCGAGGATGTGGGATTCAGGGATCTCAGATACCAATACGATTCTTATGGGATAGCGTGGGAAGAGAAATCTGGCACATGGATGAGCGACAAAGGGAGGTGTTTGCCATCAAGGTGAACACAAGCCTTCAAAAAGAACTAATTACATACCTAAAATGTGGTGTCCAGGTAGTATATATATGTGGTATAGATCTGCCACTGAGGCGTATTTGGGCTTCCCAGGTCGGTAACAGCCTGCCACTGAGACATTTTTGGGCTTCCAGGTCAGTTATGGCCTGCCAATTAGGATTTTTGGGCTTAAAGGTAAAAGTTCTGCCACTGAGGCATTTCTTGGACTTGGACTGAGGAGGCTGGAATCAGCTACTGGCCTTGAAAATAAGGCCCAAATACACTGGAACTGGTGCCTGGACTTAATCAGAACTTGGCCCAAGGAGGCTAGAATCGGCATCTGGACTTGATCAGAAGATGGCCCAAAGAGGCTGGAATGGGTGGTTGGACTTCATCAGAACGGCACGAGGAGGCTGGAATCAACTGCTGAACTTCAGAAATGGGCTCGAGGAAGCCAGAATCAGTGCTGGACGTTATTAGAATGTGTCCTGAGGTGGCAGGAATTGGCTGCTGGATTTGATCAGAACTTGGCCTGAGAAGGCTGGATTCGGCTGCTGTCCTTGAGAATTTCGCCTGAGAAGGCTGGAATTGACTACTGCACTTTAGAACTTGGCCAGAGGAGGCTGGAATCGGCTGCTGGATTTCATCAGAAATTGGATTGAAGAAGGTGGAACCGGTGGCTGGACTTGAGAACTTGGTCCGAAGTATATATTTTTTTTTATATTTATTTTATTTTATTTTATTAAGCAGAACTACAGAATACAAAATATAAAATATCAAAAAACGAAAAGGAATAAAAAATAACCCAAAATAAGCCCTCCCCTCCCCCCTTCAGAGGACAAGAAATTCCAATCTCCTTTGAATCCCAGATTCCCCAGGTTTCCAGTGAGCCTTGAAAAAGATAATGAACATAAAACATTTTCCCCTAAATTTTTGTCTTTTCCTGAGCCCAAACATATATTAAATTCCAACTTTGTTTCACATAGTCTCTTGGTTGTTCACGTAGTGCTTCTGAAAGTGCATCTAATTCTGCAATATCCAACAGTTTCTTTAGGAGCTCCTCCATTGTGGGTGTTTCTTCACTTTTCCATTTTTGGGCCCAGAGTAACCTAGCAGCTACAAGTATATACATTACACAATATTTGATTTTCTTATCAGTGATTTCCGGCACAATATTTAACAGTGCTATTTCAGGCTTAAAATTTAATTTCTGTTGAATGATTTCTTTTATTATTTCCCACACCTGCATCCAATATCTCTTGACTTTTTCACATGTCCACCACATATGATAATAGGTTCCTGCTTTTTTTTTACACTTCCAACAAACATTGCTATTACCCTCTGACATTTTTGCCAACCTTACAGGGGTATAGTGCCATCTATAGAACATTCATCTCCAAAGTTATAAGACGTGACTGCATCATATCTCTTTCTTCTTTGATATCCTGTATGTCTCGTTCTACTGTTGTTAGTCTGCTATCCACTTTCTGCACTATCTGTGTAAAAGAGTCTATATTTTGATTAGTGCTTTCAATTCCTGCTTTGAAATCCGTTCTTGCATCTTGTATCTGGTCTGAAAGCTGTTTAATAATGTTTGCTTGCATCTCCTGGATTGCGTTTTTAAAAGGGTCTTGACTCATTAATTTGGCGGTCCCAGAGGCCCCAAAGCCTGGTGAATCTTCCTTTTTGGATCTCGAGGTCATGTTGCTCCCTTTCACGGTTTCCAATTCCTAAAGAATTTCCCCCTTTCTTATTCCCAGCAAAGACCTCCTTTTTTCTTTTTTCTTTTTTTTTTTTGCCTCAATACAGCACTAACAGCATTAACAGAATTAGCAGGATTATTCAATCAGAAACCAAAAGCATACTCCAAAATACAAAACTCTAATACAGTTATTCAGACAACCACTAGAGGTCCTCAACGTGATAGAATAGTCTTAACTCTTGCTTTATAGTTTCTTTGCCAGCAAAGCAGAGTACATTGTCTGGAAGGTTTCAGCCTGCTAAGGGGAAAACAAAAGGATATTCCAAAATACTGAGCTCTGGAATAGTTCCAGCTGGCCACTAGATGTCCTCAGCGTAATAAAATAGTCTTGACTCTTGCCGTATAGTCTCTTCCCCAGCCGAGCTCAGTACATTGTCTAAGAAGTTTCAATCTACTAAAGAAAAAACAAAGCCAATCTTCACATTAAGATGGGCGGTGGGGACACCCAAAACCATCTTAACGCCTTTCATATATAAATATATTCCAAATATGTCTTTTCTGTATATCTCTTGGGTGAAATCTCCAGGGACAAACTGCTGCCGTCGTTGCCTCTGATAAAAACCAGCAACAAGCTTCTTACATTGTCAGATGAAAAGTGAAAGTGAGAGAGTCTCCCTTCCTCATTCTGTTTTAACAGTCTCCAGACGTAATAAAACTGTTAAACAATTAAACTGTCTCTTCTCTCAGGATGATTCTTTATTGCCCTCAGGTCAACTATGTAGAGCAGTGGTACTCAGTAGAGGTTGAAGGACAAGGCTTGTTAAGCTTATAGTTTATTCAAAACACCCTCCTTCATTCCCCCACCTTTAAAGCTCAACACTGCGTCTTCTCAGTTATTCTCAGTTGTTCTTTCAAAGACTTTCTTCCCTTGGGCAAAAATCTCTCCCGTTCCTTGCTGTCTGGAGTTCTTTTATTATTCTTAAGATCTCTGATTGTAAGCTGCTGTTCCACCCCTCCCTTCTTTACGGATAGAGCAGCGTTTGTGGAGAACGTAGTAAAAAGATAAGCGTGGTCCTCTGTGCTCAGCTAATTTCAAGTCATTAGTTCTTCCTCACTTTAGATATAAATCTTGGGCATTCGCTTCAGTTCAATAACTCACTTTTATGCCTGGGAACTTCCAGGGTCCTCCGGAGGTGCAGATTTGGTGTCCTCCCACGGAGCCTCACAGCTAAAAACGCCATTAAAAGATGGCGCCCGAGGAATCCTCTGTCTAAGGAGGAGAGTTCTCAAGGAGGGGGATTGCTCGTCCACTCCTCCCAGGGTCTCTCAGCTCCCCTACGACCCGGGGTGGCCTTCTCCTGGCTCTCCCCTGCCCTCAATTTTATTGAGGGAGTCTGGATTCACGGCATGCAACAGGTCTTCTGGGAGCCCCAGTTCCCTGCTGCTTTCGCTGCTCCTGGCTCCGCCCCCTCGGAATGTGTTTTTCTGAAGAAGCTGTGAGAATGTTTTCCTGCAGTGAGTTACAGACTGGGACGAGATAAGGAGGCGGCCATGGAAGACTCAACATTCCAGGCATATTGGAAAAGAAAACAACACCTGGACTGTCTCATGGGAAAATGGGGTGGAGAAAGGTGTTACAGCCCTTAAAATCTAAATGGTTGACATCTAGCTGGACCATGAAGAAGAGAGGAGTTTAGGAAAGTAGAAAATCGAGAATGTGTAATGTGAAATGATTCCTTTTTTACCTTTTCCTTTATGCTATAATGAGGGATTAAGACTGATGATGGATTTGGACTGCTATTGCTAAGAATGTAGTTAGCAGAAGAAAGGAGAAGGGGGGGCTTACCCTCCAAAGCCACCCAGGCTTTTAGATGTTTTTATTTTAGCTGGGAAATAGTTATTTTATTTAACTGCAATAATCTTTGAATATGTACTAGAATGCTATGCTTAAGCAACAAACTGATTTTCTATGAAACTTTATTTTTCTAATAAAAAATTTAATCTTAAACTTATTGAGGACTGGTCTCTTGAACAGCAAATGGTAAGCCTAAATCCAGAAGGTGGAAAGGCCACAAGATTGCTACTACACAGAGTCCTACCTCACTGAGCTTTGGTGAGTTCTAAGGAATCACAAAGCCCAGGTGTCTGTACTTCCTAAGTAATAAGTACAGTGGTGCCTCGACTTACGAACGCCCCTACGTACGACCAATTCGACTTACGAACAGCTCCAGCCGCAAATTTTGCTTCGACTTGAGGCCGGAGCTTCGACTTGCGACCAGGAAAGGCAGGGGGAAAGGGTGGAAAATTCAAACCATTGGTGGCGAAGGGGCTGCTTCTTTGTAGCTCTTTCGCCTCAACGGTTAGGGAAAGGGATGCGGCGGCGGCGGTGGGCCAACACCGGGAGGCTGATCCTGGCCGGGATGCTCCGGCCGCTTGCCTCCCTACGGGTTCCAACGAGGCCGGTGTCGGCGGCGGCAGCCCAGCGCCCGGAGGCTGAGCCTGGCCAGGATGCTCTGGCCGCTCGCCTCCCGACGGGCTCCGAGGCCGGGGGTGGCGCTCCTCGCTGCCCTCTGCGGGCCGATGCTGCCGCTGGTGCCTGACGCCGCCTCCAGCTCTGGAACCGGCACCAGCGGCTGTTTGCCGGGGCGGCCGTGTCAGTCCTTGGTGCTCCTCGCCACCCTCCGCGGGCCATCGGTACATTTGAATTTCCCACCATCGGCCCACGGAGGGAGGCGAGGAGCGCTGAGGACCAACGCGGCTGCCCCGGTGAGCAGCCACTGGTGCCGGTTCCAGAGCTGGAGGCAGCGTCGGGCACCAGTGGCGGCATCGGCCCGTGGAGGGCGGCGAGGAGTGCCGAGGACTGACGCGGCCGCCCCGGCGAGCAGCTACTGGTTCCGGTTCCGGAGCTGGAGGCGGCATCAGGCACCAGCAGCAGTGGCGGCATCGACCTGCGGAGGCCATCAGAGGAGGCTTGGGACTGCCTGGTAAGGTAAGGTGCCGGTTTTTGGTTTTTAAAAACTGTTCTGGGTCGGTTTTGCAGGGCTGGGGGCGGGGTTTATGTTTCTGTGGTGTGTTGTTGTTTGATTTTTGGTGAGGTTTTTTTTTTTTTTTTGCAGTCCCAGCGTGGGGCTTGCAGTGTTTTATTTTTATTTTATTTTTTTGAGTTTTTTTTTTTTTTTTTGGCCGGAATGAATTAATCGCGTTCCCATGCATTCCTATGGGAATGCATGCTTCGACTTACGACTATTTCGACTTACGTTCCATCTTCTGGAACGGATTATGGTCGTAAGTCGAGGCACCACTGTAAGTGCAAAAGTGTTCTTTTTAGGTCAGACTTGTTCAAAGGGGTTTATGCTATGCTATGCTGGAGCTTGAAGGACTCAGCCCAGCACAGAAGAGGTAGATAAAGGCCTGGAGAGTCTCTGACCACCTGCCCACTGATCCTTTAGGTGACCGTGTGCATGACAGGACTGAACTTGGTTGAGGAAGCTGGAATTGGTGGCTGGGCTTTAGAACATGGGTCGAAAAGCCTGAAGTCTCCAGCTGGTCTGAGGCAGCTGGAATCAGGTTGTAAACTTTAGAACTTGGCCGGAGGAGGCTGGAATCAGCTGCAGGGCTTGAGAAGTTGGCCCTAGGAGGCTATCATTGGCGTCTGGACTTAACCAGAACTTGGCCCAAGGATGCTGGAATCGGCTGCTCGGCTTGAGAACATGGGCCGAAAAGGCTGAAATCGGATATGATCAGATCTTGGCCCTGCTGAGGCTGGAATCGGCTGCAGGGCATGAGAAGTTGGCCCAAGGAGGCTAGATTCAGCAGCTGGAGTTGATCACAACTTGGCCCAAGGAGGCTGGAATCGGCTGTTCAGCTTGAGAACATGGCCTGAATAGGCTGGAATCGGCAGTTGGACTGAACTTGGTCGAGGAAGCTGGAATTGGTGGCTGGGCTTTAGAACATGGGTCGAAAAGCCTGAAGTCTCCAGCTGGTCTGAGGCAGCTGGAATCAGGTTGTAAACTTTAGAACTTGGCCGGAGGAGGCTGGAATCAGCTGCAGGGCTTGAGAAGTTGGCCCTAGGAGGCTATCATTGGCGTCTGGACTTAACCAGAACTTGGCCCAAGGAGGCTGGAATCGGCTGCTCGGCTTGAGAACATGGGCCGAAAAGGCTGAAATCGGATATGATCAGATCTTGGCCCTGCTGAGGCTGGAATCGGCTGCAGGGCATGAGAAGTTGGCCCTAGGAGGCTAGATTTGGCAGTTGGAGTTGATCACAACTTGGCCCGAGGCAGCTGGAATCGGGGGCTGGACTTGATCACAACTTGGTCCGAGGAGGCTGAAATTGGCTTCTGGACTTGATCAGAATTTGGCTCGAGGAGACTGGAATCGGCCGTTCAGCTTGAGAACATGGCCTGAATAGGCTGGAATTGGGGGCTGGCCTTGACATCTTAGCCTGTAGAGGCTGGAATCAGCAGTTGGAGTAGAGAACATGGCCCAAAGAGCCTGGAATCAGCTGATGGACTTGGTCAGAACTTCGCCTGAGGAAGCTGGTATCGGCTGCTGGCCTTGAGAACATGGCCCGAATAGACTGGAATCGGGGGCTGGACTTGATCAGAACTTGGCCCGAGGAGGATTGAATAGACAGCTGGCCTTTAGAATTTTGCCGAAGGAGTCTGGAATCGGTAGTTAGACTTGAGAACTTAGCCCACGGAGGATGGAATCGGCTGCTGGACTTGGTCAGAACTTGGCCTGAGGAGGCTGGAATCGACTGCAGGGCTTGAGAAGTTGGCCCGAGGAGGCTAGATTCACCTTCTGGACTTGATCAGAACTTGACTTGAGGTGGCTGGAATTGGGGGCTGGACTTGATCACAACTTGGCCCAAGGATGCTGAAATTGACTTCTGGACTTGATTGTCCCTCGGAGGTTTGGAAGTGGTTGCTGGCCATGAGAACATGGCCCGAATGGGCTGGATTCAAGGGCTGGACTTGAGAACATGGCCGAAGGAGGCTGGTATCGGCTGATGGACGTGGTCAGAATTTGGCCAGAGGAGGCTGGATTCAGCTGCTGTCCTTGAGAACTTCGCCCGAGTAGGGTGGAATTGGCTACTAAACTTTAGAACTTGGCTTGAGGAGGCTGGAATCAGTGGCTGGACTTGACATGGCGCGATGTGGCTGGAATTGGCTGCTGGGCTTCAGAAATGGGCCAGAGGTGGCTGGATTGAGCTGCTGTCCTTGAGAACATGGACCGAATGGGATGGAAACGGGGGCTGGACTTGATGAGAACTCAGCCTGAAAAGCCTGGAATTGGCAGCTGGACTTGAGAACATGGCCCAAGGAGGTTGGCATTAGCTGATGGACATGGTCAGAACTTGGCCCGAAGAGGATGGAATCAGTGGCTGGACTGAACTCGGCCGAGGAAGCTGAAATCGGTGGCTGGGTTCTAGAACATGGGCCGAGAAGCCTGAAGTCGCCAGCTGGAAATGATCAGATCTTGGTCCCAGGTGGCTGGAATCGGCTTGTAAACTTGAGAACTTAGCCAGAGGAGGTTTGAATCGGCTTCAGGGCTCATTTTGGCTAATGGACTTGAGCAGAACTTGCCCCGGGGAGGCTTGAATTGGTTGCTCGGCTTGAGAACATGGTCCAAGGAGGCTGGAATTGGTGGCTGGACTTGATTAGAAGTTGGCCTGAGGAGGCTGAAATGAGTGGCTGGACTTAATGAGGACAGAGGAGGCTGGAATCAGAGCCTGGCCTTGAGAACTTGGGCTGAAAAGGCTGAAATCGGCAGCTGGACATGATCTGATCTTGGTACGTGGAGGCTGGAATTGGCTTGTAAACTTTAGAACTTGGCCCAAGGAGGCTGGAATCAGCTGTAGTTCTTGAAAAGTTGGCCTGAGGAGGCTTGTCATCGGCGTCTGGACTTGATCAGACCTTGGCCCAAGGAGGGTTGAATCGGCGGCTGGACTTTAGAATTTGGCCCAAGGCAGCTGGAATCGGCGCTTAAACTTGAGAACTTGGCCTGAGGAGAGTGGAATCGGCATCTGGACGTGATCAGAACTTGGTCCGAGGAGGCTGGAATTGGCTGCTGGCCTTGAGAACATGGCCCAAATAGGTTGCTGGACTTGACATGGCATGAAGAGGTTGGAATCGGCTGTAGGGTTTCAGAACTTCACCCGGGTAGGCTGGAATTGGCTGCTGGAGTTGGTCAGAACTTGGCCGTAGGATTCTGGAATCATCCACTGAACTTTAAAACTTGGCTGAAAGAGGCTGGAATAGGCTGCTGGACTTGAGAACTTGGTTTGAGGAGGCTGGAATCTGCTACATGGCTTGAGAAGTTGGCTTGAGGAAGCTAGAATTGGTGTCTGTGCTTGATCAGAACATGGCCTGAGGAGCCTGGAGTCAGCTCCTAGAGATGATCAGAACTAGGCCCAAGGAGGCTGCAATCGGCAGCTGGTCTTAACTTGGCATGCGGTTGTTGAAATCAGCTGCTGGGCTTGAAAACTTTGCATGAACAGGCTGGAATCGGCTGCTGGACTTGATCAGAACTTGGCCCAAGGAGGCTGGTATCAGCAGCTGGACTTAACTTGTCCAGAGGAGGCTGGAATCGGCTACTGGGCTTGAGAACTTGGCCCGAAGAGGCTGGAATCGGCAGCTAGACGTGGTCAGAACTTGGACCAAGGAGGCTGGAGTCGGCTGCTGGCCTTGAAAAATTAGTCCGAGGAGGCTGGAATTGATGGCCAGAGTTGTTAATAACTTAGCCCGAGGAGGCTGGAATTGGTGGCTGTATTTAACTTGGCCCTAGGAGGCTGGAATCAGTGGCTGGACTTGATCTGAACTTGGCCCGAGGATGCTAGAATTGGCTGCAGGGCTTGAGAACTTGGCCCGTGGATGCTGGAATCGGCAGCTGGACTTGAGAAGTGGGTGTGAAGAGGCTGGAATTGGTCGCTGGACTTAACTTGGCACGAGGAGTCTGGAATCGGATGCTGGGTTTGAGAACTTGGCCTGAGGAGGCTGGAATCGGCAGCTGGGCTTGAGAACTTTGCCCGATGAGACTGGAATCATCAGCTGGGCATCAGAACCTGGCCCGAGTAGGCTGGAATCAGCAGCTGGACTTCATCAGAACATGGCTGAAGGAGGCTGGAATCTGTGGTGGGCTTGAGAACTTGGCCTGAGGATATTGGAATCAGCGGCTGGACTTATGGTGGCTAAGAGGGAGGTTGACAGGCTCGCAGGCAAGTAGGTAGGCATTTTTTTCAGGCGGGCTGGCATGCAGATGTTATAGTGAACCATTGGGCCTTAGGCAGGCTATGTGCTAAGGGTGAAACTGTCATTTGAACATTACATATTTGGGTTCAGTGAGTGGAAGCCCAACAAGGGAAGGTTCATCTTGATGAATGCCATTCTCTCCACACTAACAGGTTCCAAACACAAGTGGCGTGGTTGGAATATGTCTCCAAAATAGGAAAACACACTCTTGCTCTGGATGCTGGTGGGGGGGATGGAAAAGAGATCCATGGCCACATTGGACATCTCTGGCCATATGACCACCTTCCCGAAGCAGAAATGGAGGTGATCTGACTGGGAGGGCTGGGGGGCTCAGCTAGATATTCCCGCACCATTGTCTCTGCCAGATCCTCCTCAACCGCCTGTCTTTCCTCTGCAGAAACTGCACAGGTCACCACAGAGCTCCAGTAATGGGGACTGGGGCCTTCACCAGTAGAAGTCCCTGCCTGTGGCTCCAGCAAACCACCCTGCCCGTCCTCTGTCTTGTGGCCTGGTGTTCCCGGCTTCCCATGCAAGCGTCGTGCGCCCAACGCCCTATGGACCTCAGTGGAGAGCTCCGTTCTCCACTCCTCGAGCTCCGAGGCACGTGCTGCCAAGTCCCCCTTGATTCGAGGATCACACAGGCACTCCATGCGGTAAGCTCTGTCCCTGCAGACAGGATGGAGTCGCTTCCACACACCTGCCTGCAACTGTTTCACCAAAGCCCTGGTCTGTGGAAGGAGGGAGGATCCCAATGCCACAGCAGACTCCAGGGACTGATCAAGGGCATGAATCAGGGGGATGACCTTCCCCAGGCTTGCCATATAGCCACAGAAGATGTCGGTGGTTTCCTGGAAAGGCTTGAGCACCTCCACCATCTGGGAGAGGGCCAGCCAATCCATGGCACTGATGCCCACCTCTCCTCCTCCAGGCACAATTGGCATGGAGGACATGATGTCCTCCAAAACAGCCTTCTGCTCCACCAGGCGGGACACCATGTAGGTGGAGTTCCACCTCGTGGGCAGGTCCATTGGGAGACCATGCATCTCCTTGAGGGGAACCTTTGAGGGAGATCTTAGAAGTGAAGATTTACCTAAAAACCCCTTGATAAGTAGGAGAGACTAGCTAGGCAATGTGAATGAACACAGAAAGATCAAAATAACTCACTTTTAACAACTCAGCTGCAACATTGGCAGAGGGGGGAAGGGAGGGGTGGATCTTTTAACAAACTTACAAAAGCTTTTTCAGCTTTAACTCTCCCAGCCCGAGAGAAGAAAAATAACACTTTAATGAGACCAAAGCAGCCTTATGTACTCTCCAAGAACTAGGAGTCTCCTGATAATTTGCAACTGGAAAAAAGGAGAAAATTAAACACTAGAAGGAGGAAAAGCAATAGACTCAAACCTAAACTGAAACTTTTACTTTTAACTCTCTCGCCTCCTGGACTGCTAGGAGGAATAGAGAGGATAGAAACAACCTTGGTTGACTTATAGGGTGTGGAGAACTGGGTCCAGTTCATCTTCTCTTTCCCCTCTAACAAGATACTACACTGGATATCTTGCTGGAATATTTTCAAAGGTGCTTGAAGAGCCTTGAGCTTTTGGAGTCAGCTTTACAAGTACAAAGAATCTGGTTTCTTTTCCCTTAACAGGTTTTAATCTTGGATGCTCTGCTGCTCTCCGGTGGTCAAGGTGGGACAAGGCAACCTTTAGACTGAAACTTTGGATGCTCTGAGGACCTCTGGTGGTTAATTTGGGATAGAACAATCTTCAGGTTTTAACTTTTAATGCTCTATTGCTCTCTGGTGGTCAAGTTAAGACAGGACAATATCTGAGATCTATATTCTGGGTTCACATAAGCAACTCTGAGGAGGTTTTGTATTATGTGGTGATATTTACCTTAAATGAATATAGAAGTAAAATGTGTGGCAAATTGAGGGATGCAACGTGAATGTGGGATTGCATAATAACCTGAATTTCTCTCCACAAACTGGGAAAACAGATACAAAAATGGCAACAAGATCCAAAAAGGAAGACTTGCCCAGTCAAGCATCGAACCTAACTAAGCTGATGAGCCAAGATCCTTTTAAAAATGCAATTCAGGATATGCAAGCAAATATAATTAAACAACTTTCAGAACAGATGCAAGAACTAAGAAAAGATTTCAGAGCCAGAATTGAAAGTAATAATCAGAAGATTGACTCGTTTACACAGGCTGTTAGGGAAGTGGAACAAAGAAAGACAAAAGCGGAACAAGAAATACAAAATATTAAACAAGAAAAAAAATAGGGATCAAGAACATCTTTTATCTTTGGAAATGGATAGAGCCTCATGTTTTCTCAGAATACAAAATGTTGAAGAACAGGAATCAGAAGATTAAGAGAAAATTGATATTGGAGGAACTAGCCACACAAATAGGGTTAACCCAGGAAGAGCTGCAACAATCAATAGAGAGAATCTTCAGAGTGGGAAATATCTTCACAAGAAGAAATAAGTTGCCTAAGGAGATCCATATAAAATTCCTAAGATCAGTGAAAGAGAAAATACTGAAAGTTAACAGAGAAAAAGATTTGACAGAGGGATTAAGATTAATATCCTGAAACAGGTGCCTTGGAACATTTGGGGAAAAAAAACAATACTCCTTCCTTACTAAAATATTGATAGACAGGAAAATTCCTTTCACATGGCTAATGCCCAAGGGAGTCTTTCTGAATTGGGAGGCAAGAAGATTTAACCTGAATAGCAAAATGAAGGCTAGGAATTTCATGGAAGAAATGAAACATAAACTGAAGCTGACAGAAGATGTACAGTTCTCCAATGAGGAATCAGAAGAGGAACCAGAAGAAGCAGAATGTAAAAGACAAAAAACTCCACCCTCACCAAGAAGAACTAGAGGCATGGAGAAAGCCAAAGATAAAATTGGTAGTAAAAGCCATTCAGATGTCTAAACGAACCAAAATACTATCAGTGAATGCTAAAGGGCTGAATTCACCCCAGAAGAGGAGAGCAATATTTAACAAACTTTTCAAAGCCAAAGTAGAAATTATATTTATATTTATTCAAGACACAGAAAAGGCCTTTGATAATGTGAACTGGGAGTTTATGTTATTGCAATTAAAGAAGATGGGGGCAGAAGGAATTTTTTTTACAAGCAATTAAAGCAATATATACTAAACAGAAGGCTAAAATCAAAGTCAATGGCCAAATAACTGAAAATATCCAAACTGAACAAGGCACGAGGCAGGGCTCCCCCTTTCTCCGTTGCTATTTATTCAAACATTAGAGATTTTGAATAGACAAATAAGAAGAAACAATGGAATTAGAGGCCTTAGAATCAGGGGAGAAGAATTTAAGCTACAAGCATATGCTGATGATTTAGCACTGATATTAGAAAATCCCCTGGATAGTATGGAAGAACTACTGGGAACTATAGAAGAGTTTGGAGCTGTCGCAGGACTTAAAATAAAGTACCAAAAATTAAATTCCTGACTAAAAACATGAACAATGAGGATGTAGAAAAACTGATAATGAAAACTAGTTCTGAGGAGGTACAAAAGGTGAAATATTTAGGAGTCAGTATTACAAAAAAGACAAGTAACTTGATGAAAGAAAATTATTTTACAATTCAGAAAGAAATACAGAGAGACCTGGAGGATTGGAGCAAGCTACAAATCTCAATGATGGGACGAATCTCGACAATAAAGATGATCATTTTACCAAAATTGTTATTCTTGATTCAAAGTTTACCAATTCTATTAAATTATAAATACTTCAAGGACCTGGATAACCTGAACTCGAAATTTGTATGGAAGGCCAAAAAACCAAAAATAAAACTTAGAACACTACAAGATTTAAAAGAGAGAGGAGGACTAGGACTATTGAATTGGCTATTATACTACAAGGCCTCTGCTATGGTTCCAATAAAAGAATGGATAACATTAGAAAATCAAAGACTATTGAAATTGGAAGGTCATGATTTAAAAATGGGCTGGCATGCATATGTATGGCATGGAAAATTCAAAGAACAGACACATTTCTCAGAACATATTGTGAGGAAAGCGTTTTGTTTAGTATGGCAAAAATTCCAAGTGCAAACTTATAAGAAAATTCCAATATGGGTAACCCCAATAAAGGCATTTACATTGAAAGTGCTAAACCAAAAGGGAGTTGCTTGTTCTTGTTGTTTAGTCATTAAGTTGTGTCCGACTCTTCGTGACCCTATGGACCAGAGCACGCCAGGCCCTCCTGTTTTCCACTGCCTCCCGGAGTTGGGTCAAATTCATGTTGGTAGCTTCGATGACACTGTCCAACCATCTCGTCCTCTGTCGTCCCCTTCTCCTCTTGCTCTCACACTTTCCCAACATCAGGGTCTTTTCCAGGGAGTCTTCTCTTCTCATGAGATGGCCAAAGTATTGGAGCCTCAGCTTCAGGATCTGTCCTTCCAGTGAGCACTCAGGGTTGATTTCCTTCAAAATGGATAGGTTTGTTCTCTTTGCAGTCCAGGGGACTCTCAAGAGTCTCCTCCAGCACCACAATTCAAAAGCATCGATTCTTCGGCGGTCAGCCTTCTTTATGGTCCAGCTCTCACTTCCAGACATCACTACTGGAAAAGCCATAGCTTTGACTATGCGGACCTTTGTCGGCAAGGTGATGTCTCTGCTTTTTAAGATGTTGTCTAGGTTTGTCATCGCTTTCCTCCCAAGAAGCAGGCGTCTTTTAATTTCGTGGCTGCTGTCACCATCTGCAGTGATCATGGAGCCCAAGAAAGTAAAATCTGTCACCGCCTCCATATCTTCCCCTTCTATTTGCCAGGAGGTGATGGGACCAGTGGCCATGATCTTCTTTTTTTTATGTTGAGCTTCAGACCATTTTTTGTGCTCTCCTCTTTCACCCTCATTAAGAGGTTCTTTAATTCCTCCTCACTTTCTGCCATCAGAGTGGTATCATCTGCATATCTGAGGTTGTTGATATTTCTTCCGGCAATCTTAATTCCGGCTTGGGATTCCTCCAGTCCAGCCTTTCGCATGATGCATTCTGCATATAAGTTAAATAAGCAGGGAGACAATATACAGCCTTGTCGTACTCCTTTCCCAATTTTGAACCAATCAGTTGTTCCATATCCAGTTCTAACTGTTGCTTCCTGTCCCACATATAGATTTCTCAGGAGATAGATAAGGTGGTCAGGCACTCCCATTTCTTTAACAACTTGCCATAGTTTGTAGTGGTCCACACAGTCAAAGGCTTTTGCGTAGTCAATGAAGCAGAAGTAGATGTTTTTCTGGAACTCTCTGGCTTTCTCCATAATCCAGCGCATGTTAGCAATTTGGTCTCTAGTTCCTCTGCCCCTTCGAAATCCAGCTTGTACTTCTGGGAGTTCTCGGTCCACATACTGCTGAAGCCTACCTTGGAGGATTTTGAGCATAACCTTGCTAGCGTGTGAAATGAGTGCAATTGTATGGTAGTTGGAGCATTCTTTGACACTGCCCTTCTTTGGGATTGGGATGTAGACTGATCTTTTCCAATCGTCTGGCCACTGCTGAGTTTTCCAAACTTGCTGGCATATTGAGTGTAGCACCTTAACAGCGTCATCTTTTAAGATTTTAAATAGTTCAACTGGAATGCCATCACCTCCACTGGCCTTGTTGTTAGCCATGCTTTCTAAGGCCCACTTGACTTCACTCTCCAGGATGTCTGGCTCAAGGTCAGCAACCACACTATCTGGGTTGTCCGGGACATCCAGATCTTTCTGGTATAATTCCTCTGTGTATTCTTGCCACGTCTTCTTGATGTCTTCTACTTCTGTTAGGTCTCTACCATTTTTGTCCTTTATCATGTCCATCTTTGCACAAAAGGTTCCTTTAATATCTCCAATTTTCTTGAACAGATCTCTGGTTTTTCCCTTTCTATTCTTTTCCTCTATATTTTTGCAGTGTTCATTTAAGAAGGCCCTCTTGTCTCTCCTTGCTATTCTTTGGAAGTCTGCATTCCATTTTCTGTAGCTTTCCCTACCTCCCTTGCATTTTGTTTCCCTTCTCTTCTCTGCTATTTGTAAGGCCTCGTTGGACAGCCACTTTCCTTTCTTGCATTTCCTTTTCTTTGGGATGGTTTTTGTTGCTGCCTCCTGCACAATGTTACGAGCCTCCATCCATAGCTCTTCAGGCACTCTGTCCACCAAATCTAGTTCCTTAAATCTGTTCTTCACTTCCACTGTGTATTCATAAGGGATTTGGTTTAGATTATACCTGACTAGCCCAGTGGTTTTTCCTACTTTATTCAGTTTAAGCTTAAGCTTTGCTATAAGAAGCTGATGATCAGAGCCACAATCAGCTCCAGGTCTTGTTTTTGCTGACTGTATAGAGCTTCTCCATCTTTGGCTGCAGAGAATATAATCAATCTGATTTCGGTATTGCCCATCTGGTGATGTCCATGTGTAGAGTCTCCTCTTGTGTTGTTGGAAAAGAGTGTTTGTGATGACCAGCTTGTTCTCTTGACAAAACTCTATTAGCCTTTGCCCTGCTTCGTTTTGAACTCCAAGGCCAAACTTCCCTGTTGTTCCTTTTATCTCTTGACTCCCTACTTTAGCATTGCAGTCCCCTATAATGAGAAGCACATCTTTCTTTGGTGTCAGTTCTAGAAGGTGTTGTAAGTCTTCATAGAATTGGTCAATTTCAGCCTCTTCAGCATTGGTGGTTGGTGCATAAACTGGGATTACTGTGATGTTGAAAGGTCTGCCTTGGATTCGTATTGAAATCATTCTATCATTTTTGAGATTGTATCCCAGTACAGCTTTTCCCACTCTTTTGTTGACTATGAGGGCTACTCCATTTCTTCTACGGGATTCTTGCCCACAATAGTAGATATGATAATCGTCTGAATTGAATTCGCCCATTCCCATCCATTTTAGTTCACTGACACCCAGGATGTCAATGTTTATTCTTGCCATCTCCTGTTTGACCACATCCAGCTTACCAAGGTTCATAGATCTTACATTCTAGGTTCCTATGCAGTATTTTTCTTTGCAGCATCGGACTTTCCTTTCACTTCCAGGCGCGTCCGCAGCTGAGCGTCCTTTCGGCTTTGGCTCAACCACTTCATTAGCTCTGGAGCTACTTGTCCTTGTCCTCCGCTCTTCCTCAGTAGCATGTTGGACGCCTTCTGACCTGAGGGGCTCATCTTCCAGCATCATATATTTTAGCCTTTTCTTTCTGTTCATGGAGTTTTCTTGGCAAAGATACTAGAGTGGCTTGCCAGTTCCTGCTCCAGGTGGATCGTGTTTAGTCAGAACTCTCCACTATGACCTGTCCATCTTGGGTGTCCCTGCACGGCATAGCCCATAGCTTCTCTGAATTACTCAAGTCCCTTCGCCACAACAAGGCAGCTATCCGTGAAGGGAAAAAAAAGGGAGTTCTACTCATGTATAAAGATTTGTTAACTAAAGATCAAACTATGAAAGATAAACAAGACTTAGAGAAACTGGGTCTAGCAACAGATTGGTGGTCAATGCTGAAATTAGAATCAAGATATAAAAAGGATAAAAATGTGGGCTTTTTCTGAGGGGAAAAGTCAGGTAGATCTACACAAATGAGAAAATAACAAAAAAAAATGTATACAGTGGTGCCTTGACTTACGACTGTCCTGACTTGCAACCAAATTGAGTTACAACCGGCTCCGGTTGCAAAATTTTGCTTTGACTTGCGACTGGAGCTTTGAGATACGATCAGAAAAAAGGCGGGGGAAAAGGCAGGGAATTTAAACTGCTGTTGGTCGGCGAAGAGGCTGCTTCTTTGTATCTCCTTCGCCCCAGTGGTTACAGTGTGTGCGTTCTGAGAGGCTTCGGACTGCCTGGTACTGCTTTCAGTTTTGCTTTTTGAATTTCTTTTTTAAAACAGAGAGACTGCCTGTTCTGAGTGAGTACTGGGGGTTTGCAGCGTGGGTTTGGGCTGGGTGGGGGTTTGCTGGAATTGTTTTTTTTTAAATTTTGTGGCTGCTCGGGTTTGGGCTGGGTGGGGACTTTATGTGTCTGTGCTTTGATGGGTCTTGCAGTGTGTTTTTTAGTGTGTTTTTTAGTGGGGGGGGGTGTTTCGGCTGGAACGGATTAATCGCGTTACTGATGGGTCTTGCAGTGTGTTTTTTAGTCCCTGCTGGAATGGGTTTATTTAACTCTGGGGGGGGGGTTATGTTTCTGTGCTTTGATGGGTCTTGCAGTGTGTTTTTAAAGTGTGTTTTTAGTGGGGGGGGGGGTTGGCCGGAACGGATTAATCGTGTTTCAATGTATTCCTATGGGAAATGGTGCTTTGAGTTACAACCAACTTGAGTTACGACCATCATTCCGGAACGGATTAAGTTTGCAACTCAAGGCACCACTGTACATATTTATTAGAGTACGACCTAGAAGATGAGATGGTGTAGGAGGTGATAGTCAAATGGGCACAAAACTTTGGTTATAATATTGATTATTGATGACTGGACAAAAATGTGGAAAGATAATTATAAGCTGATTAAACCAGCCAATCTTAGAGAAAACATCCTTAAAATGTTTCATAGATGGCATTTCACTCTGGTAAAATTGGCAAAAATATCAGAAGGGATCAGCAATATTTGTTGGAAATGTAAAACAAATCCAGGGACTTATTATCATGCATGATGGTCATGTGAAAAAGCAAAAAGATTTTGGTTACAGGTTTGGGAAATGTCACAAGAAATTGTTCAGCAAAAATTAAGTTTTAAACCTGAAATGTTATTATAGAATATAATGCCAGAGATTATTGATAAAAAATTAAAATATACTCTACTGTATATATACACAGCAGCCAGGTTACTCTGGGCCGAAAAATGGAAGAATGGAGAAGTACCAATGATGGAGGAGCTATTAAAGAAGCTACTGGACATTGCAGAACTAGATATGCCTTCAAGGGCAGTACGGGATCAACCGAGACACTTTGTAAAGGAAAGCTGGAAGCTGATATACAATTGGGCCCAGAAACAAACAGAAACTTAAGAGAAGAAATAGTCATGGCGAATTAGTGCTCACAAGAACCCTTTGATTATATTAGATGACCAAAGGATGGCGAAATCTCTGATCTATATATGTAGCATGAATGCTTAGTTTTGTTGCCTTTATTATTTATGTTAGTTTTGTTAGGTCCTATTATTGTCATTCTGTATGTTTTTGTGGCGTTTACCCCCGTGGCCCCTGCTTATTTCACCAAACACAGGGCTCACACGAGTATCCCAACACACCCTTTAACACGCTGCCACCAGTTGATCTCTTTATCAACCTATATTTCCTATGAAAGACTGAGGTCCATTCAGTACTGAACTTTTAAACAGAAACAGGTTTATTGATTACATGTTGTTTTAGGAATAGTTCTTGTAGTGATCACCCTGCTTTGGCTCAGGTAGAAGATTATTTGCATGTACCAATGAGAACTGTTGGGAGGCGGAGCCAGAGAAACTAGAAGGGAGGGGTGAGTCAGAGTCTAGTCAGTTCAGTCAGAGACAGAGTTTTGAGAAGAAGGTTTTTGGGGTTTGAGGCAGAGAGAGTGTTTAAGGAGTGATTAGTCAGAGTGTGACCTGTATTAATTAAGATAGAAGAGGTTAAAGTAAAATACTGAAGCCTTGTGTAACTTTAAGAATGTGCTTAAGAACTATTCCTAAAACAACGTGTAATCAATAAACCTGTTTCTGTTTAAAAGTTCAGTACTGAATGGACCTCAGTCTTTCATAGGAAACATAGGTTGATAAAGAGATCAACTGGTGGCAGCGTGTTAAAGGGCGTGTTGGGATACTCGGGTGAGCCCTGTGTTTGGTGAAATAAGCAGGGGCCACGGGGTAAACGCCACAATTGGTGTCCAGTGGCGGGATACGAAATAATCCAGTGAAGCCAATGTTTAAAAGTGAATTTTCTGGAGTTGTGGGTACCTTTTAGTCAGAGGTCTGTGGTAAAGAAGTGGGTGACCTGCTAGAGCTTTTGGGGAAAATCTTAGTGGCGGGGCTTCTGAACCCAGATCTGGGGGATCTGAAGATAGGGAACCGACTCTAAAGGAAAAACTCTTTTTTTGTTTACCTCAGGATTTGAAAGACCCAGTGGGCTAGCTTGAAATCCAAGGCTCTGAAAGATAAGGGAGCACTGGTGAATAAAAAGTGGAAACCAGGGTCAGAGCAGATCTGAGATGATAGGAAAATAAAAACAGAGGCTTGAAAAATAAAATTATTTTGGTGTCTGAAAGAATAGCTCAGTCATAGAGAGACAGTAACTAAAAGGTTGTGAGCTAGAGAACTGCTGAGTGAAGCGCAACAACATAGTTACTGGAATTAACAGCAGAAAGACAGGTCCTTTTAAAAAGCAGTACAGATATTAAAGACTAATTCACTCAGACTTAAACATGCCACCCAAACGTAGCCAAAAAGGGAGTCAGGAGGCACAAAGTTTACCTCAGGATGTGGAGGGAAATGGAGACCCTCTAGCTCCAGTGGAACAGGAGGAAATTGATGAGGGTGCTTCAGAAAAACAAGGTGTTCTAAGCTCCCAAGATTTTGAAAAATGGAAGTTGGAACAAGAATTTAGGCTTAGAGAAAAGGAAATAGATTTTGAAATGGAGAAAGAAAGGGCCAGAGAAAAAGCGAAGGTTGAGGCCAGACAAATGGAATTTCAAATACAGATGAAAAAATTAGAATTAGCTTCTCAAAATAACAATAATAATAACAACAACTCTAGTGAGGGAAATCTCTCAAAAATCGACCTAAAGAAATTTCCCCAATATAGGAAAGGAGATTGCCCTGAATCTTTCCTGATTTCACTTGAGAGACCGTGCTGGGACTTTGAGATTAAGGATGATGAAAGGATGATAATTTTGAGATCACAAATAAGTGGAGATTTAGCTGAGCTTTATTCTCAGATGCCTCTGGAGCAAGCTAGAGATTTTGAGGCATATAGAAAAATGGTATATTCTAGATTTGGCATAAATGCACAACACCTTAGAAGAAAATTTCATTCCCTTACCAAAAAGCCTGAAGAATCTATGCCCAAGTGGGGGCTAATTTGAGTCAATGTTTGGACAACTGGATGAAACGTGAAAATGTCACTTCTCTAGACCAAATGAAAAATGTGGTTGGTTTGGAACAATTTTATTCCATTTTTCCAGGGGAATTGTGTTATTTAGTCAAAGACAAAAATCCTAAAAATGTATTACAGGCATCTGAATATGCTGATTCCATTACTGAGATTAGAGATCCTAAGTTTTCTGAGGTAAAATTTTACAGGCAGAACTGGGACAACAGTAAGAAACCCTTTGTGACGTTCACCCGTGCCCCTGTTTCTTTTTCTGTCAAACCCAGGGCTCACACTAGTGACGTTCCCTCTTACTTTCGCTGCCACCAGTGGATTTCTTTCATCCATGCTGTGATGACTTTACTCTGACACTGGCTGCCAACAACAGAACTTGTTTATTAAAGGGTATCAGGGTAATTCAGAATCACAGATGTTCTTTGTTCATTTCATGGAATCACAATCATGGAAATATCTTGTATCTGCCACACATTTGATCACCTCCTGTTTTATTTAATCACTTTAACCAGTTTCTCTTTGTTAGTTACAGTTCTCAGGCTTTCTCTGACTACCTCTCTCTCTCTGCTAACCTCTCTCCTTCTCTTCTCCCTCACTTGCTCTAACTGACTCTCTCTCTCCGCCCCTCCTGTCCTCTCATAGGCTATGCACATGAGCTCCAGCTCTGAGTGACAGGCGTGACGTGGGGCATCCGTCACATACCTCCCCCCTAGGAAAAGTTTGTTTCATGGGGGAAACCTTATATTTTACCCTCATGAACAACGCAATTAGACAGTACACAATTTATCCCAAACTTTTTCACAATACTATACTAAATATTAAATACATTTCACTTATACAGTGTTTATGTATATTTTCTCTTATCATTTACTATTTTGAGCAATTTAAACTTATTACTTTACACATTTAACCCAGTCAATAGTTATTACTATTTGTTTTGATTAATACAACTTACATTAATTTTACATTTATAACATTACTTACCATTAATTCCATACATTACATTTTAATTATACCTCAAACTTTAATGCACAAACAAAACGGTTTATATACCATTACATTTTACATTTTTCATGTTTCTTCTCCTCCATCCGTCAGTCCTCTGGTCTCCGAGATAACGCATCAACTCCCACATTGCTCTCTGTTATCCATTTATTAATCATTGGGTCTTCAAGACCAGGCGTCAGCAACCTTATTCTGAGTCCTTCTTTTGCTGTGGGTCTCTAAATTAAAGTCTTGCAGATTTCGTGTCTCTCTTGCAAGTTTGTTGTTAGTAGATTTCACAGTTTGTAACCACACATAAAGCTTTAGTCTTTGCAATGTCCAATCAGTCGACAAGCTCACCTTCAAGTTGTCAAACAAATGTCTCTCACCTGCTCGGATTTTCCTGTTGCTCAGTTACATGATGCAGGTTCCCTCTGTCCTCCGCTTGGCACGGCATGGCTCCCAGCCTGACGTTGAACATCTCTGTGAAGATGGTGACCGTAGTCAGGTGCGCTGTATACTGGACCGGTCATTTCTACCTCTGTCAGTTGGTCCCACGATTGCTGGCACTCAGGGTTACATCTGATGATACCAGGCTCTTTCTTCCGGGTTCTCTTTAGTCTGCTCTCTGAAGTATACTGGACATTCTCTGCTTGTCATTTTGCAGCGAAGCCTCTTTTCATTTTGAAACGGGGCTTCCCTTTCTCAGCTAGGGACAGTTCCCTCTCATCCTGCTGTACATCTCTGGATGTTTCCTTATTTAAAAAGTCAAGGTTTACACCTTTCTCCGCACCAATAAATTCCCCCACAGTTATTCTTGTTGAGGTGTTCTCCCTAGGTGGGGAATCACTATCATGGGTCGCTTCCAAATTCAAAGGCAAGTTTCCTTGCAGTGCATTCTTAACTACAGTGGTGCCTCGCAAGACGATGTTAATCCGTTCCAGACAAATCGCTGTCCTGCGAAAACATCGTCTTGCGAAACCAAATTTCCCATAGGAATGCATTGGAATTTAATTAATGCGTTCCGATGGGAAAGAAAAGCACAGAAACTTAAAAAAAAATTAAAAGAAAGTCACTTACCAGGTACTGTAGACTGAGCCCGGCTTCTCATAGTGCCTGGTAGCAGCGAAACATCCAGAAAAGAGCACCAAACAGCTAAAAGCCAGCAGGCAGCCGGCAGCCATTTTGTGCTCTTCTCTGCTCCTTCCCCCCTCCCCTCTCCCGACCAACAGCTGATAGGAGGCTTCTGAGGCTTTTGCGGCACAGGCAGTGGAAAAGCACCCCAGAGGCTTCTGGAAGCGGGGCTTTGCCAAGAGGTGAGTGGGTGGGGTGGGGGTGGGGTGGCAGGGGCAGGCCTGCCACCCCCCCCACACCACCCCAACAGCAAAGCGCTGCTTTCAGAGGCTTGCCGGGTGCTTTTCCACTGCATGTTTACCTGCTGAAGAAGCCCCGGCAGCCATTTTGTCCTCTTCTCCGCTCCTTCCCCCTCCCCTCTCCCGACGAACAGCTGATGGGCGGGCTAAAAAGAGGCTTTCTCTGCCCTGAAAATTCAGGGGGGAAAGCTGGAAATAAAAAAATTCTGCTTTTCCCCTGCGCCCCGGGAGGCTTCTGAAAGGGGTGGGGGGGTCACGGGAGAGGCCCCCAAACATCGTCCAGCGAAAAGGGCCCATAGGAAATCGTTTTGCGAAGCGCAACAGCAATCGCAAAACCTCATCGTCTAGCGGATTCGTCATTTAACGAGGCAATCGTCTAGCGAGGCACCACTGTACTTGGTTTATTTTGGATGCACTAAGATTCTCATCTAGTTCTATTTCTTTATTATTTGGTTTCTTAGTTAGAGGTTTGCATTGCAGAGTTTTAAGGGCTTGTGCAGCTACAGAGCAACTAGACTTCTCAGCCCTCTGGTTCTGCTGCAACAACAAATCCATAGGTTCTGACTCTGCTAACGGTAATTTACTTCCCTCTAAAGATCTCAGTCCCACAGCTTTATCCTCAGGACAGTATGATCTTTCCTGAGCCTCATATAAGCTTTTCTCTTTTTCATGAGTACTTCTTAAGCTAGGCTCTGCCACTGCTAAGGATTTTTCCTTAGATAAACGATCTTTGTCTAGGCATAGCTCCTCAGGGTCTTCAGGAGACAATAAAGTGGGGTTACTGGCTGTTTCAAAACAACCCACCAAGCTAGTGTCCTCCTTCCACTCCTGGGTGAAACTATTTTTATTTGGGTTTTTTATAAGCCTATAATCAGCTTCTGAACAGCTAGTAATCTGACTATCCAGGAATCTTTCTCCTTCCAAGCTTCCCTCTGTTACAGTACTATTTTCTGCTACAGTGGGTGATTCCTGGTCCCTTTGTGAGTGTGTAAGTACAAAAGCTATAGACCCCTCTAAGTGTTCAGGGGTCAGGGGAATGATACTCTTATTAGATGTTGCAATACAATCACTGAAAGTATCATTTTCCTTCTGTTCATCAATATAGGAAGTATCATTAGGGGTTTTCAATAAGACTTCCTCAGCCATTCCTGCTACTTCAGGGTTCATCTCTAACCCAGGGTATCCCTGTCTTTGGCAGGTGTCACAGCACTGATAAAATAGCTTTACCTGCTTTCCCATCTCTGGCCAATAGAAATTTTGGTCAATTCTTTGCTTAGTTCTTGAGATCCCTAGATGGGCTGCAAATATGTCTTTGTGCGCCTTTTCTATAATTTTTTCTCTGTATTTGAAAGGAATCACTAATTGTTTATGTATGCTTTCCCCTCCCCGCTTAGGATTCACTAGAACCTCTCTGTATAATAGGTCTTTCTTCACACAGTACCTTTCGGGGTTTTCAGGGGTCAGGGGCCCTCCCTTAGCTTGTCTAAAGCATTCACTTAAGGTAGGGTCTTCTTTTTGTTCTTTTCTGAAAGACTGGTTATGAGGATTCCTCATAGTGACTAGATCAGCTGTTTCATTCCCTTCTATTATTTCCGCAGGGTTTTCATATTTTTCCTCAGGGGCTTCACTTTGCCCTCCCTGGGAGCGAGTTGTTACTAAAACGCTCTTCACATGCTCAGATAGATCCAGTCCTATTAAGCATGGGGCAGGAATTTGGTCAGATATGGCTACTTTCCAACTTCCCGTCCACCCTTTATATTTTATTAGAATTTTAGCCATTTGCAAGGTCACTAATTCGGTTCCAATCCCTTTGATAGAAATATTTTCATTCACTAACATATTTTCTTTAGGGACTATGTCTGGGTGACACACTGTGACTTGAGAGCAAGAGTCTTTTAATGCAAGATGCTTATTATCATTCACATAAATAACATCCCCGGAGCTGCGAAGAAGCTCTTGGTTACTTTCTATCAAATAGCATTGAACTACCCTCGCTAAAGGAGGCTCTTGATCTTGGCTCTCTGCTCTCTCTGTTACTGGGGTTTCTATGGCGACCGTTTCAACTGCCTCTGTGGTAGCTCCCTTCTGCTGTACGCAATATATTTTCTTTGGCTGACTGGAATTTCCCCCTCCTTTTTGCTGACCAACATCCCTATTCTTGGTGGTTTGGCACTGAGACCAGAAATGCCCTTTCTCCCCACACCCATAACATGTTTTGTTGGTTCTGGGTTCAAAATATGGGGACTTGTCACCCTTTCTTTCGAAGCTATTTTGTTTCTGGTGACTCAGCTCAGAAGGCTTGCCTTTAAAATGGCTTCCAGTCGCTTGATTGTTTCTGAGGTACTCTCTAGGTACTCTCCTCCTGTCATCCCACACTTTCCCGCCAATTTTTACCTCAGAGAATCTGGGGTTCCTTATCTCATTTATAGAATCAGCAGTTTCACTTGCTTCATGTACGTTTTTAGGCTGTTTGTCTCTTACTAAATATCTTAAATCACTAGGTAGAACAGAATAAAATTGCTCCAGCCCAATTACATTTTTCATTTGTTCTAGAGATGTGACATTTTCCCGCTCCATCCATTTCTCCAAGCATTGTACTAATTTTGCTCTTAATTGGGAATACGATTCATCAGGTGTTTTTATCAGGGCACGAAATTTTCGCCGCAGGTGCTCTGCATTAATGCCAAATCACGAATAAATCAATTTTCTGTAAACCTCAAAGTCTCTGGCTTGATCTAGGGGCATTTGGGAATATATGTCAGCTAACTCCCCACTTATTTGAGATCTCAGTACAATCATACGTTCCTCTTCTTTTACATTAAAGTCCCAGCAAGCGCGCTCAAAGGAAATAAGAAAGGCTTCTGGGCTGTCACCTTTTCTATACTGGGAAAATTTCTTGAGATCTATTTTCCCCTCATTAGCATTAGCATCATTATTGTTGTTATTATTTTGGGCCGTCAATTCTAATTTTTTCATTTCAATTTGAAATTCCATTTCCCTTCGTCTTTTCTCAGCTCTAGCTTTTTCTCTCTCCATTTCAAAATCTAATTCCTTTTGTCTTTCCTCAGCTCTAGCTTTTTCTCTCTCCATCTCAAAATCTAATTCCTTTTGTCTGGCCTCTTGCTCAGCTCTGGCTTTTTCTCTAATTTCTAATTCCTTGAGCTCTAGCTCCTTAGCTTTTTCCTCAGCCCTAGCTTTCTCTCTAATTTCTAATTCCCTGGTTCTTTCTTTGATCTCTAATTCTTTTAATTTAAATTCTTGTTGTAACCTCCATCTTTCAAATTCTTGGGAGCTTAGATCCCTTTCTCTCCGTCTCCACCTGTTCTACAGATGCAGGGACCCCATCCTCTTCCTGAGGTAATGAGCCTTGTTGTGCCTCTTCAGGATCAATTAACTCCATCATTTGCTTTTTACTTCTTTTAGGAGGCATATGTATGTGTTTTTCTTTGGATAAACTGGTTTATTTTGCAGAGAGATAGTCAAGCCTCTGTTTAAAAATACTTTTTTCCTTTCTGAGTTACTCTGTAGCTCTTCCCTTGGCAGCTAAGGGTTGCTACACTGTTTCTTCTGGCACCCAGCCACGCTGTTCTTTGGTCTGAGACAATCTATTTTCTTGCCTCCAGACTCAAAACTATTTCTGATCTTTTTCAAGCCTCTGCTTGTTCTTTTTACCTCAGACCTGTTTTGACCCTGGCTTCCGCTTTTGTCCACTAGTGCTCCCTTCTTAGAGCCTTGGCTCCAAAGCTGGCCCACTGGTCTTTTCAAATCTTGAGGTAAACCTCAAACAGAATTTTTCCCTCAGAGTCTTTCCCTATCTTTAGTCCCCCAAGATGTGCGCTCCGGAGCCCCGCTACTAAGCTTTTCCCTAAAAGCTCTAGCGAGTTACCCACTCCTTCACGACAGACCTTTCCCTAATAGGTATCTTTAACTCAGAAAAAATCCCTTTTTTCTTTGGCTTTACTGGATTCTATTCAGATCCCGCCGCTGGTCACCACTTGTGACGTTCACCCGTGCCCGTTTCTTTTTCTGTCAAATTCAGGGCTCACGCTAGTGACGTTCCCTCTTACTTTCACTGCCACCAGTGGATTTCTTTCATCCATGCTGTAATGACTTTACTCTGACACTGGCTGCCAACAACAGAACTTGTTTATTAAAGGGCATCAGGGTAATTTAGAATCACAGATGTTCTTTGTTCATTTCATGGAATCACAATCATGGAAATATCTTGTATCTGCCACACATTTGATCACCTCCTGTTTTATTTAATCACTTTAACCAGTTTCTCTTTGTTAGTTACAGTTCTCAGGCTTTCTCTGACTACCTCTCTCTCTCTGCTAACCTCTCTCCTTCTCTTCTCCCTCACTCTCTCTAACTAACTGCTCTAACTGACTCTCTCTCTCCGCCCCTCCTGTCCTCTCATAGGCTATGCAAATGAGCTCCAGCTCTGAGTGACAGGCGTGACGTGGGGCATCCGTCACACCCTTCAATAAAAATTACAACAGTAAAATGACAGGGAAAGATGGCCAGCTTAGTAACACACCTAAGTTGCCAGGGCCTAGTCCGCAGAAGCGAATGAACCCTGAGGAAATGTTTGACAGATCTCCTCAGTATGATCGAAGGACTTACAGTGTTATAACTGCAGTGAGTTTGGGCATGTTCAATCAAATTGTATGAAAAATGATAAAAATAAAAATGGAAAAGATGATACTCAGACCAAAAAGGTTTACTGTATAAAACCAGTGGAAGCTAATGAAGGATGCCGTAACAATGGTTCTGTCTCCATGGCAACTAGCACGACAGAAAATTCTGATCTGCCACAAGCCAGAGTCGTGCAGTGCTTTCTTATAAAGGCAGATATTTTACTACAGAACTCTGGAGAGAAAATTTGTATTAATGAGAAGTCTTATGTTGGAATTGTAGATACTTGTTCCCATTTAACTCTATGTCATCCTGATGTGGTTCCTAAAGAACAAATACTTCCAAATCAAACTGTTACAATCAAGGGAATAAGTTCTATGCCAGTGATTTTACCTATGGCTAAAGTAAAGATAAACTATAGAGACTGGGTTGGAATTTGGGATGTAGCCATTTCTGATCAAATACCCGCAACTTGTTTGATCGGATTAGATCTCACTAAGCATGTGCAGAGTGCTTTTGTAGTAACACGTTCCCAGGGAGAGCAGTTAACAATCCCTGAGGGAAAAATGGAATCCCTAACTTCTGAAAGTAACCTGGAAAGCCCCAGTTTAAAAGAAAAATCTGACATGGATGAAATAGCAGAAGTTATATTTATGAAAAACCCTAATAATTCATCATTTGATAAGGAACAGAATGAGGATACCACCCTTACGCAGGGCTTTGAGAAAGCTAAGGGAACTCCCTCTTCATTAACGCCCGAATACCCAGGGAGATATATAATAGATAACAATCTGTTATATAGGGAATTTTTGTTAGCACCTCAGAGGGGTGGAGATGGAAACCTCAAACAACTTATTGTGTCTGAAAAATATAGAGACAAGATCTTAAGCAAGGCGCATAGTGATTCTTTTGGAGCTCACATGGGAATACAGTGGTGCCTTAATTTACGAACTTAATCCGTCCCAGAAGATGTTCATAAGTCAAAACGTTCATAAGTCAAATCAGCATTTCCCATAGGAATGCATTGAAAACCGCTTAATCCGTTCCGGCTGTTTTTTGTTCTTATGTCGAGGCGCCGTTTGCAAGTCAAAGCATTAGTTCCCATAGGAACTAATGCAAAACCGGTTAATCTGTCCTCTACCACTAGGGGGAGAATATTTTTTTAAAACCTAAGATGACTTAGGTTAAAAAAAAAGGCAGGAAAGGAGGGAGGGAGGGAACACCTTTTAAACAGAACACATTTAAAACCAAGCAGCTTTAAACCAAACCAAGCACCTTTTAAACCAATTTTTACATTTTCAAATTACAGTACCAGGCAGTACCAGGCAGTCCAAAGTCCATTTCCCACTTTCCCCACGTTTTTTTTTTTTTTTTTGTTCGTATGTCAAAGCTCCTTTCGCAAGTCAAAGCAAAATTTTGCGAACGGAGCTGTTTGTAAGTCAAAATGTTCATACGTCGGGGCGTTTGTAAGTCAAGGCACCACTGTATCGCGTACCAAACAAAGGGTTGCAAGGAACTTTTACTGGCCAGGAATGGGTCAGCAAGTTAAGCAGTTTTGTCAGGCTTGTGATACATGACAAGCGAGTGGAACTGTAAATGACAAAACTAAAGCTAAGTTATGCCCATCACCAGTGATCTCGATCCCGTCTGCAAAAGCCTTCAGAGATCACAGGGCAAAGCTTGAGGAGTGCTCATGAAAAGCAGAGGGGCTGGTGTGATGCAAAGGCCCGGGAAAGAGCATTCTGTCCCGAGGATGAAGTGGGGAGGCTGAGACCCATAGAGGGGAGTGACTTGCAGTTAGCATGGTCAGGACCTGTAGATGTGTCACATCAGTACTGGAAAGCTGAAGGGACTAGTACTGGGAAGGCTCCTCATGCAGCTGCAAAGACACTGAAAATCTTGTATGGCAAACCCCTAGAGGAGAAACTAGCAATTAAAAGGATAGAACCAGATTATGAAAGTCTTGACGCCTCTGACATAAACCAAGTGCTTCAGATTTCACCTAAAAGAAATTTGCATAGGAATCTTGAGGTGACTCATGATAGTTAGATTAGATTAGGCATCCTTCAGTCTCGAGAGACTATGGTATCGTACTCTGTATGAAGGACTTGGAACAGCATCTAGTGTGGCTGAGAAGGCCAATTCGAGAGTGACAATCCCTTCCACACTGAAGACAAATACAATCTGTACCACGTCTAGCTCCCTGATTTTGCTGCTTTCATTATTGCCTCTTTGCCTCCGCCTGCTGGACAAGGGTCTCTTCAAATTGGGAGAGGCCATGATGCACTGCCTGCCTCCAGGCTGAACGCTCAGATGTCAGGGTTTCCCATCTGTTGAGGTCCATTTCCAAGGCCTTCAGATCCCGCTTGCAGATATCCTTGTATTGCAGCTGTGGTCTCCCTCTGGGGCAATTTCCCTGCACTAATTCTCCATACAGGACATCTTTTGGAATCCGACCATCAGCCATTCTCACAACATGCCCAAGTCAACGTAGACATCACTTTTTCAGTAATGTATACATGCTAAAAATTCCAGCTCAATCTAGGACTATTCTATTTGGAACTTTGTCCTGCCAGGCGATACCAAAAATGCGTTGGAGACAACGCATATGGAAGGTGTTCAGCTTCCTCTCCTGCCGTGCACAAAGGGTCCAGGACTCACTGCAGTACAGGAGTGCGCTCAGGACACAGGCTCTATAGACCTGGATCTTGGTATATGCCATCAGCTTCTTATTGAGCCATACTCTTTTTGTGAGTCTTGAGAACATGGTAGCTGCTTTGCCAATGTGTTTATCCAGCTCGACATCTAGGGAGAGAGTGTCAAAGATAGTTGAGCCAAGGTACACAAAGTCATGAACAACCTCCAATTCTTGTGTGGAGATGGTAATAGAGGGAGGTGAGTCCACACCCTGGCCCATGACTTGTGTTTTCTTCAGGCTGATTGTTAGTCCAAAGTCTTGGCAGGCCTTGCTAAAACAATTCATGAGTTGTTGGAGGTCTTCAGCAGAGTGGGCAACAATGGCTGCATCATCGGCGAAGAGGAAGTCCTGCATGCATTTCAGTTGGACTTTGGTCTTTGCTCTCAATCTAGAGAGTTTAAAGAGCTTTCCATCCGATCTAGTCCGGAGATAGACACCTTCTGTTGCAGTTCCAAAGGCGTGCTTCAGCATGACACCAAAAAAGATCCCAAACAAGGTCGACGCAAGGACACAGCCCTGTTTCACTCCGCTTCTGATGTCAAAGGGATCTGATGTTGAGCCATCAAAAACTACAGTGCCCTTCATTCCCTCATGAAAGGACCTGATGATGTTAAGGAGCCGAGGTGGACATCCAATCTTGGGAAGTATTTTAAAAAGGCCATCCCTGCTAACCAAGTCAAAGGCCTTTGTGAGATCTATGAAGGCCACAAAGAGTGGCTGTCGTTGTTCCCTGCATTTCTCCTGCAACTGTCTGAGGGAGAATACCATGTCTGTTAGCTCGAAATCCACACTGTGATTCTGGATAGACTCTGTCTGCAAGCACCTGGAGCCTCTTCAGCACAACACGGGCAAGCAGCTTCCCTACAACGCTGAGAAGAGAGATGCCACGGTAGTTATTGCAGTCACCCCGTCTCCTTTGTTCTTATACAATGTGACGATGTTTGCATCCTTCATGTCCTGTGGTACTCCACCTTCCCTCCAGCAAAGACGAAAGACTTCATACAGTTTGGTGGTGATGGTCTCTTTACAGCACTTCAGCACTTCAACAGGGATGTTATCCTTTCCAGGTGCCTTGCCGGAGGCGAGGGAATCCAAGGCCGCTTTTATTTCTGCTAAGGTTGGTTCGCTGTCCAACTCTTCCAAGACAGGCAGGCACTCAATGTTATTTAACGCTTCTTCGGTTACTACATTCTCTCTGGAATATAGGTCAGAGTAGTGCTGCACCCAGCGGTCCATCTGCTGTGCTCAGTCCTGGATGATCACGCCCGTAGCAGACTTCAAGGGAGCAGATTTCTTCTGTATTGGACCTAAAGCCTGCTTGATACAATCATACATTCCCTTGATGTTACCTGTGTCCGCTGCTATCTGTATCTGAGAGCAGAGCTGAAGCCAATAATCGTTGGAACATCTCCTGGCAGCCTGTTGGACTTGGCTACGAGCAGCTCGAAGAGCTTGCAAGTTGTACTCACTAGGACAGGCTTTGTATGCTGCTAGAGCTCTCCTCTTATCCTCGATGGCTGGCATCAACTCCTCCGAATGGGCTTCGAACCAGTCGGCCGTCTTTTTGTCTTCTTGCCAAATGTGGACAAGGCGGTGTTATACACAGCATTCTTGAAATGTTCCCATCGTTCAGGTGCATTTGCATCAGCCGAGCCTGGAAGGGTTTCCTCAAGCGCTTGGGCAAATTCCTCCACTTTTCTTTGATCGTGAATCTTGCTGATGTCAATACATGGTCTTCCTTCCTTTTTCGTGTGATACAATCTCTTTGTTCGCAATTTTACTCTACTACACACCAGGGAGTGATCAGTATCACAATCAGCACTCTGGTAACTGCGTGTGATCGTAATACTAGGAAGGCTAGAACGTCTAGTGACGATCAAATCGAGCTGATGCCAATGCTTGGATCTTGGATGTCTCCAGGAAACTCTGTGTTGAAGCTTCGTATTGAAGAAAGTGTTGCTGACACAAAGACCATAATAACAGCAAAACTCCAGCAAGCGTTGGCCATTTTCGTTCATCTTTCCAATGCCAAAATGGCCTAGACAAGTGGGCCAAGAATTGTGATCAGCACCAACTCTAGCGTTAAAGTCTCCGAGAATGAACAGTGGCTCTCTCTCAGGGACTTTTTTGATAGTAGCTGCCAGATCATCATAGAATTTGTCTTTCACTTCTGTTGTGGATGACAGTGTTGGTGCATATGCACTAATGAGGGTGACCGGTCCCGCTGATGAGTGGAGCTGCAAAGACAGGATTCTTTCACTCCCCATAGTAGGTGGAACAATGGATCTCAGCAGAGTATTTCTGACTGCAAAGCCAACACCATATTCCCTGGTCTCATTCAATGGTTTTCCCTGCCAGAAGAATGAGATTTTTTTTTCTTTGACAGATCCCGAGTCTGGCAATCTCGTCTCTTGCAGGGCAACAATGTCCATCTGCAGTCTACTCAGTTCCATGTCGATGACAGCTGTCTTGCACACGTCATCTATTTCCTGCAGGTCGTCAGAAAAGCCGTAGTCAGAAAAGCCAGGGGTCATTGTCCGTACATTTCAGGTGCCCAGCTTTAGGGCAGAAGTTTTCTTATGATTGTTGCATGGTGCAGGGTTATCGATCTGCTTGTCGGCTTTCACCCTAAACCCCATGCACCCCGTGAGGTTATTTTATTTATTTATTTATGTATTTATTAGATTTTTATCCCGCCCTTCTAGACATATGTCTACTCAGGGCGGCTCACAATAAAATTATTCATAAAAACAATTAAAACAACAATTTACATTGACAATATTAGTATTAATCAAGATGGAAAATATGAAACAAAAGATTAAGTAGAAAGTAAAAGTCAAGTATTGACAGGAGGGAAGGCCTGCCTAAAGAGCCAAGTCTTTAATTGGCTCTTAAAAATACCCAGCGAGGGTGCCAGGCAGATCTCTGATGGCAGGCTATTCCAAAGTCGAGGGGCCACTGCCGAGAAGGCCCGGTTTCTTGTTCTTTCTTTCCGGGCCTCTCTCGGCGTTAGGCCCCTCAGCTGTCTTTCCTGGCTATAGTGAGTGACTAGAGTAGATCTAGGTGGGAGAAGGCGTTCTGCTAGGTATCGAGGTCCTAAACCGTTTAGGGCTTTATATGTCATCATTAACACTTTGAAATCAATGCAGAAACCAATGGGCAGCCAATGCAAGGCAGCCAGAGTGGGAGAGATATGCTGGTGTTTTCTCGTTCCACTAAGTAGTCTGGCTGCCGCATTCTGCACCATCTGAAGCTTCCGCATCAATCTCAAAGGTAGCCCCACGTAGAGCGCATTACAGTGGTCTAATCTCGAGATTACAAGCGCATGGACTAGAGTGGTGAGGGCCCCGCCATCAAGATAGGGACGCAGCTGGGCAATCCGCCACAGATGGTAATAGGCGGAACGGACCACTGACGCCACCTGGGTTTCCATGGTAAGCGCCGTTAACAGACCGTGGCGAGGTAGCACCTTACTGGCTGGGGGCTGCCCAGTTTAAGGCGGGCGGTACCTACCTAGTGAGGTGCAATGACCTCTCCCACCGTCAGAAGTAGCCCCTGGCATCATGCTCTACACCAATCGAGCAAAGACTTATAACTGGTAACTGTTACTTCCCATGTTGTTTCGACGCTGTATGCGAAGCTGGAGTGTCCTGTCCAGAGCACGAAGCCTGGGTAAAGTAATATGGAGGATAGGCTGTTACCCAAGCAGCAAATCCCCCCTCTCCACGTCGCTGAAATAGTCCAATGGAAAGGCAAGAGCCAATACAACTGGTTCCAGCGACGTCGCAGGAATTGCCAGAACGACACGAACTGCCTCCGGGACTCCGGCTCCGGATTTTGCCTGGAGGTTAACTCCTGAAGCCTTTTCCATCAGTGGATATAGCCACAAGGCAGTGGAGGTTTGAAATCAGAGTTTTCCTTCTCTTAGAGGGGCTGCCTTCCAAGGCTGACGAGCCCCACCTACCCAACCTGCTCCCTAATAGTGCGGAAGTATGGTCCGCCCCCTAAGACTTTCCTGCCCCCCAGGTGTATGCAATGCTATTTGGCTTTCCTATTTACCAGATTAGAGTCCAAAATAGAGTCAGAGTATTAAGCGCACCATTAGACGCGTGCTTCTGCTTGCGCTCATTTAAATCTAACCCCGCCCCTCAGACCATGCAGTCAGTGAGAGCAAAGGTCAGCTAGAAAAAATAAATCCCCAGATAAAATGTGCTCCCAAAACAGAGCTTACCTCTTGCCTCAGCTTCCTCTTCAAGAAAAGGGCCCAGAGCCTCTGCTCATGCTCATTTAAATCTAACCCCCGCCCCTCAGACCATGCAGTCAGTGAGAGCAAAGGTCAGCTAGAAAAAGACAGGTTACTTACCTGTAACCATGGTTCTTCAAGTGGACCTCTGTGAATTCACACAATAGGGTTTAACAGCGCCTGTGCTGGTTCTCTCGGAATATTCTAGAGCTTTTTTTGAAAAAAGTAACAAAGTTAGAGTTGCCCCTATCGCGTATGCTCCGCCCGCCTCAGTCCTCAGTTCCATTTATCCGCCACGAGAGCCTGAGCTCATTCTAGACATAATCAGCCCAGATATAACCAGTGACGGACAGTGGGGAGGCCGGGCGGGATGTGTGAATTCACAGAGGTCCACTTGAAGAACCATGGTTACAGGTAAGTAACATGTCTTTCTTCATCGTGGCCTCTGTGAATGCACACAATAGGGTGACTAGCAAGCTCACTTACCGGAAGGAGGGTCGTCACTGAAGGATGGATGTCAGTACCGCTCTCCTGAAGCTCGTCTCTTTTTTAGCCCTGAGGTCCAGTCTGTAATGTGTTACAAAGGTTGATATATTGGACCAAGTAGCTGCTCTACAGATGTCTGGCACATCGACACCGCGCAGCAGGGCTGTAGATGTTGCAACAGCTCTAGTGGAGTGTGCTTTGAGACCTGCAGGAGGAGCTTTGCCTTGCAGTTCATAGGCAAGGGAGATAGTTGAGACAAGCCATCTGGAGAGGGTAGACGAGGAAGCTGGAGAGCCCTTGTACTGTCCATAAAAACACAGGAACAGTCTCTGAGCCGTACGAAATTCTTTGGTACATGACACATAATATGCCAGGGCTCTTTTGACATCCAACGAATGGAGCATGCGCTCAATGTCCGATGTAGGATCTGGGAACAACGTAGGCAATATAAGGGGTTGATTCAGATGGAAATCAGAGACAACTTTAGGTAGGAAAGATATGTCCGGGTATAAGGTGACTTTATCTTTGAAAAATTGGAGATAAGGAGGATCAGATCGTAGGGCAGCCAATTCGCTTGCTCTTCTGGCAGATGTAATGGCAACTAAGAACAACGTCTTGAATGACAGCAGACGAATGTCACAAGAGGCCACAGGTTCAAATGGGTGACGCATAAGCGCATGGAGAACCACTTGAAGAGACCACTGAGGTATCGGAGGTTTTGTAGGTGGTCTAATGTTGGAAAGACCTCTCAGAAAGGATTTGAGGGTAGGATGGGAGAAGAATCTTGCAGAGTCCGAATCACGAGGTTGAAAGGATACGACTGCGGAAATGTAAACTTTGAGGGTGGATAGTGCCAAACCAGAGTCAAACAGGTAACGAAGGTATTGAAGTAAGGTGGATAATGATACAGGGCAAGCTTGCAAATGATTTGAACGGGTAAATTTGAGAAAATTCCTCCATTTATATTTATACAGGAGATTGGTCGATGGTTTTCTTGACTTGTCTAAGACCTCTTTGATAGATGGGTGATCATCCAGGCTGTCAAGTGCAGTGACTCGAGGTCTGGATGCAGGACTTGGCCTGAGTCCTGTGTCAAGAGGTGAGGGATGTTCGGTAGCTTCATTACGTCCACCGCCATCATCCGGAGGGTTGAAAACCAAGGCTGACGAGGCCACCACAGTGCAATGAAAATCGCACTGGACTTCAGTTGTCGAGCCCTGACTAACGTCCTCTGGATGAGTGGTATCGGCGGAAACAGGTAGAGGAGATCTTGTTCCCATGGGATCATGAAGGCATCCCCTAGGGAGTGCATGCCCCTTCCCGCATGGGAGGCGTACCTCATGCACTTCTTGTTGACTTCGGAGGCAAACATATCTATGACAGGAGTGCCCCATCTGCTGCATAGAAGGTGGAAGATCTCTTCGTCCAGCTCCCATTCGTGGGTCTGAGTCGCAAGGCGGCTTAAACTGTCCGCAAGTTGGTTGTCTGTGGTGGAGATGTGAAGTGCCACCAGGTACACGTGCTGTTGGTAACACCATTCCCACAGGTGTATCGAGAGAAAGAGCAGGGACATGGAGCGTGTCCCCCCCTGTTTGTTGATATAGTACATGGTCGTGGTATTGTCCGTTATTACTTGTACACCACGACCCTGTACTAGAGGCAGGAATGCCTTGAACGCCTTCATGACGGCAAGCATCTCCAGATGGTTGATGTGTAGGTGTTTTTCTCGTCTGGACCACAGTGCATGAATGCGATGGGATGCACAGTGTGCTCCCCAACCCGTGGGACTCGCGTCCGTAGTCACTTGAACAGTTAACTGTAGCGGGCGGAACGGTTGACCGATCAGGATATTTGGTAAGAATGTCCACCATCTTAGTTGTTGTACTAACTCCATTGTGACTGGCAGCCGCTTCCGGGGAGCATCGTGAATGGGGTTGAATAGGGTCAAGAACCATGCCTGGAGAGATCGCATTTTTAGGCGGGCGTGAGTTAACGCCTGCGTTGTAGAGGCCATTAGACCCAGCAGATGTTGTGCATGCTTTGCTGATACAGTTTGGTGTGGTCGAAATTTGCAAACAGCCTTTTTGATTTTCTTTACATGGTCTGGTGGTAGAAAGATTCGTGCCTGGAGAGAGTCCAGTCTTCCTCCTATGTAGTCGACCACCTGTGATGGTAGAAGGTGGGACTTTTTGTGGTTGACAGATAACCCGAGGTCGTTCAGCGTGTGGAGAACTAACTGGGTGTCTCGCAGAGCCCTTCGCCTGGATGGGGATACCACCAACCAGTCGTCGATGTAAGGGAATATCTGTACGCCCTGGAGACGAAGGTAGGCTGCTACTGGGGCCATGCACTTTGTGAACGTTCTTGGAGCTGTTGAGAGTCCGAACGGAAGAGCACGGTATTGATATATGGTGTTCTGGAACATGAACCTGAGGTATTTCCTGTGATGGGGGTGAATGGTCACATGAAAGTAAGCATCCTTGAGGTCTATGACGACAAACCAGTCCTTTTTTCTTAGCAGGTGCAGAATGGACTCTAGTGTGACCATCCGGAATCGACGAGGATGAAGGTACGTGTTTAGTTCCCTTAGATCCAGAATAGGTCTTATGCCTCCGTCTTTCTTTGGCACTGCAAAGTAGCGGGAGTAGAATCCGTTTGCCACGTCCCGCATTGGTATTCTTTGAATGGCATGTTTTTGTAGCAGGGTGAGAATCTCTTCTTCTAGAACAGGATCGAAGGATGTAAGCTTGACCTGTCCTAGAGGAGGTAATTCTGTAAATTCCAGTCGGTAGCCGAATTGAATAATGTTTAAGACCCAAGAGTCTTGTGTGATATCCATCCAGTTGTGAAGGTATGGTGCAAGCCGAGTGATGTAGTCGTGGTCTTGTAGAGCCGAGTCAAAGGTACTGTTTAGATTTTTTTGGAGGTGGTTTATAGGATTGACGGCGTTGTGAGGTAGACTGTGGACGAAACGTAGAAGTGGAGGATGAGGCTTGAAAGGACCTGGTCTGGTTCTGGTTTTTGTAAGGGCGGTATGATTGGGAAGCCGGTTGTTGGTATTGTTGTGGGTATTGCTTACGCCACTGATATTTGTTTTTGGATTGCTGTTGTATAGTATATGACTTTGCTGTCTTTTTTATCTTATGTAGGTTTTCGAGGTTATCATCAGTCTTCTCATTAAACAAACCTTTGGCGTCAAAGGGTAGATCTTCAATACGGGTCTTAACATCATCTATGATGCCCGAAAATCTCAGCCATGCATGTCTTCGCAGTGTAAGAGCCGACATAAGTGTTTTGGCAGCAGCATCTGCTGAATGGTGTGCCGCTAGGCGTTGATGCTTAGATACGGTTTGGGCTTCTGCGTAGGTGTTTAAAAGGCCCTGCCTGGTGTCATCAGGGGCTGCTTGAAGAGTGGGGAGTATTCTTGCCCAAAGTTGTCTTTGGTACGCTCCCATTGCAGTCTGATAATTTGCAACACGGAGCAAAAAGGTTGTGAGGGAGTAGATTTTTCTTCCCAGTACATCCAGTTTACGTCCTTCTCTGTTAGTGGGTGTGATGTGTGATTTCGTAGAAGACCTAGAAGAACTGGATTCCACAATAAGGGAATTTGGAATGGGATGTTTCAACAAGAAGGTTGTGTCTTCACCATGTATGCGATATAAATTTTCAGTCCTGCGGGATACAGGAGCCGAGGTGGATGGTTTGGTCCAGCACTCTTTGATAAGGTCCATTAGTGCTGAGATGAAACCCAAGCTGAGTGGGGCGGTTCTCTCCTGATTGATATCCCCAAAGATAAGATCCTCTGAAGGAGGGGGCGGTTCAATGGTCTGCATCTTTAGAGTCTTCGCCATTCTCGTGATCATTTGGACGTATGAGGAAAAATCTTCCAAGGGGGAAGATGGGTGAGGGTCTCCAGCATTTGACTCTAGCAGGTCTCCTTGTACAGGTGTTCCTCCAGATGCTTCAGATGGGACCTCATGGCCTTGGCAGGAGTCGTCCGAGGAGATGGGCTCATCCTCATCAGTATCAGAAAGCAGATGTGCATCTCTCTTACGCTTTCTGCTGTCAGATTCAGAGGTTGGAGGTATCGACGTCGAGTGAGTCTTAGGCTGTGCAGACTTCGACGTCGAGCGTGGAGCCTTCGAGGATGTTTCTTTGCTCCTCCTGGAGGGTTTAGGGCTTCGAGCGGTATCGACATCGACATGTTTTCGGCCTCGACGTCGAGGAGGAGATGAGGAGGAGGACGAAGAGGAAGAGGCATACACATATCTAACCTTCTTCTTCCTTCTATAGTCGTCCTCACTCGACGTGGAGTCGGAGTCGGAATCGTATCGACGACGTCGATGGCATGATTTTCTACGATGGACGTCGATATAGTCCCGATCATCGTATTTGGACTTTTGTCGACGTCGAGTAGATCGAGGTAGAACCACTACCTCCCGTCGAGATTTTCGATGTCGATCAGGTGAGAGATGCCTGGTCTTAGCAGCCTTCTTACGAGGTGGGGAAGGCTCCCTCGATGAAAAAGAAACCGGCGTCGAGGGTGCCGGGGATGCCCGCCCGGTGGAAACAGGGCTTAAAGGGGCAATGGCCGGGCTAGTAATAGTGTGAACTAGCTGGCTCCGAGTCGGAGATTGACCGCCCTGCACGAGGTCGGTGGGCTGCCTCGGTGGAAGTGAGGCAGGAGCCTCCGACAGGAACTCTCTATCCCTAGATGAGTCTTCCAGGATTGGAGAGGGCAACGACGTCGAGATCGGCGGTAGATGCTTTCTTAGGTCTTTAGATTTATCCTTCTTATCCTTTTTCGTCTGTTTTCCAGGGTCTTTAGAAGAGGAGGTCGAGCCGGATTTCGGCACCGTGGTAAGTCTTTTTGTCGAAGAAACCTTTTTAGTAGGCTTTTCGACGGTCTTCGATGCAGTTGCTTGCGATGGAGAGGCAGTGTGAGTCTCTGAAAATGGGGTAGCCGACGCAGTGGAAGTCGTTTCCATGTCGGATGGTTTGGACGACGACAAAGTCTTGTCCCAAAGGTATAGTTTTAATCGTTGTTCCCGAACCTTAAGGGCGGCTTTAGTAAACTGCTTACAATGCCTACAGGATTGGGGTTGATGAGCTTCTCCCAAGCAAAATAGGCAAGAGTCGTGTCCATCAGAGAATGGTAGCTTGCGGGAGCACGACTTACACCTACTAAACGGTCCGGAGCGGGACATAAAGCAGGGAAGGACGGGGAAAATCACAGCAGATAAGTAAAAATAGGAGATTTCCAGGGATAATTGGGTTAGGAAGTGGATAACAAGGCCCCCCGCAGCGGCAATCAACAAGACGGCGGTGGTAATCAGCAAGTGTAAAGTGGCGGGAAAAGCCAATCCACAATTGAAAAGAGAATAGTCAAACAGTCCGTGGTCAGGGGCAACAGAGGAAGTTCAGAAACGAAAGACAGTCCAAGGTCAAAGCCAAGTTATTCGTCAGAAGTATTTAGAAGTAATTAGAAAGAGAGCTCTATACCGAGAGGTTCCAAACACGATGGCGGTAAAATGGAACTGAGGACTGAGGCGGGCGGAGCATGCGCGATAGGGGCAACTCTAACTTTGTTACTTTTTTCAAAAAAAGCTCTAGAATATTCCGAGAGAACCAGAGCAGGTTCCCCAGATAAAATGTGCTCCCAAAACAGAGCTTACCTCTTGCCTCAGCTTCCTCTTCAAGAAAAGGGCCCAGAGCCTCTACTCATGCTCATTTAAATCTAACCCCCGCCCCTCAGACCATGCGGTCAGTGAGAGCAAAGGTCAGCTAGAAACAATACCTCCCCATATAAAATGTGCTCCCAAAACAGAGCTTACCTCTTGCCTCAGCTTCCTCTTCAAGAAAAGGGCCCAGAGCCTCTGCTCATGCTCATTTAAATCTAACCCCACCCCTCAGACCATGCGGTCAGTGAGAGCAAAGGTCAGCTAGAAAAAATACCTCCCCAGATAAAATGTGCTCCCCAAACAGAGCTTACCTCTTGCCTCAGCTTCCTCTTCAAGAAAAGGGCCCAGAGCCTCCGCTCATGCTCATTTAAATCTAACCCCACCCCTCAGACCATGCAGTCAGTGAGAGCAAAGGTCAGCTAGAAAAAATAAATCCCCAGATAAAATGTGCTCCCAAAACAGAGCTTACCTCTTGCCTCAGCTTCCTCTTCAAGAAAAGGGCCCAGAGCCTCTGCTCATGCTCATTTAAATCTAACCCCGCCCCTCAGACCATGCAGTCAGTGAGAGCAAAGGTCAGCTAGAAAAAATACCTCCTCAGATAAAATGTGCTCCCAAAACAGAGCTTACCTCTTGGCCCAGCTTCCTCTTCAAGAAAAGCAATAGGTGGGGAACCCGTGATAGTGGTTCCCCACCTATTGCAACTAAAGTACCTGTGGGCAAGTTTATGGGTGAGAGTGAAAGCCAGAGCAATAAGATCTCAAAGGGGGACGCAGCCATAGATGTTCTGGAGGAGGAGAAGAAACTGCCTACCCTTTCCCCAGCTGAGAAAGTGAAGCCACGAGCCAGAAAGAAAGCAGGCTTCACATGGAAAAGGCAAGCGGAGGAAATCCAGGGGACGTCCGAGTGCCAGGTGACTGTCGATCATTGGAAGAGAGCGTGGACTTCAATACCAGTCTTTGCGGCACCGAACTCAAATCGGGAATTCCTCAGCTGTGTGGGTGCATTGAGCATCGGACTTGGAGCTGGACTGTGCCAAGTGGATGACAGTGAGAGTCTACGCCCAGTGACTTTTACCAGCAGAAGACTTCAACCTTGTGAGAGACATTTGTCTGCCATCGAGAGGGCATACCTGTCTATCGTATGGACCTGGAAGAAACATAAGCCATACAGATGGAGAAGAAAGTTTACCCTGTGCACTGACCACTCACCTCTGAAATGGTTGAGAACTTTGCAAATGAACAGTAGCAAACTGACCAGATGGTCCTTGATTCTCCAAGATTATGACTTTCAAATTAAAAACATCAAAGGATCTTTAAATGTGGTTGCAGACACGTCTCAAAGACCAAATGACTAATGGGTGGATAACAGAGTTTATAATGTTGTATTAAATGTTCTGGTTGTGTACTAATTATGAAATATGATTGAAATGCAATGTTTGTTTGGATGTTGATGAACTGAGAGGTGTATAATGATGGTGGAAATAATGGTGAGTAGTCTTATTAATGTAAAGGTAATGTCATTAATGCAAATGTTTTAACTGTATTAATTGTCTTGAATGTTTAAAGTAGTAATTTTGTTTTGGTGAACATAGTAATAGAAAGTGCATGCATAACCGAAACATGGATGGGCAGGGATGGGCGTGTTCCCCTGACTCTAGCCTGCCCTCCCGGTTATGCAGTCCAACATCAGGGTAGACTGGCGGGGCGGGGTGGAGGAGTAGCCATTGTTTATAAAAAACACTCTTCAGGTTGTTAGGCGCTCTGCTCTGGTGACGCCGGGTCTAGAAGCCCTCCACGTGTTGGTTGGGGCCAGGGATGGTATTGGGATCTTGCTGGGTTACCGCGGTCCCCGCGACCCAGCCATTTCCTTACCGGAGCTGGCGGACTTCGTCTCCGCGGCACTGTTGGTGTCCCCAAGGCTTTTGGTCTTGGGTGACTTCAACGTGCATGCTGAGGCGGAGGTTTCCAGTCCAGCTCTTGAGTTCTTGGAGACCATGGCCTCCTTGGACATGTCCCAACATGTCAACGGCCCCACCCATGTGGGTGGCCACACACTGCACCTGGTGTTCTCCACTGAGCAGAGTGAGTGTGCTCCAATGGTGACTGACCTTGTGTCTGTCCCCTTGTCATGGATGGATCACTGCCTAATCAAATTCAACTTCGCAATGGCTCTCCCCCCCCCCCACGGGGAGCAAGGACCTGTTGTTATGGTCCGCCCTCGAAGGTTACTGGATCCTATAGGATTCCAGGATACCATGAGAGGGATTCCGGCCGATCTGACTGGTGCTCCTGTCGAGACTCTGGTGGATAGCTGGCTGGCTGCCGCCACCAGGGCTGTTGACACGATCACACCTAAACGCCCTCTCCGGTGCAGAGATCGCCCTTTGCCCTGGTTTAACCCAGAGCTGCGATTAAGGAAGCGAAATAGGAGAAGGCTAGAGCGCATTTGGAGGTGGAACCCAACGGAAAATAATCAAATAGCTGTCAGGATCACGACTAACCTCTACCAATCTAAGGTGAAGGCTGCTAGTCGATCTTACTTCGCTGTCCAGATAAGCGAAGCTTCCAATCAGCAGGCTGAACTTTTCCGTATAGTTCACGATCTTTCCAGAACTGGTCATGGTGAATGGCCTCCCTCTAGCATCTCACCTGACCAATTTGCAGCCTTTTTAAAATCAAAAGTGGAGGCCATCCACCGGGATCTTACCCCCTATTTGGAAACAGTAGATCGAGCTGAGACATCCAGCACTCTGTCTTGCCTGATGAGACTTAACCACTTTCAGCCTGTGATGTCAGATATGGTGGACAGAGTGCTTGACCGCTGTCGTGCCACCACCTCCTCCCTTGACCCTTGCCCGGCCTGGCTAATCAAAGCAGCCAGGCCTATAACATCTGAATGGGCTACAGCAATAATTAATGGGTCTCTCCAGGAGGGCAAGGAGACACTCATTAGGCCCATTAGGAAGAAACCGAGCTTGGCGGCGAACGATATTGGTAATTATAGGCCCGTCACCAATGTTTCTTTCCTTAGCAATGTAGTTGAGAACGGGTGGTGGCCGATCAGCTACAGGCTCTTCTGGATGAAACCAATGCCCTGGATCCATTCCAGTCGGGCTTCAGGCCGCGCCATGGCACTGAAACAGCATTGGTCGCCCTGTTTGATGACCTGCTGAGGGAGGCCGACAGGGGCAAAATGTCTCTGCTGGTCCTTCTCGATATCTCAGCCGCCTTTGATACCATCGACCACGGTATCCTCCTGGGGAGGCTCTCCGAGTTGGGAATCGGTGGCCTGGCTTTGGCCTGGCTCCGTTCCTTCTTGGAGGACCGTCCCCAGAGAGTGCAGATTGGAGAGAGTTTCTCGGCCCTGTGGAGTCTCAATTGTGGGGTCCCGCAGGGCTCGATTATCTCTCCAATGCTGTTTAACATCTATATGAGGCTGCTGGGAGGGGTCATCAGGGGATGTGGGGCTTCGTGTCATCAGTACGCTGATGATACTCAGCTCTACATCTCCTTCTTTCCAACAACAGTGGATGCTGTCTCGTCCCTTGAGCGCTGCCTGGGGGCTGTTCAGCAATGGATGCAGGAGAACGGACTGAGGCTGAATCCGGGCAAGACGGAGGTCCTTCGGGTGGGCGCCCCAGACATCAGTGGTCTGGGAAACTCCCTCTCTTTTTGGGGGGGTGACTCTTACCACCAAGAGTGAGGTTCACAGCTTGGGTGTACATCTGGACCCAGCGTTCACCATGGAGACCCAGGTGTCGTCAGTGGTCCGTTCCGCACATTTCCACCTTCGGCGGATTGCCCAGCTGCGTCCCTATCTTGATGTGGGGGTGCTCACCACTTTGGTCCATGCGCTCTTAGTCTCAAGATTAGACTACTGTAATGCGCTCTACGTGGGGCTGCCTTTGAGATTGATGCGGAAACTTCAGATGGTACAAAATGCCGCGGCCAGACTTCTAACTGGGGTGAAGAGGCACCAACATATTTCTCCCACGTTGGCCACCTTGCATTGGTTGCCCATTCATTTCCACGTTGATTTCAAAGTTCTTACGATTACTTATAAAGCCCTAAACAGTTTAGGACCTCGATATCTGGCAGAGCGCCTTCTCCCACCCAGTTCTGCCAGAGACACTCGTTCTAGCCAGGCCGGGCGATTGAGGGGCCTAACGCCGAGGGAGGCCCGGAAGGAAAGAACGAGGAACCGGGCCTTCTCGGCAGTGGCCCCTTGCCTCTGGAACAACTTGCCCGTAGAGATCCACCTGGCTCTCTCTCCGGGTGTCTTTAGAAATAAACTTAAGACATGGCTATTTAGGCAGCCTTTTCCTCCTGCTGTATTTTAATATTTACATTTTTACATCTTGGATTTTGCATGTTCATTGTTTCTATTGTTTTTAAATTTTGTAATGCTGCCCAGAGTAGACTATCTGTCTAGATGGGCGGGGTATAAATCTAATAAAATAAAATAAATAAAAGAAAATTTGTATTATAGGGTATGTATAAGAACTGACTAGACTCTGACTCACCCCTCCCTTCTAGTTTCTCTGACTCCGCCTCCCAACAGCTCTCATTGGTACATGCAAATAATCTTCTACCTGAGCCAAAGCAGGATGATCGCTACATACCTCCCCCCTTAATAAGTTTGTTCTATGAGGGGAAACCCAGCAGTTTGCCCTCATAAACAAACAACTAAGTACATGCACATATAACAACAACTTACCAATACTTATGCATACCTTATACGTAATACCATTTTCTCTCTATTATTATGTTTACCAAATAAAACTTACCACTTTAAACATCCAAGACAATTAATACAGTTAAAACATTTGCATTAATCACATTCATACAAATTACATTGCATCACCTTCACGTCAATAAGGCTACTCATCATTATTTTTACCATCATTCTAGACCTCTCAGTTCATCAACATCCAACCAAACTTTGTACTTTAATGATATTTCATAACTCTTAAATAAACAGAACATTTAATAAAACATTACAAACTTTGTTTATCCACCCGGCCTTCGAGAAAAGGTATCAGCACCCACGATCTGAGTCCCTTTTACGCTGTGTATTACAAAGTCAAAGTCTTGCAGGTTCCGTGTCCATCTTGCAAGCTTACTGTTAGTGGATTCCATAGTTTGTAGCCACACCAGAGGGAAAGGGTCGGTGCCAAGGACAAATTTCCTTCCCCAAATGTAGGGCTTCAGTCTTTGCAGTGTCCAAACAATTGATAGGCAGGCCCTCTTGATGCCAGACAAATGTCTCTCAGCAGGTCGGAATCTCTGGCTGATCAGAGTCACTGGGTGTAGATGTCAGGATTTTTGTTCTTTTGGTGAACGGAGAGTTAAATTTAATATTGTAATGAAAGTGCAGAGTCACGAATGTAAAGTAAAAGCCAATGTAATGACCAACAGCATACAGGTGTAACAAGATGATGTAATGCATATTTGTTAAGCAAGACCAGCTGTAATGGTGAAATGTGATAGGCTGTTCTGGGTATAAATGTAACAGAGACAGAACAGACCTTTGCCACTTAGCTGTGAGTCTAGTGGTCATTTTGCTTCTATGTCATTATTGCTCTGAATGTTGTTATGCCAAATGCATATTGCTTTGTATATGTGTATATATGTATAGCCATATCTAATATACTATATTGTAAATACTAAGAACTCTCTCATGTCATTTTCTCCCATCTAAGTCTCTTACTTTGCTATTTAAGTGGGAAGAATGGAAGCAGTTTGATAAGAGGATCTGTATAACTAGTGTCCTTAATCTCAAGGCTTGTTCTTCATAACAGAGTGCTTTTGCCAAGCTTCCCATTCAACCTGACTTATTGAATGAAATATTCCACGAATGTGTTAAATACTGGTATGCCACATTCCAAATGCATACATAGTTTGCCTCATTTAGACTCTGGAGTTTTGGCCCCACGCCAACAGTAGACTCCCGCTGTCATCCGCTTGGCACAGCACGGCTCCCAGACCCACACTTGACACATCGATGTACACAATGAACTCCCGATTGTAGTCCGGCACAACAAAGGCAGATCTTGAAGTCCGTGCTCTCTTCTGACGATTGACCGTCATCAGGCACTCTGACGTCCACTGGATGTCCTCGGCTCGTCTCTTCCGGGTTAAGCCTGTTCTCTTTCTGAATAGTGGTTTAATTTTCTCAGCTGTGGGAAGGTTAGGCAATTTCTTCCACTCCTCCAGCACAGCTATGACTGCGTTCTTCCTTGAAATCTTTTTGCTTATGCCTTCCTCCTCACCAACAAATTCACCCACAGGTACTTTTGTTGCGAAGTTCTCCCTATGTGGGGAACCACTATCATGGGTCACCTCCAAATTCACAGGCAGGTTTCTTTTAAGTGCAATCTCAAACACTTGGTTTATTTTAGATGCATTGAGATTTTCATCTGTTTCTATTTCTTTAATCTTTGGTTTGTTAGGTAGGGGTTTGCCTTGCAAGATTTTAAGTGCTTTTGCAGCTGCAGAGTGACTAGACCCCTTAGCCCTCCAGTGCTGCGGCAACAAATAAAGAAGTTACTTACCTGTAACTCTGGTTCTTCGAGTGGTCCTCTGTGAATTCACACTAATGGGTTAATCTGCACTCGAGCAGAGCAGCTTCGGAAACTTTCACAGCTTTAAGCACTTGGTGCCGGCACCTCCCCTACACCGGCTATATAACTCCGCCCCCGGCACCCAGCCCTCAGTTCTAAGGAACCGACCGCCACTGCCCAGCATGCCATGGCACACGTGATGGACAGCAGGGAGGAGGGCGGGACATGTGAATTCACAGAGGACCACTCGAAGAACCAGAGTTACAGGTAAGTAACTTCTTTTTCTCCTTCGTGGCCTCTGTGAATACACACTAATGGGTGACTGGCAAGCTGACTCACCAGGAGGAGGGACGTCATGAAAGTGCAGACGCCAGGACAGCTCAACCTACCGCAGCCTGAGACTTTGAACAGACATCCAGGCGGTAGTGCGAGATGAAGGTAGACGGAGTGGCATGTGTGGCAGCGCGGCAGACATCCGTGATGTCCACTCCATGGAGAAAGGCTGTTGAGGATGCTACAACTCTAGTAGAGTGAGCTCTCACTGACTTTGGAAGAGGAGTCTCTGCCAAATCATAGGGAAGACAGATGGTCTTGACTATTCAACTAGAGATGGTCTGAGAGGAAGCCGGTGCTCTGAAGGAGGAGCCAGCATCGGTGACAAAGAGACATTGTGAGGCATGAAAAGAGGCCGAGCGATGCACATAATATGACAGAGCGTGCTTCAAGTCTAGAGCTGTCTCAAGCAGTGAAGATGGTGTGGGAAAGAAAACAGGAAGGACAGCTGGCTGGTTCAAATGGAAGGCAGAAAAATACCTTAGGCAAGAAGGTAAGGCCTGGCCATAAGGTTACTTTGCAGAAAGGAGGACTCGCTCTTAGTGTAGCCAGTCCTCCAGCCCTGCAAGCTAAGGATATCGCCAGGAGAGAGGCAGTCTTGAGGGTTGGCAAGTGGAGCGATGCTGACGCCAAGGGCTTGAAGGGAGGCCTCATAAGCCGCCGAAGGATTAATTGGAGAGACCACTGTGGTGTTAGTGGTCTATAGGCAGGGCGCATATTCTCCAGGCATCGGAGAAATAGCTTGCAGGTAGAACGGGCCAGACCCAGGTGAAACAGGTGAAGGAGAAACTGAAGGAATGCGTCCAGAGACATTGGCCTAGTAGGCAAATGTCGTCTTGATGCAAAGTGACAGAACGCCTACCCATTAAAGGAGTAGGTCAAGGTGGTAGAAGGTTTGCGAGCATGATTGAGCACGTCTGTTACTGACGGGGAAGACTCCAAGCCGACAGGTGGAGGGACCCGAGGTCCGGATGAAACATCCGACCCCTGTCAGTAGATGAGGGACCAGCTGCAGCGTGATGTATTCCGCAGCTCACGGGAGCAGGATCAAGAACCATGGCTAGCGAGGCAACCAAGCATGACGTTTGCACACTCATGTTGGACTCAAACGACAGTCCTTTGAAGAAGGAGGAAAAGTGGAAACATGTAGAGGAGGCCCAGTGACCAATTCGTCAGGAAGGCGTCCCCTAGGGAGTTGCAGCCGATGACGGCTCGGAGCCAAACATGGCACACTTCTTGTTCATCTGAGATGCAAAAGCATCTACGTCTGGAGTCCCCCATCAACGACAGAGGCAACAAAAGATGGTATCGTTGAGAGCCCGCTCGTGAGAGCAGGACTGTAGTCTGCTGAGATGGACTGCCATGGAATTGTTCTTGCCTGCCAATGTACAGCCACTGGATAAATGTGGCAAGCATAACACCATTCCGAAAGGTCGATGGTGTGAAAAAGAAGGCGTAATGAGTGAGTGCCGCCCTGCTTATGTATATAATAAACTGCAGAGGTATTGTCTGATGCGACCTGGACCACCCGACCTCGGAGTAGGGGCTCAAAGGCCTGAAAGGCCTTGGTGATTGCCAGGAGCTCCAGCACAAAGATATGCAGGCCGGCTACTATCGTGGACCAGCGGCCAAGGGCAACGTGGTGGTGTAGACAAGCCCCTGCAGCCTGGCGGGCTGGCATCCACCACTGACTGAACCAACCGGGTCAAGAGACCAAAGGGTCTCCCTATCCGTAGGTTGGGGGGGGATCTCCACCAGTCCAGTTGTGCAGCTAGTTCCGGAGTCACCTGGAGCAACGTGGATGGGTGGTCGCAAGAAATCTGAAAGAGAGAGAGAAACCAGGCTTGAAGGGACCGCATCCTCAGTCGAGCATGCTGTCCCACAGCTGTGGTAGATGCCATCAGCCCCAGGAGTCGCTGGACCTGTAGGACAGGGAACCAAACGCCTGAAGAGAAGGAGCATAACAAATTATGCATTTTCACAGACTTGTTGTCGGGGGGGGGGGGGGGGTGAAAGCCTGCTTCCAGAAAGCATCCAAAGTCGCATTAATACAATTTACACATTGTGTAGGTTGCAAAATCGACTTCTCTATGTTGACCTTTAGTCCTGACGCTGACCAAAGAGACAGTGTCAAGGACGTGTGTTTACAAGCTTGTGACTTGGACTCAGCAGCCAGGAGCCAGTTATCCAAATATAGGTAAACAGTGATTCCCCCAACTGAAACCCTAAGAAGTGTTGATAGTCTGACCGGATGCCAGCATGAAAATGAGCATCTTACGGTAAACCAACTCCCTGGACGTAACATGTGAATAACAGAGTCCAAGGAAGCCATACGGAATCTACGTAGAGTAATAAAAGAATTCAGGCCTCCAAAATCAAGGAAGGGCCAGAGGCCTCCATCCTTTTGGGGGGGGGGTTGGAGTGGCCTTAACGTGGCCTGTGACAGGGGGTACATCGAATTCAGTGGCATAGCTGGTAGCTATGATAGAGAGTACCGAAGTGTTAGACGTGAAGGAACACTAATTGGAAGATGAGGGGCCAAACAGACTGATTGGTCAACGACAGAAAGGTCAGGTGCAGTAAAGAGACTGCTCGGTTTTGCGGTCCCGCCTGCGGTTTTATTGGTCAGGGCGCTGCCTGCCCACATGTCTAGGGGGTGGCGGCTGGTAACTTTGGGGTTGAGGCCTTTGACGTTCCTGGGATGCCCTAGGCTGGTAGGAACATCACCAGATACTTGCGGTTGTTACTCCACAAATGACCATGCCACCTTCCAGAGCTTGAGCAGGTTATCAAAAATAACATCAGTTTTCCGAACAAAAAGCCCTACACCAACAAATGGCAGGTCCTCGACCCGCCAGTTGTTTGGATGCTGGTTTAAGGCATGTCGAGCAGCAATGCGCTTGTGGTGCGCCTGCCCCATTGCCTCCTAGTGATATGGGAGGCCTTAACTGTAAAGGTGCACAGGAGCTACCCACAGAATGGGCAATGCCAAATTCCATAAGTGGTGATGATAAGCACCCATGGCAGAGGAGTAGTTGGCTACATGGCGGCCAGAAAATAAAAACGCTGACCAAAGAACTCCTTATCTGTAAATGGTAAAGGAGGGTGACTAACTGCGGCAACTGATATGGGCGTAGGAAGATTGTTTGGAAATCTTCCTCCCCTTCTGACTCTTGTGAGTCCCAGGCTGAATAAGGTAAGTCCTTCTGACGATTAGGGGAGAAGTCTTTCCTAGCATGTGCCTGACCAGTCTCAATACAGTTGCCGGTACGGAGAAGGCTGAAAGGGTTAACAGCGGGTTACATCGAACCCGCGGACACTTTGCTGCCGGAGCTGAGTTTGAGGGAGCACTACACCTTTCAGGCGTAGGTGGAGGCACAAAGCACTCCTTAGCCCGTGGCTCAGAACAGTGCCAGGTGGAGTGGGGCGGTGGCAGAAAAGGTGGCGGAAAGGTCTCATAGTCCCAAAAGGGACTGGTCCTGCACAAACTTGTCAGCGTGATAGGACCCTCCTGAGGAAAATTACTCGGGTCTACCTGACAGTAGCCCGGTTCTAGGGTTGACTCATATGAGTCCTTTCCCTATGAGCCTATGCTGGTTCCAGCGGCTGAGGTGGGACTGCAGGCTACTGTGTGAATGAGCCCATTGATAAAAGAGGGCTATTTCGTGCCAAATTATGAGCCACCGAATAACACTGACTAGCAGGGCTAACAGTGGGAGCTGCAGGCCCCCCCCTTTTAAAGGCAAAGCCAGGGCTGCCAAATGTTGCCAGAAAGCACTTGCTTTGGCACCTAGCTGATTTTGGGAATAGCAGCTGTGTGAACGAGCCCATTGATAAATGAGGGCTGTTTTATGCCAAACCACCAAAAGGTGTTACCCCAGTCAGGCATATCACTGATAGGTGGGGTTGGCAGTGGGAGCTGCAGGGGGCCCTTTCTTTCCCCAAAGGCAAAGCCAAGGCTTATCGTATGTTGCCAGAACATCTTCAGCCTCGGCACCCGGCTGTCTCCGGAATTAGCAGCTGTATGAACGAGCCCATGATGCAAGAGGGCTGTTCCGCGCCAACCTCTCAGAGAGGCTTTTACCCCATGTCAGGAGAATCACTGACAGGTGGGGATGGCAACCGGAGCTGCAGGAGGCCCTTTCTTCTTCCAAGGGCAGGGCATCAGACGCCCAACTCACTGCAGGTTAAACAGCTGTATGAACGAGCCCCTTGATGCAAGAGGGCTGTTCTGCGCCAACCTCTGCCGGGAGGTTTTACCCCATGTCAGGAGAATCACTGACAGGCGGGGACAGTGACAGGAGCTGCAGGGGGCCCTCTCTTCTTCCAAGGGCAACCCTAGGGCTACAGGTGCCCAGTTTACTGCAGGCTTGACAGCTGTATGAACGAGCCCCTTGGTGCAAGAGGGCTGTTCTGAGCCAACCTCACACAGAGGCTTTACCCCATGTCAGGAGAATCACTGACAGGCGGGGATGGCGGCCGGAGCTGTAGGAGGCCCTTTCTTCCTCCAAGGGCAAAGGTGAGATGCTGTCTTCTTCTTTTTGACACGAAGAGGAGGATTGCAAACAGGTGGAAAGCTGTTGCTCTTGAGCCTGGGGGTAACCTTGCTAAGAAGGTAAGAGAGACCTTATTTCTTTAAGAGAAAAAGCCCTTAGGGCTCTAAAGCCGGCTTTATAAAGGCTTTGTAAAGCTTTTACAAAGAACACATAACGCCGGCTAGTGCATTTTCCCCCAGGCAGAAGAAACAACTTGTGAAGAAAGAACAAGGGAAGGTCAAAGAAAGGAAAGGAATAGAATTGTTGTTGTTTTTTACTTGCGAAGTTCCTAACGAAGCTGCTGCTACAGCAGCGGTCAAAAAAAGAACTGAGGGCTGGGTGCCGGGGGCGGAGTTATATAGCCGGTGTAGGGGAGGTGCCGGCACCAAGTGCTTAAAGCTGTGAAAGTTTCCGAAGCTGCTCTGCTCGAGCGCAGATTAACCCATTAGTGTGTATTCACAGAGGCCACGAAGGAGAACCATAGGTTCTGACCCTGCCAACAGCAATTTACTCCCCTTTATGGGTCTCAGCCCCACTACTTTGTCCTCAGGACAGAATGCTCTTTCCTGGGCCTTTCCATCACACCAGCCCCTCTTCTTTTCTTGAGCACTCCCCAAGCTTTGCTCTGGCATTACTAAGGACTTGTGCAGACCCACGCGTTGGCAAGGGGTCGAGATCCCTGGCAATGGGCATAGTTTAGCCTTTGTCTTGTCATCCCCAGTACCACTCATTTGACATGTATCACATGTCTGACAAAACTGTTTAACTTGCTGACCCATCCCTGGCCAGTAAAAGTTCATGGCAACCCTTTGTTTGGTACGCGATATTCCCATGTGAGCTCCGAAAGCATCACTATGCGCCTTGCTTAAGATCTTGGCTCTATATTTTTCAGGCACTATAAGTTGTTTCAGGATTCCATCTCCACCCCTCTGAGGCGCTAAAACTTCCCTATATAACAAATTGTTTTCTATTATAAATCTCTCCAGGCATTCAGGCGTTAATGGAATGGGATTCTCATTAGCTTTTCTAATACAATCATTTAAAGTAATATCTTCCTTCTGCTCCTTATCAAACAATGAATTATTAGGGTTTTTCAAAAGAATTAAATCAGCTTCTTCACGACTATTAGGCTGATTTTCTAAAGAACTTTCTTCTTCCAGGCTTCCCTCAGCTACAGTATCCTTTTCTACTGTAGGGGGTGATTTCTAGGGCCCCTTTGAGTGTGTAAGAACAAAAGCACTCTTAACATGCTCTATTAAGTCCCAACCTATGAGAAAAGCAGCTGGTATTTCATCAGAAATGGCCACTTGCCACTTCCCAGACCAGTTCCCATAGGTTACCTGAACCTCTGCCACCCTCACAACTACAGTTTCTTTCCCAATTCCTTTTAAATTCATAGTTCTGCCTGGAATTATGTTTTCCTGGGCTATCAGGTCCGAATGTGGAATAGAAATTTGCGAACCTGTGTCCCTTAGAGCTATATATTTCTTTCCATTTACTAATATCTTTTCCCCAGAGTGTTTAAGAAGAGAATTGTCATTTTCTATATAGAAACAATGAACTACAGGGGCTTCAAGTATTTCCTCAGGCTCAACAGCAGCCTCGGTTGCCATAGTAACCGGCCTACTCTCTCCGCCTTCTGTCACTGAGACTTTCTTAATACGTACATAGAGCTTTCTTCTGAAAGTTAGTATTTTGATTTTTCAATTTATTTATTTCACACTGTGATCTCAAATGATACAAACTTCCACAAGTCCAGCATTTCCTTTCAGTGAAATTTGGCTGATTTCCTTTAATTGCAGTGCAATTTGTATGAGGTAAAGCCTTGTCAGGTGTTGGGTTTTTGGCTTGGGAAGAATTAGTTTTAACTGGCACCGGGTTGAGGCTTCCTTTTTCTGACAGGAATCTATTCCTGTGAGGCTCCCAACCTTTACCGCCAATTCTATTTCCCTCGAAACCACGATCCCAGATCTCATTAAGTCTGTCTGCTAATTTAGAGGCTTCCTGTATAGTTTTGGGATGTTTTTCTTGGATTAAATACCTCAGCTCTCCCTGAATAGTGGAATAAAATTGCTCTAAAGCAATGACTTCTTTAATCTCCTGTACAGATTTAACATCCTCCTGCTCTAACCACTTAGTTAGAAAGTTAGAAATCCTCACCCCAAGCTGAGCATATGTTTCTTCTTTGATTTTTGTCAACCCCCTGAATTTTTTCCTTAGCTGTTCAGAGGTGATTCTGAATCTGATGTAAATCATACGTTTAAAAAGTTCAAAATCTTTGGACTGGTCATCAGTCAACTGCGAATACAGTTCTACCAAAGGGCCACTAATTTGTGATCTCAAAATTAACATTTTTTTCTCATCTTTTACCCCAAAATCTCTGCAAGCTCTCTCAAAAGAAATAAGATACGCTTCAGGGTCATCCTTTTCTTTAAATTCTGGGAACATTTTGAGATCTACCCTAAATGGGGCCTGGCCATTTGAACTCTTATTGTTGTTTTGATTTGCAAGGGCTGCAAGTTCCAATTTCTTCATCTCGATTTGAAACTGCATCTCTTTCTCCTTCAACTCCATGTCAGCCTTAGCTTTCTCTTGCTCAGCCTCCATACGTTTTAACTCTAATTTCAGTCTGAATTCCTGTTCTAACTTCCATTATTCAAAATCTTGGGAGCTTAGAACACCTTGTTTTTCTGAAGCACCCTCATCAATTTCCTCCTGTTCCACTGGAGCTAAAGGGTCTCCATTTCCCTCCACTTCCTGAGGTAAACTTTGTGCCTCCTGACTCCCTTTTTGGCTACATTTGGGTGGCATGTTTAAGTCTGAGTGAATTAGTCTTTAATATCTGTACTGCTTTTAAAAAGGACCTGTCTTTCTGCTGTTAATTCCAGTAACTATGTTGTTGCGCTTCACTCAGCAGTTCTCTAGCTCACAACCTTTTAGTTACTGTCTCTCTATGACTGAGCTATTCTTTCAGACACCAAAATAATTTTATTTTTCAAGCCTCTGTTTTTATTTTCCTATCATCTCAGATCTGCTCTGACCCAGGCTTCCGCTCTTATCCAACACTGCTCCCTTATCTCTCAGAGCCCTGGATTTCAAGCTAGCCCACTGGGTCTTTCAAATCCTGAGGTAAACAAAAAAAATTTTTTTTTTCTTTTAGAGTCGGTTCCCTATCTTCAGATCCCCCAGATCTGGGTTCAGAAGCCCCGCCACTAAGATTTTCCCCAAAAGCTCTAGCAGGTCACCCACTTCTTTACCACAGACCTCTGACTAAAAGGTACCCACAACTCCAGAAAATTCACTTTTAAACATTGGCTTCACTGGATTATTTCGTATCCCGCCACTGGACACCAATTGTGGCGTTTACCCCGTGGCCCCTGCTTATTTCACCAAACACAGGGCTCACCCGAGTATCCCAACACGCCCTTTAACACGCTGCCACCAGTTGATCTCTTTATCAACCTATGTTTCCTATGAAAGACTGAGGTCCATTCAGTACTGAACTTTTAAACAGAAACAGGTTTATTGATTACACGTTGTTTTAGGAATAGTTCTTAAGCACATTCTTAAAGTTACACAAGGCTTCAGTATTTTACTTTAACCTCTTCTATCTTAATTAATACAGGTCACACTCTGACTAATCACTCCTTAAACACTCTCTCTGCCTCAAACCCCAATAACTTTCTTCTCAAAACTCTGTCTCTGACTGAACTGACTAGACTCTGACTCACCCCTCCCTTCTAGTTTCTCTGGCTCCGCCTCCCAACAGCTCTCATTGGTACATGCCAATAATCTTCTACCTGAGCCAAAGCAGGGTGATCACTACAGTTTTGTTTGTATGAATAGTACAATAGCATTCAGGGCCGGTAAGACCAAATTCCAGAGGTGGCAATGATAGGCCCCCATGGCCGCCAGGTAGTTAGCCACCCGAAGGGAAAAAGTGGCGAAAGAATATTGCCTGCGGGCAAAGCCATCCAGCTTCTTCCGTTCTTTATCGGACGGGGCCAGGTTGGCCCTGGCCTGGGTCGCCGGTTGGGAGGCATCCACCACCAGAGAGTTGGGCGGGGGATGCAGCTGCAGGAAGTCCATGTCGGGTCCATGGATCTTATAAAGGTTCTCCGCTCTGTGTGGAACCTGCAGGGATGCAGAGGGCTTGGTCCAGGACTCCTTAGCCAGAGTGAGGAGGGAAGGAATAAATGCCAGCTTGATAGGCGCCAGATGGTCCTTGACCATATCCTCAAATACCTTGTCTGGCTTAGGTAGTGAGGGCTGGACAACTGCTAAATCAAGGACCTCTGCGATACGGCGGATGAGCTGAGTGTAGGCAGTATAATTTTCCGATGGTGACGGTGGGTGGCTGTCTACTGTGGTAGACGCCCCCGCTGGGGGAACCAGCAACGGGGTGTCCGCAGGGGCCTCCTCTTCCGAGGCGGAAGCCGAGTCCCCGAGGGGACTATGAACCGGCGAGCGTACCGGGGAGTCCTCAGGGAGCAAGTCCAAGTCTGATTCTACACCGAAATAGTCATCGGCGGCCTCCCCCTGGGGAGGAATGGCTGAAGGCGGGTCATCGGGACGGCATCCAGGGAAATGCTGGTGGCCCCAGGCAGAGTCCCGAAGAGGTTGAGCCGGCTGGGGCTGAGGCAGAAAAGCTTGAGGAAGAAAGCCTCCCAGGTAGGGGGAGAGCTGCTGGAACTGGCACGAAAAAACCTGCCACTGTTGAAAAGCCAAGAAGGTGGCCGGGTCAACAGGAGGAAAAGATGGATTTTCGAGCCCGAGAGGCGTCAGGCCCGACGGAGGCTGTCGGGCTGGAGGCCGAGGTGGAGAAGGCTCGGGCTCGGGAGGCAGAGGCGTCACCAAACGAGCTCGAGGGGAGCCTCGGGATGATGCAGCTCGATGGCTCCCCGCAGGGGAAGCCGGAGGCATAGGGCTCGATGGTGGGATGAGCTCGGAGGGTAACTCCACGAGCTCGACCGCCGGCAAGACCACGACAGATGGAGAAGGACGCTTCTTTTTCTTCGGCTGTGCCGGGCTCGAGGGAGGCCTCAACGCCGAAGTGGAGGCAGTCGACCTCGACCCAGACGAGGAAGATGGCGCCGCTTTTTGCGGTCTCATCGGAGAGCAGCCAAACGATGCCTCAGACGGCGCTGCTCTCGGGGGGTCCATGGCAGGCGGGTCCAAAGACTGGGACCAGAGGAAGGCTGTAAGCCTATCCTGCCTGCGTTTGAGAGCGGGCCCCGTGAACGCTTTACAATGGGCGCACGAGGCCGGTTTATGGCCATCCCCCAGACAAAAGAGGCACTTAGAATGGCCGTCTTTTGTGGCGAATTTGGCATTGCAGGTCTTTCAGCACTTGAACGGGGGCTCCTTTTCCATACAAACTGGAAAAAGGAGGACTCACAGTTCGAAGAGTAGTCAGACAGTCCGAGTCAAAACGGGAGGTCAAATAGATATTTCTTTTTTTGTACAACGAGAGAGAGAAGCTCCGAACTTGCTGCAACAGTGGCGGCAGGAAACGGAACTAGCGTGCTCAGGGCCGGTGTGGAGATATAATCTCCGGGGGAGGTCTCCCGGCGCGGAGCACTTAAAACTATAGAAGCTTCCGAATTCCTCTGCTCAGGCGCAGACTAACCCATTAGTGTGCATTCACAGAGGACACGAAGGACAACCTATTATGTATCATGTCAATAGTCTGAAATTGTATAGAGATAGATCTGTTATGATTTTGAAATGCTATGCTGCTTGTATGCAACCAGAACAAGAACCTATTGATATTTTGTCTGAATTAGAGCATGCAGGTGATTGGTTAGACAATCTGATCCTTGCAGGTACTCCAGAAGAGAAAGAACGTCTTTTACAGGTTTTAGAGCGTTTTAAAAATGTTTTTTAGACAAACCTGGTTTCACTACTTTGGTTAATCATGTGATTGATACAGGAGACAATCCACCTGTAAGATCCAGTCCTTATAGAGCTATTGGTGATCATGCTGTACAAATTGAACAGGAAATCAAGAAAATGTTGGATCTGGGTGTGATTGAACCGAGTAATTCTCCATGGGCGAGTCCTATTGTTATTGTTCCTAAGAAAAATTCCTTAGGTGAAACTCTGGATGAAGTGAGGTTTTGTGTTGATTACAGGAAACTGAACAGTATAACTGTGCCAGATCCTTATCCCTTGCCCAGAATGGATGATCTTATTGAACGTTTATCCAAAGCTAAATTCATAAGTATCCTAGATTTTAAAAATGCATATTGGCAATTAAATTTAGATGAGAATTCACGAGACAAATCAAGCTTTATTAGTCATGTGGGTACTTACCGTTTCAAACGTCTAGCTTTTGGACTGAAGAACGCTGGTGCTTCATTTCAAAGAATGATAGACAAACTTTTGGATGGACTTACATTTGCCAGTGCTTATCTTGATGATGTTGCAATATTCAGTTCTGATTTTGACTCACATATGACTCACATTGAAACTGTTTTGTCCAAAATACAGCAAGCAGGTTTAACAGTCAAAGCAAATAAATGTCAATGGATACAAGGCAAAGTCATGTATCTAGGTCATTTGATTGGATAGGGAGAAATTCAACCCCTGCAAGCCAAAGTGCAAGCCATAAATGATTGGCCTGTCCCTACAACAAAGAAACAAGTTCAGTCTTTTTTAGGCCTAGTTGGCTATTACAGAAAATTCATTCCTGACTTCAGTCATTTGGCAACACCTTTGACAGAATTAACTAAGAAAAGACAACCTGTCAAGGTGAAATGGACACCTGAGTGTCACGGTGCTTTTGACGCATTGAAAGCAAAGATTAGTTCTGCACCTATTTTAAAGTCACCTGATTTTGACAAACCTTTCATCTTACAGACAGATGCTTCAGATTTGGGATTAGGAGCAGTATTGTTGCAGAAAGAGGATGATGGGACTTGTAGTCCAATCTCATTTCTTTCAAAAAAAAAAACTCCTAGATGGTGAAAAAAATTATTCTGTTCCAGAGAAAGAGATGTTATCAATAATTTGGTCGCTTCAACATTTACGCCCATACCTGTGGGGGCGCAAATTCACTCTGCAGACAGACCATAGAGCATTGGTTTGGTTGCAAAAGATGAAATCACACAATCAGAAATTGTTAAGATGGAGTTTGGCTTTACAAGATTTTGATTTTGAAGTTCAAGACATTCCTGGAAAGTTGAATGTTGTGGGAGATAGTCTTTCCAGAATGCATTGTGAAGATCAAAACGTGGCAAATGGTTGAAACATTGTTAGTGTTTTTACTGTTTCACTACTGATATGTTCCTGAGCGCACACAGAGTGTATACTGTTGATAATTACTAACATGACTGTTTTTCTATTTTTCAGATAGTAGAAGTGCTTAACCTGATTGTATTTACATGCTGCTATTAGGATTGCCTACCTCAATGCTTTGCTAGATAAAATGCATTGATTAATGTGATGAAGTGTACTTTAACATAGAGTTAATAGTCATTAAGCTGCACTATGTAATCAATTAATTACTGCAAATTATTGTAATTAATGGCCAAAAATGGAAACTGTAAATCTAGTTTCGGATTTTTGGAACTCCAAAAGGTGGCATGTCATGGTTGAGATTATTAAGGTTAAAATGTTAACTAAGGATGAGATATGTAGTTGAGGAAAGTTATAGAAGGAATCCATATTGGTTCTGTGTTAGCATGATTTTGTACCATGGGAATGTTTTCTCAAAGAGGTGATGGGAAAGTTCCATGTAAACAGCCATGTTATGAGACGATAAGGAGTAAAGACACAACACCATTGTCTGGATCAAGACCCGAGACGAGGAGTTGGAAAACAACACCTGTATTTCTCATGGGAAAAGGAGACGTGATGGGAATGGGCTGTCCTTTACGCCCATTGGTCAATATCTCGAAGGGACGAAGAAGATGGGTGGTGCCAAGAAGATAGAAAATGGAGGATGGACTGTGATGTATATGTTGGTCAGAGCGAGAGAGTGTGAAAGGCTTAGAGAGCTTCCAGACTCAGATGCTAGGTTCTAGTTTCTAGAGAGCCATTCTGTATGCTTTATTGTAAGATGTAGTATTCAGAAAGAGTTAGAGGAGGGGGGCTAACCCTTGCCTACCCTTAAAGAAGCTTTTTAGAATTTTATTTGAATTTGCTAGATGGATTTTGTTAAGATTCTAACTGCAATATCTTATGGAAATGTAACTTATGCTTTGCTTATGCAACAAACTGAATATCTCTAAATACTTTATTTTTCTAATAAAAAATTATTCTTAAATCCTTAAGATTGGTCTCTTGAACAGCAAGTCTGCTGAGCCTGCTTCCAGAAGAATAGTTGGGCCACAGAAAGCTACAGAGTCCTGGAGGAAGGGGTGGAGCAACGGGCAGCGAGAACAGGGGAAATTCCAGGGCTCTGGATTCCTCTGGGTTTACTCCGAGTCAGCGGACCCCCCAGGAGAAGGGGGGGCAAGTTTTCCACAGGAGAGTGGACTTGCAGCAAGCGGGGGTTGGAAACGCCGAATTTCAGACGGCAGTCTGTCTTTTGGAAGAGTTTCTTTTCCCGCACGCAACTGGCTCGTGTAGTCGCCATGATTGGTGAGTTAGCTGCCCGGAGAGGGGGAGGTCTGAAGATTTATTACCTGACTGCATGAACAGAGATTAATGATCTGCTGCTAAGCGACAGCAAGTAAAAGTTCAGATGTGTTCTTTTGGAAGCTGATGAGGAGAAAGATCTCAAGCGGCATAACTTTGGTAATGCCTGTAACATTGGAGTCTTTCTTACTGCGTCACAGCTGAGAGAACTGGGAAAAATGAAACCAACTGTCTTTTCTCTCTTAACCCTTCCTCCCCGAGAACTGGCTTTTTCATAAATTCAGGACTTAAGAACTTTAAATAACTCTCCACAACTTAACCTATGTAACTCTATATCGAGCTACAAAGGTGGATTATAAATCAAATAACATCCTTAACATGGCTGGAGCTACGATTAGAGTGTCCTTCGCAGGTCTTTAAGTGTGGACTGGCTAATAAATCAAGAGGGAAATCTGAGTAATTAGCCTGCTGACTGTTATGGCCATGGATAGAGGGGGAGACTCATTATTGGAACCCACAATGGAGATTTATCTCAAGAGATCTCTTCAGGAATTCCAACTGGATATCATCAATCAAATTAAGGCTCAATTTTTAGAAGCTAAGGCTGAATTTAAGGCGACACTTCTTGGATTGCATGTTAAGATGGAGAGCGTCTTAAAGCAGGATGAAATGTCTGCGTCAGAGAGTGAGAGAGAGACTGTCTTAAAGCTATATGAAATGTCTGAACAAACCATTGAACCTACTCAACAACTGCTATTGCCAGAGAGAGAGACTGTTTTTCTCAAAAAGTTTGATGAATTGCTCAAAAAGGACAAAAGGGGAGGTTGGAAAGAGGGGGGAAAGCATATTGAGATTGTATCGATGGGAATGGATGTAAAGGGGGAGAAATGGGCGAATTTGAGGGCAGAAATTTATGATCAGAGATCGGACAGATCTATGTTGCTCCAAAATCAAGACATTGACTATATTGGGATGAAATTAGTAAATCGGACAGAAAATGCCTTAAAGAGATTTTATAGATGGCATTTTAAAACTGGCAAGGCATTTTAAAACTGGCAAAAAAGAGGCGAGAGGCCAAGCTTGGATTGATAATACTGGAGCTGATAAGCAAAAATGAAAGGGGGAAAGTTACTTGCTGAATAAATAATAGAAACCATTGGTGTGAGAGAGATATATTTACATATAAAGTAACATGAAAAATACACTATGAATTGTAACATGATTAAGTAAATAAGGTTAGATATATATATCTTTTTGTCTTCTGAAATGTTGATGTCTGATGATTGTTAAGCATGGATATTCTAATATGTAGTTGGATAGATAAGAATCCAAGAGAAAGAATCTAGTAAAATTAATCACTATAGATTTAGGATGCTATATATTGAATTAAACATCTGAAATGTTGATATGAAATATATGTATGCATAGACACATATTATGGTGAACACAGTATTAATTGTAAGGCACTCACATAGAGATACTGTATCAAGTATATATGAATTATAACATGATTATGTAGTTAAGGATAGATAGATATATCTTTTTGTTTTTTGAAATGTTGATTACTCATGATTGTAAAGCATTGATATTCTGAGATATAATTGGATAGATAAGAATGCAAGAGAAAGAATCTATAAAAAATCAATCACCAGAATTATCATAACTTTAGGATGCTTTATATTGAACTAAATATTTGAGAGCAATAAGGTTGATGCAGTCAGATTCATATAATGGATAATATTGTAAGGAAAATGCCTCCCCACCTATGTGTTTTTGTTTGTTTTGTATGTTTTGTTGATCTTGTAGGTCTATATGTGTTAGAAAAATAAAAATTATTAAAAAAAAAAAAAAAAGCTACAGAGTCCTGTTGCCTGAGCTTTGTCACGTCCTGACAGACTCCAAAGCTCATGATTTTACTCTTTATTTTTCTTTCTTAACTTACTTACAAGAACAGACTTGTGGAAAGGGGTTTGTGTTACGTCCTGGCTGGGTCACCCGGACTCTGCTCAGCTAATTAGGAGTACACTTACACCTGGACCCTCTCTGTTCGGGAAGCGAGCAATCCTTCCAGGAGCGCTTGTTTCTGACACCTGGGAACTACAGGCCAGTCAGCCTGACCTCAATCCCAGGCAAAATTCTGGAATAGATCGTAAAGCAGTCATTGTGCAAGCACCAAGAAAACAATGCAGTAATAACTAGAAGCCAAAACGGATTTGTCAAGAACAAATCCTGCCAAACTAATTTGATCTCATTTTTTGATCAGGTTACCTCCCTGATAGACAGAGGGAATGCTGTAGACGTATTATATATTGGCTTCAGCAAAGCTTTTGACAAAGTGCCCCATGATCTCCTGATTAGCAAGCTAACTAGGTATGGGCTGGATAGATCAAGTGTCAGGTGGATACACAATTGGCTACAGAATTGTACTCAGAGGGTGATGATTAATGGGTCCTTCTCTAACTGGGAGGAGGTAACAAGTGGGGTACCCCAAGGCTCAGTACTGGATCCGGTGCTCTTCAATATTTTTATTAATGACTTGGATGAGGGAGTGCAGGGAATGCTTGTCAAATTTGCAGATGATACAAAATTGTTCGGAATAGCTAATACCCTAGAAGACAGAAACAAAATTCAAAATGACCTTAATAGGATGGAGCACTGGGCCGAAAGCAACAGAATGAAATTCAACAGGGATAAGTGCAAAGTACTGCACCTCAGAAAAAGAAACCAATTGCATGGTTACAAGATGAGGGGACACCTGGCTCAGCAAAGCGACGAGCGAGAAGGATCTTGGAATTGTCGTAGATCACAAGCTAAATATGAGCCAATAGTCTGATGTGGCTACAAAAAAGGCTAATACTATTTTAGTCTGCATTAATAGTATAGTTTCCAAATCCCGTGAGGTGCTAGTCCCCCTCTATTCAGCATTGGTTAGGCCTCACCTTGAGTACTGTGTCCAGTTCTGGACACCACACTTCAAGAAGGATGCTAACAAATTGGAACAAGTTCAGAGGAGGGAGACAAGGATGATCAGGGGGCTGGAAACCAAGCCTTATGAGGAAAGGCTGAAAGAATTGGGCATGTTTAGCACTGAGAAAAGAAGACTGAGGGGTGATATGATAGCACTTTTCAAATATTTGAAAGGCTGTCATACAGAGGAGGGGCAAGATCTGTTCTCGATCATCCCAGAGTGCAGGACATGCAACAATGCGCTCAAGTTAAAGGAAGCCAAATTTCGGTGGAATATCAGGAAAAACTTCCTAACTGTTAGAGCAGTACAACAGTGGAACCAGTTACCTCGGGAGTTGGTGAGTGCTCCAACACTGGAGGAATTCAAGAGAAACCTAGATAATCACCTGGCAGATACGCTTTGATTGTATTCCTGCACTGAGCAGGGGGTTGGACTTGATGGCCTTGTAGGTCCCTTCCAACTTCACTTTTCTATGATTCTATGATATCCAATACACATTTCAAGGATTGCATCAGCCTCGTGTGCTGACTCTGTGGCTGCACACCTGTTTCAAGATGGATGCCTATTAGTAAAACTTTGGTTCATGTACTAAGTAAATTATTGTGGGTCATAATATCTTGACAGAGGAGGAGGACAGCTAGTAAATTCTGCCCTTAGGGTATTTGTCACAAATATTTTGGCTCAAATATGGGAAGAGGAAGCCAAGCTCCAATTGGAAATCACACAGAACAAATTAATGAGACAGGGGGCTCCCCACCCCCACCACACTGGGATCCCTCCAGCTCATCTCATAGCAGAGCTGGATCTTCCTTCAATCACTTCCAGAATTGACTTGGTCTATCTTAGGTATTGGCTCAAAATAAATGGTTTACCATATCTGTTCTTTTTAAAAAGTAGATCATAGCACTCAAAGGCAACACATTCTTGGATACAGTAGGAACATTACTTAATAAGTCTTGAAGGATATGAAACATGAAAATATGCATCTCTCTCTCACAAGTACATGCAAAATTACTTATACTTCCTATGGAGTTTAGCCCTGTCCACCCATTTATCCTCTCTTGTCTACAGCACGAAAATGGCTGCTGGAGCCTGAGCTCACTATCATGATTGTCTTGATTAAAACCCCAGAGGTCTGGCAGGGAGCCTGAAGACTTAGGGAAGCTGTAGTCCACAAATTCCAAAAAATCCTATGTCAGATGTTTGTACAGTGCTGCCTCGATTTACGAACTTAATCCATTCCAGAAGATGGTCGTAACTTGAAATTGTCATAAGCTGAAGCACCATTTTCCATAGGAATGCATTGGAACGTGATTAATCCATTCCAGACGGGGGGGGGGGATTACAAAAAACCCCACAACCACACACCACTGTAAGCCCCATCGGAACGCATCGGGGCCGGGGAAAAAATCACCAAAAACCAAAAAAACCCAATGCAAGCCTCATCGGAACGCGCTGGGGCTGAAAAAAAATGCCAAAAAAACAACAACACAGCAAGCCCCATCGGAACGTGCTGGGGCTGAAAAAAAAATTCACCAAAAAACAACAACAACACAGCAAGCCCCATCGGAATGCGCTGGGACTGGGGGAAAAAAACCACACACACAAAAAACAAACAGAGCAAGCCCCATCGGAACGCGCTGGGGCTGAAAAAACAAAAAACAAAAAAAATCACAGCACAGAAACATAACCCCCCAGCCCAAACCCATCCTGCAAAACCCTGTATGTACTCACTCAGAAGCAGAAAGCAGCACCAGGCAGTCCGAAGCCTCCTCCGACGCACACTCGCTAACCGTTGGGGCAAAAGAGCTACAAAGAAGCAGCCTCTTCGCTGACCAAAGGTTAGTAATTTAAATTCCCTGCCTTTTTCCCCACCTTTTTTCCAGTCGTAACTCGAAGCTCTGGTCGCAAGTAGAAGCAAAATTTTGCAGCTGGAGCTGGTCGTAACTCAAAATCGTTGTAAGTCAGGACGTTCGTAAGTCGAGGCACTACTGTATCTGTCTGGCACCATTGTGGGCACATTTTGCACTTGCAATGACACTTTTGGAGTGGCTCACTATGGCATTTTGCATGACACAAGGCACCACAAGATGACTTAACATGAAAAACAAGTAACACCCCAAAGCACAAAAAACAAACTATACCCCCAAATGTATGAACTTTCTATTCTAACATTCTTCTGTTAGAATAGACCAGTGATGGCGAACCTGTGGCACGTGGAGACGTCTCCCTTGGCACGCAAGCAGAGCACTCCCCCCCCGCTACCCACCCCCACTACCCACACCCCCCCCACACACACACAGCCACCTCAAACTGCACCATCGTCAGCCACCTCTTCCTGCTATTTTCCTTGGTTCCGGCACTCCTTCTTTAAGAGATCGGAGATAAGTCTGCTTGATTGGTTACAGCTGGCCCCCGGCAGTCAATCGGGGCTTGTGAAGGACTGCTTCCGCCCGGAGGTGACTGCAAGCAGGAGGGAAAGGCTCCAGGTTAAGGAGGGAAGGAACGTGCGACTTCATCAAGCGTGTTTAAATGTATGTACAAAATGGAGGGAGCGAGGGGTGTGTGTGTGTGTGTGGGAGAGAGAGTGTGTGTTTGTGACTCAAAACTGAAAAAGGAACTGATTCAAGGAGGGAAAGCTCCAGTTGAGGGAAGGAATGCGTGACTTCATCAAGCTTGTTTAAATGTATGTACAAAATGGAGGGTGTGTGTGTGTGTGTGTGTGTGTGTGTGTGTGTGTGTGTGGGAGAGAGAGAGAGTGTGTGTGTGTGTGTGACTCAAAACTGAAAAGGAACTGATTCAAGGAGGGGAAGCTCCAGTTGAGGGAAGGAACGCGCGACTTCATCAAGCTTGTTTAAATTTATGTACAAAATGGAGGCTGTGTGTGTATGTGTGTGTGGGAGTGTGTGTGTGTGTGTGTGACTCAAAACTGTTAATCTCCACTGCATTTAGCTCTGCAGTTTGCTGAGAACAGCAGAAGTCTGAAGTGTGTAGCAATTGCGTTTCTCTATTTCTCATCCCCAAAGCAGGCAAGTGTATCACAGTTTATTCCCAAAATCTGAATCCCAGTCTTTCTGCTCCTGGTCCTACTTTGACTGCAACACCAAACAAAAGGTCTTACAAACAAAAGACTGTGGGTTTCTTTATTATGTCAATCCATCTCATGTGCAGTCTTCCTCTTTTTCTACTGCTTTGCACTTTTTCCTGCATTGCTGCCTTTTCCAGTGAGCTTGTCTTCTTATGAATAGTCTTCTGTCTGTGATTCGCCAGGCTCCCTCGCTGGGTGTTTTCAAGAGCCAACTTAAGACCTGGCTCTTTAGGCAGGCCTTCCCTTTGTCACTGCTTGAGCTTTACTCTTTTATTTTAATTTTCTGTCTTTATTTTTTATTTTTTTATTTGATCGTTTTTCCATCTTAAGCTACATTATTATTACTATGTTTAAATTGTGGTGTATAGAGTGTTTGAATTGTTTTAATCCTACTTTGTTGTAAGCCGCCCAGAGTAGACCCTGTCTAGATGGGCGGGATATAAATTCAATAAATAAATAAATAAAATAAATTATGATGCCACTGTAGTACAGTACCCTTTGTTTGGTTATTTTAGCTAGTGAAAGTCCACACTTAATTTGCTTTACTTATCTTTCTGACAAGTCATGCTATCTGTAAAACTTTTTTCCAATAAGTGAAATGTGTGTATACACTTTATGTAATGTATAAAATGTGTATTAAAAGTCTGCACTCCTATATATAGCTGCTTTTCTGAGGGTGGTTTACTTTGGAGGAAACAAGTCCAGAATTTCAATGTACTTAATAAGCTTTATAAATGTTGTTGTTTAGTTGTTAAGTCATGTTGGTAGCTTTGATGACACTGTCCAACCATTTCGTCCTCTGTCATCCCCTTCTCCTCTTGCCTTCACATTTTCCCAACATCAGAGACTTTTCCAGGGAGTCTTCTCTTCTCGTGAGATGGCCAAAGTATTGGAGCCTCAGCTTCAGGATCTGTCCATCCAGTGAGGACTCAGGGTTGATTTCCTTAAAAATGGATAGGTCTGTTCTCCTTGCAGCCCAGGGGACTCTCAAGAGTCTCCTCCAGCACCACAATTCAAAAGCATCAATTCTTCAGCGGTCAGCCTTCTTTATGGTCCAGCTCTCACTTCCATACATCACTACTGGAAAAACCATAGCTTTGACTATGCGGACCTTTGTCGGCAAGGTGATGTCTCTGCTTTTTAAGATGCTGTCTAGGTTTGTCATCGCTTTCCTCCCAAGAAGCAGGCGTCTTTTAATTTCGTGGCTGCTGTCACCATCTGCAGTGATCATGGAGCCCAAGAAAGTAAAATCTGTCACTGCCTCCATATCTTCCCCTTTTATGTGCCAGGAGGTGATGGGACAAGAGGTTACTTACCGTAACTCTGGTTCTTCGAGTAGTCCTCTGTGAATTCACACTAATGGGTTAGTCTGCGCCTGAGCAGAGGAATTCGGAAGCTTCTATAGCTTTAAGTGCTCCGCGCCGGGGGACCTCCCCCGGAGATTATATCACCACCCCAGCGCTGAGCACACTAGTTCCGTAGAACTGTCCGCCGCTGTACATGCCAACCATGAGGAGTCGGGACGCACAGCGAGGAGGAGGGTGGGTTCGTGTGAATTCACAGAGGACTACTCGAAGAACCAGAGTTACGGTAAATAACCTCTTTTCTCCTTCGTATCCTCTGTGAATGCACACTAATGGGTGATTAGCAAGCTGACTTACCCGGAGGTGGGCGTCACGACAGGACAGAAGCCAGCACTGCTCTACCAACTGCAGCCTCTGCTTTAGCCCAGACATCGAGGCGATAGTGGGCTGCGAAGGTGAAGGGTGTAGACCACGTCGCAGCTTTGCAAACATCTGCAAGGTCAACACCATGGAGGAAAGCCGTAGAGGCGGCTATGGCTCTGGTTGAGTGGGCTTTAATAGTGGAAGGTAGAGGCTTGCGCGCAATTTCATAAGCAAGCTTGATGGTAGCCACCACCCATCGAGAAAAGGTTTGAGAGGAAACTGGGGAGCCCATAGTCCGGTCCGAAAACGATACAAAGAGTCTCGGAGAAGAGCGAAAAGACGCTGTGCGGGAAACATAATAGGCCAGAGCCCACTTGACATCCAAGGAATGGAGTGCTTTCTCAATATTGGATGAAGGGTTTGGAAAAAACGTAGGCAAGACCACCGGCTGGTTAAGATGAAAGGAGGTGGCAACCTTAGGCAAAAAGGAAATATCCGGAAAAAGGGTGACTTTATCAGGGTGAAACTGGAGGAATGGCGGGTCGGCTTGAAGGGCCGCCAGCTCGCTCGCCCTTCTCGCTGAGGTGACAGCGAGGAGGAAAGCTGTCTTGAAGGTAAGTAGACGGAGAGACGTTGATGACAAAGGTTCGAAAGGTGGAGACATCAGTTTGCGTAGGACAAGCTGAAGCGACCACTGTGGAGTGGGCAGTTTATACGCCGGTCACATATTGCGGAGACCTTTGAGGAATTGTTTCAGAACTGGATGTTGGAAAAGTTTAGCTGCATCCGAAAGGGGTGGTTGGTACGCCACCACCGCGGAGATGTATACTTTGAGAGTGGAGTGAGACAATCCACGGTGAAAGAGGATGAGAAGGAATTGGAGGAGCGTGTCCAGTGTCGTGGGACAAGCCGGGAAGCCGCGGTCCTCTGCAAAAGTACAGAAAGACTTCCATTTTCGTGCATACGTGGCCAGGGTAGCGGGTCGACGCGCCCAGCGGAGGACATCATCTATCGAAGGTCCAGCCTCCAGGCTGTCAGATGTAGAGAGTCCAAGTCCGGATGGAACGTTGTGCCATCGTGGAGGGAGAGAAGATTGGGAAGGCTGGGGAGCCGAAAGTGATCCGACGCTAGCTGGAGAAGCGGGGCGAACCACGACTGTCGGGGCCACCAGGGAGCAATGAAGATCATGTTGGCTCGATCGTGGCGCATCTTGATCACCGCTTTTTGAATCAAGGGAATAGGAGGAAAAGCATACAAAAGGTCGCCGACCCAGGGTGTCATGAAGGCATCCCCCATCAAGTGACGGCCAACACCCGCACGGGAACAGTACCTGTTGCATTTGGCGTTTGCGGATGAGGCAAATAGATCCAGGGACGGCACGCCCCACCTCTGGCAGAGGGAGGAGAAGACTACCTCGTCGAGAGACCACTCGTGAGATGTGTCCCGTGACCGGCTGAGGCGATCCGCCAGAAGGTTGTCGGCGGATGCTACATGCACCGCGATGAGGAAGACATCGCGGTTGTAACACCAGTCCCAGACCTGAGTGGTGAGAAGGCGAAGCTGGCGAGAGCGGGTACCGCCTTGTTTGTTCAGGTAGTATACAACAGTCGTGTTGTCCGACGTTACCTGAACTACCTTCCCCGAGAGGAGGCTCTCGAAAGTTCGGAGGGCTTTGAAGACAGCCAGGAGTTCCAGAACATTGATGTGAAGGGTGGCCTCCATCGCTGACCAATGACCATTGGCAGTGAGGCCACGAACGTGGGCACCCCAACCCGTCAGACTCGTATCTGTAGTAAGTTGGATGGAAGGTTGGAGAGCGCCGAAAGGTCGACCCACAAGGAGGTTGGGATGGAGCGACCACCAGGTGAGGTCGTTGGCGAGGGTCTGCGATACTACAAGAGTTTTGGAAGGGGAATCCATGAGGGGGTTGAACGAGTCCAGATACCACGCCTGAAGGGTCCGCATCTTGAGCCTGGCGTGTAGAATGACTGCCGTAGTGGAGGCCATAAGTCCCAGAAGACGTTGGGCCAATAGGGCTTGAACCCTCGCGCCCGAGGTGAAGTAAGGAAGCAGTTCTTGAATTTTCAGGATGCAGCTTTCTGGGAGAAAGGCACGACCTGAGATGGAGTCCAGCACACCTCCGATGTAGGAAACGCGCTGGGTAGGTATCAAAATGGACTTTTCTTCGTTGACCTGCAAGCCAAGGTCAAAAAGAAGAGACAGTGTGAAGGTGACATGCTGCGACAACACATCTGAAGATGACGCTACCAGCAACCAATTGTCAAGATAGGGGAAAACAGTGATGCCCTGTAAACGGAGGTAAGCCGCCATCAGAGCAAGACACTTAGTGAACACTCTCGGTGAGGTGGATAACCCGAAAGGCAAGGCTTTGAATTCATAGACTACGCCATCCAAGGAAAACCGAAGGAACCGGCGGGACTCAGGACGAATACTAATATGGAAATAGGCGTCCTTGAGGTCAATAAGCACAAACCAGTCCCCTTGCCTGAGCATTTGGATTGTGCCATCAAGAGAAACCATCCGGAACCGGCGAGGCGTAATGTAGAAATTCAAAGGCCTGAGGTCCAGGATAGGCCGGAGGCCGCCATCTTTCTTGGGTACAATAAAGTAACGGGAGAAGAAACTTCTCGGGATGTCAGGTGTGTGAACTAACACAATGGCATCTCTGGAGAGCAGCTTCTGCACCTCCACGCAGAGGATGGGGGAGGAAGCTGTGTCCCTTATAAACCCCGTTGAAGGCATGGAGCGGAATTCAATCGCATACCCTGAGGCGATAATGGTGAGAACCCAAGAGTCGGAGGTGATAGCCCTCCAGGCATCAAAAAATTGTGCTAATCTAACATCATTCAATAGTGGTGCTGGTAGCCGCAGCTGGTTAAACCTGCTGTTTAGGCTTAGGGTCATTGCGACGATATTTCTGGCGCTGTCTTGGACGGCCAGATTGTTGACGGGGTTGACCGCGATAGGGCCCTTGTTGGTTGCGGGATCTATCATAAGAGGGGGCGTGAGGGATAAGACCTAAGCCAATTGCGTCTAGACGTGGTAGGCGTTGAGATGGACTTAGCCGTCTTTCGGTGGTCGATGAGACTTTTTAAGATGTCATCGGTCTTAGGGTCGAAGAGTCCCTGACCATCGAAAGGGAGATCTTCTACTTTAGCCTTCACATCGTCCGTAAGGGTAGCGGAACGGAGCCAGGCATGTCTTCTAAGCGCCACCGCTGTGACCAACTGCTTGGAAGAGGTATCAACGAGGTGTCTAGCCGCCTCCCGCTCTTGGCAGGCGAGGGAAAGTGCCTCCTGATGATGGGCAAGAGCAGTGGCACGGACATCATCGGGCACCAAGTTGAGAATTGGAAGAACCTCATTCCAAAGATGGCGATGATAGGCCCCCATGGCCGCCAAGTAGTTTGCCACGCAGAGTGAAAACGTGGCAAAAGAATATTGCCTGCGGGCGAAGGCATCTAATTTCTTTCCCTCTTTGTCCGCCGGAGCCAAGTTTGCCCTGGCCCGGACTCCAGGCTGCGAGGCATCAACCACCAAGGAGTTAGGTGGGGGATGTACTTGAAGGAAATCAGTATCTGTGCCATGGATCTTATAAAGATTTTCGGCCCACCGTGGCACCTGTAGCGACGCAGATGGCCTAACCCAAGGCTCTTTAGCGAGGCTGAGGAGGGAAGGAATAAAGGCTAGCTTGATAGGCGCTAGATGATCCTTGACCATATCCTCAAAGACCTTGTCAGGCTTTGGCAGAGACGGTTGAACTACTGCCAAGTCTAGAACTTCAGCAATACGTCGAATAAGCTGAGTGTAGGCCGTATAGTTCTCGGATGGCGAAGGGGGATGGCTATCTACTGTGGCAGAAGTCCCCGCCGGCGTTTCCAGCGGCGGGGCTTCACCACGACCTTCGTCTTCCGAGGCAGAAGCTGACACTTGAGGGGGGCTACCACCTGGAGAGTCGTCAGGTGGGAGATCCTCATCAGACTCAAGGCCGATGAAATCAGCAGCCATCGTTCCGTGCTCGGCTCGAGGCGATGGGCCCGACGAAAGAACCGGTCCCGGTTCGTCGGAGCGGCGTCCTGTCCAGTGGGAGTGGCCATAGATGGTGTGTTGAGCAGTAGGATCCGGGTGGTGTTGAGTGGTAGTGGCAGGTTCTCCAGGAAAACAGCCTGCCGCGTAAGACCGTTGAAATTGGTTGAAGGCTTGCCACTGCTGGAAAGCAAAAAAGGTCGCCGGATCGAAAGGGGCAAATTTGGATCCTTCGAACCCGAAGGGTGTCGAGCTCGAGAGATGCTGTCAGACTGGTGGTGGAGCCGGAGGCGGCTCGGGCTCAACATGCCGAGTTTTTGTGTCCTCTTGTGCGGCGGGGCTACGGGCTCAGGCGAAGGAGGCACCGGGGTGAGAGATCGAGCTCGAGGCGATCCACGAGAAGATGCAGCTCGACGGCTCCTGGTAGGGGAAGCCGGAGGCATCGGGCTCGAGGGCGGAACGAGCTCAGCAGGTAGTTGAGTGAGCTCGACCGCCGGCAAAACGAGCACAGAGCGTTCCGAAGTGACCGAAGGTGCGGGGCGCTTCTTTTTCTTCGGCCGGCTCGGGCTCGAAGGAGGCTTCGACGCCGAAGCGGAGGCCGTCGACTTCGAGCCCGAAGAAGAAGATGGCGGCGTTTTCTGCGGTCTTGAAGGAGAGCGCCGAAGGGAGGCCTCAGACGGCGGCGCTCTCGGGGGGTCCATGGCAGGCGGGTCGAGCGAACACAACCAGAGGAAGGCGGTAAGCCTATCCTGCCTGCGTTTCAACGCGGGCCTCGTAAACGCCTTGCAATGGGCGCACGAGGCCGGCTTATGGCCCTCCCCCAAACAAAAGAGGCAGTTGGAATGGCCGTCTTTTGTAGGGACCTTCGCGTTGCAAGCGGTGCAGCGCTTGAACGGCGGGTCCTTGTCCATGCACCTAAGAGGAGGGAACAAACTCACAGTCCAGAAGAATAGTCAGGAGTCCAATATCAATAACGGGAGGTCCAGAAGAAGAGGGGGGGGGATTTAGTATTTTTTGTTTTTAGTAACAGTGAGAAGCTCCGAACGTGCTGCATACAGCGGCGGCAGGAAACGGAACTAGTGTGCTCAGCGCTGGGGTGGTGATATAATCTCCGGGGGAGGTCCCCCGGCGCGGAGCACTTAAAGCTATAGAAGCTTCTGAATTCCTCTGCTCAGGCGCAGACTAACCCATTAGTGTGCATTCACAGAGGATACGAAGGAGAACAGTGGCCATGATCTTGGTTTTTTTTTTTATGTTGAGCTTCAGACCATTTTTTGCGCTCTCCTCTTTCACCCTCATTAAGAGGTTCTTTAATTCTTCCCCACTTTCTGCCATCAGAGTGGTATCATCTGCATATCTGAGGTTGATATTTCTTCCAGTACGTCCATTTCCTCTCATTACATTTAATCTTAATTCCGTCTTGGGATTCCTCCAGTCCAGCCTTTTGCATGATGCATTCTGCATATAAGTTAAATAAGCAGGGAGACAATATACAGCCTTGTCGTACTCCTTTCCCAATTTTGAACCAATCAGTTGTTCCAGATCCAGTTCTAACTGTTGCTTCTTGTCCCACATATAGATTTCTCAGGAGATAGATAAGGTGGTCAGGCACTCCCATTTCTTTAAGAACTTGCCATAGTTTGCTGTGGTCCACACAGTCAAAGGCTTTTGCGTAGTCAATGAAGCAGAAGTAGATGTTTTTCTGGAACTCTCTGGCTTTCTCCATAATCCAGCGCATGTTAGCAATTTGGTCTCTAGTTCCTCTGCCCCTTCGAAATCCAGCTTGTACTTCTTGGAGTTCTCGGTCCACATACTACTGAAGCCTACCTTGTAGGATTTTGAGCATAACCTTGCTAGCGTGTGAAATGAGTGCAATTGTACGGTAGTTGGAGCATTCTTTGGCACTGCCCTTCTTTGGGATTGGGATGTAGACTGATCTTTTCCAATCCTCTGGCCACTGCTGAGTTTTCCAAACTTGCTGGCATATTGAGTGTAGCACCTTAACAGCGTCATCTTTTAAGATTTTAAATAGTTCAACTGGAATGCCATCACCTCCACTGGCCTTGTTGTTAGCTGTGCTTTCTAAGGCCCACTTGACTTCACTCTCCAGGATGTCTGGCTCAAGGTCAGCAACCACACTATCTGGGTTGTCCGGGTGCTGCATGTGTTGCTCTCAAACTAACAGCATATGGGCCAAGGTTTGACAAATTATCAGCATGCATACAACATCAAAAATCACATTGTGCAAAAGGATGCCAAGTTGAGTATCCCTTATCAAAAAATACATGCATATAATTATTTTAAAAGTTTGTATAAATTACCTGGCTTGTATTACTTTAATATTTGTTTCCATTTACTAGAGTTAATGGTTATTTTTCAATAAAAAAGTGTTTGTATCATTGAAAGTTCTGCTATGTTTTGAAGACAAAAGGTGATGATTAATTCAGACAACTGTACGAGTTGTTTTTTCTAAACTAAAACATCAGTATTCAGATTTAATTGCAGTGTTGGCACTTCGAAAGAAATAATTTGGTTTTGTGTCGCTGTTTGGGCACTCCGGCTCAAAAAGGTTAGCCATCACCGGAATAGACAATCACTATAGGTTGCCTGCTTGCTCCTGGAAAGCAGCTACCAGTAGTAGCAGCAGAACAACAACCCTGAAGCTTCCACCTTCCTACAAAATACCCAGGAGACAAAATGCAATGCTGTTATTACCTGATATATTCCTTGTGCTCCTCACTCATGTCTGTGAGAGGCTGTGTACGGTGCTTTAAAACTTTTCACTCAAAACAAATGAAAAAACATGTGCTCAGAGATAATGGAAGCTAGAAACAGCAGTACCCTTCCAGGAGGAATGGACTCCAAGAGAACAGAGTAGGTAAAGTAGGCATTTTCATTGTCCTGCAACTTTTGTACTGTAATGTCAGAGTAGTTTGCTTATCAGTATGTTACATGTGCCCTTAAACAGAAATTGGGCTTGCTTCCTTCTGTCAGGGAACAGCTTCATGTGGATAATACAATACATCCTAATTTAACGTTTCTGTACCAGTGCTACACAATACACTTTAGTTTAGCAATATTCACAATATTCACTAACAGAAACAATTTTCTTGAAAAAAACATGAATTTACTTTCTTGAACACCAGATACAAATCCATAATCCCAAACAGATTTAGAGGAATGTCACTGACAGTCAAGAGATGTTTTTTGCAACATAATTTGTTAGTTATCATGGTTACAAACACATCTATTCTATTCATTACTTGTAGGCAAACACAGCTGCAAGCTGAAGAAAATTTACAGTAAAAGGAAGAGGAATTTAAAACAATACAATGATAAGGCTAAATGAAACCTTGAACAATGTCTGTGAAGGGACACTGTGTTGATATGTCATTGTTCCAATACGTGTTCTTTCCGTCCTGCCCCACACACCTACAAGGATATTCTGCCTAAGAGGAAAATATCCTACTAGAGATCTCTGCTCTTGGATTTCAACCCTTTATAAAAGAAAAAGAAGAAAAGCCATGTGGTCCTTGTACACGTTCCAAAGGCAAGGCTAGAATGATATGCTTATTATATCACAAATACAGACTGGCTTTTGACCCCATAGATGGGTCAGACAAGATGCATGGTGCAGAAAAACATAAACGTTTGGATAATCATGGCCAGATGTGTGTGCCAGATTTCTTTGTTAAATTTTACTACCGAATTCCATTATGGACTCTTGCCTTTTTATTATTTATCTTTTAAAAAACTAGACCATAATATTCAGAGGCATCTAATAACAATAGGCATCTAAAAATAACATTATGGAATGTTATGTGCTGTCAAGTTGTGTCTGATTTATGGTGACCCTATGAAAGAGCGATCTCTAAAATGTCTTGTCCTCAACAGCTCAGATCAGCTCTTGCAAACTCAAACTCCTTTAGGGCAGCGGTCCCCAACCTTTTTGGGACCGCGGACCAGCTGAGCCTCCGAGGAAGGCGGGGGCCCCCGCAGGTGCACGCGGGTGCGTGCGAGCTCTCGGGCACATGCGCAAAGCGGTGGGGGAGCGCCTGCCCACCCGCGCCAGCGTGAGCACTCCCCTACCCCTTCGCGCATGCGCAGGGGCGCCTGCACGCCCGCCTGCGCGCCCACCCACCCCTTCGTACGGGCACGCACTCTCGGGCACATGCGCAAAGCGGTGGGGGGGCACCCACCTGCCCGCCAGTGCCAGCGTGAGCGCTCCCCCAACCCTTCGCGCATGCGCAGGGGCGCCTGCATGCCCCCCGCCCACCCCCCTTGCGCAGGCGCTCGGGCACTTGGGCGCATGCATGAAGGGGTGGGGGAGCGCTCACGCCGGCGCTGGCACGTGAGCAAAGCAGCTGTGGGGAGGGGAGTGCGTGCGGGGGGGCGGGAGGTCTGTCTTCGCGGCCCAGTCCAGCTCAGGCCACAGACCGGCACAGGGCCTCAGACCGGGGGTTGACGACCTCTGCTTTAGGGAGTCAATCTCTAAACTATATTGTTTTCCTTTCTTAGGAGAAAGGTGGGGTAAAAATACTTTAAATAAATAAATAAATCCAGCTTGCATTTGGTCTTCCTTTTTCCTGCTGCCTTCAACCTTTCACAATATTATTGTCTTTTGCAGAGAATCTTGTCTTCTCATGGTGTGCCCAAAGTAGGACAGTCTCAGTTTCACTGTTTTTGCCTCCAGAGATAGTTCAGACATGATTTGATCTAGGACCCACTTGTCTTTCTGGCTGTCCACAGTAAAGCTCTCTTCTATTACCACATTTCAAACAAATCAATTATATTTCTGGTCCGCTTTTTTTCCTGTCCAGCTTTTATACCCATACATGGTGATCAGAAATACAAGAGTGTGGATAATCTTGGTCTTGAGTGACACATCTTTATATTTGATGATCTTTTCTAATTCCTTCATTGCTGTTCTTCCCAGTCTCAGTCTTCTTCTGATTTCTTGGCTGCAATCTTCATTTGTATGATGATTGACCCAAGGTATGCAAAATCTCTATTTCCATTTCTTCATTGTCAGTGCTAAAGTTGTATAGTTCTTCTCTAGTAATGATTTTTGTCTTCTTACCATCCAGCTGCAGTCCTGCTTTGGCACTTTCTTCTTTCACTCACTAAAAGTCATTTCAGGTGTGTTTGCTGACTCCTAACAGAGCACAGCAGAGACAGACCTCAGGGAGGGAGTGAACAGGAGTGAGTAAACAGGAGTTTGGCCAGGGAGACATAGGAATTAAAGGGTTTACTGGAGAAAGAGACAGAAGAAAAGGGGAGACCAAGTGGACTTTCCCAGCAGCCTTTCAGGCAGACAAGTCAAAGGAAAGGACACTCATTGAACAAACAACACAGCCAAGAGCAACTTAAAAGAGATCACATCAGACTTTAAAACTCTGGGAAGGAAACTTAAGGACTTCGGGGCCCAGATAGTCTTCTCATCCATCCTACCAGTACTCAGAAGAGGAATAGAAAAGGAAGGAAAATTACTTCTGGTGAATGACTGGCTACAAAGGTGGTGCTGACGTGAGAGAATTGGATTTTGGCATAATGGGCTAAGCTTCCTGGAAAATGAACTGCTGGTAAGTAATGATTTGCACCTCACAAAAGCTGGGAAGAATGTATTTGGCCACAGCTTGAAGAACTTCATCAGGAGGGCTTTAAAATGAATTGGAAGGGGAAGGGAAACACAGGCACAGAGGTAAAGATAGGTGAAGGCATATGTACAAAAAGAGGAACAAATCAAGCATTTCTGATAGGGCCCAATAATACTCTTCAAAATATGTAGGAAACAAAGCAGGCAGCAAATCACACAATCTCTGGTTATACTTGAACGCCAGGAGTATGGGAAGCAAATAAGAAGAATGAGAAATCTTAGTTCAGGAGGGTAAATATGACATGATAGGGATAACTGATGACTCCCGTGACAGGAATACAGCAATTAAGGGATACAAATTGTTCAAAAAGAACAAAAGAATTGAAAGGGAGGTGGAGTAGCAGCATATGTGAAAAACACATATTCCTGTCTAGAAACACAGGTGGATGAGCTTGTTTGTCCCATCAAGAACATCTGGATTATTATAATTGGGGTGAATAACAAAAGCAACATGGTAGTTCACATCTACTATTGAATGCCCAATCAAGAAGATGAAAATGAAACCTTTGAAAAACAAATTGCAAGAATTTAAAAGAAACACAATGCAATAGTAATGAGGGATTTCAATTATCCTGATATCTGTTGGGAGACAAATTCTGCCAAACATGGACCTTCCAAGAAATTCCTGGCTTGTGTGGCTGATAATTTCCTCCTACAAAAACTGGAGGAAGTAGCAATTCTTGACTTGAACCTAACCAATAAAGATGCCTTGTTGGAAGAAGTGGCAGCAAATCGACTCTTGGGCAAAGTGACCCTGTTCTACTTGAGTTCTTGATTTCAATAAAAAGAAAAGCATAGTGCAGCCACATATATATGTTGGACTTTACAAAAAACAATTTTAATAAACTCAGAACAATGGCAGAAAATCCTAACAGGAAAAGGAGTCCAAGATGGGTGGGAGTTTCTGAAAAAGCAAATTCTAAAGGCACAACTACAAACAATTCCAACAACAAAAGGTGGAAGACAGGGGGAAAAAACAACCAACTAAAGAAGCTTGGAGAGAACCTGAAAACTAAAAAAAAAAAGTGACACATCTGGAAGGCCAGGCTACAAAGGAAGAATACAGACAAGTAGTAAACCATTGCAGGGATGGGGTTAGGAAAGTGAAAGCAGAGAATGACCTGAAGTTAGCAAGAGATACTAAAAGCAAAAAAAAGCATTCTTCAGTTTTGTGTGTAGCAAAAGATAGAGAACAGAAGCAGTGGCTCAGCTACTCAATGGGGATGATGAAACAGAGGCAGAAGCGCTCAATTCAGCTTGGTCTATGCTCCTCCAGGCAAATGAGAGGGGATAGGATTGCAGCTTGAGACTGATAAACAAATAATCAAGAAACAGCTTACTACTTTAAATGAGTTCAAATGAACTGCATCCAAGGATACTGAAGGAATGGTCTGAAAAGATTGCAAACCATTGTCCATTATTTTCACGAAATCATGGATGACTGGAGGAGGGCTAATGTTGTCCTCATCTTCAATAAGGGCAAAAAGGAAGAACTGGGGAACTACAGACCAGTCAACCTAATGTCAATCCCAGGGAAATTCTGGAGCAGATTTTAAAGCAGTCACTCTGCAAGCACCTTGAAAGCAATGCAGTAATAACTAGAAGCCAATATGGATTTGTCAAGAACAAATCCTGTCAGACAAATCTTATCTCATTTTTTGATTGGGCAACCTCCCTAGTAGATGGTACGAATGCTGTAGATGCAATATATATCTTGTCTTCAGCAAAGCCTTTGACAAAGTGCCCCATGAGATTAGCAAACTAACCTGGTGTAGATTGGATAGAACAAGTGTCAGGTGGATAAACAGAGATTACTTATCAATGACACTTTATCAAACTGGGAGGAGGTAACAAGTGGAGTTCCCCAAGGCTCATTTCTGGGCCTGGTGGTCTTGAAGATTTTTATTAATGATTTGGATGAGAGAGTGTAGGGAATATATATCTAATTTGCAGATGATACAACACTGGGTGGAATTGGATGGAATTCCTTGGAAGAGAGGAAAAAATTTAAAAACATCTTGATAGGCTTGAGCACTGGGCTGAAAACAACAGGATGGAATTTCAAAGGGATAAGTACAAAGTTCTATGCCTGGGAGGGAAAAAACCCAAACACAAAGTTACAAGACGGGGGTTACTTGGCTCAGTAATAATACGAATGAGAAGGATTTTGGAATTGTTGTAGATCACAAGCTAAGTATGAGCCAACAGTGTAATGTTGCTTGAAAAAAAAAAGCAAATATTATATTAGGATGCATTAACAGAAGTGCAGTCTCCAAATCCCGTCAGGTACTAGTTTTCCTCTATTCAACACTGGTTAGCTTCATCTAGAGTACTATAGCCAGCTCTAGACACCACACTTTAAGAAGGATGCCAACAAACTGGAGGAAATTCAGATCTGCTTTGATTTGGATTCCTGCATTCAGTAGGAGGTTGGACTTGAGGGCCTTATAAGCCCCTTCCAATTCAGAAGGGTAAATATGACTTGATGGACATAACTAAAATTTGGTGGGATGACTCCCAGGATCAGAATACAGCAATCAAAGGATATAAATTGTTCAACAAAGACAGAAAAAGAATGAAAAGAACTGAGTTGCACACAGGAGGATGAGCTAAGTTGTCCCATTGAGAAAATCTGGATTAAAATAATTGGGGTTAAAAAAAAGAACATGGTAGTTGGAGTCTACTACCACTAATCAAGGAGAAGATGCAGATGAAACCTTTTAAAAACAGATTGCAAGAATTTTAGAGATATATGGTGTAGTAGTAATGGGAAACCTCAACTGGCTTGTTGGGAGAAATTCTACTTTTCAAGAAATTCCTGGTTTATGTTGCTAAAAATTTTCTCCAACCAAAAGTGGAGAAATAAATGAGGATTAGCTATCCTTGACTTGATTCTAACCAAATGTAATGACAGTGGATGATGGGAACTCTGGGGAAAAGTGATGTTCTGCTGTCTTTATTTAAAAGGAAGCAAAAGCCGAATGTAGCCACACATGTATGCTGGATTTTATAAAAATCAATTTTAATAAAGTCAGAACAATGTTAAGTGTGTTCCTAACAAGAAAGGAGCCCAAGGTGCATGAGCATTTCTTAAGAAGAAAATTCTAAAACCCAACTACAAAGAATTCCAACAAGAAAAAAAGGCAGAAGATAGCAAAAAAATACCAATGTGGCTTCATATTAAGCCTCTGGCCAGTTTCTGAAGTACCTAGCTTTTCATAAATTTTTAAAAATATTTGATTTACATTATTTCTAACCAGGAAGTTAAGCATTGTGCATTATCTTTAATTTGAGTTACACTGTTTTTTGTTATTTTTTTCCTGTAAGACAGCGGACAATAGATGAATTCTCATTACCATGCTCATAAACCCACCTATTAAGATATATCAGTGTGTTCTGCATTTTATCTAAGTCGAATGATGAAAATGCCCCTCTTTGTTTTTGTTGTCTTGTTTGATCCCATTTTGTATGGGTTCTTATTCTAGAATCTATATCTGGTTTTAAGTATTTATTCTAGCCTTCTCTATGTTTTTCTTGTGATCCCAAATATATCAATTTTAGTCTTACTACAACCTTTAGAGTGTCCCAGAGGATTGATTTTCAGATCTCTGGTCTCATATTTTCCTTCTAAAACTGTTGCATTAATTCTTTTATTTTATCCTTTATGTGTCATCTTCTTAATAATGCTGAATTAAGTCTCCAGAATGGTTTTTCTCCTTTTTTTTTTTTTTTTTTTTTTTTGGCTCAGCTAGCATAGTTTGAGTGGGGCATGTATAGGAGGAGTTCTTACCCTGATCTTGTGGACTAATAATTTGGATACGAGAGAACAAATTCTTCAGCATATGTCCACTACATCACAGTGGGCACCATCTTTATTGGTTTAGTTTTGTCTGACCATCCTTTGGGATTTTTTGATGTATCTACACTTTTCCTACTTGGAAGTTACCATTCAAAATTATCCCCCCTGAATGGTACATTAATCATACACTGTGAGTGTCCATTCTGGTATGTACAGAGAAAGACTCTTAATAAAAATAGTTGAAGTCTGTTTAATTTGTGAAATGAATCTCTCATTCAAAAATAAGAGCATAATATGTATCCAAGTATGCAACTCTTATATTTCTTTTTTGAGCTACACTACTTTGTGGGATTATGAAGTTTTGACAAGGTATTTTTACCTTTCCCAACTTGTTTATCTCTTTGCCTCTTTAACAGGCACAAGAGACTAATGAAATTGTATTTTAACCAAATAAATTTTGTTGCAGGAAACTGTCAGGGTCCATTTAATTGGAAAGTTTAATTTTGTTACATAGCAAGTATATTTTCTCTATCTATGGTACACATGGTCATATAAAATCAAATCTGATTTTTGTATTTCTTTTAAGTTTTAAACATCTGTTTTTCCATTCTGTAATTTATTGGCATTTGCACTAGTCCAGCTGTCATGAGATTTTTGCCCAGTGAGACAAGACAAACAGTTGAAATGCCAGAAACTATCAATTATTCTGTTCTTCTTTTTGGAGACTAGGCAAAAGTAGGAATGGAACAGAACGGAATAGGGTCGAATGTGCACTACTTAGTAAAAACTGATACTAAAACTAGGGGGATGTCATGGTCACACATCAGAACAATATTTTTGACATATAACATATTAAATATTACTCTTTCACCAATCCTTTAATGTTCCAAAACCAGCTGGAAAAGAACAGAATTGCCTGGAAGAGCAACTGGAAGGCAACTGTGGCTTGCTGTGCAGCCCATTTTATGTTTTTATTCAGATTAGATGATCACATGGAGGTTATTTTGGTGCCAGTATCCACAATGGCCCCTCAATCCAACATGGTCTGATCTATGCCACAAGTCATAGTGCCCTTCCTTCGAACATGCCCTCTGCCAATCCCTGGCTCTCCTTTTATGGATCATTGTAAAGCTGATGGACTGTTTGGATTTGTCAAATGGCATTAGGGAAAAGGAACAGTTTTCCAAAGTTTGCCATGTCCGAACATGTACACGTACAGGTGAAGCATAGTAGTCTGTATAGTTCATTGGAGTTGTTTCTACTTCATATCAATTTTTATCTTTTTTTTTTACCATGCAGTAACCTCTGTCCCTGCACACAGGATGGTATCACTTACGCACACCTGCCTGCAACCTCTTCACCAAGGTCCTGGTCCATGAAAGGAGGGAATATCCCAGCACCAGAGCAGACTCCAGGGACCACTCGAAGACACAAACCAGGGGGATGACCTGCCCCAGGCTGGCCATTTGACCACACAGGACACCAGTGGTCTCTTGGAAGGGCTTGAGCACCTCCACCATCTGGGAGAGGGCCAGCCAATCTGTAGCACTGATGCCTACATGGGCAGAATGGGCATGGAGGACATGATGTCCTCCAAAATGGTCTTCTGTGCAACCAGGCGGGGCACCATGGTGTAGGCAGAATTCCACCTGGTTGGCAGGTCCATCAGAAGAACATGTGTCTCCTGCCCCAACTCCTCCTGCCTCTCATGCAGCAGGCGGTAAGCTTTCAGGCTGCGTGAGAAATGCCCCACAAATTGGCAGCATTGCTCCAGGAGTGCCTGCGTCTCACTCAGGCCTGACATAGCTGCCCAGGCCAATGGCATCACACACTACTAGGTGTAATTTGTGCACCATGCACACAATGTTCTTAAAGCCCATCACATTCAATGCTGCCAATGTGTTGCACCCAGCATCCGTGACCATGTGGCCACGGATGAGCTCTCCCTTCGGTGCCCACTACTGCAGCGTGGCCAGGAACTCATTGGTGATGTCTCCTGAGCCTCCATATGCCGCGCCTGCAGCAGAATGGACCTGTAGTCTGGTGGAAGGACAACGGGAGTCCTGTCACTGATGTCCTGCGACTCCTCAGGTCCTCTAGCTGTCTGTGAGCAAGAGGTATCCATGATGACCTCCACTCTACAGGTCCGCAATGAAGTTCACCTTCCTCGCCTGTGCTCGTGAAAGCTGGTTACAGACCACCTCCTGCATGGAGTCACAGAGCAAGGGCAGGTCACTTACAACTGATGGTTTTCCATGAGTGGGGAAAAACATAGCATACGGGGTGAAAAAATGCAAGAAACGGCAGAAGGCGGGGGCTTCCACAGTGTACAGTTGAAGTCTGAGCAGGGCAATCATCTTGGCGACGAGTAGCTACCTCCTGTGCGTTGCCCTTAGCCTGCTAGCTCAATGGGCACAATTTCATGAATCATGGCCTGACTCACGCTCCCAGCCCCAGAAACCCCCATGCCCATCCTTTTGGAAGGAGGTGCCTCCTTCTGTCTTCCCACTTCTCCTCCTGAGGCTGCTCTCTTCTTCTCTCCAGATGGTGGTAACAAACAGCCTTCTCCAGACAGGAGCCTCGGGTGGTGCCTCTCCAGATGTTGACAAAGGGCAGTGGAGGACAGATGCCTGGGGTCTGACCCTCTCTGTACCACCACAAGGCAGGCATTGCAGTGTGCCAGACATGGGTCATCATTGACCTCTGTGAAATTATCCCACAGGGACCCTCTGCCCTGTTTGGCCTGCCCCTGCCTGCTGCTGGCCTGGTAAAACTGTGTTGTGTCAGTGGTACTGATATGGGAGGAGATGACTCTGGGGACAGGAGTGGGAGTGTTTGGGAAGCCTAGCCTGCCATTACTGGTTCTGAGGACTGGGAGTTTTCTAGATCCTCTGGAACCAGTAACTCCTCAGATTCCTCCTGGAAGAGGAGCATCAATTCTTTGGGCACTGGAGGAAGCTCTGCTTCCACACCCACCTGCAAGGCCACTGGAAGAGGAACGGTGGTGGTGGCTGGTCTAGTCAGGGGCTTTTTCCCCTTGGAGACTCCATGGTCACTGCTCTTCATTTTCACCTGCTCTCTATATAACCCTGCTTGCCAAACCACACTTTACAAATAAATGTGAGGGGAAGGAAAAACTAAGTGGGGTAATATAGGAGAGAGAGTGTATTAACTCAGGTAATATTTTAAAAGGAAGAAACAGGATGGTGGGGGAGGAATTGACATTTTTCCATTTTTAATTTTTTAAAAGAGTAACAGGGGGTAAGGAGCAGGAAATCTAATAGTATACCACTAAATAGACACCCAGTCCCCACCACAGCCACCCTGCCTGAATGTATGCCTAAAAAAATAAGTAATTTCAAAACTAAAATGTGACCTGACTAAAGAAAACCCTCCCCCAGTTTCCCATTAATGAAAAAAAAAATTCTTTCAATTTAATATATGCTTTTTCAGCACATAGGTGTAGTGGTTGCAGCATACAGCAAGCAACCACCCACAAGTACTCTGGAATAAATAGGTAGGGTAAAATACACACAAACCTAAAGAAATCACACACCCTGCACAAACGCACACCTCAAAAAATTACTAATTTTTCAGCCCTCCCCAGTATCCCACTAATGAAAATAATAAAGAATTTTTTTTAATTGAATATGTGCTTTTTCAGCACATAGCACTGGCTGGAGCACAGCAAGCAACCAGCCAGTACACACACACAAGCACTCTGGAATAAATGGGGGAAGGGAAATACACATACATCCCTAGAGATCACCCACCCTACACCAACTCTAAAACTCAAAAAATAACTAGCCACTGAAATAAAATGTACCACTAGAAAGCCCTCCCCAAATTCCCTGTATTTCAAATAAAAATGATAATGAAATAAATGAATTAAATGTAAAATAGAAAAGTGTTTGCTTTGCTGCCATATCAGTGAAAAGCTGAATACAGCAGCAATGGCTGCAGGGAAAATGCTTATAAAGCCTCTGAAAAAGGTACACCCCCACAGTCCTTTCAGAAGCGCTATTGGCTGCCTGCCCTGCCAATCCAGGAGTCTCTAGGTCCCTCCCAAGGTTGCTCAGAGCTTCTGATTGGCAGTAGCACAGGAGACCCAAAAAGGGGATAGATGAATCAACAATGGGTAAAACGTTGGCACTTCGTATTTGTTGGGGTCTCCATATTGGATGAATACAAAGCAATGAATATGCAATGAACTGGCAATTTTTCACAAATATCATGATTCGTTTTTTATTCGGTCCCATCTCATTCCATACTCTCTCTCTCTCTCTCTGAACAGAGCTATAGAATCTAAGGTGTGTGATGTTTTGTTTTGCTTTATTCGATGGCTTCCTTTAACCAAGAAGCAACAAGACTAATAATGTTTTTCCTATTCTGTGGGAGAAGGCAAGTCCGAGTCTGATGTTTCTAAGAGAACAACCAAATTCCAAACCATTCCAACAAGAAGCACACCACAGGAATACACCATAGACAACCAGGTATAATACTTACGGGATAAATTCTGTTAGATTGCACCATTTTTTAGAATCCACTTTGTACATCATCTCTTCAAAGGATTTCCCACACACTGGCAAATTTTGTAACATGAAGGATTCATTGCAGACAATGCCTTGTTTTGCACCTAGAACAAAAAGAAAAGATCTGTTCAACTAAACAAACAAAGAAAAATCTATTGATCTTCATTTCTCTTTGGAGAGAATTGCAGTACACAGTAATGTTTCAAAGCTCTAAATTTTACCTCTTATCCAAGATGTCTGCAACATGTTTTCTCCTCTTTAAAAAAAAAAAGGGTCCTATTTGCAGAGCAATGCAGACCCACATTAGTGCTTCCTCTAATGTGATCCAACCTTTAGTAGGAATTGGTAAACCACTGTGTCACTTATAGCATCCCATCAAATTATGGGTGACATTAGACAGGAACAAGGACATATGAATGCAATCAGATTGTGATGCTTTTTTTCCCTCAGCAATAAATATGCATTCATTTGTAATGCTGGTTCTGCAATATATTTTAAAATATTTTTTGCATTCCTTAAATCTTTGCATATGTTTTAACAAAGGTAGAAAAGATCAATGACTTCAGTTAATTTTAGTTTTAAAAGAATCTAACAAGCTTTACCAAATGAAACAAACACAAATATTATCACAGTGCCCATATCTTGTGCTGCCGCCGCCACCGCTTCCTTTAAAATGCTAGATGGGAAAATTCTTCCAGCTGACAAAAAAAAAAGTCTCATTCTAGACAGCAGACATTTTGCTTTCATGCCAAATCAGCCACTGTACACATTATGCTACTACTACTATTACTGCTTCAGTAATGACTGAATTAGCAAATTATATCTGTTACAATGAAAAAGGACTTGCTATGTGTCTGTGGTTCCTTTCTTTTGCTGTCGCATGAACCACACCACAGGTCTAATTTCCAGTGCCCATTCCTGCATTGACAAGCTGGGCAGCAAGAATCAACTGCTTTTAAGGAGAGGAGAGAAACAAGAACACTTTGAGATCGGCTGGCTCAAAAACTGAAAAGGCTGTCTGACCACAATTTGCCATGCTGGATTTAAGTTTCACCATTCAGGTGAATGGGAGCACAAAGGTTATCTCAGCTCTCTACATCACAGTGGCTCTAGTGATGAACTGAATGTGTGAATGAAACTAGTGTTGCTAGAATTATCAATATGCTACACAAATAACATAATCTGTGTCAGGAATATGTTATCTAAATAAGCCTGAAAGAAAATGTAAGGAACACATTAATGATTGCTAATCCTTTACGGAAATGATGTAAGAGAAGAGGGAGACTTTGCAGGGGAAAGCACAGCTGTAGACTTTGTAAAAGGTGCCAGGAGGAAAAAGTTTTAATGCAACAATTCTTCTTTTGAACATGTTTGCTGAGATGACATCTAGTACAAGCTAGATTCAAATGCCAAAGCAAGTCAATAAGCAGCATTTTTAGTGGTGTGATCACCAATACCCAGTGGACCTAGCAGGGGGCACCTCATCCCACCACTGTGGGATGGCCCCATTCTTCTCAGAACATAGACTGTCATTGAGTGTGATAGTGTATTTTTTAATCATTGCTGAGAAGTACTTGCATCAACATGTGGGACAAATTGGCTTCTTATTTGTGAGCATGGCTATAAATGAGAGAGAATGTGGAAGTAAAGACACCAAATAAATCAATCATTGTGGCAGCACTGACAAAATATGTGGAGAACGAAATGTGTTCACCATGATTCCTGAAGCATGGCTGCTTTATATTTGCATACATAAACAACTTTTCAACCTAAATATGCATAGGAAAAACAAAACTATTCCATACCTAATTATGTTGGTATGATTATGTTTCCTTCATTTGGTCTCTCTATTCAGATTTTTAAAAATAGTCATGTATGACTATTGCAAACCTTTAGAGTTTATTTAAGCAACTCATGTTTTCTACCACACTCACTTTTTAACTATATTCTAATATAACCTGAATCTACCAGAAACAAGTATTTTTCAAATTGCCATTTGAAACGAGCCAAGAAAAACAAAAACAATTCAAATAACTTCTTACCTGCAAATCCAATTGTCATTAGACCATTAACTAGAAAGAAAAGAAGGTAGCTGTTAGAATGCAGTTACAGCAGCAGCAACAAAGGCACACTAAAGATAAGTGTAATGGATATAATGGCTTAATCATATAAATCAATGGTTCCCAACCTTGGGTAACTCAGGTATTCTTGGACTGCAACTCTCAGAAATTCCAGCCAGCACAGTTAAGGTTTCTGAGAATTGCAGTCCAAGAACACCTGGGTTACCCAAGGTTGGGAACTACTGATATAAATTAATCATCAAGTTATGTTGCACTTAAATACTACAGATTTCAATGGGGGCCAAGTATACTGTACCTAACTCATTGTGGATCCAAACAATTGATTGACCCAAATCCCTAAGAAAGTGTAAACTAACTCTGACACTAAATGTCTACATGTATGTTCAGCACATAGCCCGGCCAAAGACCAGTTGGTATAGTCTGAAGACTATAGTATAGTGGACCTGCGAATCAACTGATGTGTACACATGAGTGCTCTTCCAGCATTCACTAAATGAGTTCGGTCAATCCATGAGGAAGAAATTACACTAGCTCCAACTGCTCTGTCACCACTTTCCATGTAAGGAGAATGACAGCATGAAAAGGACATAATCCTCTACAACCAGTGCTGTTTTTTAATGGAACAAAAACTGATTTCTCAGTCATGAGGAGACCCTTTGCACATTGAATTTCCTGGCTTTTTAGAAGAGAAGCTTAACAACACACAATGCATCCAATTTTACAATGGAAGATGCCACTGGGAAGTATCATTGTAAATTTGGGTACCATATATACCTGGAAATACCATATATATCTGGAAATGTCCAAATGAAATCAGTATGGCTTCCTTCTGAGTAGGCTCACACAAGACAACAGTGCAAGTGTTTTGGTACTTATGTATTATCATCCCAAGGAAAAAATGCTTCTAGGTATTGTGTATATATGCTGCCATTCTCCCCATAGGGGATCCAAGATGGCTCACAAACAATTAAAACTATACAACAATCAAATGTTTTTCCTCTTCATTCATAACTGAAGCAATCCAGTGGCGCTTCTGAAGTGGAAGGATAATCTGACAGGGCACTGTCATTGCTTTAATTTTTAATACTTGCCTTTCCCCCCCCCCAATTTGGCACAGAGCATGATCTGTTGAAGTTTCCATACTGTTTTCAAGGGCAGCCTTACATAGTGAACACAACAGTAGTCTATTTTTGAGACTACCAATGCATGAACCACTGTTCCTAGGCCTTACTTATCCAGGTAGGGATGTAACTGGGCAATCCACTGGAGTTGATAAAAGGCAATCCTGGCCATGGCTGGTATTTGAGCTTCCACAGAAATGCCAGGTCTAGGAGTACCTCCATGCTGCCGATCAGATCCTTCAGGGAAAGTGTAACCACATAAAGACCAGGTGTCACAGTCCAAGATATCCCAGGCAGCCTCTCACCAGGGGCAAGGGCACCAGGACCCAGTCCACCACACAGAGTATCAAGTCCAAAAGCACTCACTGCACAGTTGGTTGTGACCAAGCAGAGGCAGGAGCACAGGGTTGGGAGAACAGAGCTGGAACAAGGCAACAAGATGCAGGAGGCAAACAGAAGGAAGAGCCAAGGCAAAGATAGGAACAGGAGCAGATGCAGCAACACTGGAGTCCTAAGGCAGAGATGTAGGTGGCAAACAGAAGCAAGAGCAGAGACCAAGGCAGGAACAGGAACACCGGAGTCAAGATGCAGAAATGTAAGAATACTGGAACACAGGGACTCTGGAGCAGCAAGGCAGAAGCACAGCCAAATACCTTTGTTGCTGAGGCAAGTTCAGGGAGGGAGAACCACTTTTTAAATAGGTCTTCCCTCCAGGTTTCCAGGTGAGCCTCATGAGTGGCCCAGCAGCTGTTACACAGGCCAGGGCCTGAGCCTGCAAACACCAGGCCATTCCTGGGTCAGGCTGGCCCTGATCCTGCAGCTGCCAGGGCAGTGTGGGCCAGATCCTGACACCAGGCAAATTTCCCTCTAAGTGGCCCAATTATTATCTTAACTGTAGGAACTCTATCTTATCTGGATTCAGTTGGCACTCACCCTCTCTATTATCAACACTAGGCAGAGTTCAAGGACCTGTACAGCATTCCTTGCAGATGACACAATGGATAGAGCTGCATGTCATAAACATAGTGGTGACAGTGAACCCCAGATCTCTGAATGACTTCCCCCAGAGACTTCATGTTGATGGTGAAGAGCATTGGGGAGATTGCTGACCCTTGTGGGACCCCATAGCAGAGATCCCAAGGGATGGAGACAGCATCCCCAAAGTCTACCATCTAGGATCAGCCATCAAGGAAGGACTGGAAGCAGTGGAAAACGGAGCCCCTTATCCCTAAACTTGATAGCCTTCCCCAAAGGATATTGTGGTCAACAATATCAAAGTCCACAGAAAGATCCAGAACAACCAATACGGTTACACTCCCCTTGTCTGTCCGCCTCAGGAGATCATCTTGCAAGGGTGATCAAAGCTGTTTCAGTACCATGTTGCGATCTAAACCAAGACTGAAATGGATTTAGACTATCAGTTTCTTCCAAGAATGCCTGCAACTTATCAGTCACAACCCTTTCGATTAACTTGCCCCAAAATGGGAGATTGGAGAAAAAAAACTATTAAAAGTAAGTGGAGTGAAAATTGAAAAATTTAAAAAAAAAATCACAGGGGAAGGATGTGTTCTGATCTGGATCAGGTCCATGTACATGAACGTACAAATACATGTGATCCTAAAACATCATTATATATACATAACAGAACATACTGTTAACTGTACTCCAGCTGCTGGAACTTAACTGCTCTAGCCTCATTAGGTCATCTTAGGAAAGCCACTGTTTTTTCAGCATTATAACTCTCTCACTCAGTCTCTCTTTCAGAACACTTCACTCTCCAAAGCCCTTGGTGGGAGACCCATACTTGCCTACATCCAGCCTGAAGCAAATACTAACACACAATGGACCAAGAACAACACAGACAGAGGGACTAAACCCTGCCAGACCCAGATGCCAACTCTGCCCACACATCTATTCTGGCAACACAATTACAGGACCTAACAATGCCACACACAATATCAAAGGAACCTTCACTTGTTCCTCAGCTAATGTGTTCTATGTCATCTTTTGCCAACAATACTCCTCTGCACTCTATGCAGGCCAAACAGGACAATATGGAAATGGATCAATGGAGCACAACACAAATTGGACGTCAGAAACCACAATACATAGAAACCTGTCTCTAACTATTTCAGTCTACCAGGGCACTCTGCAGAAGATACAGAAACTGCTATTTTAGTAACATTACAAATCAAGAATACAGAGGGAAACAGCCGAGATAAAACTTATACCCATGATGGACACCCATATGAATTGACTGAATATAAGCCTAGGTTTCTTAAGTCATTATCAAATGTAATACTTATGCTGTTATCTACTTACTGTTATTTTCTTCACAACTGCCAGGCCCATCTTTCATCACAAGGTTCAAAGGTAAAAATTGTCAATATTCCCTATATCAACACACGTAGTTCCTCTGCTATCTTCTTTTATATATACTTCTTCCTCTCTTCCTCCCTCTTGAGTTTTAAAATGATATCCTCATCCCCTCACCAAAAAACCCCACTCTTTTTTGCTCATGCCTGGTTATCTGTTTTCTGTCTCCTATAGGAATGTTTACAATAGAACTTAACACCAAACATAGGCCATAAATTACTGCATGTGAGATGTAACCACATACTCAAGACCCAATGAATATTTAGAATGTTTTACTTGTGATTTTGGTATTTCATCCAGTATTTCATTTCTTTCCATATGAAGTGGACGTGTCCCCTTAGTTCTTGTGTACATCATGGGGAGTAGAATGGGCTCAGCATTGAAGAGGGCACTTTGGAGTGATTGTGTTAGCTGCCCGAGTTCCTATGGTGTACCAGCCAGTGACTTGGGCTTTGAGAGGGCCGCCAACCAGATTAGCCAGTATCCCTTCCCATGGCATCCTGGAATCCAATCAGATTGTTATTGATGTTGTTGTTCCCATGTTTATTCAATAAGGATTAAAAAAAATATCTTGCTACTGATTCCAACCTCCTTCTCTTTATTTCAGTCTTCCAGGTCCTCACATATTCCTCATTTCCACCTTGGGATTTCCTTCCAATAGCTCTTAGCTTTACACTGTTTTCCCACCCTTTTAAAAAAATCAAGCCAAATATTTACTCAGGTTAAAAGTTGACCAGTCAATGAGATAGTTACCAGTTATGTGTCTCTAAAAGAATGAAATCAATGTAGATTTTCTTTGATTTGCAGGGATGTGGAGAGGCAGAGGCAAATGTTTGGGGAATTTGAAAGGGACACAAAAGCTTGGGTGAGGTGTGAACTGAAGAGCAAATGTTTCAAGAATGGTAAATGGATATTCAAGCCCACAGCTGCTTTAGATTATTTAGATTTTATTTTTATTTATTTATTTAGTGTTCCCATTGATGGGCTCAAATCAATACGTATAAAATATATATATTAGCCTAACCGTAGCCATCTTGCTTTCTGTATCTTGCTTTGCTATATGAATGTATAAATCAGTTATATTAAGGGTTTTTTGCTTAGGCAGGCAGGAATGAATAAGGGAGGAGGGGGCGGCCATCTGAGTTCATTTCAATTACATGTTTCTAATTGGGAATTTGTCCTTGGAGAAAACCGGGCGCCTGACATGGAGCTGAGAAGAATGAATTATTGTCCACAAGCCCAGACACCTGGCAGAACCTCCTCCCAGTTACAGAATCTCCTCCCATTTCTCCTCCTCCTCCCAACCCCCTTAGCCCCTCTTTCACGTTTGCCTTATAAAAATGTATACTTTTGTATCTGGGGGGCGCTTCTTCTCTGCATGATTCTGCGAGTGAAGTTTGCCTCTAGTTGCTTGCTTTCAGCTGAAAATAAACAAATATCTATTGGATCTCTCTGCCTCTGGTTGATTGATCAATGCGTTAGAGACAGGCAAAAGCCAGGAATTAGTCCATGGCACTCTTCACCATTATCCCTGACCATTAACTATACTGTCTGGGACCAGTGCCGGACCTAAATTTTTAGGGCCCTAAAGCTTGAATTGTTATGGGGGCCCTTCACAACCAGCAACAAGGTCTGGGTAACCATTGTTATCTTCTTCAATGGGGTTGTTTCATGACAGATCACCACAAATCTTTTAAAAATGTGGACAAAAGTTGATTTTTGGCTCCTCTGGGATTAGGGGTGCAGAAGCTTCTGTTTCATTAGTTTCATAGTGATCTGCTCCTGGCTGGGACTGTTTGGAATTGTAGCCCAAAAGCATTTGGAGTGTCACTTGGAGGAATACTTTGCTTTCAGTGGTGCCCGATTACAGGCTACTGAAAATGCATGCCTTTCTAAAAAACAAAGAAACAAACAAAAAAACAGCTTTTCTAACTTAGCATTTTAGTACCTATTCAGAGTCAGATGTTCTCAGGGAGAATAGGTGTTAATAGGCACAAATGTTTAGGTATCTGTATTAATCCCTTTAAAAGCCTTCTGACCTGGCTTATCATTATTCCTTGAAGCAATGAACTCTGTGCATTTTTGTGTAAAACAGTAATTGCTTTGTGAATTTATGCTTGAGTTCCTCCTTCACCTCTGCAAATAAGGAAAAATGGAGAGAGGAAAAATTGATCATGGTATAACGGAAAGGGACATGGTGGTGCTGTGGGTTAAACCGCAGAAGCCTCTGTGCTGCAGGGTCAGAAGACCAGCAGTCGTAAGATCGAATCCACGCGACGGAGTGAGCTCCCGTCGCTTGTCCCAGCTCCTGCCAACCTAGCAGTTCGAAAGCATGCAAATGCAAGTAGATAAATAGGTACCACCTTGGTGGGAAGGTAACGGCGTTCCGTGTCTAGTCGCGCTGGCCACGTGACCACGGAAACTGTCTTCGGACAAAACGCTGGTTCTATGGCTTGGAAACGGGGATGAGCACCGCCCCCTAGAGTCGGACACGACTGGACTAAATGTCAAGGGGAACCTTTACCTTTTACCTATAATGGAAAAGGTTGCTTCAAAGGAGTAGTAATTGTTTCTAGGAGAGAGTGTTTAGGATTTTATCTCCCTTAGTACAAGATCTTGGACTTGCTTCTTAGACTTATTAATTTGTTTTCTGTTGCAGGAAGTTTATATGTTTTATGCTTCTTTAGCTCCATCCACAATGGAATCAGGAAATAAAAGCTGTAGAGTGTAGAAACTTAAATCTCCATCTGAGTCTGATGATCTGTAATGAAGGCTATACATGCTTAGTTGATTGTAAAAAAAAAAAAAAAGAACTCAACTGTACACTGTATATTTCATGTGGCATGTAGTTTAGCTCTGAATCAGTGCATTAGCTTAGGTGTCTGAGGAACACAATGAATGGAATTAGAAACAAACCATCATCATTTATCTGCATTCACCAGTATTTCACACACTAAAATTTGATTTCAACAAGAAACACAAAAACAAAAACAAGACATGGCACCTTTAAAGACTAACTATGTTTTAATGCAAGGTTTCATGGAACATGTCCACTTCATCACAATTAAACTCAGAATACAGAGGCTACATGGTAAAACATTCATGCAGGGCTCTAAAATAAAGGGACATTGGTGTTTGGATAACTTCACATTTCAGGATGACTTATGACCCTTATTTGGTATTCATTTCTTTTGAAGCTTTGTTCTGTAAACAGCAACAATGAGTAAAGGAACAAAATAAGTGAATTATGTGTGTTGGAAATTCTGGTTAATACCAGAGATTCTCTCATTAAGAGAGAATTAATATAGACATTCTGCCATTTTTAATTGATAAACAGATAAAAATAATTATTTTAACATAGCAAAACAAAAGAGATGGACCATTACTTGTCATCTGCTTTTATTTTATTCTGTTACTAATCACCCATTATCAACCAACCACAATCTCTTTATTTTGATGCCATGTTATATCTATCCAAACACACGTTAAAATGTAACAGTGTTTAAGGTGCCACCCCGTTTTTATCTTTTTTATTTGTTCCTTTTTATTTTGTTTATTTTGTTTTTATCATTATATCAGTTGACTTTCACAAGAAATGGAGCTTACTGTGGGAAAAGAAAAAGAACAATCACAATGTCGTGGGAAAAGACTTCAGGAAAAGGAAGCAAGCAGAAATCATAGACTGGAATGAGGAACACAGGAAAAGCAAGGACATGGAATATAAACAGAAGACCTCATAAATGCACACATGCACACATATGCATGTGTGCATTTGCATTTGGCAAAAATAAAAAGAGCCAACAGTGTGAAAATTGCTGCCCAGTTTTTAAAAAGGGGAGAGGTAGTACAACTGTGAGGAAAAAATAGAAATATATTAAACCACTGGAACTACATATAAATTAGGGTTTCTGTTATATCCAGTTGCCCACATTTTACCCATTTTCAAGGAATGCCACTTGGTAGAACCATCAGCTAGCCTGAATTTCAAGCTTTTGTTTAGTTTTAGTAAGTTTTTTTTCTTTAGTTAGCAAATCTCTGGTTCCACAGAAGATACAGAGTTAAATGTGCAATCACTACTTGGGCCAATTCTTTTACAGTAAAACAAGTCTTTCAGCTAAAGACTGAAGCCATCAACAGTTTGGGCTCAAGGACTCGTCCTCTTGTAGTTCAAGGGTGAATGTTTTAGAATCATAGAATAATGGAGTTAGAAGGGGCCATCAAGTTCAAGGACGTCAAGTTCAACCCCCTATGCAGTGCAGGAATCCAAGTTAAAGTATATCTGACAGATGTATGTCTAGTGTTCTCTTGGTTCTCTATCTGTAACTCGAGATAATTGGTCCTATTGGTCTACTGCTCTAACAGAATGTTTTTCCCCCCGATATTCAGCCAAAATCTGGTTTACTGTAATTTGAGCCCATTATTACATGTCCTGCATTCTATTCCAGCCTTTCAAGTATTTAAAGAGTGCCATCAGCCTTTTTTTTCTCTCAAGACTAAACATGCCCAGTTCTTTCAGTCTTTCCTCATAGGGCTTGGTTTCCAGTTCCTTTATTATCCTTGTTGTCTTCTTCCAAAATTGTTCCAGTTTATTGGCATCCTTCTTAAAGTATGGTGTCCAGAATTGGACACAATACTCAAGATGAGGCCTAACCTGAATAGAGAGGAACTAGTACTTCATGAGATTTGGAGACTATACTTCTGTTAACTCAGTCTAAAGTAGCACTGACCTTTATTGCAGCCACATAGAATTTTGGAGCATATTCTGTTTTTGAATTTTGTTTTGCTTCCAAATATTAGTTATTCCACCCAATTTTGTGTCATCGACAAATTTGATAAGAATTCCCTTCACCTCATCCAAGTCATCCATAAAAAAATTGAAGAACACCAGGCCTAAGACTTGTTCCCATTTTGAGGAGTCATTGATAATCACTCTCCAAATACAATTTTGTAACCAATGGTGCATCTACCTGACATTTGTTCTATCCAGCCCACATGTAGTTAACTTGTTAATCAGATTCTCATGGCGTGCTTTGTCAAGAGCTTTGTGGAAGTAAAGATTATGTCCACAGCATTCCCACTGCCTAACAGGGAAGTTGCCCAATCAAAAAATGAGGTAAGATTGGTTTGGCAGGATTTCACCATGACAATAAACTCATTTATTGAAAATTATAGTAGTCTGGACCAAACTAGTTTATACTGGGTAGAGATTTAGCTGACTACATATGACATTTGATAAATATAGTCAATTACAGCAACATGTCTGCCCCTCCTGTGTGGGTTCCCCATCTGGGATGACTTGGCACTGACACTCCCAATACACAGCTCTCCAATTGACTGGAGAGTAGGTGATACAGCTGCAAGGCATGCTGTGGAGGAAATGGGCATGGTAATGGCAGGGGTGCCACATAAGGAGGGGTCAATAATGGAGGAGGAAGACATATGAGTGGATGCTGTTGATTAGGAGGCATGCCAGGTGAAGGAGGTAGTGCCCAGGAAAGCCCCCTTGAAAAAGGGTTGGGAGGTGGTCCAGAAGCGCACTCTGTGGAGTGGGAAATGGGTGGACCTAGTCAGCCCACCAGAGGAGGCAGCCCAAGTGCGCTGTGACAATGTGAGGCCTGTCGGGTGGAGAGCCAGCACCAAGCCAGACGTTGCTGGACAGAAGGCAGTTGAGAACTGTTCAGAACGGTCAAGACACCAGCACCAGGAGCAGCATGTTCTATCACCATCCCCATCCAACACCCCTGCCTTGTCCACTTGCGTGGGGTGCTTGAACCTAGTGAAGGAAAGAGGCTTCTTCCCTCCACCACAAGACCGACTCAGAAAACTGGGAAGGCACACAGTAGAACATTTGCATCAGGTTGACACAATATTTGGCAAGGCCCTGTTGGCCAAGCCCATTTTCAGTTCAACTGTTCAACAAACCATTTTAGTTTTGATCAACCCCTTGTGCTGTCATGGAGGGGACTGACAACAACAAAACAGAAAATAGACTTCCAGTCAATGGATATATTAAAGGCATTTAATAGAGTGTAATGGCTCTATCTATTACTGCAAACTGAAGGCAATGGAGGGAAATTTATCAAATTAATGACCAAACTATATAAGGATCCCAGGCAATTGTATGAACAATTTTTGTTATTCAACTCCATTCAACCAAAGTAGAGGAATCCAACAAGTTTGCCCCTATTCCCCATTTTATTTGTAATTGCATTAGAACTCCTAAACTTGAGAATAAGGGAAGATAATGAAATCAAAAGAATAAAAATTGAGTGGTGGTGCTTGAATTCATAAAATTAATTTCTACACAGATGATATTTTGTTTTAAATAACACAAGCACAGAATTTGATCAGACAGTTACAGAAGCATTTCTTTGATTTTTTTTTAATTGACAGAATTTCAAAATAAATTTCCCTAAGTCTAAACTTTTAGGCCTAAACATAGTCTTCACAGAAAAAAAAATAGTTTCAAGAATTTATCCAGATTGGAATAGCCTATTCCACATAGGTATTTATGTGTAAAAATAGCAAAACAAACATAACTAATACAAAGAACTAACAAACCCATTGTTAAATGAATGAAAACAAAACTGAAAAAGTGGTCTGGAATTAAACTTCCCATGCATAGTGACAATTAAGACCCACATTCTGCCTGAGATAAACTTCATATTTCAAACAATTCTGCTTAATCCAAGGAACAATAAATTAAAACACCGGCAAGTATTATTATCTACTTCCATAGCCACAGTCCGCTAGGCGAGATCGTGCCACACTCTTGCTAAGAGAGCAGTTGCATTGTTCTGGCTCAAGATAGTGTACCATATGGCCTCACCACTGGTCTCCTTGGCCTATGAAGAAATGGGAAGGGACTCCTGGGCAGCTATCTACAAATTTATCGAAGCTGGGTTACTCCCTAGCCTACCTCCACAGGAGAGGATATAAGGCTGCCTGAGAATATATCATTAAAATATATTGATATCCAGACTACCATGGCATCTATAGTTAGTTGCCAATCCAGTAGAATATATGAAGGCTTTTCCTTGCCTTTTGGAAAGCTGCCCCCATATCTGTCCCTTATTAGCTCTCAATCCCAGGTAGGTGGGGCTCGTCAGCCTTGGAAGGCAGCCCATCTAGGAGAAGGAAAACTCTGATGTCAAACCTCCACTGCCTTGTGGCTATATCCACTGATGGAAAGGGCTGTCATGAGTTCAGCCGAAGAAGATCTGGAATCTGAGGGGTTAATTACAGCTGAGGAGAATGCTGGGCAATCAGAATCGCAGGCAGCTGAATCACCACCAGATTCTCCTCCCCCAGTAGCCAAAGTAAGGGAGAAGCTTCGGCAAGGACTCATGACACGAAGATCCAAAGCCTGCATGAATTTTTCCCATAGGAACATCAGGTCGACCAGCCCTGAGATTTAGCAGGATGAGGTGTTTAGATGACTGTTGTTGCTATAAAATCTGCACCCAGAGGCTTGCAAGCTTGTGGAAGCAACAAGTCAACACCCTGGCTCGCATCCACGCTCCTGCTTATCTTGGACCTTGTTTTCTGGACCCTTGGCTTTGGACTCTGACTTCTAACTACGGTTTGTGTTTTGGCTCTGTCATTTTGGTATCTGCTTTGCATCTTCTGGACTTTTGATATTGGACTGGTTTATTAGACTTTTGCCTGTTAAAACCCCTGGGAATGTGACAAAGGCTTCAGGAGTTAACCTCGAGGCAAAATCCGGAGTCGGAGTCCCGGAAGCAATTGGTGCCGTTCTGGCAACTCCTGCGACATTGCTGGATCCAGTTGTATTGGCTCTTGCCTTTCCATTGGACTATTTGTGATGTGGAGAGGGGGGATTTGCTGCTTGGGTAACGGCCTATCCTCCATATTATTTTACCCAGGCTTCGTGCTCTGGAGAGGACACTCCAGCTTCGCATACAGCGTCAAAATAACATGGGAAGTAGCAGTTACCAGTTATAAGTCTTTGCTCGATTGGCGTAGAGCATGACGCCAGGGGCTACTTCCGACGGTGGGAGAGGTCATTGCACATCACTAGGTAGCTACCGCCCACATTAAGCTGGGCAGTCCCCATGTCATGCACCCCCAGTGTCCCTAGTTTGTTTCCCTCAAACCCAGGTCCCACGTTTGGGCACGATGTTCTTAATTCTCCATACACCAACTGCCACCAGTGGATCTTTATCCACACTTCACCAATAATGCTGCCTGGACACGTGTTGTCAAATATAACTGATTATTTATTGTTTCGTTGTTGAATCACATAAGTATATTAAAAGATGTTGTATGATGTTTCACTCATTGCTTGGATATTAAACACGTTTCTTTATTGGTATTACTTTTCATATAAATCATTGTGAATCACTGGAATACTATTAGATGACTGTCTATTTATTGTACTGTCTATTTATCTTTTAACTATTCTTTAATTCATAAACCAACTAAACCACACCAACTTTCCAATCTCTCTCATAAAAACTCTCTAAACCTCCTCTCTCCTTCTCTTCCAGTTTCCAATTCTCTCTAACTCCGCCCTCCTGTCCTCTCATAGGCTCCAGCTCTAGAGCTCCACATGACGGACAGGTGGGTCATGGGCATTCCGCCACAGTAGCTACCGCCCACATTAAGCTGGGCAGTCCCCAGCCAGTAAGGTGCTGCCTCACCATGGTCTGTTAACCTCACGGGGTGCGTGGGGTTTAGGGTGAAAGCCGACAAGCAGATCGATAACCCTGCACCATGCAGCAACCATAAGAAAACTTCTGCCCTAAAGTTGGGCACCTGGAATGTTCGGACAATGACCCCTGGCTTTTCTGATGACATGCAGGAAATAGACGACATGCGCAAGACAGCTGTCATCAACATGGAACTGAGTAGGCTGCAGATGGACATTGTTGCCCTGCAAGAGAAGAGATTGCCAGACATGGAATCTGTCAAAAAAAAAAAATTCTCATTCTTCTGGCAGGGAAAACCATTGAATGAGACCAGGGAATATGGTGTTGGCTTTGTGGTCAGAAATACTCTGCTGAGATCCATTGTTCCACCTACTGTGGGGAGTGAAAGAATCCTGTCTCTGCAGCTCCACTCATCAGCGGGACCAGTCACCCTCATTAGTGCATATGCACCAACACTGTCGTCTACAACAGTCAAAGACAAATTCTACGACGATTTGACAGCTGCTATCAAAAAAATCCCCAAGAGAGAGACGCTGTTCATTCTTGGAGAATTTAACGCTAGAGTTGGTGCTGATCACAATTCCTGGCCCACTTGTCTAGGCCGTTTTGGCATTGGGAAGATGAATGAAAATGGCCAACGCTTGCTGAAGTTTTGCTGTTACTAGGGTCTTTGTGTCAGCAACACTTTCTTTAATACGAAGCTTCAACACAGAGTTTCCTGGAGACATCCAAGGTCGAAGCATTGGCTGGGTGCAGCACTACTCTGAGCTATATTCCAGAGAGAATGTAGTAACCCAAGAGGCATTAAATAACATTGAGTGCCTGCCTGTCTTGGAAGAGTTGGACAGTGAACCAACTTTAGCAAAAATAAAAGCGGCCTTGGATTCCCTCACCTCCGGCAAGGCACCTGAGAATGATAACATCCCTTCTGATGTGCTGAAGTGCTGTAAAGAGATCATCACCACTGAACTGTATGAAATCTTTTGTCTTTGCTGGAAGGAAGGTGGAGTACCACAGGACATGAAGGATGCAAACATCGTCACATTGTATAAGGACAAAGGAGACAGGGGCGACTGCAATAACTACCGTGGCATCTCTCTTCTCAGCGTTGTAGGGAAGCTGCTTGCCCAAGATTGGATGTCCACCTCGACTCCTTAATACCATCAGGTCCTTTCATGAGGAAATGAAGGGCACTGTAGTTTTTAATGGCTCGACATCAGATCCCTTTGAGAAGCGGAGTGAAACAGGGCTGTGTCCTCGCACCGACCCTGTTTGGGATCTTTTTTGGTGTCATGCTGAAGCACGTCTTTGGAACTGCAACAGAAGGTGTCTACCTCCGGACTAGATCAGATGGAAAGCTCTTTAATCTCTCTAGATTGAGAGCGAAGACCAAAGTCCAGCTGAAATGCATGCGGGACTTCCTCTTCGCCAATGATGCAGCTGTTGTTGCCCATTCTGCTGAAGACCTCCAACAACTCATGAATTGTTTTAGCAAGGCCTGTCAAGACTTTGGATTAACAATCAGTCTGAAGAAAACACAAGTCATGGGCCAGGGTGTGGACTCACCTCCCTCTATTACCATCTCCACACAAGAATTGGAGGTTGTTCATGACTTTGTGTACCTTGGCTCAACTATCTCTGACATGTCGAGCTGGATAAACGCATTGGCAAAGCAGCTACCATGTTCTCTAGACTCACAAAGAGAGTATGGCTTAATAAGAAGCTGACGGCATATACCAAGATCCAGGTCTATAGAGCCTGTGTCCTGAGTACACTCCTGTACTGCAGTGAGTCCTGGACCCTTTGTGCACGGCAGGAGAGGAAGCTGAACACGTTCCAGATGCGTTGTCTCCGACACATTTTTGGTATCACCTGGCAGGACAAAATTCCAAATAGAGTAGTCCTAGAACGAGCTGGAATTTTTAGCACGTATACATTACTGAAGCAGCGATGTCTACGTTGGCTTGGGCATGCTGTGAGAATGGCTGATGGTCGGATTCCAAAAGATCTCCTGTATGGAGAATTAGTGCAGGGAAATCGCCCCAGAGGGAGACCACAGCTGCGATACAAGGATATCTGCAAGCGGGATCTGAAGGCCTTAGGAATGGACTTCAACAGATGGGAAACCTTGACATCTGAGCGTTCAGCCTGGAGGCAGGCAGTGCATCATGGCCTCTCGCATTTTGAAGAGACACTTGTCCAGCAGGCCAAGGCAAAGAGGCAGTCCCGAAACCAAGGCCAAGGCAAAGAGGCAGTCCTGAAAGGGATTGTCACTCTCAAATTGGCCTTCTCAGCCACACTAGACACTGTTCCAAGTCCTCTATTCAGAGCATGTTACCATAGTCTCTCGAGACTGAAGGATGCCTAATCTAAAAGCTCTCAATAGCTAAGACAACTGTTGATTAAATGCAGATTGAACTCGTTACAGTTGAAACAGATTTGGGGACGTTATATGGACCAACATGGTACAGGCAGACATTGCCCAACAGGATGCTCTAAAATGGAGGACATGGTACATTTTCTAACAGAATGTCCTTTGCATGAAGATCTGAGGGACCAATATATAAATTTCCCTTTATGTACAGTTTTATTTCTACTAGCTGGCACAGACTACTGTATATCCTATAGGACTGCTAAATTTGTTAAATAAGCCATGGAAAGACAGCACTCATTGCCTGCTTCACAAGTTCTTCAAGTTGATCTCACATCTTGATACTTTTTGAGAATGCTTATTTTATTGTTTTACTACTACTGTATTATTTTATTTTATGGTTTTTATACTTGTTTATGTACTTACATTACATACCAAACACGATTTTAAAGACTGGTTCCTAAATCTTTTTGACTCGTGCTTTCTTGACTTAATGGCTACTGTCCATGACTCCCCAATATGATACTTTGGGTGGAGGGGTGAAAGGAGGGGGAAATTATTTATTAAATTATTTTCAGGAAGGAAAAAATGGAAGTACTACTCAGGTTGGGCTTCCCCGCTCGCTTCTCCCTGCTGCACCCCTAACAAAGCCACAAGGAGAATTGAGAGGGGCCCGGGCTGAAGGAGAGGCCTCTGTCTTGGCCTTCACCACTACCTTCACCGCAGCCTCTGCCAACAGTGCTTCCTCATCTTCCTCTCCCTCCACCAGCTCCATCCCCAGCCCCAGCCACATCCCCCAAGCCTGGAAAAGTGTGGCCTGCTGGCAGTGGCTACTGCCACCTTATTTATTTATTTATTACATTTTTAGCCCGCCCATCTAGTCATATAGACTACTCTGGGCGGGTAACAACATAACATATAACAATTTACAATTTAAAATAGCAATATATTACTAAAACAACAATAATCCAAGATGGAAAGAACACAGGAAACAAAAATTCAGACAGTGGGTGGAGGGAAGGCTTGCTTGAACAACCAGGTTTTCAATTGGCATTTAAAAATGCCCAGGGAAGGGGCAATGCGAATCTCAGGAGGGAGATTGTTCCAGAGATGAGGAGCCACTGCCGAGAAGGCCCGGTTTCTTGTTTTTTCCTTCCGGGCCTCCCTCGGCATTAGGCTCCTCAGTCTCACCTCCTGGCTAGATCGGGTGATCTAGGTGGGAGAAGGCGTTCCGTCAGGTAACGAGGCCCTAAACCGTTTAGGGCTTTATACGTAAGCATTAAGACTTTGAAATCTACGCAGAACCGGACAGGCAGCCAATGCAAGGCGGCCAGAGTGGGGGTAATCTGTTGATATTTTCTTACCCCAGTAAGAAGTCTGGCCGCCGCATTCTGCACCATCTGGAGTTTCCGCATAGATCTCAACGGCAGCCCCACGTAAAGAGCATTGCAGTGGTCTAATCTCGAGATTACGAGCGCATGGACCAAAGTGGTGAGCGACCCAACATCTAGATAGGGGCGCAGCTGGGCTATCCGCCAAAGATGGAAATAGGCGGTGTGGACCACTGATACTACCTGGGATTCCATGGCAAGCGCCTGGTCCAGATAGACCCCCAAGCTGCGCACCTCACTCTTCGCGGTAAGAGTCACCCCCCCAAAAAAAGAGAGGGAGTTTCCCAAACCGCTGATGGTAGGCCCACCCACCCTCAGGACCTCCATCTTGTACGGGTTCAGCCTCAGCCCATTTTCCTGCATCCACTGCAATACAAACCCCAGGCAGCGCTGCAGGGACAGAACGGCATCCACTGTAGTTGGCAAAAAGGAGATGTAGAGCTGTGTGTCATCAGCATATTGATGGCACGATGCTCCATACCCCCTGATGACCTCACCCAGCAGCCTCATGTAGATGTTAAACAGCATTGGGGAGATGATCGAACCCTGCGGAACCCCACAATTGAGGCTCCACGGGGCCGACTCATACTCCCCAAGCTGAACTCTCTGAGGACGATCCCCGAGGAAGGACCGGAGCCAAGCCAACGCCTGACCACCAATTCCCAACTCGGAGACCCTCCTCAGGAGGATACCGTGGTCGACGGTATCAAAGGCGGCTGAGCTGTCAAGGAGGACCAGCAGAGAAGTTTTCCCCCTGTCGGCCTCCCTCAATAGGTCATCTAACAGGGCGACCAACGCCGTTTCTGTACCATGGCGCGGCCTGAAGCCCGACTGAAATGGATCCAGGGTGTTTGTTTCATCCAAGTGCGCCTGTAGCTGATCGGCCACCACCCTCTCGACCACTTTACTCATGAAAGAAACAATGGCAACGGGCCTATAATTGCCAATATCGTCCGCCGCCAAGTTAAGTTTCTTTCGAATGGGCCTAATGAGTGTCTCCTTGAGGGCAGGGGGAAACCTGCCCTCCTGGAGAGACCCATTAATTATCGCTGTAGCCCATTCGGTTGTTATAGGCCTGGCTGCTTTGATTAGCCAGGACGGGCAAGGGTCAAGGGAGGAGGTGGTGGCCCGACAGCAAACTAGCGCCTTGTCCACAACGTCAGGCGTCACAGGCTGAAAATGGTCAAAGCTCGCCGGGCAAGGCAGAGCGCTGGACATCTCTGCTCGATCCACTGAAACCAAAAAAGGAGAAAGCTCCCAGCGGATGGCCTCCACTTTAGATTTTTAAAATGCTGCAAATTGGTCAGGGGAGATGCTAGGGGGAGGCCCTTCACCCCGACCAATTCCGGATAGATCGCGAACTATACGGAAAATTTCCGCCTGCTGATTTGAAGCCTCGCTTATCTGGTCAGCAAGGTAAGTTCGACTAGCAGCCCTTATCTTTGCCAGATAAAGGTTAGACACGGCCCTGACAGCTTCTCTGTTATACTCTGTCCGTTTCTTTCTCCACTTGCTCTCTAGCCTTCTCCTAATTTGCTTCATTGCTCGAAGCTCCTGGTTAAACCAGGGCGCTGACCGAGCTCTGCATTGGAGAGGGCGTTTAGGAGCGATTGTGTCAACAGCCCTAGTGGCGGCCGTAACCCAACCGTCCACCAGAGCCTCGACAGGAGCGCCAACCAGATCAGCCGGTATCCCTCTCATGGTATCTTGGAATCCTACTGGATCCAGTAGCCTTCGAGGGCGGACCATTAAAATAGGTCCTTGCTCCCTGCAAGGTGGGAGGGCCATTAAGAGGTTACATTTTATTAGGTGGTGATCCGACCATGACAAGGGGACCGACACAAGGTCGGTCACCATCAGATCACGCTCACTCCAGTTGGTGGAGAAAACCAGGTCTAGCGTATGGCCACCCACGTGGGTGGGGCCGTTAACATGTTGGGACATGTTTAAGAAAGCCATGGTTTCCAGGAACTCAAGAGCTGGACCAAATACCTCAGCCTCCGCATGGATGTTGAAATCCCCCAAGACTAAAAGCCTCGGGGATTCCAACAGTGCCGCGGCGACGAAGCTCGCCAGCTCTGGTAGGGAGGTGGCTGGGTCGCGGGGAGCACGGTGGCCCAGCAAGATCCCAATACCATCCGTGACCCCTATCGACACGTGGAGGGCCTCCAGACCCGGCTTCACCACCTCAGAGCGCCTAGTAACCACCAACGTGTTTTTATATATAATGGCTACTCCCCCCCCCCGTCCCTCCAGTCTACCCTGGTGCTGGACCGCGTAACCGGGAGGACAGGCGAGGGCAAGAGGTGGTCCCCCCTCCCCACCTATCCAGGTCTCGGTCACGCACGCCAGGTCTGCATCCTCTTCCAGAATAAGATCGTAAATAATCTGGAATTTATTGGATACAGACCTGGCATTCAACAGCACCAGTTTTAGAGTGGAAGGTCGGCTAATCTGGTTGACTCGGTCCTGGCGGTTGGTCAGGGTCCCAGAACAGTGAACAGCTTTCAAGCATCTGCTCACCGTTCTTCTGACATGAGTAGGGGCCCTGCCAGCGCCATATCTCCCTCTACCCGTAATCACCCGGATGTTCAATAGCCCCTCACTGGGAGGGCAAGCCTTCCACTCCATAGAAATAACAAAAATAGTTAAAGTGCAGAAAGTTCAGATAATAATTCAAAAAGAAAAAAAAAGAAAAGCTAAATAATTGTCTATAATCAGTTGTCAAATTAAATATACTGAGCATAAATTAAATACTATAGAGTACATATAGAGTACATATATTGCAAAAAACAACTTACAATAAAGTAAATGAAATAAAATAAATACATCAAAATATAATTGTCATGGTTGAGATTATGTGGATTTAAAGCATGTATGAAGATGGGATATGTAGTTGTGAACAATGTAAAATGGAATCCATATTGGTTCTATGGAAGAATGATTTTGTATGATGGGAATGTTGTCCAGGAGGACTGTGAGAATGTTTTTCCTTTAGCCAGTTCTCCCAGGACCAGATAAGAAGACCAGACACTTGTTATGGCGGAGAAGAGAATAGACGAGGCAAACAACACCTGCTTTCTCACGAGAAGAAGAGGAGGAGAATACTTCTACCACCTTACACTGTGATTGGATGACAGCGTGGGAGACGAAGAAAGACAGGAGGAGCCAAGAAGAGAGAAAAAAGGAACTTTTGCCATGTGCAGTGTTCCATCTTGTTCCTATTTTTCTTTAGGACGGAACCATAGATTTTTCTAGGTCTTTTTGCCTGCTACCCCGTGCAGGGAAAGGACTGAGAAAGATGTAGGGAGAGAAGGAAAAGAAGAAAGGGGGGCTATAAGCCTTTTGCCTACCCTAGGGAAGCTTATAGAGATTTTTAGAGTTTTTGTAACTAAAAGAGAATTAGTTGTCTTGATTGTATTTGTAACAAGCCTTGAAAACGTTATATTGCTATGCTTTTGCATCGAACTGACTTTATTCTGTAAATCTATATTTTTTCAATAAAAAGATCAATTATAAAATCTTTTGGTCTCTTGAACAGTGAAGCTGTCTTAGCTATACCCTGAGGGGGAAGCAAGGCCACATTACGCTACTGAGTCCTACCTTACTGAGCCAGGTAGATCTTAGGACTACAAAGCTCATGTGTAACTTCCTGCTGAGCTTTCTTAAGGGTCAGCAAGTATCTTTTTGGGGCAGACTTGTAAGAAGGAGTTTGTTGTACGCCCTGGCTGAGGTCACCAGGACTCAACCCAGCTGAGTAGGGGTACTCAGACTTCCAATTACTCTCTGTCCGACCGACCAAGTTCTCCCTCACAGGAAGCTGGTCGTGACAATAATAAATAAAATACACAATAAGAATAGAATAAAATAAAGTAAAATAAAATAAATAAATAAACCAATAAAAATTAAACACAAATTTTTTCCCCCACTCACAGTCCTGTTTCGTTGTGTTATGTCTCGAGATCTTTATCTTTCCAGATGTTATTTGACCGACTGTGAGGACAGTTTTTAAAATTGAGGCAAGTTTCAACGTTGAGAAAGGAAGGCAACAGTAGCAAGAAAGTTCGTGGTGGAAATGGCACTACTGTTGCCATTTTCCGTAGCAGAAGGATGTTTGTAAAGTCCTCATTGATCACACCAGGAGACAGGGCAGGAGGAACAGACCCCAATAAAGCTCGCGGCATGGCAGCCAGCAGGGAGGCGGCCCGCAGGACCCCACAACAGACCCCCACGGCAAGCTCCCCAACGCCAGACCCCCTGCCGAAGTTCCTCCAGACCTCCAGCCTCCTCTACGTCCTCCCGGGCTTCTGGGCTTGTCACAGCAAGCCCCTCCGGCGTCCCTCTGATTCACCTCCAGCCAGTACCTCCGCCGAGACTCCCGGCTCTCGACTCCAGCGCGCTGACTCTCCGAGCTTCGCAGGACAGCCTCTGTCGACCCCCGCAATCCGAGCTCTAGCACTGGGTTCGTTTCGCCGCCTCGACCTGCAGTTCCGGCTCCAATTCCAGCTCTGGGACGCCCTCCGAAAAACAGTGTCTCTCTGCGTCCTCCGCAGCCACAGACAAGCCACAAGCAGCAGCGACGGTCAGGGAAGGAATTAAACAAAAAAGAAACGAAAAAAGAAAGAAGAAACAAAAAGAAACACCTTCCCCTCAGCTTGACATTTCATAGCTGCCTTCGATGCTTGGGCAGATGGGTGGCTGCTCCACAGTCATGCTGGGGCAGCTTTCCCGCTGCTTGGCCATAGCCATGGAGCAGAGTGGCCACTAGCCCTGCCTGCTCAGATGCTACAGTGGGGGCGGGCCATGGCAGAGCCATCTGGCAAAGTAGGGAAGGAAAAAGGGAAGGAGGAACGGAAGGGGCAGCCTAGGGACTAGAGCCCCCTCACTCGCCCTTCCATGTACCAGCTAGCCCCACTGCTGTGATGCGCCTAAAGGATTCCATGGTGCTGCGGTGCAATTGGGGGACCACTGATCTATGCTCTTGCACACAGCCTGACTGGCTGTAAAGCAATGAATTATTCAATTAGCTTACAGTTGACCTAACTTGCTGCAAATAAGTAAAATACATTTAGCAGCACAGACATTGACAAAAAGCGAGGGAATGCCACAATCCTTCACAGAATTTGAGGCACTCTGAATACAGGTAAAAAAATAACAAAGAACAAGTGTCTCAAATATACCTTTGGATAATAGATATGATGTGCACAAGAATGCAAACCAGCATAGGAAACAGATGGTTATTTAATATTGGACAACACCTCCATACAAAATAGTCTCAGCACAAATTAAAAAGAACACCTGGAAATCAGTTCAGAGATGGCAGTTAAGCTCAGTAAGGCTGTCTAAAACAAATTCCCATATTCTTCCCTCCTCCCCCCACTGAAGAGGATGCAGAAAAATAGGTACCCTGATATGTCCAAAGGTAAAAGAGTTCTGGAGGGAAATGAGATCCTAAATCTCAAAAATACCAAGTCAAAATACTGAGAATTGCAGAGCCTTGTATATATGATCTATTTTTATGGTTCTAACAAACAGCTATTACATAAATGTCCAACATCCTTATTAATAGCTGGAGCATGCTTAGAACATAAGAACATAAGAAAAGCCCTGATGGATCAGGCCAAGGGCCCATCTAGTCCAGCTTCCTGTATCTCACAGTGGCCCCACTAGATGCCTCTGGAGCACATGAGACAACTAGATACCTGTCTCCTGATACCCCTCCCCTGCATCTGGCATTTTGAGATACCTTCCTTTTAAGCCTGGAGATTGTATATCCCCATCATGGCTTGTAACCTGCGATGGACTTTTCCTCCAGGAATCTGTCCAATCTCCGTTTAAAGGCATCTAGGCCACAAGCCATCACCACATCCTGTGGCAAGGAGTTCCACAGACTAACAACATACTGGGTAAAAACATTTTCTTTTGTCTGTTCCCACTCTCCCAACACTCAATTTGAGTGGAAATAACAGCCTGATGGAGGACATGGAGGAACAGACAATAAAAAAACACAAAGTAAAAAGAACATTGCAGATAGTGCTGATAGAAAAGTTAATGCATGCCCAAAAGGAGCAGTGAAGTAAGCCCTTTTTTTTTTTTTTTTGGCAGCATAGGACCCTTTTGTTTGTTTTGTTGTGAATCTACACAAGAATTCAGGCCAATAGAACACTATAAGAAATTATGGCAGAAGTTTGAATCTTAAGCCTCTCTTTAAGAAGATAGATGCAATGGATGTTGGTAAAAGGACTAAATGTGATGAAGCAGAACTACAACAAAGAAAAATGATGGCTGAAGAGATTTTAGAATAGAAGGAAAAGCTACATAGTAAAACAGTTTAAGGAGGAAAGTAGTAAATGTATTATCATGTGTGACAGACATTGCAGAGGGAGCAGATTTTGGTGAGCAGTATTTACGTATGTCAGCACGAGGGTCATGTTCGTCATTACATGCTATGAAGCCTGAAATGCCTACTCCTAGTTTGAAGATAGCTAATATTGGAATTGAGGTTATCCAATTCCAGGCTTGATCTGAGATAGAAAAACAACATTTAGATTGAGAAGTAGGAAGAACAGAAGGTATAAAAGTGTGGCTGAATATATTACTAAGGGTTCTAACAGGAATCAGTGGCAAAGTGGTGATCAAAAACAGGTAAAGCATAAGGAAGCTAACTATGATTAGAGGGAATAGATCAGTCTTAGAGGCAAAACCAAATGGCAGAATACATACTGACACAATGGGAGGCTAGATGATTTAGAATGTAATCCTATTAGATTTATTTCTTGGAATACTGCAGGATGGTTCAATAAGTTGATGAATAACAGCTTTATAGAATACCTTGAACAATTCCACATAATTTGCTTTTAAGTAACCTGGACAAGAAATTTCCATCCAAGGGTTTTCTTCCTATTTTCACCCTGCCATAAGAGTTAATGTAATGGCTCAGGACAGGGTGATTCAGAAAGTGAGTTTACTTTCTTCTGTTGTAGAGTAGGAAGTGTGATCAATTATATCCTATTGCCATCTTCAGGAGTCCTATGGTTCAAGAACTTTCCAGTGGGAAAAAGACCTGAAAGCGATCACCAGCCTTTGCTTATAGAAATGGGTTGATGCTGGAGCATCAGTTGTGTTAAAAGACAGATTTTTACCCTCACATATTCATCAAAGCCAGTGTAGGCATAGATGGGATTCAAAGGTGCAAAGTAATATAAAAAAAATCTATTATATAGCCCTAGATTGTTTGAAGAAAGGAGTTTCCAGAGGAAGAAGCAAAAGTACTAGAAGATTATGATGCTCTTATTCAGACGCTAAAGCCAATATTAAGTAACTTAATCGAAGTGCACCTAAGCTATACACCTGTGTTTTCAGAGGAAGTAGAACAGGGATCCAGCCTTAATCTGCTTTTCGGCTCTCCAGGAGCACCTCTGTCTTGTCTGGAATAAGTGGGTCCAAAATGCCATAGGCAGATTGTTAACAGGTAACATCACTGTTACAGCAGCTCCACTGGCTGCTGATCCATTTCTGGGCACAATTCAAAGTGCTGGTTTTAACCTATAAAGCCCTAAATGGCTTGGGCCCAAGCTATCTAAAAGACTGTGTCACTGTTTATTAGCATGCCTGGGTATTAAGATCATCAGGAGAGGTCTTTCTCTCAGTTCTACCACCCTCACAGGCATGTTTGGTGGGGACATGGGAGAAAGCCTTCTCTGTTGCTGTTCCCAGACTCTGGAACTCCCTCCCATGGGAGGCCAGGCTGACCCTATCTTTACTGTTCTTCTGCAAGCAGATGAAGACCTTTCTCTAAACAAACAAAGTTTTGCTGAAATCAAGATGCTTAAATCCACATCTTCATCTAGCAAGCTTGTGACTGTATTGTAACAAGAAGTGCTGCTTGGATCTCCTTACACAATTGGCATCAGCCACCACTATATAGCATTTATCTTCCTAACACATACAACAGATGTCACAATAGTTCGTTCTTAATTTTCAAAGAAGACAATCTCCATCAGATTCTGATTCACTATTCATCGAGAAACAGAAGTGAAGTTAAGTTTGAGCAATGGCATCTTGATGCATACACTGGTGACTAATTAGCCCAACATGAGCCTGGAAGATACAGAAACAGTGGGCTCAGGTTAGTTGATCCTGGGCTTGAAGGGCAATCAAAATGGTACATCCTTGCTTTTTCACTTCTTTCTTCTTTTGTGCATCCTTGCCTCTTCTTATTTCATTTTTAAAAGCCTGTTGTTTGACAGCATTTCACCAGACATTTCCTTTTTGAGTGAGACCTTACCAATTGACATGTGTTGCTTTCAGTGTTGCTTTCAGTGTACCACTGAATCATTTCTTTTGTTCACCATGCAACTGAGCACCTGTAACAAGCTCTCCATGGAAAATATGTTTTGGGTAGAGTTGTCTGACATGCTGATGATACGGTCAGCCCACTGGAGCTGTCATAGTTTTAAAATTGCAAAAATGCTTGTCATCCATGTTTGCTTCAAGACTTCAGTGTCAAGGACTTTATCCTGACATTTGATGTTGAGATTTTTCAGAAGACAAGTAAGATGAAAATGATTTAGCTTTCTTGAATTAATAATATCATACACAACAGAGGAGAGATACTCCATTTTGAGCATTTTCTCCTCCTTTTCTCTCCTCTTCTCAGATTATAGTTCCACAACAAAACACTATGCATTTGGACTGGGGGATGTGAATACATTGTGCACAATAAGCCTGCTCCATAATTCTTTGAATTATCAGGATAGTTTTCCTCTGTGTAGCTTGCATTGTCCTGGCAATTTAGGGGGCAATTTAGATTAAAGAAAGCATTTTCTCTTATTGTGAGTTAATCCTTCCAATGTCTTGAAAGTGAGACATTGGAAAATGCTATTAAAAACACATGTCCCTATTTTCTATTTGAAAATAGAACTAAGGCAATAGAGAAATCAATAGGGAATTTGAACCAAAACTTAAAGAATTAGAGTTAAAAAAATTCAATAGAAACATGAACGATTATAAAAGTGGAAAAACATATAATTGGTGGACCTTTTCCACCTTAATTAGATAGAAGAAAGTCTCTTAGGCAAGCTCCTCAGAATAATTTTCAGATACTGACACCACAGAAGAGGATGGCTTAGAGGCCACGTCAGGGGACAAAAGCACCAACACTTGGAGTCTTAGGGCAAGGAATACAAACAAAAAAGGACAGGTGAAATTTTCCCACAGAGGCCAAATCCAAAGGGGACATTATAAAACCTAGTGGTGAATCTTTCCTCTTGACCCCTTACTGGTTTAGAATCGCAGGTTTTGAATTTAGGACTGAGTTTTGTTCTAATACCATTCGGAGCCAGGGGAGATCTCTTTAAATTGATAAGGCAACTTTAAAAACTCTTCAGGAATAGTGCAACATAGGAAGTCACTCCACCATGTCCTAAATCTACTTTTGTCCCAAATATAACTAAATTTACCATTCAAATATTTGAAAAAGTGGTATTATGGGACATAGAGGCAGCAGAAGGAAGATTCACACTAAAATGGCATAATCTTTCTAAAAGAGAATATCAGGTCATAAAGAACTTAGCCTCAGATAAATCTATAATTATAAAAGAGGCAGACAAAGAGGGAGCCATTGTAATATAAAATAGAGAAGATTATTATTTTGAGGCATACAGACAATTAAATGATACAACCAGCTACCAGAAGATCAATAATGACCCTACCCAATGTCATGATCACAAATATGTGGTTCAAAGTGTGTAGTTTGAATGGTTTATGTAGTCATAAGAATTGTAAAATGGAAGCAAATGGGTTCTGTGTGTAAAGGATTTGTAACCTGGGAATGTTTGTCCAAAAGAAGCTGTGGGAATATTTTTCTTCTGACCCATACAGCCAGGACGAGATAAGAAGACCAGACACCACATTCCTTCTTAATTGGAAAGGAGATTGGAAGAAACCAAACAACACCTGTCTTCTCACGGGAAGGAAAGGAGAAGATCCTTACCGCCCTAAATCATGATTGGTTAACACCTTGGAGGACGGAGAAGGAGGGGTTTAGCGTGTAGAAAAATGGATGTTTGACTATGTGCAGTGTTCCTTTTGAACCAGAAGATTTTTTTTAAGCTCTTTTTTCCTTATGCCATATGCTTGGGTAAGAAATTGAGAATGTAGAGAACTGAAGGAAGAAAAGGGGGGGGGGGGCTTTATGCCTTTTACCTACCCTAAGGAAAGCTTTTAGAGATTTTAAATGTTTTTACTCAATTAGGAATTAGCTATTCTTATTTTAAATGCAATAATCCTTGGAAATGTTTTAATGCTGTGCTTATGCATCAAACTGATTTTTTCTGTAAAACTATATTTTTTCAATAAAAAAGAATAATTATAAAATCTTAAGGTTTGGTCTTTTGAACAGTAAGACTGCTAAAGCTTTGCAAGGCCACAGATTGCTACATACAGAGTCCTACCTTACTGAGCTTTAGTGAGTCTTAAGGGACTACAAAGCCTAAGTGTCTGTACTTGCTAAAGACAAGTAAGTGCAAGAGTGAACCTTTTAGGCCAGACTTGCAAGAAGGGATTTGTGCTACGCCCTAGCTGGTGTCAATAGGACTCAGCCCAGCTGGAAAGGGGTACATAGACACCCAGACGCTCTCTGACCGAAGGAACAGCGCTCTCTAGTGGGAGGTTAGTCCTGACACCCAACAACACATGAAATCCATCATAAAAGCAACGTTGGATGAAGCTTTGTTCCTGGGAATTATTAACCAGCCCATTCACATGGCACTCCTAAATTATTAATTCTAGAATCCCCTTATTTTACATTCTTCCTAAAAATCATAAAATGGGTCATCTTCCTGCCGGATGCCTCATAATCTCAGGGGTTAATTTAGTATTGGAATCCCTATCCAAATATTTAGACAGTTTCCTGAAACGTTACATGTGGAAAAAAAAAACCAATATAAAAGACACCACAGGTTTCATTTCTAAAATTGAAAAGCTAGAGGTCACAACAACATTTTTCCTGTTAACTATGGATGTGGCCTCCTTCTATACTAGCATGCCTCATGAGGACTCAAGACAAGTTAGAGAATGTTCTACTCTCTAGAGACCAACAGGTTCCACCAACATATTTTCTATTAGAACTTTTGTGTTGGAATAAATTTGCAGAGTTTTGTCCCAGTCCAGGCAGTCCAGTTGAATCACACATACAAAGACAGCTTCTTCCAACACCAAGTATATTTACAATACATACAGAAGTTTTAGCAGTACAAACCGGCAGCATGACAGCATGACATTCATCAGAAGAGATCCCACATCTTCTCCACATGTCCACATAGTTATACACATGCACATTTACACATAGCCAATCAGTAAGGACATTGCATCACCCCAGACACTACTTAATTTAATACACATTCTGCATGATTCAGCATTTTGCACACCTGTCAAATATGGCTGCTGATTATCAAAGGCCTTGTTCTGCCTTAATGTGGAAATTATCCTTGACATTTTGGACATTGTATTACAAAAGAATTATTTCAATTTTGCAGGAGAATTTTATATACAAATTAAAGGGGTGGCTATGGGACTCACAGCAGCACCTAGTATAGCTAATCTAGATATGGCTGATCTAGAAAATAACATTATTTGTAACCTGGGGAAAAAATCCCTTCGTTTCACAAATAATTTTTCTGAAACATTAGATGATCTTTTTGTGATTATTACTTTGTAATTGGATGAATACAGTGAATAAAAATATCAAATTCTCATGGCTATCAGATAAAAACTGCACACCATTTCTAGATACTGTGGTATTTAAAAAACCAGAAGCCAAATTAGCAATTTGTCCCTTTAAGAAAAGTACAGCTAGGAATTCCTATTTTCACTTTAGATCATTACATCCACTCCAGCTGAGAAGGAACCTCCTTATTCACCAATTTTTAAGAATTAGAAGAAATTCTATTTGAACAAGGGATTTTACACAGGAAAGCAGCCAGCTAACAGACAGCTTTAGGGATAGAGGCTACCCCAATAACATAATTACAAAAAATGAAGTATAGGGCATACACAACCAACGAGGAGTCTCTATTCAAAGAAAAAGAAAAATAGAAAGAATCACTTGTGCATTTGACTATATCCCCTATCAAATAGCATCAGAAAGACAATCCTAAAACACTGGCGTCTAATTAATGACATACCAGGCTGCTTTTTACCACCATAGGATTTAAGAGAACACAGAATTTTAAAGACCTTTTGGTGCATGCAAATATATCTTATGATAAGAACAAAATGACAAACTCGCAAATGTTCCATCTGTCCCATTACTAAAAAAAAAACTATTTAAAAACTATACAAAAAAACCTATAGAGTGGATGCAATTAATCTAAACATTGATCTGAAACAATTCACTATTTGCTCCACAAAAATGTGGTATACTGTGTTCATGTAAACTTATATATGTAGGGACTACAACACACCCCTTGAGAACATGTATCCTCAAACATCAATCACACATTAGCAGGGCTTGAAAAATGCACTTGTCCACTCGTCTGTGATGAGTGAAAAATGCTGCTGGACGAGTCACAGCTCCCTCCCTGCCTGCCTCCTTCCTCTCCGCCTGTCTCTCTCTAATCCTGCAGTCCTCCCTTCCCCCCTCCCATTGCAAAAGGAAAACTGCCCTCTTCTCGCGAGAAGAGAGTTTGAGCGGCACATAGAGATATAGCTCTGCAGGAGAATGTAGAGTAGTCCCATGCTGGAGAATATGGAGATTCCCTGCTCCCAATTTCAACCGAACGAGGACACATCCTGGGGTGGGAGGGAACCGTGGCTCCTTAAGAGGCCGGGCACTTTCGCTTTCAGTTTTATTTTTGCTGGAGACATTCAAAAGAAAGGCATTCAAAATACAAGCTTCATGACCCCACAGGCACGCAGGTAATAAAGCAACCCAAGTCTGAGGGTATAAATCAGTGATTCCCAATCCCAATAAATTGCAAGGCTATAGTCTGGTCATGCTGACTGGTGAAATTTTTGACTGACTGGTGAGACATTCTAAAATTTTTCAAGCCCTGCACATTAGGAACAAAAAATAGAAGCACCCCTGGTGTCCAATTTTGAGGATTTAATCAAAAATACAATGAGTTCAAATGTCTGGTCATATATCAGGCTACTAGAAAGAAATATATAAACACTCATAAGGAACTCCTCAGGAAGGAGTCCTTCTGGACCTATAAACTTGGAACTATGACACCAAAGGGTCTGAATTCTAGCATTGATTATGCTTGCTTTCTGTAAACCTGAGGACATACCTGTTTAAGAATGCAGGGCTTAGAACACACAGGTCATTTTAAGGCTCCACACCTGGGAATAATCACAAGCCCCTTATTAAGGGAAGAACTGTAACAGAGCCTCATAGAAACACTGAAACAACATTATGTTCACTAGATAACAGCACTGAAGGTGTATGTGAGTTTCTATTTCACTTTATTGTAAAAATAATAAAAACGTACAAGAACCTGGTGTAAAATTATGTTTATTTATGTTTAGATGAATTTTTCCATATTAGCTTTGAAGATGTAGCAAGTATAAAAAGTAACACATACTCTTGTGAGAAAACGGGCGGTGGCAGCTGCAGATGACTTGTTACTGAGCTCCGGGGAGTATAAGGTTTATTTGCATTATATAAGCTTTTAGCCTCCTTTTTACTGCCTAGGAAGTTTATTCCTGTCAACAAGACAGTATGTATCAAAAGAATGCTTTTTCCCTTTGCTCTTGCTGGCTGCTGAGAGATGAAGGTCATAAGGGAATGCCTGCGATAACAAGGCACTGAGCCAATTAAGATGGACAGACAGTTATAAACTCCAGAATTCTAAGGACCTGAAGCTATATGTTTATAGGATCTACCCATTTTGGATTAAATTGCTTAGGACTGAATAGCTATTTGATGCACATCACCTGTTGGCTTTCTCCCTCTTCGAAGTATGTGACTCTTTGACAGTGATTTTCAGAAAGAGGGAGGGGTGTCTCTCCAGATTGCTGAACCTTGCGTGGCTGTATTGCACTGAGATTGTCTTTGCAAGACTCAGCCTAATGAAAAGCAGAACATTTTGTGTCTGGAAAGGAGGGAGCAACCACTGATTTGTGGACACTGGAGAAGCTGGTGAAGAGGAATCTCTCTGGAAAATTCTGCAAGCCGGGTTGGGGCCATTTAAGAAAACTGAGAAGGAATACTGGAACAAGAGACTGAGATTGGGTGACAGTTCACTGGAGGATTTAAAACTCTCCCCAGAGCTGATGAGAGACTGTCTGATCAGGCATTTAAAATATCTTACCCTTTATTTTTTACCTCCTATTGCTTTTGGTTGTTTTCTGCTAGCATAAGGTTTGGTACTTTTAAATCCTCATTAATTTGGATTAAGGGTCTATTGGGTCTATTGACAATTAATGTGTCTTCAATTTGGATTGAATTCATTTCTGAATAATGGTATTCACTAGACAGGGATATAAGAAACTGGGAATTTCTCCCATACACAACATTACATTGGGACAAAGTAGTAGGAGGCAAGAGAAAATTACTAACTTTTTCCCCCTTAGAGAGGGTGGCATTACTAATAATAAAGACAATAATGATGATAACCATGATAATATATCTAGATCTTCCCACACTCCCAATTTAGACTGGCCAATTGATTATAAAGGTGGGATATATGGAATAGGGCAGGGAGACTCAGAAACTGATTTGGCAACGGAGCTGGCCGCTGCAGAGAATAATTTGGCCGGGACAAAATATTAGTGAGTGGGGGTAGAAAGGATTTGGATGACTTCATGATAATCCAGATACAGGAACTAGAACAAGGGTATATTCAACCAGAGGGACGTGGTGGCGCTGCGGGTTACCCAGCAGAAGCCTCTGTGCTGCGAGGTCAGAAGACCAGCAGTCATAAGATCGAATCCACGCGACGGAGTGAGCTCCCGTCGCTTTTCCCAGCTCCTGCCAACCTAGCAGTTCAAAAGCATGTAAATGCGAGTAGATAAATAGGTGCCACCTCAGTGGGAAGGTAATGGCATTCCGTGTCTAGTTGCGCTGGCCACGTGACCACGGAAACTGTCTACGGACAAACGCTGGCTTTACGGCTTGGAGACGGGGATGAGCACCGCGCCCTAGAGTCGGACACGACTGGACTAAATGTCAAGGGGAACCTTTACCTTTACCTATATTCAACCAGACATAGAGCCTCCCTCAAAAGTAACTGAGCAGAAAGACGAGATAGATAATAGTACACCTTTTCAATGGGTAAGGGATATTTTAGATGAGATGAAGGTAATAAAATTATTTCTCTATGAATCCCATGAATTGTTAACAACCCTAATTGAGTTAGGCAAGCAGCCTAAAAACAACAATGAACAAACTAAATTAGGCACTGAAACTCCCCAAACTGCATCTCAGAGCGAAGGAAAAGTCCTTAGAAAGAAGGGAAAGAACAAGTCAAAGAACATAAGCCAAAACAGGATGACTAAACAATGTACAGAAGGGAAAAGATTAAACCTGAAGGGAACTAAAAATAGAGAAATAAAAATGAAAAAGAGCAAAAATATAAAGAATATAAAGAAAGAGAAACAATTAGGTCATAAGATGAACTATAATAATTTATTTAAATTGGTAGAGGCTAAACCTAGAAAGAAGGAAAAGGCATCCAGACCTCATAAAAAGGAGAAGAGGAGGAAAAGCCATAAGGTCCCTACAGCTACACACTTGAAGAATGCCCTCTCTTATAAACGAGTAGACGTTGTCTAGGGGGGCGGGGTAGAAATCTAAAAATAAATAAATAAATAAATAAGAATATAAAAATAGGAAATGACCCATGGGACGATGTCTTAAATATTAGCACTGAGAGTGACAACCAAAGAACAATACAACACAACCAAAGACCAAAGCTCCCTGGAAGCTAAAACTAATGGACAATATCTTAATATTCTGTGGACACCCAAAATGGAAAGGTATGCTGTCTCAGAATGAACGCAAGTGGAATTTAATTAAAATTCTACAAAGTTCAAACATAGATAATCTTTCACCAACCGAAATCTTGAAGGTGGAATATCTGTACTACAACTATTCTCATGCCCGTGCGGTAGTTACATTTAAGGACAACATAATAACTAATAGGATCTACACTAAGAGAAAAGAGCTATCCAAGAGAGGTATAACAGTTGTCAGATATTTTAGAAATACAATGCACCCCATGCCCTTGTTAAGTCCTGATGACAGAATGATAGACAGGATTAAGCCAGCTTTTGGTATTGAGCTGCCTAAAGAAGATCTCATCAATCTGGAGGCAGATCTCAGGGGGCAAACGATACAAGAGCAATATGGCAATAGTGATCCCATAGGAAATAAATAGGATAAGAATTATTTTATAGACAAGATTAAGTCAGATTTTAACTGGTTAGAAGATGACGTAGAAACTAAACTCCTCTTGGCTTTTGGGAATTTACCAATAGGTGACCACGCTTTTATGATAAACTGACTGGAATGTTTGGTGGCTACATTGAAGGATTTGCAGCGGGCCCCCTCTGATAAGACAGGACCAGAGAGCTATCCCCCTTCTACTCACAGGTCTCCAGAAAATATACTGGAGGAGATTAAAAACCACACTCCTCTGGAACCAACTATAATAATAACCAAAGGTGGCTTAAATTCCAACTTGATTGTTCCCTCTGATGACCCGGCTCTTAACAAGATAATTGAGGAGACGGTTCCATCTTCTGCTATGTCTAATAGAAAAAGGGCATCGAAGGATATACAAGAATCCATATTACAGTGGTGCCTCGACTTACGACCGTCCCGACATACGACCATTTCGAGTTGTGACTAGCTCCGGCTGCAAAATTTTGCTTCGACTTGCGGCCGGAGCTTCGAGTTGCGATCAAAAGAGGCAGGGAAAAAAGACGGGGAATTCAAATTAGAGGGCTAACCGTTGGTCGGCGAAGAGCTTCTTTGTAGCTCTTTCGCCCCAACGGTTAGAGTGAGTACGTGGGAGGAGGCTTCGGACTGCCTGGAGCTGCTTTCTGCTCATGAGTAAGTACATTTACTTTGTTTTGCAGCGTGGATTTGGGTTTGGGGGGGTTATGTTTCTGTGCTGTGTGGGTGTGGGTGTTTTTGTGTTTTCCGATGGGGCTGACTGTGGGGTGTATGTGTGTGTTTTGCTTTGTTTTTCAGCCCCTCGCATTGCGATGGGGCTGACTGTGTGTGTGGGGTGCTTTTTTCTTTGTTTTTCAGCCCCTCGCATTGCGATGGGGCTGACTGTGTGGGGGAGGGTGCTTTTTTCTTTGTTTTTCAGCTCCTCGCATTGCGATGGGGCTGGCTGTGGGTTTTTTTAATGATTTTTTTTCCTGCTGGAACAGATTAATCCCGTTCCAATGCATTCCTATGGGAAATGGTGCTTCGATTTACGACCATTTCGAGTTACGTCCATCTTCTGGAACGGATTATGGTCGTAAGTCGAGGCACCACTGTAACTTTGAATCAGATGAAATGACAAGATTTGAAAGAAAACATTACATTACTCTCATGGAATATAGCAGGTTGGAATCCTAAAAATAAAGATGCTTCTCTCACTAGGTACCTAACTAAGTTTGATATAATAATGTTACAAGAGACATGGGCAACAGATACAATAGAACTAGATGGATTTTCTGCTCATCAGTTATATGCCACCCCTAGTAATAAGAAGGGTAGATCAAAGGGTGGCCTACTTATACTTATCTCCACCGAACTCTGGGTAACACTGAAAAAGGGTCCAACTTATCACCAATTTGCAATAGCGGTAGTGGTAACAGATGAACACTGCTCAATGCTACTTGTAAACGTATATATACATCCTCAAAGATGACAAGCCCAGACTGACTTGATCTGGCAAGGACTAGAAATCTATATTGAAGAGTGCTTAACAACTTTCCCCAACTCTTATATAGTCATTGGGGGTGACTTCAATGCCAAGATAGGAGCTAATGACACTGCTCTCTATACAGCTTATCATCTGTGTCTCCCTGAAAGATCTCCTCTTGATACACCAAATGTGCGTTGTGCAAAAGATAATATTAGCAATTATTCAGGGCTCCAGCTAGCTCAGATGGGTCATCAACTAAACCTGCATATATTAAACGGAAACACCCCGGGAGATATCCCAGGTGAGTTCACATATTGGTCAGGAGATAGGATGAGCACCATTGATTATTTGGTAATCAGCAACAATTTACTGAGCTCTATTCATAAAGTGGAGCTAGAGTGCAATCCGGATAGTGATAATCTTCCTTTAAATTTGTACTTGAGGGCTCCGGTTCAATGCACTCGTATAAAGGACATTTTGCAATTAAATCCTGAGATAACAACTTCTATCACTAGAATTAAATAGTCGGAAAAGATTGAGGCCTTTTTTTTTTAGAACTGTTGAACACTGACCACAACTCTATGATCCGTACTAACATTTTAACAATTGGTCCAAATAGTGGACTCATTGAGCATTATGAACAACTAACAGACGAACTAGTTGAATCAGTCAAAGCAAAAGAGATAAAGAAAGAACAGATTAGTAAATTTTGATCAAAGGAACGGTTTGATCAAGAATGCTGGGATGCTAAGAAAATGCTTATTGCCAACTTTAAGCTACATAAAGATAACCCAGGAGGAACGGGAGCGGAGAATCTACCACAACTTTAAAAACAATATAAAAAACTAATCAAGGATAAAAAGAACAATGCTCAACGTACAGCATGGGAACAACTTATTAATGCTGTTAGGAGGAAAGATATGAATACCTTCTGGAGCCTCACATCATCAGTAACAATCACTCAGCACAGGCTGATTGCCATATTTCAGCAAAAGGGTGGGAAACCCACTTTTGTGAACTATATGCAAGTAAGGAGACACCTACCTTCCAATTGGAATATATTAAAAAACAACTTGCCAGAATGGCTCCCAGTATCAATAGCAGAAGTCATTGACCTGGCCACCCAACTTAAACCAGGGAAAGCCCCAGGATGTGACAGCATCCCATCTGAGTTAATAAAGAGAAATATAAATTGGTGGGCTCCAATTTTGGCAAATCTTTTTACATATATAGACCAAAATGCCCATATGCCATCTGAATGGAGTACAGCTATTATCATCCCAATCTATAAGAAGGGCAAGAAAGACAACCCAGCAAACTATCGCCCAGTGACTTTACTATCCACAATCAGCAAGCTCTACGCGAGACATCTCTACTGGAAATTACAAAGCTGGATAGAATCTGAAAACATTTTGGCTGAAGAACAAGCAGGGTTCAGATCAGGAAAATCAACTCTGGATCAAGTGATGGTCTTACAACACCTGGTTGGAAAATACATTAAAAAACCCAAAGGAGCCCTATTCTCAGCCTTCATCAACCTTAAATCTGCCTTTGACTCCATCTCTAGAGATAAATTGTAGTGTAAATTAGGATCCTCTACAATAGATCATCACTTATTACTGCTCATTTATAAACTCCATGAAAGCACAAATCTGAAAATAAGATGCAATCGGGAGGGTCATTTATCCAGCAAAGTACCCACATATAATGGAGTCAAACAGGGATGCATATTGGCCCCATTATTGTTTAATTTCTATATTAACTCAATGGTTAGTTGAGCCAGTTAGATTTCCATCCCCCTAAGCTAGTGGGCAGACACCTCTCGGTGCTGCTGTATGCTGATGATGCGGTGATATTATCGCAGAAACCAATTGGCCTGAAGAGGGCACTGCGTGCCTTAGCACATTACAGCCAAGAAGAAAGTCTTCAAATAACCTATGAAAAAATTAAGATCATGGTGTTTGCTAAAAGACAAAACTCTATAAATGGACTATAAATGGATACAAGATTGAACAAACAAAGGTCTTTAGATACCTTGGAGTTGTCTTCCAAGCAAATGGCACTCGCAGAGGACATGCAGAATATGTGGCCCAAGCAGCACAGAGATCTGCATCGGCAACACTGAAATTTTTTTATAACAAAGGGGGACAATATATTCCAGCAGCTTTAAAAGTGTTTGAGGCTAAATTAATTAACCAATTACTCTATGGTGCGCAATTAGGACTGTGACGATCGCCCCACGTCACCCCTGTCACTCATATCCAGGGGCTCATTTGCATGAGCCTATGAGAGGAGTGGAGGGGCGGAGTCAGCGGATATAAGAAGGTGTGGCAGGGTGAGATAGAAAGTTCAGTCAGAGAGAGCAGAGAGAAGCAGAGAGTCAGAGAGATAGTCAGAGAGATAGTGAGAAGAAATACTAATAGAGATAAGCTGGTACAGATAAATAGACAGAGCAGGTGGTGAAGGTGGCAAGATATATGATATTTAAATGATTTGATTGTATGAACTGAATAAAGAACATCTGTGATTCCGATTTAATTTAATACACTTCAATAAATAAGTTCTGTTGGCAGTAAGTGTCTGACTAAAGTCTATTACATTGTGGATAAAGGAGATCCACTGGTGGCAGTGTGAAAAGAGGGAACGTCACAATTGATATCTGCTGGTGGGATGACATAGCGTGAGCGCCTTGTTTGGTGAAACAAGCAGGGGCCACATGGTAAATGTCACAAGGACCCTACTCTGTCTTTATACCATTAGAAAGGGTCCAGACAAGATTTTTAAGAGCGATTCCTCAGGTACCACGTGGGGTTCCTAATGCAGCTCTACGGCTAGAGGTAGGATTCCTGAAAGTTGAAACAAAGATTTGGTTAACCATCTTTAGTTTCTGGCTGAAACTAATTTTCTTCCCAAGAGGTTTGACCTCTCTAATAGTACAGGAGAATTATCAGTCAAATTGGAAGGAAGTTCTACTAGCCAAGCTTAGATCTTATGGATTTTCAGAGGGCAATATAATATATTTGGGATATGATGCTGCAAACCAAGCTCTTAAACAACGCATCATGGAGGTGGAGAGGCAACATGATTTGGGAGCAATATCAAATAGTATTTCTTTGGATAAAGTGCTACTGCCTTTTAAACCAGCTAACTACCTTTACTCATTGTTAATACCCAAATATCGTAGAGCCTTTACCCTTGCCCAACTAAATGCATTACCATTGGCAGTACTAGAAGGGAAGTACAAGAAAATTCCATACTCTCAACGTAGATGTTCTTGTAATTTGGGTGCAATAGAAACAGTAACACATGTTCTCCTGTACTGTCCTTATTATGTTGATATTTGGAGGAATTTTATTGAACCTCATCTAAAATTACTCCCTGGGCGCTCTGAGGCTTTTTACATGCTTTTATTGCTGTCTGGACGCAATATAGATATCTGGTACAATGTGGCAAAATTTCTTGCAGCTGCTGTTAAAATCCGTGAAGGAAGGTTTTAAAAATGACTTGATTTTAGTTTATTAGTGGGAACCTGAAAGTGAGACTAAGGTAGTATAATGTATTACTTTGTTAGGATGCTTTTAATTTAGTACATGTTTTTATATATGTGTTTTACTCTTTTTTAACTTTGTATATGTTTTTATATATGAATTTTATTGTTTTTGTACGTTCGGATATTGGTCTATGACCGCATTAAACTTGATCTTGATCTGATCTTGTGAGAAGATACACACACCTTACCTGGATAAAGACAACAGAACAGGAAATCAAGCCTGCAAAACTTTTGGGAGATTATCCATAATTCTGGGAGTGTATCCAAATTCACACAACTACAGACGGGCATGAATCAAAACAAAAAACAAAAAACCAAACCCAACAACCAAGATTAGATTAGGCATCCTTCAGTCTTGAGAGACTATGGTAACGTGCTCTGAATAGAGGACTTGGAACAACGTCTAGTGTGGTTGTTTGCAGAGAGTGACAATCCCTTCCACATTGAAGACAAATACAATCTGTCCCCTGTCCAGCTCCCCGGTTTTGCTGGTTTCGGGACTGCCTCTTTGCCTCGGCCTGCTGGACAAGTGCCTCTTCAAAATGTGAGAGGCCATGAATCACCGCCTGCCTCCAGGCTGAACGCTCAGATGTCAAGGTTTCCCATCTGTTGAGGTCCATTCCTAAAGCCTTCAAATCCCGCTTGCAGATATCCTTGTATCGCAGCTGTGGTCTCCCTCTGGGGCGATTTTCCTGCACTATTTCTCCATACAGGAGTTCTTTTGGAATCCGACCATCAGCCATTCTCACGACATGCCCAAGCCAACGTAGACGTTGCTGCTTCAGTAATGTATACATGCTAAAAATCCCAGCTCGTTCTAGGACTGCTCTATTTGGAACTTTCTCCTGCCAGGTGATACCAAAAATGCATTGGAGACAACACATATGGAACATGTTCAGCTTCCTCTCCTGCCGTGCACAAAGGGTCCAGGACTCACTGCAGTACAGGAGTGTACTCAGGACACAGGCTCTATAGACCTGGATCTTGGTATATGCCATCAGCTTCTTATTAAGCCATACTCTCTTTGTGAGTCTAGAGAACATGGTAGCTGCTTTGCCAGTGTGTTTATCCAGCTCGACATCTAGGGAGAGAGTGTCAAAGATAGTTGAGCCAAGGTACACAAAGTCATGAACAACCTCCAATTCTTGTGTGGAGATGGTAATAGAGGGAGGTGAGTCCACGCCCTGGCCCATGACTTGTGTTTTCTTCAGGCTGATTGTTAATCCAAAGTCTTGGCAGGCCTTCCTAAAATGATTCATGAGTTGTTGGAGGTCTTCAGCAGAATGGGCAACAACAGCTGTTTCATCGGCGAAGAGGAAGTCCCGCATGCATTTCAGTTGGACTTTGGTCTTCGCTCTGAATCTAGAGAGATTAAAGAGCTTTCCATCTGATCTAGTCCGGAGATAGACACCTTCTGTTGCAGTTCCAAAGGCGTGCTTCAGCATGACACCAAAAAAGATCCCAAACAGGGTCGGTGCGAGGACACAGCCCTGTTTCACTCCGCTTCGGATGTCAAAGGGATCTGATGTCGAGCCATCAAAAACTACAGTGCCCTTCATTTCCTCATGAAAGGACCTGATGATGTTAAGGAGTCGTTGTGGACATCCAATCTTGGGAAGTATTTTAAAAAGGCCGTCCCTGCTAACCAAATCAAAGGCCTTTGTGAGATCTATGAAGGCCACAAAGAGTGGCTGTCGTTGTTCCCTACATTTCTCCTTCAACTGTCTGAGGGAAAATACCATGTCAGTGGTGGATCTATTAGCTCGAAATCCACACTGTGATTCTGGATAGACTCTGTCTGCAAGCACCTGGAGTTTCTTCAGCACAACACGGGCAAGCAGCTTCCCTACAACGCTGAGAAGAGAGATGCCACGGTAGTTATTGCAGTCACCCCTGTCTCCTTTGTTCTTATACAATGTGACGATGTTTGCATCCTTCATGTCCTGTGGTACTCCACCTTCCCTCCAGCAAAGACAAAAGATTTCATACAGTTCAGTGGTGATGATCTCTTTACAGCACTTCAGCACATCAGAAGGGATGTTATCATTCTCAGGTGCCTTGCCGGAGGCCAGGGAATCCAAGGCCGCTTTTATTTCTGCTAAAGTTGGTTCGCTGTCCAACTCTTCCAAGACAGGCAGGCACTCGATGTTATTTAATGCCTCTTCGGTTACTACATTCTCTCTGGAATATAGCTCAGAGTAGTGCTGCACCCAGCGTTCCATCTGCTGTGCTCAGTCCTGGATGATCACACCTGTAGCAGACTTCAAAGGAGCAGATTTCTTCTGTATTGGACCTAAAGGCTGCTTGATACAATCATACATTCCCTTGATGTTACCTGTGTCCGCTGCTATCTGTATCTGAGAGCAGAGCTGAAGCCAATAATCGTTAGAACATCTCCTGGCAGTCTGTTGGACTTTGCTACGAGCAACTCGAAGAGCCTGCAGGTTGTACTCACTAGGACAGGCTTTGTATGCTGCTAGAGCTCTCCTCTTTTCCTAGATGGCTGGCATCAACTCCTCCGAATGGGCTTCGAACCAGTCTGCTGTCTTTTTGGTCTTCTTGCCAAATGTGGACAAGGCGGTGTTATAAACAGCGTTCTTGAAATGTTCCCATTGTTCAGGTGCATTTGCATTAGCCAGGCCTGGAAGGGTTTCCTCAAGCGCTTGGGCAAATTCCTCCACTTTTCTTTGATCGCGAGTCGTGTTGATGTCAATACGTGGTCTTCCTTTTTCGTGTGATACAATCTCTTTGTTTGCAGTTTTACTCTACTACACACCAGGGAGTGATCAGTGTGGCAATCAGCACCCTGATAACTGTGTGTGATGGTAATACTAGGAAGGCTAGAACGTCTAGTGAGGAACAAATCGAGCTGATACCAATGCATCGATCTTGGATGTCTTCAGGAAACTCTGTGTTGAAGCTTCGTATTAAAGAACGTGTTGGTGACACAAAGACTATAGTAACAGCAAAACCCCAGCAAGCGTTGGCCATTCATCTTCCCAATGCCAAAACAGCCTAGACAAGTGGGCCAAGAATTGTGATCAGCACCAACTCTAGCGTTAAATTCTCTGAGAATGAACAGCGTCTCTCTCTTGGGATTTTTTTGATAGTAGCTGCCAGATCGTCGTAGAATTTGTCTTTGACTTCTGTTGTGGACGACAGTGTTGGTGCATATGCACTAATGAGGGTGACTAGTCCCGCTGATGAGTGGAGCTGCAGAGACAAGATTCTTTCACTCCCCACAGTGGGTGGAACAATGGATCTCAGCAGAGTGTTTCTGACCACAAAGCCAACACCATATTCCCTGGTTTCATTCAATGGTTTTCCCTGCCAGAAGAATGAGAATTTTTTTTCTTTGACAGATCCCGAGTCTGGCAATCTCGTCTCTTGCAGGGCAACAATGTCCATCTGTAGCCTACTCAGTTCCATGTCGATGACAGCTGTCTTGCGCACGTCGTCTATTTCCTGCATGTCATCAGAAAAGCCAGGGGTCATTGTCCGAACATTCCAGGTGCCCAACTTTAGGGCAGAAGTTTTCTTATGATCGTTGCATGGTGCAGGGTTATCGATCTGCTTGTCGGCTTTCACCCTAAACCCCACGCACCCCATGAGGTTAACAGACCGTGGCGAGGCAGCACCTTACTGGCTGGGGACTGCCCAGCTTAAGGTGGGTGGTACCTACCTAGTGAGGTGCAATGCCCTCTCCCACCGTCAGAAGTAGCCTCTGGCGTCATGCTCTACGCCAATCGAGCAAAGACCTATAACTGGTAACTGCTACTTCCCGTGTTATTTTGACGCTGTATGTGAAGCTGGAGTGTCCTCTCCAGAGCATGAAGCCTGGGTAAAATAATATGGAGGATAGGCCGTTACCCAAGCAGCAAATCCCCCCTCTCCACATCACTGAAATAGTCCAATGGAAAGGCAAGAGCCAATACAACTGGTTCCAGCAACGTTGCAGGAGTTGCCAGAACAGCACCAACTGCCTCTGGGACTCCCGCTCCGGATTTTGCCTCGAGGTTAACTCCTGAAGCCTTTTCCATCAGTGGATATAGCCACAAGGCAGTGGAGGTTTGACATCAGAGTTTTCCTTCTCCTAGGTGGGCTGCCTTCCAAGGCTGATGAGCCCCACCTACCCGGGCTGCTCCCTAATAGTGCGAAGATTAGAAACACAGGTCTCCAGCTGCTGGACCTTGCCTTCCAAGAGGACCACCAACTTACACTTAGAGCATTTGTACCCAGGCACCTCATTTGGCAAGAAAACAAACATGCCACAGGAGTTACAAGTGCAACAGAACCTGTGCACTCCATCTCGACTGATTGGTCAACGAAATTCATCCAAGAAATTCATCAAAAATTGCTGGTTTGTTCGTTTGGATTTGTCAAAACCGATGAACCAAAACGAACTAAACCAATGAATCTTTTTAGTGATTTAACATACTTCCTGGTTCATTTGCCCCCTTCCCACTGCCACATTGCCTCCCTACCTTGTACTGCCTCCTCCTCCTCTTCCTCTGCCACCACCGTCTTCACAGACAGCTACCTGGTTTCCCTTCCAGGAACTGGGCCTGCTGTCTCTATGCATGTGCCATGGGGATGCACAGAGAACAGTGGCTTGGCTTCCATGAGTCGGGCCTGTTATATCTGCACCTGTGTCAGGGTCCCAGTCGATCAAGGAGATTATCTGGGACCAACGTTCCCTGTAAGCTGTGCGACCACACGATGCTGGATTGCACATTTGCAGCCAGAACGATGATGGAGGAGGAGGCAGCAGGGCCAGGTAGGGAGGTGATGGCAGCATTGAGAAGGGGGCAGGAGGGCAGTCTCTGGGATGGCAAATGGACAATCCAGCACAGTGCGGTGCTGGGTCAGGGCTGTGCAGTGCTGGATCATCCATTTGCAGCTGGAATGAAGACAGAGGAGGAGGAGCAGGCAGGTCCAGGTAGGGAGGTGACAGGGCAATGGGAAGGGGGCAGGCAGGTGGCAAAGGGGAAGGGGGATTTAATTACCCTCCCCCCAGACATGAACTTTTTTTAAAAAAAAGTGAACCAGTTTGTGGTTCATTTTTTTAAAAAAGTTTTTTTAAAAAGTTTGAAAAGTTCATGGTTCGTGTGCGTGAGTAGTCACAAACCATCACAAACTACAATTTTTCTGCTTTGTGCCCATCTCTAATAACAAGGAAACAATGGCTTTAATCACTTTCATCACTCACACTTGGCAGAGGGCAGGGGAAGTGAGAGAAAAATTTGACTGTTCATAGACCATTGCCGATGCACTTCATCAATTATTTTTTTTAAAAAAAATTCTTTGCTTTTTCCTTTTCTTAAAGGCCAAGTTGAGAAACTGCCTGTGATGATCTGAAGGATAGTGGGAATTGTAGTCAAAGAAAATGGAGACTGTTAGGTTCTGTGTAACATGATTTTAAAGCATTGGAATGTGTTAGGCGGTGAGACTGTTTTTCAGAATTACTGCCTGCCTGGTACAGAGGGAACTGAGATAAGCACAAGGACACAGAGAGAGGCCAGAGAAGACCAAACACGCATACCGGCTAATTGGAAGCGAGATAACGCACCTGTGGACTTCATGAGAATTATGGGTGGAGAGTTGTGTTAAGCCTCTTTGAAGTTAATTGGTTTACAGCTATTGGGCATAAGGGAGAAGGAGGTCTTAGACATGTAAAAATGATGGATGATGGGATGTGTTTAGAGTATCCGTATCCATGGGATCCGTATCGGCTTCGAATGGATCGAGTTAAGTGTTGGAATGCTTACAGAATGTAGCAAGGGAAAATCGGTTTGTCTTTTTAAAACCAGAAGAAGGAGGGGGAATAGCCCACCTTAGAAGCTACAATGATTACTTAGCTTAGTTTTTAGTGTTTCTTATTTTAATAAGAAATAGCAGCTTTATTTAACCATCGTAATCTTTAGAAATGTTTATGCTAATGCTTTTGCAAACAACTGTTTTTCTATGAATCTATATTTTCTTAATAAAAACAAATATAACCTTAACTGAGGGCTAGTCTCTTGAACAGCAGGGTTACACCTAGATCCAGTAGATTGGAAGAAGGTCACTAACTTGCTACCACAGCAGAGCTGTTGTGTATTCTAAGGAAACATGAGTAACCTGGCCTATCCTACCATACTCATATAATGGAAATATAGAAGTGACCAGAATAGACTATATTGCTGGAAAGAGTGGGGTGGACCAGTAAACAAAGAGGAAAATCTAATATGCGATGGGTTGACTCAGTAAAGGAACCACAGCTGTTGGTTTGCAAGATCTGAGCAGAACTTAATGGAAAAGACAATATTGCCAGGAAGGGGAGGGGCAGCAGGAATACAGAACAACCTAACATGAGTTGTTGTTGGTTTGTAAGACCTGAACAGAGTTCTTAATGATAGTCCCTGCACAGGGAGCAGAAGGAGAGCTGTGTCTGGGAGGCCATCCTCGACTGGGTGTTGGGTTTTTTAAGGTTTCTATGAGTAAGTTTGTTTCTGACCATGTGCTCTCCCTGAGCACATGGTCTGAGGGGGGGGGGGGCTTCTTCTGAGCCCCTGGGGGTGGAGCTAGCAGCTTAGCTCCATACAAGTGCTTCCAGCAGCTTCAAGCTCAGTCCCTGCAGAGTGAGCAGGAGAGCTGTGTCTGGGAGGCCATCCTCAACTGGGTGTTGTTGTGTGTTTTTTAGGTTTCTGTGAATAAGTTTGTTTCTGACCGTGTGCTCTCAGTGTTTAGCAAACAGGCAAGGCAAACAGGGGTGCTTACATGGTGTTTAGCAGGGGAGTTTTAGGGAGAGGATCAGACTTCCTTTCTTCTTCTTTTTTTAATTGACTGACCTAATTGTTCAATATGGAGAGTGACGGAGTCGCTCCAGTCACCTGCAACAGCTGTGGCATGTTTGTATTCTTGCCAAAGGATGTGCCTGGCTACACATGTACCAAGTGCAAGTGGGTGGCCCACTTGGAAGATAAGGTCCGGCAGCTGGAGGCCTATGTTTCTAATCTTTGGATTACTAGGGAGCATGAGGATTTCTTGGATGGGGCAGTGAAGACCATCTTCAATACAGAACACATGGAAAACATCATTGAGGAGGAAGGCAGTTCACAAATACAGGAGCCAGACACGTGGAGGAATGTAACACACAGAAGTAGAAGGCCCAGGAACCTTACATAGAGTTTGGAGCTACAGAATAGATTCCAACCTCTCTCCCTTATTAATCAGGAAATGGAACAGCAGCAAGAGCAGCAGTGTCAGCCTGCAGAGAATATCCAGAGGACCCAGGAACAATCTGTGCATCAAGTGTCCCCTACCAACCTTCAGAGGAGACAAGTTGTGGTGGTTGGGGACTCCTTGCTCAGAGGAACAGAAGCCACAATCTGCAAGCCTGACAAGATGAATCGTGAGGTGTGCTGTCTCCCTGGAGCCAAAATTCATGATGTAACAAGAGAAACTGACAAGACTCATTAAGCCCACTGACTCTTACCCCTTCCTTTTGGTTCATTTGCGAACCAATGACACTGTGAGGCATAGCTTTCAGGACATCACAAAGGATTATGAGGATATGGGTAGGAAGCTGAAGGACCTGGGTTGTGCAGGTTGTAATCTCATCTCTCCTCCCTGTTAAAGGACATGGCCCACGAAGGGAGAGAAGAATAATGGAGGTGGAACAACTGGCTCCACAGGTGGTGCCGCCAGGAACGATTTGGCTTCTTGGACCACGGTCTGCTATTTCACAAATATCATCTTTTGGCAGGGGATGGGGTGCACCTCACAGCTGTTGGCAGTAATGCTTTTGCTAAGAGGCTCACAAATCTGATCAGGAGAGCTTTAAACTGAGTTCTGGAGGGGGAGGGAGACAATAGTTTTCAGGGCAGAAATTCAGCAAGTGCTGGCGAGAAAAGCCCAGCAGGGCAAATAGTACTAGAGAACAACAAGGGGAAGAAAAAAGAGGCTACTTACCGTAACTCTGGTTCTTCGAGTAATCCTCTGTGAATTCACACTAATGGGTTAGTCTGCGCCTGAGCAGAGGAATTCGGAAGCTTCTATAGCTTTAAGTGCTCCACACCGGGGGACCTCCCCCGGAGATTATATCACCACCCTGGCGCTGAGCACGCTAGTTCCGTAGAACTGTCCGCCGCTGTACATGCCAACCACCAGGAGTCGGGACGCACAGCGGGGAGGAGGGTGGGTGAGTGTGAATTCACAGAGGATTACTCGAAGAACCAGAGTTACGGTAAGTAACCTCTTTTCTCCTTTGTATCCTCTGTGAATGCACACTAATGGGTGATTAGCAAGCTGACTTACCTGGAGGTGGGCGTCACGACAGGACAGAAGCCAGCACTGCTCTACCAACGGCAGCCTCTGCTTTAGCCCGGACATTGAGGCGATAGTGGGCCGCGAAGGTGAAGGGTGTAGACCACGTCGCAGCTTTGCAAACATCAGCAAGGTCGACACCACGAAGGAAAGCCGTAGAGGAGGCCATGGCTCTGGTTGAGTGGGCTTTAATAGTGGTAGGTAGAGGCTTGTGCACAATTTCATAAGCAAGCTTGATGGTAGCCACCACCCATTTGGAAAAGGTTTGGGAGGAAACCGGGGAGCCCATAGATCGTTCTGAAAACAATACAAAGAGTCTCGGCGAAGAGCGAAAGGACGCTGTGCGGGAAACATAGTAGGCCAGAGCCCGCTTCACATCCAAGGAATGGAGTGCCTTCTCAACATTGGATGAAGGGTTCGGAAAAAACGTAGGCAAGACCACCGGCTGGTTAAGATGAAAGGAGGTGGCCACCTTAGGCAGAAAGGAAATATCCGGAAAAAGGGTAACTTTATCAGGGTGAAACTGTAGGAACGGCGGGTCGGCTCGAAGGGCCGCCAACTCGCTCACCCTTCGCGCTGAGGTGACAGCGAGGAGGAAAGCTGTCTTGAAGGTAAGCAGACGGAGAGACGTTGATGACAAAGGTTCAAAAGGTGGAGACATCAGTTTGCGTAGGACAAGCTGAAGCGACCACTGTGGAGTGGGCGGTTTGTACACCGGTCACATATTGCGGAGACCTTTGAGGAATTGCTTCAGCACAGGATGTTGGAACAGCCTTGCTGCACCTGAGAGAGGTGGCTGGTACGCTACCACCGCGGAGATGTAGACTTTGAGAGTGGAGTGAGACAGGCCATGGTGAAAGAGAACGAGTAGGAATTGGAGGAGCGTGTCCAGTGTCGTGGGGCATGCCGGGAAACCGTGCTCCTCCGCAAAGTTACAGAAAGATTTCCACTTTCGTGCATACGTGGCCAGGGTAGCAGGTCGACGCGCCCGGCGGAGGACGTCGTTTATCGAAGGTCCAACCTCCAGGCTGTTAGATGCAGAGAGTCCAAGTCCGGATGGAACGTCGTGCCATCGTGGAGGGAGAGAAGATGCGGAAGGCTGGGAAGCCGAAAGTGATCCGACGCTAGCTGGAGAAGCGGAGCGAACCACGGCTGCCGGGGCCACCAGGGAGCAATGAAGATTATGTTGGCTCGGTCGTGGCGCATCTTGATGACTGCTTTTTGAATCAAGGGAATAGGAGGAAAAGCATACAAAAGGTCGCCGACCCAGGGTGTCATGAAGGCATCCCCCATCAAGTGACGGCCAACACCCGCACGGGAACAGTACCTGTTGCATTTGGCGTTTGCGGATGAGGCAAATAGATCCAGGGACGGCACGCCCGACCTCTGGCAGAGGGAGGAGAAGACTACCTCGTTGAGAGACCACTCGTGAGATGTGTCCCGGGACCTGCTGAGGCGATCCGCAAGAAAGTTGTCGGCGGATGCCACATGCACCACGATGAGGAAGACATTGCGGTTGTAACACCAGTCCCAGATCTGAGTGGTGAGAAGGAGAAGCTGGCGGGAGCGGGTACCACCTTGCTTGTTCAGGTAGTACACCACAGTCGTGTTGTCCGACGTTACCTGAACTACCTTCCCTGAGAGGAGGCACTCGAACGCCCGGAGGGCCTTGAAGACTGCCAGGAGCTCCAGAGCATTGATGTGAAGGGCAGCCTCCGTCGCAGACCAATGACCATTGGCGGTGAGGCCACGAACGTGGGCACCCCAACCCATCAGACTCGCATCCGTGGTGAGTTGGATGGAAGGTTGGAGAGTGCCGAAGGGGTGACCCACCAGGAGGTTGGGGCGGAGCGACCACCAGGTGAGGTTGTCCGCGAGGGTTTGCGACACTATAAGAGTCTTGGAAGGCGGATCTGTAAGCGGATTGAACAAGTCCAGATACCACGCCTGAAGGGTTCGCATCTTGAGCCTGGCGTGTAGAAGAACTGCCGTAGTGGAGGCCATAAGCCCCAGGAGGCGCTGGACCAACAGGGCTTGAACCCTTGCGCCCAGAGTGAAGTGAGGGAGAAGTTGATGAATTTTCAGGATGCGGCTTTCTGGGAGGAAGGCACGACCTGAGATGGGAGTTCAGGACGCCTCCTATGTAGGAAACGTGCTGGGTAGGTGTCAAAATGGACTTTTCTTCGTTGACCTGCAAGCCAAGGTCAAAAAGAAGAGACAGTGTAAAGGTCACATGCTGTGACAGTACATTTGAATACGACGCTACCAGCAACCAATCATCAAGATAGGGGAAAACAGTGATGCCCTGTAAACGGAGGTAAGCAGCCACCGGAGCGAGACACTTAGTGAACACTCTTGGCGAGGTGGACAGCCCGAAAGGCAAGGCTTTGAATTCATAGACTACGCCATCCAAGGAAAACTGGAGGAACCGGCGGGACTCAGGACGAATACTAATATGGAAATAGGCGTCCTTGAGATCAATAAGCACAAACCAGTCCCCCTGCCTGAGCATCTGGATTGTGCCATCCAGGGAGACCATCCGAAAACGGCGAGGCGTAATGTAGAAATTCAAAGGCCTGAGGTCCAGGATAGGCCGAAGGCCGCCATCCTTCTTGGGTACTATAAAGTAACAGGAGAAGAAACTCCTCGGGATGTCAGGAGTGTGAACTAACACAATGGCATCTTTGGAGAGCAGCTTCTGCACCTCCTCGCAGAGGATGGGAGAAGAGGCGGTGTCTCTCACAAACCCCGTGCAAGGCATGGAGCGGAATTCAATCGCACATCCAGAGGCGATAATGGTGAGAACCCAAGAGTCGGAGGTGATAGCCCTCCAGGCATCAAAAAATTGTGCTAATCTAACACTATGGAGTAGTGGTGCTGGTAGCCGTAGCTGGTTAAACCTGCTGTTTGGGTTTTGGGTCTTGGCGACGAGACTGTTGACGCTGTCTCGGCCGGCCCGGTTGGTAGCGGGACTGACCCCGATATGACCCTTGTTGGTAACGGGGTCTATCAGTAGGCGGGCAAGAGGGGTAAGACCTACACCAAGCGCCGCGGGACGTGGATGGTGCCGAAATGGATTTGGCCGTCTTCCGGTGGTCTATGAGGCTTTTCAAGACGTCATCCGTTTTGGGGTCAAAGAGGCCTTGCCCGTCGAATGGAAGGTCTTCGACCTTGGCCTTCACGTCGTCAGTCAGGGTAGCGGACCGTAGCCAGGCATGCCTCCTGAGTGCAACCGTGGTGACGAGTTGTTTCGACGAAATGTCCACAAGATATCTGTCCGCCTCCCTCTCCTGACAGGCGAGGGACAGCGCCTCTTGATGATGGGTGAGAGCAGCCGTGCGGACATCATTGGGCACAGCATTCAGGGCCAGTAGGACCAAATTCCACAGGTGGCGATGATAGGCCCCCATGGCTGCCAGGTAGTTAGCCACCCGAAGGGAAAAAGTGGCGAAGGAATATTGCCTGCGGGCAAAGCCATCCAGCTTCTTCCCTTCCTTATCGGACGGGGCCAGGTTGGCCCTAGCCCAGGTCGCCGGTTGGGAGGCATCCACCACCAGAGAGTTGGGCGGGGGATGCAGCTGCAGGAAGTCCGTGTCGGGTCCATGGATCTTATAAAGGTTCTCCGCTCTCTGCGGTACCTGCAGGGATGCAAAAGGCTTGGTCCAGGACTCCTTAGCCAGAGTGAGGAGGGAAGGAATGAATGCCAGCTTAATAGGCGCCAGGTAATCCTTGACCATATCCTCAAATACCTTGTCTGGCTTAGGTAGTGAGGGCTGGACTACTGCTAAATCGAGGACCTCCGCAATACGGCGGATGAGCTGCGTGTAAGCAGTGTAGTTTTCCGACGGTGAGGGCGGGTGGCTATCCACTGTGGTAGACGCCCCCGCTGGGGGAACCAGCAGCGGGGCGTCCGCGGGGGTCTCCTCTTCCGAGGCGGAAGCAGAGTCCCGGAGGGGACTATGATCCGGTGAGCATACTGGGGAGCCCTCAGGGAGCAAGTCCAAGTCCGATTCTGTGCCGAAATAGTCATCGGCGGCTTCCCCCTGGGCAGCTCGAGACGACGGTCCCGATCGAATGGCCAAGGGCAGGTCATCGGGGCGGCGTCCAGGAAAATGCTGGTGGCCCCAGGTGGAGTCTCGAAGAGGTTGAGCTGGCTGGGGCTGAGGTGGAAAAGCCTGCCACTGTTGAAAGGCCAAGAAGGTGGCCGGGTCAACAGGAGGAAAAGTTGGATTTTCGAGCCCGAGAGGTGTCGGGCCCGAAGGAGGCTGTCGGGCTGGAGGGCGAGGTGGAGAAGGCTCGGGCTCGACGTGTCGAGTCTTCTTCTTTTTCTTTTGCGGCTGGGCCACGGGCTCGGGCGAGGGAGGCAGAGGCGTCACCAAGCGAGCTCGAGGGGAGCCTCGGGACGATGCAGCTCGACGGCTCCCCGCAGGGGAAGCCGGAGGCATCGGGCTCAATGGTGGGATGAGCTCGGAGGGCAGCTCCGCGAGCTCAACAGCCGGCAAAACCACGACAGATGGTGAAGGACGCTTCTTCTTCTTCGCCCGTGTCGGGCTCGAGGGAGGCCTCGACGCCGAAGCGGAGGCAGTCGACCTCGACCCAGACGAGGAAGATGGCGCCGCTTTTCGCGGTCTTGTCGGAGAGCAGCCAAAAGATGCCTCAGACGGCGGCGCTCTCGGGGGGTCCATGGCAGGCGGGTCCAAAGACTGGGACCAGAGGAAGGCTGTAAGCCTATCCTGCCTGCGTTTGAGAGCGGGCCTCGTAAACGCTTTACAATGGGCGCACGAGGCCGGTTTATGGCCCTCCCCAAGACAAAAGAGGCACTTAGAATGGCCGTCTTTTGTGGCGAACGTGGCGTTGCAGGTCTTGCAGCGCTTAAACGGGGGCTCCTTTTCCATACAAACTGGGAAAAGGAGGACTCACAGTTCGAAGAGTAGTCAGACAGTCCGAGTCAAAAACGGGAGGTCAAACAGATATTTCTTTTTTTTCACAACAAGAGAGAGAGAGAAGCTCCGAACATGCTGCAACAGCAGCGGCAGGAAACGGAACTAGCGTGCTCAGCGCCAGGGTGGTGATATAATCTCCGAGGGAGGTCCCCCGGCGCGGAGCACTTAAAGCTATAGAAGCTTCCGAATTCCTCTGCTCAGGCGCAGACTAACCCATTAGTGTGCATTCACAGAGGATACGAAGGAGAAACACACATGGTCCTAAATGTCTCTACACTAATGCACAGAGCATGGGAAATAAACTGGAACTCTTAATACAGCAAAATAAATATGATATAATAGGTATCACTGAAACCTGGTGGGATGAAACTCATGACTGGAATGTATTTTCCGAAAAGGAAAATAGTGCTCAACCTGAGGGGCGAAGAGCAGGTGATGTAGTGGGGAAAATGCAGCACAGAATAGGTAGAGAAGTACTACAGGAATACCTGGCTACTCTAAATGAATTCAAGTCTCCAGGGCCAGACAAATTACATCCAAGAATATTAAAAGAACTGGCAGAAGTAATTTCAGAACCATTGGCAATAATATTTGAGAATTCTTGGAGAACAGGAGAAGTCCCCACAGACTGAAGGGGGGCAAATGTTGTCCCTATCTTCAAAAACGGGAAAAAAAGAAGACCCAAATAATTATTGCCCAGTCAGCCTGACATCAATTCCCTGGCAAGAAAGCCAATGCAATTCTTGGTTGCATCAATAGGAGTATAGTGTCTAGATCAAGGGAAGTAAGTGGTAGTACCACTCTATTCTGCTTTGGTCAGACCTCACCTGGAGTATTGTGTCCAGTTCTGGGCACCTCAATTCAAGATGGATGTTGACAACCTGGAACGTGTCCAGAGGAGGACGACCAAAATCGTCAAAGGTCTGAAAACCATGTCCTACGAGGAGCGGCTTAGGGAGCTGGGAATGTTTAGCCTTACAAAAAGAAGGTTAAGAGGGGACATGATAGCCATGTTTAAATATTTGAAGGGATGTCATGTCGAGGAAGGGACAGGTTTGTTTTCCACGGCTCCAGACACTAGGACAAGGAGCAATGGTTTCAAACTACAGGAAAAGAGATTCCACCTGAATCTCAGGAAGAACTTCCTGACAGTCAGAGCTGGTCGGCAGTGGAATATGCTGCCTCCGAGTGTGGTGGAGTCTCCTTCTTTGGAGGTTTTTAAGCAGAGGCTGGATGGCCATCTGTCGGGAGTGCTTTGATGGGGTTCCTGCATTGCAGGGGGTTGGACTCGATGGCCCCTGTGGTCTCTTCCAACTCTGTGATTCTATGATAGGACATTTTGGAAGTCAGTAACTCATATAGAGTTCTCCCCAATGTTCTACCCTCACGCTGCTGCTGCTGTTTCTTTAACTGCAAGGAAACCAGTTAAATTTACTTGTGAGTAAACCAGGTAAACTTATTAATGAATCAACCAGTGAACTGGGTAAAACTTGCTTTGAGATAATCCCCCACCACAAAGCAAAAACAGTATTTTCATAGATTAACAGAGTGAGCTTCTGAATATTATTATTATTAGAGATGGGGGTATTCGTATACGAATACAAATATCCCTGCACAGCTGGACTTAACTAAGGGCCAGACCCTGTGGCTGGCCCACCCACTCATACATCCGGTGGCAGCAGCAGCCTTGCTCATCCTTCCAAGCGCTCCTGAAGCTCCACTCCCTTTCTGCTCGGTTAGCAACTCAGCAGCCATGCAGGGAGACTTGTCCTCCTGCCCACGGCCTAGAGTGGCCAGGCAGTGTTCTTTCTCAGTCTGCCTCAGAGTGACAGGGTCAAAAGTTCAGTCTTGTGAATCTTGTGAACTTAAAAGAGAAAGTCAGTAAACTCAACAGGTTTTTCTGGCTACAAAAGCACTAAACGCAAATTGTGAATTAGACCTCAAGTCTTGTGAAATAAAAAAAGTGGCTAAAATGGACATTTTTAATCTGCAGATTTTGTCTTATAAATGTATTTCATCTGTTTTAAATCAGCTGGAGCTTCAGGTCACTTGGTTCTGCATGGGGGTAAAACTGTTACTTTTTAAAGAATTGTAACGTGGAAAGCCAACTGAATCTATTAGATTACAACCAGCAGCTAAGCAATCTCAGGACAAAATCCAGCTCCTGAGAAACAGAAGCTGTCCCACATTGCCAATTCTGATGGTGAATGCAGCATTGGATCTTGATAGCATTCCCTTTCGAGAACAGTACACAAAATGGAGGACCAACCACAGACACATATCCCAAAGCAGTATTTTTGTGAATTTATTGCTGACCAATATTGTAGATTGGGCAGAATGGATGTGATAAGTTTGTGTGTGTGTGTGTGTGTGTGTGTGTGAGAGAGAGAGAGAGAGAGAGAGAGAGAGAGAGAGTGTCCATACTTTAAATTGGTTTATTATTTGTTTGTTTGTTTTATTTATAGGATGTCTTTCTCCTGCCTTTCTTCCCTCTCATTTTTAAAAATTACACTTTTCCAGTACAGCGCCACATCAGATAAGCACTGAAGTTTCACAAGCTGTAATATAAATTCAGCTCTGTACCATTTACCTCTCTCTCTCTATATATATATATATATTTAAAGATACCCCGTTGTTATTGTCCTACTGCCTCTTTGGACCAACACATGCAAAAAGCAGTATTTTTGTGAATTTATTGCTGACCAACATTGTAGATTGGGCAGAATGGATGTGATAAGTTTGTGTGTGTGTGTGTGTGTGTGTACGAGAGAGAGAGAGAGAGAGAGAGAGAGAGAATGGTGAGAGTTGATGCTGTAAATCATAATTTGGGACAATATGGGTAAACTAGACAGGGAGTTCACCCATAGTTAAATGAAACCCCGCCCTCCACCATTGTGCAGCATTGTGCAGCAACCAGAAGATGACATGACTGGAAAATAAAACATCCCCTGAAAATAAGCCCTAATGCGTTTTTTGGAGCAAAAATTAATATAAGACCCTGTCTTATTTTCGGGGAAACACGGTAGATGTACATTGTGTAGTCAATGGAAAATACATCAAATTTAACCATGCCAACTCCAGCACGATCTGTTGGCATGGTTGCACCCTAGAATAACTTGTAAGACTCTTCCAAACTCCCAAATCTACATGTTTGACATATAATATGATTAAGAAATAATTTTGCCAGAGAGCCTACTCTGCACATAGTTATAAGCCAATGTTTGCTGAGTTGACAGTGAGCTACAGCTACTCCTGTCTGTGAGTCTTCATATGCCAAACAGATTGTCTCATTTACATACTTTTAAAAAGTTTATGTTTATTTATTCATTGACTTAGTATTTCAAAATACCCACAATAAGATAAAAGTTAGAGATATTCAGTGCCCCCAAAAGCAATTATTTGAGGTTTGTGACATTTTTTTTGCTAGTGCTAATGAGGGTGCTATCAGTGACTTAGATTGGCTTTGGGATTGTTGTTTAATGGACAAGCCTGGTCACCTATACTTTCTGCATCATATGCTGAAATTTGTATATTAAAGTTCCTATTTGCATCTATAAATCTACTACAGATGTGTTGTGGCACAGTAATAGTTCAGCAAAGCAGCTCACTCCATGCTTATGTCATCCCATCAAGCCTTTAAGTGAAACAAATACTTAACGTTGAGATTTGTGCATATTGAGGGAGAGAGAAGATAAGGACAGGTGAGTAAACCTAGACTGAGTAAAGTTACATTGCCCAAGAGATACTTGTCTAGATCTTGCAGCAGTTATTTGCTCTCACAAAGAAAGGAAGGAGCAAGAATTGAAAGGACAGATGAGTCACTTTTTTAAAAGTGGTAGTATTCATTAGGATTCATTTATGAGAAAATGAAATCTCTGTACTATTTTACAACCATCCAAGTTACCTATGAAAATCAATATAGAATTGTGACAATTGTGTTTCCTATTAATCAGAAAATGTGAGATACACAATGTTCTATAACTAGTACAGATTTTCTAACCAGCACACATACTGAGATCAAACATGAACTCGATCCACCACAGCTATTCATACATAGAATTTCAGTGTACTGTGTTTCCCCAAAAATAAGACAGGGTCTTATATTAATTTTTGCTCCAAAAACACATTAGGGCTTATTTTAAGGGGATATTTTACTTTTTTTTTTTCATGTACAACAACCTACGTTTATTCAAATACAGCCATGTCATCTTCTTCTGGTTGCTGCACAATGGTGGAAGGCGGGTTTCACTTAACTAGAGCTTATTTGGGGCGTAGGGCTTATATTACGAGCATCCTGAAAAATCATACTAGGGCTTATTTTCAGGTTAGGTCTTATTTTCGGGGAAACAGGGTATACTTCAAGCACAATATAGTAAAATGATAAGTGTGTGAATGCAATGAACACATTTATCAATCAGGTGCATTTGCCATAGCAAATCTAAGTTTATCTCTCTACAATGTTTGAAATAGCCCTTAGTGAACACAGGTTTGTCTATAATTTCTTCATACTAATTTCCAGGATTGATGGAGCAATAAATGAATTAAATGCTGTAAAACATTTTGAAAAGTTAACAATTTATACTCCAAAAAGCAAAGTGTGCTGCTTGTATACTGCTCCATAGTGCTTAAAGCACTCTCTGGGTGATTTACAATTTAATTATGCAGGCTACACATTGCCTCCCCGCAAGCTGGGTACTCAATTTACCAACCTCAGAAGGATGGAAGGCTGAGTCAACCTCAAGTTGGCTACCTGAGGCCAACAGGATCGAATTCAAGTAATGAGCAGAGCTTGGACTACAGTACGTACTGCTGTTTAACTGTTTGAGAAAGCAAAGGATGGGCATTTATACAAATTGTATAATTAACATTAAAATTAAATGTAAGATGTAAAATTAGATGTTTCCTATTGAACTGCTTTATTTTTCCAAAGAACATCATAAAATGAAAAGCAGAGAGAAAAACAAAAATCTTATTTTTATTTTCCAAAGAATCTCATATATTGCTAAACCATGCATTAGTAGAGCATGTGTATGTACATATCTTAACTATGAAAGAACATTTTGTATACTATTAAGTCATTTCCAACTCACAGTAACTCCATGAATTAATGGTCTCCAAAAGGTTATGTCAGAAATGGTCCTCTTCAGGTCTTGCAGACTAAAGGCTATGGTGTCTTTACTGAATAAATTCATCTAATTTTTTTATTTTGCTCTTTTCCTACTGCTCTCCCATTACTGTCTTTTCCAGTGAGTCTTGTCTTCTCAGTACAGGTCCAAAGTAGGTCATTTCAGCTTCTAGTGAGAGTTTGGACTTAATTAAATCTAGCACCCACTCAATTGTCTTTCTGGCTGTCCACAGTATTAATAAAACTCTTCTCCAACAGCACATTTCCAATATAAAATATACAGTATAACAAAATTCCACCAAAATAACTCACATTCTTTTCATAGAAAATAACCCAAGCACCATGGTGTACTTACAGCACAGCACAAGGACAAAAAGTTGCGCCAACCAGGAAGCATGAATCTCCATGCTGAATGTCTCAAGAGCCGGAAGCAGCACAGACACAAGGAGGAGGAACAAACAAGGCGAAAGGCACTTCTGAAGCTGCCCCAGTCTTCCCCAAAGCCTTCCAGAACCGCACTCTCAGATTCAGAACGTGTTCTTCATTCCACAGCATCAGGTCCTGAACAGGCACTTGGTCTTGGTGCGGAGTTTGCTTGCACCAAATCCCACCCTTCCGCTGCTCCTCCCTGCCCAGAGATGCATGGAAGCAGCCGCTGCTTCCAACAGCCAGCTGGAATGCATTTCCTCTTTGGTTCCTCCTTCCCCTGCCCCCCCCCCCCCCGCCCAAGCTCGTTTCGGCTTGAGAAGCAAGCTGAGGATGTTGCGGTTTTTCCAGGATCCTCCAGGGGAAGAAAAGCCCAGCTGAAAAAGACACAACCAAGACGAGAACAAGGGTCTCCCCACAGAATGCGACTACAGAGGACTCCGGAAAGAACAGCCGCTGCGATTCCGTGTTTCTTTTCTCTCGAGCCTCGTACCTGCGCGGGAAACTCAGCTGCTGCGGCGCCTAACCCGTGCGTAATTCTGTGCCCATTTTGTCCTCCTATTGTAGTAGTCCTTTTAGGTCATTCCCTCGGCACAGTTCGCTGACAATTAGAATCATATCTCCCTTCAAATATTTTTCATGTTTAGAAGGCTTTAATTTGTCCGTTCAGAGTAAGCCCTTATCAAAGACAGCTCAACTTTGCCTGTTCAGGGAGAGAGGAACTTTTGGCAAGAAAATAGTTTGGCTGAGGTGGAGGGCCAGAGTATTCTGATGTGGGCGAAGTTCCACGAAATCTTATATTAAAATATAACAATCTTTAAGGCCACAACGATTTTTTTATTTTTATTTTGTTTTTGCCTGATATTCTGAAAAGGTTGACTGAAAACAATGAGCTGGAGTAGAGCTACAATGTGGAATTAATGCAACAAAGCAGTTCAGGTGCATGGTGACAGCAGTGCCTTGAATCAAACTCAGAATCACCAAACTCTCTAGTGTGGGGTTTGAAAAATTACAAACTTTTACACCAGTTTTCTAAGCAACTATACTCTTAGAGAGCTGGCTGGATAGCTGAGTGAGTTAGGTATCTGGCTGTGGAGCCAGAGGTTGGGACTTTGATTCCCCACTGATTCCCCTACCTCCTTCACATAGAGCCAGCCTGTATGGTCTTGGGCAAGCTGCACAATCCCAGGATGCTCCCAGAAGAAAGGACTGGAAAACCATTTCTCAGTATTCTGTACCTAGAAAACCCTGAAAAAGGGTTGCCATAAATCTGAATTGAATTGAAATTTCCCTTGTTGAAAATTTAAGCACTAGCCCAGATCAGTATCAATATTAACCAGATAATTATGATCAGAAATCTAGTCCAAGGAAGGGGAATAATACAACTCCCTTTTATTCTACAGTATGTTAAAATCACTACAAGTCTTTGCTTTGACAGCTCAATATATTATTTTGTCCACAGCAACTTAGTTCACAACAGGGGGAAATTATCAAGTGATGATGAGTCTTGGTAACCTAATGTTGACAAAAGGTGTCTTCAGCAGTGCAGCTCACCCGTCTTCAGGTGAAGACAATCTCCAGTTAACATGAAGCAAAGCTTCACTGATGGAAAAAGCAGGTAAATCCTAGAAGTTTCTGACTGAATAAATTATCTAACAATGGAGCCCTGGTCCAGTTCATAATAATAACTTCTAAATTTAAGCACATATTACTACAGTGTGTTTGAATAGTGTTCTTATTATGGAGAAGCTGTAGTCATATTCCTGAAGTTATATTTTTGTGTATGTTGGGTTATGAGGGCCTGTTTTACACACTATTGTACACACTGGATGTTTTATATGCTTAAAACTGATAAATCTCCTTTTTAAAGAGCTAGGTGCTCTTCTTCCGAAGAAGAAGACAAACTGAATGTTAATTCATGCTGATTATTCAGGAGGCTGGCCATTGTCTCCTAACATTCCTATTCCAACACACTGTGAGCCACTTTGGTAAGAAAGCTACTTTTTACATCCCAGGTATAAATGTAAGGATATCATTTACATCTGTCATCACTTATCTTTGGATATCTTGCAGCTAAAGGAGGCCAAGGAACAAGAGGAGTACAGTGTTCCAGCTGACAATACCCTTGGGAACTATTGGGGAGGTGAGGCAAGTTCTGCTGGTGAGGTGTGAGACAATGAGGAGAGCCTGGCGTATGTGAAACCCATTTGCCCAAGAGAAAAGCAACAGCTTAGGAGAACCAAAAGAAAAGGAAAGCACCACTACTGGGGAAATCCAGGGAATATGATAATGAAATAGTTACAGAATGGTTACAGAGGAAGGGGCAACCTTTTTGGGCCTTTAGCAGGATTGCAAAATTCCATTCCCTGAGATTCAGGGCCATAACATGAGATCAGGGTGTAGGCCTCTTGATGTCATAGAGGCAGGCAAACAGGCATAGGGATGAGATGGAACTGCTTTTGCGCTAGCTGACTGTGGAAACAGGCATAAAGAGGATCCAGGCAACTAGACAAAGAATTTGACTAAAACCTAGCTGACCAAGTGATAGGGCAATCCCCAGCAAAAGCAAAAAAGAAATTCTGTGGCTGGGCAGATGACCTCAATAGTTACAGCAATTTCCATGATCATCATATGCAGCCTTATGTACAGAACCCATGACATGCAGGGAGTTTTTCTAGGCCCCATGTTGTTGTAGTAGTTTATGGAAGACCCATCAGCAGCCATAGGGAAGTTTGTTTTGTTGCAAGACTGCACTGCTGCCACCAGGGCTGTTGCAACAAAAGTTGTGATGCTGGCCCTGCTCCGAATGGCCCAGTTGCATGCCAGACTAATCTTATCTCATCAGGCAACCTCCCAGGTAGATGGTGGGAATGTTGTAGACGTAATAAATTTTGACCTCAGCAAAGTCTTTGACAAAGTGCCCCGTGATATTCTGATTTACAAGTTAGGTATGGGCTGGATAGAACAACTGTCAGGTGGATAAACAGTTGGTTACAGAACTGTACTCAAAGACTGCTTATCAATGGCTTCTTCTCAAACTGGGACAAAGTATTAAGTGGGGTAATACAAGGCTCAGTCCTGGGCCCAGTGTTCTTCAATGACTCGGATGAGGGAGTCTAGGGGATACATATCAAATTTGTAGATGACAGACAACTGGGTGGAAAAGCTAATAACTTAGATCAGGGGTTGTCAACCCCTGGTCCGCGGCCCGGTGCCGGTCCATGGGCTTGCCGGAACTAGGCCGCGGATACGGATCTCCGCCCCCCTGCACCCACGCACGGTGGGCGTGTCGTGCTCGCACGCGGGGTGTGTCGCACCCATGCAGTGGGCATGTTGCGACACGCCCCCGCAAGCGTGACACGCCCACCGTGCGAGCATGACACACCTGCCGCGCTCGTGCGGGGGTGCCCCCGCCCCCCCTGCACATGGAGCTCGCTACCCGCAGCCAGTCCACAACCGCAAAAAGGTTGGGGACCGCTGCCTTAGATGACAGGAACAAAATTCAAAAAGATCTTGATAGGCTTGAGCACTGGGTTGAAAACAATATCATTAAATTTAAAAGGAATAAGTGCGAAGTTCTACATCAGGGGAGGGGGAACCAAATGCACAGTTACAAGATGGGGGATACTTGGCTCGATAATATTATGAGTGAAAAGGATCTTGGAATAATTGTAGATAAGAAGCAGAATATGAGCCAACAGTGCAATGTGGCCACAAAAAAAGCAAATGCTATTTTAGGATGCATTAACCTCTAGTCTCCAAATCCCGTAAGATTCTAGTCCCTCTCTATTCAGCATGGCTAGGCCTCTTCTCAAGTACTGTGTCCAGTTCTGAGCACCACACTCAAAGGAGGATGCCAAAAAACTGAAGCAAGGAGGAAAAACTCCTTAACTATTAGAGCAGTACAACAGTGGAACTAATTACCTGTGGAAGTGGTGAGTGCTCCAATGCTATAGGTATTCAATTGGACAATCATCTGTCGGATCTGCTTTGTTTTGGATGCCTGCGTTGAGCACTTAGTGGCCCTTCCAACTCAATTATTCTATGAGTTATTCTAGTTATTCTATTCTAATAATTATTTTAGAATAATTCTAGTTATGAATTATTCTAAATTTTTTATTTTTATTTTTATTTTGGGATGTTGATATTATTTTAATTGTTTTTTATATATGATGTACGCCGCCCAGAGTAGTCGAAATGACTAGATGGGCGGGATAGAAATATAATAAATAAATAAATACATGATTCTAAGTTGTGGTGCCAACTTATCCAGTATTGGTTGCCAAGAAATTTCTGTCCTCACCTGGAGACTCTGAAACACATAGTGTGCTTCTCTGAAACCACTCTGAAACCACATAGTGGTTTCCTGAGACTTCAGCTAGCAATACCAGTCTCCAACTAGGCAACAGTTTTTTGGATGCAATATCAGTTGCCCACCACTTATCTAAATTGCTTGTGCAGATGCAGGACAAAGTTCCAAATAGAGTAGTCCCAGAACGAGCTGGAATTTTTAGCATGTATACATTACTGAAACAGCGACAGCTACGTTGGCTTGGGCATGTCGTGAGAATGGCTGACAGTTGGATTCCAAAAGATCTCCTGTATGGAGAACTAGTGCAGGGAAAGCGCCCCAGAGGGAGACCACAGCTGCGATACAAGGATATCTGCAAGCGGGATCTGAAGGCCTTAGGAATGGACCTCAACAGATGGGAAACTTTGACGTCTGAGTGTTCAGCCTCTCCCAATTTGAAGAGACACTTGTTCAGCAGGCCGAGGTGAAGAGCCAGTCCCGAAACCAGCAAAACCAGGGAGCTGGACAGGAGACAGATTGTATTTGTCTTTAGTGTGGAAGGGATTGTAACTCTCGAATTGGTCTTCTCAGGCACACTAGACGCTGTTCCAAGACCTCTATTCAGAGCACGTTACCATAGTCTCTCGAGACTGAACGATGCCTACACACATGTGCAGATGCTGATTATAAGCATAAAATTACAGACCAATGAGATATTGATCTTGGGGATGTGTCTGTTTTTTGTTAATGTGACAAATCATGCATTTTGAACAAGCAAGCAGTGCATTTAGACTCGCTGCATTTTGACATGGAAATGGATTTCTATATCTCGAAAATAAAAGTATGCATTTTACCTCCAGCTCTGGAGAGCGAAGTCAAGTGGGCCTTAGAAAGCATGGCTAACAACAAGGCCAGTGGAGGTGATGGCATACCAGTTGAACTATTTAAAATCTTAAAAGATGACACTGTTAAGGTGCTACACTCAATATGCCAGCAAGTTTGGAAAACTCAGCAGTGGCCAGAGGATTGGAAAAGATCAGTCTACATCCCAATCCCAAAGAAGGGCAGTGCCAAAGAATGCTCCAACTACCGTACAATTTCACTCATTTCACACTCTAGCAAGGTTATGCTCAAAATCCTACAAGGTAGGCTTCAGCAGTATGTGGACCGAGAACTCCCAGAAGTACAAGCTGGATTTCGAAGGGGCAGAGGAACTAGAGACCAAATTGCTAACATGCGCTGGATTATGGAGAAAGCCAGAGAGTTCCAGAAAAACATCTACTTCTGCTTCATTGACTATGCAAAAGCCTTTGACTGTGTGGACCACAACAAACTATGGCAAGTTCTTAAAGAAATGGGAGTGCCTGACCACCTTATCTACCTCCTGAGAAATCTATATGTGGGACAGGAAGCAACAGTTAGAACTGGATATGGAACAACTGATTGGTTCAAAATTGGGAAAGGAGTACGACAAGGCTGTATATTAACTTATATGCAGAATACATCATGCGAAAGGCAGAATTGCATGAATCCCAAGCCGGAATTAAGATTGCCAGAAGAAATATCAACAACCTCAGATATGCAGATGATACCACTCTGATGGCAGAAAGTGAGGAGGAATTAAAGAACCTCTTAATGAGGGTGAAAGAGGAGAGTGCCAAAAATGGTCTGAAGCTTAACATCAAAAAAACTAAGATCATGGCCACTGGTCCCGTCACCTCCTGGCAAATAGAAGGGGAAGATATGGAGGCAGTGACAGAGTTTACTTTCTTGGGCTCCATGATCACTGCAGATGGTGACAGCGGCCATGAAATTAAAAGACGCCTGCTTCTTCGGAGGAAAGCGATGACAAACCTAGACAGCATCTTAAAAAGCAGAGACATCACCTTGCCGACAAAGGTCCACATAGTCAAAGCTATGGTTTTTCCTGTAGTGATGTATGGAAGTGAGAGCTGGACCATAAAGAAGGCTGACCGCCGAAGAATTGATGCTTTTGAACTGTGGTGCTGGAGGAGACTCTTGAGAGTCCCCTGGACTGCAAAGAGAACAAACCTATCCATTTTGAAGGAAATCAACCCTGAGTGCTCACTGGAAGGACAGATCCTGAAGCTGAGGCTCCAATACTTTGGCCATCTCATGAGAAGAGAAGACTCCCTGGAAAAGACCCTGATGTTGGGAAAGTGTGAAGGCAAGAGGAGAAGGGGATGACAGAGGACGAGATGGTTGGACAGTGTCATCGAAGCTACCAACATGAATTTGACCCAACTCCGGGAGGCAGTGGAAGACAGGAGGGCCTGGCATGCTCTGGTCCATGGGGTCACGAAGAGTCGGACACGACTTAACGACTAAACAACAACAAAAAACAACCATCACTAATTGCTGTGAGGATATGGGTTTTGTAGTGCTTGTTTCCCAGGACTTGCGGGTGTTTCATCTTGCTTAGATACTGTTCCTGTGAAGATGAGCCAAGGCTGTTTCTCAGGACTGATAACCAAAATATTCCTTACTAATGGTATACCAGCATACCAGCCTGGGATGAGAGAAGGAGCTGTGGAAAGTTACAAGTTGGGTGTGGAGTTGCAGACAAAGGACTGTATGCTGATTGGATACCATCATGGGACAGAGACTTTAAGTTATAGAAGAGGGGCACTAAGTAAGTTGTGGTGTGTGTGTGTGTAAGTTGGAGAAGGAGAAGAAGATGGAGGACAGGTTTACAGCCTTTGTTGACTGATTGGAGACTTAGTCATGGTAATTTAGAATAGCCTAGCAATTAAGTAGTAAAGTTATTAGTATTTTATTGTTTTATGGGAAAGTCTTACAGGATCTTACTTAATACCTAGATGCTTTGCATTTAGCCAGTACAATTGTATCTTTTTGTATTTTTTTTTGTTTTACAATTTTTTACTCTTTTTAAATAAATATTATTTTACCCAAGCATGATTCTTGGGGGCAAGGGTGAGAGTGCCTAAAGAAAGTGCCTTAGCCACAAGGTCTTTGTTATTTTTGGTTATTTGGGTGTCCTACCTGGTAAGGCTGGTGTGCAAGGACCAAAGTACACAGCTAAAGAGTTTTAAGCTCAAATAAGTGAGTAATTGAAAATCTAGGGACAGAAGCTTGCCCACAGTTTCCCAGTCACACACCTACTAGATCTCACCCAGTCTAGAATGGAAAGGTGGTGAACTTTGGGAACTACAGTTGGCTCCTTCCCCTAGTGGAATGGCTTCTCTAAGGAGACACGTTCCTGACAGTTGCTTTCATTGTCTTTAGGTGTTATAATTTAGGTTTTGTCTGTTTTTTAAAAAAAATATTTGGGGGATATTTTGTTTATTTTATGTAACTACCTGAATGGTGCTTTGCACTAAGTTGGGTGTATACAAGTGTATGTAATAAAATAATAAATAACGCAGATTTACAGGGTCAAAAAGGAGGTTCATGTAGATTGTGTGCACTGCCAGCAAAGGATGTGAACCCAAGGAGAACTGAACTATGGCCAAGATTATAATACAGTGGAACCTCTACTTACGAACGTCCCTAGCTACGAACGATCCAACTTATGAACAGCTCCGTTTGCTAAATTTTTGCCTCTACTTGAGAACGGAGCTCCAACTTACGAACCGGAAAAAAAACTTTCCTGCCCTTTTTTTAACCTTAGGTCATCTTAGGTTTAAAAAAAAAATTCTCCCCCTAGTGGTAGAGTACGGATTAACGGCTTTGCATTAGTTCCTATGGGAGCTAATGCCTCTACTTGCGAACGGCGCCTCTAGATAAGAACGAAAAAACAGCCGGAACGATTAAATGGTTTTCAATGTATTCCTATTGGAAATTTTGCCTCTACTTATGAACGTTTCAACTTAAGAACAGCATTCCAATACGGATTAAGTTCGTAAGTAGAGGTTCCACTGTACTCTATCTACACCGTACGTTGATGTACCTGTCACATCTCTTGAAACTTCTTGAATTTCATATTGAAAAACCATAAAGCAGGTAGTACAAGAACGGATACCAAATGCAGCAAGATCAGCAGATCCCTATGTGAAGGCTTTCCCCTCATAATTTTGGCCAATGCATTTTTGGGTTTCTGTGTGGGATTGTATCAGATTTGACTTTTCTTCTGTTTTTTTGTGTTGTTCCAACACAAACCAAAGAAATGAACATGTGAGTACCAAAACATTTGCAACTGCAACAATTTTCTGAGAGAAGAGTTGCATTTTCTGACAGAATTGCAAGGGTGCCAATATTTTTGGCCATGACTGTATGTAGACCAGAAAAGGCAATGGACATCCTGGATTTTATGTGAGAAGTTAAGGGGGGAAAAAGATAATGCAGAAACAGAATCTATCATGGGGTTACTTCCCTGGGCACAATGTAATTAAACAAAGTGCGCACAAGCATTAGGGAGAAGCCAATCAGCAGCAAACAAATGTTCCTCATATGTCTAACTATATGGTGCCTGGGTTACTCATATCCCTGTGGCCTTAGGGGATCCTAGTCTGCCATTGTCCAAGGGAGGCCACAGATGCCCACATCAACTTTATTCATGGCTGAAAAAGAACTTTCCCAGGATTCCAACCTAAAAATCTCTAAATGAGCCTGACTTGCTAATGTGTCAGCAGCATCATCACTGATATTCTTTACTGTCTTTCTCAGGACATTAATCCTCTTCAATCCTCCTGTAGCGTTCACCCCGCGTTCACCCCACTCATGAATATTTATGTTGAGATTTGCATGCACCAAGGAGAAGGGAGTAAGTAGGTGGTTGAGAGTGGAAGAAGAAGGTTGTTTAGTTGAGAGTTAACGACATTGACTGGACTTTTATCACCTGTAACAATAAACAATTTCGACTTGGTTCTTAAATGATACATTGCCCCGGACCTCTGTCATTAATAATGAATAAAGTTTATGCAATCAACTGGTGGCAGCTGAACGACACGTAGCTTGTGCCTCTGCTCGGTGAAACAACCAAGGGACTGGCGTGAACGTGACAAATGGCTAGAGTAGCATTGAATTACCATGGGTGGTCTGGTATATGGAAAGTAGCTGTGTCAAATCAAATCCCAGTTCCTTGTCTGATTGGTTTGGATCTCTCAAAGCATGTGCAGAGTGTTTGCATGGTAACCCGCTCTCAGGGAAGGCAGATTGTAGCCACTGAGGAAAGCATGGGAATCCCAACCATTGAAACTTTTGTTGAAAGACCCAGTTTAGGGGAACATCCTGAAATAAGGTGCTGAAATAAGGTGCTGAAATAAGGTGATTTGGTGCTGATGAAAAATCCTAATAGTTCCTCCTTTATTAAGGAACAAAAGGAAGATAGCACCTTAAATGATTGCTTTGAAAAAGTTAAGGAGAATCCCATTCCACTGTCCCCTGAACATCCAGAGAGGTATTGTGTGGACAAAGATAGGGAGGTTTTAATGGCACCTTGTAGGGGTGGAGACGGGCCCCGCAAACAGCTAATTGTCCCTGTTAAATACCAAGAAAAGGTTCTGGAAAAAGCACACAAAGATGTATTTGGTGCACACACGGGCATCTCTCACACTACACCACAAAGGGTCGCACAGAATTTTTATTGGCCAGGGATGGGGCAGCAAATTAAGCAATATTGCCAAACCTGTGATACTTCCCAGAAGCGAGGTACTGGAAATGACAAAACTAGAGCTAAACTATGCCCATTGCCTGTTATCTCGACCCCTTTCGAACGTTTAGGTCTGGACCTGGTGGGACCCCTACCCAGGGCGGAACACAAATCCCATCTAGAGGTCGTGTTGCAAAAGTTACGTGATGCCGGTTTGTCAGTGAAAGTGGCTAAATGTCAAATTGGGAACTCTGAAATAAGGTAACTAGGGTATCTAGTCGGAGGGGGGATGATCAAGCCCCTAGATGCAACGATAGAAGCTATTGATACTTGGCCCACCCCAACTTCTAAAAAGAAACTCCAAGCGTTCCTTGGGTTAGCTGGATATTATAGACGTTTTGTCCCGAAGTTTAGTGAAATAGCTGCTCCATTAACAAACTTAACCCAAAAGAAGCAAGCTGAAAACATCCAGTGGATGTCAGAATGCCAGGTGGCCTTTGATCATCTGAAGAGGGCGCTGACTTCAAAACCTGTCATTGCACCGGACTTCGACTGTGAGTTCATCATTTACACGGATGCGTAGAACGTGGAACTGGGAGCTGTGCTGTGCCAAACAGATGACAATGGGAGTCAACATCCAGTGACTTACATAAGCAAGAAACTCCACCTGGTGTGAGACATTTATCCACTATTTAAAAAGAGTGTCTAGCTATCATATGGACACTGCAAAAGCTGAGGCCCTACATTTGGGGAAGTTCGTCCTCTGCACCGACCATTCGCCTTTGCTGTGGCTAAGAACTATGAAATCTACGAGGGGTGCTGATAAGTATTGAGCCTTACCCAGAAAAAATTGAGCTAGGAAGCTATAAATTGCAGGGTGTATTGGCCAATTTGTCTATATTCAATGGTGCAAAAATCAACTACCTATGATTTTAACTTATCTTTCATTTTCAGCTCCAAAGTGAACATGGCAGCACCTCCAGAAAAGTTCAATGTGGAAGAGCATAGGACCATAATCAAGTTCCTGTTTCTCCAAGGGAAAGGTGCAAAGCAGATCCATGATGAAATGTCACAAACTATGGGTGACAGTGGCCCTTCATATGCAACAGTTAAACGTTGGGTTGTCAATTTTTAAACTGGCCATTTCGGTGTTGAAAGTGAGAAACCCAGTGGAAGGCCTGTTTCTGTCTCTGGGCCTGCAAATGTGAAAGCCATCCATGACATGATCATGGAGGACCGCCGAATATCAGCCAAAAGTATTGCTATATATCTGAGAATATCACGTGAGAGAGTTGGTGCCATTATCCACAATGACTTGGAAATGAGAAAGCTGGCAGCAAAGTGGATCCCCAAACTTTTGACAACCAAACAAAAGAGGAAACGTGTGGAGTCATCGGTGGCTGTTTTGGAACATTTTGCAAGAAATGAGTCAGATTTCCTGGGCAAACTGGTAACTGGTGATGAGACATGGATCTTATGTTATGATCCTGAGACAAAGGAACAGTCTAAGGAATGGAGGCACAGTGGTTCCCCCAGGCCAAAGAAGTTCCGAGTGCAAAGGTCGGTTCAGAAGCAAATGGCAACAGTTTTTTGGGACAAGAAGGGAGTTCTGCTGGTGGACTACCTCCAACAGGGTTCAACCATCAATGCAAAATATTACTGTGCTTTATTGACGAAGTTGAGGCAAAACATCAAGGAAAAACGTCGAGGAAAGCTCTCCAAAGGTGTCATCCTGTTGCATGACAACGCCTCGTCACACACTGCAGGTGAAACAATGGCAAAACTGAAGTCCTTAGGCTTTCAAGTGATGCCCCATCTGCCCTATTCTCCCGACCTGGCTCCTTCTGACTATTATCTGTTCCCCAAACTCAAAAAACACCTAAAGGTGATTATAAAAACGATTTGGGAGTGTTCTGGAGGCAACTAATGCTGCAAATGAGTGGTTACACCAGCAGTCGGAAGAATTTTATTTGCAGGGACTTAAGAAGCTGCAGGACAGATGTCGCAAGTGCATTGACTTCCTGGGGGAATATGTAGAATAGTGTGGCAGTTACAGCTTCCTAGCTCAATTTTTTTCTGGGAAAGGCTCAATACTTATCAGCACCCCCTCGTAATAGCAGCAAACTTACGAGATGGGTGCTGATTTTGCAAGACTTTGATTTTGAAATCCGCAGTGTAAAAGAATCTCAGAATGTGGTCGCGGACGCTTTGTCTAGGCCAGATGACTAGAAAAAAATTATCCTATTTTTAATCCGAGTTCAATATTAACTGTTCTGTTTATGTAATAGTTATGTGATATGCTTAAAGTGCAAAATTTGCTTGGATATTAATAAACTAAGAGGTATGTATGTATCCTTAGTAATGTAAGAGGTTAATATTTGCATTCTTCCATGAACCTTCGTTTGTTTATGAGGGCAAACCATTAAGTTTCCCCTCCTAAAACAAACTAATTAAGGGGGGAGGGATGTAGCGTTCACCCCGCTCATGAATATTTATATTGAGATTTGCATGCACCTATAAGAGTTGGTGGGGTGGAGTTAAAGGGGGAGAAGAAAAGGAGAAGGGAGTAGGCGGTTGAGAGTGGAGGAAGAAGATTGCTTAGTTGAGAGTTAACGACATTGACTGGACTTTTATCACCTGTAACAATAAACAATTTCGACTTGGTTCTTAAATGATACGTTGCCCGGACCTCTGTCATTAATAGTGAATAAAGTTGATGTAATCAACTGGTGGCAGCTGAACGACACATAACTTGTGCCTCTGCTTGGTGAAACAACCAAGGGACAGGCGGGGGGGAACGTGACACCTTCATGTTGCAAACCTGTAACATGAAGGATATATACTTTTTGTTTATGTTGCTGCAAAATAACACAGATGAACTTGTTACCAAGACACCCTGTTGCTGAAGATCTGAAATTTAATTCAACACAGGGCTTGTCCAGATAGGTGAAAAGAGCATACCAGAAGTAGAGAGAGTTTAGTATGCTCAACAGATGAGATAAAAAATAAACAAATAAAACAATGGTTAATATAGTCAATATTATATAAACATGGATACTATTAAATATATATTAAATATACATTGCATATAATTAACTTATAAAATAGAAATGTAATAAAGTAATCAATATAATATTTTTAAAATAACATTTCATCCCAGCAAGCTATTATTGCTGCACAGAAACTGGCCACTTTAAGTATTACTGCTCCACCAGCAGACAATATATATAGGACTCATCAGATCTCCCTGGTGTGTTTAGGAGAACTGGAGAAAATAAATGTTATGGAGGCTGTTATAAAAGAACCAATACAACCAATGCTCTACTGTTTCCACCACACCAGCCTCCCAAGGGCATAAATACACATCATCAGGAATATTGTAACTTCCTTTCAGCAAAGCATTAAATTTTCACAGTGTAAACACTTTCCTATATTTTGGAATGGTTAAAATACTCAGATGGCTTGCAGGTTAAAAAAAAGCTTGGCCCCATCACTAAATGCAAGATAGCTATCCTGATGAAGTTGTAACTCAGTGGTCTTAATAAGCTGGTCTAGCTCCTGTTTCACTTTTGTATGACCCATTGCTTTCCATATAGCAAGTCAAAATACAGTGGTGCCTCGACTTACGAACTTACAACCATTTCGAGTTACGACCAGCTCCGGCCGCAAAATTTTGCTTCGACTTGCGGCTGGAGCTTCAAGTTACGATCAAAAAAAGGCAGGGGGAAAAAGGCAGGGAATTCAAACTGCTAACCGTTGGTGGCGAAGAGGCTGCTTCTTTGTAGCTCTTTTGCCCCAGCAGTTAGAGAGTGTGCGATTGGAGGAGGCTTGGGACTGCCTGGTAAGGTAAGGTGCTGCTTTCTGCTTTTTAAAAACTGTTCTGGGTGGGTTTTGCAGTGTGGTTTTGGGCTGGGGGAGTTATGTTTCGGTGCTATGATGGGTCTTGCAGTCTTTGTTGTTTTGGGTTTTTCCCCCATTTCCAATGGGTCTTGCAGGATTTGTTTGCTTTCTGCTTTGCTTTTTCCCCATTTCTGATGGGTCTTGCACGGTTTGCTTGCTTTTTGCTTTGCTTTGTTTTTGCATTTCCGATGGGTTTTGCACGGTTTGCTTGCTTTCTGCTTTGCTTTTCCCCCATTTCCGATGGGTCTTGCACGGTTTGTTTGCTTTTCTCCCCCCCCCCCCCCACTTCAGCCAGAATGGATTAATTGCATTTCAATGCATTCCTATGGGAAATGGTGCTTCGACGTATGACCATTTCGAGTTACGACCATCTTCCGGAACCAATTAAGTTCGTAAGTCGAGGCACCACCGTATAGGGGCACCCCAAACAAAAAAATAAAACTTTGAAACTGGATCTCCAATCAGCACCAAATCCAGCACAATTTTTAGCAAATGGAAATATAGTCTGCTTTTGCCCTGTGCCAAGTTAAAGGACAATTGGGCAAATGGTTTTTGAATTGATTTTTGAAAAGTAAAGCTGTTCCTTCCCCACCCCCAGTGCAAATACCTTTTCCATATACAGGTTTAAAACAGATCAAATACATCGAAAAGACCAAACTTGCTTATCTTGAAACAGAATGGTGAGTCCCAGCCCATTGTTGTTTTTAAATTTGGAAGGAATCCAGGTACCCGGGGGGGGGGGGGGGATAATACTGACTGAAAAAAGCCATCTGATGGGGGGGGGGGGAACTCTTGAGTTTCTGACTTACTTTATTACTAACTGGTTATCAGCATGAAGGTTATAAGCATTGAGAGCCAGAAGGGAGGTCTGAACTTTTGACCCTGCCAGTCAGAACCAAATTAAATGACTCTCAGGAGAACTTTTTAACTCCTTCATGGCCAAACAGCCATGACATTATAATGAGATGTTATTGAAATCTGATTTGTTTCCAACTGTGCAAATGCATTTGGCATACAACTTTGAGGACTGGATTCCATTGCAGCAAAATTACAGCACACGGGGGTGTGGCCTGGAACAAAATGGTGATAGGCTGAACTTCCCTAACGCTCCTGCCCAGTGGAAACAGAAGGCAGAGAAAAGGACAATCTGGTGAATATGGATAAGTAAAATGTTATGCTTTATGAAGCATAGTCCCCCAGGGGAGTAGGAGAGAAGCAAGAGTGAATTAAAGTGAAGCGGAACGCCTGCAGCAGTGGTTGGAAGAAGGGGAGGGGAGAGCTTCGGCAACAAAGTGGGAAAAGAGGGAAAGTGAGGAATCATCCCTGTCCCCTGATTACTGGCTGCGAGGCTAAAAGAGTAACACCCCGCTGGCTGATGAGAGCCGCTTAAGCTGACGAAGCTGAATGGAATGTAATAAATCAATTTAAAAGCCTCCTACTAATACCAGGAAAATAAGAGTCACAGATAGAGATGGGCGGAGATAACAGGCAGAGATAACAAGGGTCCACTCACCATTCCACTGCTGCTGGGTCCGCGCTCCAGAGCTCGCTATGGATTAGCCACTCCTGGCAAGAGGTGGGATAATGAGCCTCTCTGCCAGGTTGAAGAGTCGCTAATCCACCGCGAGCTCCGGAGCGATAGGAAGGGAGCGCGGAGCCCACAGCAGCAGCGGAACGGTGAGTGGATGATCTGGCCCCAGGGGGCCAGACCCTCGTTATCTCCACCTGTGGGGGGTATTCGTATACATATATGAATACCCCCATCTCTAGTCACAGATCAAAGAACTTATGGATGCTTAGATGAACTGCATAGATGAACGGCCTGTAACATCTGATTGCTGCCTATTTCTTGAGCCCAAAATACTCCCTGGTGTATGAAAAAAATGAATAAATAGAAAGAAAATAGACAAACAAGCTAAATCAAAAGCAAAACTAGAGGAACTCTGAAAAGCACAGTAAGACTTAGTGAAGTTGTGCTATGCAGGATTGATAAACTGCTCTTGAGCTCCATTTGCTGGGGATTTGTATAATCACCCCTAGAATCCTTTTAATTGTTCTTTTGACTCAAATAATTGCTGGACACTATTAAAACAAGTGGGACTGTGTATAATTCTGGATTAAAGAAGGATATTAATGAGACAAGGAAGATCAAGACAGAGTTGCAGTGAAAAACAGAGAAAATAGAAACAGAGAAAACTCTGAATCAAGATCAGCATCCAGATCTGGATCCAAATTTTCTAAGCCCTCTCACCATAATTTAAAGAGGTTGTCAGAAGCTTCAGTAGAAACAAATATGGCACAGAAATTGCAAAAAACACAAGAGAGAGGGGCCCTAGGGCTGATCCAGAACCTATTGATAAAGATTATACTAGAAGCCATAACAAAAGTTAACAAAAACGTCTTAGCTTCAGAACAAAAAATACAGAACCTTGATAAGAAACTTGCCAAAATGCAAGAAGATTATAAGAAATTAAATGGTAAAACCAGGACTCATGTGCAACATGTTGATGTGGGAGTAAAAGCATCAATTATACAAGTATTGATCTTATTCAAATTTCTGATCATGAGGGTAAACATGGAATTGTCAGTAAAAAGTGAATAGATGGAAGACAGACACAAATATCTATCGATATCAAAATGTTATAGTAGAATTAAAAAAAACTTAGAAGGGACTTGGGAAATAAATATGAAAGGAGGTGGAAAGGCGAAGATAAATTGGGATGCCATGAAGACAGACTTCAGAGGTTATGCCATAAAAGCGGCACACATGATTAAGACGCAGCAAAAGAAAAGAACTCAAGAACTAGAAGATAATACTAAGAAGTTAGAAAAAGAAGTTATAATAACTAGAGAAAAGAAGATAATGGTGGAACTACAAGCTAAAAGGAAGGAACGAGAAGGGTGACATATGGAAAAGGTTCAGAGGGATTTAATATATTTAAATAGGGATTATTTAGAATTTAGTAATAAACATTCGAAGCTTTTGGCTAAAGCATCCCCCCCGCCCCAAAGTAAGAGTAATATAGGAGTTATAATAAACCAGAATGGGGACAGAATGGGGGATAAAATGCAAGAAAAATTAGAAGCTTTTCAAAAATTTGATAAAGATCTATATACAAGTAAGAATCCTTCTATAGAAAAGACTGAAGATTATATGAAAAAGAATTTTAAGAAAGTATTAACAAATGAAGATAGAGAAACAATGGAGAGAATAACTACAGAGGAAGAGATAGAAGTTATTATAAGTAAGTTAAAGGTAGGGAAGACACCTGGCACAGACAGATTAGGTCCAGAATATTATAAAATCTTCAAAAAATAATCTTATCCAAAAATGAAAGATTTATATAATAGTATACTAAGTGGAGAAGAAATTCCCTAGTTCCTGGAAAGAATCATTAACAGTTTTAATTTTAAAATTGGGTAAAAACCCTATACAGTGGTGCCTCAACTTATGAACGTCCCGACATATGACCATTTCGAGTTACGACCAGCTCCGGCCACAAAATTTTGCTTCGACTTGTGGCCGGAGCTTCAAATTACAACCAAAAAAAGTAGGGAAAAAAGGTGAGGAATTCAAATTGCTAATCGTTGGTAGGTGAAGAGGCTGCTTCTTTGTAGCTCTTTCGCCCCAACGGTTAGAGTGAGTGCGATCGGAGGAGGCTTCGGACTGCCTGGTAAGGTAAGGTGCTGCTTTCTGCTTTTTAAAAACTGTTCTGGGTGGGTTTTGCAGCATGGTCTTGGGCTGGGTGGTGGGATTATGTTTCTATGCTGTGATGGGTATTGCAGGGTTTGTTTGTTTTTTAGGTTTTTTTTCCATTTCCGATGGGTCTTGGGGAGTTTGTTTGCTTTTTTGGGTTTTCCCCCCCATTTCCGATGGGTCTTGGGGGATTTGTTTGCTTTTGGGGGGTTTTCCCCCCATTTCTGATGGGTCTTGCGGGGTTTGTTTCCTTTTTGCTTTGCTTTTTTTGCATTTCCGAAGGGTCTTGCACGGTTTGTTTGCTTTCTGCTTTGCCTTTTTTGCATTTCTGATGGGTCTTGCACAGTTTGCTTGTGTGTTGCTGCTGTTCACGGTTTTGTCTTTGTCTGATAAGCTTGCACAAACTAACACAGCAACTTCTTTGAAAACTTTCCAAACAAGATGAGGAATGGAGCAAGCCTCCACTACCAGTGGCTGAAATAGGAGATTGGCCCTTCCCAAAAGAGTCACCCCACTGAACAAAAATAACCTGAAAGGAACGTGAAATATTCCTGGCAATCAATATAAAGAAGAACATAATGGGGACATCACAAAAAACAACCACACTGTCTGTGGAGAATCTGGTCCTTGCAGCAGGATAAATGCCAACATGAATCAGCTCATAGTCTGTGAAGAAGCAATATTTCTATATGCATAATAGAGATGGGGGGTACCTAGTGTGGTGTACTGGAGACAGTAATGGACTAGGACTCAAGGGACCTGAGTTCAGTTTCCTGGCTCTGCTATGGGAACTCACTGGGAAGAGGAACTGGCAAAATCACTTCTTGAACCACTCACCTTGAAAACCTTAATGGGGTAACTATAAGTCAGTTCTGACTCAATGTCATGTAACAACAAATAAGGATGGGACATTTGGGTTAACCTGAATGAAAAAAAAATTGAAAAAGCTCTTTCTTTTGGTTTCAGGCTCTTTCACAGCTTCCCAACTGAAAATCTAAAATCCATGAGCCAGCACTCAGGAAGAGAGGGTGCTAAAACATTCAGTTTTCCTCTACTGGGTTACCTCCCTTTGACCCATATAAGTAAATCTTTCCCTTCCTATCATTTCCTCCATTCTACAAGCCCTGTTCTTCACCACTCAATTTTCTCCCCACTCAAGACCTGTTCTTTACCCCCTCTCCTGCCATTGGATCCCTGCCACAAGCTCCATTCTTCAACCTGTCATTTCCTCCCCATTGCAAACGCCATCCTCTCCTCCCCCATGAAAATATTCCGAAAGATTTCAGTGTTTTGAGATTAACCAGAATGCCTAGTTGCCCATAAGACCCCCCCAAAAAAACAAAAGAAGTCCCTACCAAAGGACCAAAAAATGAAAGCAAAATGAATGTTTTCTGCACATATCCCTAATACATAGCACTTATCATGGGAAATGTACAAAAGCTGGTACCTCATTTGCTGTGTTGTGAAAAGAACCTGTTTTGGTCCATCTATTTATGGAGTATTATTCATGACCTGTTATCTATGATGGTAGCACTATTGCATCAGCTCAAAGCCAGCCAGCAGCTATGTGCTGTGTAGTTAAAAAAGATTAAAGCAACAACTTTCAAATGCAGATAGCTTGGAAAACTGGTTAAAATAAAGAGGTTCACTGGAGAAATATGATTTTTTAAAAATAGATTAAACACATGGAAGACTACTAATTCCTTTATTCCCATATCAAGTACCAAGGCTGTTGTCAGTTACAGGACAATGCATGTTACCAACTCTTTGATAAGGTCCCCACCCCAGATAGTAGGTTTATCATTAAAACAGTTATACAGCAAGCATTATTTCAGAGCTATATCACTCATTAAATATAACCCTTGATTACCATTATTTTACATTCTACCTAAAATCCACAAAGCAGGTTTTCCACCTGCAGGCAGACATATAGTATGAGGGAAAGAATTCCTGTATACCTGCCAGGCGTGGAATGGTTCTTAGACCATTTTCCTGAAGCATAACACCAATTGAATCAGGGAGCAGGACCTAGCTATTTACTTTTTTTTCCTGAAGAAAATGTCTGGCATGAACTGGCTGTTCCCTGTACTATAACAGTCAATCATGTAAGCTATCTGAGCCCTTCTGTGCTTTTGCACATGGTCTTCCCTTCACAATGTCAAACTAAGGATGTGAAGAAATTTTGCTAAATTACCTATTCTTATGGAGACAGACTACCAAGTATTAATTAACTTCCACAATATTTCTTTTCTTCAATGAAACTTCTTTCTGTGGAGTTTTCTGCAATCTGCACAAAATGCACCTGTGCAAAATTACCACAAAGTCCATAAAAACTGTTTCTTCCATTCCAGCCCAAAATAGCAGTAAGAAAAAGAGGGCAATGAAGCCATGCATTAGCAAGGTGAAAGAACTCTCTTGCTCACCTCTGTTGTCAAAGGTTCACACAGGAAATGTTTTGGCACATGTAGGAATATCAAGACAAAGAAAAGATATTGTATAAAGTTATTTAATTTTTATACAGAGCACCCAATCAAAAAATGGGAGGGGAGGACAAAACAGCCCAAAACAATATACCCTGAAAAACATTTTCTTAAAAAAACGTTTTCATACTGTACAATGTGGTTTTAGCACTTTTTCTTAAAGGCTTAGAGTTCATATGGAATAAAAATGATTTACTTTCAAATAACTATTTTGGAGCGATTCTAGACTTTTATTGTTGTATGAGAAGACAAAGCACATCTGCCCCTCTCTCTTTCTATACTTTACAACTACTTTTGAATTCCTTATCTGTCTTTTAAACTGCAGTATTCACCACTTATTGCCCTGTGTTTTACTTAAACATGGATACTTGTTCATCAAGTTGATTTTTTTAATCCAGTGAATTTGAGGGATGACCAAGAGTTCCACAAAACAACTTGTTATAGGCAAAGAATGATAGAATTCTTGATTTCAAAGGAAACGAAAGCAGAGTGCAGCCGCACAGGTCTGCTGGATTTTTTTAAAAGCCGATTTTAATAATCTCTGAACAAAGATAAGTAAGGTCCCATGGCAGGAAATTCTAACAAGAAAAGGAGTCCAAGAAGGGTGGGAGTTTCTAAAAAAAAAGAAAAAAAAAAGAAAAGAAATTCTAAAAGCACAACTACAAGCAGTTCCAACAAGAAAAAAGGTGGGAGGCAGCAAAAAAGGCCAGTGTGGCTTCACAAAAAGTTCAGGGAAGACCTGAAAACAAAAAAAGGCATGTATAGGAAGTGGAAAGAAGGCCAGGTCACCAAGGAAGAGTATGGACAAGTAGCAAGGAAATGCAGGGATGGCATCGGGAGGGTAAAGGCTGAGAATGAGCTGAGATTAGTTACAGACACTAAAAGCAATAAAAAAGCATTCTTCAAGTATGTGCGAAGAAAAAGAAAAAGAAAAGAAATAGTGGCACAACTACACAATGGAGATGGAAAAATGATAACAGATGACAAAGAAAAGGCAGAGGTGCTCAATTCCATCCAATTACCTCACTCTTTTCCCACAGGACAGACAATGAACCTCCAGACAAATGTGAAGTGCAAGTGGAGGGGGACAGGATTTCAGCTGGAGATTGATAAACAAATAGTGAAGGAATACCTTATCACCTTGAACGAGTTCAAATCTCCAGGGATGGATGAACTGCATCCAAGAGTATTGAAGGAATTGGCTGAAGAACTCTCAGAAGTGCTGTCCATTATTTTCTTGAAATCATGGGAAACAGGTGAGGTGCCAGATGATTGGAGGAGGGCTAATATTGCCCCTATCTTTAAAAAGAGCAAAAAAGAGGAACCACTACAGGTGAGTCAGCCTGATGTCAATCCCAGGGAAAATTCTGGAACAAATTATACAACGGTCACTATGCAAGCACCTAGAAAACAAAGTTGTAAGAACTAGAAACCAACATGGATTTGTCAAGAACAAATCCTGCCAGACTAATCTGATCTCATTTTTTGATTGGGTAATTCCCCTGATACACAGGGGGAATGTTGTAGACATAATACATCTTGACTTCAGCAAAGCTTTTGACAAAGTGCCCCATGACATTCTGATTAGCACGCTAACTAGGTGTGGGCTGGTTAGATCAAGTGTCAGGTGAATACACAGTTGGCTAGAGAATCATACACGGAGGGTGATGATTAATGGCTCCTTCTCTAACTGGGAGGAGGTAACAAATGGGGTACCCCAAGACTCAGTCCTGGGTCTGGTGCTCTTCAACAGATTTATTAATGAATTGGATGAGGGAGTGCAGGGAATGCTTCTCAAGTTTGCAGATGACACAAAATTGGGTGGAAAAGCTAATACCCTGAAAGACTGAAACAAAATTCAAAATAATCTTGGTAGGCTTGAGCACTGGGCTAAAAACAAGAGAATGAAATTCAACAGGGATAAGTGCAAAGTACTGCGCCTTGGAAAAAGAAACCAAATGCACAGTTACAAGATGGGAGATACCTCACTCAACAATACAACAAGCAAGAAGGATCTTGAAATTATCATAGATCACAAGCTGAATATGAGCCAACAGTGTGATGTGGCTACAAAAAAGGCAAATGCTATTTCAGGTTGCATTAACAGAAGTATAGTTTCCAAATACCACAAGGTGTTCACCTCTATTCAACACTGGTCAGGCCTCACCTTGAGTATTGTGTGCAGTTCTGGACACCACAAGAAGGATGTTGACAAATTGGAACAAGTTCAGAGGAGGGCAACACGGATAATCAGTGGGCTGGAAACAAAGCCCTATGAGGGAAGACTGAAAGAATTGGGCATGTTTAGCCTTGAGAAAAGAAGACAGAGGTGATAACACTTTTCAAATACTTGAAAGGCTAAGAGGAAGGATAAGGCTGTTAAAATTCCTGCTTGGTCAAGAGATAAAGCTTTAGATAAAACTTCTGACAAACCGTCGGATCGTAGCTTGGAACGCTTGAAGAGGGTGGAGGCGGCAGTTTCACCAGCCCAAGCCGTAGATAAGCAGGAAGCAATGGACAAACTGATGTGGATTGTGAAGGACATGTCCTGTAAAATGAGTCAGGAGTTTGAGCAAGCAGAGAGACGAGCCAAGTCTATTGAAATGAGCATTAATAAACTTCAATATCAAGTTACAGGAATGACACAGGAGTTGAAAATTGTCAAACAGAAAGTTAAAGAGCTGGGAGACAGGGCAGAAGCAAATGAAATTAAGATAAGCAGGATGGATGAGAGAATCAGTGAAACAAACAAAAACCTGATTTATCTGGAAGACAATTCCAGAAGGTCCAACATTAAAATAATGAATTTTCAATTGCAACATGGACAAGACCTCAAAAAAGAGATTATAACCTAGGTTAACTCCATAATGGGTACACAACACTTGGATGTACAGGACATAGAAAGAGCTCATTTTGTTGGTAATCCCAAAAGCCCAAGAACAAGACCAGTGGTGGTGAAGTTTTTTAATTATACAAAGAAAGAACAATTTATGAGATAAATTAAACAAAAACAAGACCAGCTGGTCTACAGGGGCACTAAGCTGCAGATTTTCCAAGATTTAAGCAGTGATTCTTTGAATTGGAGAAAATCTATGAAGCCTGTTACAGCAGTATTGATCAAAAATAATCTCAAATACCAATGGGGTCATCCTGTTTTTTTGAAAATTTGGAAAGACCAGGTTCTGTTTAAAATCTACTCTTGTGAAGAAGGTAAAGACCTGTTGAAGGCGTGGAAACTCTGGCAGGAGGAAGAGGGAGGTCAGGAGTTAACCCCAACTTCAAGCAAAAAAACAGAAGGTTGAAGCAGAAAGGACCAGATTCCTGAAGGGCTAGAAGACGGACCAACTGTTGTTCCCCCCCCCTTCCAAATCTTTTAATTCTCTGTACTTTTACTTTTCTTCTCTCTTTTCTTCATTCATATCGACTTTTTTCTCTTTCTTTTTTCTAGTTTTTAGTAATAACTATACTAATTATATTAATATTAGATAGCAATAGTAATAATAAAACTAAAATTATTAATAATTCTGGATTTTAATTGTTTCTTTACTTATAATTACAGGGGAAAGAGGGGTGGAGAATGGGGCTTCAGTGTTATCAAATATTAAGAATGCGAAAATTTAATAAAAAGAGCAGAGGCGAGAAATTCTAAAAGCACAACTACAAGCAGTTCCAACAAGAAAAAAGGTGGGAGGCAGCAAAAAAGGCCAGTGTGGCTTCACAAAAAGTTCAGGGAAGACCTGAAAACAAAAAAAGGCATGTATAGGAAGTGGAAAGAAGGCCAGGTCACCAAGGAAGAGTATGGACAAGTAGCAAGGAAATGCAGGGATGGCATCGGGAGGGTAAAGGCTGAGAATGAGCTGAGATTAGTTACAGACACTAAAAGCAATAAAAAAGCATTCTTCAAGTATGTGCGAAGAAAAAGAAAAAGAAAAGAAATAGTGGCACAACTACACAATGGAGATGGAAAAATGATAACAGATGACAAAGAAAAGGCAGAGGTGCTCAATTCCATCCAATTACCTCACTCTTTTCCCACAGGACAGACAATGAACCTCCAGACAAATGTGAAGTGCAAGTGGAGGGGGACAGGATTTCAGCTGGAGATTGATAAACAAATAGTGAAGGAATACCTTATCACCTTGAACGAGTTCAAATCTCCAGGGATGGATGAACTGCATCCAAGAGTATTGAAGGAATTGGCTGAAGAACTCTCAGAAGTGCTGTCCATTATTTTCTTGAAATCATGGGAAACAGGTGAGGTGCCAGATGATTGGAGGAGGGCTAATATTGCCCCTATCTTTAAAAAGAGCAAAAAAGAGGAACCACTACAGGTGAGTCAGCCTGATGTCAATCCCAGGGAAAATTCTGGAACAAATTATACAACGGTCACTATGCAAGCACCTAGAAAACAAAGTTGTAAGAACTAGAAACCAACATGGATTTGTCAAGAACAAATCCTGCCAGACTAATCTGATCTCATTTTTTGATTGGGTAATTCCCCTGATACACAGGGGGAATGTTGTAGACATAATACATCTTGACTTCAGCAAAGCTTTTGACAAAGTGCCCCATGACATTCTGATTAGCACGCTAACTAGGTGTGGGCTGGTTAGATCAAGTGTCAGGTGAATACACAGTTGGCTAGAGAATCATACACGGAGGGTGATGATTAATGGCTCCTTCTCTAACTGGGAGGAGGTAACAAATGGGGTACCCCAAGACTCAGTCCTGGGTCTGGTGCTCTTCAACAGATTTATTAATGAATTGGATGAGGGAGTGCAGGGAATGCTTCTCAAGTTTGCAGATGACACAAAATTGGGTGGAAAAGCTAATACCCTGAAAGACTGAAACAAAATTCAAAATAATCTTGGTAGGCTTGAGCACTGGGCTAAAAACAAGAGAATGAAATTCAACAGGGATAAGTGCAAAGTACTGCGCCTTGGAAAAAGAAACCAAATGCACAGTTACAAGATGGGAGATACCTCACTCAACAATACAACAAGCAAGAAGGATCTTGAAATTATCATAGATCACAAGCTGAATATGAGCCAACAGTGTGATGTGGCTACAAAAAAGGCAAATGCTATTTCAGGTTGCATTAACAGAAGTATAGTTTCCAAATACCACAAGGTGTTCACCTCTATTCAACACTGGTCAGGCCTCACCTTGAGTATTGTGTGCAGTTCTGGACACCACAAGAAGGATGTTGACAAATTGGAACAAGTTCAGAGGAGGGCAACACGGATAATCAGTGGGCTGGAAACAAAGCCCTATGAGGGAAGACTGAAAGAATTGGGCATGTTTAGCCTTGAGAAAAGAAGACAGAGGTGATAACACTTTTCAAATACTTGAAAGGCTAAGAGGAAGGATAAGGCTGTTAAAATTCCTGCTTGGTCAAGAGATAAAGCTTTAGATAAAACTTCTGACAAACCGTCGGATCGTAGCTTGGAACGCTTGAAGAGGGTGGAGGCGGCAGTTTCACCAGCCCAAGCCGTAGATAAGCAGGAAGCAATGGACAAACTGATGTGGATTGTGAAGGACATGTCCTGTAAAATGAGTCAGGAGTTTGAGCAAGCAGAGAGACGAGCCAAGTCTATTGAAATGAGCATTAATAAACTTCAATATCAAGTTACAGGAATGACACAGGAGTTGAAAATTGTCAAACAGAAAGTTAAAGAGCTGGGAGACAGGGCAGAAGCAAATGAAATTAAGATAAGCAGGATGGATGAGAGAATCAGTGAAACAAACAAAAACCTGATTTATCTGGAAGACAATTCCAGAAGGTCCAACATTAAAATAATGAATTTTCAATTGCAACATGGACAAGACCTCAAAAAAGAGATTATAACCTAGGTTAACTCCATAATGGGTACACAACACTTGGATGTACAGGACATAGAAAGAGCTCATTTTGTTGGTAATCCCAAAAGCCCAAGAACAAGACCAGTGGTGGTGAAGTTTTTTAATTATACAAAGAAAGAACAATTTATGAGATAAATTAAACAAAAACAAGACCAGCTGGTCTACAGGGGCACTAAGCTGCAGATTTTCCAAGATTTAAGCAGTGATTCTTTGAATTGGAGAAAATCTATGAAGCCTGTTACAGCAGTATTGATCAAAAATAATCTCAAATACCAATGGGGTCATCCTGTTTTTTTGAAAATTTGGAAAGACCAGGTTCTGTTTAAAATCTACTCTTGTGAAGAAGGTAAAGACCTGTTGAAGGCGTGGAAACTCTGGCAGGAGGAAGAGGGAGGTCAGGAGTTAACCCCAACTTCAAGCAAAAAAACAGAAGGTTGAAGCAGAAAGGACCAGATTCCTGAAGGGCTAGAAGACGGACCAACTGTTGTTCCCCCCCCCTTCCAAATCTTTTAATTCTCTGTACTTTTACTTTTCTTCTCTCTTTTCTTCATTCATATCGACTTTTTTCTCTTTCTTTTTTCTAGTTTTTAGTAATAACTATACTAATTATATTAATATTAGATAGCAATAGTAATAATAAAACTAAAATTATTAATAATTCTGGATTTTAATTGTTTCTTTACTTATAATTACAGGGGAAAGAGGGGTGGAGAATGGGGCTTCAGTGTTATCAAATATTAAGAATGCGAAAATTTAATAAAAAGAGCAGAGGCGAGGTTCTGGTTGCAGTTCCGCTGGACGGTGGTGGTGTGTCCCCCCCCCCCCACCTTGTGCACTCGCTAGTAGTTATGGCGGGGGAATATGGTGGGGTGGGAAAGAAGATAAATGTTCACTGGGTTGTTAGGGGTAAAGTATTGTATGTTTGGGTTATGTTGAGTTTAAGTTTTAGTCTATTTTTGTTAGTTTGTTGGGGGGAGGGGTTGCACACGGGGCCTCTTAGGAGGAGAGATCTTGAACTCAAATGGGTCAAAGAATAAGACTAGCCACTTTAAACGTGAAAGGCCTGGGATCAATAGTGAAAAGAAGAAGAATAGAAGCATTATTGAAGAAAAATAAGGTGGACATTGCCGTTCTGCAAGAGACTCATCAGTCAGAAGATGGAGTCAACGAACGTAAGATGAATAATATAGACATTTATGTAAAAAACTTTGGAACGTCTAAATCTAGAGGTGTGGCAATCATAATTTTTAAAAATGGTAAATTTATAGTGAAACAGGTAGTAAAAGATTGTAATGGTAGATTTATAATACTACAGGGTAAAATGGGTTTGGAAGAATATACTTTGGTTAATGTGTACACACCTAATAATAAACAAGGAGATTTTTACGACACGGTTATTAAAGAAATGGAGAAGGTAAAGAAGGGTTATGTTATTATGGCAGGGGATTTTAATATGGTTATGGATAAGATAAAGGATAAAACTTTTTATGATCGGAATGATGTTCTTCAAAGAAACACAATATTGAGCAAGAAGGTAAAAAATAATCAATTGAAGGATATTTGGAGGGTAATGGAAGGTGATGAAAGAAGATATACTTATTTTTCAGCAGTATATAATAGTTACTCCAGAATAGATTTTATATTCACATCTCAAGATTTAATTTCTAAGATAGTTAATACTGAGATTAATTCCATAAAAATAACAGATCATGCTTTGATGTCAATGGAGATGGAGAATAAAAAAGTTTATAAAGACTCTAAAAGGTGGAGAATGGATATTAATATTTTCCAGTACCCAGAGGTAATAGAAAAGATAAAGAAATAATAGTTAGAATTATGGACAATAAATGAAGCAGGAGGTACGAAATTAGGCCTGTTGTGGGACATGATGAAAGCAATTTCAAGAGGAATAACAATAATCCTGTAAACTGAAAAAAATTAAGGAGAAAAACGCAAAAAAACTGGAAGACTTGAGAAATTTGGAAAGCAAGTTTTTTTAGAAAGAGATAGAAGGATATTGGCAGAAATTCAGGCAAAGAGAAAGGAACTAGAAAACCTAGAGATAGAGAAAGTCCAGAGGGATTTGATGTATATAAAGAGGAATTTTTTTGAATTTAGCAATAAAAATTCAAAATTATTAGCTAGAATGTGTAAAAATAGTAGATTAAAGAACACGATTGGGGTAATTAAAGATAGAACAGGTAAGAGGTGTAATATAATGAAAGATAAATTGAAGATTTTTCAAGAATTTTATCAGAAATTATATAAAGGAAACAATGTACTGAAAGAGAATATAGAAAATTATATAAATGAGAATTTGAAAACTAAATTATTGGAATCTGATAAAAGAATACTAGAAGAAGAGATTAAAGAAGAAGAAATTGCTGATGTTATTAATAAACTGAGAAATGGTAAAATACCAGGCCCTGATGGATTGGGTCCAGAATATTATAATCTTCTTAGTTTATTTTTGATACCTAAGCTAAAAATGTTTTATAATAAAATATTGGAAGGAGAGACAATGCCACCTTCTTGGAAACACTCATTAACGATTCTTATCCCAAAACCCAACAAGGATCTAACAGATCCGGGATCTTATAGGCCTATATCTCTAATAAATCAAGATGCCAAGATTTTTACCATTAGCAAATAGATTAAATAGATTTATAGCAAATTATATTAAAGAGGCCCCTTCACGGATTGCTGCCTTGTCGTGGCGAAGGGGCTTGAGTAATTCAGAGAAGCTATGGGCTATGCCGTGCAGGGACACCCAAGACGGACAGGTCATAGTGGAGAGTTCTGACTAAACGCGATCCACCTGGAGCAGGAACTGGCAAGCCACTCCAGTATCTTTGCCAAGAAAACCCCATGAACAGAAACAAAAGGCTAAAAGATATGACGCTGGAAGATGGGCCCCTCAGGTCGGAAGGCATCAAAGATGCTACTGAGGAAGAGCGGAGGACAAGTACAAGTAGCTGCAGAGCTAATGAAGTGCTTGGGTCAAAGCCGAAAGGACGCTCAGCTGTGGACGCGCCTGGAAGTGAAAGGAAAGTCCGATGCTGCAAAGAAGAATACTGCATAGGAACCTGGAATGTAAGATCTATGAACCTTGGTAAGTTGGATGTGGTCAAACAGGAGATGGCAAGAATAAACATTGACATCCTGGGCGTCAGTGAACTAAAATGGACGGGAATGGGCGAATTCAATTCAGACGATTACCATATCTACTATTGTGGGCAAGAATCCCGTAGAAGAAATGGAGTAGCCCTCATAGTCAACAAAAGAGTGGGGAAAGCTGTACTGGGGTACAATCTCAAAAATGATAGAATGATTTCAATACGAATCCAAGGCAGATCTTTCAACATCACAGTAATCCAAGTTTATGCACCAACCACCGATGCTGAAGAGGCTGAAATTGACCAGTTCTATGAAGACCTACAACACCTTCTAGAACTGACACCAAAGAAAGATGTTCTTCTCATTATAGGGGACTGGAATGCTAAAGTAGTCAAGAGATAAAAGGAACAACAGGTAAGTTTGGCCTTGGAGTTCAGAACGAAGCAGGGCAAAGGCTAATAGAGTTTTGTCAAGAGAACAAGATGGTCATCACAAACACTCTTTTCCAACAACACAAGAGGCGACTCTACACATGGACATCACCAAATGGGCAATACCGAAATCAGATTGATTATATTCTCTGCAGCCAAAGATGGAGAAGCTCTATACAGTCAGCAAAAACAAGACCTGGAGCTGATTGTGGCTCTGACCATTAGCTTCTTATAGCAAAATTCAAGCTTAAACTGAAGAAAGTAGGAAAAACCACTGGGCTAGTCAGGTAAAATCTAAACCAAATCCCTTATGAGTACACAGTGGAAGTGAAGAAGAGATTTAAGGAACTAGATTTGGTGGACAGAGTGCCTGAAGAGCTATGGATGGAGGCTCATAACACTGTGCAGGAGGCAGCAACAAAAACCATCCCAAAGAAAAGGAAATGCAAGAAAGCAAAGTGGCTGTCCAACGAGGCCTTACAAATAGCAGAGAAGAGAAGGGAAACAAAATGCAAGGGAGATAGGGGAAGCTACAGAAAATTGAATGCAGACTTCCAAAGAATAGCAAGGAGAGACAAGAGGGCCTTCTTAAATGAACAGTGCAAAAATATAGAGGAAAATAATAGAAAGGGAAAAACCAGAGATCTGTTCAAGAAAATTGGAGATATTAAAGGAACATTTTGTGCAAAGATGGACATGATAAAGGACAAAAATGGTAGGGACCTAACAGAAGTAGAAGACAACAAGAAGAGGTGGCAGGAATACACAGAGGAATTATACCAGAAAGATTTGGATGTCCCGGACAACCCAGATAGTGTGGTTGCTGACCTTGAGCCAGACATCCTGGAGAGTGAAGTCAAGTGGGCCTTAGAAAGCATGGCTAACAACAAGGCCAGTGGAGGTGATGGCATTCCAGTTGAACTATTTAAAATCTTAAAAGATGACGCTGTTAAGGTGCTACACTCAATATGCCAGTAAGTTTGGAAAACTCAGCAGTGGCCAGACGATTGGAAAAGATCAGTCTACATCCCAATCCCAAAGAAGGGCAGTGCCAAAGAATGCTCCAACTACCATACAATTGCACTCATTTCACACGCTAGCAAGGTCATGCTCAAAATCCTACAAGGTAGGCTTCAGCAGTATGTGGACCGAGAACTCCCAGAAGTACAAGCTGGATTTCGAAGGGGCAGAGGAACTAGAGACCAAATTGCTAACATGCGCTGGATTATGGAGAAAGCCAGAGAGTTCCAGAAAAACATCTACTTCTGCTTCATTGACTATGCAAAAGCCTTTGACTGTGTCGACCACTACAAACTATGGCAAGTTGTTAAAGAAATGGGAGTGCCTGACCACCTTATCTATCTCCTGAGAAATCTATATGTGGGACAGGAAGCAACAGTTAGAACTGGATATGGAACAACTGATTGGTTCAAAATTGGGAAAGGAGTACGACAAGGCTGTATATTGTCTCCCTGCTTATTTAACTTATATGCAGAATGCATCATGCGAAAGGCTGTACTGGAGGAATCCCAAGACGGAATTAAGATTGCCGGAAGAAATATCAACAACCTCAGATATGCAGATGATACCACTCTGATGGCAGAAAGTGAGGAGGATTAAAGAACCTCTTAATGAGGGTGAAAGAGGAGAGCACAAAAAATGGTCTGAAGCTCAACATCAAAAAAACTAAGATCATGGCCACGGGCCCCATCACCTCCTGGCAAATAGAAGGGGAAGATATGGAGGCAGTGACAGAGTTTACTTTCCTGGGCTCCATGATCACTGCAGATGGTGACAGCAGCCACGAAATTAAAAGACGCCTGCTTCTTGGGAGGAAAGCGATGAGAAACCTAGACAGCATCTTAAAAAGCAGAGACATCACCTTGCCGACAAAGGTCCGCATAGTCAAAGCTATGGTTTTTCCAGTAGTGTTGTATGGAAGTGAGAGCTGGACCATAAAGAAGGCTGACCGCCGAAGAATCGATGCTTTTGAATTGTGGTGCTGGAGGAGACTCTTGAGAGTCCCCTGGACTGCAAGGAGAACAAAACTATCCATTTTGAAGGAAATCAACCCCGAGTGTTCACTGGATGGACAGATCCTGAAACTGAGGCTCCAATACTTTGGCCATCTCATGAGAAGAGAAGACTCCCTGGAAAAGACCCTGATGTTGGGAAAGTGTGAAGGCAAGAGGAGAAGGGGACGACAGAGGATGAGATTGTTGGACAGTGTCATCGAAGCTACCAACATGAATTTGACCCAACTTCAGGAGGCAGTGGAAGACAGGAGGGCCTGGCATGCTCTGGTCCATGGGGTCACGAAGGACACGACTAAACGACTAAACAACAACAACAACAATATTAAAGAGGATCAATGTGGCTTTGTAAAGGGAAGACAAATGGATAATTTAACTAGGCGAGTTTTAAATATTATATATGAGGTAGAAAAGGAAAAAACAAAGGCAACTGTTTTATCACTAGACATATTTAAGTCCTTTGATTGTGTGGAATGGCCAACATTAAAGCTGCTTATAAAGGGTTGGGGATTTGGTAGAAGATTTATAGAGGTTATAGATCAATTATATTCTGATAACACTTCAGAAGTAATAGTTAATGATGGTTTAACAGAGCGGATCTTTCTAGGCCGAGGTACAAGACAAGGCTGTCCACTTTCACCAATATTGTTTTGTATGGTTATAGAACTGTTAGCTAATGCAATAAGAAATGATGAATTAATTAAAGGATTAGGTAAAAAGGATACAATTAAGATTAATTTATTTGCTGATGACTTATTATTGACCATTAAAAACCCATTAGAAAGTATGGATAAAATTAAAAATCATTTAGAAAAATTTGGGGAAATAACAGGACTATTACCTGGCAAAAAACACAAATAATGATGTTTAATTATAATAAATATGAACAAGAAACATTTGTAAATAAATATGGTTTTAAAATGTGTAATGATATTAAATATTTAGGTATAAATATAGTTAAAGTGACTCAAAAATTAAAGGAGCAAAATTTTAATAAACTAAAAAGGGATATTAAAGATAAATTACAGGAGTATTCTAAATTGAAACTATCATGGTTTGGGAGAATCGCTATGATCAAAATTAAAATATTACCAAAAATTACTTTTTTATTCAGGATGCTCCCAATACAATTAGAAGAAGAAGATTTTAAGTATTGGCAGGGATTAATTAATGGATTTTGTAATCAAGGTAAAAAATCATGAATAAATAAAAGATATTGGTATAAGGCTCAAAAAAATGGAGGTTTTGGTATTCCTAATATAAAAAATTATTATATAGCGAATCAGTTAAGATTTATTGGAGATATTATATACAACAAAGGAAGGTTAATTTGGTGGGATATGGAATCCTCAGAAATAAATGGGAATATTGAAAAATATTTGTTTAATGTAGTAAAAAGAAATACAATAAATCAGATGAACAATCCTTTTTTAAGAAACATGTTAAATATCTGGAACAGAAATAAAAAGAAGTTATGTCCTTTTACTTCACCACTAAAATTAGTGACCAAAATAGAAAATTTCCAAGCAAACTTGAAGGGTATAGCTGATTTGTTTAAGGATAAAAAAGTTGCCAGATTGAAGGATTGGATGATTAAAATGAGATCAAAGGATCAGATTATAGTTAAACTTCAAACTAATAAACTATCATGGTATAATTATATCCAATTAGATAGTTGGACAAATGAATGGTTGAAAACTAATGGCAAATGTAGAGAATGTACTAAGTACGAACATGAAGACATGCAGAAAGATGCTTTGAGGAAGGGAGTAGTAAGTAGAATTTATAACCTAATTTTGGAACAAGAGGAAAAAGAGACAAATAGAAGGTTTGAAATCAATTTGGGAAAATGATTTAAAGACAGAAATTAAAACAGAGGATTGGACAAAAAATTGGAAGATGAGAGTTTTAAGATTAATGTCGGTAAGAATAAAGGATTTTTAAAAAAAATTAGTTTAAGGCGGTACATGACTCCAGTGAATTTAATATAATAAATTCAGACTATTCTAAGGCCTGTTGGAAATGTGATGAAGAAATTGGCACATATTATCATATGTGGTGGGAGTGTAAATGGATTCAGAAATTTTGGAAACTGATTTTTAAGGAAATCTGTGATATATTTGGAAAAGATATCGAATTCAATTCTAAAATTGCTTTGTTGTCAATTTTTGATAAGATAGAACTTGATTATTGCTCAAAGGAATTGATTTCCAATTTTATGACAAGTGCTAGAATATTAATAGCAAGATTCTGGAAAGATAAAAATGATATTAAATTAGAAGATCGGTATAATGAAGTACGGGACATTGCATTAAATGATAAATTGACTACTGAACTTAAGATGAAAAGAGGGGAAATAAGTTCAAATATTTTATGCTATTTGGGGTAGATTTATTGAATTTGTATTAGTGAAAGGAAAGGGGAAAGCCTCTAAACAACAATCAATACAATTTTGGAAAAGAGGTTCGTATTAAAAGTATTGCTCCAAAGGGTCCCGTGGGTATAGGGGTTCACTGTGTTTTAGATTGTATTAGTAAGTGTTTTATATTGTATTTGTTTTTGTTTTGGAAATTTAAAAAATAAATTAAAAAAAAAACACAAATACTTGAAAGGCTGTCATACAAAGGAGGGGCAGGTTTGTTCTCGATCATCCCAGAGTGAGGGACATGCAACAATGGGCTCAAGTTACAGGAAGCCAGATTACGATTGAATATCAGGAAAAACCTCCTGTTAGAGCCTTAAGACCATGGAACCAATTACCTCAAGATATGGTGAGTGCTCTCACCTGGCAGATATCCTTTGATTTGTACTCCTGCATTGAAAATAATTCACATGCATGGATAAGATGTGGAGTATGACCCTTGGGCTGATAACTGAAATCTTTGCTGACTCCTAACAGAACATAGCAGAGGGATAAAACTAAGAAAGATCCCAGGGAGTGAAAGAACAGGGAGAGCAAACCAGGAGTTTGACTGGAGAGAGGCAGTAAGAAAAGAGTCTACAGGAGAAAGAGATAAAAGAAGCAGAGACACTAAGGCAGAGAGGAGAGGGATTTAGATTAACAGCAGCAAGTGACCGTGAGCAGTGGTTCCAAAACTTTTCCCACTCATAGCTCCCAAATGGTGGTGGTGGCAGCGATACAAGAAGTGGTGAGGTGTGGGAGTTTGCTGACTCCATTACAGCTGAGTAAGGAGGTCACGTACCTTGAAGATTGCATCAGCCAAATGCCTACCTCATTAACACAGTTAACCTGTGCATTTGTCAGTTGTTGCTAGGCAGAATGTACTTGATGCCTTATTGGTTGTAACATGATTGCTGTGTAACCTGAGTACTGAATAAAGGGAGGTGCCGGGCGTGGGAAAAGAATTCCTTTTCCTGTAGGCACGACCGAGCATGCTTTGTTTTTGAATCTTCGGCTGCAGTCTGTTTGTTTTCTTCAGAGATCTCTCCCGTTTACTGGTGTTGGAGCTGGAGCAGGAGCTGGAGCAGGTGGTGCCCCGTGTGAGGCTTGTTTTTTGTGTGAGGTTTATTTTTCGTGTGAGGCTGTTTTTTGTGTAAGGCCTGTTTTTGTAAGGCTTAATTCTTGAGGCTTATTTTTCTGTGTGAGGCCAAAATTTTTGTGTGAGGCTTATCTTTTGTGAGGCTCGACAATTGAACCGGTTTGCACTTATCCACGCCCGGCGAAGGGTTACAGACGCGTCACGCATCCTTAGGATCCCGGGTAAGTGTTTTTTGTCCAGCTGGAATATAACCGTTATGGGTTCATCATTGTCTTCAGCCCAGAAACAATATGTGGATGACCTCCTCTATTTGTTAACTAAAAATGGACACACAGTTACAGAGAAGGAGGTTGAAGATCTAGTTTTTGCTATAAAGGATGTGTGTCCTTGGGTGCCAGAAAGCGGCACAATAAAGCTGGAAGATTGGTGTAGAATTGGCTGCAACTTCCAGGATTATCCAAAAATTTCATCAAAAGTGCTTTTTACATGGTGTCAGGTCCGTGCTTGTTTAAAGGGACTGACGCCCAATAACATCTTGTTTGCTCAACAACAGGAAGCAGGCTGCTTTAATCTTCCTCCATTACCTCAATTGTTACCACCTGCTCCTATAGTGCCTTTAGTGCCGCCGCCTTGTTATGAGCCGCAAAAATGCAAACCTCCTGATAATTGGACTTAATGATAATGGTGACTTTGTTGCCCCTGATTTATTTCCAGATGATTATGGTCAAGGTCTAATTTGTTTGCTGCAACAGTTGCTTCTGCTTTATTAGACTTGGGGGATGCAGGAAATACCATCGTTTCTGCTTTCCCTGTAATCCGTGGTACGCCTGCAGTAGTAAATAACCCCGGAATTCCAGATAGATATGATCCTTTAGGATATCAATTTATTAAGGAGTTGCAACGCAGCATTAAGGATAATGGCATTCAAGCTCCATACACTCGGGCTATCCTTGATAATTTGGCTCAACAACGCCTTCTTCCTGCTGATTGGAAAATACTCATTAGGTCCCTCCTTCCCCCTGCCCAAAATTTGTTATGTATGGATGAGTGGCGGCAAAGAGCACAAGAACAGTTTGAAAAGAATCAAAGGGCTAACCCCAGAATTAACATTAATAGAGACATGCTTTTGGGGGAAGGAAATTTTTCTACTTCGACTCAACAACTTCCTTTGACAGATCAAGCATTGGATCAAATAGCAGACATTGTGGTAAAATCATGGAAAAAGATCCCAGTTCAGGGAGAGACAGTTGCTAGCTTCGCCAATATATGCCAAGGTCCAAGAGTCCTATACTGACTTTGTGAATCGTCTTATTATAGCAATAGAACGCCAAGTTGAAAGCTATGCTGCTAGAACCATGCTTATAAAACAGTTGACGTTTGAAAATTGCAATCAGGATTGTAGGGCCGCCCTGACGCCTATCTATAATAAGCCAGAAACTTCTATAAATGACATGTTGAGGGTCTGCCAAAACGTTGGAACTCACAGCCACAAAGCTCAACTCCTGGCTGCTGCAGTTCATGTTACTAGCAACCCAGCGAAGGGCAAAAAATGTTTCGGATGTGGGATGGAAGGCCATTTAAAAGCTCAATGCCGTTCCTTGCCACGGGAAGCAGCTAGACCCTCTAAAAAGTGCCCTATTTGTCAGAAAGGCTACCATTGGGCTAATCAATGTAGATCTAGACCCAATATAGATCAGGGTGCTGTGTCCTTTTCGGGAAACGAGAGGGCGGGCCGGCCCCAGGCCCAGGGCAAACAATAGGGGCTATTTCTCCTGTTAGTCATCAATGGTGGGATCCAAAAAAAGAGGCAGAGGCTAAATCTGAATTATGTGGAGACCCGTATGGTGAACTTCAACGGGAAGCGTCCAATTGGGCATGGCCTTCTACCTCTACCGCTGCATTTACTGACGTCCATCTGCGGACTACTAACCCATCGTCAGAAATCAAGGGGATTCCGGTTAGGACTGATGAAGCTGTGTACTTAAATCTCCCTGGGGTGAACTTTCCAGTTCTGGTGCGCATTCCATCTTCTATTCCACAGGGTTACATGGGACTATTGCTTCCATATGAACTTGATACAGCCATACAAGTTACTCCCGGCATGTTTTTTTCTTGTGATACAGAGACCTTTGTGGCCCACATGCGCTCCTTTTCTTCGTTGCATGTTCCAGCTGGCATGGTGATAGGGCGTATGTTTTTGCTCCCTGTTTCTGCCGAGCCCTCACCTCCTGTAGCCGCTGCGCTTCCACCTCAAATGGCTATGGCTACCATTAAGTTAACTGACAGTCGCCCTCTGCTGACTGTGAGTGTAGTAGGCCGATCTATTAAAGGACTGTTGGACTCTGGGGCTGATGTTACAGTTATTGCCCAAAAGGACTGGCCGCCATTTCTGCCTCTAGCAGATGCTGCTGCAGTATATGGTGTTGGAGGTTTTACAGCTGCAAAAGAGTGTGCAACAACTTACCTTTCAGCTAGAGGATAAGGTAGTGACCCTTAAACCTTTAATTATGGACATTCCAGTTACCCTTTGGGGCCGTGATCTCTTATCTAAGTTGGGTACTACCATCACAACAAATTTATCATAAGGGCCTCCCCTTCAGCCCCGCTGCATGCCCTGCCGATTAAATGGCTTAATCAACCTCCGGTATGGGTGGACCAGTGGCCGCTGACTTCAGAAAAGCTCCGTGCGGTGGAGGCCCTTATAGAGGAGCAACTTATGTTGGGACATATTCAGCCTAGTATTAGTCCTTGGAATACTCCTATATTTGTAATTAAAAAGAAATCTGGCCAATGGCGGTTGTTACAGGATTTGAGGAAGGTTAATGAACGCATGCAACCTATGGGACCTTTGCAATGTGGCACGCCTAATCCAAACATGATACCAGTGGACTACAAGGTCATGGTGGTGGATCTTAAAGGCTGCTTTTTTACAATTCCACTAGCGCCACAAGATCGAGAGAAATTTGCCTTTACAGTTCCTGTTCTTAATAATGAACAACCGACCTGCAGATTTGAATATTGTGTCTTGCCTCAAGGAATGGCAAATTCCCCGGCCTTGTGTCAATTGTTTATTGCCTCTGCGCTTCAACCATTTCGTAATACTTTTCCTGACCTTTTGGTCTATCATTATATGGATGACATCTTGGTAGCCGGAAAGGATGTTGGTAAAGATCATCTTGAGTTCCTCACAGCCTCTCTGACTTCTTTTGGCCTTTGTATTGCTCCGGAGAAGGTTCAAACAACTTCGCCTTATGAATATTTAGGACACAAATTGTCGGATACAGCTTCTATACCATCTCTTCCACAAATGAAGGTACCTTTGTCTTTCACTCTTGTTGAACTTCAAAGTTTACTTGGCAATATTAATTGGGCTCGTTCGTTTCTAGCCCTTTCTACATGAGAGCTTTCTCCACTTTTTGTTGCTCTCTCCGGTCACACCTCGCCTGCGGACATCATTCCTGTTACTCCCAGTATGCGGTCAGCGCTTCAACTTGTTGCTCAGTGTTTCCGGATGCAAGCTGTTGATAGAGTCCCAAAATTTGGCTCTCCACTCTTCTGTGCAATTTTATCCACGCCATCTCTTCCTACTGCTATCTTATATACACCTGACATTAAGGATCATATTGCTATAGTTGAGTGGCTTCATCTTCCTCACACGCCTTCTAGGAATTTGTATCCATGGATTGAAGCTGTTGCTGACTTGTTTTCTAAGGCTCGTTCCCGATGTTGTCAACTGTCAGGGATGGACATTAATTCTGTGTATTTTCCTTTTCCACAGGGCGATGTGGAGAAGCTTTTACAGACTTCCTCTGTATTTCAGGTTGCCTTTGCGGATTTCTTTGGAACTATTCTTCCCAATCCACCGAAGGACAAACGTTTAACCTTTCTTTCTTCTGTTCCCTATCAATTAACTACTTGTTTTTCTCTCCAACCGTTAGTAAGTGCAAGAACAGTTTTCACAGATGGTTCACCTACTCATGGTGTAGTTGTGTGGCAAGATTCAGAAGATCAGTACTGGGATGTCGAAATTTATGGATCATCAGTCGTCTGCACAGCGTTCTGAACTGGCTGCGGTGATATTGGCTTTTGATATCTTTGCTCATGATGATTTCAATCTTGTTGTGGATACCCAGTATGTTTACAAACTTCTCCTTCATTTGCCTTTTTCATACTTGTCCCCTTCTATTGATAAGGATCTTTTTTCGCTGTTTTCACGTTTACAGGCCTTATTGCAAAGCCGAACAGCTCTTTGCTTTGTTACCCATATTCGTTCTCATTCTGGACTTCCTGGTTTTTTAACTGAAGGCAATGCCAGGGCAGATTCTGCCCTTAGACAATCTGCTTGTACCTTCAACCTTTTTGATGATCCTTTTGTTTCTCATGATATGTTTCATCAATCTGCTAAAGTTCTCCACAGGATGTTTTCTATTCCTATGTCTCAGGCTCGGGATATTGTTGCTGCCTGCCCATCATGTAGTAAGTCTCCACTCAATTTACCTTTTGAGGCTGTTAATCCACGTGGAACATTGGCTAATGAGGTTTGGCAGATGGATGTTACGCAGGTACCACTTCTTGCTCCTTTTTCTAAATTGCATCTGACTGTTGACACCTTTTCTGGTTTCATTTGGGCTACCCCTCTTCGGGGTGAGACTACTCGACATGTTATTCAGCATTGTATGCGTGCCTTTGCTGTTATGGGAAGACCACAGACTCTAAAGACTGATAATGGGCCTGCTTACACTTCATCTGCCTTCAAGGATTTTTGTGTCCAATGGGGAATAACACTCAAGCATGGTATTCCTTTCAACTCAACTGGACAAGCAATTGTCGAACGTGTTCATTTGACCTTTAAATCTTTGTTACATAAATAAATTGGGGGAAAAGGGGTCCCCACGACAGATGTCCAGATGGTTGTTGCTAAGGTCTTGTATACATTAAATTTCCTGCTTGCTCCCCATAATAGGTCTCACACTCCAGTTGAGCTTCATTTTAGGTCTGAAGAGCAACTTCCTCGACCTTTGGTGTCCTACCGTCAGCTTCCAGATCCTGAATGGAAAGGACCAGTGCCACTTATTACCTGGGGACGTGGATACGCCGCTGTTGCCTTAGACAAGGGTCCTTTGTGGATTCCGGCACGATGTGTCCGTCCATGGCGCTCTCCTGTTCTGCCACAAAAGGGATTTTCTTAATTGTCATATGATTTAGTTTTTTATTATGATTGTAAATTTTGTATGTTGTTGTATTTAATGCATTTTTTTATTAATCTGAATATGTATTAATTGTTTTGGCTGTTTTCCTGTTCCGTTTGTAAGTTTTAATTCGGGCTAAATATTATGTATTGAATTTTGTGGATCCTGACGAATGTCAGGGTCTTTTTGATAATTTTAATAATGTTGACCCTTTGTGATCTGGCCGTTTCTTACGTTCCTCTTCTTTTGATGGGCCTTACGGCTGGAATCCAATGATTTGACTTCGTTGAATTAAGAAGAAAGAGAGGAGATGTGGGAGTTTGCTGACTCCATTACAGCTGAGTAAGGAGGTCACGTACCTTGAAGATTGCATCAGCCAAATGCCTACCTCATTAACACAGTTAACCTGTGCATTTGTCAGTTGTTGCTAGGCAGAATGTACTTGATGCCTTATTGGTTGTAACATGATTGCTGTGTAACCTGAGTACTGAATAAAGGGAGGTGCCGGGCATGGGAAAAGAATTCCTTTTCCTGTAGGCACGACCGAGCATGCTTTGTTTTTGAATCTTCGGCTGCAGTCTGTTTGTTTTCTTCAGAGATCTCTCCCGTTTACTGGTGTTGGAGCTGGACTCCGGCAGTGAGGGGTGCTAAGTGCAGCAGGAAACAAAGAAGTAGGAAGGAGCCAGAGCCAGAGCCAACTGGAAGAGCAGCAGCAGCGCCGTTACGGGCTTGGCAAAAAAACAAAGAACAACTGCCTTGCTCCTGGCTGGTTTGATGGTGCCCCAGGAAGCTCCACAAGAGGCGAGGGATGCTATGGCACACACTTTGGGAAGCTTGGACCTGGGGTATTCCCTGGGGATACCCAAGGCTTGAGGGAAAGGGGTGTGCTTGGATAATTGCTGAGGGCAATAAGTAGCAGCTGGAAGTACAGTGCAGTCCTTTCAGTTTGCTGACTCCTAACAGAGCACAGCAGAGGGATAAAATTGAGACAGACCCCAGGGAGTGACTAAACAGGGAAAGTAAAATAGAGTTTGATAGGGGAGATACGATAATTTTTAAAAAAAAATTCTAATAAGTTTTTAAAAATTAAATTTGGCTTCTGTATATAATTATATACAGTATTAGTGAACTTTCCCAGCAGCCTTTCAGACAGACAAGATAAAGGAAAGGACACTCATAGACAAACAGAAGAAAGCCAAAAGGTAACAGAAATTATGGAGGGAAGAGATACTTCAGTGGTGGTGACCTGAAAGGTGTGTGTCTTTGTGCCAGAAAACAACACAGCACCTACATGCAGCAAGTGTAAACTGGTAGTAGTTTTGGAAGAAAGAACTGGAGGTGCAAATGGCCAGGCTTAAGGCTATAAGAGAAGATGAAGAGTACATAGAACTCTTCAGCAGCAGCAGTCATGGGAGACATTGGAGGTGTAAGAACAGCAAGACAAAGTCAGGGAGGAGAATGCTGAGGAGACAACAAACAGAGCAGGAAGCACAATAGAAATGTGTCACAGCTAGGAGCAAAAGTAGAAGACACTTTTAACCAGTGGAATAGGATTGCAACTGGAGATTGATAAACAAATAGTTAAGGAATACCTTACTACTAATGCAATGATTTCTATGACCTAAAATGTCAGAAATATGCTAGCATTTATGAACTTAAAATTATTTAAATATGACCAATAAAACCAAAAATATAATTTTACAAATTTTCTGATATTGGCAACAATTTTTTTAAAAAAAATATGTGCTTATACACACACATAAAAATGAAAAGGTGTATTTGTCTTCACTTCCAATGCAGAGTACTGAAGGATTCAAATGAACATTTTGAGAGTAAAATGGTCATGCCTGGATTAGTTTCGCTAACAGCAGAATTCTATTGGATGATCATGTGCATGTTGAAGTTATGAACCTCAAAAATCCTTCTGGAAGATGAACTGCTGACAAGTTATGGTTTCTCCCTCACAAGAGCTGCAAAGAATGTGTTTGGCCACAGCATAAAGAATTTCATCATGAGGGCTTTAAACTGATTTGAAAGGGGGAGGGAGACACAAGCACAGAAGTAAAGGTGGATGAAGGCATATGTACAAAAAGAGGAACAGATCGAGCACCTCTAATGGGGCTCAATAATAATCTTTTTAAAATGTAGGAAATAAAGCAGGCTGCAAATCACACAATGACTGGTGTCTATATACAAATGCCAGGAGTATGGGAAACAAACAAGAAGAATTTGAAATCCTAGTTCAGGAGGGTAAATATGATTTGAAAGGGATAACTAAAACTTGGTGAGATTATTCCCATGATAGGAACACAGCGACTGAAAGATATAAACTGTTTAAAAAGAACAACAGGTAACTCACCTGTAATTGTAGTTCTTCGAGTGGACCTCTGTGATTCACACCGTGGGTGATCTGTGCCTGCGCGGAGCCTTGTTGGAAGATTTTAAAGCTTCTGCGGTAGCAAAAAAACACATTAGAACAGACCCCTCCCCCTCCATACAAGTACCTTGGCGCCAAGACTCTCCCTTCAGTTACGTCAACCGCCGCAAGAAAGAAGATCTGCAGGCGTGACAGAGGGGAGGTCGGGTGGGATGTGTGAATCACAGAGGTCCACTCGAAGAACTACAATTACAGGTGAGTAACCTGTTCTTCTTCTTCGTGGCCTCTGTGAATCACACCGTGGGTGACTAACAAGCTGTCTTACCCGGAGGCAGGGTGTCATGCCAAGGTGGAAGCCAAAACAGCACGTCCAAAGGCCGCGTCAGACTTCTGTCGAACATCCAGTCTATAGTGCCGGATAAAGGTAGATGGTTGTGCCCAGGTAGCCGAGGCGCAGACATCGGGAAGAGGCACACCACGGAGAAACACTGTAGAAGTTGCTAACGCCCTAGTACAGTCTAGGCGAACCTATGGCATGTGTGCCCCAGGTGGCACGCGAAGCCCTTTCTTATGGCACGCCAGTGTTGGCCCACCCACCCTCCCTTGTGAAGGGAAACCTTATGAGCCGGCAGCCGGGATTCCCTCTTCCGCAGCCACTTCCTGGTCCTCTGGGTCCGTCGCTATGTTTCCCCCTTAAACTTCCTGTTCCTGGTCCTCTGGGTCCGTCCCTATGATTCCCCCTGAAACCGCCACTTCCGGTTCCGGACTTCCGGGCAGCACGGCAGCCACTGGTTTCTTCCCCTCCCCTCATTTTGGGCACGCGAGCCCAAAACGGTTTGCCTCCACTGCCCTAGTAGAATGAGGGCAAATCACCTGGGGGACCGGTTGCCAAGCAAGTTGGTATGCAAGGTGAATAGTAGAAGCAACCCAGCGAGAAACTGTTTGTGAAGTCACTTGCAAGCCCTTAGTAGGAGGCTGATGACTTGCAAAAAGGCGCAGGGAATGCCGAAAAGGCTGTGTGCACGATAAATAAAAGGCAAGGGCCCTCTTGACGTCCAGAGTGTAGAGAAGCCTTTCTTGAGTTGAAGATGGTGATGGAAAAAAGGAGGGGAGGACCAATGGTTGAGAAAGATGAAACTGAGAGACAACCTTAAGGAGAAAGGAGATGTCCACAAATAGTTTGACCTTGTCAGGGAAGAATTGTATATAAGGGTAATCATGGCGCAAAGCCGCTAAATCACTTGCTCAACGAGCTGATGTGATTGCTACAAGGAAGACTGTTTTAAAGGTAAGCAGGCGAAGGTCCATTGAAACTAATGGTTCAAAGGGAGGTTTAGTAAGTTGTCGCAAGACAAGGGTCAAAGACCATTGCGGAGAAGGTGAATGGACATCTGGGTAGGCATGTGATAGATCTTTTAGAAAACGCTTCAACGTGGGATGCCTGAAAAAACGAGCTGCTGGAGAAGTTGGTGGTTGGTAAGAAACTATTGCTGAGAGGTAAACTCTAAGAGAGGAAAAAGAGAGGCTGGTAGATTTAAGATGTAGGAGAAATCTGAGGACAGTGGAGAGAGATGGGTTGATAGCAGGTAAGGAAGCGGCTGTAGTGAAGGATTGAAATTTTTTCCATTTATATAGGTAGGCCTTTCTGGTTGAAGGCTTCTTTGCTTGACGGAGGACATCCATCAAGGAGGCAGAATCCTCCACGCTGCCAGGTGCAGAGCAGGTAAGTCTGGATGAAGTATGTGGGAGTTGTTCTGTGTGAGGAGGTGCGGCAGATGGGGGGAGGCGATAGATGTCTGATGATAGGTTGTGTAGGACTGGAAACCAAGGCTGTCTCGGCCACCAAGGGGCTATGACGATGGCGTTGGGTTTGTTCTGTTGTATCCGTACCACTACTTTGTGGAGGAGCGGAAACAGTGGGAAAAGGTATGTGAGGGTCTTGGGCCAACGGCCTATGAACACATCCCCCCGGGAGTGTCTGCCAACTCTGGCACGGGAGCAATAGTGCTTGCACTTCCGATTCTGTCGTGAGGCAAAGAGGTCCAGAGTTGGTTTGCCCCAATTTTTGCAAAGGCAGAGGAAAATCGTCTGGTCCAATTCCCACTCGTGAGGTTGTGAGCTTGTACGGCTGAGAAGGTCTGCCAGGTTGTTGTCCTGGCCTGCAATGTGTAAAGCTGTCAGGCAGATGTGGTGCAAAAGACACCATTCCCATAGGTTGACCGCTAAATAGAGGAGACTCGGGGAGTGGGTGCCATCTTGTTTGAGGACGTAGTACATGGTTGTGGTGTTGTCAGTGGCAATTTGTACCATTTTGCCAGCCAGTACGTTTCTGAAGGCTTTGCATGCCTTTATCACCGCCAGTAGTTCCAACTCATTTATGTGGAGGGAACGTTCTCTGAGGGACCAGTTGGCGTGGATCTTGAGAGAGCCACAATGTGCTCCCTAGCCGGTAAGGCTGGCATCGGTTGTGACCTGTATTTGAGGGCGTGGTTGTCAGAAAGGACGTCCCACTGAGAGGTTCGGGATGAAACGCCACCATTGGAGTTGGGAGGCGAGTTCGGGGGTAACTCTCAACAGGGTGTGAGGAGGGTCCGTTAGGGGGTCGAAGAGGGCGAGGAACCATGATTGTAGGGACCTCATTTTCAGACGTACATGTTGTACGACCGAGGTCATGGAAGCCATGGTGCCTAACACGCGTTGCACTAGGATGGCAGGTTAAACCAGGGCAGGGGGAGTGAAGCCTTGTAGCAAGGAGATTAGGCTCTGTTGTTTGTCTGGGGGGAGGAATGCGCGGGCTTGGATGGAACCTATGCGAGCTCCGATATAACGGATGACCCTTGCAGGGCTCATTTTGGATTTTTGCATGTTGACCGTGAGACCGAGATTGCGAAGGAGGGATAAGGTAAAATGGGTGTCCCTGCGAGCCTTGCGATGGGAAGAAGCGACCAGGAGCCAATCGTCTATGTATGGGAAGATTAGGATCCCTTGAAGCCTGAGGAAAGCAGCCACAGGAGCCATACACTTGGTGAAGACTCTGGGAGCTGTTGCAAGCTCGAAGGGAAGTCTCTTGAATTGATAAGCTTGGGATCTGAGCTGGAACCGAAGAAACTGTCTGTGGGAGGGGTGGATGGAGATGTGGAAATCTGCGGCTCATAGGTCCATGTCTGGGAACCAGTCGTTTTTTTCTGAGGAGAGGCAGAACGGATTTGAGGGTCACCATGAGGAATTTGGTGGTGATGACATATTGGTTGAGCTCTCTGAGGTCTAGAATAGGCTGAAGACTGCCATCCTTTTTTGGGGACGGTGAAATAACGTGAGAAAAAAACGTTTTGGTGTATCGGTTCTATGGCATCTTTGAGAAGTAAATTCTGTATTTCTTCTTGTAGGGTTTGGGACGGTGGTGTAACGATGTGATGTGGCGGAGGGAGCTGATGGAAATGGATGTGGTATCCGTTTTGGATGATGGACAGAACCCAGGTATCGGTGGTGATGGACTCCCAGGCAGGTAAGTGCTTCCACAGAAAGGGGGTTGATTTGTGATCTCAGTCGGGAAAACGTCAAACATGATGTTTGGGTTTGCGATCATTGCGCCTCTGGATAGGTTGTTGGAAGGGTTTAGGTTTATACTGTTGTTGTTTGAAATAAGGTGTGTAGGATGTTTGACGTTGGGGTTCATGTTGGAACCTTTGGTAAGAATTGTAAGGTCACTTCCATTGGTTACATTGGGGGCGTTGTTGGTAAGTAGGGTAGATGCCCCATCGTTTGGCAGCCAAACACTTCTTCTGGACATTTTCTAGGATGTCGTCCGTTTCGGCATTAAAAAGGCTGGGGCGTCAAAGGGGAGGTCTTCAATGAGTGCCCGAGTATCTTCGGCAAGGCCAGCTGTTCGTAGCCAGGAAAAACGTCTCAATACTACAGAGGTAGCCATGGATTTAGCCGTTGCGTCTACGGTGTTTTTGACTGAAAACATTTGTTGTTTAGCAACAGAGAGTCTCTCCTGTTGCAAAGTTTGCACTAGTACCTTTTTATCTTCACCCAAGGAGTCAAGAAAAGTGGCCACGTTATCCCAAAGGAAGCGTTGATATGCTCCGATAGCCCCCTGATAGTTCGCTACTCTCATTGTGAAAGCCGCTGAGGAGTAAAGCCACCTGCCCATGGAGTCGATTTTCCGACTGTCTTTGCTGGGCGAGAAGAGGGTCTGTCGATGTCGAGATCGAGACTGAGAGGCTTCAACGAATATCGAATTCGGGGCCGGTTGCTTTTGAAAAAAAAGTGCTCGTGGGTCATGTATACGATAAAGGTTATCGATTCGTTTTGAGACCGAATGAGAGGAGGCTGGCTTGGTCCAGGATCGTTGAGCAGTGCTGAGAAGGGATGGTAGCATGGAAATATGGACTGGAGTAGTTGTATCTTTGGAAATGGGATCATAAAGATGATCCGCTGGTTCAGTTGTGGGGCGATGGATCTGTAGATTCAAAGACTTAGCCATGCGTACCATGAGTTGAGCGTATGTTTGAAAATCCTCTGCCGGCGATGGAGGATCTACATCTGCCAGGTCAGAATCTGGTGATGTGAGAAGCACAGATGGAGTATGTGGCCGGGATCCGCGTTCTGAGATTTCGGGATCGGGTCTGGAATTGATAGAACGTCGGTCGACTTTGGTGTTGATAAGTTGTGGATCATAATAATGTTCTCAGTGGCCTGCTACCGAAGGAGGTGGCATGTCCATGGACATCTGTTGACGTCAAGGATCATCAACTGCCATCGACATTGATGGTGTGTCCGTGGACAAAGGTACAAATCCGGGGGCCTTGGTGTCATAGTCGACGTCTTGGTATTGACGGACTACATGTTTAGGTTGGTGTCTATGTCAAGAGTCAGTGCTCGGAAAAGTGTGAACTGGAGCGTCCATGGACCAGGATTGTTATCGAGAGTCATCGATATCGGAACCAGTATCTCTGTGATGCCGAAAAGGCGGCTGTGGCCGATTCGATGGGCACGTCGGCAGGCCTGTCGAATAGATCGAGGCCGGGGATCATTTTGAGCCGGAAAATATCAGCTGACGGGCTGCAAATGCTTCACGACTGGAAGCATGTTTGTCAACTGCCTTGAGATTTTGAGGCGGTTGGTATACAGCTGTTTGATGACCACGTATGTCTGGTTGATAAGCTCGTTTCGACACCGAAGGGTGTCGAGATGGAGGTTGCTGGTGTAATAGTGCTGCGGGGCCAGACAAGATGATTGGTTGAGCAGCTCTGGTGGGTTGATTAGTAGAGCACTGATCAGGGCAAATGGCTACCCGATGAGAGTGCTGAGTGCGGCTTTGGCCCATGCGCGCTGGCGGAATTGCCTCATAAGCCTGATGCGCATGGTAGTGCATCGGTGGTCGTGGCGGCAGGCCGGATGGTACAGGATAGGGCACGGTGTCAGGCTGAGGCTCTGATTCCGCTCTCTCCAGTGAGGCGTCCATGGACGGGTTACTCGGAGAGATAGACTGTTGGGGACTAGCAGGCGAGGAAGTAAGATGATCTACTCGCTCGTCCCATTCCGGCGACTGAGACGTTGGCTGGTGAGATGGGATTCCTTCTTCATCAGAAGGTGAACCGACACAAATCAAATCGCCAGATTCAGAGACCTGTTGCGGAGCGATTACAGGAGATTTTGTCTTAGATTGTTTAGATCTTTTGGATTGAGGAGGATGTGTAACCAAGGAGGTCTCGGGAGACAGTTTTCGCTTCCCAGAGGACTTCGATGTCGAGGTTTTTGATGTCGAGTGCTTGGGTCTGTGTCCCTTAGAAGTTTTCGACGAAGTCGAAGGGGCATCAGAGTGCGATGGTGTAGCCGAAGGGCGCTGTTTAGATGATTCGGAGATGGCTTTTTCCATGGCTTTAGCCTGTGAAGTAGCTTTACACGGAGGTTTAGCCATGGGTTTTACAGGTTGTAAAGACTGCTCCCAGAGATGGAATTTAAGTCTAGAAAGGCGAGAACGCAGGACTTCTCTTTTGAAATTCTTACAATGAGCACACAAGGTTTGGTGTGCCTCGCCTAGACAAAAAAGGCACTTTGCGTGGCTGTCCAACAGTGGAATTTTATTATCACAAACCACACAGTGTTTAAACGGACCCAGAGGGGCCATGAACGGTAAAATAAAGAAGAATGGGGGGGCAACGGCCGGAGGCCAAGGCACTAGGAAAAAAACTAAAGAACAGTTCGTATTATTAGGAATTTAGAAATAAAAACGAAAGAAAAAAAATATCAGGAATCAAGAGTAAAAACTCTTTCACTTTTAACTCACAGAAGCTAGAAATATGAGGCTCTTCAACGCGGCAGTTAAAAGAAACTGAAGGGAGAGTATTGGCGCCAAGGTACTTGTACGGAGGGGGAGGGGTCTATTCTAATGCGTTTTTTTGCTACCGCAGAAGCTCTAGAATCTTCCGACGAGGCTCCACGCAGGCACGGATCACCCATGGTGTGATTCACAGAGGCCACAAAGAAGAACTGAAAGAATAGAAAGGAAATGGAGAATCATTATATGTCAAAAACACATATTCCTGTTTACAAATACAGGAGGATGAGTTTGTTTCTGCCATCAAAAGCATCTGGATTAATATAATTGGGGCAAAAAACAAAAGGACCATGGTAGTTGAAGTCTACTACCCACCGTCCCATCAAGAAGATGCAGATGAAATTTTTGAAAAACAAACTAAGAATTTCAAAGAAACACAATGTACTAGTAATCGGAGACTTCAATTATCCTGATATCTATTGGTAGACAAATTTTGCCAAATATGGACCTTCCAAGAAATTCCTGGCTTGCTTATTTATTTATTTATTTATTCATTCATTCATTCATTCATTCATTCATTCATTCATTCGACTTGTATGTGGTTCATAATTTTCTCCTACAAAAACTGGAGAAAGAAACCAGAGGAGTAGCAATCCTTGACTTGAACCTAAACAATAGAGATGCCTTGGTGGAAGACGTGGCAGCAAGAGGAACTCTTGAGTGAGAGTGGCCATGTTCTACTTGAATTCTTAATTTCAACACAAACAAAAGCAGAGTGTAGCTGATCATATATGCTAGACTTTAGGAAACCCAATTTTAATAAACTCAGAACAATGACAGGTAAGGTCCCATAGCAAGAAATCCTAACAGGAAAAGGAGTCAAAGATGGGTGGGAGTTTCTTAAAAAGGACATTCTAAAGGCACAACTACAAACAATTCCAACCAGAAAAAAGGTGAAAGAAAGCAAAAAATACCAATGTGGCTTCACAAAAAGCTCAGAGATGACTTGAAAACAAAAACAAAAGACACAAACACTAAAGGAAGTGGAAGGATGGCAGGTTACAAAGGAAGAGTACAGTCAGAAAGCAAACAATTGCAGGGATGGCATTAGGAAGGCAAAAGCTGAGAACAAGCTGAGATTAGCCAAAGACACTAAAAGCAATTAAAAAAGCATTCTTCAGGTATGTGTGTAACGAAAGAGAAAAGAATCAGCGGCTCACATAGACAATCAGCTCAGTCTTCTCCCAAAAGACACTCTGTACTCTCTAGGCAAATGTGAAGTACAAAGGGAGGGGATAGGATTGTAGCTTGAAACTGATAAACAGTCAAGGAGTACCTTGCTAATTTAAATAAGTTCCAATCTCCAGGGATGGATGCACTGTATCCAAGGATATTGAAAGAACTGGCTGAACAGATTGCAGAAGCACTGTCTCTTCTTGAGATCACGAAGGATGGGTGAAGTACCAGATGACTGGAGAGCTAAAGTGGTCCCAATCTTCAAAAAGGGCAAAAAGGAGGAACTAGGGAACTACTTGACTGGTCAGCCTCACATCAATGTCAGGGAAAATTCTGGATCAGATTACAAAACAGCCACTCTCCAAGAACCTTGGGGAAAATGCAGTAATAACTAGAAGCTAACATAGATTTTTCAAGAACAAATCCTGCCAGAGTAATTTGATCTCACTTTTTGATCGAGTAACCTCCCTGATTGACAGACGCAATGCTAGAGACATAATATATCTTGACTTCAGCGAAGCTTTTCACGAAGTGCCCCATGATATGCTGATTCGCAAGCTAACTAGGTGTGCACTGGATAGAAAAAGTGTTATGTGGATAGACAGTTGGCTACAGAATCATACTGAGAGAGTGCTTATCAATGGCTCCTTCACAAACAGGGAGAAGGTATCAAGTGGGATAACAAGGCTCATTTCTGGGCCTGGTGATCTTCAACATTTTTATTTATGACTTGGATGAGGGACTGCAGGAAATATACATCTAATTTGCAGATGACACAAAATTGGGTGGAATAGCTAATACCTTTGAAGACTGAACAAAATTCAAAAAGATCTTGATAGTCTTGAGTACTGGGCTGAAAACAACAGAATGAAATTTAACAGGGATAAGTGCAAAGTTCTACAACTAGAGGGGAAAAAACCAAAATGCCACAGTTACAAGATGTGGGATACTTAGCTCAGTAATACAATGAGTGAGAAGAAATTGTTGTAGATCAAAAGCTGAGTATGAACCAACAATGTGATATGGCTCTGAAAAAAAAAGCAGAATCTGCTATTGATCATCTCAGAGTGCAGGATACGCAATAATGGGCTCAAGCTACAGGAAGCCAGATTTTGGCTGAATGTCAAGAAAAACCTCTTAACTGTTAGAGCAGTACAACAATGGAACTAATTACCTGGGGAGGTGGTGAGTGCTCCAACTCTGGAAGCATTCAAAAGAAAATTGGACAACCATCTGTCCAATCTGCTTTGACTTGTATTCCTGCGCTGAGTACGGGGTTGGACTCAATGGTCTTACAGGCCTCTTCCAACTTCTTTATTCTGTGATTTTATGATACTATAAACTGCTTACAGTTCTAGAATGAGGCAGATTTTCTGTAATTCCTTCTTCAAAAACATATATTTTTATTTACAAGAAGCCTGGTCCAGACAAGAAATATGATCATTTCAGAACACTTGTGACTTATGGATTTTAACCAGGGATAAGCAGTGGATATGCAATGGTCCTCCTTGGCTCTGTGCCCAAATAAGAGCACATAGATGGTTGCCTGACCCTTCCTCCTGTGCCCTTTTGGCAACACTCCATCCAATCTTTGTCCAGATGCATGGCACATTTGTGGTGCTTTCAGATCATCTCTGCCAAACATAATGCTGCATATGGGGAAACCACAAACAAGTATAACCTAAGGTAGGATATACACAACATTACAGGTTTCAGGTACATGGTAGACAGAAGAATTTTGCCTCCACCCACAGTAATCCTTCTAGCAATTGCTCAAGCAGGTATAGGGATTTGCACCATCAAAGAAGGCGAAAAAAGCGAAGGGGAAGCAGGCCCTAGTGCATTAATTTTGACCTAGTCAATCAAAGCTCATCCAAGAGGAATGCAGGCATTCATCCAAAGTCATATACACTCTCTATCCTGATACTTTTTTGTGAAGGCAGTAAGGTTTGGTTGCTCTATTTTCATGACCAGACTTTGGCTTAATGAATTATTTTAAAGAAATCTTTATCAACCTTCTACAATATCTATAATTGGAAAAAACTTCCACGACTTCAGATGGGACCTATTCCACTAGGCTGTAGATGACAGCAGAAGTGTTAAATGAAGAATACACTGTAAAATGTTAAAACATTAATACACAGGTTTTTGCCAAGCAGAAGTTCAAGTGCATGTAATTCTCTTTTACCCTATCAGATCTCTGTTACTCAACATCCTCAAGTGCAGTGAAGCATTAGAAAATGAAGTCTGGTTCCCCTTGTTTGTCTGCCATCCACTCTTCCTATGGGATCTTTTCTCTACATAAACGGAGGACATGATCAACCAAAACACAATTCCGTTCTCTAACTTCCCTATTAACTAATGAAGCTCAGTTTTTACTTCACAAAAATCTCTTGTCTTTATGTTTATAACCTAGAATGCTGATCATCTCTAACTGGAAAACAAGTAATAATCTTACATTATCTGGATGCCTGTCAAAGAGATGGAAAAACTGCCATTACAGGTTCATATACGCTGCTCAGAAAATACAGAGACATCTTTATGGAGGTCTGGCCCTCCCTTATATGCATCTGAGAGCTGTCCAACTACTCCGTACATGGTAACCTTTGGATTGGTTTACTTTGAATATGGGGTGATTTTTGTCATCTCTAATTTGTTTAATTTTATCGTCTTTTCCTTGGTTGTGAATTCCTAGTATCTCTCCCCTAAAGGTACACCTCAACATGGTAAGTGAGTTTCAGTGTATCAGGGAAGCTAAAAGTAAAGTCATCAGGAGGCTAGACTCTGTTATGAGTCTGGACTCCTAGCAGGATCATCCAAGTAAGAATGATCACAGATGAGACTAGAATTCATCTATCCCTTTCAAGATTAATAGTCAGATTAGCAGGAGAAAATGGATCATTCCAATAGCGATGTGACGGAGAAACTCCTGCAGAACAGTTGGTGGGAAACAACAGTGGTAGAAGATGACAAGGGCAGAGAATCTCTCACAGACAATAACAGTGACATTCCAGCTAACTCTTGTTAGTACTTGGCAGAAGATGGCAAAAATAAACCACTTATGAATGTTTAACACCTTGAAAGCCCTATGATGAGACAATCCAAAATGGAACAAGAGATGATGATATAGACTCCCAAGTTGGAAGGCACTCTATCCACTACTAGGGAAGAGTGAACAACAAGTACAAATAGCCCTGTGGCTACTGAAGCAATTAAAGCTGATAGGACATTTAGAGATGAAGGGAGAGTTCAATGCTACACAACACATATAACTGGAACGTGAGAAATAGGGATCAAGGTAAATGAGAAATAGGGATTAAGGTAAATTGGGCACATGTAGTACTCTAAAAAAATGGATTTTAATCCATGAAATCTCACAAAAAATAAATCTGTTATAAAATGGTACAATGTTTGCCTTTTCTTATACACATGAAGCAGACATGAAATCTAGCTGTACAATTCCAGTCCCCTCTTGCGTTATTCTAGAACACAAGGTCAATGACTGTTTCGTTCTCACCCATCCTAAAAGAGGAAGTTAATCTTTTTTGGGGAAAAGAAAATAGGCCAAGCACCAAAACAGATCTATTCACCTACTTTCCCATATCCTTTGTTCATGTCTTTGACTAATAGGCACATTATATGCTGCACATTTACACAAAATAAGTTGAAATAAATGTGAACAACTATTGCAAATCTTGGTGAGCATATTTCTCTTAATCCATTCTATTCTCATTTGAGGTAGGATATCTTACCAAATTTGTTTCCAACTGCTTAGGAAAGCTCTTCAACAATTTATAAATGTTTTCATTTGGTGAACGTCAGTCTAACCACCAATACTAAACCTGTAGGGAACTGAAATCCTTTCTCAGTTTTTAGCAGCTTGAAGAGTTTGCGATCTTTCCTTTTCTGTTTCCATCAGGGAAAGACTCCTGTGTCCACATTCCAAACCGGCCTGTGGCATCAACTGCTTTATCAATAAGGTCATCTGGTGTCAGCCACCTCAAAAATTTGAGGAATAAATAGCTGAGGATGGCCAAAAGAACAAAAATACAACCAGTCACAGGGCCACAGTGAGAGGTAAGTAGGTCAAGCCGTTTGCCCATTGGCAATAGAGTTTCACTTGCCACTCTGTCATAAACCTAAGGAAGAAAAATATATATCTTAAGCATCTTCACAATACTTAGGTTGCCTTATGTAATAGATTTTTCAAAGATAGTCAAGCTAGTCTGTTTCAGCGCTTATAACCAAAACAAAAACAAATTCTTGTGATACTTTAAACATATTATTTAGCATAAACTTGCTTCATGGTTTATATTCAATCTACGTCTTTAAACACATCTAAAATGATCTGTAATCTAGAAAAGATCACACTAAAACACTTGAGGCTTACATATGCCTCAAGGGCTTATTCTGTGTTGTTTGTTTTTTGTTATACATTATCTGACGTGTTCCTAATCTTAATACTGTTCTGGTGAGCAGTTACATAGATTCAGATATTCCTGAGGCGCTTGATGTGAGTCTCAGTAAGAGCTTGAGGTCACAACTGTTCCCATGCAGTACTACTTCCATCAGTCAATCAGTCAATCAATCAGTCAGTCAATCAATATATCGCCCATCTGGTAAACTCTTGAATTTCAAGATTTGCTTCTATAAAGGTACATATATTCCTCATCCTACAACACATGTTGTATATAATGCAGGATAGTTTATCTTAAGACTGTTCCGTGAAAGACACTCAGATAAAGGGAACGCTGAGAAAGTAAACAGCAAAGTAGCAAGGAGATACACAATAGCTCCCATCTGAATGACAGCAACAACTCTGTATAGTTAGCCCATGAAGGCTGCTGTGGTCAGTGTGATGGTAACTCATTCTGTATCAACACAATGCATTTAGGAACATATGCTAGAATAGGGTGCTACATAAAATACAGAACACTTATAAACCTATTTCCTCTACCATTCTGAAAAATACTTCGCTGGCTTGTGGAATTCATTAAAAAGGCCATCTAGAAAACAAAAAGAACTATATCAGTTTCAGAAAATGAAAGGTCACCTACGTTTTCAGTTCTCTTTGCAACATTTCTCCAAGTGTAGAACATTTTCACTTTGCTATGTATAATTTCAGGAGAAAGAAGTGATCCTGCCTTCAGTTGGCTAACAGCTTTTTCCACTCCATTACACAGGGATTTTACTGTAGGTTCACACAAGATTATAAGATCATCTGGTAGCACTTCAGGAATCCCACCAACTCTTGTACTCACCACCTGAGAGAGTAAAAAAATTACTGCTAAGCCTGCAGGACAATTACTAACTCAACAGTGTACAGAAATTTATGTTTCATTTAAACATGAACCACTACTAGGCATTTAAAAAATATTATCCTGCCCTTTATATGGATGGCAAACAGGACCACCCACTTTACCCTCAGAAGAAACTTGTGAGGCAGGTAAAATTGACTGTATGAATGGCCCTAGTTAATGGAATAAGCTAAAGGCTGAGCAGAGACTTTGTTTATGACAGAAGAGCAGAGGTAGGCAACTTATGGCTATTCAGAGGTTGTTGGATTCCACCTCCCTGAGTCTAAGGTAGCACAGCAAAATGGCAAGGAATGCTGGGAGCTGCAGTCCAACAGTACTGGGAGAAGCACAAGTTGTAGGCCCCTGCAGTACATAGGATCAACAGTAGATACTTGGGATCAATTCTTTTTAACTTTTTCCCCTCTCTCCTTTAAATTTCTACACCTTCTTTTTTAGTCTCCACAAAAGTGAGGACATCTCCCACCTAAAGCATTGGAGTCTTCTCTTCTTGGTTCTCTTACTTCTCTCCATTACTCTCCCACTAAATGTATTCACATCTCTTGTTGCTGTGACTGCCTGACTTCCATTCTTAAATCTGTTAGTTTCCTGTTTCTTCCTGGATTTTGCTTTAACTTCTCATCCTTCTCTCCCCTTACTTCCTACATCACAAAAATTCCTACCTGTGACCTTTACTCATCCAGCTTCACTATCAGCCATCCAAATATCTTTTTCTCCCACACCTCTGCCTTTTCCCCCTCATTCCGAAAATTGCTTTGTAGAATGCCCAAACTGGGATCTTACTATGGGTATTCCTTCTACATGGAGACAGGAAGATATCTTGCTCACAATCACTGTAAAGGAAAGTTGCCACAGAAAGAATACTAATACCATTCTTCTGGGACAGTGGTTCCCAACCTCAGGCCCCCAGACGTTCTTGGACTAAAACCTTCAGAAGCCTTCACCACTAGCTATGCTGGCCAGGATTTCTGAAGTTCAAGAACACCTGAGGACTAAGTTTGGGAACTACTGCTCTAAGAGCATGTTTGTGACATATATATCAGACAGAGAAAGATTTAACTCAGTCTTAGCAAGTAGCCAATGGGATCTATAACTGTTTTCAGTACTTAGGACCAGATGCTATGCTTTGTCTCAAATAGGGAAGGGACTTTCCCTAGGGTCAGGGGGAAAGGTAAATTTGGTTAAGCCTTGCCAAAAGAATGACAGGTGGAATAATGACCAAGACTTTCACCTTAAAGTATTAATACTTTCACCTCGAAGTATTATTTGTCACATTCATATCCCAGGCTTCTTACAATAAGAACAAGAAAGCTTACATGCCTCTTTTCCACCCCACTTTATCCTCTAAACAGACACATGAAGCAAGTCAGGCCAAGACTGCTACTAACTCAAAGTCACCCAGCCAGCTTCATAACCAAGTGAGGATTCTAGTTCAACACTCCAGCCAAAAAGTTCCAACTCACACATTCTATGTTACTTGCAATTTTCACTGTACATAACCCGCTTTTATTTTTTAAAATACGCTGGGGTATGCCAGCCAAATAAGAATAACATGAAAGCCATACTATGGTGATAAGAGACAGAATTAACCCTATTCAGGATCATCAGCCATAACTATTCTTAGAAATCAAACTTCTTGTGCTGTCTGCCTTGTTTAATTTTTTGTTGTTGTTGTTTAGTCGTTAAGTTGTGTCCGACTCTTCGTGACCCCATGGACCAGAGCACGCCAGGCCCTCCTGTCTTCCACTGCCTCCCGGAGTTGGGTCAAATTCATGTTGGTAGCTTCGATGACACTGTCCAACCATCTCGTCCTCTGTCGTCCCCTTCTCCTCAGTATTGGAGCCTCAGCTTCAGGATCTGTCCTTCCAGTGAGCACTCCGGTTAATTTCCTTCACAATGGATAGGTTTGTTCTCTTTGCAGTCCAGGGGACTCTCAAGAGTCTCCTCCAGTACCACAATTCAAAAGCATCAATTCTTCGGCGGTCAGCCTTCTTTATGGTCCAGCTCTCACTTCCATACATCACTACTGGAAAAACCATAGCTTTGACTATGCGGACCTTTGTCGGCAAGGTGATGTCTCTGCTTTTTAAGATGCCGTCTAGGTTTGTCATCGCTTTCCTCCCAAGAAGCAGGCGTATTTTGATTTCGTGGCTGTTGTCACCATCTGCAGTGATCATAGAGCCCAAGAAGGTAAACTCTGTCACTGCCTCCATATCTTCCCCTTCTATTTGCCAGGAGGTGATGGGGCCAGTGACCATGATCTTAGTTTTTTTGATGTTGAGCTTCAGACCATTTTTTGTGCTCTCTGCTTTCACCCTCATTAAGAGGTTCTTTAATTCCTCCTCACTTTCTGCCATCAGAGTGGTATCATCTGCATATCTGAGGTTCTTGATATTTCTTCCGGCAATCTCCGGCTTGGGATTCATGCAATCCAGCCTTTCACATGATGTATTCTGCATATAAGTTAAATAAGCAGGGAGACAATATACAGCCTTGTCGTACTCCTTTCCCAATTTTGAACCAATCAGTTGTTTCATATCCAGTTCTAACTGTTGCTTCCTGTCCCACATATAGATTTCTCAGGAGATAGATAAGGTGGTTAGGCACTCCCATTTCTTTATGAACTTGCCATAGTTTGTTGTGGTCCACACAGTCAAAGGCTTTTGCGTAGTCAATGAAGCAGAAGTAGATGTTTTTCTGGAACTCTCTGGCTTTCTCCATAATCCAGCGCATGTTAGCAATTTGGTCTCTAGTTCCTCTGCCCCTTCGAAATCCAGCTTGTACTTCTGGGAGTTCTCGGTCCACATACTGCTGAAGCCTACCTTGTAGGATTTTGAGAATAACCTCGCTAGTGTGTGAAATGAGTGAAATTGTACGGTAGTTGGAGCATTCTTTGGCACTGCCCTTCTTTGGGATTGGGATGTAGACTGATCTTTTCCAATCCTCTGGCCACTGCTGAGTTTTCCAAACTTGCTGGCATATTGAGTGTAGCACCTTAACAGCATCATCTTTTAAGATTTTAAATAGTTCAACTGGAATGCCATCACCTCCACTGGCCTTGTTGTTAGCCATGCTTTCTAAGGCCCACTTGACTTCGCTCTCCAGGATGTCTGGCTCAAGGTCAGCAACCACACTATCTGGGTTGTCCGGGACATCCAGATCTTTCTGGTATAATTCCTCTGTGTATTCTTGCCACCACTTCTTGATGTCTTTTGCTTCTGTAAGGTCCCTACCATTTTTGTCCTTTATCATGCTCATCTTTGCACAAAATGTTTAATTTAGCAAAGTATTATGTATTGTCCTGATCACAGAACATGGTGTATATAAATCACGGGAGGATATCATGCACCCTGCAGGCATCATGCACCCTCCTCACAAGACAATTTCTGCAGCCCCTCAAGGCCCTCCTCAAATATTTCAATTTTCAAAAATAACTGCCAGAAAGGCTAACATGAGTGGCCACAAAAATGGCAGTGCAGCTTTCCCAGTTTATCTGCACCTGTTTATTCCTTGTTTTAAGTTGTTTAATGATCATTAAAAGTTCACAGCCTTTATTTTAGTCTAAAATTGTATTTTTTTAACTTTAATTAAGGTAACTGCCATATTTTTCCATGTATAAGACGCCCATATATACTTCCATGTATAAGACGACCCTCAATTTTTAGCCTAAAGATTTTAGACAAAATTATCATCTTATACATGGAAAACTACGGTAATTAGGCTTAACTAATTAAAGAAGTCCTCAATCAGAATAAGAACTTCCTGTTTCTGAACCACTGAGAAAGCACCCAGGAAGTACTTCATCTGAAAGAAAACTTTCTTCATCTATTAAATTAGTTAAATTAAATAAATACAATTTAAAACAAAAATAAAGGCTGGGTTCTTTTTTTAAAATGAGGGATGGTACAGCCCCCAGATTGCCTGTCAATATGCAATTTGGTCCTCAGTTGAAAAGAGATTGCCTTCTTTAGTGAAATTGAAAACATTCAGCTTCAAGCTGACTTTCCACCAAATAGAATGGTTACTTACCTGTAACTATGGTTCTTCTAGTGGTCCTCTGTGAATCCACACAAATGGGTTTAATCAGCGCTTGCGCTGGATCTCCGGAATATTCTAGAGCTTAAAAGAGAAACATTAGTAGTACGCTGCCCCTTACTGCGCATGCTCCATCCGCCCAATACCTCAGTTCCAACTGTCCGCCGTCGCCTGAGCTCTAGAGCTAAGACCATGAGTGACGGACAGCGGGGAGGACGGGCGGGATGTGTGGATTCACAGAGGACCACTAGAAGAACCATAGTTACAGGTAAGTAACCATTCTTTCTTCTACATGGCCTCTGTGAATCCACACAAATGGGTGACTAGCAAGCTCACTTACAGGAAGGTGGGCCGTCACTCCAGAACAGATGTAAGCACAGCTCTCCCAAAACCAGCATCCTTCTTGGCCCTGAGGTCCAACCGATAATGAGTCACAAAGGTGGATGGCGTGGACCATGTGGCGGCTTTGCAGATTTCAGAAATGTCAATGCCACGCAATAGGGCCACTGAGGTCGCCACAGACCTGGTCGAATGTGCCTTCAAAGCTTCCGGAGGGGTTTTGCCCGACAGCTCATAGGCTAAAGTAATCGTAGATACGATCCACCTTGAAATAGACTGCGGTGTCGCAAGAGAACCCTTGTGGGGACCATGAAAACAAACAAATAACCTGTGAGAGGTACGAAAGTCCTTGGACCTGGACGTATAAAAAGCCAAAGCACGGCGAACATCTAACAAGTGGAGCATGCACTCAACATCAGAAGAGGGGTTTGGAAACAACGTAGGTAAAGTCAACGGTTGATTAACATGAAAATGTGAGACAACTTTAGGGAGAAAGGAGATATCAGGGTACAAAATCACTTTGTCTGGGAAGAATTGAAGGTAAGGCGGGTCGGCTCGAAGCGCAGCCAGTTCACTCGCTCTCCTCGCAGAAGTAATGGCCACCAAAAATAGTGCTTTAAATGACAGGAGCCGAAGATCAGAAGAAGCCATGGGCTCAAAAGGCAGACGTGTGAGAGCCTGGAGCACAACACATAAGGACCATTGAGGCATAGGAGGACGAGTAGGAGGACGCATATTTTGTAGACCTTTCAAGAACATCTTGAGAGTAGGATGTGAAAAAAGCCGAGAAGCCTCAGACCCAGGTGGTTGGTTGAAGACAATCGCAGAAATATAAACTTTTAGAGTAGAAAAAGCCAAACCCTGGTCAAACAAATAATGTAAATATGTGAGCAGGGTAGCAATGGAGATGGGCACAGCTTGTAAACTCCGTGATTCCGCAAACCTCCTGAAGTTGGACCATTTGTATGCATACAAGAGTTTCATGGACGGCTTCCTGGCCTTGTCCAGGACTTCTCGAATCATGGGAGAATCCTCCAGGCTGTCAGATGTAGGGAATCTATGTCTGGGTGGCAGATTCTGCCTGCGTCCTGTGTCAGTAGGTGTGGTAACAGTGGGAGTCTGATGAACTCTGAAGCCATCATTTTGAGAGTGGTAAACCATGGTTGCCGAGGCCACCATGGTGCAATTAGAATGGCATTGGCGTGAACCTGAAGGATTTTGACCAAAGTCCTCTGAATTAGTGGAATGGGCGGAAACAGGTAAAGTAGACAGTCCATCCACTTCACCATGAAAGCATCCCCGAGAGATGCTTTGTCCACACCTGCCCTGGAGCAGAACATGTCGCACTTGCTGTTGAGTTGATTCGCGAACATGTCCACTACTGGAAAGCCCCATCTGTTGCAAATCATAGTGAAGATGGTCTCGTCAAGTTGCCATTCGTGTGTCTGCGTGCACATCTGGCTGAGGGAGTCCACAACTTTGTTGTCTTCGGTGGACACATGAATGGCTATCGGAAAGACATGGTGGGCATAACACCACTCCCATAGATGGACTGCTAGGTAAAGGAGTGACATTGAGTGTGTGCCCCCTTGTTTGTTGATATAATACATGGTCGTGGTGTTGTCGGTGACCACCTGGACACCACGATCTGCTATCAGAGGGCGAAACGCACGAAAGGCTTTGATGACAGCCCACATTTCCAAATGGTTTATGTGTAATCGACTGTCCTTCCGTGACCACAGGGCATGAATCTTGTGAGGACCACAGTGAGCTCCCCACCCGGTGGGACTTGCGTCCGTCGTCACTTGAATTGTGAGTTGTAATGGGCGGAATGGCCGGCCCATTAGGAGGTTCGGGACAAATGTCCACCACTTCAATTGTTCTGCTAGCTCCGGCGTAACTTAAAGGCGCTTGGAAGGATTGTCTGTCATTGGTGTGAAGAGGGACAGGTACCAAGCCTGTAGAGCGCGCATCTTCAGTCTCGCGTAAGGAATAGCGGACGTGGTTGATGCCATCAGACCTAGAAGATGCTGAGTGTGATGTGCAGATACCTTGGCATGTGGACGAAAGGGACGAATAGCGCACTTTAGTTTGTTGATGCGTTCGGGCGGAAGAAACACCCTTGCTCTGACAGAGTCCAGACGCGCACCTATGTAATCTACGAGTTGAGTAGGTTGAAGATGAGATTTCTCTCTGTTGATTCTTAGACCTAGGTGTGTAAGAGTCTGTAGAACATAATCAGTGTCTCAAATGGCCTTTTGACGAGAAGCAGACACTACCAGCCAGTCGTCTATGTATGGAAAGATTGCAATGTTCTGAAGACGAAGGTAAGCTGCTACAGGTGCCATACACTTTGTAAACGTTCGTGGAGCGGTGGATAAGCCGAATGGTAGGGCGCAGAATTGATAGGCAGTATCTTCGAAGAAGAAACGTAGGTATTTTTGATGATGTGGGTGAATGGAAACATGAAAGTAGGCGTCCTTTAGGTCTATAACGACAAACCAGTCTTTTCTCTTTAACAGATGGATGATGGATTCTAGAGTGACCATACGAAAGCGCCTTGGACAAAGGTAAGTATTTAACAGTCTGAGATCTAGGATAGGTCTGACGCCCCCATCCTTTTTGGGTACCGCGAAATAGCGGGAGTAAAAACCGTTGGGAATGCTCTGAATGGGTACTCTTAGAATAGCTCGTTTTTCTAAGAGAGAACATATTTCTTCTTCCAGAATCTGAGCATAGGATGTAACTTTGACATGTCCGATGGGAGGAAGCTCCGTGAATTCCAGTCAATAACCGGAACGGATGATGGACAGGACCCATTTGTCCTTGGTGATAAGGCTCCAGTTTCCGAAAAATGGGAATAGCCTGGGCATGGGAGAAACTAATAATCTTGGTGGATGGGAGGTGAATAATTTCCTTGCAATGGTAACGTGGCTTGTAGTGAAGTCAAAGGAACTGCTTGTTTTTCTTTGCAGGCTGCTTGTAGGATTGGCGGCGTTGAAAGGATTGCGGTCTGAAGGCAGTGTTGGTAGAAGAGGACTTTGGTGCTTTGCCTTGAGCCACGGGGCCGTATGAACGGTAAGGCTGGCGGTACTGATTTTGGTAGTTTTGTTGGCCAAATTGCTTGCGCCATTGTTACCTCTGAAACTTAGGTTGTTGCTGGATGGTATAAGACCTGGCTGTTTTCTTCATTTTATGGAAACTTTCCATAATGTCATCGTTTTCTCATTAAACAACCCGGTTCCATCAAAAGCCAGTTCTTCTATGCGTGCTTAGCCAAGCATGTCGCCGCAATGAGATAGCAGATGCAAGAGACTTAGAAGTGACGTCCGCCGCATGACGGGCCGCCAGCCGTTGATGCTTAGCAACAGTGGACGCCTCAGCATGGGCATTAAGGAGTTCTGTCTTGGTGTCCTCTGGGGCGGCCTGCAGGGCAGGTAGCACTTTGGCCCACAGCTGTCTCTGGTAGGCTCCTAATGCAGCCTGGTAATTACAGACCCTAAGAAGGAAGGAAGCGAAGGAGTACATTCTGCGCCCCAACACATCCAATTTGCGCCCTTCCCGATTGGTGGGAGTTACCTTGGCTCTACCTCCAGTTTTGGAAATGTTAGTCTGCACAATTATGGAGTTAGGAGGCGGGTGTTTAGAGAGGAACAAGGCGTCATTCCCATGGGTCCTATAATGGCCTTCCATTCTTCTTGAAATCTGCAAGGAAGCAGGTTGAAGATCCCAAGCTTCCTTAATGTTCTCCATCAAAGCTGGGATAAAGGCCAGGCTTAAAGGATGAGACTTCTCTTGGTTAATGTCATCGAACACTAAGTCCTCTTTAGGGGGCGGAGGTTGCTCGACGTCTAACTTTAATGCTTTGGCCATACGTGCCACCATCTGCGAGTAAGATGTAAAGTCTCATGAGGGAGAGGGGGGCCGCAGGTCCCCTACATCAGAATCTGGAGTATTGATGTTTGGAGGAGTCTCGTCAGAAGCTTCAGAGGGGACGTCCTCCTCCTGGTCAGATGCAGAAGAGGCCGATAAATTGCCCTGAAAGGACGGTGATGGTGAAGGTGACCGATGGCGTCTCTTAGAGTGCTGAGTTGTCGTGAGGTCTTCAGAAGCCTGACTGATTGGGGCCGTTCTAGCTTGACGGCTCTTGGTCAGGACGAGAGACGAGGCAGAAGTATTGAGAGCAGAAAGGGCTCCCTTCGATGTCGAAGTAGAGAGTGCTGACTGCTTCTTCTGCGGCGATCGATGCCTAAGGGTCTTCGACGTCGGGACTTCGACCTCATAACGAGACCGATGTAGACGGCAGGGTGGGGAGGACGATGGGGATGACGAGGAGGCATATATATATCTAACCCTCCTACGCTTGCCACGGTCGTCGACCTCGTAATATTGGTCAGAGTCACAGTCCTCCTCTCTATAACGACGTCGACCCCTGTTGCTCTCGACCTTGACATACATGGGTTCATCGGCATCATGATGTACTCGACGTCGAGAGCCTCTCGAGACCACCACCACTTCCCGGTGTGACAAATGACGGGGAGATGGTGAAACATACCTCGTTTTAGCAGTTCTCTTTCTGGGAGATGACTGCTGCATAGATTCCTCCGAGTCCGAACGATGTACAATAACGGCCCGCCCAGTGTTCACAGGGCTATAATGGGCAGAAGCCTGGCTGGACGCATTCTCAGCCGTAAAATGGCCTGGACTCGGGGATCGGCTCCGAAGCAAAAGCTGAGCCTGGGTAGTAGGGTGACGGTCATGAACTCCGTACTCCGACGCCGAGTCGGTGTCGGGCACATCTCTGGATGATTCTTCCAGTATAGGGGATGGTAGAGATTCAGAGATTGGAATTAACTCACGGTGACGAACCTTTGAAGAAGTCTTGGTTTTCTTAATTTTAACAGACTTCTTCTTCTTAGTCCCTTCCACAGACGATTGCCTTGGGAGAGGCGCAGCAGCGGCTGAAGTCGACGACTTCTAAATTTTTGAAGCCGATCCAGACCCTTTCTTGGGGGGTGCCGTTGGGGATTTCACCAGGGCAGCAGATGTCACTAAAGGTTCTGCCTGAAGAGAGGATGGCTGAGTAGAGCTCGACTCCATTTGTAAGTTGGCGGGAGAAAGAGACTTGTTCCACAGGTAAGCTTTGAGTCTTTGTTCACGAGACTTCAACGCAGGCTTAGACAGATTTTTACAGTGGGTGCAGGAATGGGGTTGGTGTTCCTCCCCTAGGCAGAACAAACACTTGTCGTGTCCGTCGGTGAATGGAACTTTGGCGGCACAGGACACACAACGTTTAAAAAGACCCGCGGAGGCCATAAAAGGACAGCTCCGCGGCAAACCAGAAAGTGAGGTCGTTTGTAATATAAACCAGTCCAAGTAAGCCAAACAGGACAAAAAAGCACAATAACAAAGTCCAAATCGTTGATCAAGAGAGGAATCCAAGTCCAGAAGCAATAATCGTAACCATGGTAATCAATCCGGTAAAAAGGGCGGGAAACTGTAAATCGAAAATCAAAAGTAGTCCGAAGTCAATCCAAAGGGAAGTCGTGAGTAGTAATTGAGGAAACCGAATCCAGGGACAACGTACAAATGAATCAGTAGTAAGGAAAATCTCAAAAGAGAGATTATAATAATTTTTTATAACAGCTCTATCCGAGAGGTTCCAGTCGCGACGGCGGTAAAAAGGAACTGAGGTATTGGGCGGATGGAGCATGCGCAGTAAGGGGCAGCGTACTACTAATGTTTCTCTTTTAAGCTCTAGAATATTCCGGAGATCCAGTGCAAGCGCTGATTAAACCCATTTGTGTGGATTCACAGAGGCCACGTAGAAGAACCAAACATAACAATCTTCTTTCAAATGAACAAAAATTAAAAAGGCTTATGTTGCAACCACCAGCAGCAATTTCCTCCTATACCTCAACTCCGATGGGTTCCCAATGATGAAAAGCATTATTTAGGATTCACAGGGGCTTTGTAACAGGAGGGAGAAATGTTCACATTTCAAACAATTGCCTGGGCTTACATCGTGAAACTTACATGAACTGGATTTTATGTGAAAAATCTTTACATGAAATCCTTAAGAAAATGATCCAAGAAAATTAAGAAAATGACCCAATCTACCATAATAAAATGAGGGGAATAGAGTTTTACCTGTAAACCACAACTGGCAGCTTCCACAATTGCCATGCAGAATGCTTCTGTGAGAGAAGTGTTTAAAAAAATCTGGCCCTGAACCAAAATGTTTCTGACATCCTGATGTTCTAAAGCTCCCAGAAGACGGACTCTGCATGCAATTATTAAGAAGAAAAATAAAAGATAATCTTTACAAAATCTTTTAGCCACGTGTACGATTATAAATCATATTTATGAATGTGCTTAGTTAATTATTTTATTGTCATTTATAAATTCTTGATGTGTCTGATGTTCACTGGATTATGCCATGTCAAGAACCAGGACATACAATACTTTTCAATGGTGTTGGTTAACATAAAACTGCTGCAATTCATAATCCAACAGCCAAAACTGAAGTTTTTTTTCAAAGGCCTTCTGATTCTTGAGCTGCATGCAAAACAGCTTAGAAATACTTTACTTCAGTTGGATTAGCCCCAAATATCCCTGACAGGGTACAAAAAATGAAGTAAAACGTATCAATGTGTCCGTGCCGCAGCCCCTGATGGAGCCTTGGGATCTCCCATCAGTGATTCCATCAGCTCCAGGCCACTGGTGAGATGGCTCTTTATTTAACAAGATGTTTTGCAGAGCTGTTCCCTGTCACCACTTTCCTGCATCCCAGAAGATTGTGTTTTCCACACTAGTCCCCTGGAAGCAGTTCTATACTGGCCTCAGTTCCCACCATTGAGGTAATCCTTGTAAAAAACAAGCCCATTCACTGTTGTACTAGGAGCCTTTCAGTGAGGACTGGTAGAGGTGGCTGACGAGCGTCAGCTCTCTTTCTGCTCTTCAAAAAGCCTCATTCCGGACTTCCGGTTTGGCGTCACGACGAGACAGCAGCAGGAGATGGGGCTCCGCCTCTTGAGGCTGCTAGAGAGCACCTAGGGGTTCAAGCCACCCTGGAGAAGTGGCAGGTGAGGGGAAGATACCTGTTGATCACGGGGGAACGGTGGTTGTCCCCGTTTGATCCAGGGAACTCCCCAAAACCAGCAGGAAGAAAACAAGCTGCTGAAGAGCAGCTTGCCAAGTCGTCGGCAGCCGGGAAAAGCAAGCAATAACAAGCGATTGTTTAACATCGTGTTATCATCTGGGTGAGAATACCTACTAATTATATTAGCCTCATTACCATCCCTGGATAAGATAGCCCCTTAAAAAGAATAAAGAGCTCCGAATTCTCCCCACCACCACCACCACCACCAGGGAAAGGAAAGCAGCGGAAGAACAAAAGGAGCAGTTTTGCTGTCTCCAAAGGGGGAATAAGTAGACGAGAAGGGAAGCAATTCGATGAACATTAATTGGACATTAACGAGACACTTAAAAGAAAATACCTTAGTGAAGGAGAGAAGTTAAAGTTTCTTGTCTTTTTGGCTTTGAGTTTGTAAAATTGGACATTACCATTGTTAAACATATTAAAGAGTGGAGAAGAAAACAGTGGCATTTTTGTTGTTGCTAAGTGGTGGACTGGCAGAGAGCTCAGACAAGAGCAGCTGGTATCTTGAGAAGTGACCTTGGAACATTTTCAACTCTTGCCTTATTTTGAGATCTGTGGTTTGGTTAGAATACAGACAATTTAACCCTGGAATGGCTAACTGGTTAACGTGGATTTGTAAGAACTAAAAACTATAGACCATCTGGTCATGTGGATACAATCATCGATTGAACTCGATTGACTAATATTGACTGAACTGGATAGAACTAGAATTGGAATTGACTCTCTCAGGTTTCCCCCCCCCTCTGTGTTTCTTGTCTCTTCTCTTTTTATTTTTTTAGGGGTTTTTTTCTCTCCCTCCCCCATTCCCCCCCCCCCCCAGATCAATGCAGGGAACCGACAGACTAAAGAAAGATATGGGGGTTTGGTGGTAATGTATCATACTGTATTACTGATGTATTAAGTATAACTATTAGATGGAGAGAATGGTGGTTGGGCAAATATAATTCTGGATACTATCTGAATAACTAGGCAAAGAAATCCAGGATGAGCTTACCAATTATTTCTAAAACTTAAAAAAAAAAAAAAACTTCCTCTGCACCCCCATCTGGGGCCTCCAGCCCAACACAACAAAAAACAATCGATATAATGTTACAACAAGAAAAATTTCAAAAAGACCTACAGGCAACTCTCCAGATGATACAAGAAACAGTTATATCATACAAACAGGAGACAAAATCAAACCAAGAGGAGACAAGAAGAAACCATGAAGAAACCAAATATAATCAACAGAAAATGGAAGGAAAAATCGAGAAGATGAATGAACAGATTATTAAGATGAATACACAACTACAGTACAAGATATTCAACAAAGGACCATAAAGAATGAACAATGAATCATGAAGCTAGAAGACAGTGCAGGCCAATTCCAGAAGAAATTGGATGAACTCAGAGAAGAAAACCAAAGATTGCATCAAACCAATAAAAAATTAGAAGATTCAGTCGCAATTATCGAGATGGAAAGAGCCTCAAATATTCTGAGATTCCAAAATATACCAGAAGATAAGGAGGAAGACCTATCAGATTTAATTACAACTATATTAGCAGATCTACTGGGGATAGAAAAAAAGAGAGACGGAAATGGAAATAGACCAAACATACAGAGTTAGCTCAAGCTATGTAAGCAAAAATCCAGAGAGGTTTTTGTAAGATTTGTGAAAAGGAAAACAAGAGACAAAGTATTGAGAAGAACCAGGGAAGACCAACTAGAATACAGACAAAAGGAGATTACAGTCCTAAAACAGATACCATGGAGGATAAGACAGGCGAGAAAACAATATCAATTTTTAACTACGAAACTAAATGGAAAAGGGATGAATTTCAGATGGCTAGTACCCAAGGGGATTTTGATTAATTGGAACTCAAGAAGATACAGATTGGATTCTATTTATAAGGAAAGAGAGTTCTATAATAGACATGCAAGTCTGTGGGAAGAGGAATTGCAATACCCAGAACAAGATGGAGGAAAATGTAGAGAACAAGATACAGCAATACCAGAAAGAGCCCCTACACAAAGCAAAGGAGAAGAAGGAAAAGAAAGGGATGAAGGAAAGGAATATGCACTACAAGAATTGGCTAAAGTGCAGAGAGAAAAGAGAAACACTAGGACAATAAATCCTAAATATAAATAAAGAAGATGGAGAAAGAAATTGGAATTTTCTCGGTGAACATTAACGGTCTTAACTCCCCAAGGAAAAAAAACATTTTTACGACTACAAAAGACAAAAATGGACATAGTCTGTCTCCAAGAAACCCATATTAAAAAACAGCATCACAAATACTTGGAATAGCCAAAGATTGGGAAACTTTACCATTCAGCAGCAAAACGAAAGAAAAGAGGGGTAGCTTTATATGTTAAAGAAACATTGGACTCTAAACATATTTACTCAGACCAAGAAGGAAGAATACTAATGGTAGAAGTAACAATAAACAAAAAAAGATATTGATGGTAGCAATATATGCACCTAACAGCAAACAAGAAAAATTCTATAAAAACTATACAATATAATGCTGGAAATGGAGTATCAAACTATTTGTTTATTAGGAGATTTTAATGCAATAGTAGATGAAAGATTGGATTATAGAAGTGGCAAAAAAGGGGAAAAGGGAAGAAAGAAACACCCCAACATTTTCTTCCAGATGACAGAAGAATTAGGATTACAGGACATATGGAGGGAGAGAAACTTAAAAAATTCGCAATTTACTTTTTATTGAAATAGACACAAGTCCTGGTCTAGAATTGATATCATTTGGATATCCCCGGAATTGAGGACAGGAATACAAGAGGAGGAAATAGAAACAAATATATGGGCAGATCATAATCCAATGAAGATGCAATGGAAAGGAGAAAAGAAAATTTCAAGGTGGACCTTAAATAAAGATATACTGAAAAATAAAGAGTTTATGGAAAGAAATGAAACTGTTTTTCAAAGAAAAAAAAAAGAAGAGACCTCTCTCCAAATCATCTGGGACACAGTCAAGGTGGTCTTCAGGGGATTAGCTACAACACATATGGCTAAGAAGAATAAAGAGAAAAAAACAACAATATACAAAGCTAAAAGAAGAATATAAGAAATTGGAACTAGAATTACAAAAAGACACCCAGAGGAAAATGCTCAAAAACCAAATGGAGATACTAAAACATAAACTAAACTTAATAGAGTCAGAAGAACTAGCTCAACAAATCAAAAGAACAAAGCAAATCTTCTTCAAGAATGCCAATAAACCAGGAAGGTGGCTAGCAGAGAGATTGAGAAGCAAAAAAATTGATAAATAAACTACAAGGTGAAAAAGGAGATCTACAATTTCACAATGATACAATTAGAAAAATAATTAAAGAATTCTATGAAAAGTTATACGATGCAAAAAAAATATCTCTGGAAAAAACTACACCATATATTGAAAAAGCAAACTTACCAAAAGTACGACAAAACATTAAAAACTTACTAAATGGGGAAATAACAATGGTGAAACTGACAGAAGCAACCAAAAAACAAAAAAATGATACAACTCCAGGACCAGATGGAGTACCAGCAGAATTTTATAAATCGTTCCAATATTTATTAAGCCTACCAATGAAAGAAGTCTGCAATGAAGTATTAACAGAAGCTGAAATACCAAAAACATGGTTAGAGGCAAACATCACATTAATACCAAAAGAAGATACAGATCTGACACAAATAAAAAACTATAGACCAATATCACTATTAAATGCAGATTATAAAATGTTCGCAGCAATAATGGCAAAGAGACTTAAAATTTTTTTGATGGAATGTATTCATCCAGATCAAAATGGGTTCTTACCAAAAAGACAACTAAGACACAATCTAAGGAAATTTTGGATATACTGGAATACTATGAAGCGAAAGCAGGGAAGCAAATGGCACTATTATTCGTAAATGCCCAAAAAGCATTTGACAACATCAGTTGGCATCAGTTGACTTATGATACAGCAATTTTCAATGGAGTTTGGAGAGAAATTCATAAATGTAATTAAGACAATCTACAATAAACAAACAACGAAAATAATTGTAAACGTTGAACAGACCGATGATATCAATATTAAAAAAGGCACAAGACAAGAATGTCCTCTCTCCCCCTTGTTGTTTATATTGACTCTAGAAGTGCTTAACAGAAATGTAAGGCAAGATCCGGAAATTAAAGGAGCAAAAATAAAAGGTGAGAGCTACATGCTACAAGCATTCGCAGATTATTTGGTATTAGAAGATCCACTGGAAACAATGATGAAATTACTAGGAAAAATTGAGGAATTTGGGGAAGTAGCAGGATTGAAAATAAACAAGCAAAAAACGAAAGTATAGTTAAAAATCTAACAGCCAATCAAAAAAGCCAACTATCAGAGATGTCAAACTTACAAATAGCCAAAAAGGTCAAATATTTGGGAATATACCTAACTGCAAGATGTGCAACCATTAAGGAAAACAACTACATAAAACTATTTAAACAAATAAAAGCGGACTTGGAAAAATGGAAAAACCTGCAACTATCAATGCTAGGAAGGATTGCGACAATTAAAATGCACATTCTACCAAAATTACTCTTTTTGTTTCAAACAGTGCCAATTAAAATAGAAAAGAAATACTTTGAGGATTTGAATAAGTTGAGTTCAAAGTTCATTTGGCAATGGAAGAAAGCTAGAATTAAATTGAAAATGCTAGAAAAATCTAAAGAAAAAGTAGGCTTTGGATTACCAGACTGGGAATTATACTATCAAGCATGTATTTTAATGTGGCTTAAAGAATGGATCACATTGAGGAATAAAAGGCTGCTTTACTTAGAAAGACATGACCTACAATTGGGCTGGCATGCCTTTCTATGGTATGAGAAAGCAAAAAGCCATAGATATTTTCAAAATCATTATATCAGAAACTCTCTATTGATAACATAGGAAAAGATAAAAATAAAAATGTATACAAAAATACCAAGGTGGCTTTCACCTATGGAAGCATTTATCCACCCAAATCTCTTGAATTTTGATGAAACCTTATGTTATAAGGATATTTTAGATTCAGAAAGGAAATTAAAACCGAAAAAAGATCTTACAGACCAGGGTACAGGCATATCATGGTGGCCCTTAATGCAAATCCAATCTAGGTATGGAAAAGATGTAAAAATGTATGGCTTTTATAAAGAACAAACAATGCTTGACCAAATACTGTTAGCATCAGATGATAAGTTAATTAAGAAATTATACAAACTTCTTCTAAATTGGAAAATGGAAGATGAACAGGTGAAAGAAACAATGGTGCAGTGAGCTAAAAATTTTGGGTACAATATTGAGCTAGAGAAATGGCAGAAACTATGGAATAGAAATTGTAAGATAACAATGGCGACATTGTATAAAGAGAATCTATATAAAAGGTTCTACAGATGGCATTTACCACCTGCTAGATTAGCAAAAATGTTTCCTAATACAGTATGTCTAGTAAATGTTGGAAATGTGATCAAAAAGTGGGTACCTATTATCATGTATGATGGACTTGTGAAAAAGCTAAAAAAAATTGGACTAAAATACACATGTGGCTGGTTAAAATGCTTAAAAACATATAGACTTTAAACCAGAATTGTTCTTATTACGTATTTTACCAGAGGACTTTGATAGACAAAATGTATATCTAACACTGCATGTTTTGACGGCAGCTAGGATTATATTTGCACAAGGAAAAATGAAGAAGTACCAAAAGAAGATAACCAAGAAGATTTTAGTGTGTGCAGAAATGGACAGACTTACACTGAGGATGAAGGAGAAAGAAGATTCAGAATACTTTAAAACGTGGAATTTGTTCTATAAATGGCTAGAAGAACGGAGAAGGGATTAAGGCACCAGGATGAAATAACAGATTATTATCTATTACTACTACATATATATATAAAAGCCTCCTTCCTCTCCTGCACTGGCCCCATCAACGCCTCAGTTGAGTGGAAACGGGTGCTTCCAGAGGTTTCGGCCATCTTGGCCACCATGGAATCTGTGGGCCTGATACCCCTCCTGGGATGGGTTAGCAGGCACCTCTTCCCTGGTCTTTGCACCTACTTGGTGGGAAGCAGTTCAGACTCCTGCCAATGGCTGTCATCCTTCTCCCAGGACTCTCCAAACGTGCAGATGATGGGCTCCAACTCTTCTGCTGTAGACCCTAAGTTTCTTCCTTTGCCAACCCTCACCTGGCATCGCAGACCCAGACCTCAGTGTTTTGCCCCCATGCTCCTTTAATGCTTCCAATATGTCCTCCTCTCTAACCAACTGTTCTCGCTCATCCCACTCCCCAGCAACACATGGGCTCCTTGTCTTCCAGTGGGCTCAGAGTGGCGGCTCCACCCACGCTCTCAGGGCACTCTGAGGTGAGGACAGACAACTCACCACAACTACTATCCACACACTACTCACAGCATGAAAACCTGCTGATTATTGATATAGATTAAGATCTTTCACATTAGAGCTTTCTGACTTTTTTTGTCCATGTTATTTCATACTTTCATCAAATGTTTCAACTGGTTTTCTAATATTCATTATTTTAAAATAGTTTATGGCAATATTTTTAATACTGTTACTGTTTTCAATTAAATATTTCAAAAGTCATGGTTAAAGAGCCACTGGTTAATATTATATAACGGCTATTCTAGAATTACGGTAATTCATCTGCTTTTAACACTGGAATTATTTAGACACACGACATGTTAAAAACATATATTTTGTTATACATTCTATGTAACTGTATGAGATGGCAAACAAAAAATAACAGTTGAAAAATTATGGCCCAGATTCTCTTCTTACATACAGTAAAGGCAAATTGTTTGAAGTTAAGAAATCATCATAGACATTATCCACTGCATACTGAGTTGTGTGACTAAGAATGCAACTGATAATGTCTACAGTGATGTCTCTGGTGATGGCGTAAGTTTTGCCTCCAAAACCTGTCGTTTGTGTACCTATGCAAGAGGATTTTGGTGTATATGTGTCTAAGAAAAAAGATAATTTCATATCTCGGTTAAACTACTGAACAGAACTATCTGAAAGCTGTTCTGAAAAAGCATTTTAAAATTCTGTACAAAACAAAACAAAAGGAACTGGTACATCCACGAAGTCCAGATTATAAATGAGAGATGAAGTCTCAGGATGTAGAAATCACACTCTTTATTCTGTATTTCTTTAAATGAGTCATTAAAAAGCTCTGGCTCAACGCGTTTCAGCGAAGCTCCTGAAGAAGGCTTCATCTCTCATTTATAATCTAAAATTCTGTACAACCAGCATGCTTAGGAGACAATCCAGACTCTTTCCAGATCCATCCCCTGTTGCACACTGAATTATGAACAGCAAAAAGTTCTCATAAGAGCGCATCCAGTAACCCACGTACAAAACAGAATGGAGAGAGAGAACTAGAAAACCACCTGAGTAAATGTTAAAACCAAAGATTTTTAAAAGAGCTAATCCAAAGCTTCCAGACTGGAAATGCTGCTTCAGACAAGAAAATTTTAGAAAAACTGTAGCATATTATCAAGTGTATCAAAGCACCTGGCAAGACAATAGAAATAATACGCAAATTATATGTAATTGCTGCTCATTATCCTCTTCTCAACCAATTCCCTATTTCCATCATCACACCAGCTCAATTTGCACAAATGTATTAAGAGAAAAGCACATACCTGTCATGTAGCTGATATCTTTCTCGCACTTCTTCTAATACAATCCGTTTTGGTCCTTCTCCTCCAACTAAAAAATTTAAATCTGGATACTTCTGACAAAGCTCAGGAATTATACCACTAAGCAAATCTATACCTGAAAGCATAATATTTAAAGTAAATTATAATTGATGGGAAATTAAAATTCATTATTTTACATATAAAGCATTCTAAAATATAAATCAGCATTAAAAGAAAATAACAAAAAGTGGCATTAATACATTCTTCACATATAAGATTTTAAAACTATAACAAACTTCTAAAGTTTCAAATTGTTTCATATTTCATTGTGTTCAGTACTTTTGCAAATGTTTACACTTTTTCCTAAGATATGTCTGAAAAATATCTATTTCACACAGGCCCTTAACTAAACTTCATTTCTAAAAGAACTGCTATGCAGCCAGTTTCCCTGTGTCTTTTTGTGAAGCATGCCAAGTCTTGCCCATAAAGCTTTGGTCAGTAGTGAAGATTAGTAGAAAAACTACTATAAAAAACACAGAAGATTGAATGGTTTGAACAGTTGCTGCCATCAACTGCTTCCAGCTCCTTCTTTGTTTATTTAGTCCAGCTGAGTTTAAAGGAATTTAACATCCATGTTAGTTTGCATAGGATTAATTCTTACAGAACAGAGTGTTTCAAGTAGCGAAACAGCATAGCTACTAGGAAAACCAAACTACAAAAGCAAAGCAAAGTGTTCTGCCCCACAGTACTTAAAGCACTCTCTGGTTGATTTACAATTTTTTAATTATGCAGGCTATGCATTGCCCCCCCACACACACACACACAAGCTGGGTACTCATTTTACCGACCTCAGAAGGATGGAAGGCAGAGTCAACCTTGAACTGGTTACCTGAATCAACTGGGATTGAACCAGGTCATGAGCAGTTCACTGCAATATAGCAAACCACTACATCAAGGCTCTACAAAAAATCTATTGTATCAAGAAAAAGTACAGGCATATATTCACTATTATTACTATCCCAAAGCTGGCCAAAAAAGTAATGCATTGCTTTTATTGGAAAAATCTATCAAAAATGAAGACAGATGTTGTATATATGGAACGTCTACTTGTATTGCTGCAAGGAAAAAATTAGTACAATGCATATAGTTCATTTGAATTTGATCCTGCCTTTTCTCCAAGAGGTGGTGCATGTTTCTCCTCAGGGTGGATTTGATTTAAATCAAATTGATTTAAATTTTTAAAAAATGGATTTTGATGATTTAAATAAAAATAGATTTGTTTTAAATCATGATTTAAATCAGTTTGATTTTAAAAAGTCATTTTCAGCCACCCTGTTTCTCCCACACCTCCACCACATTTTATCATCAAAAGCTTGCAAGGCAATTCAGCTGAGAAGCAAGTAGTCAGATATCATCCAATGAACTTCATAGAGTGGGGATTTGGTTATGGGTCCTCAGTCAGAGTCCAGTACTCATATAACATATAATCATGTTATAAACTTGTATGATCAATTGTTTAAATATTTTCAGCACACAAACCTGTGATATGCTGCTGCTGGAGAGAGATGTCTCCTAGATGCATATAATAAAATAAAACCTTTATTATTTTATGCATTTCTTTTTTATCTTAGATTTCTGAGTTGAGCATCCCTGCTCCTTGAATATTCAAATGTTTATTTATTTGTATGCTTGTATGCTAGTAACAAGGCTCAATTTAGAATTGAAATTTGCTGTATCACCCCTGCAGGCCACAATCAGACTTGCAACTTGGGAGGGGTTGTAAGCTTCTCCATATTCTAGGACCATTCCTCTAGCAGATAAATATGTAACCTTGGTCCATTGAGCTGTAGAGAATCCCACCTCACTACCCAGCTATCCCTCCATCAGCAAGGGAGAGAACAGATCATTCTAATATGGGCAAAGAACAATGTGTCTTAGGGAAACAATGGGGAAAACTCTTTAGTCATCCTCTAGTAACTCTCAGACTGTAACTGCAGCAAAAAAAAGCAATATATATCAGGATGTTGTGCACAAGTGTGCATATACCCACATCATTTGGGGCCTCAGGGATTTAAAGACTGCACATTCCTACTCCATAGTCTCTATCTGTAATGACTGTGCTATCCCAAGATAGCTCTTTTGAGTCACCATGATCATGTGGAGTCACACATACTACATGTATAAACCCTACAATGAACTTTAAACTTTGCAAGTTTATCCTTGCAAAGTTGCATGTGATTCCATAGATCTGTCAAATGTCTGAAGAGATTCTTAAGACTTACATCCAAGGACATACAATCAGCCCTTACACTGTGCAATAAATCTAAAACCATTTAAAATGTAAATCCAACATAAAGATGTGTAATATTTCAGTGAAAACAACATGTAAATGCAACCTTAGAGTTAAACCTTATTACCTTTTCTATATACAAGTCTGCTGACAACAACAACAGTTATTGTGTTGCTGCCCCATCTAGATGCATCTGGAGTGAAGTCAGTAGGATCTACAGCATTAGGGATAACAGATACTATCTGAGGATTCAGTGCCGCTCTCAATACAGTGTTCTCTTTGCTAGTGTAAGAAACACATATTATGTGGTTTGTATCACATAGTGATACAGTCAAGAGTTTATTTGTAAGCACCGAACTCACATCAGCAAATCCAAAAAGGGAGTGGTCTGTAAAAACTGTCCGTAGCTGCATTGTCTTAGCATGGAACAGTGCATCATGGGCCATAGCAGAAAATGAACTATGTGCATGGACAATGCTGATTCTTTCCCGTACAAATATATACCTGAGCAGAGGCTGACTGTGGAAGAGAGTTGTTGCTGTAGATTGGTTATACATGACTTTTAGTGGCAAATAATAGACTTTTAATCCATTGGTGAGGTAACGAATGCCTTTCCGGTCTTCATAAGCGTGAGTGACTATGATAACCTTATGTCCTCTTTCAATCAGGCATTGTGAGAGTTGGTAAATGTGGCTTTCTACTCCTCCCATGTTTGGGTAAAAAAAGTCAGACACCATGCATATACTATGTATTTGATTTGTACATGCTGAACTCTTATAAGAATTCACAGCTGAGGAAGAAATAGAAGTCAGAAGCTGTCCATGATTTCCTATCCTTCTGCAGGCCATATCAGTCCATATAGTAGCAATCAGTCCATGTGGTAGCCATTCAACATGAAGAATCAGCTCATTCACTGCCTAGGAAGCAAATAAGTAGGGAGAAGCACATTACACATTAAGGTTAACAACCCTAATTACTTTATAAAGATTTTCATATAAAATAACAAGGTTTAACAGCACAAGCTAATGTAGTGTTATACAGAAGTAAAACATATCTTGTTCAAGAACGCTTACTCCCATCCTTGATAGGCAGGTTGGATTCAGATTTAGTCTTATCCTGAGAAGACCTATCTGAACCAGTGGAAAACGTCATAGATTTCCGGTTTGTCTGCACATGGCAACTGGAGCACACTGGATCAAACTGAACAGGGTCACTAAGCGGTCTGATATGCCTACCAGTGTGATCCTCACATCCAAAAGGCACACAGACCTTAAGCAACCCTATTTGGTCCACAGCAGCTTCCTGTCAATTTGCCAATATCATGTGGTGATTTAAAAAGAGGATCACGTCACAATACTGGCAAATTCCTTGGCCCCTGTGGAGGGGCCAAGGAAGTGAACAAAATGTTAAAGTGTGTATTAGAACAGCGAACATGCACTGCATCAATTTAAAAACAGCATTAGCTGTGTATATTGCAAATTAGGTATATGTTTCAGATATGTGTACCTACCTAATACAGCTTTGACTTGGATTTCTGCATTGAGCAGGGGGCTGGACTCAATGGACTTATGGACCCCTTCCAACTCAAATATTCTATGATTTTATGACTGTATATATTCATTGCTCTAATACACACCTAATTTTTTCCACTTATTCAGCCCCCCCCCCCCCCAGAGCAGAGGAAGTTTTTTTTTTAACCAGTATTGTGAAGTAGCTGTCTTCACAATATTGGCAAATTAAAAGAGGACAACTCACTTTGGCTCACACGTATTGAAAACAGAGCAAAATGGAGTTATCCCATCCACACTAAAAAGGTAGAAGACTCTGACATGGACCGTAGGACTCGCTCCAACAAAGATATAACCTGATCGCCATCTTTAGGAGCAGACCAGTCTGTCTATACAGCAGACAGAACAGCTGATGCAGTCACCCTCTTACTCTCAGTAGGGCTAGAACTGGATCCAATCCAACATGTCCAATTGGGATTGCAGCAGTGGATGAAAGCAAATAGCAGTTTTGGGGATTTCTGCATGATTTCAGCAGCTTTATTAGCTATAAATTGAGCTCAAAGCACCACCGGCACAGCAACAGTAAGTACAATTAAGCATGAAAAACACCACGGTATGAATACTTATTCGGAGGCAGTAGGGATTACTCAGAATAAGGGTTGTGGCGCACAGTTCTTTCTCACAGCTGTACAGATGCCTGCGTACGAGTATCAAGTACTTAAGTTGCTAAAAGCCACACAGCCTGAGTTTGGCACCTCTCCCACCCGAGAATCTCAGTACAATTTATTTATCACTGGACAACAAAGATACACAAGGGGCAATTTTTTATTTAACAACTTAAAACGACCCTCCATCCTGTGGATCTTTTCGAACAGCTCCTACGGTTTTCGGTTCCGATCACTCACCTGGTATAAGCGCAGCCATAATCTAAATCGAGCATATTTCCGGATGTACTTGAGGCAAAAACCTCCAAAACCACCCCTCTTACACTAAATAACCGCACAACACGTCAGGCTCTTCGGTGCACGCAAGACGACTGGCCAATCAAGGAACACGTGCTGGGCCACGTGGGTAATGAAAGCCATCCCGAAGGCTTGTGGGGCTTTTCAGGAAGTCCGATCTGCGGGGCCGCTGCCGCCCGCGCGAAAGCGGTGTTCCGTCTCTGATGTGCTCGTACTGAGCGCGTAGATTTCCTATCAGCTGGCTAGCGTTCCAGGAAAGGTTTCAAACTGTGCCTTTTTCTAAGATACAATTTGCAAGACTCCCTTTGCTTCGTTGCCCTGGGTCACTAATTACGTGTCATTAGGTTTACGCTTAACTCATTCGAATCAACTGTGTCTTTCGCAAGATGCTGGGAAGGGTGGGATCCAGTGGCGCTTTCCAGTAACCGCAGTTCTCACTCTCCCTGCCTTTGTCTGGGTGTCGCAATAGAGAGAAACAGACTCGTTCGGCTTAATCCTGTACTGTCCACTGCGCTGCCCCGAGGGAAAGCGCAGGCCAATACACGGAAAGATGGAGGCGGATGTCTCGGGCGGAAGCAGTTGTTTCTGCCCGTCTACTCCAGCATCCCCGCCCCGGACACTGCGTGGACAGACACTGGCTCTCGCTGCGCTAAAACGCCGAAGAAAAAGGATGGGCACAGGCCGCAGGCCCTAAACATCTACACGGAGCTTCATCCTTGGGGAGTGGGGGACGGCCTTTGTTATCCACCGCTTCCTTTCGCCCCCAACCCCGCTTTCTTTCTCAAGTCACGTCCTAAGGATCAGCGGACCGCCCTCCCGGCTTACAAAGCATATTGCCAAGCAGCCCTCGTACCTTGGAACTAGCCCTGTACGTAGCAGATTGGGCTGCGAAAAGTCATCTTATTCCTTAACAAAATCTCTGTGGAGGCCCACTAACTTCTAAAAAGTCGAACAGATCCACCTTGTTGTAAGCCCCGATTTACTCCAAGGGTCTTTTCAACTCCAAACCCGTGCTTCCTCGGGTGGACAAGAGACCTCGTGAGGCCGTTCCGTACACAGTCACACGCAACCGCTACAGCAGCGTCTCCTTGCCCCGGTAAGCCCTCCCAGCAAAGCCGTCACTGCCGGACAGCTGACTTTCTCGAGTCCCGGGAGGGAGCGGCATCCGGTCCCTTCCCGCAGCTGCCCTATAGACGCAAGGAAGCACGGGGACAGAGAAGCAGCTGATACTGTCACAGGGAAAGTAACTTGTGAGACTTCGGCCTCTTATCTTTGCTTTTCAGAAAAATGTAGAGCTGCTGGCCGAGATTGATCCGGGGAGCTACAGACAAGGACCCTTCTGAGGTACAACCAGGGCCTTGCACCTCCCATCTGTCAGAACTTTCTCTTTTACCTTTGAACTTGTGCTGTCACTGGGCACCAACACCCAGGTAATGTTTCCACATCCCCTCATGCCTGTTGTAGGAAGAGGCAAAGAGATGGGGACCACTTCTGCAAGGCGAGCCACAGTATCTGGCAGAACCCGCTTTCGTGGCACCAGTGGCACCATTGTGTTACCTTCTATGTTGATGTTTGGTGTGATTGTGGCCTCCAGTGGCCTACTCCTCATGATCGAGAAGGGGATTTTGGCAGAGGTAAAGCCTTTGCCATTGCATCCCTCCCGTGGACAGCTGACACCCTGGAGGAGAATTGGCAGTGGCAGGGCAACATCAGCAACGGAGGATGTGGGTTATCAGGTACTGCAGGATATCCGTAATAGGACCATTTATACCATGTGCAGGCAAAAAAATATGCCACACAGTATCTGGGACCTCTCCGTGGGACATAGGAGGACACTTCTCAAACACATTTTGGTTAGTGACAAATACCAATTTTTATACTGTTATGTCCCCAAAGTTGCTTGCTCCAACTGGAAACGAATTCTTAAAGTTTTAGATGGTGTACTGGAGAATGTAGATGTGAAGTTTAAAATGGACCACAAAAAGGACTTGGTTTTCCTAAGTGATATGAAACCAGATGAGATCCATTACCGACTGAAGCACTATTTCAAGTTCATATTTGTAAGGGACCCAATGGAAAGACTCTTATCTGCTTATCGGAATAAATTTGGAGAGATCAAAGAATATCAGTTAAAGTATGGTGTGGAAATTGTCAAAAAGTATAGGAAGAACCCTGGGAAAACCCTGGGCGATGATGTCACATTCTCTGAATTCCTTCAATACCTTTTAGATGAAGAGGTAGAGAGAATGAATGAACACTGGATGCCCATATACAATTTGTGTCAGCCTTGTGCTGTGACATACAATTTCATTGGTTCCTATGAAAGATTGCATGAAGATGCTAATTATGTTCTTGAAAGGGTTCAGACACCCTCTTTTATTCAATTCCCAGAACGACAAGCATGGTATAAGCCAGTGACTACTGAAACTTTGAATTATTATCTGTGTAACACTCCTAGGGGGCTCATTAAAGAGCTAATACCAAAGTACATCCTAGATTTCTCTTTGTTTGCTTACCCTCTTCCAAATATTACCAGTGAATTTTGCAGACAATGAACTTTTCCTGCTGTGAAACATGTTCTATGCAATTTCTTGATATTTACTTTTTTAAAAAAATATTTTAAATGCATTGCAATATATGTTGTCTTTATTCAAAAAGTGTCAAGCTTTATATGTATATGTACCACTCAGTTAAGCACAATGTTTTTCTTTTATTAACTGCCTTCCCTCCCTTTTCCCTCCCATTTAAAGGAACAATGCATTTTTATAGAGTTACTCAAATATCTACAACAGGACAATTACATTTTGCAAAAAAAAATTGTAATATTAGCAATAAATTGTAAAGGGGATCAAAGGCATCTCTGGATGTGCAGATTGTCACTCACTGGTCTATAGTAGCTGTCACATGAGTGCAGCAATTTGAGATTGTATTGTTCATTTCAATGTTAATTCACAGTTATGTTCATGAAATATTTTTTCTTCTTTGTCTTAGTAAGGATATTAAAACTGAAGTTCTATAGCTATTCATGAAGAAGCACATACTATTAAACTCATTTCCAAAGGACTTGTTGCAGAAAAAAAATAACAAAGAGTACTGTGGCTCTTTGAAGACTCTTTAAAGACAAGTATTATAGTTTGATTTTTTTGTGGGTAATATTGCAAATCATCATATGTGCGAAGTACTACCCAGAATTTCAGATATTGAATCAAATGCATATGATGGATATATACATCTGAAGTTCTGGATACCATTTCATCCTAGTACATTGGCAGAAGCTGTAATAAATTTGTTGGGTTTTGTTGTTCCTGTTCAACGAAGTGGACTTACTTTCAAGTTGGCATGCATGAAATCAAACTGTAAATCAAATACTGTTTTAAAATTTTGTGTGATTGAATGTAAGTCTCTGATTCTAAATATTTGAACTTGCATGCTCACTGTGTGAAATAATGTAGCCATAATGTATACACTGACACAATGTCTACTATTTTATACAGGGGTGGATCTACTATGAAACTAATGAAGCTTAAGCTTTAAGTCCCCTAATCCTGGAGGGTCTCCAGAAGTGACTTTAGTCCACATTTTTAAAAAATTATTGTGATCTGTCATGGAAAACCCCCATTGAAGAATCATAGAATAAGTGAGTAGGAAGGGGCATATAAAGCAATTGAATCCAACCCCTGCTCAATGCAGGAATCCAGATCAAAACAGATCAGACAGATTGTTGCCCAATTTTCTTTTCAGTGCTTCTAGCATTGGAGCGCTCACCACCTCCCCAAATAAGTGGTTACATTGTCATGCTACTCTAACAATTTAGATGTTTTTCTTGATATTCAGTCTAAATCTGGCTTCCTGTAGCTTAAGCCCATTGTTGCAATTCCTATGCCCTGAGATGATCAAGAACAGATCCTGCCCCTCCTCTGTATGACTACCTTTCACGTATTTGAAAAGTGCTCCCATATCTCCCCTCAGTCTCCTTTTCTCAAAGCTAAACATGCCCAGTTCTTTCAGTCTTTTTTCATAGAGCTTGGTTTCCAGTCCCCTGATAATCCTTGTTGCCCTACTCTGAACTTGCTCCAGTTTGCTGGCATCCTTCTTAAAGTATGGTGCCCAGAACTGGACACAATACTCCAGATGAGGCCTAACCAGTGCTGAATAGAGGGGGACTAGTACCTCACAGGATTTGGAGACTACACTTCTGTTAATGCAGCCTAAAATCTCATTTACATTTTTTGCAGCCACATTGCACTGTTGGCCCATATTCAGCTTTTGATTTACAACATGTCCAAGATATTTCTCATTCGTAGAATTACTGAGCCAAGTATACCCCATCTTGTAACTGTTCATTTTTGGGGGTTTTCCCTAGGTGTAGAACTTTGCACTCAGAAAATCATAGGACATTTTGTCAAAGGCTTTGCTGAAGTCAAGATATATTGATAAGCACTCTCTATGATTCTGTAGCCAAATGTGTATCCAGTGCACACCTAGTTAGCTTATGAATCAGAATATCATGAGGCACTTTGTGAAAGGCTTCGCTGAAGTCAAGATATATTATGTCTCTAGCATGTCCTCTATCAGGGAGGTTACTCGATCAAAATATGAGATCAGATTAGTCTGGCAGGATTTGTTCTTGACAAATCCATGTTGGCTTCTAGTAATTACTGCATTTTTTCCAAGGTGCTTGGAGAGTGGCTGCTTTATAATCTGATCCAGAATTTTCCCTGGCATTGATGTGAGTCTGACCAGTCAGTAGTTCCCTAGTTCCTCCTTTTTGCCCTTTTTGAAGATTGGGACCACCTTAGCTGTCCTCTAGTCATCTGGTACTTCACCCATCCTCCATGATTTCAAGAAAATAAGAGACAGTGGTTCTATGATCTCTTCAGTCAGTTCCTTCAATATCCTTGGATGCAGTGCATCCGGCCTGGGGATTGAAATTTATTTAAAGTAGCAAGATACTCCTTGACTGTTTATCAATCTCAAGCTGCAATCCTATTCCCTCCCTTTATACCTCACATTTGCCTGGAGGAGTATACAGTGTCTTTTTGGGAGAAGAACAAGCTGAAGTACAAATTGAGCACTTCTGCCTTTTCTTTGCCATCTGTTATAATTTTCTCATCCCCATTGAGTAGGTGAGCCAGTTTCTTTTCTCTGTCTTTTGCTATGCAAGGAGAGGGAAAGCAGGGATCAAAGCGATCCTGCAGCGCTTTGATCCCTTTTCCCCTACTCTCGCTAAGCCACATGGGGCTTAGCAAGAAGAGGGAAAGCAGGGATCAAAGCGATCCCACAACAGCTGGAGGATTCCTTTGATCCCTCTTTGATCCCTTCCCTCCTCTTATGCCACGCGGGCATAGGAAGAGGAGGAAAGGGGAACCAAGCCATCCCCCAATCCCGGGGGTGGGATTCCCTTTGGGCAGGCTTTAGCAAGCCGCCCGAAGGGGAAACCCCTCTCTGCTTATGCCCCCGAGGAACAACTGATCCGCGGGGGCATAAGCTGATAGGGAACGAAGGGACAAATATAAAAGGGTTATATTCATTGCTTCGTATTCATTGGGGTCTCTGGACCCCCAAGAATACGAAGCAACGAATATCTGATGAATCAGGGATATTTAACAAATACTGTATCCTGATTCGTTTTTATATTCGTCCCCATGTCGACTCTTAGCATCTCTTTAGCTCATTCTCAGCTTTTGCCTTCCTAATGCCATCTTTGCAATTGTTTGCTACTTAACTGTACTTTTCCTTTGTAGCCTGGCCTTCCTTCCACTTCCTTTAGCATTTGTGTCTCTCTTTTTTTAGGTTTTCATTTCCTCTCTGGGCTTTTTGTGTAGACATATTGGTCTTTTTTGCTTTCTTCCACCTTTTTTGATGTTAGAATTGTTTGTATTTGTGTCTTTAGAATTTCCTTTTTTAGAAACTCCCACCCATCTTTGACTCCTTGTCCTGTTAGGATTTCCTGCCATGGGACTTACCTGTCGTTGATCTGAGTTTATTAAAATTGGGTTTCCTAAAGTCTAGCATATATGTGCAGCTACACTCTGCTTTTGTTCGTGTTGAAATTAAGAATTCAAGTAGAACATGGCCACTCTCACTCAGAGTTCCTCTTGCTGCCACGTCTTCCACCAAGGCATCTCTATTGGTTAGGTTCAAGTCAAGGATTGCTACTCCTCTGGTTTCTTTCTCCAGTTTTTGTAGGAAAAAATTATGAGCCACACAAGCCAGGAATTTCTTGGAAGGTCCATATTTGGCAGAATTTGTCTCCCAACAGATATCAAGATAATTGAAGTCTCCAATTAATAGTATATTGTGTTTCTTTGAAATTCTTGCAATTTGTTTTTCAAAAATTTCATCTGCATCTTCTTGATTGGGCAGTGAGTAGTAGACTCCAACTACCATGTTCATTTTGTTTTTTGTCCCAATTATATTAATCCAGATACTCTTGATGGAACAACCACGCTCATCCACCAGTATTTCTATGCAGGAATATGTATTTTTTTACAAATAGTACTACTCCACCTTCCTTTCTATTCTTCCAATTTTTTTTAACAATTTATATCCTTCAGTTACTGTGTTCCAGTCATGAGAATCATCCACCAAGTTTCAGTTATCCCTATCAAGTCATATTTACCCTCCTGAACTACATACTAAACACTGGAGATTGTGTGATTTGCAGCCTGCTTTATTTCCTACATACTTTGAAGGTTATTATTGGGCCCCATCAGAGGTGCTCGATCTGTTCCTCTTTTTGTACATACACCTTCATCTATCTTTACCTCTGAGCTTGGGTCTCGCTTTCCCTTCCAATTCAGTTTAAAGCCATCCTGATGGAGTTCTTCATGCTGTGGCCAAACACATTCTTCCCAGCTCTTGTGAGGGAGAAACCATAACTATCACTTATCAGCAGTATATCTTCCAGAAAGCTTAGCCTGTGGTCCTAAAATCCAAATCCCTCACAATGCCGTCACCTACATTGCCAGTTATTCATTTGAACTATTTTTCTTTCACCTTTTATTCCTCTTCTGAGTATTGGTAGGATGGACAAAAAGACTGTCTGGGCCCCAAAGTCCTTGAGTTTCTTTTCCAGAGCTTCAAAGTCTGACATAATTTTTCATAGCTTCTCTTGGCTGTGTTTTGTTCCCAGGTGGATGAGAAGAAAGGCATATGTATCTGTAGGTTTTATGAGTTATGCCAGACCTAATGATCATGTTAGGAATGCGTCTCCTTAGAGAAGTCATTCCACTGGGGGAAGAAGCCAAACTGTATTTCCCAGCTTCCACCACTGTTTGACGCTAGATTGGGTGAGACCTAGGAGGTGCATGAGTGGGCAACTATGGGCAAGCTTTTGTCTCTAGATTTCCAATTACTCACTTATTTAAGCTTAAAACTCTTTAGCTGTGTACTTTGAACCTTGCACACCAGCTTTACCAGGTAGGACACCCAAATAACAAAAATAGCAAACATAGCCCTTGTGGCTAAAGCACTTTATTTAGGCACTCTTACCCTTGCCCCCAAGAATCATGCTTGGGTAAAATATAAAATATTTATTCAAAAAGAGTAAAAAGTTATAAAACAAAAGAAATACAAAAAGATACAATTGTACTGGTTAAATGCCAAGCATCTAAGTATTAAGTAAGTTCCTGTTAGACTCCCATAAAACAATAAAATGATTAACTAGCTAATAGTTTTACTACTTAATTACTAGGTAACTATGGCTAAAGTCTCCCAATCAATCAACGAAGGCTTTAATCCTGTCATCCATCATCTTCTCCTCCAATTTATACACACACCTACTTAACCCCCTTTTCTATAACTTAAATCAAAGGCTCTGCTTCGTGATGGTATCCAATCAGCACACAGTCGTTTGTTCGCAAGTTCACACCCAACTTGTAACTTTCCACAGCTCCATCTTTCGTTCCCAGGCTGGTAGGCCATTAGCAAGGAATGTTATGTTTGAGATGTGACCTTGGTGCTCTTCCACAACAACAGCTAGGCCTCTGGCCGAGACAAACACCTGCAAATCCTGGGAAACAAGTACTACAAAACCCATATCCTCACACATCACATTCCCAATCTGTTCTCCAGGGAGACAATGTACCTTGCAAGTCTATGAATCTTCCCAGCATCAGTTTTAATCCCACGCAGTAGGGAGTCTCTTGCTATAAATACTCTTCTCTTCTTCTTTTTGTTGGGTGTGGGTTCAGTGACCGTGTTTTGCTGAGCTTCAGCCCTTCTCCTGTCCTCCTGTGGGGTCTCCTCTGCATGCTGTCTGGCAGACTCCTCTTCAAGAATCTGAAAGTGGTTTTGTATTTCCTCTGGTGAAAAGTGTCTTCTACTTTTGCTGCTAACTGTGATACATTTCCATGGTATTTCCTGTGCCATGTTTGTTCTCTCCTCAGTGTTCTCCTCTGCTGCTTTGTCTTGCTGTTCTTCCACCTCCAATGTGCCCCATGACTGCTGCTGCTGAGTTCTCTCTATGTACTCTTCATCTTTCTCTTACAACCTTAAGCCTGGCCACTCATACCAGTATGCACTTGTTGTATATGTGTGCTGTGTTGTTTTCTGGCACAAAGACAAATATTGCACACACCTTGCAGGTCACCACCACTGAAGTGTCTCTTCCCTCCATAATCCCTGTTACCTTTTGGCTTTCTTTTGTTTGCTTATGAGTGCCCTTTCCTTTGTCTTGTTTGACTTGAAGACTGTTTGGAAAGTTTTTTCTAATTTGACTTCTGTATATATACACATATACATGTACATTATACACAAACACACACACATTTTTATATACCATATTTTTCCATTTATAACACGTCCCCGTTTATAAGACACCCCCCACACACTTTTCTAAATATGGACGTGAAGAAAATACTCTTGGATAGCAAAAAATGCTTGCTGCAAAGGTAAAGTTCCAAAGGAAGGTAAAGTGCCAAATGCCTCAGTGAAGATGCAGCAGTTGCAGAATAACAAATCTATCCTTACAAAAGGTACAATCCAAGTGCATTTACATAGAATATCAGCTTTAGGTTGGTTTTATGCTTAAACTGGGCAAAAATGAACATAGTCACATCTTTTACTCTGCATGCACATAAACACGCAGATATGTGTCCACCTTCTGAATCTTTAAATTCCATGGTATTGGATAATTACTGAGCAGTCTCTAAAGTTTCATTTCTAGGCAGGATATTCAAGCATGTGGTGGCTTCTCAGCTCCAGGGGTTCCTGGATGAGACAGATTATCTATTTCAGTCTGGCTTCAAGATTATCTATTTCAATTTGGCTTTCAGTCTGGCTTATCTATTTCAGTCTGGCTTCAAGCCTGGTTTCAAGGAATGGTAGACTATTTTGGTAGATGTCCTATTCTGAGAACTGTAAAGGGTGTGTGTGTGTATGAATATATATGAATATGCCAATTCTGCTGGACCTCTCAGTCATCTGTGACATCCTTCTTGGCTTTCTCTCTGGGATGGGACTTGGAGGCACTCAAAAAGTGGTGTTGGGGGACTCCTGATCAACACCCTGGGCGTTGGTCTGTAGTGCTCCTCAGGGTTCTGTCTTGTAATATACTATTTAACATATACTTGAAACCACTGGGAGGGGTTGCAGATGACACCAGCTCTATTTCTCTGTTCTAGCTATATCCAAGGAAGCTGTTTCAATTCTAAATTGTTGGCTGCTGTCAGTAAGAGGATGAATAAACTGAAACTTAATCCAAACAAGACAGAGGTATTTCTGGTCAGTTGAAAGGCAGATCAGGGAATAGGAATTCAACTTCTCCTGGATGGGAATACACTCCCCCTGAAAACACTGAAAGCAGCTTGAGTGTGCTCCTGGGTTTGTCTCTGAATCTAGATGCCCAGGTTTTAGCACTGGCCAGGAGTACATTTGTATAATTAAAACTAGTGCACCAGCTGTGCCCATTCCTTGAAATGTCTGACTACAATTACACATGCTTTACTTACATCCCATTTGGATTACTGTAACATGCTTAATGTGAAGCTGCCTTTGGACATGGTTTGAAACAATCAATATGCCACTGCCAGATTACAGGAATCACACAACTCTCCTGTTGCAGCCGGTTCACTGGCTTCTCATCTGTTTCTGGGCCCAATTCAAAGTGCTGTTTTTGACCTATGAAGCCCTAGATGCCTTGGGTCCAAGCTGTCTTAAATACTGCTATGGGCTGCCCCCATGTCTCCCTCTATGACAGACCTGGGCAAAGTGCGGCCTGAGGGCCACATACGGCCCGCGAGCCGCTCCTGTCCGGCCCGCCAGACATCAAAACCATTTATAGCTTTTTGTCTAAAGTTGATCAGTTGCTTATCTTTAACATACCGCAAAAAACCTCTTTAGTATTTGTGAAGATTAACAAGTTTAAAATAAAAACAATCATAACATCACTGTTTCATTTTATTTTTAAGTAAAGTTGGTTCGGCCCCCGAACACAGTTCAGATTTTTCATCCCTATAGAAATTAATTGCCCACCCCTGCTCTATGATGACACCAAGGGTTATTCCAAATTTAAACATTTTATTAATAGAAGGCAACTTAAACAAGCTTGGCCAGCAGGGCCTGGCTCAACAGTATGCCATCTGGATGCTTACAAGTTTAGGTCCCAGTTCTGGCTAACCCTCATAGCCTTCTGGTGGGTGACCCTACTGTGTAGAATGGAGACCTTTCTCCTCTATCAATTCCAGCACCCCTTGCAGCTAGGCCAGGCATGGGAGTACCACAACAAGGGTTCTGGATGGAAGCAGTCACCTTCCCCTGCAGGTGGGCAGTGTGGGCCTCAGCACAGACGTAAGAACCCAAGGCTGATCCTCCTGATCTGTACACCTGGTAGGTCTTGACTGTGGTCTGGTTGAAGGACAAACACAGCTGGCTCCATATGGGGCATGGGCCAGTGACAATGGGCATGCAGACTTGGGAGGTTCACTTCTCAAAGTGCCAGCTGGCTCTCAGGTTGACCCAGGGTGTGGAAGATGGTCCTGGCCTTGCTGGTGGTAATGCTGCATTTGGCTCTGGTTCTTGTTTTTGTGTTGGACCTCATCTTGGTATACCCAGGCCAGCTCCTCTAATGGCACCAGCAGGTTGACCCAGTTGCTGGTATTGGGGTCTTGTCAACAGACCACCTCCCAGCCTTCTTTGAGGGTATCTCCCTTGATCCCATCTCCTGAACCCCTCCTTAAGTAGCAGGCCTACATCTGCTTACTCTAGGGCAGTGACGGCAAACCTTTTTGGGCCCGAGTGCCCAAACTTGGGGGGGGGGGGACCAGCGGGCGGCGGCGGCACTGGAAGTGGTGGTGGCGGAACCAGAAGTGGCGGCGGAAGGGGGAATCCCGGGCACGGAGATGCCTCAAGACCCCACTCTGGATCCGCCACCAGCGCCAGCTGCTCCGGATCCTGGCCTGCCGCCTGTCGAAATGCCAGCACCGTGGCTGCAGCCTCCTTCTCAGGTTTGGCTGTGTGGGGGGAGGGGAGTAGCGATCCGGTGACTTACGGCTCGCATGCCTGCAAAGAGGGCTCTGCATGTCAGCTGTGGCATGCATGCCATAGGTTCGCCATCGCTGCTCTAGGGCATCTCCCACAGCCACACTGTCTCTGTCCCAATCTATTGAGGTGGGAAGCCCATCTGACTGATGGGAGGGGCCCTTGTTAGCTCCACAACTGTGTCTCCCTATATGGGCCTGCCTGGGTTTTAATGTCTTCAGGGGAGGACTTCTCTTGGTCCCACCACCCTCACAGATGCATTTGGTAAGGACACAAGTGTCATGTGTGTGCATGTTTAGCCTGGATCAGGTGAAGAACCAGAGATAGAGTTGGGACACGGAGATGGAGACCAACAAAACCCAGAGGAACTATGGGACTTTGTATTTCTAGCTAGAAATCCTCATTGTGAGAGATTCAACTTTTGAACTGTGAACTTTTTGAGCCAAGTTGACAGAACACATCTGCTGCCGAGGGAGTGGAGCAAAGTCGAGGGTTAAGAAGAGCCTGGTACAAGGATCCTCCTGAGCAAAGCAGATTTCACACCTGTCCACTAAGTGATGGAAAACATATTAAACATTCCATACTTCACAATGAGTGATAGGGACCATGTATCTAGGGGGAAACAAAGGAATCTCTACTACGCATGCCCCGTGAGCAACCTGAGACAAAGAAATGTCTTCTACGCATGCTCTGTTAAAAAAACTGCCTAAATAGAATATAAGAAGAGGGGTCTGGGCAAACATTTAGTCTGTCTGTCTGTTTGTATGTCTGTCTGCTGAGACCAAAAGGCTTTTGGAATTAACTACTTTCTTTGGAACTTGGACAATGGAAATAAAGAATTCTTCTCTCTTTGGTGAGTATGCATGTGGTGTGAATGTGCTGAATGCATTAAACCCCTTTATTTAGATTTGTAATCAATAGGTAATAAAGTATATTCATTTTTGCATTTATTAATGTGTCTTGTGAGGTCCTTTGCTGTTTAATATTGTTCTTCCTGGGATACAAAAGAACCAGTAGTCACCCTTTTGTGACACAGGAGTGCCTTCTCTGTCACTGTTCCCTCCCATGGGAGGCCACAATAGCCCTCTTTTTGCTGTCCTCCTGCATGTAAACAAAGACCTTTCCCGTCAGGCAGGGTTTCTCTCAGTGACTGATGCCTATGAGTTCTTTTTAAATAGGGCTGTGGCATTTAATACAGTATGTTTTTATGTACTAGTTTTATTAGTCAGACCATTTTGGCTCCTTCCTTCAGGGACAGTATGAATATGAACATATATTTGGTGAAGGCATACTGATTACCTGAAAGATTTCTAATACCGTTTGGAATACTGTTTCACTTCAATAAATACATTTTTGTTTGTTCACAAGACAAGTGTCCAGTCATACGTTAATGGTGTTGTGGATTCAGATAATCCACTGGTGGCAGCATAAAGGGAACGTGCCTGTGGGCCTTTGTGGGGGAATAATAAACAAGGGACACGGGGTTCGCGACACATACAATTATTTTTAAAGGTAAATTTTGCACACCATTATGCTAGGCTATCCAGGGACAAAATCTCAGTTGGAAGAGCAACTAAGGTTTCAGCAAGTATTTGACAGCTTCATGACTTTGTGATTTGTTTTGAAAATTATGTGAAGCCTCAACTCTATGACAGTCTAATTTTCTTATATCCTGTAAGCTCATAACTAACCCCATTAAGATCTACAACTGATGGCAAAGGGATTATTGAAGGAACTGGGCGAAGAACTCTCAGAACCACAGAACTGGATGAAGAACCTCCATGAAATCATGAAGGACAGATGAAGTATCAGATGATTGGAGGAGGGCTAATGTCCCTATCTTCGAAATGGGTGAAATGATGAACTGGGGAATTATAGACTGGTCTCCTAACATCAATCACAGAGAATATTCTGGAGCAGATTATAAAGTGGTCACTCTGCACACACTATGAAAACAATGTAGTAATGTAGTAACAATATAGTAATAACTTGAAACCAATATGGATTTGTCAAACAAATCCCGCTAGACTTACTTTGTCTCATTTTTGTAGTGGATAACCTCCCTAGCAGATGAGATGAATGCTGCAATATCTTCACTTCAGCAAAGCTTTTGACAAACTGCCTCATTACATTCTGATTAGCAAACTAGCTAGGTGTGGGCTGGATAGAACAACTCTCAAGCGGATACATAATTGGTTACAAATTGTACTCAGAGTACTCAATGGCTTCCTCTCAAAGACGGAGGAGGTAACAAGCAGGATATCAGAAAGCTCAGTCCTGGGTCCAGTGCTCTTCAACATTTTTATTAATGGCTTTGATGAGGGGATGAGGAGGATGCTTATCAAATTTGTGGAATAGCTAATACCCTGGAAGACAGAAACAAAATTCAAAAAAAAGAGGTTACCTACCTGTAACCATAGTTCTTCGAGTGGTCCTCTGTGAATTCACACATATGGGTCTTGTCTGCACCTGCGCTGACGTTCTCGGAAGATTCTAGAGCTAAAAGTAACAATTTAGTGGTGTGATTCCCCCACGAGGCATATGCTCCTCCCACCCTCCATTCCCCTCAGTTCCTAAAAAAATTTCCGTCAGGTGTCAGAACAGTACAACTTTAACGCATCCGTGACGGAGAGAGGGGAGGATGGGTGGGTAGTGTGAATTCACAGAGGACCACTCGAAGAACTATGGTTACAGGTAGGTAACCTCTTTTTCTTCTTCGTGGTCTCTGTGAATGCACACATATGGGTGACTACCAAGCTTCACTTACTGGCAGGTGGGACGTCACGGGAGGAAAGAAGCCAACACAGCTCTGCCAAAGGAAGCATCATGTCTCGCTCTGACATCTAGCCGGTAGTGCTTAATGAAGGTCGACGGGGTGGACCATGTGGCAGCACGGCAGATGTATGGGATCTCGGTTTCACGTTGGAAGGCAACCGAAGTAGACAGGGCTCTGGTTGAATGAGCCTTGAGGTGCTCAGGAGGTGACTTTCCTGAAAGTTTATAGGCTAGAGAAATGGTGTAAACTATCCATCTGGAAATGGATTGAGACGATGCATGGGCTCCCTTGTGGGGGCCATGGAAGCAAAGAAAGAGTCTATTGGATTTCCTGTAGAGTTTGGTCCTGTCCAAGTAAAAGGATAGGGCCCGTCTGACGTCCAAAGTGTGGAGCATATGCTCTAATGGAGACAATGGAGATTTAAAGAAGGATGGTAATATAATAGGTTGGTTGATGTGAAAATCAGAAACCACCTTCGGTAAAAAGGACACATCAAAGTACAGTGTCACCTTGTCAGGGTGAAATTGGGTAAAGGGTGGGTCGCATCGAAGGGCGGCAAGTTCACTAGCCCTTTTCGCTGATGTAATAGCCACAAGGAACGCTGTTTTACAGGTAAGTAACTGTAGGTTTGCAGATGACATAGGTTCAAATGGTGGACGCATTAATGCGTTCAGCACCATCTGGAGAGACCATTGTGGTATAATACGTTGAGCCGGTGGGCGAGTGTTGTTGAGCCCCTTGAGGAATTTCTTGACAGTAGGATGTGAAAATAGTTTCGCAGAAGGGGAGTTGTCTGGTTGGTGGGCAACAATGGCAGAAATGTATACCTTCAGAGTGGATAATGACAGGCCAAGGTCAAACAGGTGAAGGAGGAAGGTAAGTAAGGTTTCAATTGAAACAGGTATAGCAGGTAAGTTCTTATCAGTGGTATATCTGAGAAATGATTTCCATTTATTCTCATACAAGGATAGAGTTGAAGGCTTACGTGCCCGTTGTAAGACTGCCATCACCTCTGGGATATCAGCCATGCTGTGACATTGAGAGAGGTTAGGTTTGGATGGTGGATCATGCCCTGGTCCAGAGTTAGAAGATCCGGGATTGGAGGAAGACGGACCCAGTCCGTAGACATCGATGTCAGGTGAGTGAACCAGGGTTGCCTGGGCCACTTCGGGGCTATGAGGATTGCATGAGCTCTGAATTGCCGGAGTCGAATGATTGCACGTTGGATGAGCAGTATCGGTGGAAACAGGTAAAGGAAATCCTTGGACCAGTTCACCATGAATGCATCCCCGATTGACATGTTGTCCGATCCAGCTCTGGAGCAAAATATTGTGCATTTGCGGTTGATCCGTGATGCAAAGAGATCGATTGATGGAGAGCCCTACCGACGGCATAGTTGGTGGAATACGGTGTCGTTCAGGGACCATTCGTGTGTTCCCAATGGTAGACGGCTGAGGCGGTCCGCGAAATAGTTGTCATCTGTGGCAATATGAACTGCTATCGGAAATATGTGGTTTTGATAGCACCACTCCCATAAGTTGACAGCAAGGTACAGAAGGGAAAGGGAGTGAGTGCCTCCCTGTTTGTTGACATAAAAGAGCGCTGTCGTGTTGTCCGTTGCTAATTGGACGACCTGTCCCTTGATAAGTGGGAGAAAGGCATTGAAAGCTCTGATTATCGCAAGTAACTCTAGGTGATTTATGTGAAGAGTCTGTTCTTGTTTTGACCACAGTCCGTGGATTTTGTGTTGCAGGCAGTGGGCTCCCCATCCAGAAGGGCTGGCATCGGTAGTGACCTGTACCGTGGGCTGAAGGGGGGGGGAAGATTGACCGGTCCGGAGGTTTGGAAGGTAAGTCCACCATGTAAGTTGGGCGTCTAATTCTTCTGTGACTATTAACATTTTGGTAGGAGGATCCGTCATGGGATCAAACAGGGTTAGAAACCAAGACTGAAGTGCTCTCATCTTGAATCTGGCATGTAGTATCAGCGATGTCGTGGAGGCCATGAGGCCTAGAAGGCGCTGTGCGTGATGTGCAGATACTGTTTGAAGAGGTTGGAATGAAGAAATTGACTTCTTTATTTTTGCAAATCTTTCGCGAGGGAGGAAAGCTTTTGCTTGTAGTGAGTCTATCTCTGCCCCGATGAAGGTGGCTGTCTGCTTCGGTTGAAGTTGAGACTTTTCCAGGTTGATTCTTAGCCCCAGGTTTTTCAATGTATGTAGGGTGGTGTCTCTTGCTGTTATGGCCTCGTGGTATGATGTTGTGACGATCAGCCAGTCGTCGATGTAAGGGTAGATGTTTATACCCTGAAGGCGTAGAAAGGCTGCGACCGGTGCCATGCACTTTGTAAAAGTTCTTAGTGCCGTAGACAGCCCGAATGGGAGGGAACAAAATTGGTAGGCAACATTGTCGAAATGAAAACGGAGGTATTTTTGATATGAGGGATGTATTGAGACGTGGAAATAGGCGTCTTGTAGATCGATTATGATGAACCAGTCGTTCTGCGAAAGCAAAGGGATAATGGTGTCTAAAGTAAGCATTCGAAATTTACGGGGTCGAATGAAACTATTTAAGTGCCTTAGGTCCAGAATGGGACGGAGTCCCCCGTCCTTTTTGGAGACAGTAAAATATTTGGAGTAGAACCCATTATGCCAATAGAATTGTGGTATAGGAATAATAGCTTCCTTGGAAATCAAAGTGGAGATTTCGCCCTGAAGGATGGAAGAGAAGGGCGTAGGTTGTATGATTCCCACAGGGGGTAAGGTATAGAATTCAATTTTGTAACCATGGGCAACGATAGCAAGGACCCATTGGTCATTAGTGATATATTGCCAGTAAGGCAAGTATGGTGCCAATCTGGGTTGAAAGGAGAGTTGCAGGTTTCTAGGGGGAGGAAGACATTGAAAAATGTTTTCAGTATTGCTTACCCTTCCTTTGGTTCTTGGGAAAGGAATGTCGTTGCTGAGTCGCATTGCGGGGACGAAAGGAAGGAAGAAGCGGCTGTGGGGTCGGTAGAGATCTGTCCGATTGCTGAGATCGAAACTGCTTATACGGGTGAAATCGTTGATACTGATATTGAGGATAGGACCGAGAGTATGGTTGATTGGGCCGGTACTGAGATCTTTGAAAGGTTGAAAATTGCTGATTGGAGTAAGACTTCGCCGTTTTGCGCATCTTATGAAAGTTTTCCATGGTTTCGTCAGTTTTGCTGTTGAATAATCCAGTCCCATCGAAGGGTAGATCTTCAACCTGTGATTTGGTATCGTCTGATATTGTAGATGATCTAAGCCAGGCATTACGTCGTATTGATATGGAGGAGACCACGGTTTTAGAGGCAGCTTCTGCTGCATGACGTGCAGCAATTCTTTGGTGTTTAGCCAAAGTAATAGCCTCAGAATGAGCATTAATGAGGTCAGTCTTTATCGCTTCGGGTGCTGATTCAAGAAGGGGGAGTACTTTATTCCAAAGATAACGTTGGTATGATTCCATAGTGGCCTGGTAGTTAATGTTCCTCAATAAGAAAGATTGCAGGGAATAGATTCTTCTACCGAGAATATCTATCTTCCTTCCTTCTTTATTCATGGGGGTGACTTTAGATTTATTGTAACCCCTAGATTGGCTGGATTCCACTATTATGGAATTTGGTAAAGGGTGTTTATTTAGGAATTCGATGTCACTACCATGAGACTTATAGGGATTTTCGGTTCTTCGTGAAGTCTGCATCATTGATGGAGGTTTATCCCATGTATCCTTAATGAGTTGTAAGACGGATTTGTTGAAAGAGAGGCTGACTGGCGAAGACCTTTCTTTAATGATGTCATCGAAAACAGGATCTGTTTCGGGTGAGGAAGGTTCCTCAATGTTAAGGTGAAGCGCTCGGGCCATTCGCGATATAAATTGGGAGTATGAGGAAAAATCTTCTGAAGGAGAAGGAGGTTGATTATACTTTGTCCCATCCGGAGGAGTGGGGAGATCAGGAGATGAATGGCGAGATGAAGTAGACTGTTCATCTTCAGAGGAAGATGGTGAATAAGGTGATGTCGGGGACGGTTCATGATGTAGAGTATCGTAGGGTTGCTGTTCCCGAGTGTCCGTTCGTTCCATGACATCGAGGGGAGCATGTAGTGAGTGATCATGCCTGGTCCATGACGTCGTAACTTTGGGCTTGGACGGTGCCGAAGGGATAGGTACATGCTTCTTAGTTCGAGCACGAGTTTGCGGGGAAGGAGGTTGAGATGGCTCAGAAGCAAGGCGAGCACGTTTGTGCTGCTTGGTATGATATCACTCGAAATGTGATTGCCAGACAGAAGGGTCGAAAAACTGGTATGGCATCATGGGGAAAGGGAAAAAATCCCCATATGGCGTCATAGATCTCTGTGGGGAGACATGCTTCCTTTTCTCCGTTCGTTTTCTGGGAGACGGAGGGGGAGTTTCGGGGTCGGAAACCGAGATTTCAACTGCCCGCCCTGATGTAGGGTTGGAATGGGCCGAGGCCGGGCTGGACGGGTGCACAGCCGGAAAGTGGCCAATACTCGGTGTTAAGCTTGATGCCATGGCAGAGACTATTATTTGTTGGACCTCCTCCTGATCCGAGGCATAGTCATGAGCATCCCTCGAGGATTCCTCCAAAATGGGAGAGGGTAGAGATGGTTGAGGGGGCTCAAGGCGGGAGGGCTTATCCGCTTTCGTAGTTTTCGTTGCGGATTTCTTCTTAGAAGGGGGATCAATCGGTTTAGTGGAGGATTTAGTGGACGATTTTGGCTTAGAGATTTTATTTTTTTGTGCTTTATCCTTAGGTTGGGCGGAGATCGCGGCTTCAGGGGCAGTCTGAGCTGCGGGGAGTCTTTCGCCCGATGAAACAGGGGATCTTACCGGTTCCCTGGAGGGGGAAGAAGGATTCATCGTGGTTTGCCAAAGGTGAGACCTAAGCCTCTGTAAACGTTGTTTGAGTGCTGGCCGAGAGATTTTTGCAGGCAGCGCAAGAATGAGTGGGGTGAGATTCCCCGAGACAGAAAAGACACTGATCATGCTCGTCAGAAAGAGAGATCTTATTAGGACAAGAAGTGCACCACTTGAAAGGAAACTGGTAGGCCATAAGAGAGGGAGGGGGGGAATCAAAAAGGCGGGGGAAAGCGGCAAGCATAGTAAAAGAGAAGCGATAGCTCAAACTGATTTAGAAAGAGTAAAGGTAGAGAAATAGTAGCCCTGAAAAGGGCTGTTTGGGTAATTAGCTCGAAAAAGGCTAAAGAGAAAAGCTCAGTCTTCCAAAGGAGAACCATACAGCTCGGCGGAAAAAAGGAACTGAGGGGAATGGAGGGTGGGAGGAGCATATGCCTCGTGGGGGAATCACACCACTAAATTGTTACTTTTAGCTCTAGAATCTTCCGAGAACGTCAGCGCAGGCGCAGACAAGACCCATATGTGTGCATTCACAGAGACCACGAAGAAGAACATTTTGATAAGCCTGAGAAATGGGCTGAAGAGAACAGGAAGAAATTGAACAGGAATAAGTGCTAAGTTCTACACTGAGGAAAAAGAAACCAAATGCACAGTTACAAGTTATGGGATACTTGGCTCAGCAATACTACATGTCAGAAGTATCTTGGAATTGCTGTAGATCACAAGCTGAACCAAGAGTGCCATACAGCTGCAAAAAAGGTTAATACTACTTTAAGCTGCAATAACAGAAGTATAGCCTCCAAATCCTGTGAAGTTTGCCTCTATTTGGTGCTTGCCTCAGTGTGCCTCATTATTAAAGTATCTAGATTTGGAAATGGCCTAATCTCTCTCTTGACATAAACTGGCCAGTTTTCCAGGAAGGAAAATATCCTTAGTCTGAATCTGAAGGGAAGGAACCAACTCCCTGAAAAGGGGCAGTGGGATCTTTCTGCTGCTGCTGGGAAAAGCAAGGGCATCAAGGAAGACTTATTAGCCGCAAAAAGCGCATCTAATATCTACCTAGCAAAAGTGAAGGCCACAAGACGATCTTACTTTGCTTCCCGGATAAGCGAAGCTCGTAACCACCAAGCCGAACTTCTCCGTATTGCGCACGATTTATCCGAGACTGGTCACAGGGACAGGCCTCCCAGTAGTATCTCCTGTGGCGAATTTGCAGCCTTCTTTAAAAACAAAGTGGAGACCATCCGCTGGGTCCTGGATTCCTCCTCTTTATCAGTAGATTGAGCTGAGACGTCTGCTGCTCCGCCTTGCCTGGAGAACCTGATAGAATTTCAGCCTGTGACGTCAGCTAAGGTTGACAGGGTGCTTGACCACTGTAGGGCCACCACCTCTTCACTAGATCCTTGCTCAGCCTGGCTGCTGAAAGTGGCCAGGCCTGTAACAGTAGATTGGGCTACTGCCATTATCAATAGGTCTCTTCTTGAGGGCATTAGACCAATTCAGAAAAAGCCCAACTTGCTGGCAGATAACATAAACAACTATAAACCTGTTGCTAACATCCCTTATATGAGCAAGCTGGTGGAGAGAATGGTGGTGGATCAGCTTCAGGTGCTTCTGGAGGAGACCAATGCCCTTGATCCATTCCAGTTGGGGTTCAGGACAATGCCACAGCACAGAGACAGCACTGGTCGCCATGCAAGATGACTTTTTGAGGGAGACCGATAGGGGCAAAATGTCCTTGTTGGTCCTCCTCGACCTATCAGCAGCCTTGGATACCGTCGACCATGGTATCCTCCTGGGGAGGCTTTCTGGGTTGGGGATCAGAGGTCAGGCCTTGGCCTGGCTCTGGTCCTTCCTGGAGGACCATCCTCAGAGTGCAGCTTGGGGAGATGTTGTCCACCCCATGGACTCTCAACTGTGGAGTCCTGCAGGGTTCGATCATCTCCCCAATGGTATTTAAAATCTACATGAGGCCGCTCGGGGAGTTTTGGAGCTTTATGTCATCAATATGCTGATGACACCCAGCTCTATCTCTCCTTCCACCTTTCTGTAGTGGATGCTGTCCCGTCCCTTGAGTGCTCTCTGGACGCCATGCTGAAGGACAATAGACTGAGGCTGAACCCAAACAAGAGGGAATTCCTGAGAGTGGGGGCCCCTAGTGTCTGCAGTCTGGGTGCCTCCCTTTCTTTTGGGGGGGGGTTTCTCTTGCTGCGAAGGATGAGGTGCACAGCTTGGGCATACTTTTGGACCCAGCACTATCAATGGAATCTGATAGTGTCTGTGGTCCACACTGCCCATCTCCATCTAAGGCAGATTGCTCAGCTGCATCCCTACCTTGACACCGGGTCCCTCACCATGCTGGTCCATGCACTGGTAGTCTTGAAATTAGACTACTGTAATGCTCTCTACGTGGGGCTGCCCTTGGTGCTGTCACGGAGACTTCAGCAGGTCCAGAACTCGGCCACTAGACTACTAAGTGGGGTGAGAAGGCATCAACATATCTCCCCCACCCTGGCTGCCCTGCACTGGTTAGCTGTTCGTTTGCGTGCCAACTTCAAGGTAATGGTGTTAACATACAAAGCCCTAAACGGTTTGGTACCTTGTTATCTGGCAGAACACCTCCTTCCAGCCAGATCAGCCCATCCTGGAAGATCTTCACAGGCTGGATGGCTGAGAGATTTGACGCTGAGAGAGGCCTGGAAACTAGTAACCAGAAACCGGGCCTTCTCGGTGGTAGCCCCACAATTATGGAATGCTCTCCCACCCAATATATTTATTTGATATAATTGAGGTCAAAAGGGATGCTGTTTGTCCTCTGCTATCAGTCAGTAGGAAATGCCTTCCATTAAGGAGGTCTCTTCCTAAAGCTGGAATAATTTACAGCTTTACTATAAGCATATTCTGGTACCAGTGATCATCTACACTAATTTCATAATAATGCCACGGCAATGCTAAAGAACCATGCAGGTAATCAACTTGACCTTCTATAAAAGTACAAGATGCAAGGGCTATGGACATTTAACATGCTGGTTCATTCTTAATGTAACAATGAAAACAGCAGACAAAGGTCAGCTCTTTTTCACTTGCCTACAATGCTGCTTCTTTTTTAAATTATTATTTTTTAAAAACATTACACAATAATACAAAAGTAGAAATTTAAAAATAAAGAACATATTTAAAATAAGCATAAAACATATATTATATCCAGTGCACCCCTCCATCCTTAGGATATACCCATTTTAAAAAAATCTAATATATGTACCCCATTTCTCTTCAAAGAAACAACAAATCTTGTTCTGGAGTATGACCTCTACCTTTCCCAAACACATATTCTAAAAATACATTCCATATATCCTTAAAATTATTTACTTTCAATATTCCTTTTCTAAGTTTCAATTAGCATGTTAATTTATCGTTAATAGCAATATTCCATTTATTTATACCATTCCTCCATAGTAAAATAATTATTACTCTTCCAATTTCTTGCAAATATCAATCTGTCACTCTATCTACTATACCACACTGGGAACATCAACTTAAAATACAGACATTTTCAAAAGACACTCAAAGATAGCAATAGAAAATCCTTTTTATCATTTTAAATATTTTAATCTTATTCACTCTTCTTTTTCTACTTTCCTTTTTCCTCATTTGTTTTCAAAGGCTCCCCCTTCCTCTGCTTCCTCCGCTCCTCTCCCTTCTGTTCCCCCTCATGGATTGAATTCTTGTCCATTTCATCTTCCAATTCAGAATCTGTTGCAATCCTTCCATTTTCTTCATCTGCACGCTCCATTCTAGAGATGGGAGTATGATTGCAGTAACTTGCCTCATCTCTCTATGCTATGAAAGAGTCTCGTAGCACAAGTCATTAAAAACCTTTATTGGCATATCTTTAATCTTCTGATAGTTCCAAAATCTCACCATGGTATCTCTAGGAAACACTTTTGACTTCTTTTCATCCCAGTTCTATGACATCTTCATTGTCCCATTTAGATCATTCTACCTGTGGTGCAGAATATCTCATCCATTCCAATATTACTTCAGGCAGATTTTTTCATCAACATTATCTCTCTCCATAATTCATAAATCTGATCACCTTGCCAAATCCATAATCTGTATCATCTGGTTCTGTAACTCCTTCTTCATGATTTCCTGATCAAAATCTCTTTTTGTATTCAACTTGACCTGATCTTGAATGCCATTAAATTTTATATTAAGTTTTTTATTTGTTCTGTAACAAAATTAATGATATTTTTATAATCCACTTGTAAAGTAGATACCTTTTGATCAATCTTCTGTATTTCAGATTTCAAATCAGCAACAGCACTCAGCAAGGTCAGCTGTAAGATCTGCATTCCTGCTTTGACATTCTCTTCTTGTGCCATATTATTTAATTCCAATCTTTGAAGGCGTGTGATCGTTTTATCATTATGTTCTCTAGAATGTCCCTCTCTTTCTCTTTTCCAACATATGCGTTGATCATGCTCTTTTGATCTTCCTCTGAGCATCCAAACTTAATTAAACCTTGCCTGTAAAACTATTTGAAAAAACTTAAGTCTTAACATGCAGTTTGAGAAACCCGCCACTAGATAATGCTCAAAAGCCACAGATGAATTCAGCAACAAACCATAAAAATCCTGGGTAGAAAGTCTAAAAAGAGTGCACCGGAAACACTTCCTAAATCAGCAGATGCCAAAACAAGGTCAGGAACAACTTCCTGTCATGTAAGAATAGTCTTTATCAGTAGGATATCCGTATTCTGTAACATAACATACTCCTCCATCCTAACATAATAGAACTTGGTTTCTAATTCCAGGAATTACTTTCTATTCTTTTCATAGGGAATTTCTTTTAATTTTTTAAAAGGATGGGATGGTGTAGAAATCTCAGCCTCCAACAACCATACCAGAAGTTCAATTCCCTACAGTGGTTCGTTAAGCACTGGCATGAAATCCTTTGTCCTAGTGTAGTGTGCCTAACCAATTAACCTAACTCTAATGGCAGTGGTTCTCAAACTTGGAGCCTCAAAATTTTTTAGTCACTCAGATGTTAGGATGAACAACACCCTCCTTTCCACTGTGAAAGCAATGGAGAGGATTTTAATGAAGCATGCCCCCCCAAATTTTCCTTCTGTGTGCATGCCTGTTTACATGTAACCTCATAAAATCGGTTGTTAATAATATGCCATACTGTACACTTACAGTCTGATGTTCTTTTTCCTTGCTGTGCGAAAAAGCATTTATTGGGGATGTTTTCAGCTACTGCTTAGCTGGCTTGCACTGAAAGGGGAACCACTGGTATACTGCATACATTACAAAGCTTCCCCTTTTTATTTTTAATGTTTGAACAGACTCAGAGTAGTCTGCATGATTTAAATCATAGTTTTACTGTGAGCATTGCCATGCAAGCTTACCAACTTGCATGTGAGGATTTATACACAACATGCATCTATTTATAAAACATTTCACATGGCGATGTCCTAGCTTTCTAAGCACTTCAAGTTTTTATTTTCATTATCTGACATTTCTAGACATGGTATAGCCACCCACAGCTGCTGGTGTCAGAAATTTGGGGACCTGGTTAATTCTGAGGATAAGTAGTTGCATGGGGAAATATCACATACAGGTGGCCTTGTCTGAACTTTTGGGAGTTTGTTGCTACAAGAACAGGCAAAATGACAGCAGTATTTATGCATCTGAAGAGAGGTGCAGTGCATGAGAGCTAAAATCATTTTTTGTCATTTTGCCAGTTATGTAGACTGCACAATTCACAAGTACAGGAAAGGGTGAGATCACTTGTGTGGTCAGCATATGCATTTTGCAACTCTGTCCTGTATTTGCATGTTTCACAGATGCTTCCTATTATCTCAGCAATAAAGATCAGCAAGAGTGAAAACCACTAAGACAAGATTACTTCTTATTATGAACCTAAAAGAAACGTATAACAAGTGAATCTCCTTGAAGTGCAAGGGCAAGAGATTTTTTTACAACTTTTTTACAGGAGCAAAATATGAAAAACATAGAAAGCTACATAAAAATGAAGATACTACTTAAATTTCTTGATTCCACAGCAAGCATACTGATTATTTAAACCCAGCCAAAAGATGCTTTGTTACTATTTGATAATAGCTAAGGCTCATATAGTGACAAGAAGTCAAGCATTGATGGCAATAAGGCCCACACCCATGTTATGGCTTCCAGTTATGAGAGAAATTGCTTAAGTATTTTGTAGGGTGTATTCTTTAGTTAATATTCTGTAATATATGCCTGATAAGTGATAGTCCCCTTCTTCCTCTCTGGTAGATATCTATTGCACTTGCCCTTAAAAATGCCTACTTGAAAACGAGTCATGCTTGGGTATCAACTGCACCAAAATCAAATATGCTTTTGCATGTTAGTTCTTGTAACTTCAAACATATTCACCATAAGTTCCCATTGTTAGGGGTGGATTACTAACTGTATAATATTCAGGTCTGAAGCAAATAATTATATACAAAAAGTTAGTACTGGGATGGTAACAGTAACAGTACTGAACAGCATACAAAAATCATCTGAGGTCTATAGTTTATCTGAGATCAAGTTTAATTTTTAAGTTTAATTGAAACTATAGATCATTAAGGCTATATGTGCTCCCTGCCCCCCTACCCCCAATACTACTCAGTAGTCAGGCAATTCAAATTCCACACTCCAAAGGGGAGAATGGCAAAAAGAAAGAAAAGAAAAAAAGCAAGCAAATTATTGCCCAGTTTGCTAATCATAGGACAGGCAAGAAAATATCAGATCTTCTCAACCATAGAAAATCTTGTCAGACAACATAAATCTATGTGGCTTCTGAAATTTTAGCAGGCATTATCCATGTGTTTTAAAGCATGTCTTCAGAGTCCTAAAGCAAGAAACTTTCATCATTAAAAGAGAAAGCAGCAGAGATGTTCAGAAAAATCAATAACCTCAGATTTGTCCTAATGTAGAGTATTAGGATATACAGCTCTCCTGATAATTTTGTTCAAAAGGACCATTTGAAAGAAAGGAATAGCAGCAGCTCCTACATGGAACTTCTCAGGTTGGAAAAATGAGTACTTTTCATCTTGGACTTACGTTTAGTTCTCACCTCTGTGTTCTTAGTCAGAGCTTTCTGGAAAAAAACCCACAAGAAACTGTTAGATACAGGATTCTAACGTTCATCTTATGTGCCCTTCATCTCAAGGGGAAAGGAATATACTCATGATCATAAAGTAACTGTTTCTCAGAAAATTTGGTTATATCAGTAATGCACATTGGTCTCGTATTTTAGAAGTATGACGAACCTATGGAACTATTACTGTAGCTGTCAAAGAACAATAAAAGCATTTCTGCCTGGAAGTGGAAGCTTTAGGGAGTCTGGAGACAAAAAAAGATGTGGGGACAAATTACTGTGGCATCTTAAAGACTAACACATTTGTTTCATGTGAGCTTTTGTGGATTAAAATCCACTTCCTCAGACTATGCTTTTAAATGTGCTTTTAGTATTGATTTTACCGGTTTTAACATAATACTTGTTTAATTCTTTTTGAAGATTTGTATACTTACTGTTTTTAGCTTTTAAATATTGCCTTTTTAATGATGTAAGCTATGTTGGAGAAAGGTGGAATAAAAATATTTTAAATAAAATAAATTATACATATCCACATTGGTGGTGAAAGTTATAACCAGGTGAAGAGCCAGTCTGGAAACTCACACACACAAAAATTCTTAGTCTTTAAGTTGCCACAGTATTTTGTACTCACTTTTTCTTTTTTTGCCCCATGTTGAAAAGGGCTAACACAACTACCTCTTTGAATATTATCATGTTTTTTAGTATGGTTACCTTTTTAATATGAAAAAGAATACTAGTTGTTGTTTCAACTTATATACTGCCCATTAGTGCTAGAGCACTCTCTGGGTGGTTTACATAATTATGCAAGGAATACTTGCTACCTACAACTTCAGAGTTAGTTTAGGGGAAGTCTAGGATGCCTGGGGAGGTGGTTACAGCCCTGGAGCTTTGGAAGGTGCCCATCCCCGATGTTCTTGTTATGTTCTGCTTGCCCTAGTGCAGCGATGGCAAACCTATGGCACGCGTGCCACAGCTGGCACGCGCAGCCCTTTCTGCCAGCACATGAGCCATAGGTCGCCAGATCGCTACTCCCCCCGCCCACCCCCCACGTGCAGCCAAACCTCAGGAGGCGGCTGCAGCCGGTGCTGGCGCTTCAGCAGGCGGATCCGGAGCAACTGGTGCTGGCAGCGGAGGGGGCTTGAGGCACCTCCCTGCCGCGATTCCCCCTTCCACCGCCACTTCCGGGTCCTCCTGGTCCACTGCTGCGATTCCCCCTTCCACTGCCACTTCCGGTTCCTCCAGGTCCGCCGCCGCGATTCCCCCTTCCACCACCACTTCTGGGTCCGGGTCCTCCGCCGCGATCCCCCCTTCCACCGCCACTTCCGGTTCCGGTTCCTCCGCCGCGATTCCCCCTTCCACCGCCACTTCCGGTTCCTCCGCCGCGATTCCCCCTTCCACCGCCACTTCCGGGTCCAGGTCCGCCGCCGCCGCTATTGCCGTGGCGGCACACCGCCCACTGTTTTGTTTTCCCCCCCCCCCAGTTTGGGCACACGAGCCCAAAAAGGTTTGCCACCACCGCCCTAGTGGATATGACAGAACTATGTGGTGAGGAAAGGGAATGTCTGATTATGAGAATAAATTTCTACCATCGATCTTTTAAAAGCACCAATTTAACACTAACACGGGATTCCCAGTGTGGCGTAGTGGATAGTCTGGAGGTTCGAATCCTTGCTCAGCCATGGAGAACTAGTAAAAATACTCCTTAAATATCTCACTTACCTTGGAAGCCCTATCAGGTTCGCTATTAAGTTGGTTCTAACTTGGAACACACACACAACACTTACACTATCTGATGAAGCTATGATTTTTTTTTGACAAAACATAAAATGTTTGATTCAAAAGACCTCTAAAGGCTTTTCAGAAGCCATCCTTTTTCTTTCTTTCTACTGGTATCAGTTTTTCTTAAACTATCAGCCACAAATGACCCCACACTGTGGGGAGAAGCACCCACAATCTTCCTTCACATGCTTATTCAGAAGTAAATGTGAATGAGTTAACCAGAGTCCTTGTGTTAGAAATACTGGCAATAGTCATATAAAGATGTGCAAGCAGAAACATTTTGAATTGACAAATCATGTATTTGTGCCTCTTCCAGGGCACAAATTAGATTTAAACAGTTATTGATCCTCCCCAACTTCTCTCAAGGTTGCTTAAATAGCCATATTAAGTTTAATTGACTAAAATTTCCTGTAATTTCAGAAATATGTTTCTCTCATTTTCTTTCATCTATGTAAGTGTAGCATTACCAACTTTAATTTAATTTAATTTTTTTAGAAAAATAAGGAGCTAAAACAGTGCTTGTTGGGCAACTAGAGTGGGGTGCTACAATTCTAAGACAACAGGCAAGAGTGTATCAAATAGACAGCCCAAGATCAACACAAGAACACATGAATCCATCACTCAAAGTATAAGTGGGGAAGGAAGGACTAACCCAACAATAATTTTTAGGAAAGGGCAACACCTTACAATGTTAGCTGTTCACCTAGAAATATTAATTCTACTTTTCCTTCTGCAATAGGAACAATGGAATAAGGACACAGAAAACATAGCAGGGCTATGTCATGTGAAGGGATAGAACAAAGAATAACTATTTTGGAGTAAACACCAAAGTAAAAACTTAAGTGTGAAAGCACCCAGAAAGAAGAAATTTCTAAAAAAAAAATTGACTGAAGCAAAATGTATACAACATAGTGCAGAACAGAAGCAAACTACTTATTTACTTTTGATTGTGAAACAGATGATTTACATTGCTGTGGTTATAGAAATGTTCATCACAGAATACATATATATCAACCTATTATATTGAACAATGGACAAGAGAATTCTTAATGAGAAACCTTATTGTTTTTCCTTCTTGAGCTAAATTACATAAGGCTTTTCTGGTACCAAATTAACAAGAGCTGTCTTTTTCAAAGTCACAGCAGCTTCTTTATTTTTTGCCATGATCTTTCTCTGAATCCAGAAGTGCAGATCGAATTCCTAATTTCTTCAGCTCTTCCACTAAGTCTCCACTTTGATGCATCTGAAGAAGTATGTCACAGCCTCCGACAAATTCACCATTGAGGAAAACTTGAGGAATAGTAGGCCAGTTGGAATAATTTTTAATTCCTGAGTCAAAAAAAGATAAAAGCATGTTAAACCAAACAATTTCAAATATTATAAAAGTGTTTCTGAAACCCAAGACAGACTATATTAGAAAAAGAAATAAACATCCAAGCCATTTTGCATCTACAGTGGTTATAAATCTATATGTATTACCCTTGTCTCTCCCCTTCTTTATCTTGGAGTGGAAACCTTTCACTTCTGTTTCTAGTCTCTACAAAAGATATGGACAAGAAAGAGAAGCCTTTGATTTGTTGTAGATCAGCAAGGATTTCTAACTCTTGATTGTTTAACTAAAGCAACAACAAAATAACCCTTATCCCACCCAGAACTATACTACTGTAATGAAGAAATGCTGATGTAACGTGCAGTGGATTCTGGACAGGACTGCAAACTTTTCAATTCTGGTACTTTAAAATAAATTCCTGACCTCAAAATACTTGAATTCTTAGAATCTGTATTCTGCACTAGGCTTTGGTTGCTGGACCTTGAGTTTTTAGTGAGAAAATCAAAGCAACATTTTATAAGTCAGATGTCTGCTAACTTATGCTGGAAAGTACCACTACCTATCTGTTCTATAAAAATTAGCTTGAGGCTTTTTAAATGCTGGAACTCCTATCAGAATTATAGAAAGGTATGAAAATCCCAAAATGTTTCAGATCCTGTTCTTTTAGAAATTAAATAGAATGAGAAAGGAAGGGAAAAAGGGACATAAAAGAACTGTGAATAATGCTCAGAACCACATTAGTGCATTTAGGAATCAAGCAAATGACGAAGCACAAGTGCAGTTACTTAAGAACTTTAGGACACCAGGGAGTTGACCTCACTCCCAAAATCTTTCGGGGAAGTGAAACCCAGTACCAGCCTTTTATTGGGAGAAGCAGAGCCGCCTCCTCTACCAGTTCTAGAGCATCTCTCAGGTGAGCCAGACATGGGGTGTCACAACACAGGGGCTGCATGCAGTCAGTTAGCTATCTCTGGAGGAGTGTAGCACAGTTCCTTTCCCTGCTATGTCACCACAGTCCCCATCGGCAGCTGATGCCCCATAGGTGTGGTAATCTTCTCAAGAGGAATGGCCAAACGCTACCCGGACCTGGCTGTCTTCACCAGTGTAGTATAACGTGGAAGAAGGTGTAGGAGGAGCGCTGCCCAGCTGGCTGCAAGGGGGCTGGCTGGGAGGTCTCTGTTGTGGGGCCACTTGCCCCTGCTGCTTCCTCTACCAGTGATGTGCCCGCTTCTGGTTTTTGAGCCTACAGGCCTCATGGCACCTGACCGTGACTCAGCAAACTTGAGTTACAGTAGTGCCTCGACTTACGAACGTCACGATTTACGACCATTTCGAGTTATGACCAGTTCCGGCTGCAAAATTTTGCTTCTACTTGTGACCGGAGCTTCGAGCTACAACCGGAAAAAAGGTGGGGAAAAAGGCGAGGAATTTAAATTACTAACCGTTGGTCGGCGAAGAGGCTGCTTCTTTGTAGCTCTTTCGCCCCAACGGTTAGAGAGTGTGCATGGGAGGAGGCTTCAGACTGCCTGGTGCCGCTTTCTGCTTCTGAGTGAGTACATACAGGGTTTTTTGCAGGGTGGGTTTGGGCTGGGGGGGTAATGTTTCTGTGCTGTGATTTTTTGTGTGTTTTGGTGTGGTTTTTTTCCAGCCCCAGTGAGTTCTGATGGGGCTTGCTCTGTTTTTTGGTGATTTTTTTTTCAGCCCCAGCGCGTTCCGATGGGACTTGCTGTGTTGTTTTCTTTTTTGGCGATTTTTTTTTTCAGTCCCAGCGCGTTCTGATGGGGCTTGCTCTGTTTTGTGTGTGTGTGTGTGTTTTTCTTCAGCCCCAGCGTGTTCCTATGGGGCTTGCTCTGTTTGTGTTTTTGTTTTTTTCCAGCCCCAGCGCGTTCCGATGGGGCTTGCTGTGTTGTTGGTTTTTTTGCAATTTTTTTTTCAGCCCCAGCACGTTCCAATGGGGCTTGCATTGTTTTTTTGGTTTTTGGTGATTTTTTATTTTCGGCCCCGACGCGTTCCGATGGGGCTTGCATTGTTTTTTTGGGTTTTGGTGATTTTTTTTCCCGGCCCCAACGCGTTCCAATGGGGCTTGCAGTTTGTTTTTTGTTTGGTAATTCCCCCCCCCCCCCCCGGTCTGGAACGGATTAATCGCGTTCCAATGCATTCCTATGGGAAATGGTGTTTTGACTTACGACCATTTCGAGTTATGACCATCTTCTGGAACGGATTAAGTTCATAAATCGAGGCACCACTGTACTTCCTCAGGGGACATGAGAAACTCCTTCCAGCATAAAGATCCTGGCAGCAGATGATTTCCTAGCCAGCCATCAAGCGCTCTAGCAATGACAGTACCTCTCAGGCCTCAAATGTCTCCAGTCCATGGCGTCAGACCTTCTCTCCTGCCTCACTCTCCTCCTTAAGTCCCATCCCAGCCATTGCTACACCTGTGGCCTCGAGAGTGTTGTCTGTGTCTCTGCCTCCAAAGCACCACTCCACAGGTGAACTGGAGGTCAGGAATCTCTTCCTGGCTCTTGGGAAGGTGGAGAGCCCACTTTCACTGGTGAGGGAATCGGGGCCAGTCCCACACAACCCAATCTAGATTCAAATTCCAGTACCAATTCCTTGCCAACAGATTTACAGTAGTAACATAAAACCATCTGATGAATACAGGAGAAGCACTTCTTGGTCCTAAGTTTAAACACTTTCACACTTGTTTAAAAACTATGGCCAGAATCTATAGCTGATTTATACATGCATAAGGGAAACTGCTTTAAGTATTGGCAGAAATTTGCCACACATTAATGGGGTGTCCACTGTGTGCCTGGGTGTGTGACCAGAAATACAACTAACACCTCATTTAAGGACCAAGACTTAGTTTCTTTTATGTAAACATAAATCAGCAATTATATTCTGCCCTATATGCTACTGCTTATAGTAGCACGAAGAGCCTTGTGACGCAGCGGTTAAACTGCTGTACTGCAGCCAAAACTGTGCTCACAACCCAGGGTTCCATCCCAGGTAGCCAGCTCAAGGTTCACTCAGCCTTCTATCCTTCCAAGGTTGGTAAAAATGAGTACCCAGCTCACTGGGGGGGCAATGTGTAGCCTGCATAATTAACGTAAACCACCCAGAGAGTGCTTGAAGCGCTATGGGGTGATATATAAGCAGCACGCTTTGCTGTTGCTTTTCTAAGCTTCTTTATTCTCTCTATTCAATGCCATTATCTCTTCTAACAGACACTGGAAGTTCAGGGAGTGGTGTAAGCCACAAAAATGTTTTAAGTTAGTCTCATAACTAATTTCAAAAGAACTATTCTTAAAAATGTACAAAGTTCAACAGAGGAAGTGAAAAAGTAATGCTATTCTACTTTTAACCACTCAAAAAGATAAAATGGAATACTACTTCAGAAACCAGGGCTAAGGTATGCAAATATGGTGTTGAAATAAATGCTTTTTACATATTCTACAAGTGTTTTGGATTTCATCCATGCAATAATTTCAAGTTGAACATATTTTCTTGTACACACACAGATACTCACATGTCCATAACACAGACTTAAATTGGATTCCCATTCTCGCCAAGCATGAGGGGAACACAAGAAGGCTCCTAACTTTGAGAAAGTTAGGCACCCCTTTATACTATGGGTACCTCTCTTGGGAGAGGGGACACTCCATGCTGGAGCTATATGGGAAGGAAATGTTTTTTTATTGACAGGTGATCAATGGCATAGCCTCAAAGGAAGGAGGATAGTTACTCAAGTAACATTTACTCAATGCATAGAGGTAGTTCCGGCTTGATTTGATATAGGACCCACTTGTTCGTCTTTCTGGCAGTCCACAAAGACAAGAGAAAAATTGGGGAGAAACACTGACCACTGCTGCTTGAAGGCAGGCCAGAAGGCCACCTTCTGTAGCAGCCCCAGCATCACACAATCCCCACCATTCCCAACAGAAATTGCCAGGGAAGAGCTAGCGATAACGATCTTTGGTTAGTGAGATCAAGGTCAAAAATTGTTGACCTTTATTCAATCACTATTTTCCAGCCAGATTTACCTCACAAGATTTCGTGAGAAGTCATAACATGTAGGGCAGAACGCACGTTGGATGAAAAACAAAATCAAGTAAACGACCCTGAACATTTCGTGGGAGAAAACAAGAGTTACAGAAAAGAGGGAAATGAAGTGTTTTAAGCGGATGGCGGATAATGATTTATGTCGAGGGCCCAGTTTCTCAACGGAGAGCATGGAAGATGACGAGTTGACCCACCCAGCGTGTACCTTGCCGGAGCTCGGAGTCCTGAAGCACGTCGTAGGCGCGATAATCATTGACGCCGTGGAGGCGCAGAATCTGCACCACAGCATTGCTGAAGCCACACTGGGGCTGGGCCGGGCTACCCTTCATAAAAACTACCACCGGGTGGGCGCGCACCAACTGCTCCACTGCCTCCTTCGACCCACTGTTCGAACTATCTCCCTCGTTGCCGGAACCAACTCCACCCTGACTCAGGGGCCTGACGAAAGGCCTCCAGGGTTGTGAACCGCCCAACATCCGCAGGGATGCTGCTAAACGGCAAAATGACCCACTCATGGCCGCCACAGTCACCACTTCGTCCTCGTCTTTTCCGACAGTCTTCGCATACGACTCACATTCCTTCCCCCCCCCCCATGTAGCTCTATCAGAGGTGCATATAGCTATCAATCACCCTTAAGTTACCAGCAGCAGATTTTAGAGACCCACTCCCCTAGCCAATCAGGAAAGGCAAATTCAATAGCTGGATTCTGATTAGTTAACCAGTAGCCAATTCCAGGGAAGAGCTTCAGGCCTTTAAAGATGGCTTTCCTTTATTGGTGAATAAGCTCTGAGGGGTTGTTTTTTTTTGTAGTATCGGTGTCGGAAACGGTGAGTTGTTACAGGCGATTCAAGTCCTGAAGTCACGAGGCATACATGTGGCTCTTATAATATTATTAAAAATGGAGGTGGGGTGGTTAGAATAACCCTTCTGCACCGGTGTATTGATAAACGGTTTTGTAGGAAAAATGGATGCTGCTCTTGCTGCCGGCTGAGTATGCAAATAATAAAGCAGATGAAGGACACAGAGAGAATGTGGATGGTATGAAATAATCGTAGTAATATTTATTATTTCTATAGAGCTTTTAAGTGATCTGTGTTCCAATGACGTCCTTTATGTCATTCTAATATTACAATAAGGATGTAAGGTAAATAAATACTCTTTCCTATCATGTGAAGGGCGGGCGGGCTCGCTCAGGGAGGCTACAGTTTAGTCAGCAGAAGCACGATTAGTTAGGGGCAGGGGACGGGACGAGCTTGAGTTGCAGTTCAGCTGTAGTTTTGTGCCCCCGTACTTGGGAATAAGCCCCAGTAAGTTCAATGCGGTTTCTGTTTCTTGTTTCTGAATGTCCTATTTAAACTGTATTAAGCTGTAAATTTCTCAGCTGCAACCTTAAACTGCCTCACAAAAAAGGATTGTTTAGCCCTCATGTTGCTGCATATTTCTCCCCCAGTTGAGCTGTTGTCTCACTGTTGCCTTGTAGTTCGAAAACTCCAGCATTCCGAGGAATGTTTCATCTGTTGAATGTTTGCTTTTTACATATTTAATTTGTTTATTTAAAATATTTATCTGCCACTTCCAGACAAAGCCTCTCAAAGGTAATTTGAAATGTTAGAACTCACTTAAAAGTCCTTCAGTGTGTCTTAGGGTATGATCAGACAGGCAGCTGTCAGATGCCTGTTTGGTCTGGGTTAGAGACAGGCTGGTTTCCTCCTTTTCCTGGTGATCACATGATGTATGTGTCCTTGTGAATGAGGCTGCCCGGATCAATGCCTACCCACACCTTTTGGGGTCCTTGTCATAGAATCATATCATAGAATCAGAATCGTCGTAGGGTTGGAAGGGCCCTTGGAGGTCATCTAGTCCAAACCCCTGCAGGAGACCTCATACCATCCTGGACAGATGTCTGTCCAATCTTTTCTAGAAGCCCTCCAGTGATGGGGCACCCACAACATTGGGAGGCAAACTGTTCCACTGCTTAATGGTTCTCACCGTCAGGAAATTCCTCCTTATTTCCAGGTTGGATTTCCCTCTGACGAGTTTCCACCCATTGGTTCTTGTCCTACCCTCAGGCGCAATGGAGAATAAATCAATGCCCTCTTCTCTGTGGCAACCCTTCAGATATTGGAAGAGTGCTATCTTGTCTCTCCTCAGTCTTCTCTTCGTTAAGCTAAACATACCTAGTTCTTTTAGTCATTCTTCATAGGATTTAGCCTCCAGTCCCCTTATCTTTGTTGCTCTTCTCTGCACCCCTTCCAGGGCCTCAGGATCTTTTTTGTATTGTGGTGACCAGAACTGGACACAGCACTCCAAGTGCGGCCTCACCAGTGCGGTATAGAGTGGTACTATCACTTCCCATGATCTTGATGCTATCCCCCTGTTGATGCAGCCTAGGACTGTGTTGGCTTTTTTGGCAGCTGCAGCACACTGCTGACTCATCCTTAGGCAGTGGTCCACCAGGACACCTAAATCCCTCTCACTGGTACTACTGTCGAGCCAGGTACCACCTATTTTGTACCTGTGCATCTGGTTTCTCCTGCCTAAGTGCAGAACCTTACTTTTTCCGCAACTGAACTGCATCTTACTGGATAGGGCCCAATGTTCAAGTCTGTCTAGATCCTTCTGAATATTGAGTCTATATCTTCCAAAGTATTAGCAATTCCCCCCAGGTTTGTGTCATCAGCAAATTTGATGAGTGCTCCTTCAATCCCTTCATCCAGGTCATTTATGAAGATGTTGAAGAGTACTGGGCCCAAGACAGAACCTTGAGGGACCCCACTGCACACTTCCCTCCATGTAGATGTGGTTCCATTGAGGACCAGACGTTGAGTGCGGTTGGTCAGCCAGCTGCAAATCCATCTGGTAGTTGCGCTGTCTATCCCACTTTGTTCTATCTTGCGCAGAAGTCTGTTGTGGTCTACCTTATCAAATGCCTTACTGAAGTCTAACTATACTATATCCACTATGTTTCCTTGGTCCACTAATTTAGTCACTTTATCAAAGAAGGCAATACGATTTCTTTTGCATGACTTGTTCTTAACAAACCCATTCTGGGTTCTTGTAATCACCTTGTTATTTTCTAGATGCTCACAGATCTGCTGCTTGATTATTTTTTCCAGGATTTTCCCAGGTATTGATGTCAAGCTGATTGGTCTGTAGTTTCCTGGATCTACTCCCCACCCCCTTTTTTGAAGATTGGAACCACATCAGCTCTTTCCCAGTCCTCTGGCAGTTTGGCCGTGCTCCAGGACCTCTCAAAGATTTCATTCAGTGGTTCCAAGATCACATCTGCCAGTTCTTTTAGTACACTGGGATGTATACCATCTGGTCCAGGAGACTTGAACTCATTCAAAGCAGCTAGGTGTTCTTTTACCACTTCCTTACCTATTTTGACCTGCTTCTCTCTCCTGTGTCCCACAGTGCTGCTTTTGACAGAGTGGACCAATTTTTCTTTTTGCATAAATACAGATGGAAAAAAAGAATTAAGCAGTTCCACTTTCTCCCTGTTGCCTGTCACCTTCTTGTCATCTTCTCCCACTAGTAGACCAACCATTTCCTTGACTTTCCTCTTGCTCCTTACATGTTGAAAGAAACTTTTGTTGTTGTTATTTTGGCATTTGTTGCAAGTCTTAGCTCATTCTGAGCCTTAGCCTTCCTGACTCCATCCTTGCAGATTCGAGCTATTTGCTGGTATTCTGTTCTGGTTATGAGCCCCTTTTTCAGTTTTTTATACTTATCTTTTTTGTCCCTTAGCTTGTCAGAGAGCTCTGTGTGCAGCCACACTGGTCTTGTCAGATGTCTCTTTTTCTTTCTTTGTAGTATTGTTTTGGTTTGGGCCTTTTTATTATCTCGCCTTTCAAGGTTTCCCAAGCATCCTGAACTGTTTTTCCCTTTAGGATTTCCATCCATTGAGTCCTTCCTATTACATCTCTTAGTTTGTTAAAATCAGCTCTCTTAAAATCTAGAACATTAGTCTGACTTGGTACCCTTGCCTGCATGATGGTGAATTTTAATATGACATGGTCGCTTTCTCCTAAAGTTCCTACAATTTCCACTCCCTCAACTATTTCCTCCCTATTAGTAAGTATTAAGTCCAGTATGGCTGACCCTCTAGTTCCCTCCTCCACCTTTTGGATGATAAAGTTGTCAGCCAGGCATGTCAGGAACCTGTTAGATGTCCCACTTGCTGCAGAGTTGGTTTCCCAGTTGATATCCGGGTAGTTAAAGTCCCCCGTTCCTACAGTGGTGTGTTTCCTAAACATGGGCTGCTAGTTGGTGATTTTGTTTTGGTCCTGGTTTTGTTTTGGTTCCAATGTGTGTGATCAAACCAGTAGTGGCTTACTCTTTGTTGAAGCCACTTAACAAACTTAAGATATGAGAAGTTTCCTTGCTGTTCCCCTTTGGAGGGAAAAACATCAGTGATGCTTTAAAAGAGCTTTTAAAGAAAGTTAAGTGGCTTATTTAAAGCTGAGAAGAGACAGGAAGGGGGATTTTCTTGCTTCTCCTTTTAAAAGGAAAAATTATGATCAGACTAGATTGTGCTAAACAGAGCCACTTAAAGTGTGGTGTGATTGATCCTTGCATGTGGATGCAAGGATCGCACCAAAGCAACTTTGTTTATTATAATCTAGACTGATTAAGGCAGGGATAATGGGATCATCTAGTCGCACCCATAATCTAGAAAGGAAGCAAAGACATACATTTCCTCTGTTAATTACTTCAATTATTAAAATTCTATTTTATAAGATTGCAATGTTTAGTCGGTGGACTAAAATTTAATTGTTTCACTTTAAAAGCTGTCCAGATTAATCTGACAGCAAATTACCTTGTCTGAACATGACAATTTATAAATCTGGGAATATAGTTATACACTGTATATGCAAAAGGAAGAGTGCTTCATGTGACTGCAACCAAGTCCAACATTAAATAATGCCTTAATTTGATTACTAAAAAGTTAACCAATATGATTAACTTCCAAGTTCCTTTGTCAGACAACAATGCTATAAAATGTGGAGTTAAGAAAAAAGGGCACAGGACATTCTTTGTAGAGCCATACTGCTGTACGAGTGGCCACATACATATAACAGTTATCCTTTGTTTTAAGCAAGTAGATGGTATTTGTCTGCCATCATGTAAATATGAAAAATTTGAAAAGTGAGCATCCCACTGCCCACAGTACATGAATAATTAGTATAAGAAATCAACTGTAAAGGCTTCACAAGGGGAGGAGATTGGCACTAGCAAAAATAACTAAGTCTGTTTACTTTGAAATAAGCTGGACAAGAGAGGGCTCAATTGGACTACATTTTGCTTCAAAAAAGCAGAGCCCTGAGGGGATCTTATGTGACATAAGCTTTCATGACAGCTGGCTAGATGACTCAGTGGTTTAGGTATCTGGCTGCCAGAAGAGCCAGCCTGTGTGGCCTTGGGCAGGCTGTATAATCCCAGGGTGCCCACAGGAGAAGGGACTGTTCATGTTCTCTTTACCTAGAAAAACCTGGAAAGGGTTGCCATGTCAGAATTGACCTGATGGCACACAATTATTAACTATTATTCATAGACTGCAGTGGGCTTATGCCAAATAGAATTTGTTAGTCTTGAAAGTGCCATAAGACACTTTTTTTGCTGCTGGAGACTAGAATGACTAATACCTAGAAATCGTTTCATTGATGTTTTTTGTTGAGTAATCTGTCCTGAGGAAGAATGTGGTGCCTGAAACGTGAATAAATCTGGAAGTCATGCTACTAGATTTACTCTGCTGTATGGTATAACTCTAGCTGTAGGATGCTACTGTAGAACATCGGCAAAAGTAAAAAGGGAAAAAGAAAAGGGGAAAATGGGCAAAATATTGTAGCACATTAAAAAAAAGATTTATTTCGGAGAGGCGGAGATTGGTCGCAGTGAAGCCAGCAGCTGCCGGGAACAGCTCCCGGGAAAAGCTGGAACCGCCCGGTCTGGGGCCCCTCCAGAAAGGGGGGGACCGTAGGGGAGACCAGGAGAGGTCTCCCTGAAGCAGTTGGTGAGCCCAGATAGTAGAAGATTGGGCAGCAACCTGATCTTTCTTACCTCTGAAAATTCACCCGAGCACAGATCAGAGACGGGAAGCCATTTTATGGCAGAATAGCTGTGAGTAACTCCACCCCCAATTCCCCGAGGAGAGGAGAACAAAAATACGGCTGAAAATAACAAAGTAAGCCTTTGATTTATGAATAACCTCATTAAGATGTAAAAGAAACTAGAGTGAAAATATTGGACCGAAAGAAGAGAGAAGGAGCGGCGAGTCGTGCTGACTGGTCAGCCTGCTTCTTCAAAGCGAAACTGACTCTAAAACAGCAAGCTCTTAAACAGCAGGCTGGCTCAAGGTCACAGATAGGCAGTGAGACAGAAGAATTTTGTGTTTCTGGAAAAAAGATCCCAGAGGAAATACTACTGAACAGGCTTCAAGGGACTGAAATCTGGTGAATGCTGTTTAGTCTGGATTTTTCTCACTAGTTTGTGTGGGACTTTGAAAATAAAATCTTGTCTTCGGAGCAGGAGGAATAAGCTTTTGGGAATAAAAAAAAAACAGACTGTGAATCTTCAGTGTGATGACATAATCGGCTAGATTGATCAGCTGGGGAAGCCAGGACTGGAGTCGAATGGGACTTTGATAATAGAAGCTTGTTTGGTTTTAGAAGGAGGAATAAATCTTTGGGAGCAACAGACAGTGAATCATCAGCGAGAGGAATGTAACCGGAGAGACTGAGGAGATAGGAAAATCAGGACTGGAGTTTTGACGGATTACAACGATATCTTTCGGAGAGACTGGCCCCCTGTGTTCGCTGTTTGGTCTGGACTTTCTCTTGGTGGGGCTGTGTGGATTTTGATAATATTGCCACGGTTGAAATCCAAATTGTTGGGCTAAAAGTTGAGCTATATATTATAATATCTGGGCAAGGAAGGGAGGATATACCCAGGGGAGGTTTATAATATTATTTATACAAACCATACGTATTGGAAAGATGGAAATGGCCTCCGAAAATTTTGAATATCAACTGTTGGGAATTTTGCCAGATAAAGAATGGCAGGTTACTATGCAAAGGACAATAATAACAGGATTTCAGCAGATAAATGAGTGTCTCAACCAGGTGGAAGACTTGATGAAATTGAAAACATCAGAGGTTAAAAAACAGCTAAAGGAAACTGTATCAACTCCAGAACAGTCTTTATTGAGAGCGATGCTAGGTAACATAGACGAGATTAAGAGTTACCCTGTGAGCTATTTAGCTACAATAGTCAGAAAAGGTGATGTTAAAAATCAGATTAATGTCCTGCATTCAATTTTATCTCCCCAAAGCTGGAAGAAAATAGAGTCACAGAAACAAGAGAAGGGTACTGAGAAAATATGGGAAGCGCTAGAAATGGATACTTTTTCAGAAATGCTGAATGTATGTCCAAGACAGAAGGAAATTGAAAGAGGGGATGTATTTTATAATTGGTCTCGATTTCCTGATAGAGTTGGAATAACTTAGATTTAAACTATAATATGAATATAAGATGATATTTAGAGGATAATCAAATAGTAAGAAAAAAAAGAGTATAAAGTTGTGGCTTTTTGCATGGAAAAATGAATAGATTAGATGCTTGTATACTTAATATGAATAGATTGGATGATTGTATACTTTGTGTTCTCCCAGCCTCAAAACCCTTTTCCCATCCCTTCCACTTCCTTTTACCTTTTGTATTCCCTACCCTATTCCTAGTAGTTTAAAAAATAAAATATTTTATTAAAAAAAAGATTTATTTCAATATGAGCTTTCATAGATCAGAATCCATTTGTTCAGGTGTCTGAAGAATAGACAGACTAACATGGCTACTTCTTTGGAAATTAGTACACAATTACTGTTACACTGTTATACCAAAGGCATGACTTTTGTAGGCAAATTGCTTCAACTTAAGAAACCTCTGTATTCATTATTTTTTGCTTCACTCTGTGTGCAACAGATAATGTCTACAGAGATTTAACTTAAGGCAGTTCACCTCCAGAATTTGTACTTTTGAGCAACAGTGCCACAGGATTTTAGCCAATGTTACTTTCTCGCCTTTTAGATCTTAGTACAGTGGTGCCTCGACTTACGACCATAATCCATTCCAGAAGATGGACGTAACTCGAAATGGTCGTAAGTCGAAGCACCATTTCCCATTGAAATGCATTGGAACGCGATTAATCCGTTCCAGAAGAAAAAAAATAACCTACAATAAAATAAAGCACACAGCAAGCCCGGTCGGAAGGCGCTGGGGCTTTAAAAAAAAACAAAAAACCAAAAATAAACAGCAAAGCAAAGCTCCGTCGCTGGCACTTTAAAAAAAAACAACCAAAAATAAACAGCAAAACAAGCTAAACAGCAAAGCAAGCTCCGTCGCTGGGACTTAAAAAACAAACCAAAAATAAACAGCAAAGCAAGCCCTGAAGGCGCTGGGACTGCAAAAAAAAAATCACCAAAAAACAAAACAACAACAAGCACAGAAACATACCCCCCAGCCCAAACCCACGCTGCAAAACCCACCCAGAACAGTTTTTAAAAAGCAGAAAGCAGCATCTTACCTTACCAGGCAGTCCCAAGCCTCCTCCGACGCACACTCTCTAACTACTGGGGCGAAAGAGCTACAAAGAAGCAGCCTCTTTCACCACCTACACTTAGCAATTTGAATTCCCGCCTTTTCCCCCTGCCTTTTTGTGTTTGTAACTGGAAGCTCCGGCCACAAGTCGAAGCAAAATTTTGCGGCCGGAGCTGGTCATAACTCGAAATGGTCGTAAGTAGGGACGGTTGTAAGTCGAGGCACCACTGTATTGGAAATGTCTCCTCTCTGCAAAATGCGCTGAAGATGAAACTCCAGGTGAGGGCAACTTTATCTCATTCACATTCCTCCAATTTTTACTGCACGCTGGAGGGACACCCAGTTAGGTGTAGTGGATAGAATGATGGATTAGGACTTAGAAGGCTTGAGGTCAAATCCCCCCTCAACCATGGAAATTCACTGGGGGAGTGGAAATGCTAAAACCACTCTTTAAATATCTCACTTACTTTGAAAGTCTTATTAGGATCACTATATGTTGAGGCTGACTTGACAGCACATAACATCAACAGGAGGCTGGAAAGTTAGTATGGTGTAGTGCAGTGGTTCTTAACCTTTTTGAAAGAAATGCCCCCTTGAGCCATTGAGGAAGTTATCATCGACTCCCCTCCCCACGGCGGCGGTGCGGTGGTGGCGGCCGCAGGGAGGGGGCGATGATAACTTCCTAAATGGTGGCGCGGCGGCACCACATCCGCTGCCAGCACCAGCTGCTCTGGATCCGGCGGCGTTGGGGAGGGGGGCGATAACTTCCTCAATGGCGGAGGCAGCACGGCGGCTCTATCGCCCCCTTCTGTTCCTTCGCCCCCCGCGTCGCCCCTTTTCGTTCCATCGCCCCCCTGAAAAACGAAATCGCCCCCTGGGGGGCGATATCTCCCAGGTTAAGAATGACTGGTGTAGTGGATAGAGTGATGGACTAAGACTTGGGAGACCTGGGTTCAAATATCTTTTCAACCATGGAAACTCACTGGGGTGGTGGTGGTATTGGTAAAACTACTCGAATATGTCATATGCCTTGAAAACACTACAGTGGTGCCTTGACTTACGAACGTCCCGACTTAAGACCATTTCGAGTTACGACCAGCTCCCGCCGCAAAATTTTGCTTCGACTTGCGGCCGGAGCTTCGAGTTACAACAAGAAAAAGTCAGGGGAAAAAGGCGGGAAATTCAAATTGCTAACTTCTGGTAGGCGAAGAGGCTGCTTCTTTGTAGCTCTTTCACCCCAGCAGTTAGAGAGTGTGTGATCGGAGGAGGCTTGGGACTGCCTGGTAAGGTAAGGTGCTGCTTTCTGCTTTTTAAAAACTGTTCTGGGTGGGTCTTGCAGGGTGGGTTTGGGCAGGGGGGGTCATGTTTCTGTGCTGGGATGGGTCTTGGAGGGTTTGTTTGTTTTTTGGGTTTTTCCCCCCATTTCCAATGGGTCTTGGGGAGTTTGTTTGTTTTTTGGGTTTTTCCCCCATTTCCAATGGGTCTTGGGGGGTTTGCTTGCTTTTTGGAGTCCCCCCCCCCATTTCCGATGAGTCTTGCGGGGTTTGTTTGTTTTTTGGTGCTTTGCTTTTTCCCCATTTCCGATGTGTCTTGCATGCTTCACTTGCTTTTTGCTTTGCTTTTCCCCCATTTCCGATGTTTCTTGCATGCTTCGCTTGCTTTTTGCTTTGCTTTCCCCCCATTTCCGATTTGTCTTGCATGCTCTGCTTGCTTTTTGCTTTGCTTTTTCCCCATTTCCGATGAGTCTTGCGGGGTTTGTTTGTTTTTTGGTGCTTTGCTTTTTCCCCATTTCCGATGTTTCTTGCATACTTCGCTTGCTTTTTGCTTTGTTTTTCCCCCATTTCCGATGTTTCTTGCATGCTTCGCTTGCTTTTTGCTTTGCTTTCCCCCCATTTCCGATTTGTCTTGCATGCTCTGCTTGCTTTTCTCCCCCCCCCCCCCCCCTTCGGCCGGAAGGGATTAATAGCGTTTCCGATGGGTCTTGCAGTGATTTTTTTCTTCGGCTGGAACGGATTAATTGCATTTCAATGGGAAATGGTGCTTCGACTTATGACCATTTCGAGTTACGACCATCTTCCGGAACGGATTAAGTTCATAAGTCGAGGCACCACTATATTTGTATTGGACTGCTGTCACTTAGGCTTGCCTTCTGTTTCCTAGGTGGTTGCCTAGATTATCATTATAAATTGTAATTTTAAATTCTACGTTGTCATATAGAAACTCATTGTGTGCACAGAAAATTGCCCTTTTTGTTCACATGACCATCCCAGGCTATTAGGTCATATTAGTTTACCTCTGAAAATTGTGTCTGTGTTTTGGTTCTACAATTATATGATTCTGTTAATAAAACCAGAATTCAGAAGAGCTGGAGAGGGAAATATATGTGAAATATTGAGGTGATCTTATCTTTCCTGCACCTAAAAAAACCAACAACTATTTCTCCAATTTTAAAAGTATTGTTTTACAAACCTCTAGTTTCATGCAAAGTATGCAAGTAGCTAACTTTTTGATAGCCATCTAAACATTTGTAGTGGCAGAAGGTGGATAACCCACAAATTCTTAGACATTTTCCATTGTTATAATTTCAGAATAATAATAACCCAAAAGATTTATAGGGAAAAAGAAGAAAATATATTACATAATAAAGTTCAGTACTCTTTGGATGAGAAAGTCTTCCTATTTCAGTTTAAGAAGCTCAAAAGACAGAATACTGAAACAGTAGTACTACAAGGTTCAAAGCTGTATTTTATGAGATTTTTGCTAATAAAAGAAAATGGACCACCACTATGTAAAGAAGAATTTTGAAATGAAATGAAGTGCAAAACAATGCAGTAATAACTAGAAGCCAATGTGGATTTGTCAAGAACAAATCTTGCCAGACTAATCTGATCTGATTTTTTGATCTAATACTCACCAATAGACAGAGGGAATGCTGTAAACATAGTATATTTTGATGGGGTTTGTAGTCCACTTTGTATATAGCAGAGTGCACAATGGCAGAGACTTAACTTGAATAAAGTTATTTATTTTACAAAAGCATGATTTATGTGAGTTAAATACTTGTAGTCCAAAAGGTATAACATTGCTTATTACTTGCTTTTAAATTAGTTGCTTGTAGCCTCTGTAATTTCAGGGTTCATCAATCCTTTAACAGTTTCTTTTCTGTTTTCTCTCACCCATGAGGAAATATCCATGCAGACTCCTCTCACTCCACCTGGCAGTATATTTTCATTCTGCTTCGTTCTGCAGCTCCATCTTCTGCAGCTTCCTTCCTTCTTCCTCTCTCCTGCCGATCTGCTTCTTCTGCTGCTCATGCTTTCACTCACACATGCACATGCTTTGCTGCTGCCGCCTTTATACTGATCTTACTCAGAGGCATTCAGCGTTTCTCAAGGTCTATCAACTCATCAATCTCACCTGCCTGTCTTTCCCTCTTGTAACTTTACTGAGCAGAAATGCTGTTTGTAAAATATAACCCCAACATATCTTGACTTCAGCAAAGCTTTTGATGAAGCTTTTGCTCCAACACTGGAGGCATTCAAGAGAAATTTAGACAACCATCTGGCAGATATCCTTTGATCTGTATTCCTGCATTGAGCAGGGGCTTGGACTTGATGGCCTTATAGGCCCCTTCCAACTTTATTATTCTGATTCTAAACATTCAGTAAATGTGAACAAGATTTAAGTGGGGCTGGTTTTCAGGAGCCTCAGAAAATTTATTGATGGCATATAGTAGATTGTTCAGGGAAAAAGTTGTTTTCATGGACTTTACCTTTCAAAACCACTTATTGTGTGACATTGTTTTAAACTTTGTGAGTAAAATACAGCAGTCCCTTGTGTAGACATCAGTGTATATTTAAATGTGATGGTGCATTGTATTTATTTATTTATTTATTTATTTATTACATTTATATCCCGCCCATCTAGACAACGTCTACTCTGTGAAGTAATATTCAAGAATTCCTATAGAGAAAAAACAGACTGGAGCTGGAAAATTATCTCTCTGACTTGACCTTTGGCATTTTAACAAGTAGTGGGCCAAATGTAGTCCATAGTCTTCGTGCAACCCCAGCTACAGGGCCCTGTATGTCCCTCACAACAAAATAAGTCATCCCTAAAAAGCAAATACATTTGGAAGCATAGTAGGTGTTGTTGGCCAGTAAATTCCATTTTGGCTTCCTATTGCCTATTTCAGACTTGAAATAGTCTTATAAAGAAAAGAAAAGAAACTGGAAATGACTGTCATTTCTTCCAATAAAGGCCTTTTTTGACAAAAAAAAAAAGGCTAGGAGAGAGAGAAATAATTTTAAAATGACAAATTGTACCTCCTTAACACAAGGCTTTGGGGAGATAGTTTGCCATTTTTGAGGGAGAATGTTTTTTTCCAATTGTTTGGAAGAACAGGAACAGCCTCTACATCCTCTAATGTTGTCTATCCTGCTTCAGTAAATTTAAATGAGATAAGAAGATCTAATGTGCATGATTTTAGATTTCTGCCTATCTGTCAAAATATTTCAGAGAGATTTGCTGTTTTTTAAAGCTTAACTGGCAAAGGGAAACTTGCTTGTTTCCTACTTTGTCAAAATTTATTGCTTATGATTTTAAGTAACAGGAAGAGAATAATCCAAAGAGATATGACGAGCCTAGGGAAATTGCAGCTGGAATTGAACAAATACATTTTTCTGTGTATCTGCAGTGCTGCTGAATGTCTTTTTTGTTTTGGACAAGGATACTTAGAAACATCTTCAGTCAGACTTTTAGCTCTTAATTCTTACCAATTTTGTACAGTAAAGGCAGGTGCTATCCCACAGATATTTTACTGCTCTTTGTGTACCATGCACCAAAGTTATCTTCTCTTTTTTTGACAGTGGAGAAACATTTTGTTGAAACAAAACTGTTGTGAAATGATGAACATGTCCAAGATAATATATGAAACTAGCTACTGCAGTCTTAACTTTATAAGTGGAGCATGGCCAGTTTGTTTGTTCAAAACAGCAACATTGGTCGGTGACGTGGCTGCATAAATGGAGTAGAAGATAGGAATACAATTTAATTTTGTAAAAAAAAATGCAAATATATCCCATCCTGCTTAATATTGATGGGAATGTCATCAGCTAAATTTGATGTAACTGGGAGTTGTGTTGTTGTACACAATAAAATGAGACTAGTCAGGAAAGACCAGAATCTGAATGCTTATGACAGCTAAATAGAATCCTGTGGTTCAGAGACTATAGTCCTCTGAACACCAGTTACTGAGAACAACGTGGGGTAGGGGAATGGGGATGGTGAAAAAGTCTGTTGCCTTAATATATTTCTGTGGTATTTTATGGAGAATTTTAGCATTGCTAAGACTTTTCTTACTAAAAATAAATAAATAAATTTTAAAAAAATCACACCATAATAATTTTACTGGTCTTCAGGGTGTCATAGCAGTCTTTGAAGTGTTTGTGTGCAATGTCAAATTATCTATTGCAGGAAGTCTGCAGCCTTGGAACTGCCCTTAGTTTAATTAGTACTGAGGGTATATTTGGCTTTGCAGAAAAAGCATCTAATTGGGGAAGCCGAGGCAAGACTGTAAAAAGAAGCAGCAGCTCTTTGTGCAATGTTCCTCTGACATATCTAATACTGTTGCCACGGAGTTAATGACAAGTCCAATGTCATTAGCCATCTATCAACAGTAAGATTGAATTTGCTGTATGATATTGTTCAGCAAATGGAGTGTTTCTGCTGAATACTGAAAATTGCTACATATTTGAACAAGTTCTCTAAAACTGTATGTTTTATATACCAAACATATGCAACTAAATAACAATAATTCATCTCGTATGCATTTGCATTTTCAGGTTAAGTGACTCTCAAGTCTTTTTTCTACATTTCATAAGTGATGACTGTGCCACAGATGCAACTGATTAGAAACAATGTTTAAGACTTCCAGTACTGCACCTTTATGTCTGGAATATTGCCTTCTCCTGGTTTGAAAAACCAGTAATGTAAGCACACAAAAGCGTTCAGTAGGATTTATTCAAGGATGGCAGCCTTTATTTATTTTTATGCTTATAAAATACTGTGCTTAGAAAGTAGTCATATCCTTAATTAATTCACTCAGAGTTGCCAACTAGTAGTACATATAGATGCTACTGTATATACAAAAGATTTGTTGAACTCTGGTAGAAGATCAAATGTTTAATACTAGGTGGCAGCAACATGATGTACCTGTCTGTAGGTTCAGGCTGTGCACTGAGGTACCATTCATTATCTGACTTATATATAAGCTCTATTAAGGCATTATGCCAGAATGTGTGAAAAGCTAAATGGATGGTGGGTATGCACATGAGCTTACAAGTATGTTTGTAGATCTGTGCATTGAACATAAGGAGGGTCTTGCTTTAATAATGTGGGTGGGGTAAAGGGAGGTGGGCCTTATGTGTGTGTCACTGTCCTCTATGATTGTTTGAACCTTTCATGTCAAGCAAATAATCTGAATTGGCTGATGATGTTCGTGAATCTTATACATATATAATAATTTTATCCAGTTCTGAAATAATGCCACATGCTTCAGCCTTCAAATCTGCTCTCCTTATCATATAACTGCAACATCTTTCTTCTCTACACAGCTACCCCATTGTGACTATTTGCTACAATATTTATAATCCATTTTCTTCCATGATTGGATTCGAGGTATGCATTGGACTTTCCAGGTGATCTATCTGGATGCTACCCAGATCCAGATCTACCTAATGTCAGCAAAGTGCTACATCATATGCTTTGGTCATCTTCCTACATGTTTCAAGACTGCTGCCTGCACAGGTGACACTGCGAAGTGCACAATCTGGCATTGCTGCATCTCTCTATTATTTGTCCTATAGGACCAGCTGCAACAGAATTCTTGCAGTCTTTTATGTGGGTGGATAAAATATACATATACAGATGTGAGCCAAGTGCAGATCTACAACAAGGGCTTTAAAGAAACTAAGAAGGTTTCTTTTCATTTAATCTGTTCTGGTCAGAAAGTGAAACATCAGATGCCAAAGTAATACCAAACAGAACAGGGTTAACAATCGAATTTGGGCATAGGATTTTTTGCCTGAAGATTTAGAATGGCACAGTGGCATATTATCATGACAGCATTTGCTAGTACTACATCCTTTGCATCTTTGTATGTGCTTGCACTTTTTAGCACAGAGTCACATTTTGTCACTGTGGTGTCCGCCCAGGTCATGAATATTCATATGCTATCTGCATAGACCAATGGGAGTGCTGGAGGGGCGGGGTCATGAGATATAAGAGTATCAGCAGGAGGAGGGACTTTTAGAGTTTTAGACAGAGAGATAGGGAGTTGGAGTTGAGAGAAGGTTTTGGAGTTTGGGCAGGAAAGTGTTGGTTGAGAGTGAATAAAGGAGAATGTTTGTTTAAGAGTTAACATTGCTTGTTCTGTCAACACCTGTATCAATAAACAATTTCTATTTGGTTCTTTTAAAATGACATAGAAAGGGACATGGTGGCGCTGCGGGTTAAACCGCAGAAGCCTCTGTGCTGCAAGGTCAGAAGACCAGCAGTCGTAAGATCGAATCCACGCGATGGAGTGAGCTCCCTTCGCTTGTCCCAGCTCCTGCCAACCTAGCAGTTCGAAAGCATGCAAATGCAAGTAGATAAATAGGTACCACCACGGTGGGAAGGTAACAGCGTTCTGTGTCTAGTCGCACTGGCCACGTGACCATGGGAATTGTCTTTGGACAAACGCTGGCTCTACGACTTGGAAACAGGGATGAGCACCGCCCCCTAGAGTCGGACACGACTGGACATTTGTCAAGGGGAACCTTTACCTAAAATGACATATGGCCTGGACCTCGATTATTAATAATAGATATTGTTGATGAAATCAACTGGTGGCAGCTGAGGGGCACATAGCGGGAGCTCCTAGTTTGGTGAAACAAGTAGGGGCCACGTGGGGATTGTGACAGTCACTTTCAGAAGCTAATACAGAATTTCAATATTTTGAAATATTCAGTATTTGACAGTACTAACATCAAAGAGGAAATTATATCTTAAGTATATGGATAATATACTTAAGATATAATATACCAACACCTCAGGTCATGCCTTCCATCAAATTTCGACCAATACCAATTCGCCTACATAGGAAACAGGTCGACAGGCGATGCCATAGCCATGGCCCTACTCAGGGCATGGAGACACCTGGAGACACCTGGGAACTATGTCAGGATGCTTTTCATAGACTACAGCTCGGCCTTCAACACCATTCTGCCAGGCATTCTCATCGAGAAGCTGACTGACTTAAATTTTCCTCCCCTCACCTGCGACTGGATTAGAGACTTCCTGACAGACCGCCCACAAACAGTAAGGGCTGGGTCCTTTACATCCTCCTCCCTGAAGCTCAGCACAGGCTCCCCTCAGGGCTGTGTGCTTAGTCCCTACCTGTACTTGCTGTATACACATGACTGCATACCTTCAGACCCATCTAACATGATAATAAAGTTTGCAGACGATACCACCGTGCTGGGCCTTATCACAGGAGGGGATAAAACAGCGTATGGGAAAGAAATTCAGAAGCTAACTACATGGTGCTTTAAAAACAATCTGCACCTAAACACCAGCAAGACTAAGGAGATGGTGTTGGACTTCCGGAAACAGAGACAGGAACCAGTCCCACTCTATATCAAGGGGGGCAGTGTGGAGAGGGTTTCCTCCTTCAAATTTCTGGGAGTGCACCTCAGCCAGGACCTCACCTGGAAAAGTAACACGTTCCAGGTGGTCAAGGAGGCCCATGGGAATTGTCTTTGGACAAACGCTGGCTCTACGACTTGGAAACAGGGATGAGCACCGCCCCCTAGAGTCGGACACGACTGGACATTTGTCAAGGGGAACCTTTACCTAAAATGACATATGGCCTGGACCTCGATTATTAATAATAGATATTGTTGATGAAATCAACTGGTGGCAGCTGAGGGGCACATAGCGGGAGCTCCTAGTTTGGTGAAACAAGTAGGGGCCACGTGGGGATTGTGACAGTCACTTTCAGAAGCTAATACAGAATTTCAATATTTTGAAATATTCAGTATTTGACAGTACTAACATCAAAGAGGAAATTATATCTTAAGTATATGGATAATATACTTAAGATATAATATACCAACACCTCAGGTCATGCCTTCCATCAAATTTCGACCAATACCAATTCGCCTACATAGGAAACAGGTCGACAGGCGATGCCATAGCCATGGCCCTACTCAGGGCATGGAGACACCTGGAGACACCTGGGAACTATGTCAGGATGCTTTTCATAGACTACAGCTCGGCCTTCAACACCATTCTGCCAGGCATTCTCATCGAGAAGCTGACTGACTTAAATTTTCCTCCCCTCACCTGCGACTGGATTAGAGACTTCCTGACAGACCGCCCACAAACAGTAAGGGCTGGGTCCTTTACATCCTCCTCCCTGAAGCTCAGCACAGGCTCCCCTCAGGGCTGTGTGCTTAGTCCCTACCTGTACTTGCTGTATACACATGACTGCATACCTTCAGACCCATCTAACATGATAATAAAGTTTGCAGACGATACCACCGTGCTGGGCCTTATCACAGGAGGGGATAAAACAGCGTATGGGAAAGAAATTCAGAAGCTAACTACATGGTGCTTTAAAAACAATCTGCACCTAAACACCAGCAAGACTAAGGAGATGGTGTTGGACTTCCGGAAACAGAGACAGGAACCAGTCCCACTCTATATCAAGGGGGGCAGTGTGGAGAGGGTTTCCTCCTTCAAATTTCTGGGAGTGCACCTCAGCCAGGACCTCACCTGGAAAAGTAACACGTTCCAGGTGGTCAAGGAGGCCCAACAGAGACTCAATTTCTTAAGAGTCTTCCGGAAAAACCAGGTGGCACAGCGGCTGATGACATCCTTCTACCGGTCAACAATAGAAAGTGCCCTCACATACTGTGTCACGGTATGGTACGCTGGCTTCACAACCATGGACAAGAAGGCACTACAGAGGGTGATGAGCACAGCACAAAAAATCATGGGCTGCCCCATAACCCCACTGGAGGAAATCGCCAGGTCCCGCTGTCTCAACAGAGTGAGTAAAATCCTTAGGGATGACTCACACCCAGGACAGCACATCATACTTCTACCATCGGGCAAGAGATATAGAAGCATAGCCAGCCGGACAAATAGGCTGAAAAATAGCTTCTATCCATGGGCCGTCAGACTTCTAAATGGCACATAACACCATGACTAGATTTAATATAACAGACTCACAGTGCCAGTGCAACATGCAATATGTACATACCGGTGGAATAATGTGTACATATTGAGTCTGTTATATTAAGTCTAGTCCACACAAAGCACAAAAACACAGAATACATCTCCAGCCTTATAAACAAATCCCTAACCCCAGGAATCCTGGGGCTAGGCACACATTTCCACATATATATTTCCACATATATATATTTCCTCTTCAAATTGGGAGAGGCCGTGATGCACCGCCTGCCTCCAGGCTGAACGCTCAGATGTCAAGGTTTCCCATCTGTTGAGGTCCATTCCTAAGGCCTTCAGAACCTGCTTGCAGATATCCTTGTATCGCAGCTGTGGTCTCCCTCTGGGGCGATTTCCCTGCACTAATTCTCCGTACAGGAGATCTTTTGGAATCCGACCATCAGCCATTCTCACGACATGCCCAAGCCAACGTAGACGTCGCTGTTTCAGTAATGTATACATGCTAAAAATTCCAGCTCGTTCTAGGACTATTCTATTTGGAACTTTGTCCTGCCAGGCGATACCAAAAATGCGTTGGAGACAACGCATATGGAACATCTTCAGCTTCCTCTCGTGCCGTGCACAAAGGGTCCAGGACTCACTGCCGTACAGGAGTGTGCTCAGGACACAGGCTCTATAGACCTGGATCTTGGTATATGCCATCAGCTTCTTATTGAGCCATACTCTCTTTGTGAGTCTAGAGAACATGGTAGCTGCTTTGCCAATGCATTTATCCAGCTCGACATCTAGAGGGAGAGTGTCAGAGATTGTTGAGCCAAGGTACACAAAGTCATGAACAACCTCCAATTCTTGCGTGGAGATGGTAATAGAGGGAGGTGAGTCCACGCCCTGGCTCATGACTTGTGTTTTCTTCAGGCTGATTGTTAGTCCAAAGTCTTGGCAGGCCTTGCTAAAATGATTCATGAGTTGTTGGAGCTCTTCAGCAGAGTGGGCAACAATGGCTGCATCATCGGCGAAGAGGAAGTCCCGCATGCATTTCAGTTGGACTTTGGTCTTTGCTCTCAATCTAGAGAGATTAAAGAGCTTTCCATCTGATCTAGTCCGTTTTTAATTGTTCTAATAGCAAACAGAATAGCTTGCTGCTTTAGTGTCCCATCCAGATCAGGCAAAACTGCCTCCAGAGTACCTGGCTTGTGGCAGGGGCTGAATGAAGAACTTCCACTATGGGATAGAGGGCACTACAGCAGAGCCAAGAGTCACAATAGGCAGAACAATTTCAAGAAACAGGTTGGAGGTGTTACACAGGAATACAAAAGCACTCATCTGAACCCAGATCTCTTTTTGCTCTAGCAGCAGTCAATCGCACACAATTATCAACTGAGGGACTTTTAGGATTCTACTTTTCTTGTTCTAGCAGCAAACTATTGCACAGAAAGATGATTTTTGCCTGCAAGATTATTTATGCAAAAACAAAGTGTGCAGTCTGAGCATACAACAATGTAAAAGCACTCTTTTGAATCACATGTTTCTATTCTAGCACAACAGAAAAAGCAAACTTGGGCTACATTCGCTTTAGTTAGAAGAAATCAGGAAAAGGCTGCATGGTCTTTGAAATAATACAGATGCAGAAACAGGTGATACCTTTATTAGACTAGTAAGAAAATAAAGCAAAAAACAAAAAAAACAATTTTTTTGATGATAATTCATCTTCCTCATGCTGTGCACCAACTTCTTGTGGGTAGTTCCAAAATTATATGTTCTTCGTAGTGGCCTCTGTGAATGCACACAAAATGGGTTTCTTCTGCGCCTGCGCAGGACGATTCGGAAGTTTCTAGAGCTTTAGAAAAAAACTAGCAATTAAAATACCCCCCACGGAGCAAGCTCGTCCTCCTCAACCTTCCCCTCAGTTCCTTTTTTTCCGCCGTTTGGTCAGGACGTAGGAACAGTAGAGCTCCGTTCAGGAAAGCGAAACTAATATTTCTCTCGATCTGCCTACCTAGATTTCCTTTTATAATCATCTTATTTGATCCTTCGCTGATTATTTTTCCTTTAGATGATCAGAACCCTTTTCTTTTCCCCTGTACAATGTTTTTCTACGCTTTCCCGCCTTTCCCCCCCCCTCCCACCGGGATCCTTTCCCTACGGCTCTCCCCGTTTTATGGCCCCTAGGGGTTTTAAGAGGTGCTCCGTCTGTCTTCGCAAGATCCCCTTGACCGACGGACACGATAAGTGCCTTTTTTGCTTGGGGGAATTCCATCAGACGCAGTCGTGTCCCGCTTGCAAAGGCTTTTCCAAACAGGCCGTTAAATTAAGACTTCAACGCCTTCGATCTTTTCTCTACGAAAAGTCTCTCAGCCCTACCATGGAAGCGGGGACCGCCAAGTCTACGCTGAGCCCGACCACTCAATCTCTATCCAGCTCGACTTCGGTACTTACTAAATCCAAGGAGTCACACAAATCGGTGAAGTCGACCACAGTCCCTTCCAAGGTCCAACCAAAGTCGGATGATCCTTCTAGAAAGAAAAAAGAGAAGGACAAGGCTAAGAAACAGAAGAAAAATCCTAAATCTGCTACCGTGACCGCTCCGCCGGTCCATATTCCTCCACCAGTACTGGAGGATTCATCAAGAGAAGCACCAGTTTTCTCGGACAGAGAGGAGTGCAATATCTCTTTGGCACCTCTTGCTATTCTTAGCCTGTCACCAAATTCTGGCCAATCTGAGGCTGATGTACCGTCCAGCCCGGCCGTAGCCCCTTATAGCCCTCGAACCTCAGGGCGGGCGAATGTCGATGCAGAGTCTGGATCTGAGTCTCCAGCTCACTCTCCGAGAAAGAGAACGGAGAAGCGCAGACACACCTCTCCATACCAACATCACCAATATGGAGAACATTACTGGCATGCTGATCAATATCCGTATCATGGACATTACTATCAGGACCCATACAGTCCTTCTCGACACCATGCCTGTGGGTGTCATGATGATTTTAGGGGACCTAGATACCACCCTTCATCCTGGTACTCCCCTATGAGGTCTCCCTCTCTGAGTCACTCTCGATACCGAGAGAACCCACCCTTTCAACAAGGGCCGTCACGGAAAAGGACGGCAACTATGGAACTGGGCGTCCCAGCAAAGCGACCTAAATCAGCCGGGAGACAAACCACTGTGGAAACGATGACCGTATACTCCGGTCCCCACGCGCACAATACCGAACCGATCCCAGCGTCCGCTCAGCCCCACGGCAACCTTATTCCGGGAACCCACATGGAGGAACATGACCGTCCCCCCTTATCGTCCTCCTCTTCATCTCAGGGAGGGGGATCTTCATTGTCGGATGTCTCCTCGATACATCACCCTGCTCCTAACCCAGACGCGGTTGATAACCATCCCCCGTTACCTTCAGAGGACTATACATCCTACACCCAACTCATTTTGAGAATGGCCAAAACGTTACAGCTCGACGCTCAGTTACCATCTACACAGGAGAAGGACCTTATATTCTACGACCTGGAACAGGATAAGACTCCCCCACCTAGTCTGAGCCTTATACCAGCACTGCTCCAACTTGTTAAGGAGTCCTGGGACAAACCGCCTTTGACGCTGCAGACACCGCGTCGTATCGAGCATCATTATAAGACACACGGTACAGACGCTGATTTTCTATTAAACACCCTACACCTAACTCGATTGTAGTAGAGTCGACCCAGTATAGGTCTCGCAACAGATCAGCGACGACACTGATGAACAGAGAAGGTCGTAAAATGGACTCCCTTGGGAGGAAACTCTACTCCCTGGCCTTGATGCTAATCAGGATCTCTAACTACCAGGCAGCCATGGGCGCCTACCAAAGGCACTTGTGGGATAGAATACTCCCTTCCCTGCAAGCGGCATCTGAAGCAAAAAGGCCGGATTTACTGAATGTATATACAGAGGCTACAACCCTAGCCAAACAGCAAAGAGTAGCCGCGAGACATACGGCAGATACCGCGTCCAAAGCCATGGCTACCTCGATAGCCATCAGGAGGCATGCCTGGCTGAGGTCTTCTAACATTATTGACGATACCAAGGCCAGAATCGAGGACCTCCCATTCGATGCCATGGGCCTATTTAATGCTAAAACTGATGATATGATGGAGAATATCCATAAACTACGGAAAACGGCAAAATCCTATGTACCGCAACAGTCATATCGGTACCAGAAATCTCCCTACAGAAAACCTTACCATCCACAACAGCAGTACCAGTACCAGCCTTTTCGTCCTTACAGACAACAGTTTCAAGAACGAACATACCAATCTAGAAAAATATTGACTAAGGATACATTACTTACATTAATAAGGATTACATTACATTATTCTTACATTACTAAGGATACACTGTTATTTTTACCATCACTATAATACATAACTCTTAGTCTATTAATATCTAAGCAAACCTTGCACTTCAAGCTTATCACATAACTATCACACAAACAGATCAGTTAATATTGAACTCTGATGAAAACAAATAATTTTCTCTAGTCATTTGGCCTTCAAGACAAGGTGTCAGCAACCACATTTTGGGTCCCTTTTATGCTGCGGATTTCGTAATAAAGTCTTGCAAAATCAGCACCCACCTCATCAATTTGCTGCTGTTGGCTTGAATCGTCCTTAGCCATAGAAGAGGAGAGTGGTCGGTGCACAGGACAGATCTTCTCCCCCAAATCTACAGCTTCAGCTTTTTCAGCGTCCATACGATAGCTAGGCACTCTTTTTCTATTGTGGACAAGTGTTTCTCACCCGCCTGAAGTTTCTTGCTGATGTACATAACCGGATGCAGATTTCCACTGTAGTCGGCTTGGCTCAACACGGCTTCCAGTCCCACGTTCAACGCATCCGTGTAGATTATGAACTGACGGTCGAAGTCCGGTGCAATAAGGACAGGTCCTGAAGTCAGCGCCCTCTTCAGACGATCGAAGGCTACCTGGCACTCTGACATCCACTGCATGTTTTCAGCTTGCTTCTTTCAGGTTAAGTTTGTTTTCTTTTTGATTAATGGCTTCATTTTCTCAACTGTGGGAAGGGTAGGCAGTTTCTTCAACTCCTCCAGAACAGCTATGGCTGTATTCTTCTTTGAAATCTTCTTGCCCTTGCCTTCACCCTCTCCCATAAACTCAACCACAGGTACTTTTGTCACAAAGCTCTTCATATGAGAGGGACCACTTTCCTGGGTCACCTCAAAATTCACAGGCGAGTTTCTTTTAAGTGCAATCTCAACCACTTGGCTCTTTTCAGATTTATTGAGATTTTCATCATCTGGTTCTCTCCCGTTAATCTCTAGTTTCTCAGGTAGGGGCTTGTTTTGCAGGATTCTCAGTGCTTTTGCAGCTGCATGTGGAGCCTTCTTAATACTAGTCCCTTCAGCTTTCCAGTGCTGTCGTAACAAATCTACAGGTCCTGACCATGCTAACTGCAATTTATTCCCCTCTATGGGCCTCAGCATCAGTACCTCGTCCTCGGGACAGAATGTTCTTTCCCTGGCCTTTTTATCATACCAGTTTTTTTGTTTTTCTTGAGCACCCTTTAAGTTTTGCTCTGCGATCTCTAAGGACTTTTGCAGACCCACGCCTTGGAAAGGGGTTGAGATCACTGGCAATGGGCATAGCTTAGCCCTCGTCTTGTCATTTCCAGTACCTCATTTTTGGCAAGTATCACAGCTTTGACAATATTGTTTACGTTGCTTCCCTATCCCTGGCCAATAAAAGTTCTGTGCCACTCTTTGCTTAGTGCAAGAGATGTCCATGTGTGCTCCAAATACATCTTTGTGTGCCTTTTCCAAAATCTTTTCATGCTATTTAACCGGTACAATTAACTGTTTGTGGGGACCTTCTCCTCCCCTATGAGGAGTCATTAAAACCTCTCTGTACAATAAATCTTTTTCCACACAATACCTCTCTGGATGTTCAGGGGTCAGTGGAATGGGATTCTCCTTAACTTTTTCAAAGCAATCAGTTAAGGAACTATCTTCTTCCTGTTCCTTAATAAAGGAGAAACTTTTAGGATTTCTCAACAGCACTAAATCAGCTGTCTCCTTCATTTCAGGCTGTTCCCCTAAAATGGGTCTTTCAACTATAGTTTCAGCGCTTTCCTCAGTGGCTTCAATCTGCCTCCCCTGAGAGCGGGTTACCATTAAAACACTCTGCACATGCTTAGATAAATCTAAACCAATCAGACAAGGAGCTGGGATTAGATCTGACACTGCTGCTTTCCATATACCAGACCACCCACGGTAATTCACTGGTATTTTGGCCATACGTAATATTACAGAATCAGAACTTATTCCTTTAAGAGCAATCTCCTGTTCCAACATGTTTTCTCTAGGAATTATGTCTGGGTGACAAATAGTAACTTGCAAACATAAATCTCTAATTCCTAGATACTTTTTTTCATTGATTAAAATCATTTTCCCAGAGCTTTCCAATAAGTCTTGGTCACACTGGATAAAATAACACTGTAACACTCTGCCCTCGGGAAGCTCTGGGCTCTCTGCCAAGTCCATTTCCTTAGCCAACAGTGCAGCCATTAGAGGCCTCAACTTCAACTGTCAATGTCTGAAGGAAAAATAATTTTTTAGGCTGATTGAAATTTTGATTTTTAGGATTTTCACATTGAGCCCAAAAATGTCCCTCTTCCCCACAGGAAAAACATTTCTTATTGGCCCTATGCTCAGAATACAGAGATTTATTAACTTTTCTCTCAGAGCTATTGGATTTCAGGGAACTTTGCTCTGGGAATGAATGTTTCCCTTTTCCATGGGTTTCCCTTGGTTAGCTGAGGTAACTTTTACTGGATTGGGATCTCTTACTGTCGTCTCACATTTTTCTACCAATTTTTACCTCAGAAAATCGAGGACCCCTGATCCCACTAATAGAATCAGCATATTCAGATGCTTGTAGCACATTTTTAGGATCCTTGTCCTTGACTAGATAATGCAATTCCCCTGGCAAAATTGAATAAAATTGTTCTAGTCCAAACACATTTCTCATTTGGTCTAAGGTGGTCACATGTTCTTGTTCTAACCATTTATCAAGACATTGAGTCAAACGTGCCCCACGTTGAGCAAAAGACTCCTCAGGTTTCTTTGGAATTGATCTAAATTTTCTCCTGAGATGCTCTGAATTAATCCCAAATTGGGAATATACCATCTTTCTATAAGCCTCAAAGTCTCTAGCTTGCTCCAGAGGCATCTGTGAATAGATTTCAGGTAACACACCACTTATTTGTGATCTTAAAATTATCATTCTTTCATCATCTTTAATCCCAAAGTCCCAACAAGCTCTCTCAAATTAAATCAGGAAAGATTCAGGACAATCTCCATTCCGATATTGGGGAAATTTATTTAGTTTGATCTTTGAGGGATTTACCACACTGGAATTATAATTATTATTATTTTGGGCAGCTAATTCCAATTTCTTCATCTCTATTTGGAATTGCATTTCTCTTTGCCTGTTTTCTTGCTCAAATTCTCTTTGCCTTTCAAGTTCTCTGATTTTTTTTCTTTTTCCAATACTAATTGGTTTTTCATAGCTAACTCCAGTTTAAATTCTTGTTCTAGCTTCCATTTTTCAAAATCTTGGGAACTTTGGATATTTTCTCCCTCTGAGCCAATTATTAGTGAGCCCTCAGTTTCTTCCTCACTTTGAATTTGAAGGTTCCCATTTCCCTCAGCACCTTGGAGCTCAACCTGTGTCTCCATAACCAACTTTTTACTTCATTTGGGGGGCATAAATAATACATTTCTTCTTAAACTGGACTGGTTCTTTTCCCTCACCAGAGCCAAAAGGACCTTTCTTTCAGTGGCTTTCCTTATAACTAGGTTGTGCTTTTCCCAGCAGCTCGCCTCGGCTACTCCCAAGCCCAAACCCTTGCGACAATATTTTCCTGTCTGGGCGATTCTTGTCTCCAGACACAAGAACAACTTTCTGCCTAGCTTTTCTTTACTTTTAGCTTTTATTATCACCTCAAATCTATCCTGACTTAGGCTTCCACTCCATCTGCTACTGCTCTTTTCCCTCAGAGCTCTGGATTTTGAGCTAGCCACTTGGTCTTGTAAATCCTGAGGTAAATGGTTTCTCTTGAGTAGGTATTTTCCCTATCTTAGGATTCTCGAGATCTGGGTTCAGAAGCCCCGAAACTAAGTCTCCCACAAGACTCTAACAGGTAACCACTTCTTGCCACAGATCCTAACCCCTCCTAGCTAGGAATATCTTCCAACTCAAGCCCATTCAATTTTTCACTGGATTGTTTCGTATCCCACCACTGTGCCACCAATTTGTCACGTTCCCGCCTGTCCCTTGGTTGTTTCACCAAGCAAGAGCACAAGCTACGTGTCGTGTTGCTGCCACCAGTTGATTACATTAACATTGTTTATTATTAATCACAGAGGTCCAGGCAATGTGTGAAAGAACAAAATAGAAGTTGTTTATTGTTACAGGTGATGAAGGTACAGTGTCGTTAACTCTTAACAAAACAACCTTCCTGTCTATTCTCTACCGCTTTCCCAAACTCTCAACTCCAAACTCCAACTCTCCCATCTCCTTCTCCTCCTGCAGAGAATCTTATATCTCGTGACTCCGCCTCTCCAGCACTTTCATTGGTCCATGCAGACAGCATATGAATATTCATGACCTGGGCCGATGCCACACTGCTGTATAATCTTTTTCCAAGTTCCTAGTAAGGCTCTTCTTATCATGTGCGAGTTGAAACTTTTCTGCTCTTTATCTTTTTTATACCATAAAAAAGCATGCCAACCTAACTGTAGATCATGTCCTTCCAACTTGAGTAGTCTATCATTATCTAAGGTTATCCATTCCTTTATCCAGACTAATACATAAGCTCTATAATACAATGCCCAATCTGAGAGACCAAAACCTCCTCTTTGTTTAGCATCTTGCATTGCTTTGATTTTAATTCTTGGTTTTTTACCTTGCCAAACAAATCTCATGATTATCTTATTAAGTTCTTAGGAAAATGACTGTTTTAATATCACAGGAATCGTCTGAAATAAAAATAAAATTTTAGATAAAATATTCATTTTGATGGTTGCTATTCTTCCCATCAATGATAGCTGTAATTTATCCCATCTCTCCAAGCTATTCTGTATCTCTTAACTTCATATAATTGTCTTTGAATAGTGTACTTGTTTTCTTTGTGATTTGAATTCCTATGTATCTGACTTCTCTTCTTGAAAGTTAGTCCTTTCTATTAATTTCTGTCATTCTTGATCTCTCATATTTTTAACAAGTGTTTTTGTTTTCTTTTGGTTTATTTTCATTCCCGCCATGTCACCAAAATTCATCAGCATCTCCATCAGGTCTTCAATTGAGTCCACTGGGTCCTCCAATATAATCACTAGGTCATCTGCAAAAGCTTGGAGTTTGAAAACATGTCCTCTTACTTTTAGTCCTTTTATTTCCTTTTTATCTCTAATTTGCTCGGTTAATATTTCTAGAGTAAGAATGAATAGTAGTGGAGAGAGTGGGCACCCCTGTCTTGTGCCTTTCTGTATTTGTATTTCTTTTGTCAGCTCTCCATTGATTCTAACTTTTGCCTTATGCTGGGTATAGATTGCTTTAATTAATTTCAAAAATCTTTCTCCCACTTGTAGCACCTCCAGTTGCTGGAGCATAAAATTCCAGTTCAGATTATCAAAAGTTTTCTCTGCATCCAGGAATATCATAGCCATTTGCTTTTCCGGGTGAGCTTCATAATATTCCAAAGTATTTAGGATTATCCTTATGTTATTTTTCATCTGCCTCTTTGGGAGGAAGCCTGATTGGTCATGGTTTATTATCTGTATTAAGATTCTTTTCAATCTAGTTGCCAACATGGTTGCATATATCTTATAATCTATGTTTAATAATGAGATTGGTCTGTAATTTTTAATTTCTTTACCCTCTGTGTTTTCCTTATATATGAGAGAGATTGTCGCTTTGGACCACGTTGGTGGTAATTCTCCCTTTTCTTCAATAAATTCCAAGAGTTTCTTATATCGTTTGAGCAATACATCTTCCAATTCTTTGTAATATTCAGCTGGAAGCCCATCTGGACCTGGCGATTTCCTTTTTTTTTTTTTTTTTTTTTTTTTTTTTTTTTTTTTTTTTTTGAGGGCTTCTGCAATTTCTGTAAATGTTAAAGGGTCATTTAAAGATTGCATTTTATCTCTGGTTAGTTTCATTTTATTGTATTTCAGTACATATTCTTTCTGAGATTCCTTATCTACTTCCTTTTTTACTGTATAAATTTCAATAGAAGTCCTCTACAATTTTCTTTATTTCTTATTGTTTAAATTTCTCAATCCCTGTTTCATCTTTCAGTGTTTGTATTATTGTTTTCTCCTTCTCTTTCCTTAATTTATATGCTAACCATCTCCCTGGTTTGTTTGCATTTTTTAAAAAAAGTTGTTTTGCAAATTTAAGCTTTTTTGCAGTTTCCTCAGTAAGCAATATATTATCTGGTGTTGTACTAACTTTATCTTCTCCTTCAATTCTGTGTTTGATGGATTTTGTTTCAACTGTAATTCATCTGAGGCTAATCTGTTTTCCAAAATCTGATATTTTTTCTGTCTTTCTCTTTTTTGTTTTGTTGCAAATCTTATGGCTGCCTCCCTAAAAAATGCCTTACTTGCCTCCCAAACCATTGTCATTGGTGTTTCTGGCCTCCTGTTCTGTTTGAAGAAGAAGTTCATGTCTTCTTTTATTTGCTTGATAAACTCCTCATTCTTTAAATGTGAAGTATTGAGCCTCCAGTTAAATTCTCTTGATTTGCTACCCAATTACAATGTAATTGGATTATGGTCTGCAAATGTATTAGGCAAAATATCTATTTGCTCCATTTCTTTCATTAGGCTTGTTGAGATCCAACATGCATCAATTCTTGACCACAATTTATGTCTATTAGAATAAAAAGTATAGTCTTTTGTATTTGGGTAACATGTCCTCCAGGCATCTATGATATTTACTTCTTCTGCCAACTGTAGAAAATTTCTTGAGATCATTCCTCTCTCTTTTTGGTCTGATTTTGTATCTAGGTCTTTGTCAAAAACAGCATTAACTGACTCGACTTGCGAACTTAGATTCGAGTTACGAACCGAAAAAAAAAATTTTTTTAACCTAAGTCATCTTAGGTTAAAAGGAAAAAAAAAGAAAAAAAATTCTGCCCCTAGTGGTAGGAACGGATTAACCGGCTTTGCATTAGTTCCTATGGGAACTAATGATTCGAGTTACAAACCGCCCCTCCACCTAAGAACCAAAAACAGCTGGAACGGATTAATTGGTTTTCAATGCATTCCTATGGGAAATGCTGATTCGACTTACGAACTTTTCGACTTACAAACTTCCTTCCGGAACGGATTAAGTTTGTAAGTCGAGGGTTGACTGTATATTGAACACATTAGACATAATAAAATATATTAGAATATCAAACACATACGAAGCTTCTTTATACTCTCTGCACCTTTCTTTGGTCTATACCAGCTCCAAAACTAATTGAAAGTGTTTGAAAGTGCAGGCACTGAGAAAGGAGGCATTTGTACACAGCTGTACGTAGAGATGAGGGCGGCGAGATAACCAGCCCAGCAGTGTTATCATAATAAAGGGAGAAAGTCTATTTCTTCGTTTAACCCATGAGGTACTAGGGTGTTCAATTTCAGGATCTAGTCAATTTCCCTTTTTAGTAAAGACCTTTCACAGTTCCCAGGAACTCTGTCCATGGCCCAGAACACCAGATCTTTTATTGTATAGTTCATTTTTGTAAAATGGCCAACTAGAGGACTGCCTAGTCGTTTATTTCTTAAGTTACTAAGGTGTTCATTCATACTTTAAGAGGTCTAGAGGTTTTTCCTATGTACAGTTTATTACATGGGCATCTTGTAGCATAGACCACTCCCTTGGTATTACAGTTAGTGAAATCCTTCAGGGTGTAAACCTTTTTATTCTGTGGATCTATAAATTCTGACATGCGCCTTGTATTACTGCAATAAACACAGTGCCGACATGGATGATGTCCTCTTGGGGTCGGGGGAAACCAGGTAAAATACTGGGAATTAGTAACCAATATATCTCTTAGATTCTTAGTCCTTTTAAAGGATATCTGTATTCCCTCTTCAAACCCCTCTAGATCTTCTAGGCCTGGCTTGGCCTTGTTTGTCCTGGTTTGGCCTGGCCTAGTATGGACTGGTTTGGCCTTCCCTGGCCTGGTTTGAACTTCCCTGGCCTGGTATGGCAGGGCCTGGTTCTGCCTGCCCTGGCTTGCCCTGATTTGGCATGGCCTGCCCTGGTCTGGTTTCATCTGGCCTGGCCTAGTTTGGCCTGGTTTAGCGTGGCCTGGCCTGGCCTGTTAGGCCTGGCATTTCCTGGCCTGGCCTGGCCTGTTTTGGCCTAGTTTGGCCTCATTTGTAATGGCCTGGCCTGTTTTGGTATGGCCTGTCTTGGCCTTGTTTGGCCTGGACTAACCCGGCCTGTTTTCGACCTGTTTTGACATTGCCTGTTTTGACCTGGCCCAGCCTGGCCTGGCCTGGTTTGCTGGCCTGACCTGTTTTGTCTTGGTTTGGATTCGCTTGTCATGGCCTGGGCTCGTTTGGCCTGGCATAAGCTGGTTTGACTTGTCCTGTCCTGATCTGGACTGGACTGGCCTGGCCTTTCCTGATTTGGCATTCCCTGGCCTGGTTTGGCCTTACCTGGCCTCGTATGGCAGGGCCAGGTTCTGCCTGCCCTGGTTTGGCATGGACTGCCCTGGCCTGGTTTGGCATGGCCTGGCATAGTTTGGCCTGACCTAGCCTAGTGTTGTTTGGTATGGCCTAGCCTTGCCTGGTTTGGCCTAGCCTGGCTTGGTATGTCCTGTCCTGTCCTGGATTAGCCTGATTCCTTTACAGAGACTCTTTGAGAGCACAAAAAACATGTACATATATGTATTCTGTGTGATCTGATCAAAGGTGTGTTCTTCTTCTGTGTGCTTTTGTGTACATGGTCCCTTCAGTTTGGCTTGGCCTAGCCTGGCCTAGTCTGTTTGGCCTGGCATGCCCTGGTTTGCCTGGCATTCCATGGCCTGGCCTGCTTTGGCCTCATTTGTCACGGCCTGGCCTGATTTGGTCTGGCCTCTCTCGGCCTGGTTTGGCCTGGCCTGGTATGGCTTAATCGGCCTGGCCTGGTTTGGCCTAAACTGGCCTTGCTTGGTTTAGAATGGTCTGGCATAGCCTGGCCTGGTATGGCCTGGCCTGGCCTGGCCTTGGCCTGGTTTAGCCTGGCTTGGCCTGGCCTATTTTATCCTGGCCTGTTCTGGTTTGGCCTGGCCTGGCCTGGTTTCACCAGACTTGGTCTGGTTTGAGTTGGCCTGGGGTTGCCTTCCCTCTCCTGTCCTGATTTCGCCTGTGCTGTCCTGGTTTTGCGTGGCCTAGTTTGGCCTGAACTGGCCTAGCCTGGCATGGTTTGGCCTGGCCTGGCCTAACTTGGTCTGGTTGGGCTGACCTGTCCTGGTTTCACCTGGTCTGGTCTTGTTTTGCCTGGTTTGGCTTGCCCCAGCCTGTCCTGGTCTGTTAGGCCTGGCCTGGTTTGCATGCCATTGCCTGGCCTGAGCTGTTGTGGCCTAGTTTGGCCTCATTTGTAATGGCCTGGCCTGGTTTGGTATGGCCTGTCTTGGCCTTGGTTGGCCTGGCCTAACCCGGCCTGGTTTCGACTGGTTTGACCTGGCCTGTTTTGGCCTGGTCTGGTTTGCTGGCCTGGCCTGTTTTGTCTTGGTTTGGATTCGTGTCTCATGGGTGGGCTGGTTTTGCCTGGTTTTGCCTGTCAGAACCTGGTTTGGCCTGGTTTGGCCTGGCCTGGTTTGGTCTGGCTTGGACTGGACTGGTATGACAGGGCCTGGTTTTGCCTGGCCTGGTTTGGCCTGAACTGGCCTAGCCTTGTTTGGTATAGCCTAGCCTTGCCTTGTTTGGCCTAGTCTGGCCTAGCCTGGTTTGGTATGGCTTAGCCTTGCCTGATTTGGCCTAGCCTAGCCTGGCCTGGTATAGCCTGGCCTGGCCTGGCCTGGCCTGAACTGGCCTAGCCTGGTTTGATATTGTAGCGATCATCCTGCTTTGGCTCATGTATGAGGTTATTTGCATGCACCAATGGGAGCTGTTGGGAGGCGGAGCCAGAGAGACTAGAAGGGAGGGGTGAGGCAGATAAGAGGAGTTTGTCAGTTAGATCGTGAGAGAGTCTGAAGTCTGAAGTCAAGTCAGTTAGAGTTGAGAGTCAGGAGTTAAGGGAGGCAGTTGAGAGTGTGGAACTTATAGAGAGTTAAGAGTGAAACAAGTTATTACCAAACTACTGCGCTGTGGGTTAAACCGCAGAAGCCTCTGTGCTGCAGGGTCGGAAGACCAGCAGTCGTAAGATCGAATCCACGTGACGGAGTGAGCTCCCGTCGCTTGTCCCAGCTCCTGCCCACCTAGCAGTTCGAAAGCATGCAAAATGCGAGTAGATAAATAGGTACCACCTCGGTGGGAAGGTAACGGCGTTCCGTGTCTAGTCGCGCTGGCCACGTGACCACAGAAACTGTCTTCAGACAAACGCTGGCTCTACGGCTTGGAAACGGGGATGAGCACCGCCCCCTAGAGTCGGACACGACTGGACTAAATGTCAAGGGGAACCTTTACCTTTACCTTTTACTGAATACTTTAAAGTCTTTGAAGAACCTGTTTATATGAACTGTATCCAATAAACCTGTTTTCTTAAACTTTACACTCAACATGGACCTCAATCTTTCTAATTAAACATTATTGACAGAGATCAACTGGTGGCAGTGTAAAAAGGGAACATGTCGTGGGCCTCAGGCTAGTGAAATAATCTGGGAACATGCAGGGGCACATCACAGGTATGGCCTGGTTTTGCTGAACTGGCCTGGCCTGGTTTGGCCTGGCCTGGCCTTTCCTGGCCTGGTCTGGTTTGGCCTGGCCTGGTTTTGCTATTCCTGGCCTGGTTTCACCTGGCCTGGCCTAATTTGGCCTGACCTGGCCTGTTAGGCCTGGCCTGGTTTGCCTGGCATTGCCTGGTCTGGTCTGTTTTGGCCTAGTTTGGCCTCAGTTGTAATTGCGTGGCCTGGTTTGGTCATGCCTGTCTTGGCCTGTTTTGGCCTGGCCTAACCTGGCCTGGTTTGGCCCCGTTTGGCCTGGCCTGGTTTGGCCTGGCCCAGATCGGCCTGACATGGTTTGTTGGCCTGGCCAGTTTTGGCTTGGTTTGGAGTCGTTTGTTATGGCCTGATTTGGCCTGATCTGGACTGGCTTGGACTGGACTGGACTGGTTTGACATGGTTTGGCCTGGACTGGACTGGCCTCATTTGGCCTGGTTTGGCCTGGACTGGCCTTGTTTGACCTTCCCTGGGAATATATCCATCATCCTCTCCTGGGAATAGATTGAATGATGAGAATGGATCATATGTGCAGAGTCCCGGGAACAACTCTCTCTGGTCCCATGGTCTGCTAAACATCTAAGATGCTGCTGATGTCCTTGAAATAGATGTGGAAGCACAAAGCAAGCATTCCAGGAGCACTTGAAAACTTGGAAATGGGTTTTCCAGATTGTGTATTTAGATTGAGTGCAAAAGAATTCACTCACCCTTGGATTTTTTGGGGATAGTTGGGGTCTGGCGATAGATTTTAATGCACAAAGGAGAAGAGAAAGAAAGAAACAATATCAAACATTAATAACATCTCTGAAGAAAGAGGAAATGGAACTGGGAAAAAAACCCCACAGTCAAGTACCTAAAAAATAAAATAAATATTTACAGCATAAAATTAATCTATTAGAACAAGAAAAAATGGCAAAAAGAATTAAATTTGCAAGGCATTTTTTTTCCAGAATGCTAATAAACCAGAAAGATGGTTAGCATAGAGAATTAAAAAAGAAAGAGAAAAACAATAATTAATGCAATAATGGATAAGGAAGGGATGGAAACATATAAAGAAAAGGAAACCCAAAAAATAATACAAAATGGAAGTATTTGGGTAAACCCCCTGACTGGAGATTTAGCCCCAACAATTAGAAAATATAAATAAATCAATAACGACAAGCAAAATCGTAGAGGCATGGAAAAAACAGAAAAATGGCAAAGCCCCTGGGCCAGATGGTCTCCCAGCTGAATATTATAAAGCATTGGAAGAAACTATAACTCCACATTTTAAAAAGCTAGTGGAATACATTGAAAGTAGAGGGAAAATTCCGGATTCATGGAAAGAAGCGTATATCTCCCTAATACATAAAGCTGGGACAGAAAGGAAACAAATTAAGAACTACAGATCAATCTCTCTCTTGAATGTTGATTATAAGATATATGTGACCATCTGGGCAACTAGATTAAAGAAGGTACTTGCAGAAATGATACATAAGGACCAAACAGGTGTCATCCCCGAATGGAAACTAATGTCAAATATAAGATTAATAATAGACATTTTGGAATATTATGAAACACATCCAGAAAAACAAATGATGCTGATCTTCCTAGCAGAAAAGGCCTTCGATAATGTAAATTGGGAGTTTATGTTATTGCAATTAAAGAAGATGGGTGCAGAAGGATTTTTTTTACAAGCAATTAAAGCAATATATACTAAACAGAAGGCTGAGATCAAAGTCAATGGTCAAACAACTGAAGATATCCAAATTGAACAAGGCATAAGGCAGGGCTGCCCCTATCTCCGTTGCTATTTATCTTAACACTAGAGATTTTGAATAGACAAATAAGAAGAAATAATGGAATTAGAGGACTTAGAATCAGGGGAGAAGAATATAAGTTACAAGCATATGTGTATGATTTAGCATTGATACTAAAAAATCCCGTGGATAGTATGGAAGAACTATTGGGAACAATAGAAGAGTTTGGAGCTGTCGCAGGACTTAAAATAAACTACCAAAAACGAAATTCCTGACTAAAAATATAAAGAGAGAGGATGTGGAAAAACATATAATGAAAACTAGTTTTGAGAAGGTACAAAAAGTTAAATATTTAGGAGTTACTATTACAAAAAAGAAAAGTAATTTGATGAAAGAAAATTATCTTACAATCCAGAAGGAAATACAGAGAGATTTAGAAGATTGGAATAAGCTACAAATCTCAATGATGGGACGAATCTCGACAATAAAAATGAACATTTTACCAAAACTGTTATTTTTGTTTCAAAACGTAACAATTCTACTAAATTATACATACTTCAAGGAGCTGGACAGCCTGGTCTCGAAATTTGTTTGGAAGACTGCTTTGTTATCAATATTTGAGAATGTGGAATATGATAAGATGACTAAAGAATTGATAACCAATTTATTAACAGCGGCTAGATTGATAATAGCTAGGCAATGGAAATTAAAATCTGAATTTCAAATTGAAGATTGGTATAAGGAAATATGGAATATAGCTATAAATGATAAGTTAACTTGTAGTTTAAAGGTTAAGAAAGGAGAGTTGAAAAAAAATAATTTTTATTAAATATGGGGCAGATTTTTGGAATATGTGTTAATAAGAGGAAAAGGGAAAGCTCCAAATCAAGAATCAATGCAGTTCTGGAGAAGAGGACAATAGAAGAAGAAGAAGAAGAATACAGGTGGAGGAAGAAGATTACAGCAAGAGGTCCCGTTTATGGTGGTGGGGAACACAGTTAAATTGTATTTTAGTTTATGTGTTATATGTTTATGTGTATGTTATAATTATAGAAAATAAAAAAAAATAAAAAAAAGAAATTTGTTTGGAAGGCTAAAAAGCCAAGAATAAAACTCAGAATACTACAAGACTTAAAAGAGAGAGGAGGACTAGGACTGCCAAATTGGCTTTTATATTACAAGGCCTTAGTTATGGTTTCGATAAAAGAATGGATAACACTAGAAAATCAAAGACTGTTGAAATTGGAAGGTGATGATTTAAAGATGGGTTGACATGCCTATGTATGGTATGGAAAATTCAAAGAACAGGCACATTTCTCAGAAAATATTGTGAGGAAAGCGTTATGTTTAATATGGCAAAAATTTCAAGTGCAAACCTATAAGAAAATTCCAACATGGGTAGCCTCAATAGAGGACTTTACATTGAAAGTGTTAAGCCAGGAGGGGGCTTTACTCACGTATAAAGATTTGTTAACTAAAGATTAAACTCTGAAAAATAAACAAGATTTAGAGAAATTGGGTCTATCAACAGATTGGTGGTCAATGCTGAAATTAGTATCAAGATATAAAGGACAAAATATGGGCTTTTTTGAGGGGGAAGTTCAAGTGGATGAACTATGGATCTATACAAAAGATAAAATAAAAATGTGTACATATTTATTAGAGTATGAACTGGAAGATGAGAGGGTGAAGGAGGTGATGGTCAAATGGGCACAAAACTTTGGTTATAATATTGATATTGATGACTGGACAAAAATGTGGAAACATAATTATAAGTTGATTAAACCAGTTAACCTTAGAGAAAATATCCTTAAAATATTTTACAGATGGCATTCACTCCGGTAAGATTGGCAAAAATGTCAGAAGGGATCAGCAATGTTTGTTGGAAATGAAAAAAAAAATCCAGGGACTTATTCTCATGTATGGTGGTCATGCGAAAAAGCAAATAAATAAATAAATAAATTGGTTATAGGTTTGGGAAATGTCACAAGAAATTGTTCAGCAAAAACTAAGTTTTAAACCTGAAATGTTGTTATTGAATATAATGCCAGAGATCATTGATAAAAAGATAAAATATATATAAAGTATATATACACAGCAGCCAGGTCACTCTGGGCCCAAAAATGGAAGAATGGAGATATACCAATGATGGAGGAGCTATTAAAGAAGCTACTGGATATTGCAGAACTAGATATGCTTTCAGAGGCAGTATGGGATCAACCGAGACACTTTGTAAAGGAAAGCTGGAAACTGATATACAATTGGGTCCAGAAACAGATAGGAACTTAGGGGAAGAAATAGTCATGGCGAACCACTGCTCACTAGAATCCTTTGATGATATTTAGATGAACTAGATGATGGTGAAATCTCTGATCTATATATGTAGTATGGATGTTTAACATTACTGTCCTTTGTTATTTTTGTTACGTCTTTATTTCGTTGTTCTCTATGTTTTGTATGTATGAGTAATAATAATAATAAAAAAATAAATTAAAAAAAGATCTTTTGGGGATAGTTACCAAAGGGAGCAGTGTTGGATGAGAGTGGAAGCCAGAGTCAGAGCAGATCTGAGGTGATAGGAAAATAAAAGCAGAGGCTTGAAAAATAAAATTATTTTGGTATCTGAGAGCAAGAATAGCTCAGACAGAAACACAGTAACTAAAAGGTTGTGACCTGGAGAGCAGCAGGGAGAACTGCTGAGTGAAGCGCAACAACATAGTTACTGGAATAAACAGCAGAAAGACAAGTCCTTTTTAAAAGCAGTACAGATATTAAAGACTAATTCACTCAGATTTAAACATGCCACCCAAACATAGCCAAAAAGGGAGTCAGGAGGCAGAAAGTTTACCTCAGGAAGTGGAGGGAAATGGAGACCCTCTAGCTCCAGTGGAACAGGAGGAGACTGATGGGGGTGCCTCAGAAAAACAAGGTGTTCTAAGCTCCCAAGATTTTGAAAAATGGAAGTTGGAACAGGAATGTAGGCTTAGAGAAAGGGAACTAGAAATTAAAGAAAGAGCAAAGGAACAGGAAATCAGAGAGAAGGCTGAGGCCAGTCAAAAGGAAATAGATTTTGAAATGGAGAAAGAAAGGGCCAGAGAAAAGGAGAGGGCTGAGGCCAGACAAATGGAATTAAGACAGAATTTGAGCAAGAAAACAGGCAAAGGGAAATGGAATTTCAAATACAGATGAAAAAATTGGAATTAGCTGATAATAATAATAATAATAAGAAGAAGAACAACTACTACTACTCTAGTGAGGGAAATCTCTCAAAAATCGATCTAAAGAAATGTCCCCAATATAGGAAAGGAGATTGCCCTGAATCTTTCCTGATTTCATTTGAGAGCGCGTGCTGGGACTTTGAGATTAAGGATGATGAAAGGATGATAGTGTTGAGATCTCAAATAAGTGGAGATTTAGCTGAGCGTTATTCTCAGATGCCTCTGGAGCAGGCTAGAGATTTTGAGGCATATAGAAAAATTGTATATTCTAGATTTGGCATAAATGCAGAACACCTTAGAAGAAAATTTTGTTCCCTTACCAAAAAAGCCTGAAGAATCTTATGCCCAAGTGGGGGCTAAATTGATTCAGTGTTTGGACAAATGGATGGAACGTGAAAATGTCACTTCTCTTAGAACAATTTTATTCCATTTTGCCTGGGGAATTGCGTTATTTGGTCAAAGACAAAAATCCTAAAAATGTATTACAGGCGTCTGAATATGCTGATTCCATCAGTGAGATTAGAGATCCTCGATTTTCTGAGGTAAAAATTGGTAGAAAAGTGTGGGACGACAGGAGGAGAGGGCCCCCACCCAGTAGATATTACCTCAGAAGTACCCAAGCTACTGGAAGCCATTTTAGAGGCAAGCCCTCATCCACAGAGCAGAGTCACCTGAAACACAATAGCTCTGAGGGAAAGGTTAACAAGGCCCTTTATTTTGAACCCAAGACCAGTAAACAATGCTATGCATGTGGGGAGAAAGGTCATTTTTGGGCTCAATGTGAGACTCAAAAGAATAGGGATTTTAAACAGCATAAAAATGGAAAAGATGATAGACCAAAAAGGTTTACTGTATAAAACCAGTGGAAGCCACTGAAGGAGGTTGTAACAATGGTTCTGTCTCCATGGCAACTAGCACAACAGAAAATTTCTGATCTGCCACAAGCCAGAGTCGTGCAGTGCTTTCTTATAAAGGCAGATAATAGTTTACTACAGAACTCTGGAGAGAAAATTAGTATTAATGAGACATCTTATGTTGGCATTGTAGATACCTGTTCCCATTTAACTCTATGTCATCCTGATGTGGTTCCTAAAGAACAAATACTTCCAAACCAAACTGTTACCATCAAGGTTCTATGCCAGTGATTTTACCTATGGCTAAAGTAAAGATAAACTATCGAGACTGGGTTGGAATTTGGGATGTAGCAATTTCTGATCAAATACCCGCACCTTTTTTGATCGGATTAGATCTCACTAAGCATGTGCAGAGTGCTTTTGTAATAACACATTCCCAGGGAGAGCAGTTAACAATCCCTGAGGGGAAAATGGAATCCCTAACTTCTGAAAGTAACCTGGAAGGCCCCAGTTTAAAAGAAAACTCTGACGTGGATGAAATGGCAGAAGTTATATTTATGAAAAACCCTAATAATACATCATTTGATAAGGAACAGAAGGAGGATACCACCCTTACGCAGTGCTTTGAGAAAGCTAAGGGAACTCCATTAACGCCTGAATGCCCAGAGAGAGATATAATAGATAACAATCTGTTATATAGGGAAGTTTTGTTAGCAGCTCAGAGGGGTGGAGATGGAAACCTCAAACAACTTATTGTGCCTGAAAAATATAGAGACAAGATTTTAAGCAAAGCGCAAAGCTTTTGGAGCTCACATGGGAATATCGTGTATTAAACAAAGGGTTGCAAGGAACTTTTACTGGCCAGGAATGGGTCAGCAAGTTAAGCAGTTTTTTCCAGTTTGGGATATGTGCCAGAGAAGGGGTACGGGAAGCGACAAAACTAGGGCTGAACTGTGCCCTTTACCTATTGTTTCAAACCCATTCCAATGGTTGGGTCTGGACATGGTGGGACCCTTGCCTACAGTGACTAGACGTGGAGATTATTTCATCCAGTCTAGTATAGATTATGCCACTGGATGCCCTGAGGCAGTGCCCCTAAGAAAAATGGTAACAAAGCTTCTAGTAAAGCTGGATGCATGGGTAAATGCCATGGATCTGTGGCAATTCACTCCTTTACATGAAGCTGATGCTAAGAATAGAGAGGAAGTATATTCTCTCTTGCCAAGTTATGGTACTGACCCTATACTGTTGCATTACCATGATAAAAGTACAATTGATTGGACTCCGACACCTCAGTTAAAAGAGCGATGGGCATATAAATTTAAAGGTCACTCAGTGCTACAGGCTGCGAAGGAACTGGATGTTGCTCTTGTGAAAATAACACCTTTCTCTTGAGATGGTGAACTTCAAACCTCTCCAAACTCATGAGACTGCTTTGAATTGTGCTGCTGCATCTCCATATCCCAAAAGAAAGCTAGTCTGTGAGCTGATTCTAAAAAAAGAAGCCCACATTAATGAAAAGACAAAAGATTTCCGAACACCACTTCACTTTGCTGCAGGATGCAGTAGTGTGTCTGTGGTTAAGTGCCTTCAGCAGCATGGGGCTGATGGTCATGTGGAGGATGGGGGAAACCTTGTTCCTTTGCACGATGCTTGTTCTTATGGACTCTGTGAGGTGGCTGAGCTACTTGTTGGACGTGGTGCAGTTATCGATGTGGCTGATTTGTGGAAGTTTACCCCTTTACCTAAAGCTGCTCTATTAAGCTTAAAGAGGGTTCAACAAGCAGCTGCAAAAGCACTTAAAATCCTGCTAGGCAAACCCTTGCCCGAGAAACCAGATGATGAAAGTCTCAACACCTCTGAAATAAGCCAAGTGTTTGAGACTTCACCTAAAAGAAATTTGTCGGTGAATCTTAAGGTGACCCATGATAGTATTTCCTCACTTAGTGCGACTAAAGTTCCTGTGGGCGAGTTTATGGGTGAGAGTGAAAGCCAGAGCAATAAGATCTCAAAGAAGAACGCAGCCATAGATGTTCTGGAGGAGGAGGAGAAACTGCCTACCCTTTCCCCAGCTGAGAAAGTGAAGCCACGAGCCAGAAAGAAAGCAGGCTTCACCCGGAAAAGACGAGCAGAGGAAATCCAGTGGACGTCAGAGTGCCAGCTGACTATCAATCGTTGGAAGAGAGCGCGGACTTCAAAACCAGTCTTTGTTGCACCGAACTCAAATCGGGAATTTCTCAGCTGTGTGGGTGCATTGAGCATCGGACTTGGAGCTGGACTGTGCCAAGTGGATTGTGGGTGATCACGGAAGAAAGGAAGGCTAATTGCCTTAGAACAAAGGAGTCGACAGCGCGGATGTCCGAACCAGCGGAGCCTACATGCAACGCCCTGAGAGCTCTTTTTATTGACTTAGCATGAGTTACATAGTATGTTGTTAGAATTCAGATAGGATACTAGTTACCTAATCGTAACCAGGATTGGCTGAAATAACTCTTTGATCTTATGCTCTACCTCTGAGCGAAAGGGCAGAATAAGGGGTTACCCCGCCTGCTGGCAGCTGCCACTTCCTGCCAGGAGTGTATGCACGTCACTGGAACAGAATGCAGCTACAACCTTTAAGCAGAAGTTTCCCACAGTGGATGACAGTGAGAGTCTACGCCCAGTGACTTTTACCAGCAGAAGACTTCAACCTCGTGAGACACATTTGTCTGCCATTGAGAGGGCATACCTGTCTATCATATGGATCTGGAAGAAACGTAAGCCATACAGATGGAGAAGAAAGTTTACCCTGTGCACTGACCACTCACCTTTGAAATGGTTGAGAACTTTGCAAATGAACAGTAGCAAACTGACCAGATGGTCCTTGATTCTCCAAGATTATGACTTTCAAATTAAAAACATCAAAGGACCTTTAAATGTGGTAGTGGATGCTTTGTCCAGAAGACCCCATGATTAAGTGAAAATGTAAATGTTTATGGTTTTTTTCTGTAATTTTTGATTTAATCTAGAGGAAAATGTTTATGAATGTATGGTTTCCAGGACTGTATAATATGGTAAGTTTAAATAGTAAATGTATTACTTGATAGAAGCCCATATGGCAAGTGTGTATAAGTAGTTATAAGTATGGTCAGAATGTTAATAAATGTATTAAATGTCTTGTTATTTGTTTAAGAGGGTAAACTGGTAAGTTTTCCCCTCATAAAACAAACTTTTTAAGGGGGGAGGAGTTGTAGCGATCACCCCTGGCATGAATATTCAGCAGTGTATTTGCATGTATCAATGAGAGCTGTCAGGAGGCGGAGCCAGAGAAACTAGAAGGGAGGGGTGAGTGAGAGTCTAGGGAGTTCAGTCAGAGAGACAGAGTTTTGAAGGAAGGAGAAAGAGTTTGGGGTTTGAGGCAGAGAGAGAGTGTTTAAGGAGTGATTAGTCAGAGTGTGACCTGTATTAATTAAGATAGAAGAGGTTAAAGTAAAATACTGAAGCTTTGTGTAACTTTAAGAATGTGCTTAAGAACTAGTCCTAAGACAACTTGTAATCAATAAACCTGTTTGTTTAAAAGTTCAGTACTGAATGGACCACAGTTTTTCATAGGAAATATAGGTTGATTAAGAGATCAACTGGTGGCAGCATGTTAAAGGGTGTGTTGGGATACTCAGATGAGCTCTTTGTTTTGTGAAACAAGCAAGGGCCACGGGGTAAACGTCACACCCTAAAACACCATTTATTAGATGAAACCTTTTCCTCTTTTTCAGAGCGTCCCAAAACAACATATGGTACGAGAGTAAGACTGAATCTCTAAGCTATGTACCAAATGGAGATTCAGGTGCAGGACGGGAAAGAGCTGCAGCCATTCAGAGAAGGAGAGGCTTTCCCTTCAGGAGTAGAAAACAGGGTGATCGGTTTTGAGCAGAACGGCCATGGGACCTGTAAAATTCCCCATTCAATTTGGGAAGGGTGCCTCCTCACCTTGCAGGGTCAACAGAGCAGGAGAAGAGACTGGAGTCATCCCTTTTCTGTCCCTACACTGCAGGAAGCTCTTCCTTTCAGCCTGACCCAGCACAGAAGGCAAACTTTCCCATCTTTCCCATCTTTTTCCCATCCGAGATCTCATACGAACAGAAAGGGACTGTCGCTGTCATCAATGCTCATGCACTGCCTTGGGTCATTTCCCCCCCCCCCCAGTCCTCCAATACAGAATACAACTATTTCAGAGAGGATCTGGGGGAAAGCATTACTCCCCTCCCTCCCTCCTGTAGTTCTCACTGCAGCAACCGTGATGGCAAGGAGGGAGGACGGCTCACATCCTGCTCTCTCTTCTGCCACTCCAGCCTCGTGCCCCTCCCTCCTTCCTACAGTGGGAACTCACACTATTTTTGAGTTATCACTAGCAGTTTATACCTGCCCTCCAATCCTCTTTTGTCTCTCTCTCTCTCTCTCTCTCATGCTCTCTCTCTCTCCCTCCTCTCTCTCTTCCTTGCCCTTCCTCCTTGGTCATCGCAGGGTTTCAAGTGCCAGGGAAAAGAAAGACCTGCCAATCCTCCTGAATCCCTGGTTTGGGAACAGGGCTGTGGTGCGCTTCTACCTTGCGCCCAGATTGCCGTCCGAGCCAGAGGACAGTTGGGAGAGCAGTGGGCTGCTCTTCCCTCCCACTCACAACCACTTACCCAACTTTGGCTGTGCTGTGCAAATGGGAGTGCCAAGGTGCCAAGCTTCCTAGCTTGTGTGGCTGATAATTTTCTCCTACAAAAAGTGGAGAAAGAGATTAGAGGATTTGCTATTCTTGACTTGATTCTGACCAACAGAGATGAATTGGTGGGGGAAGTGGCAGTAAGGGGAACTCTAGGCGAGAGTGACCATGTCCTTCTAGAATTCTTGATTTCAAAGGAAATGAAAGCAGAGTGTAGCCACACAGGTCTGCTGGATTTTAAAAAAGCCAATTTTAATAATCTCAGAACAAGGATAAGTATGGTCCCATGGCAGGAGATCCTAACAAGAAAAGGAGTCCAAGAAGGGTGGGAGCTTCTAAAAAAAGAATTTCTAAAGGCCCAACTACAAACAATTCCAACAAGAAAAAAAGGGGGGAGGCAGCAAAAAAGGCTGCCTTCCAGTGTGGCTTCACAAAAAGCTCAGGGAGGACCTAAAAACCAATGTACATGTACAGGAAATGGAAAGAAGGCCAGGCCACCAAGGAGGAGTATAGACAAGTAGCAAGGAAATTCAGGGATGACATTAGGAGGGCAAAAGCTGAGAATGAGCTGAGGTTAGCTAGAGACACTAAAAGCAATAAAAAAGCATTCTTCAGGTATGTGAGTAGCAAAAGACAAACAAAAGACATAGTGGCACAGCTCCACAATAGAGATGGAAAAATTATAACAGAGGACAAAGAAAAGGCAGAGGTGCTCAATTCCTATTTTAGCTCAATCTTTTCCCATAAGACAGACTATGAACTTCCAAACAAATTGGAAGTGCAAGTAGGGGGGACAGGATTTAAACTGGAGATAAACAAATAGTCAAGGAATACCTTACCACCTTGAACGAGTTCAAATCTCCAGGGCCGGATGAACTGCATCCGAGAGTACTAATCTGATCTCATTTTTTGATTGGGTAATTCCCCTGATACACAGGGGGAATTTTGTAGACATAATACATCTTGACTTCAGCAAAGCTTTTGACAAAGTGCCCCATGACATTCTGATTAGCACGCTAACTAGGTGTGGGCTGGTTAGATCAAGTGTCAGGTGAATACACAGTTGGCTAGAGAATCATACATGGAGGGTGATGATTAATGGCTCCTTCTCTAACTGGGAGGAGGTAACAAATGGGGTACCCCAAGACTCAGTCCTGGGTCTGGTGCTCTTCAACAGATTTATTAATGACTTGGATGAGAGAGTGCAGGGAATGCTTCTCAAAATTTGCAGATGATACAAAATTGGGTGGAATAGCTAATACCCTAGAAGACAGAAACAAAATTAAAAATGACCTTGATAGGATGGAGCACTGGGCTGAAAACAACAGAATGAAACTCAACAGGGATAAGTGCACCTCGGAAAAAGAAACCATTACAAGATGGAGGATACCTGGCTCAGCAAAACTACAAGCGAGAAGGATCTTGGAATTGTCATAGATCATAAGCTAAATATGAGCCAACAGTCTGATGTGGCTACAAAAAAGGCTAATGCTATTTTAGGCTGCATTAATAGAAGTATAGTTTCCATATTCCGTGAGGTGCTAGTCCCCCTCTATTCAGCACTGGTTAGGCCTCACCTTGAGTATTGTGTCCAGTTCTGGACACCACACTTCAAGAAGGATGCTAACAAATTGAAACAAGTTCAGAGGAGGGCGACAAGGATGATCAGGGGGCTGGAAACCAAGCCTTATGAGGAAAGGCTGAAAGAATTGGGCATGTTTAGCGTTGAGAAAAGAAGACTGGGAGGTGATATGATAGCACTTTTCAAATATTTGAAAGGCTATCATACAGAAGAAGGGCAGGATCTGTTCTCGATCATCCCAGAGTGCAGGACATTGAACAATGGGCTCTGTCATGATCATGAATATGTGGTTCAAAGTGTGTAATGTGAATGGTTTATGTAGTCATGAGAATGGTAAAATGGAATCAAATTGGTTCTGTGTGAGATTGATTTTGAATGCTGGGAATGTTGTCCGAAAGGAGCTGTGGGAATGTTTTCCTTTTAGCCGGTACAGCTAGGCCGAGATAAGAAGACCAGACACTACATTCCTGCTTAATTAGAGAAGAGATTGGAAGAAACCAAACAACACCTGCATTCTCACGAGAAAGAGAGGAGGGGGCTAGTTCTACCGCCCTGAATCATAATTGGATAACACCTTGGAGGACAGGGAAGAAAGGAGGAGCTTAGCGTGTAGAAAAATGGACTTTGCCTATGTGCAGTGTTCCTTTTGAACCAGAAGATTTTTTTAGGTCCTTTTCCCTTATGCCATGTGTTTGGGTAAGGAATTGAGAATGTAGAGAGCTGAAGGAAGAAAAAAAAGGGGGGGGGGGCTTTATGCCTTTTACCTACCCTAAGGAAAGCTTTTAGAGATTTTAAATGTTTTTACTCAATTGGGAATTAGCTGTTCTTATTTTAAATGCAATAATCCTTGGAAATGTTTTAATGCTGTGCTTATGCATCAAACTGATTTTTTCTGTAAAACTATATTTTTTCAATAAAAAAGAATAATTATAAAATCTTAAGATTTGGTCTCTTGAACAGCAATGCTAAAGCCTATCCTAGAGGGGGGTACATACAGAGTCCTACCTTATTGAGCTTTAGTGAGTCTTGAGGGACTACAAAGCCCAAGTGTTTGTACTTGCTAAAGACAAGTAAGTGCAAGAGTGAACCTTTTAGGTCAGACTTGCGGGAAAGGGTCTGTGATATGCCCTAGCTGAGGTTACTAGGACTCAGCCCAGCTGGAAAGGGGCACCCAGACGCCTGGACGCTCTCTGACCGAAGGAACAGCGCTCTCTAGTAGGAGGCTGGTCCTGACAGGCTCAAGTTAAAGGAAGCCAGATTTTGGTTGAATATCAGGAAAAACTTCCTACTGTTGGAGCAGTAAGACAGTGGAACCAGTTACCTCGGGAGTTGGTGAGTGCTGCAACACTGGAGGCATTCAAGAAAAACTTGGATAATCACCTGGCAGATATGCTTTTGATTGTATTCCTGCGTTGAGCAGGGGGTTGGACTTGATGGCCTTGTAGGTCCCTTCCAACTTCACTTTTCTATGATTTCTATGATTTCTCATGGCTTGGCCCAGATAACAAAGATGGTGCATCGTAAAGTTCACCTCAAATCTGAGGGAAGCTTTACGACCACCCCAGAGTTCTTCCCTGGTCAGGATACCAATCCAAACCAGGGAAGAACTCAACTCTCCATCACCTCCCTTGAGTCTCCAACACTCTTCCTCCTTCCACTGAACCTGAGAGCACGTCACCCTTCCCATCTTCCTGACGGACTCCAAGCCCCCTCCCTTCCACTCACCAGCCCTTTGGCCTATCTTCTTCAGGATGAAGATTTGGAGGTTCAAGGAAGGCTTGATGGAGGGATCTCACAGTTTTATGCCCTCACTGGGGTCCAACACAATCCAATTGGAGGCCAATTTGCTTGGAAAAAGCCAAGCCATGGGCTTCAATTCAGCCCAAATGAAGATATGTTGGGGGGTAGGGAGCCCCACATATGCTGGAGCCCAGCAGCTGCAGCCGTCAGGTAAGGGTGTCTGGGGGTCCAAGGGTGGGGGGATGAGATGGGGCTCCCGGGGGAAAGGGAAGGGCTCAGGTCTTTTAGCCAATCGGGATAATGGGATCCTGGGACATTTCCCACTTCATTTCCCTATTCAACAAACAACCCAGGTTCCAGATGTTCCAAAGGACTGGGGCCCTGGCAGGCACAGCGAGTCAGACTGGTGAGAAGGGAAGGAGAGAGAGAGGGAGAGCTCTGCTGAGAAGGAACGGGATCCTGAAACAGAGTGACACCAAAGATTGCAATACTGAGGCAAAGAAGATTCCATGTAAAGCAATGCTGATATTCCTTCCCATTGTTCCCGCAGGTCTGGTCTACTTAGTGTCCAGGTTGACTCACCACCTTCTTCCAAGGAGTGTTTCTATTCAGGAAAAGAGAAAAAGAATGTGTGAAAGTGGTCTACATCCTCTCAGGAAACTCCTCTGAACATGGCAACCCCATGGGTGGGAGCTTGAAAATGGAGAGAGTTCAGAATATACTTAATGGCCCTGCAGATGAAGTTGTGAAGCAGAGAGGAAACGGGGTGTGATTGCCTCCTAGTCCAATGGTCAGGAGTGGAGCCAGACTGGGAGGAAGGGAGGAGCTGTGTTGCTTGCGTGGGCGTGGGATGGGACCGGTGCCACACATGGCAATGGAAAAGGAGCAAAAAGGGGGAAAGACTCCTTTTCTTTCAAATCGCCATGTCAAAGTGCAGGTGCGTTTAGACCAGTGGAAAAGCATTGCGAGTACACCTGGGCGTCCCCTGGGTAATGGCAGGCAGCCGGACATCTTTCACTTCCATAAGCTTTGCTCTGCAAACTTGCTGAGGAGCAAAATGACCCCATGGTCTTTTTATGGCCCACAAATGGCAATGATTTCTATTACGATAGACTTGCAGAGAGACCCCAGAACCGATATTTCATAATATTCTAAATTGTTTAATACTCTGATGAGAAGGAAGGAAGGGAGGGGGGGGAGGGAGGGAGGGAGGGAAGGGAAGGGAAGGGAAGGGAAGGCAGACAGACTAGTGGCGTTCCCCAGTGAGTTTCCATGGAGAAGCAGGGATTTGAACCCAGGTCTCCTAGGTTCTAGTCCAACACTCTGTCTACTACTTAACACTGGCTCTTGCTCGCTCAAGCCTTACCAAAATCAGCAGGACTGCTGATTAAACGCTGAAGCTCAATTTTTACCTAGTTCTTAGCATGGCCTTCTTCTCATCATCTATGGCTTGATGAAATTACCACACAGCCATTCGTGTTTATCAGAATCACTTCTCCCTAAAGAGAATGTGTCTTTGGCGAGGAGTCACTGTAGGCGCAAGCAAACAACACTTTTACTCTGAGACAGGTCCTTAAACCTCAGAAGTGCATCGTCCTTGCCCTATGGACAAGCTCGACCTGAAATAGAGCCTCTTGCCTGCTTACAAGGCAATTAACCATTGACTATGTGCTTCCTTAGATAGCACAACAGACTGGCTAGGTGTAGTAGCAATTAGTGACCTTTCCACTCTCCACTGGATTTAGGTGTAGTCCTGCTGTTCAAGAGACAAGCCCTTTGTTGAAGAATAATTGTTTTATTAAGAAAATAAAGTAGTTCCATTAAAATACAGTTGTAGCTTAAAAGCATAAAGCATAATCATATCCAAGCAGTTACCATGATTCAAATAAGTTTACTATTTCTAGAGTAAAATAATAGCAACTAAACTAAGCTAAGTAATCATCTTGGCACTTTCTACATCTTAGCATTCTAGAAAAGCTGGGCTAATCTCTCCCCCTTGTTTCTTCATCCTAGATGTGGATAATAATATTTGTCAGTATTTACACAATGAAGGAGCCTCTCAAGTCTTCCTCTTTCCCGCTTGTGTTAAAATCAAGGTGCCTGGTATGGAGGACAGGCCAAATCATTTGGACCCCTGAGGTGGAAAATCCTACCCCCACAAACCTCTCTGGGAGCTGCCAGTAAACATTAAATATGGTGTAGTCCTTGTGGAGACTTCAAATTGGCTGCCTTACTCAGCCTAACGGCCTTCTTTCCCCTGTGACAGAAGAAAGGAAGACATACATTAGTTTCACAGGAGAAGATGGAAAGAAACTACAGACCAAGGGTCACTTCAGGGACTGATTCCCACTTCTTCAAGAGGGTCTTGCCCTCTTGTGATGTTTGGCATTCCTCCTGGCTTAAGAACTTTGGAGCTGTGGCCCCAAAAGGGACCTTTTGTGAGCTCATGGCTAGGGAGGCAGAAAAGCACTCCAAAAACCTTCTCGACAGGTCCTTCTAAAACTTTTTCCTTTCCAAGAAGGGATCATATCCCTATTCTGTGCAGTCCGAATAAGGAGTTTGCGGTATAGATGTTCCAGATTAGGTTTGTCTTTGCCTCTTCCTGAGGGGTTTGGTGGCCTAGGAGAGACAACAACCTCCGTCCCCCCACCCTGGCTTCCTGAATCCCCGCCTGACACTCTATCCACTATGCCACAGTAGGTGACAAGGGCTAATATAGCCCAACTCCAACCCTTGTCTTGACCTACTAGGAAGATCCATCCTGACCAGTTAAAAGCTCAGACTGACTGTTAACTGTCTCTCAGTTTGCAGAGAAACAGAACCTCTCCAGGTTGTGACCTCATTCTGACCTCAGAGGATTCTGACCTATGGCTAGGCTGCTTAGGGAAATAGTGGGAGCTGCTGTCCAAGAAAGCAAATTTATCAAACTCTGCTTGTCATGTGATTAGCTTGCCCAAGGCTACACAGGCTGACTCTTCTCCCTAAAGGCACAGTGGGGAATCCAACTGCCAAGATACCTAAACCACAGAGCTATTCAGCCAGCCTTCATAAGAATACCCAAACAAATATTTAGTGTGACCTGAAAGCCTGCTTCCAAGAGAAAAACAAAGAAACAAATCCCTAACAATGGCCATTACCTAATGACCTACCTTAAGTATGGCATTGCCAGTGGCCAAACTTATTTTCCCTATCCAAAGCTTAATTGACTCTCAGGGATTAGTAATTTCAGGAGCATCTCTAAAGACAAGGGGTAGTTGGTTCTTTGTACAAGAGGACGTGGAGGCTTTTCAGAAGAAAGTGATCCTCTCTTTGAATCTCAAAACATTCTTCTAGACGGAATCCTTTTAGAGTTGTATGCACATAGAAGAGGAATCACAGAAGCTGCAGCTACTAATGGAGGAGTTCCTAGTCTCAGGTCAGATGTGTGCCTGATGACATGCCCAGTGCACACCCAGCACCTTGCCTATGAGCACGCAACTTCAATATGCTCCTCTCGCGAGCATGGGAAAAACCAGTAGGATCCAGCCTCACATTTCCTAGGAAGTTTTTTCCTTGATCAATGTGCAAAATTGAGAGGATCTTGGAAGGACCTGTCTTGACCTAATGCACTCCGGAAAGACAGGAGGGCTTGGCTTGGTTTGAAACGGCAAGCAGAAGCTAGAGTTCCCCAGGTTCAGAAGGCTTGCCAAGGAGGGGTGGGCTGCACTGCCAAAGGAGCTCTCTGTGGAGACCTCTCTTCGCCTTGTCTCAATGGATGGAAGTAGCTCTGCCTAGGATGCAGATGAACCAGGGTGAAGGGAAACTGCTTCACACATGCTCAGGAAGGCTGATCCTTCTCATTCTCTCTTGTGGTTTGGGGGGTTGTGCACAGGCCAAACAACAGGGTGCGGGCAGGTAGAACCCACCATTGGTGCCTGAAGTGCCGGAGTGTGGCTTGTTTTTGATTAATAAAGTGTAAGGGTCTGGAAGCGTGTTGACAGCTGGGACAAAAGTTAAGCAAATTCCAGTTTTGAAAAACCTCCCCCAGCTAAAACAGGGCAGTGGACAAATCACCCCCATGCTCTAAAAGAAGAGACCTCTAAAAATATTAAAACTAGGATATTGGTGTATGCCTCACCACGTTGCTGCTTCCTGCTTTTCTCTTGTCTCCTTCAGGTGTATCCAGTCTTTCAATACACAATATGATCATAATGGTTCACATTTCTCTTCCATTAACATTTTCTTCTTCCTGTTGGAAAGAGAGGACTCCCTACTGAGGCAGAGGTGTGAGAAGGAGGCTGGAGATGATCTGAAGATCAATCACCAAGTGCTAGACATCTAGGGAGTCAAACTACAAAATATTGCAATTCCTTTATTTCAGATCTGGAACATTCTGGGAGCTATAGTGTAAAAAGGCTGTGCTTCCTTCATTTCCAGTCTCTGCTTTAGGCTTTTGCTTCCTTGATTACATTTTGCAGCTCAGTTTCAGTGTGCAAGAAGGCTGGCAAGCCTGCCCCAAGGGAACAAAGACAGCAGAAGGACAGAAGACCTCTGAGATGCCAAATCTGCACAATTGAAAGAATGAAAAGCTATTTTGCATTTCTGGAATTGAACAATATGATGTCGCTAGCTGATGTACAGTACATGTATATAAATCACATTCCTCTACCTGTTCAAAGTAAAAAAAATCTCTATTCTGTGATACAACATAGAAATGTATTTGAACATATCCAACAAATTGTGCTCATGGATTGGAGATTATGAAATTGGAGATATAGAAATATAAATAAAAATATTCTGGTCTGTATTCAAAATCAGACAGTCCCTTTTTTCAGAAACTCCTTAGAACAGCAAGTTCTGAGGAAAACAAAACAACCATATTGATACTTTACATATTGGCTAAACAGAAAGATACAACAAGTCACAAGGCATCTATCTATAGGCATCTCATTCTAGTGCTTAATTTCATTTTCCAGAAACTCTCCCAGAATAGCAACTCCCATGGAGGGCACAACAACAAACAATCAGCTGCACACGACTAGAAAGGAGTAATACAGCTAACCATAGAACTTCCATGTGAACCATGTTCAAGTCAAGTTTCCATATTCCACAAAATGGCCCAACTGCCATGTAAGCCATAACAACTAGATTCATCTATCACATAAGAACATATGACAGAGAGAGATACAAGAAGCTATGTAAGATCCAAAGTAACAACATCCTTTTACACATCTTGAGTCTAAATTCTTTGTTCTAGAAAAGAGCCAGAATGACAACTTGAGAATCGGCGAAACCAACCAAATTCGCTAGACATGCTTAACTAAATGTGAATATAACAAACCACAAAACATGCACAGTAACCGTGTTCCATCTGGATCCAGGCAAAAAATCTGTGTCCTAAAAATATATTGGAATGCTTGCTTACTTGTTTTTGGGAGAAGGCTGTTGGGGGAAGAAAACCTGGGAGATGGAGAACCTGGGCTCCTTGACTGTTTTTGTGGCTCCTTATTCTGCAGGCATATCAAAGGTGATACCTTGCCAAAGGCAGCGCATCTTTGCTATGCAAAGTGTGGCACCAAGTGTGCACTTAGCGTCACATTTAGAAGTCACAGGAGGAATTGTGTGTTGAGAGTTGTGGCTGCTGAGCCTCCAGCAGAAAGTCTGGGAGGACTCTTGCTACAACTTATTTTATTGTATCCCTTCCTCCCCTACACTTAATACATCATAACCTTCCCTAAATCATGCCCTCCCATGTTATTTTTACTCTGATAATTGTTGCCAGTCACTGTTCACTCTCTCTCTCTTTTTTTAAATATTTTTTATTTTCCTTATAAAGGTAGGGTAAGGTAAGGGGCAGCTGGGATAGGGGTACCCTCGGAGGGGGTGGATTTGAACAGATACATTACAGATCAATAATATTTTCATAGTAATTCTATACATTCTCTTCTAGTAATAGTTCCACATATCAGAAAGAAATATAAACAGTGAGCGAGAGGGGAAAATCAAATTCAGACAGATATATTGTTATTCTAATTATTGATTATGTAGCTGATAGTCTTTATCCATTCTCATACATTTTCCTTTTATTTCTTATTTTCCAAGGGATATGTTTCAATGTCTTCAGATTCCTTCCTTCTCTTATATATTGCTTATTTTGCGTTGCTTTCAGAATTTTGTCTCTATATGTGATTTTAATGAATCTAATTTGTACCTCTCTTGTGAGATGATTTCTTTTAATAAATACTGAGGATGTTCTTTTGGCTGCATCTATATTCCACTTAATTTCATCCTTCTCACAATTCGCCCAGTCTGATAGTAAATCGGTTGTCGCTTCTAAGAGGTCTTCATTTTGAGTTTCTGGTACATTCTGTATTCTCAGAATATGTGATGGATTCTCCATCTGGATTTGAGTCATTGGTGTTTCATGTTGGTTTCGTCTGGTTTCAACTTTTCCTAAGTCCTTCTGAAGTTCTATTACTTTCTTCTCCATTTTCTTTGCTAATCTCGCTGTATTCCCACTTCATTTCCCTATTCAACAAACAACCCAGGTTCCTGTTACAACAGTCTTCTGTATTTCTTGATTTTGCTGTGTCATATCCTCTTTCATTTGCCCCAATTGTAAATTCTTGTCCTCCTGTTATTTGGAGAGGTTTGACACTTTAGTTTTCAGGGCTGAAATATCAGACTTAATTTCATCAAACTTTCTATCAAAATGGGCTGTCTGTGGGCTGAGCATGGTGCTTATGAGCTTCTCAAAATATTATTTCGTTAATAAAGAAGACTGAGTTTCTTGCATCAATCTCAGCGGTGTAGTTTCTGGTGCTGGACTTCCTTTCCCTGCCTTAGGTTTTGCAGCCATTCTGGTATTTTCAAAAAAGACCCTTTATATGCCAGTTCTCCAATATTCTCCACTGATATCTGCTTTCCCCCCCCCTCTCCCTTCTTATATAGACTTAAATAATCTAGTACATTAGAGATATGGAAATATGGAAGGATCTGAGAGCCACCAACAAACAGAGATCAAGCAACCAACAAATAGGGATCGCCCAATATACACTGAATCAAACAAAGAGTCAATGTTGTTAATGAAGAAGGGGAACTTTCCTTGACCACCTCTAAACAGGAAGAATATACAGTCAACCCTCGACTTATGAACGGCTCTAGATACGAACATTTCGACTTACGAACCGCTCTAATAGGGAAAAACGGACTCGACTTGTGAACTTTTTTCGAGTTACGAACAGGAAAAAAAACGTGCGGGGAAGGCAGGGAACCTCCCTCCCCCCGCCGCCCCCCGCACCCACCACCCGCAGCAAGCGCCACTTTCAGAAGCCTCCCGGGGGCAGGGGAAAAGCACCATTTTTTTTATTTCAAGCTCTTTTTCCCTGCCTTCCCGGCAGCCATTTTGTGCTCTTCTCCGCTCCCTCCCCGCCTCTCAGCTGATCGGCGCTGGGTCTCAGAGGCTTCCCCGGGCTTGCCCAGCACGTAAAAAGGCAGTGGAAAAGCACCCGGGGAAGCCTCTGAAAGCGGCACTTTGCCGCGGGGGGGGTGGCGGGAGTGGGGGTGGCGGGCCTGCCCCCTGCCACCCCCCCCCACGGCAAAGCGCCGCTTTCAGAAGCCTCCCGGGGCTTGCCCAGCACGTAAAAAGGCGGTGGAAAAGCACCCGGGGAAGCCTCTGAAAGCGGTGCTTTGCCGCGGGGGGGTGGCGGGAGTGGGGGTGGCCGGCCTGCCCCCTGCCACCCCCCCCCCACGGCAAAGCGCCGCTTTCAGAAGCCTCCCGGGGCTTGCCCAGCACGTAAAAAGGCGGTGGAAAAGCACCCGGGGAAGCCTCTGAAAGCGGCGCTTTGCCGCGGGGGTGGGCAGGCCCACCCCCCACCGCCACCCCCCCCCACGGCAAAGCGCCGCTTTCAGAGGCTTCCCCGGGTGCTTTTCCACTGCCTTTTTACGTGCTGGGCAAGCCCGGGGAAGCCGCTGAGACCCAGCGCTGATCAGCTGAGAGGCGGGGAGAGGGGGGGGCGGGAGCGGAGAAGAGCACAAAATGGCTGCCGGCTCCCTGCTGGTTGCCGGCTCTCAGCTGTTTGGAGGTCTTTTTCCGGCTGTTCCCCTGCTACCAAGGCACTGTGAAGAGCCGGGCTCAGTCTACAGTACCTGGTAAGTGACTTTGTTTTAATTTTTTCCCCCATAGAAACGCATTAATTAAATTTCAATGCATTCCTATGGGAAATTTGGTTTCGACTTACGAACTTTTCCACTTACGAACGGACTTCCGGAACGGATTAAGTTCGTAAGTCGAGGGTTGACTGTATCCTGAATATAATAAGTATAGTAAATATTACTCCGCTTCAAGGGAGTTATTTATATGTCTAGATTTGGCAAGGAAAAAAAAGAGAGAGGCAAAAGTCAGCTAGTTCAGGCACCTTTCCAGACTTTGAGTAGAGAAAGATAAGGTGAGATAAAGTGGAAGAGAAGCTCCTTGTCTCTTCCAGCGTTGCCATGGAGTTTCAGGAACAGCAGGAAAATTAAAATAAAAAAACCCCAGAAGCAACTTTTCCAACTCCTCCCCCAACCATGCTCAACAAAATAAATAAAATCAAGAAGAAAGAAAAATAGAATCCCATCTATTTCCTTTTGTAATCCACAGGGGTGTCGCTTCGTTTATGAGCAGCCTCCATTTTCTACTTTCATCTCTGTACCAGACATATTGGTTTCTTCAGGCATAAATAAACTTCAGGTGGATGTAGGCACAATCTAAATGATTAGAGTTGTGAGACTGTTCAATGACATTCAATAATATCCAGCAGATCTCTAAGGGGGAACTTTGCAGACAGATAGTTCAGCAATTCATCAGGCTAAAAGTCGCTTTTAATGAACTTCTGTGTTCCCTCCCATCCTCTTCAGCTATCCACTTCTGAATGCTTTCAATGTTCAGTCTTACAGCCTACTACTCCCATCTATCTTCATATATCACAATAGATTTCCAAGTGTTCAGCTCATATATAGTAATGAAAATAAATTTGTTTACAGTGATGTCTGTAAATCTGGTATATAGTTGTGTATCTGTTCTCCTCCAGCCTTCTGGACTGCGTCAATTTTTCAGACCTGTGCAGAGTTCTGCCAAAGAGAATGCCAAACTTCTGGGATAGGGAGGTAGCCCAGGTCTCCCCCCACCTTCTCAGATGGCGCTTCTCTTCTTCGGATATATTTTCCTCTCCTGGAAAATTTGATTAGGCTATCTCAAGCCTACAGAACTTCCATCAGCGGTTACAATTGAGAGAGAGCTCTCAATTTGCAACCTCCGTCCATCTTGGCCCCGCCTCCTTCCTACTGTTCACTCTCTTTTTATGTTCCTGAGGGGAAATGTTTTTAACTTGGGTCTTTGTCTGCTTTTGGAGGGATGTGTTTTTAATCATGGGGGGAGTCCGGAAGCAGCCATCAGAATTGTTCAGGGTAAGGGGGAGATATGTGGTGGACAACAGCTACAGTATTGGTTGCCTCTAAGCTGTCTCTGAATTTAGTTTGGATAGCCTTGGGATCAGGTCCCCTGGTAGGGCTGCTGCTAAATCAGTAAATGGGAAAACAATATCCATCCATCCTGCATGAGCATGCCAACCTGCCTTGCATTAGAGAGCTTTGGTCAGATGAGGCTGGGGTTTTTAATCTCACTTAGCTTTTTCCGCCAGGTTTTTCTGTGCAGTACTATGCAAAACTGGGGAGAGGGGAGGTGGACTTGCAGTGATCTGTGAGTGAGAAGGAGAGATTGGGGGTGTGCCGTCCACTCCAGAGAAGTTGACAGAGCGACAAGAGATGTGAAAGAAATAACAGACAGAATAGCAGGATGTGTCATTTCAAGTGTAAAAGATGCAGAAAACCCAAGAAGTGAGAGTCCACTAGTGGGAACAATTCAGGTGGGAAAAGAGGAGGATATAAAAGAGTGGGGGGGGGAGGGTGTCCTCTCTTTGAGGAATGTTGGATAGCTGAGGAGGCTGAGGAGAAAAAGAAGTGGGTCAAGATAATTAAGGAAGATCCATGGATAGGTGAATGGGTCCCTTTGAAGATGCCTAAAGAGGTAGCCAAGATGGAGTGGAGAGAGAGAGGCAAGTTAGAAAGTCCATATATTAGGGAGAAACAGCAGAAAAAGAAGCTAGAAAAAGAGAAAGGGAAAGATTCCAGAGAGGGGCGAATAACCAGAAGAATAAAAAATGTCCACCTTCCCTTGGGATAAATCCTGGGATGGATGATCAGATTTCCACCCTTCCCCTCCTAGGGTCTGAAAAGACTCACAAATAAAAGTATGGGAGCCCAACATAGGATGGATGTTTTACCAATAAGCAAATAAGCACTTAATAAGCCTGCAGAAGTAACATCCACTCTGTTTCTTCCAGATAGGTTATTACCAGTTGACTGTTGAATTAATCCCATTGTTAATGAGTTGGAATGTGTTAAAGGAGAAATGTGGAACCCTGGAGAAGGAATCCTAGGTTTGAGTTTTGTAACTGAGGAGAAAGTAACTTCTGTTGTTCTGTTGAATGAAACTGTTAAAATAAAGGATTCTGTGCTTTCTGAAGGGAAGGTTCTGACCGTGAAAACAAGGGAGTGGGCTTGCCTGAACCCAACATGGTCGATCATGATTCCATCCCCTCTCCAGGTCTCACATGCCCCCGTTTTCCAGGGTTGAATGTCTGTACCTGAAAGTGGGAGCCCAGGACAGAATAGGGATTCTATTGGTGTATCACCCACCTGGGATGGTTCTCCCTCACTCCCCATTTTCTCCTCACCAATACATACACCAGAAGTCTGTTCTTGTTTTAAACCATCATCCTTTACTACAGCACCATTCAACACATAATTTACAATCTCAAACAATCCAATGGGGAGAGGAAGGGACTTCGGGTTTGGATTCCGGCTATTTCCAACTTCCCCACATCCCGAGATTTCTCCTCATTTGGGTTTAATGTCTCATTAGGTTGTCTTCCCACCACTCTCTTTCCCCGGGTGTCTTCTCGGTGGATACAATTCCCCACTGTCTTGTGGGTGAAAACTCACACTGGGGTGTGGGGTTTTCCAGGAAGCTCTTTCTTTTCTCTCTCTTTTAATTCTTGGTCATTCTTCTCTTCTATTTCTACTCCACTTCCTGCTCTCACATTCCCCCCAATATGAGGGTTTTCCAGGTTGGCAAGCTACAAAACATTAACATACAATCCCCTATCCTGAGTGAAAAATCAATGTTTTGGAAAGCAGTCAGGAACAGTAACTTCTATGTACACCAAACAAATCAAATTCAGCAGCCACATATGATGAGATGGGAGTGATACAACAAGCTACGAAACATCAGAACTGTTGGGAGTTTTGTTTACAACCTCACATGCTGCCTGCAGTTTATTTGACTGGGATGGACTTTTCTGAGCTGGGGTGACTGACTGTCTATCCAGCGCTAACCAATCATTCTTTCCAGACTTTGATTTTAAAAAGAGCCCTGACTCTCAGCTGAGTGTTCTTTCCCTCTTTTTAGTTGGTTCATGTCAGTTTGTTTGTTGTTGATCTGTTTGGTTGGTTCATAGAATCATAGAGTTGGAAGAGACCACTGAGGCCATCGAGTCTAACCCCCTGCCATGCAGGAACTCCATCAAAGCACTCCTGACAGATGGCCATCCAGCCTCTGCTTAAAAACCTCCAAAGAAGGAGACTCCACAACACTCTGAGGCAGCGTATTCCACTGCTGACCAGCTCTGACGGTCAGGAAGTTCTTCCTGAGATTCAGGTGGAATCTCTTTTCCTGTAGTTTGAAACCATTGCTCCTTGTCCTAGTGTCTGGAGCCGTGGAAAACAAACCTGTCCCTTCCTCGACATGACATCCCTTCAAATATTTAAACATGGCTATCATGCCCCTCTTAACCTTCTTTTTGTAAGGCTAAACATTCCCACTTCCCTAAGCCACTCCTCATAGGACATGGCTTCCAGACCTTTGACCATTTTGGTCGCCCTCCTCTGGACACGTTCCAGGTTGTCAACATCCATCTTGAATTGAGGTGCCCAGAACTGGACACAATACTCCAGGTGAGGTCTGACCAAAGCAGAAGAGAGTGGTACTACCACTTCCCTTGATCTAGACTCTATACTCCTATTGATGCAACCAAGAATTGCATTGGCTTTCTTGGCAGCCGCATCACACTGCTGACTCATGTTCAGTTTGTGGTCTACCAAGACTCCTAGATCCCTTTCACCGGTACTGTTGTCTAGCCTTCCATCCTATATCTGTGCAGTTAATTTTTTTTCTGCCTTTTGAATTTTAATCCTGTCTTCTGGGGAATTAGCAACCCCTCCCAATTTGGTATCATCTGCAAATTTAATCAGCGTACTCTCTATTCCTTCATCCAAGTCATTGATAAAGATGTTGAATAGCATAGGGCCCAGAACAGAACCCTGAGGCACCCCACTAGTTACCTCTCCAGAATGAAGAGAAGCCACTGGTGAGCACCCTTTGGGTTAGGTCAGTCAACTGATTACAAATCCACCAAACAGTAGCACTGTCTAGCCACATTTTACTACCTTCCTTGCAAGAATATCATGGGGAACTTTGTCAAAGGCCTTACTGAAATCAAGATATGCTACATCCACAGCGTTCCCTTCATCTATCAAGCCTGTAACTATCAAAAAAAGAGATCAGATTAGTCTGGCATGACTCGTTTTTGAGAAACCCGTGTTGACTTTTAGTGATGACTGCATTGCTTTCTAAGTAATAACAAACTGTCTGTTTAATGATCTGCTCTAGAATTTTTCCGGGAATTGATGTCAGGCTGACTGGGCGATAATTATTTGGGTCTTCTTTTTTTCCCTTTTTGAAGATAGGGACAACATTTGCCCTCCTCCAGTCTGTGGGGACTTCTCCTGTTCTCCAAGAATTCTCAAATATTATTGTCAATGGTTCTGAAATTACTTCTGCCAGTTCTTTTAATATCCTTGGATGTAATCCCTGGAGACTTGAATTCATTTAGAGTAGCCAGGTATTCCTGTACTACTTCTCTACCTATTCTGTGCTGCATTTCCCCCACTATATAATCTGCTCTTCGCTCCTCAGGTTGAGCACTATTTTCCTTTTTGGAGAAAACTGAGGCAAAGAAGGTGTTGAGAAGTTCAGCCTTTTCCCTGTCCTCTGTTAGTAGTTGACCATCTTCTCCACGCAGCGACCCTATCATTTCCTTGTTTTTCCTTTTGCTGCAGGCATAACTAAAAAAAACCTTTTTATTGTTTTTAATCTGTCTGGCAAGTCTGAGTTCATTCTGCACTTTTGCTTTTCTTACCTGCCCCCTACATATACTCACTATTGGCTTGTATTCCTCTTTGGTGTTTTCCCCATTTTTCCATTTCTTGTACTTTTTTTTAACACTTAGTTCTGTTGAAAGTTCTTTGGTCAACCATTCTGGTTTCTTTAGACATCTCCCGTTTTTCCTTCTTATTGGAACAGTTTTAGATTGTGCCTTTAGTAGCTCCCTTTTAAGAAATTCCCATCCATCCTGAACTCCCTTCTCTTTCAGTATCTTTGTCCATGGAATTGCAGCCAGTAATTCCCTAAGTTTACTGAACTTGGCCTTCTTAAAGCCTAGAACGCGTGTCTGACTGCACCTGGCTTCCCCTTCCCACTGTATAACAAATTCCAAGAGAGCGTGATCACTCCCACCTAAGGATCCCACCACTTCGACCCCATTAACAAGGTCATCCCTGTTGGTTAAGATCAGATCTAAAATAGCTGATCCCCTTGTTGCTTCTTCCACCTTCTGGACCATGAAATTGTCTGCAAGGCAAGTGAGGAATTTGCTGGACCTGATGTTCTTGGCAGAATTTGACTGCCAACATATATTGGGATAGTTGAAATCTCCCATTACTACTGCATCTCTCCCTTTTGAATGTGTGGCCATCTGCTCCAGGAAGGCATCATCCAACTCCTCGGGCTGGCTTGGGGGTCTGTAGTATACCCCCACAATGACATCCCTCTTGTTTCTCTCCCCCTTAATTCTTACCCAGATGCTCTCAACCTGGTTTCCTGGATCTCTTAACAAGTATAAACATTCTTGACATATAAAGCTACTCCTCCTCCTTTCTTGCTAGGTCTATCTCTCCGAAATATTCCCACCCCCCAGTAACTACATTCCAGTCATGAGTTTCATCCCACCAGGTTTCAGTGATATTATATCACATTTATTTTGCTGTATTAAGAGTTCCAGTTCATCTTGTTTATTTCCCATGCTCTGTGCATTAGTGTAGAGACATTTAGGAACATGTGTGTTTTTCTTCCCCTTGTTGTTCTCTAGTACTACTTGCCCTGCTGGGCTTTTCTCGCCAGCACTTGCTGAATTTCTGCCCTGAAAACTATTGTCTCCCTCCCCCTCCAGAACTCAGTTTAAAGCTCTCCTGATCAGATTTGTGAGCCTCTTAGCAAAAACATTTCTGCCAACAGCTGTGAGGTGCACCCCATCCCCTGCCAAAAGACGATCTTTGTGAAATAGCAGACTAGTGGTGGTTAAGTATATATGCGGTAAAGCAGTAAACACAAGTTTGTAATTTTAAGCAACTGTAAATAAATAATTTTTATTCTTTCTCCTACAAATGTCTCAGCGTGAGTGACTTCAAGTGCCAATTAAGAAGAAAGGGGTGGACTCTGGGGAACTTGCAGCTATTCTCCTATGTACGTTTCTGTACTTCTTATGTGAAGCAGAATTTTACCAGAAATTCAAAACTCTACAACAGGAACCATATTGCAGTATTGTTTCTGGATCAAGTTTCCACATTACAGAAGAAGAGAGTCAGCAGACGCATCTGACCATTGTACCTGAAAAAGCCATTCCACTTGTATCCCCTCAGCTAAAATTTGTTTCTTGATTTTCACTGCCAAAGGCTATGTAGAAAAAAAATCTACCTCTTCCTTTTCCCTCCTTAAAAAAATCATTTGCTGTTAACAAAAACATAGGGAGTAGGAAGCATGCAGCGTTCACTAGGCACAGAACTGGGTTCGCATGTGTGGGAAGAGACTGACAGCAGTGTTTTTAAATTGCCTTTTAGATGGGAGAAAGGGAGGGTGTAAATTAAATTATAAACAGCAGCTTTAACTCTTAGAAATACTCTTACTGGCTTCATTTTATCCCAGTCACTGAATAGGCATATATTTAGAAAGCATATTTACATTGGACTTTCATAGCTCAAATCTAACATTTCCCACTCGCTGTGAAAATGTAGCAGCATCTGCCATATTAAATTTGATGTTTTGTTTTTCTCTTTATAATAAATCATATTTTTGACAAGCAAAATTACTTCTGTTTATTTTTAATTTAAAATATTTTAGTACCCTTTTGTGCTTTTTAGAATGTTAAATTATGAATTTGAAATTCAGGAATCAAATCTAATGGTAGAGATGGGCAGACATTACATTCTCAGAAATGAAAAGGCAACGTACGTGACGCTTCAACCTGCGATCTCTACTTCATACATTCTGGAAATGTTTTTGTGGAACAGCAGGAAGCTGCCAAGCTGAGTGATCTCGGAGGCTCCTCTGTCTCGCTCACTTTTCTCACCATCTTACTTGGTTGGTTGGTTGCCTTTCCCTGGTCTAACGAGTTGTTTAAAAAAAGGAAGGAAGGAAAGAAAAAGCTGGGGCGGAACTTCCATTCTCGTCAGCCGATGCCAAAGTCATGAGGCTTGAGAAGTGGGTTGGGTCTTACCAACTGCAAGTCGTTTTTTCTTCTTTTCCTGCTGGCTTCGATTCTTGCCATGTTTCCTCTCTTACTGCTGCTGCTGCTTCTGCATGCAGGGTTTGGATTACCAGTAAGTATATTTTTGTTGCTGAACTGTTCCATGTTTGTCTTTTCGTTACTCCTTGTGTCGAGTTCTCCAATGGAGTAGAGAGCTGTGGGGTGCCGTGTAATGGACTGCCGCTCCCAGCTCCGCTAATTGAATGAACGCAGCATATGTGGTAGGCAGTGGCAAGCGACAGTATGGGACACGAACGGTGAGGCTGAGCAGATGCGTTTCCGAAGCACGGTAACGAGAAAAGTTTGAATGGAGCTTTGCAAATGCTACAGAAAAGACGTAGGGGGAGGCAGTTTTTACTTTTGCTGCCCTATGCGTGCAAAACATCAGATCCTCATTTAGGCCAGAATGTTGTTTTGGAGGTTGTGGTCATGTGAAAGAGAGTCATGTGGAAGCAGCCAGATTGACAGAGATATTTGAAAATGCATTTTCTGTCCAATTACTTTATAGCCTTCTCCATTTAGATCTGAGCACATGCCATAGTTGCTGTGTTTTTAATATTCAGTTTTATTCCTTGTTAAAATGTGTTGCTGTCAAACTTTTCAAAAGCATTTCCTCTGCTTTTAGATTCTTCTGCAGTTATGTGGGCATGCTAGACTCTTTATTAGTATTGTTTACAATGTGCTGTCAAGTCAAAACCCTAACAGGGCTTTCAAAGTGAGTGAGGTATTTAAGGAGTGTTATTATCAGTTCCACACCCCCAATGAGCTTCCATGGCTGAGGGGATTTAAATCCAGGTCTTACTGAGTCCTAGTTCATAACTCTATCCACTACACCACACTGGGTATCAGGCAAAAAGCATTACACAGTGGTATAGCCATCCTTTTTGAGAAAAAATGGGACTGCTGTGAATACAACTGTGTTAACTGTCTGCATTTGTGAATTAAAGACATTTTTTTCCTTCATATGTTGCCTACACAAAGACTGATTTTGTTTAATATGGGTGACAGATTTTTCATTTTCTTTTTGTGGGTAATTGTCAGTTTGTGGTTTCTCACACCGCCATTGCTGTTGGACAAAAGAGGAACATATTCAGTCTTAGAGAACTGGAACTGTGATGTGCTGTAGTCACTCCTTCCCTTTCTCCCCATACCTAATTATGTTGAGTTGCTGCTGCACCAAGAAAGATTCCTTATAATATCAGTAAAGTTCTGAATTTTTGTGTTGCACTTAAGAGGACAAGGTAGGCAGAATTGGGGAACATTTCATTTATCAAATGTATCGGATTGCACTCCCAGAATCCCTAAGATAAGGGCTGCTAGTCGAGCTCACCTCGCTAACCGGATAAGCGAGGCTTCAAATCAGCAGGCGGAAATTTTCCGTATAGTTCGCGACCTATCCTATCCTATTGGTCGGGGCAAAGGGCCTATCCTATTGGACCTATCCTATTGGTCGGGGCAAAGGGCCTCCCCCTAGCATCTCCCCTGACCAATTTGCAGCATTTTTTAAAACTAAAGTGGAGGCCATCCGCCGGGAGCTTTCTCCTTTTTTGGTTACAGTGGATCGAGCAGAGATGTCCAGCGCTCCGCCTTGCCCGGTGAGTTTTGACCACTTTCAACCTGTGACGCCTGACATTGTGGACAAGGCGCTAGTTCGCTGTCGGGCCACCACCTCCTCCCTTGACCCTTGCCCGGCCTGGCTAATCAAAGCAGCCAGGCCTATAACAACCGAATGGGCTACAGCGATAATTAATGGGTCTCTCCAAGAGGGCAGGTTTCCCCCTGCCCTCAAGGAGACACTCATTAGGCCCATTCGAAAGAAACTTAATTTGGCGACGGACGATATTGGCAATTATAGGCCCGTCGCCAATGTTTCTTTCATGAGTAAAGTGGTCGAGAGGGTGGTGGCGGATCAGCTTCAGGCGCACTTGGATGAAACAAATGCCCTGGATCCGTTCCAGTTGGGCTTCAGGCCGCACCGTGGTACAGAAACGGCATTGGTCGCCCTGTTAGATGACCTCTTGAGGGAGGCCGACAGGGGAAAAACTTCTCTGTTGGTCCTCCTCGATATCTCAGCCGCCTTTGATACCGTCGACCACGGTATCCTCCTGAGGAGGGTCTCCGAGTTGGGAATCAGTGGTCAGGCGTTGGCCTGGCTCTGGTCCTTCCTGGGGGACCGTCCTCAGAGAGTTCAGCTTGGGGAGCATGAGTCGGCCCCGTGGAGCCTCAATTGTGGGGTTCCGCAGGGTTCGACCATCTCTCCAATGCTGTTTAACATCTATATGAGGCCGCTGGGTGAGGTTATCAGGGGGTGTGGAGCATCGTGCCATCAATATGCCGATGACACGCAGCTCTACATCTCCTTTTTGCCAACTACAGTGGATGCCGTTATGTCCCTGCGGCGCTGCCTGGGGTCTGTATTGCAATGGATGCAGGAAAATGGGCTGAGGCTGAACCCGGACAAGACGGAGGTCCTGAGGGTCGGGGGGCCTACCATCAGCGGTTTGGGAAACTCCCTCTCTTTTGGGGGGGTGACTCTTACCGCGAAGAGTGAGGTGTGCAGCTTGGGGGTCTATCTGGACCAGGCGCTTGCCATGGAATCCCAGGTAGCGTCAGTAGTCCGCACCGCTTATTTCCATCTCTGGCGGATAGCCCAGCGGCGTCCCTATCTAGATGTTGGGTCGCTCACCACTTTGGTCCATGCTCTCGTAATCTCGAGATTAGACTACTGTAATGCTCTCTACGTGGGGCTGCCTTTGAGATCTATGTGGAAACTCCAGATGGTGCAGAATGCGGCAGCCAGACTTCTCAGTGGGGTAAGGAAACATCAACATATTACTCCCACTCTGGCCGCCTTGCATTGGCTGCCCGTTCGGTTCTGCGTAGATTTCAAAGTTTTAATGCTTACGTATAAAGCCCTAAACGGTTTAGGGCCTCGCTACCTGACGGAACGCCTTCTCCCACCTAGATCTACCCGTATCACCCGATCTAGCCAGGAGGTGAGGCTGAGGAGCCTAACGCCGAGGGAGGCCCGGAAGGAAAAAACAAGAAACCGGGCCTTCTCGGCAGTGGCTCCTCGTCTTTGGAACAGCCTCCCTCCTGAGATTCGCATGGCCCCGTCGCTGGGCATCTTTAAATGCCAACTGAAAACCTGGCTGTTTAAGCAAGCCTTCACTCCACCCACCGTCTGAATTTTTGTTATTTTGTGTTTTCTCCCATCTTGGATCATTGTTTATTTAGTAATATATTGTTATGATTTTAAGTTGTTAAATTGTTACATCATATGTTGTTACCCACCCAGAGTAGTCTATATGACTAGATGGGCGGGCTATAAATGTAATAAATAAATAAATAAATTAGTGGCTGGGACTCCTAGAAATAGATGTTCAAAACATCTGAAGGCCCAAAGAGTATTCTCACTTGGTGTAGGCAATGCAGTGGAGCATCAACAGTTCCTACAGCAACAACAGGTGCTCCCTGGTTTTGGTACAGTGGTGCCTCGACTTACGATCATAATCCGTTCCAGAAGATGGACGTAACTCGAAATGGTCGTAAGTCAAAGCACCATTTCCCATTGAAATGCATTGGAACGTGATTAATCCGTTCCGGCAAAAAATAAATAAATAAATAAATAAATAAATAAATAAATAAATAAATAAATAAATAAAACAAAACACACAGCAAGCCCGGTTGGAAGGCTCTGGGGCTTTAAAAAAAAAAAAAACAACCAAAAATAAACAGCTAAGCAAGCTCTGTCACTGGGGCTTTAAAAAAACCGAAAACCCAAAATAAACAGCTAAGCAAGCTCCGTCGCTGGGGCTTTAAAAAACAAACAAACCAAAAATAAAAAGCAAAGCAAGCTCCGTCGCTGTGGCTTAAAAAAAACAAAACACCAAAAATAAACAGCTAAGCAAGCTCCGTCGCTGGGGCTTAAAAAAAAAAACACAACCAAAAATAAACAGCTAAGCAAGCTCCGTCGCTGGGGCTTTAAAAAACAACAACCAAAAATAAACAGCAAAGTAAGCTCCGTCACTGGGGCTTTAAAAAAAACCACCAAAAATAAACAGCAAAGCAAGCTCCGTCGCTGGGGCTTTTAAAAAAACCAAAACCAAAAATAAAGCACACAGCAAGCTCCGTCGCTGGGGCTTAAAAAAAACCAAACCAAAAATAAACAGCAAAGCAAGCCCCAAAGGCGCTGGGACTGAAAAAAAAAACACACACCCCCAAAACCAAAAATAAACAGCAAAGCAAGCCCCGAAGGCGCTGGGGCTGCAAAAAAAAAAAAAAAAAATCACCAAAAAACAAAACAACAACACAGCACAGAAACATACCCCCCCCCCAGCCCAAAACCACGCTGCAAAACCCGCCCAGAACAGTTTTTAAAAAGCAGAAAACAGCACCTTACCTTACCAGGAATCCTCCTCCAATCACACACTCTCTAACTGCTGGGGCGAAAGAGCTACAAAGAAGCAGCCTTGTCGCCACCTACAGTTAGCAATTTGAATTTCCCACCTTTTCCCCCTGCCTTTTTGTGTTCGTAACTGGAAGCTCTGGCCGCAAGTCGAAGCAAAATTTTGTGGCTGGAGCTGGTTGTAACTCAAAATGGTCGTAAGTAGGGACGGTCATAAGTCGAGGCACCACTGTACTCAGTTGCCTTACGCCTCAGAATTTTGCCTTGTCTCATTTTTTGTGATACTTCAGTTTGTAAGTGGGAAGAAAGTAGAATGTATATATGTGTTTTTGTTTTCTCAAAGTACCATATAATTATTATCTCAATCCTTATTTCAAGGTAATCAAGCTTGGAGCTTTAGAAGCCATTTTCCTGCCCTTAGAAATGTCTGGATGTTAGTTTCACTATGTGAAATGAGGAGTGGATTGAAAGATCCTTTCTGATTTCCACCCCCTTCACCACAAACCAGGTAATGGAGGGAAAAAGAGGATATTTTCCACTTAAATAGCAGGGGCACTTCTAGTTTTAGATGATAACATTCTCAATGTTATCTCATCTTAAAATGAGAGAACAGACAAAATAACAGCCAAAAACCAACCAGCCAAACAGAAAAGCACAATGGATTATTTTTGAAGAATCTGGTATCAAGACTCAAATCTGTGGACTCGGGTGATGACAGCTGCAACAGAGGGCTGGAAATGCCTTCCTCTTTCATTCCCCCATCCCATCCCCCAGATGTACCCATTCTTTAATACCCATGGAAAGACTTAAAAATATACTGGGATGTTTAAAATGATGACTATTACATATAATTAATGTAAAGCAATTACCTCTGGCTTTGGACAGTTTTGACCCTGCACTCCATAAGGAACAGCCATACCCTCAATTATAATTGTATTAATTGCTGTCCTTAGTATGATAGAGGATTTTTGTTTACTGGATTTTATAGTGGCTCAGTTGGGTTATGGACTCCCATCTAGCTGTCAGCTGTAGGTACCAAGTGCTTCTGAAGAACTGAATGCTTTTCTGTATGTTATCTCTTAGGTAACTTCTGTGTGTTTTATAGATGAATACATGAGTACAACCACAACCAGCCAAACAAACAAAAATCCCCAGAGAAAAATCCCAAGAGCTTTAGGGATAACAAAACAGGCTTGTGGAGCCTATAGGGCTGCTTGATTTAACCCCCTGCTTTATACGTATCCCCATGTCACTGAAGCTGCAGGAGATGTGAGTTAGGTTGAGACAGTGACTTCCATAGAGGTGAGATTATTCAATTCTTCAAAAACATCCCTGGTTTATGAATGTGGGATACTGTGTTTCTGTACCCATAATCCAAAAAGCCGGGAAATGGCCCAATATTGTTGCACAATATCATGCCCACATTACCAACAGGAGAAAGGATGCCAAGCTTTACATGGCAAAGGGCAGCCTGTTGACAACACCAATGGCAACCATCAAGATGATCTACAGGATACCACCTTCTGAGGGTATTCTGTAGTGACACCATTCAAGAGAAAATCCCAGAAGCTGACTCTTTTTTCATCAGTTAGCCACTTCTCACCCAAACACAAAGCAATTGTCAGGGCTGTTTTTCAACAAGTGTGAATGGTAATAAGCAGAAAGGGGTATCCTGTAGATCAGTGGTCCCCAACCTTTTCCAAACCACGGACTGGTTGGGGGTTGCAGGGGTGGGATCCGTGTGCGGGTGGGCAGGGGGCACCCATGTGCTGGTGGGGCGGGGCACCCATGCGTGCATGCGCATGTGGGCGGGGCACCTGTGTGTGCATGTGGTGTGTGTGTGCGTGCATGGAGGGGTGTGTGCGGGGGGGCAGAAGATCTGTCTCCGTGGCCCGGTCCTGCCAAGGACATGGGGACCCCAGCTGTAGATAATCTTGATTGCTGCCATTGTGTTTTCAACATTCAGGTTGCCCTTTGCAACTCATGTTGATCAGTTACATTACCTGCAACTATAATCAGTCTAGCTAGAGACCTTGACTAAATCTTATAATTTGTATGCAAACTTATTTGTCATTTTATATTTGTTAGCTGCCTCAATAAACCTGTAACTGCTTCCAACTATGGCACATGTTCATTCTCCTTCTTGAACTACTAAGGTTGTGGAGTTCAATTTTCAGACAAACATTGTACAGGAAAAGAGGCTCATGCTCAAGGTGCAGCTAGACAGGGATTTACCTGATCTTTGATCTGCTCTGGGGAAGGGCTGGTTTGCTTCTCTTCCCTGCAACCACGGGATGTGTGGGCAATCACAAACCGGTCTATCCTGATCATTTCCTACCTGCACCTTTTTAGATCCCTTTCAGAGGCTACTGTTTTGTTTGTTTGTTTGTTTCTTGGCGTGGATGTTGTTAGGATGCACCTTCCAACAGTACTAGCCAATAATGAGGGATGGGAGCTGTGATCCATCCGTGTCTGGAGGTGCACACATTCCCATGTCCTGGGTGCTGATGTCTTCACATGAAGTTCAGTTGCAGTGGCCAGATAAAAAGCTGTCCTAAGCCTTTTGTGTGAAGCACACAGCAGCAAAAAGCCTTGTGTCAGATGTAAGAGATCCAGTCTCATACAATATGTAATTAATGCATCTGGGGCACAGACTTTGAAGTACAATAACCCTGACTCTTTCAAAAGCTACTTTAATCAAGGACAGCAAGGTAATCTTGCTAACTGCAGCAGCTGCGGTGAACTCCCATGGTGGAAGCAGCCAAGTAGATGAGAAAGATAGGCAGCCAGCTCATCAAGTTATGTTCAACATATGGCTCAGTAATTTATTCCACTGTAGAGAAAGTCAGAGGGATGCTAGATAAGGAATCTATAATGTGCCCACAGAAAAATCAAGAAAACACTATAGGGATGATATATAAGTAACATTGTATGAATGCTCTCTTTTCTCTAAACATTTAGGATAGCCCTGTACCATGGGCACTGTTTTTGTAGAATTAGCATAATAGTCTATGCAAGGATATCAGGCAAAACAAAACAAAAAAAGAGTCATAAATGTGGAACCTTAAAGAACAGCTGGTCTGTTTTAATGTGACCTTTCATGGATCAAGTCTGCTTCCTCAGACATAAGAGCGAGACTGTGACTGTTTTATTTCTACATGGCTTCATGACCAGGTGTGGATACAGGTAACAGACAAAGGGACAATGGTTCGTTAGTCATTGGATAGGCTATTAGGCTGTGGATAATTTCAGTTATCAACCTACAAGGTAACAATAACATAGTTGGTACAAGTAGCAAACTGGAAATCAGTGTAGGATTTCAAACTTGGTAATCACTGTGGGACTTACTCATCAATTGTGAAATCCTACAAAGCAGGCCCTTTACATGCTAGTGTACTACTGTTCCTGTCATCCCTCACTGGTAGCTGTGTTTTTCAGGGCTGATAGAAGTTGCAGTCCAACAGCATCTATATTAGCCACATGATTCCTGTTCTTCATATGAAGAGTTGAAGCGAGGCCAGATCTCTCCTCTACTATGAAATTCCTTGAATGGGTCGATTCCTGTCAACTATTCCGAGAATAAAATGGGAATCCATAACAATATGCTATGAGATGTGTCTATCTTACCACATATGAGAATACTGAAAATCTGGAGCTAAATCCAGTGGGACATTATTTGTTACATTATATAGTTGAGTTAACTTTGAGCTCATTGAAGAAAGACAAGGTTATGAAAGAAAAAAATACATCATTTCTGTGCCAGAGGGGTAAAAATTCATCAGTTATAGATGTGAGGATGGATGAGCCCTTTTGCTGACTGTTTATTTTGGTCTTCCAGAGACTTCCATTGTTACTGTTTACATTTTTATCCTGAGTTTCATCCAGTGAGTTCAAGGCAACAATCCTGGGTGTCCTCCTCTGCCCTTTATCCTTGCAACAGTTTTGTGAGAAAGGTCAGGCTGAGACTGTGTGACTGGCTCAAGGCCACCAACTAAACTCTCATGGCCAAGAGGGGATTTAAATCCAGGCTTCCTCATACATGACAGTAATCACTACATCGCACTTCCATATGTGAGACTTGACTGTAAGGGAACTGGGCCTTCCCATTTAACAGAAAAACATTGGGAATGGCCTAGTCTTTTCTGGCAGAGTTTGGAAATATGAATTTTTAGACTACAGTTCCCAAAATGTCTAGCCCTCATAGCCCATAGGATCTGTAGTCCAGGAAATAACTGTAGTCCAAATTAACTCTGTCTGAGGGATATTTTCTGATTTCTTTTTCATTTTAAAATGATTATGCTATTGAGAGACTTATGAAATAATGCTTTCCAGGGAACCTGAGATGGAAGAAAACAGAGGTGGAAATGTGGTGGAGTTTTACTCTTCTCACACTACTGATAACACTAGGAGCCCTCTTTCTGGAAGTACTGTGTTTTCCCGAAAATAAGACAGGGTCTTATATTAATTTTTGCTCCAAAAAGTGCATTAGGGCTTATTTTCAGGGGATGTTTTATTTTACAGTCATATCATTTTCTGGTTGCTGCACAATGGTGGAAGGTGGGGTTTCACTTAACTGGGGCTTATTTTTGGAGTAGGGCTTATTTTCAGGGAAACAGGGTACTATCAATCAAAATCATTGTGCCACTTTCCATCTTTTTAGAGGTTATTTTGGTATATCCAGATTTAGCCACATTTGCAATAGACTCATTGAAATAATTAGGAATTGTTAGTGTGAGTTAACTTTACTAGCAGTAGTAATTTTTTGGGGTACCCAGTGTGGTGTAGTGGATAGTGACAGACTAGGACTCAGAAGGCCTGAGTTCAAAACCCTACTTAGTCATGGAAACTCAATGGAGGTATGGAACAATTAAAGCTACTCCTTAAATATCTCATTTACCTTGGCCCTATCAGGGTTGCTATAATGGCACATAACAAGAAGTAAATGTTCACTTGTTTGGTAGAGGTTATGAATGTTGATGCTCAAGGAGGATGGGATATAATGGTAAAACTGTTATTGTGATGATACTGGATAAGCATAGCTGTGGCTTCTGTCTTTTATATATGTGATTATAAAGTTCTGATTGGAGCTAAGAGGATGTGAAGTGGAGGCCTTTCTCTCTCTCCCAGTATGCTCTAAGCAACGGCTATGTGTATTTCTGAGAAACTTACTCCTTCTATTCCCTAAACCTAAAGCTTCTGTCCACTTAACTTATCTTTACAGACTTCATCCCAGAGGAGCTTTGAGATTGATTATAACCACAACAGCTTTCTCAAGGATGGCAAAGCATTCCGCTACATATCAGGCAGCATCCATTATTCCCGTATTCCCCGGTACTATTGGAAAGACCGCCTCTTGAAGATGAAAATGGCAGGCCTTGATGCCATTCAAACGTAGGTTCTCAAACTACAGTTAGAAGGAATGGGATAGCCTCTAAAGATAAGATGCTATCTCTTGAGTTTTGTATTGCAGTCATTTTATAGGTCACATGTAAGGTGGTGATGAAACCTATAAAGTGTTCTGTTGTGTGACAAACATTCTGGAAACTATGTTATGTAAATATTTTTCAATGGCATTTCTGTTTATTCCAGAACAAAGTGATGCTACTTAAAATGACCATGTATATATGTTCAGGCCAGGGTTTATTTTCTTGTCTTGCATCAAGCTGAGAAGAACAGAAGGAAACATAAATTTCTGAATCAGTGACAGATTGAAACCAGCTTGATTTATCAGTGTTGCAGAAGAGCAAAATTGTACACATGGTACATTACAGTAAGTGAAAATGTGGAAGTTAGAAGATAATCCTGATATCCTATTAATAAAAAATGAATTCTGCTGCTTATATGAACAGTGCACATTTAGAAAAGCTGCATGCACTTGTTTATTTTGTAAAGATTTAAATTCTAGTCATCATAGGGAAAGTCAAAAGATGTATGCAGTGCATTCAAGTCTTACCATGTGGCCTCTGGAAATCCCCATTCCCTTTTGATTTTACATTTCACCAGGCATTATTCATATATTCTCCAGCCTAGTCTTGTAACCTTGAGGTCTAGAAATATGCTTTACCTGGACCTGTAGAACAACAGCTGAATTCTGGGTCCAATGCCCATTTCTTGGCAACAACGCACATTTGATTTTTCTTCCATGATCTGTTTCACAGGAACAATGTCAGCTAGTTGGTAAATCAATAGTCTCAATGTGGAAACATTGCCAGTTTTGAGGACAACATTATTTTTCATTGCCATAGCTCCTCTGAAGTGTGGTTCTGATCTGAGAGAGCGTGCTAGAGTTATATAGGTGCATGTGCTCTACCATTGTCAGAAGAAGCCATATTCAAGAAGCCGAATACAAGTGAAAAACACAAAAGCATAATCCAAGGAAAAGTTCTCCTACACTGGTGTCATAGAAGTGAGTGGCAATTGCATGAAAGCTTTGACAGTGTGGGAGAATTTTTCAGTAAATTGTGTATAAAATCTTCAATAATCTCATGTATTCAATTCATAACTCATTATGCCTAGAATACTAATAGCACAGATTGTTTCCAGGCTTAATATTTTTTACTTGTAATGTCACAATAAGTATGTATTTGTGCTTTCTATAAGGTAATGTAACTTCATTGTAACTTAGTGTAAATTATTAATTTGTGCATAACACATGATTGGCTGCACTTTGAGCTGCAAAATAAGTCTGGTTTTGTTCAACACATGAACTACTTCCTGAAATGTTGTTGTGCAGTGAATGATATGGGATTGTTTTAATAAGTTTAATACATTTTTGTTCCACCACTGGACACACAGATCCTGAGTTTTGAGTGCTGTGTTCAATTCTTCTGTTGAGCAGGAAGTAAAAAGAAAAGGAAACCTCCATGGTGTACAGGAATCAGTTAATTACAACCTGGTTTCCTCAGGGGAATTATGCCTGTTTCTTCAGAAGATCTAAACCAGTTGATTGAAACCCAATATCCTCAAGGGAGCTAATCAGTTTTCCTCAGAAGAACTAAACCATCTGACATGCAGTCCTGTGGAGTTGCATGCCCTTCTTTCTCAATGTTTTGCTTAATGGCCTTAGCTCCCATGAATGCCACAGGCACTAGTTTTATCATCACTATTTTGTTATTAAATGCTGTGAAGGAAACTCATAGTAAGGCATTCAGTTTTCAAAACCATGAAGTTGGATTTTAGGAGAGACAATGACATGAATTTACAAAGCAGAAGAAAAAGGACCATGTACAGTTCTGTACACAGAAGCCCCAGCGGACATATGAACTATGAGCAGGGTTCCATATGTAAAGGACTTTCTCTGAATAAGGCATGATTTCTGATACACTTGGAAAATAACTCCTCCTTCCCTGTTATTCGTTATGATGCACCATCAAGTCAATTCTGAATTATGATGATCCTTCCTTTAGGGGTTTCCAGGAAGAGAATACTCAGAAGTGGTTTGTCATGCCCGGCTTCTGGGGGCACCCTGGAACTATGCAGCTTGTCCAGGGCCACACAGACTGGATGTGCTCACAGAAACATCTGCACCACAATTAGTTGTAGCTACTTGCAGTTATTTCTGGTGTGCTAATACTGCTGCTGGTTTGTTTTAATTGTCATCATTGTAACATTAGAGGGTAACAGTGATGTATGTTTCATTTTTGCAGGTATGTGCCATGGAACTTCCATGAATCTGAACCAGGAGTTTACAGTTTCACTGGTGATAGAGATCTTGAGTATTTCCTGCAGCTTGCTGATGAGGTTGGCTTGCTAGTCATACTGAGAGCAGGCCCTTACATATGTGCAGAATGGGACATGGTAAATATTTTCCTAGTTTTCATGTCTGACATACTTTTTCAAGGCAGAGATTCTTACATTAAATGCAGCTTGTCTGCAATGGAGGTAGGATGATTGTAGAATAAAAGCCTTATCTGGAAGCATCCCAAGTCTGTCCAATAGCTCACAAAACTCAAGTCTTAATATTTTTAAAGGCCATGGCTAGTATTCTTGCTGATCTATTACAGATGATGTTTCCAGGAAGAATATATACACAATTCACAAAACAAATATCTTTATTGGGTTCTTTCTTTCCTCTTAGGGAGGTCTACCTGCCTGGTTATTAGAAAAGGAATCTATTGTCCTTAGATCTTCTGATTCAGGTAAGCAGGTTAAATAACATTGTGTGATAGTCAGCATCTGTATTTAGGACTGCATTATGTAGAAGTAGAATGTGGTGGAATAATAGGATTACATAATACATGTGAATTGCAGGCATGTGATACTATGTAATTTCTCTCAGATATGGAATTATGCAGAGTTTGGAAAATCTATGTTTTGGGCTACAGCTTCCAAAATCTTCTGACCACTGTGTCTGAACTTATGTGAAGAAATATGTCATAATAGTTATTTAGGTAGCTGTGACGTTTGCCCTCGTGGCCCCTGCTTGTTTACCCAAACACAGAGCTCACAAGGTACCTCAGCACGCCCTCTGATACGCTGCCACCAGTTGATCTCTATTATCAACTTAGTTTACTTAGAAAAGACGAAGGTCCATCCAGTACTGACTTTCCAACAAAACAGGTTTATTAATTACAGGTGGAATAATTCATAAGCACATTCTTCAAGATTCATCAACCATCAATATTAACCTTCTATATTAATAATCACAAGTTAAAGGTAAAGGTAAAGGTTCCCCTTGACAATTTGTCCAGTCGTGTTTGTGATTTTTAGCAATATGTACTGGCCAGCATGAGTGTTTTTCTTAGTGGAAAGGTGGGATAAAAATGGAATAAGCAAATACATAAATGAAATTGATGGAAGATTGTAGCAGAGCCCTCCAAGAACCTCTTTGGGTCTGTTTTGAATGAGTTAATTCATAGGTTATCTGAAGCTGAGGTGAACAGCAAAGTAGCCAAGTTTGTGCATAATGCCAAATTATTCAAGAGGGTAAAATGCAAGACGACTGAATAATTCCAGAACAGTGTTTCCAAATGAGCTAAATAGACAACAGTGAAATGGAAGATGAAATGCAATGCATTGCTAAGGAATGCATACACACTCCTCCAAACCACCAAAAACTGAATTTCACACGTTGATAGTATCTGAGCTGATACTGCTTGGGAAAGAATTTTTATGAGTACCACTTATAATACATAACATGAGTGACTCCTTTCTATAAATAAATGGATGCTATAAAATGTTGATTTGAGATCCATGTACCTTCTCTCCTTCATCGTTTTCTAGACTACTTGACAGCTGTAGGGAGGTGGATGGGGATCTTACTACCAAAGATGAAGCTTCACCTTTATCAGAATGGAGGCCCAATCATTATGGTGCAGGTAAAATGATGTTTGAACCAAAAGAAGCACTATCACTTTAGGGCACAGAAGGCACTGCTTGCTTGCTTGCTTGCATACTTAAAATTCAATGCTGCTAATACCCTTATTTGGTACTATTTATTTATTTGATTTATTTATTTAAAATATTTTTACCCCTTCTTTCTCCTTGAAAGAATTCCTAAAAAATTTTCCTCTTGGAATTGGTCATTGATGCCCACTATGGCATATAATCTTGAATTCAGGCAGGACTGGAGGGTTTCCTAAATTGCACAGAATGTCCATAATCATTAAAGCAAATGCTTCCAACCCTGGCTTTTAGTACATGATCTACCAGTTGTACAGTATTTGCACTTAGAGCACTTAAAACACATCTGCTAGAGAAGCTATGAGCTTTATTACCCCAGTTCTTTCCCCAGCTTTAAAATATTTCTTGAAGACAAGAAGTCACAGTATCCAGATAGAATAATTTAGAGTTGTAGCATCACAGAGCAACATATTAGCCATTGCAGAATGTACAGTGAACACAACATATGAGAGCCTCCAGTGAATATACACATCATTGTGTCCAGTTCTGGGCACCTCAATTCGAAAAGGATGTTGACAACCTGGAACGTGTCCAGAGGAGAGCGACTAAAATGGTTAAAGGTCTGGAAGCAACGTCCTACGAGGAGTGGCTTAGGGAGTTGGGAATGTTTAGGTTGAGAGGGGACATGATGTTGTTGTTGTTGTTTAGTCGTTAAGTCATGTCCGACTCTTCGTGACCCCATGGACCAGAGCACGCCAGGCCCTCCTGTCTTCCACTGCCTCCCGGAGTTTGGTCAAATTCATGTTGGTAGCTTCAGTGACACTGTCCAACCATCTTGTCCTCTGTCGTCCCCTTCTCTTGCCTTCACTCTTTCCCAACATCAGGGTCTTTTCCAGGGAGTCTTCTCTTCTCATGAGATGGCCAAAGTATTGGAGCCTCAGCTTCAGGATCTGTCCTTCCAGTGAGCACTCAGGGTTGATTTCTTTCAAAATGGATAAGTTTGTTCTCTTTGCAGTCCAGGGGACTCTCAAGAGTCTCCTCCAGCACCACAATTCAAAAGCATCAATTCTTTGGCGGTCAGCCTTCTTTATGGTCCAGCTCTCACTTCCATACAACACTACTGGAAAAACCATAGCTTTGACTATGCGGACCTTTGTCGGCAAGGTGATGTCTCTGCTTTTTAAGATGCCGTCTAGGTTTGTCATCGCTTTCCTCCCAAGAAGCAGGTGTCTTTTAATTTCGAGGCTGCTGTCACCATCTGCAGTGATCATGGAGCCCAAGAAAGTAAAATCTGTCAGTGCCTCCATATCTTCCCCTTCTATTTGCCAGGAGGTGATGGGACCAGTGGCCATGATCTTGGTTTTTTTGATGTTGAGCTTCAGACCATTTTTGGCGCTCTCTTCTTTCACCCTCATTAAGAGGTTCTTTAATTCCTCCTCACTTTCTGCCATCAGAGTGGTATTATCTGCATATCTGAGGTTGTTGATATTTCTTCCGGCAATCTTGATTCCGGCTTGGGATTCATCCAGTCCTGCCTTTCGCATGATGTATTCTGCATATAAGTTAAATAAGCAGGGAGACAATATACAGCCTTGTCATACTTCTTTCCCAATTTTGAACCAATCAGTTGTTCCATATCCAGTTCTAACTGTTGCTTTCTCTCCCACATATAGATTTCTCAGGAGATAGATAAGGTGGTCAGGCACTCCCATTTCTTTAAGAACTTGCCATAGTTTGTTGTGGTCCACACAGTCAAAGGCTTTTGCGTAGTCAATGAAGCAGAAGTAGATGTTTTTCTGGAACTCTCTGGCTTTCTCCATAATCCAGCGCATGTTAGCAATTTGGTCTCTAGTTCCTCTGCCCCTTCGAAATCCAGCTTGTACTTCTGGGAGTTCTCGGTCCACATACTGCTGAAGCCTACCTTGTAGGATTTTGAGCATGACCTTGCTAGTGTGTGAAATGAGTGCAATTGTACTGTAGTTGGAGCATTCTTTGGCACTGCCCTTCTTTGGGATTGGGATGTAGACTGATCTTTTCCAATCGTCTGGCCACTGCTGAGTTTTCCAAACTTGCTGGCATATTGAGTGTAGCACCTTAACAGCGTCATCTTTTTAGATTTTAAATAGTTCAACTGGAATGCCATCACCTCCACTGGCCTTGTTGTTAGCCATGCTTTCTAAGGCCAACTTGACTTCACTCTCCAGGATGTCTGGCTCAAGGTTAGCAACCACACTATCTGGGTTGTCCGGGACATCCAGATCTTTCTGGTATAATTCCTCTGTGTATTCTTGCCACCTCTTCTTGATGTCTTCTGCTTCTGTGAGGTCCCTGCCATTTTTGTCCTTTATCATGTCCATCTTTGCACAAAATGTTCCTTTAATAGCTCCAATTTTCTTGAACAGATCTCTGGTTTGTCCCTTTCTATTATTTTCCTCTATTTCTTTGCACTGTTCATTTAAGAAGGCCCTCTTGTCTCTCCTTGCTATTCTTTGGAAGTCTGCATTCCATTTTCTGTAACTTTCCCTATCTCCCTTGCATTTTGTTTCCCTTCTCTTCTCTGCTATTTGTAAGGCCTCGTTGGATAGCCACTTTCCTTTCTTGCATTTCCTTTTCTTTGGGATGGTTTTTGTTGCTGCCTCCTGCACAATGTTACGAGCCTCCATCCATAGTTCTTCAGGCACTCTGTCCACCAAATCTAGTTCCTTAAATCTGTTCTTCACTTCCACTGTGTATTCATAAGGGATTTGGTTTAGATTATACCTGACTAGCCCAGTGGTTTTTCCTACTTTCTTCAGTTTAAGCTTGAATTTTGCTATAAGTAGCTGATGATCAGAGCCACAATCAGCTCCAGGTCTTGTTTTTGCTGACTGTATAGAGCTTCTCCATCTTTGGCTGCAGAGAACATAATCAATCTGATTTCGGTATTGCCCATCTGGTGATGTCCATGTGTAGAGTCGCCTCTTGTGTTGTTGGAAAAGAGTGTGTGTGATGACCAGCTTGTTCTCTTGACAAAACTCTATTAGCCTTTGCCCTGCTTTGTTTTGAACTCCAAGGCCAAACTTACCTGTTGTTCCTTTTATCTCTTGACTCCCTACTTTAGCATTCCAATCCCCTAGAATGAGAAAAACATCTTTCTTTGGTGTCATTTCTAGAAGGTGTTGTAAGTCTTCATAGAATTGGTCAATTTCAGCCTCTTCAGCATCGGTGGTTGGTGCATAAACTTAGATTACTGTGATGTTGAAAGGTCTGCCTTGGATTCGTATTGAAATCATTCTATCATTTTTGAGATTGTATCCCAGTACAGCTTTTCCCACTCTTTTGTTGACTATGAGGGCTACTCCATTTCTTCTACGGGATTCTTGCCCACAATAGTAGATATGGTAATCGTCTGAATTGAATTCGCCCATTCCCATCCAATTTAGTTCACTGACGCCCAGGATGTCAATGTTTATTCTTGCCATCTCCTGTTTGACCACATCCAACTTACCAAGGTTCATAGATCTTACATTCCAGGTTCCTATGCAGTATTTTTCTTTGCAGCATCAGACTTTCCTTTCACTTCCAGGCGCGTCCGCAGCTGAGTATCCTTTCGGCTTTGGCCCAAGCACTTTATTAGCTCTGGAGCTACTTGTATTTGTCTTCCGCTCTTCCTCAGTAGCATGTTGGACGCCTTCTGACCTGAGGGGCTCATCTTCCAGTGTCATATCTTTTAGCCTTTTGTTTCTGTTCATGGGGTTTTCTTGGCAAAGATACTGGAGTGGCTTGCCAGTTCCTGCTCCAGGTGGATCGCGTTTAGTCAGAACTCTCCACTATGACCTGTCCGTCTTGGGTGTCCCTTCACGGCATAGCCCATAGCTTCTCTGAATTACTCAAGCCCCTTCGCCATGACAAGGCAGCAATCCATGAAGGGGACATGATAGCCATGTTTAAATATTTGAAAGGATGTTATGTTGAAGAGGGGACATCTTTGTTTCCACTGCTCCATACACTAGGACACGGAGCAATGGTTTCAAACTACAGGAAAAGAGATTCCATCTGAACATCAGGAAGAACTTCCTGACAGTCAGAGCTGTCCAGGGTGGTGGAGTCTCCTTCTTTGGAGGTTTTTAAACAGAGGCTGGATGGCCATCTGTTGGGAGTACTTTGATGGATGTTCCCGCATGGCGGGTGGTTGGACTGGATGGCCTCAGTGGTCTCTTCCAACTCTATGACGCTATAGTTTTTACCCTTGCAACCGAACTGAAGAGATACAATGACCTTTGTGACCCTTACAATCAACTGAATGGGTTTACCCAGTCATGAGCATGACATTTTGGAATTTGTTTCCACAGTCTAATTAAAGAGAAAAATGAATTAAAGGAAACCAGATCAAATGTGTGTTATCTGAATGGTCTCCAATTCTTTTAACTAATTTCTCTGCTAGTGCTAAATTCCATAGTTATTTGTACCAGCATTTTAAAAAACGGTATTTTCCATCTTATCATTCTCTTGCCATCCCTTGTCTGGCTACCAGTCATCACAACATAATCAGTTCCTTATGTAGAACTGAAGCATTGCCATCTGTAAAGATATTTATTAGCACATGACCAAGTCCAAATGAAAAGAGCAATTGACACAAAGGAGAACAACTTTATGATCCAGTCGTTTAAGTTTTACTATGTTTTCTGTCTCTCCTGATTCTGTGACCTTGTAGGCCCTCAAATTCCACCAGCAATTATGGTTTTTCAGCTTCTATTGTAGACACTGGGTTGTTTTACATCCTATTTGTTCATTTGGTGGCGGAAACCCAGATCTAAAGCTTCATTAGCTGTATAGGCAATAGCTGTCGATTTCTGTCAGAAAAGCAACAGATGATTCCAGAAGCTTTACAGTGATTGCCCATTCTACTGTCAGTACCTGGTTTGGTTTCTGTAGCTGAGCTGAGATGACACAATCTGACAGCTTCAGATTCCCATTTTTGTTAGCTCTTAGGTACTTAGGCACCCTGCTGGGGGTCCTCCTATTCAGACAATTGCTGCTTTCTCTTTAGCCCCAAGTAAGCCTTTTCTTTCATATTCCCTGATGCCAAAAACATTACTCACCCTTTTTGTGATATCTGTAGTAAGAAGGATTAGTAGTAATACTGAATATTTCAGAGTCGTGTTGTGACCGCATGTCAGGTGGCATCATACACCCTCTTTCCACACATGCTGTTTATGTATCTTAAGATCTCATAAAACCATGATTTCTGGGGAATTCTAAAGGATTGAGGTACGTATGTATGTGCATTTTATGTGGCATCTAGTTGCAACTGATTTATAGTGACCCTAATAGGGCTTTCAAAGTAAATTAGATTTTTAAGGAGTGGTTTTGCCAGTGCTACCACCACTCCAGTGACTTTCCATGGCCAAGCAGAGATTTGAACCAAGGTCTCCTGAGTCCAGTCCATTACTCTTTCCTCTAAAGCATACTGGATGCCTACCAGTTTATTATTATTATTATTATTATTATTATTATTATTATTATTATTATTATTATTATTATTATTATTATTATTATTATTATTAATGTGCCACCAAATTGATTCTAACTTATGGCAATCTTTTCCAGATATTTCTAGGTATAATGTACTCAAAATTGTTTTACCGTTCCCTTCTGGGTGTGCTCTGGGACTGTGCAGCTTGCTCAAGGCTAGAGATGTAAAATTTCCATTTTTTCCAGAAAAAAAACATGGGGGGGCTTTTTTCGGGGGGGGGGGGAATAGAAATTTCCAGAAATTTTGCATCTCCAGGTTGTAAAATTTCTGGAAATTTCCATTTTTTTTCCAGAAAAAAAGAGAGGTTCCCCCCCCCTTTTTTTTTTAAATGGAAATTTCAGGAAATTTTACATCTCTACTCAAGGCTACATAGGCTGACTGTGCTCCTGAGAGGCACAGTGGGGAACTGAACTCCCAGTTTCTGGCTCTGCAACCAGATATCTAACTCAATGAGCTATCCAACCAGTAAAGGGGGTCTAGAATTGTATAAGCCTCACCCAAGATGTGTCAAAACCAGCATAGTGTGAACTGAGAAAATTAGTGTATCTCTTCTTCAAAATGGTGCCCTCAGAGGTATTTCCAGACTCTTCAGAAAGGGGAAACAGAATATACCTGTAGCCTAAAATGCACTGATTAGTGGGGAAAATAGAAAAATGTTTCATTTTTACATCTAATAATCAAAACCTGGGACACAGCGTTTACCTCATCTCAGAGGCTAGCATTCTAGCACAGAGCCAGCCTAACAACATGTGGGATTGAATGTTGGCCCATAAGCCTGTAAGAGTAATATTGCATCTTTATGTACCTCAGTCTGAGCCAGGCACACTAATCTAAGGATACATACCATTGAACTTACTTTTGAGTAGCTGTGCATAGGAATGCACTGGAAGATTCAGAGAAGTGGGAAGTAGGAGTCTGAACTGATTTATTCTTGCCAAATGCAAGTTTTATCTTGCATTGATCAGCATGATTGACTCATCTAAAAATATTTCCATAACGTAACTTGCAACAGAAAGAATTTTATATTAATTACTATATAATGTAGTTCTTGAAAAAACCCCAAAATCACAGCTAAACCTATAATAAACAAAAGGTGGCAGCATTGACAATTTAATAGAAGGCTTCTGGAAAATGTCTTATATAGCCTATAGCTCCAGAAATAGAAAGATGCCAAGGACTACTGACTATCTCCAGAGCATTTGTGTGCATGGCAAAAAATTGCTTCAAAGGCATGACAAGGGAATATTTATTTATTTATTTATTTAACTTGTATCCCGCTCCCGTTAGTGTCACAGCACTACTCTGGGCGGGTAACAGCTCGTAAAACAGAAAACAGACATAAAAATAGAAACATTAAGCACCAATTGCAACAGCTCTTAAAACAACCACCACCAGGCAGGACTCCTCTTCCATGGAATATAATATAATATAATACATTAAAAGAAATATTTACTGGACAGTCTATAGAAGACAGTCAACTTGCAAAAAAATCCAAACTGGGTAAAGCCTTAAAGGGGAAAAAAATCTAGAGAAGAAGTTTCATGAAGATGGGAAAACTGACCCCCTCTCCCCACCTTAAAAAATAATAATTGGAGGCCATTCTGATGCTCTGGAGAAAATGTCACAGAATTCCTAGAAAGCCTGCAGGGGAGAGTTTATATTGCAAAACAGACCATATTCATTTGCTTTTTACTCTAATTCTTTGGGGTTTACTTGGATTTTGATATACAGGATTAGGAGCATTTGCTTGGATATTTTTCATTTATTTTGTCCTTTCATTTTACCATGTCCTGCATCTCTCAAGTTTCCTCTAGTTGATGGATGTCAGTTTTTTTCTTATTTAATTTTGTATAATTGTTTATTTGCATTTATTTTTTAGGTTGAAAATGAATATGGAAGTTACTTTGCCTGTGATTTTGATTACCTTCGTTACCTGCAGAATCTTTTTCGCCAGTACCTTGGGGATGAAGTGGTACTGTTTACCACTGATGGTGCAAGCAAAATATTCTTGCGATGTGGAGCTCTTCAAGGCCTTTATTCAACTGTGGATTTTGGACCAGGTTGGTGGCCATCCTAAGTTTGCACATGTACTTCGCAATAGGGACCTAGGGCGCAGTGGGGTATATTTCTAAGAAATGGTGTAGAGAATGTTTTCAAGTATTGTTTAGGAACATGAGAAGCTCCCTGTGACCAAATCGGTCACACTGTTGTTTGACCTAACTCAACATTGTTTAGAGCAAAGCCAGAGAAAGTGTATAGATGTTGGCCTACAACTTGCATCAGCCATAGCCAGTGGTGAGAACTGAGTCTAACACCTTGAGGACTACAGATTGCTAGTCCCTACTCTACAGAGAGCAAGTTAACACAGGAGGATACTGGAAAATATCCTCTACCAGTGTAGCGTACAGTGTAAATGTGGTAAATGTTCCACAAAGTCTTGGGGATACCTCAGGCCTTTTTGTTCATCATGAGGTTAAGTACTGTCAGGATCATTCAAATGACATGTTAGTTAAGACTATAGCTTGAACCAAGTTAGTGTCCCTGTTGTGTGTCTGTCTAGCATTAACATCAAAGATTCAAGTTACTCAAATCTCTACTGCTTTAATTTGAGCAAGCTTTTTTCTGTTAACATGTTTGTGCTGTTGTTTGCTCTTCCTTATTTTGCTTTATGTTTTCATACTGCTTCCTTCTAGTTTCTATTCAGCCACACCATCAAGTAGCCCTTTGTTTTCCACGGTATTTGTCATGGTTGATTGATTTAGACATGTAGTGTATGTGCTACACCCAATTAGCAGATCCAGTTTCTGTGCATGCTAGAGATGTAGTCCTTAAGCAGTAAAGAATAAGAGTAACATTTGACTTTGTTTCTTTGCAGGGAGCAATGTCACAGCAGCATTTTTAACTCAAAGACTAAGTGAGCCTAAAGGTCCATTGGTATGTTTTTTTCTCCCCATGTGTCTATGATTTACGACTAAATTTTAATTCATACCGTGTTTCCCCGAAAATAAGACAGGGTCTTACATGAATTTTTGCTCCAAAAAACGCATTAGGGCTTATTTTCAGGGGATGTTTTATTTTTTTCATGTACAACAATCTATATTTATTCAAATACAGTCATGTCATCTTCAGTTTGCTGCACAATGGTGGAGGGTGGGGTTTCACTTAACTCGGGCTTATTTTGGGGGTAGGGCTTATTTTCAGGTTAGGTCTTATTTTCAGGGAAACAGGGTAGCAGTACAAATATTGTTGGTAGCAAATTTGTATGGGCAGCAGGGCTGGCTTGGAGTGATGTTTGGGGCTTGGTTTGGCTTGACTGAAGGTACAGCAAGGCATATAATTATATTATAGGGGTTCAGTGCTGTCATCTTAAGTGAAAGCAGCTGAGCTGATAAAAGTGTGAGAGATAAGCATTTGTGGTTGGGAAAAGATTGACGTGGGTGGGGAAGAATAACCTTTAAAAACAGAACTAGCTTCTCCATTTAAAAAAGCAACATGAACCTAAACTATCTTCATTTTGAGGTAACTGTGAGTCACTTTGACCAAAATGCTGGGCAATCGATTTATTTATTTATTTACAAGATTTTTTTAGCCGTGCCATTACCAATGGTCTCTGAGCAGTGTACAACAATATTAAAACTTTAGAAAAACATTAAAAGCATTAAAAATACCCAATATTATAATAATACCCTATATTAAAACAGTCAATTTATCATTAATAGATCCTGCTGCTCATATAGTGAACTAAAGGATACTATTTAATTAAAATACTGGCTAAACAGAAAGGTCTCTGCCTGGCGCCGAAAAGCCAAAAGTGTCGGAGCCAGGCAGACCTCTATAGGGAGGGCGTTCCAAAGTTGGGGGGCAACAGCCGAGAAGGCCCTATTTCGACATGCCATCCCCTTCACCTCTTTCAGGAATGGCACCTTCAGAAGGGCCTCTTGGCCAGATCTTAGAGTACGGGCAGGCTTGTATGGAAGAAGGTGGTCCTTTAGGTAACCAGGTCCTAAGCCGTTTAGGGCTTTATATGTCAAAGTAAGCACTTTGAATTGGGCCTGAGCAGCAACCGGCAGCCAGTGTAAATTTTTCAGAACCGGCGTGATATCAGCCCGTGCAGTGGCACCACTTACCAGCCGCGCAGCCCGGTTCTGTGCCAGTTGCAGTTGCCAGACCATCTTCAAAGGCTGCCCCACATATAGCACATTGCAATACTCCAGTCTGGTTGTTACCAATGCATGTGTGACTGTTGCCAGGCTCCGCTCATCCAGGTAAGGGCGAAGTTGATATATTCTCCGCAGCTGTAAGAAGGCACCCATGGACACCGAGTCTACCTGGGCTTCCAAGGTCAGACCCGGGTCAAGGAGCACCCCCAAGCTGCGGACCCTGTCCTTTAGGGCAGGGGTCCCCAACCTTCTTAACCCCACGGACCGGCTGGGGAAGGTGGCACCCCCTCGTGCTCGCGCGCATGCGCGAAGGAGTGCGCTGTCTCTCGCATGGGTGCACGCGCTTGTGCGCATGCATGAAGGAGCGGGAAGGTGCTCGTGCAGGCGCGCGCGCTTGTGCGCATGCTCAAACGGCAGTGCAGTGCTCGCGCGGGTGCTCGTGCGCATGCGCAAAGGGGCTGTGCGGGGGGAGTGCGTGTGGTGGGGTGGGAGGTCTGTCTCCGCGGCCCGGTCCAGCTCAGGCCACGGACTGGCACCACGCCGCAGACAGGGGGTTGGGGCCCTCTGCTTTAGGGGGAGTATAACCCCGTCTAGGGCTGGGAAATGGCCCTTTAACCTACAGTGGATATAAAAAGTTTACACACCCGTTAAATGTCAAGTGTCTATGATGTAAAAAAATAAGACGAAGATAAATCATTTCAGAACTTTTGTCACCTTTAATGAGACCTATGAACTGTACAACTCAGTTGAACAACAAACTGAAATCTTTTAGGTGGAGAGAAGTAAAAATAAAAAACTGAAATAATATGGTTGCATCTGTGTGCACACCCTCTTATAACTGGGGATGTAGCTGTGTTCAGCAGTAAACAATCACATTCAAACTCATGTTAAGTAGGAGTCAGTACACCCCTGCCATCATTTAAAGTGCCTCTGAGGAAACCCAAATAAAGATCAGCTGTGCTAGTAGGTCTTTCCTGACATTTTCTTAGTCACATCCTACAGCAGAAGCCATGGTCCGCAGAGCGCTTCCAAAGCATCAGAGGGATCTCATTGTTAAAAGGTATCAGTCAGGAGAACTGTACAAAAGAATTTCCAAGGCATTAGATATACCATGGAACACAGTGAAGACGGTAATCATCAAGTGGAGAAAATATGGCACAACAGTGACATTACCAAGAACTGGACATCCCTGCAAAATTGACGAAAAGACTACAAGAAAATTGGTCAGGGAGGCTGCCAAGAGGCCTACAGCAACATTAAAGGACCTGCAGGAATATCTGGCAAGTACTGGCTGTGTGGTACATGTGACAACAATCTCCCGTATTCTTCATAGGTCTGGGCTACAGTGGCAAGACGGAAGCCTTTTCTTACGAAGAAAAACATCCAAGCCCGGCTAAATTTTGTAAAAACACATCTAAAGTCTCGCAAAAGCATGTGAGAAAAAGTGTTATGGTCTGATGAAACCAAGGTTGAACTTTTCGGCCCTAATTCCAAAAGATATGTTTGGCGCAAAAACAACACTGCACACCACCAAAAGAACACCATACCCATAGTGAAGCATGGTGGTGGCAGCATCATGCTTTGGGGCTATTTTTCTTCAGCTGGGACAGGGACCTTAGTCAAGGTAGAGGGAATTATGAACAGTTCCAAATACTAGTCAATATTGGCACAAAACCTTCAGGCTTCTGTTAGAAAGCTGAACATGAGGAGGAACTTTATATCTCAGCATGACAACAACCCAAAGCATACATCCAAATCAACAAAGGAATGGCTTCACCAGAAAAAGATTAACGTTTTGGAATGGCCCAGCCAGAGCCCAGACCTGAATCTGATTGAATATCTGTGGGGTGATCTGAAGAGGGCTGTGCACAGGAGACGCCCTTGCAATCTGACAGATTTGGAGCGTTTTTGCAAAGAAGAGTGGGCAAATATTGTCAAGTCAAGATGTGCCATACTGATAGACTCATACCCAAAAAGGCTGAGTGCTATAATAAAATCTAAAGGTGCTTCGACAAAGTATTAGTTTAAGGGTGTGCACACAGATGCAACCATATTATTTCAGGTTTTTTTATTTTTACTTCCCTCCACCTAAAAGATTTCAGTTTGTTGTTCAATTGAGTTGTACAGTTCATAGGTCTCATTAAAGGTGGCAAAAATTCTGAAATGATTTATCTTTGTCTTATTTTTTTACATCACAGACACTTGACATTTTAACAGGGGTGTGTAAACTTTTTATATCCACTGTATCTGGCAGAGCACCTACCAGCATCACTTCCGACTTGTCTGGATTGAGCCTCAGTTTATTGACCCTCATGCAGTCCATTATTGAGACCAGGCACGAGTTCAGAACGGCGACTGCCACACCTGGATTGGTAGAGAATTAGAGGTAGAGCTGGGTGTCATCAGCATATTGCTGACTCCTCAGCCCAAACCTCCTAATGACCTCCCCCAGCGGTTTCATGTAGCTATTGAATAGCATGGCGGACAGTATAGAACCCTGAGGAACCCCATGACACAACCGCCATGGATCAGAGCTACTGTCCCCCAGCACCACCTTCTGGACCCAATCAGCCAGGTAGGAGTGGAACCACCGTAAAACGGTGCCTCCCATCCCAGCCAATCTGTCCAGAAGGATTCCATGGTGGATGGTGTCGAAAGCCGCTGAGAGGTCCAGGAGAATCAACAGGGACGCATTCCCCCTGTCTCTCTCCTGGCAAAGGCCGTCAAACAGGGTGACCAAGGCAGTCTCCATCCCATAACCCGGCCTGAAACCAAATTGAAATGGATTTAGATAATCCGTTTCATCCAGGAGAGCCTGGAGCTGCTCCGCCACCACACGTTCCAACACCTTGCCCAGAAAAGGGAGGTTCGCCACTGGTTGATAGTTGATCACTAGAACTGGGTCCAGATTAGGCTTTTTTAGGAGTGGGCAAATCACTGCCTCCTTTAACGGGGCGGGGACCACTCTTCTCTCTTAACGAGGAGTTGATGACCTCCAGGATCCAGGTGCGAACCCCCCCCCCCCCCGCAGATTCCTTTATTATCCATGATGGGCAAGGGTCGAGTTGCGTAGTGGTGGTACGAACCGATCCAAGCACCCTGTCCACATCTGTAACAACTGAAACTCATCCAATAAATTATGACATAAGTCCGGAGCACTGGACACAACCATAGGCTCTACATCAACAGTGGAGTCCAACTCTTTGCGAATCTGAGCAATTTTTTGCTCAAAGTGTGTAACAAATTCGTTACAGCGAGCCACTGAGCGGTCTGGGACTTCCACTGAATCATTAGGCTGAAGAAGGTCCCGGACCACTCGAAATAACTCTGCTGGATGACACTCCGAGGAAGGAATACAACTGGAGAAATGCTGATGTTTTGCCAGCCGTATTGCCACAGAGTAGGCCTGATAATGGGCTCTAAGCTGTGTTTGGTCATAGTCGCAGCGATATTTCCTCCATCTGCGCTCAAGCTGTCTCCCCAATCGCTTCATAGCCAGAAGCTCCTCTGTGTACCATGGAACCATATAGGCTCTGCGGGCAGGGAGAAGGCGCCTAGGTGCGATCGTGTCAACCACCCAGGGCATCTCCTTGTACCACAAAGCGACCTGGGCTTCAGCAGGAGCACCGACCATATCAGCTGGAAACTCCCCTAGAGCATTCAGGAATCCTTCAGGATCCATAAGTCTCTGGGGTTGGATCATTTTAATTGATCCCTCTCCCCTGCAGAGGACAGTAGCGGCAGAGAGTCTAAACTTTACCAGGAAATGACCATGGGGTCAAAGATAAACCCATCACCTCCAGACCACCATCCCCCCATCCCATTGAGAATACTAGGTCAAGTGTATGGCCTTTCTCATGAGTTGGGCCGATGACATGTTGATACAGCCCCATGGTTGTTATGGCGGCCATTAAGTCCTGAGCCGCCCCTGTTAAGGTGGCCTCAGCATGGAGGTTGAGGTCCCCCAGTACCAAAAGTCTGGGGGTCCTCACCACCAGGTCTGAGATCACCTCCATCAGCTCAGATAGGGAGACTGTTGGTAAGCAGCAGGGTGGGCGGTACACCAACAGAATCCCCAGTCTGTCTCTTGAGCCCAACACACAATACAGGCCCTCAAGACCATTTCCCAAGGGGACAGGGAGTTCGGAAAAGTGGAAGGAATCCTTGTAGTTGGACTAAGTACCCAGCGGGATACAACTGAGATAGAGGAACTCCTCCTTCTTCTCCCACCCAGGTCTCAGTAATACATGCCAGGTCAGCCCCCTCATCCAAAATTAAATCGTGGATGAGGGCAGTCTTATTTTTTGCCAACCTGGCATTTACCAACAGTACCATGTGGCCCAGGGGGTGGCTGATACGGTCACCTAGTACCACTTGGCTGGGAGTAGAGCTAGAAAGGGGGATAGGTGTAAGGTATCTAACCTCCTTTCTCCTACACGGGCATGCTCTACTTCCACCGCCATATCTTCCCCTGCCATATATAATCTCTATTGGTTGCCCCAGAGACCCCCCAAGCCTTCCTATTCCCCAATTTATTCCCCAGCCAGTTCCCTCAGGGAAGCTGGCAGCGGGCTAGCAGCCCAGCCACAGCCACACTGTCTTTCACCCAGTGCCTGTGGACAGCAGATGTTATCCAGCTCCCCCAAACACAGGAATGCTGGTCCAGTAGGGCCCTGAAAGCAGCTCTGGCTTATAAGCCTCTTCTCCCCCTGAGCCAGGTGGCTGATGTTGAGGAAGGGGTGGGGCAGCCAAGAGTAGCAAGGGCACAGTCCTGCAAGGCAGAGGGAGACTGAGCCAGGCTCCCTCAAAAAAGCTGGCAGCCGGCAGCAGCCCAGCCACAGCCACACTGTCTCTCACCCAGTGTCTGTGGATGGCAGATGTTATCCGGCTTCCCCGAATGCAGGAATGCGTTTAACTGGTCCAGGTAGTCCTAGACCTTGCTGTACGGGGGAAGGTATTGTTTTCCTTGGAAATGGATGAACGTGAAAATAGCCAGCATCATATCAAATGCTGAACTCCAAAACATTGAAGTCTAACTCCTGGAAACAAGGAAGGGACACCTAATGTTAGCCTCCAAGATGAACTCTTGTGGAAATATATTGTGAGGCAAGAATGGCAGAGAGCCCCGAGGCTGTAAAAAAACTTGCTAACTGCATCAGAAGAAGCTGGACAAAACCATAAAATACTTTACAAGATCTTTCTTCTCCTGTGAACTTTAACTAGGGATGTTGTTATATTTCAGTCAAAAGAAATAGGCGCCCAAATTGTATAGAACCTCTAGCTCAAGAGTGGAGAATTGTTGGAGCTCCAGATGTTTTGGATTCCACATTCCCTACAATCTTTTACCATCCTGGCTAGGAATTCTGGGAGTTTAAGGGGAAAATGTCTGGAGGAGCAAAGGTTCCATACTTCTGCTTCAAAGCAATATTGCACTTATGTGTGTCTTCACTTCTTTAAATGAGTCATCTGTCTAGAGCAGGGGTCCCCAACCCCCTGTCCGCGGCCCAGTGGCGGTCCATGGGCTTCCTGGAGCTGGGCCGCAGAGATGGATCTCTGCTCCCACCCGCCCGCCCAGCGGGCGTGTCACGCTCGCGGGTGGGTGTGTCGCGCTCACGGGTGGGCGTGGCGACACGCCCCTCCAAGAGCATGACGTGCCCACCTGCGAGCGTGGGGGTGCCCCCGCCCCCCCCCCCCACACAAGGAGCCCACACCCCCCAACCGGTCCGCAGTCCCAAAAAGGTTGGGGACCGCTGGTCTAGAGGGCTTCTGATGCCACCTCAGTTTGTGCCTTCTGCCCCCTCCACTCTTTCCTGTTGTCTCACATTCTAGTTCTGAAGCTGTCTGGAAGATTTGTCCCAGATGAATCAAGAGCCACTGTGGTGATAATTTAAGTCTTTGTTTTGGACAAGGGATGCCAGGTTTGAATCTTTGCATAGTAATGGTGTCCCTAAGCTAGGTGCAATTTCTATGCCTCATCAACCTCACAGGGCTCTTGTGAGGATAAATCAAAATATGGCTGTGAGCTTGTCTCAAGGCTTCTGGGACCTACTCTAATAACAAAGTCTACTATTTGTAGCCAAATACAAAATAATGTCTGCACATGGAAACAGTCAAATACAAATGGTGGCTCAGTTGGGAGATAGAGCAACACCAATTGCTTTCTTACTGCACTTGATCAGCCAAACACATACATTTAGACATATGCTTCTCAATAGACCAGGGATTCTGTCAACCTTAATATTACCAATAGAGAACCATTCTGCTATTCTTGTTTTAAAAAGGTGAGAATCAGAAATTTTGCCAATCTTCTGTAAATCATCTAAGGACTATCAGTTCATCCCGATCCATTTGTTGCCTGCTACCTTCTTATCGTCCTAGTGTTGTTAGACAAAGTTGACCTCATGTTATTGGACATCTGGCACTCAAAATATTAGACTGATGTTCCCATCAGCCCTAGCCATCATGGTCTATGATTGTAAAAGAACATCTAGAGGGTCACATTTCACACTCCTGTTCAAGGAAGGGCAGGATATAGATGTGCTATTGATAAATGCAAACCAAATAACATGTTAGTGGGGAGGGGGATACATATCCTTTTTTTCATGTAATTAGATGAGCCAATCTGAAACACAGTGCTGTCCACAGGTGGTGATACAAGCCCACATGACCATCCAAGCCAAAAATGTAAGATAAAACATAGTGGTGGTAGAAGAAATATCAATAAAGCTTATTAATTAGTTCTGGCACTGTGTCCAACTACCAGTCTCGAGGTAGCCAGCTCAGCCGGCCCTCCACCCTAAAACTGGTGCTGTTGAATGCCAGGTCTGTGTCCAACAAATCCCAGCTTATTCAAGATCTCATTCTGGAGGAGGACGCAGACCTGGCATGCATAACCGAGACCTGGATGGGCGGGGAAGGGGGGGTTCCCCTGACCCTAGCCTGTCCGTCTGGTTATGCGGTCCAGCACCAGGGTAGATTGGAGGGGCGGGGGGGGGGAGTAGCCATTGTTTATAGAAATACTCTTGAGGTTACTAGGCGCTCCAAGGTGGTAAAGCCAGGTCTGGAGGCCCTCCACGTGTTTGTTGGGGCCAGGGATGGTATTGGGATCTTGCTGGGTTACCGCGCTCCCCGCGACCCAGCCACCTCCCTACCGGAGCTGGCGGACTTTGTCTCCGCGGCACTGTTGGCGTCCCCGAGGCTTTTGGTCTTGGGTGACTTCAACATCCATGCGGGGGCAGAGGTTTCCGGTCCAGCTCTTGAGTTCTTGGAAACCATGGCTTCCTTGGACATGTCCCAACACGTTAACGGTCCCACACATACGGGCGGCCATATGCTAGACCTGGTATTTTCCACTGAACGGAGCGAGTGTGGTCTGATGGTGACTGACCTGGTGTCAGTCCCCTTGTCATGGTCAGATCACCACCTAATAAAATGTAACCTCTCAGTGGCACTCCCTCCCCGCAGGGAGCATGGACCTATTTTGATGGTCCGCCCTCGAAGGTTACTGGATCCATTGAGATTCCAGGATACCATGAGAGGGATTCCAGCTGAGCTGTGTGGCGCTCCTGTCGAAGCTCTGGTTGACGGATGGCTTGCCGCCGCCACTAGGGCTGTAGACACGATCGCTCCTAAACGCCCTCTCAGGAGCAGAGCTCGGCCAGGTGCCTGGTATAACCAGGACCTACGAGCAATGAAGCGAAATAGGAGATGGCTAGAGTGCATTTGGAAAGAGAAACCGACGGGTTATAATAAGAAAGCTGTCAGGATCGCAACTAACCGTTACCTGGCTAAGGTAAGGGCTGCCAGACGATCACACATCGCTGACCAGATAAGCGATGCTTCTAATCAGCAGGCGGAACTCTTCCGTATAGTTCGCGATCTATCCGGAATTGGTCTGGGTGATGGGCCTCCCATTAATATCTCACCTGACCAATTTGCAGCATTTTTTAAATCAAAAGTGGAGGCCATCCGCCGGGACCTCTCTCCTTTTTTAAATACAGTGGATCGAGCAGAGATGTCCAGCGCTCCGCCCTGCCCGGTGACTCTTGAATTCTTTCAGCCTGTGACGCCAGACCTGGTGGACAAAGTGCTTGATCGCTGTCGGGCCACCACCCTTGCCCGGCCTGGCTAATCAAAGCAGCCAGGCCTGTAACAACGGAATGGGCCACAGCAATAATTAATGGGTCTCTCCAAGAGGGCAAGGTTCCTCTTGCCCTCAAGGAGACACTCATTAGGCCCATAAGGAAGAAACCAAATTTGGCGGCGGATGATATTGGAAATTATAGGCCCGTCGCCAGTGTTTCTTTCCTTAGCAAAGTGGTGGAGAGGGTGGTGGCAGACCAACTTCAGACACTTTTGGACGAAACCAATGCCCTGGACCCATTTCAGTCGGGCTTCAGGCCGCGTTATGGCACAGAAACGGCACTGGTCGCACTGTTGGATGACCTGTTGAGGGAGGCCGACAGGGGCAACATGTCCTTGTTGGTCCTCCTCGATATCTCAGCCGCCTTTGATACCGTCGACCACGGTGTCCTCCTGGGGAGGCTCTCCGAGTTGGGAATCGGTGGCCTGGCGCTTGCCTGGCTCCGATCCTTCTTGGAGGACCGTCCCCAGAGAGTACAGCTTGGGGAGAATGCTTCGGCCCCATGGAGTCTCAGTTGTGGGGTTCCGCAGGGGTCGATCATCTCCCCAATGCTGTTTAATATCTATATGAGGCCGCTGGGTGGGGTCATCAGGGGGTGTGGTGCTTCGTGCCATCAGTACGCTGATGACACCCAGCTCTACATCTCCTTTTCATCTACTTCAGTGGATGCCGTTCTGTCCCTTCAGCGCTGCCTGGAGGCTGTACTGCAATGGATGCAGTTGAATGGGTTGAGGCTGAACCCAGACAAGATGGAGGTCTTGAGGGTGGGAGGTCCCTCCATCGGCGGTTTGGGCGACTCCCTTTCTTTTGGGGGGACGGCCCTTACCACAAAGAGTGAGGTTCGCAGCTTGGGGATACATCTGGACCCGGCGCTTACCATGGAAACCCAGGTGGCGTCCGTGGCCTGTTCCGCCTATTTCCATCTATGGCGGATTGCCCAGCTGCGACCATATCTTGATGGGGAGGCCCTCACTACTCTTGTCCATGCGCTCGTAATCTCGAGATTAGACCATTGTAATGCGCTCTACGTGGGGCTGCCTTTGAGATTGATGCGGAAACTTCAAATGGTGCAGAATGCGGCAGCCAGGCTTCTTAGTGGGGTGAGGAAATTTCAGCATATCTCTCCCACTCTGGCTGCCTTGCATTGGCTGCCCATTCGTTCCGCATTGACTTCAAAGTGTTAATGATGACGTATAAAGCCCTAAACGGTTTGGGACCTCGATACTTGGCAGATCGTCTTCTCCCACCTAGATCTACCCGAATCACCCGGAATAGCCAGCAGGGACGGCTGAGGGGCCTAACGCTGAGAGAGGCCCGGAAAGAAAGAACAAGAAACCGGGCCTTCTCGGCAGTGCCCCCTCGGCTATGGAACAGCCTCCCAACTGAAATTCGTCTGGCACCCTCGCTGGGCGTTTTTAAAACTCATTTGAAAACTTGGTTTTTCAGGCAGGCCTTCCCTCCAGTCAATAACTGATCTTTACTCTTATCATCTTGGTACTGATTTAATTTAATATAAGTGTTAAAATTATGATGTTTTAAATCTTTTATGTCTTATGATGTTTTTATTATGTATGTAAGCCGCCCCGAGTAGACTTTGTCTAGGGGGGCGGGGTAAAAATCTAATAAAGATAAAGATAAGATAAAGAGATTAACCATTAGTAACATAATAAAGGGATTCCCAGTGTGGTGTAACGGATAGAGTAATGAATTAGGACTTTGGTGAACAGAGTTTGAATCCCCACTTGGCCATGGAAACTCATGGTGTGTGTGTGTGTGTGTGTGTGTGTGTGTAACAGGTAAAACCACTCCTTAAGTATCCCAGGTACCTAGAAATCCCTATTAGGGTTGCTATAAGTCATTTCTGACTTAATTGCACAGATCACAACGTAATAAAGAGCATATGGACCCCTTTGGCTTACACCTACATTGATTGAGGCTACATTATATGCAGCTGAGGTGGATTTACTCAAGAAAGCATATCTGTTAAACAAGTACACAGAATTGTCTTTCTGCTGAGTTGCTTGAATTTCATGGGGGAAAAAATCCCCACACCTACTGCAGCTCTCACGTCTTAATATCCAATATTTTTTTTTCAATAGGGGTTTCCCTATTCTACAGGTAGGGAATTGAGGTTGAGTGACACACATAAGATCACACATGTTGTGGACAGGATGGGCCCTACCATTAGGCAAAATGAGGCAGTTGCCTATTGTGACAGTGCTAGGAAGCAGCAATGACAGTCCCCCAACTATTACTCCTGAGTCCACTGACCAGTCCTTTTTTTTCGAGTTCAGAGATATGTGTGCTATATAACCTGTCTTTCACCCCATAAACTAGCTTTTCTGGCAGTGAGTATGATAGAAGACCTTATCCAATTATTATGTTCAGCTAAAAGTCCAGGTAGCTTTTGAACTTAGAATAGAAGGGGACACAGTGGTTTCCTTTGGCTCAATTAGCCAATTGTCTTGGACTAGCCGCAATTGTAGATTTGTGAGGGGAACTAGAACCCAGAGCTCCCAGAGCTAATGACACAAAGTCCTATGGTGACTGTCATGCTAACAACAAAGTGTCTTGTGGAACCTGAAATGTTAATAGATTCATTAGTATGAACTTTCATGGATTGTATTTTATGTCCCTGTTGCTGTGGAGTAATATTATGATTCCCTCTGGAAGTTAGAAGAGAACTTTTAAATCACCACACTGCCACAATTTAAAAGTGTTTGAAAATCCACTAGGTCACCCCATTTATTTTAATTTACATAGCTTTATATTTTCATGTGGCGATCACCCTGCTTTGGCTCATGCAGGAGATTATTTGCATGTACCAATGGGAGCTGTTGGGAGGCGGAGCCAGAGAAACTAGAAGGGAGGGGTGAGTCAGAGTCTGGGAAGTTCAGTCAGTGATGAGAGTCTGAAGGAGAAGTTAGTCTGTGGTACTTAGAGAGTGTGGCAGAGTTAGGAGTTAAGAGTGTGGAACTTATAGAGAGCTAAGAGAGTTAAGAGTGAAACAAGTTATTACTAATCTAATGAATACATTAAAGTCTGTGAAGAACCTGTTTAAGTGAACTGTAATCAATAAACCTGTGTTGTTCAACTTTATACTCAGCTTGGACCTCAATCTTTCTAATTAAAGGGTGTTAACAGAGGTCAACTGGTGGCAGCAGAAAGGAGAGAACGTTGTGGGCCTCAGGCTAGTGAAACAACCCGAGGACGTAGTGGCTCGTCACAGTTCTTCTACAGAGAGATGTAAAACCTCTGTAAATAAATGTTTTCCTACATGAAGCTTTCAAAAAATTTAAAGGAATTCAAGAAACAAGGGTCCCTTTGCGAAAGCTCTGATACTTTTCCTAGACAAAGCCCTGCCTTTGTGTATACTTAATAATTCCTGTTAGTTTTTTACCTGTGGTTTGGATGTGAGGTAGCACCAAGCTATGGCTTAGTGTTATGTGCACAAGCCAGAGCAAGTTTTGGGCTTGCACACTCTCCCTTCTCTTTCCTCCTCTGGTGTGCTCTAAAAGAAGAAAGCCAAAGCATCTGTAGAGAACTCCCATTTTACATTGTAAAATGTCACTGTGAAAATGCTTAGGAAGCTCAGTGAGGGTGGCATGTGGTTTAAGCAATGAGGTGCCTTTCTTGAACCTGCACATGAGTAATGCATGTGAGTAACTGCATGGTTTCTCCCCCACTTCCGTGATGGAAGCCTTAGACTTTTTTTTCCATTTCAGGTTAATTCAGAATTCTACACTGGCTGGTTGGATCACTGGGGTCATAAACATTTTACTGTACCATCATCAATTGTAGCTAAAAGTCTTAATGAGATCCTCGCAAGTGGTGCGAATGTTAACATGTACGTTCATCAGCATCTGTTCAAATGAGACCACAACCATTTCTGGTGCAGTATCCTTGAGTGTTTATGTGCTTCCTCTTTTCAGGTACATGTTCATAGGAGGGACTAATTTTGGCTATTGGAATGGTAAGAACTCTATGTGTAGTTGGCTTAACTAACTTACTTAACATTCAAGTAAGCAGTTTTAATGCTTTAAATATTATGACTGTTTCTGTTAGGAAGAAGGGGAAAGCATATGAGAATAATTCTGAAGCAGGTAGAAATAAGGTGCTATTACTCTCTGAAACTGAGGACAAAGGTAGTATCAGTTGAAACTGGTGTTAAATGCAGAAGCATTACTACTTGCTGGGAAACTGTGGTGTGAAGTTGAGCATTCAGGGATACAGCATGAGACAAACAAAGCATAGGAACAGTGAGAGAAGCTAGTTCCATATTTCATGCCAGGATGATTGAGGGAGAACTAGAAATTCATATTAATACCAAGGGTTTAGATTTGTCTGGGATACCTGGCATTAGTAATTCCTAGCTGGCCAAGTGCCTGAGGAGGGGAAATGCTTCAGGTTAGAATGCTTTCCTTAGGTTATTATTGTGTGTTCTTACAGTGAAAGAGATAGCTTTGTACATTGTTGAAAGAGCAGGTGTTGTGGTCTGTGGAGCCCCTTATGAATCACAAGTATGAAGTTCCCTAAATCTCTGTATTTTTTAAGCTAGTTAACAAAGATGTTCAGAATAGAGAGAGAACAATTTAAAATCTATGAGATATTGTACTATTTATATTCCTTCCTTATAGGAGCAAATATGCCTTATTTGGCACAGCCTACTAGCTATGATTATGATGCCCCACTGAGTGAAGCAGGAGATCTCACAGAGAAGTATTTTGCTATCAGGGAAGTCATTAGCATGGTGAGTTCCATCTAAAGCATTTTTGGTGTATCTTGTCTTGTACTAATCTTGGTTTTCAATATACAGTGGAATTGAAAAACTGCTGCTAGGTGCCTCTGAGCTCTGTTGCAGTATGTTTCAGTTGAGCAAAATTACTCAGACGCGAAACTCAGAAGTAACTAGGTACAATAACTAGTTGTTCGTAATTAATTTTTCTCAATAACAAAGGTGTAACTAAGTTATATTATGATTGTAACATAATGGCTGAAATCCTGTTGCTTAGCACAGTAAGTCACAATAGCATAGGCCCATTGAATCTGGGGGGATCTGGTGAGTCAACTCCTCCTTAAGTTCCATTGATTCAAATAGGCCAACTCTAGTTGCGACTTATGCTAAAATAAGGGCGTGGTTACACTGCTTATTTGTATTGGTTTCAGCTCCAATGTATGTCCTTCTCCCCCTGTATAAAAGCAGCATCTTATGGTAAGTGTCAATGTTACTATTTGTATCGGTTTAAGCTCCAATGTATTTTAAATTGATTTACAGTCACATAGTTTTTGTATCGCTGTGAACGTTCACTTTGAAAATTATTACTCTGATAAAACTGCTTTGGGAAATGACACATGAAGTTTTAAATTGTTTCATCAACCAGCATGTTTGCATACCATGTTTTCAATGTTGTGTAATATTTCTTCGGTTAAATTTGGTTAAAGGATGTCAAATTAAAAAGCCCCGGTGGCCTCTTCAAAAAGACTCAGTTTGCAGTCAAAAGGAAGCAGGCTTCACTGTGCATCGTTTAGCCAGGATTTTTAAAATCTATTTTAATTATGCAAAACAACAGCAGTTCCTGTTGTCAGTGTAACTGTGTCCTGAGTAAGTAACTAAAGTAGTAAGTAACTAAAGTAAGTAACTAAAGTAAGTAAGTAACTAAAGTAAGCCCTTTGAAGCAAGGGAACTTACAGAGGGCTAGACTCACTAAATCACCATTGATTCAGTGGGCCTACTGTAGTGCCATTTATAACACTAAGCAACAGGATTTGGGCCATTGTGGTGTATAATTCTTAGTAATATAAGTCAGTTTGATCAGACTTAGGTGTCCGCAATAAATTGTTTTATGCATGTTTGCCTTCAGTGTTGCTGGGGTTAGTTTGGAAATGTGGCATTGTCCACATCTTCTTTCACTGGGGGGCTGAGACAGATTTCTAGGCCTGCTTCCAAGCCATCTTTGCCCCGGCCATCATTCTGTATGTATTCTTGGTTTTGCTTAAACCAAGTAACCAAAATTATTCAAATGGTGTAGACCAGAGGTCCCTAACCCCCGGTCCGCAGCCCGGTGCCAGTCCGTGGCCTGAGCCGGACCGGGCCGCGGAGAGAGACCTCCCACCCCACCCCCGCACACACTCCCTCCCTCCCAGCCTGTTTGCGCCTGCGTGCGAGCGCCCGCACGAGCGCTGCGCCGCCCTCTGCACATGCGCATGGGCATGTGTGGGCCCGCGCGAGAGTGCGCACGCTCCTTCACTCATGCTCACGAGCACAGGGGGGTGCCCCGCCTTCCCCACGGGGCTAAAAAGGTTGGGGACCGCTGGTGTAGACAATTGTGGAAAATCTAGAGTCTGAAAGAGCATTTCACTGAATGTTTTAATCTTTTGTTTTCGTGATATTGGTTGCCTAGACAGCTTGGTTCTCAGCATTACTATATCTGTGGGTTGTCAAATAAATCTGCAACTCTGTAAATCCAGTTATCATAACATGTCTTGTAGCAAAGAACTTTTTCTGGTAGATAGATTGGATCATGAGGCATGAATGAGCCAAGTGATAAGCTGGGTGGAACAAACTTGGCATTCCACTTCTGTCACGTTCCAAGTCTCTCTGTTAAAATAACAGTTGTGATATTTTGAGTGCCTGTTTTTTAATCGCCAGTGTTAATAATATTATAGTTGTCATTTCCTGCATCTTATTTCCATACTGTTTGCCCTCCACAACATTCTACACTATGCCATGCTATGCCATGCTCTGCTACACACATGCACACATGCACGTCTATCTATCTATCTATCTATCTATCTATCTATCTATCTATCTCTGTGTGTGTTACGTATATGTATATGTGTGTGTGTGTGTGTGTGTGTGTGTGTGTGTGTGTGTGTGTGTGTGTGTGTGTGTGTGTGTGTGTGTGGAGCTGTAAGATGGTTCATGCATCTGAGAAATAAATTGTATTCCCCAAAATTTATGCTAAAATAAATCTGTTAGGCTTCAAGGTGTCACAGCACTCTTTATAGATTGAAGTGATGTTGTTATCTCCTTTTTTGCATGAGAATATGGGCAATGAATGGCAAAGACTGTCATTTTGTTGTTGTGTTGTTGTCTTAGTACAAGGAAATACCAGAAGGCCCTGTACCTCCAACAACCCCCAAATTTGCTTATGGAGACATTCCTTTGGTTAAGGTAAATGAACATTATTTTGCAGTAGATGAATTTGATTGGGCATACAGTGTGTGGTTCTGCCTTATCATTGGTAAGGGCTAGTTTTCACAAAACATAGAAGTACCAATTTACTTTATCAGCAAATTGTAAATATTGTAGAACTCTGTGAAGATCTGATTTTTTGAGCTTAGAATGGGCATCTGTAGCTTTGTCAATTAAACTGAGTAAATTCATTAAGATTTTTTTCTGGTGAGCTTTATAATAAACAGTTGAAAACATTATAAAAGAACTGTACATATTCCATTAGATCATGGATGGGGAAAGTTTGGCATGCAGACCCCAAGGTTGTTTGCAGCCACAGAATTCTTCCCCCACTGAAAATAAATTCTGTTCATGGATCCTAGAAGCCTTCAGGTATAGAAGTTTTCTTGTAAAATGTACTCAAGACCCCTAATCCTTCCAAAACCCATAAAAAGGAATCCAGAAATGTGCTTCCGGGTAACAGCCATCCTTGATAATTTTTTTTATGTTTTGCTCATTTGGGGGATGGTGTGGTCCCTTAAAACATTGCTTAATGGACTTTCTAAAGTTGTCTATCCCTGCATTAGATGTTGCAATGTCAATGTCTTTAAAATAGTTCTTGAAAGAGGCACATCTTCTAGATTTTGGAAAGATAAACATGTATGCAAACTGCAAGGATGGTTATAAAGTGCTCAGATTTTTTTTAGCGTATACATTTATTGGATTAACACTCTATGGAACCAACTGGTACTGGATTTTAGCCTAATTCAGAGTATGTGAAATGAGCACTAATATGCAAAATGACTAAATTTTTCCTTTTTCATATATCATATAATACACTATACTTCATATACCAGTATTGATGGAGCTGTTTTTGATTATGAGGATGGTGATTTATTGTAATTATATACTGCTTTTTAAAAATCTTTAAGCAGATCTCTTACCAGGGTAATAATTTTGAAATGCTGTTTTCTTCTGTGTATTCACTTCAGTTACAAATTATAGCTTGTCATTGCTGCATTATAGGTGGGTGCTGTGAGGGAACTTTTAAATGACTTATCACCATCTGGACCAATTAAAAGCATGTACCCTTTAAAATTTGTTCAAGTGAAACAGGTAAGCATGTGTTCTAGAAGAGTGTTGAGTCAGCATTTTGTACCATTTATTAAATTAATATGTTAGGTATAATAATTCATCTAAATAAAAACTGATTATTTTACATCACTTGTGAATTTGGCTCATTGTTTCATCCTGCACTATAGTTTTTTTTTCAGTCAAGGTTGTAAATACATTGGGAAGACCTGGTTCTGTTGTATCCTCTGTGTCCTCCACAAAGAGTGAGAGATTAAACTCTGATAAGCATAGCTTTTGGATGGACTGAAGGGAGAAATACGGAACTGGAGAGTGTGTTGTTGTTGCAGAAGGGATTGGTGATGCGAGTGTGAGTGCCTTGAGAACAAGAATAAAGCCCTAAACAGCTTGGGACTGGGATACTTGAGGGAACACTTCTTCCTATATACACCTGACTGATCACTAAGATCTGCTGAAGTGGGACCTCCTCGGTGTCCCACCATGGAGAAGGATCCACTATCTGGAGACATGTCGGGGGCTTTCTCAACTGTACCATCTCAGCTATGGCATGCTCTCTGCTTAGAGGCTTGAATCACACTGACACTAACCTCATTTTAGCACCACGTTAAAACATGATTGTTCACCAAGGCTGTGGAAGTTTTTTTTACTGTTTTTTTTACTGTTCTTGGTTTTAATGTGTGCAATTTTTAAATGGTGTTAAAGTATTCAGTTGTTTTAAATTATTTTTATTGTACTCCACCCTGAGATCTCAGGATATAGGGAAGCAAGCAAGCAAACAAACAAACAAACATTAACGGGCCAAATGAACAAGAATTTGGAGGTTGGGAGACAGGATTCTAATCAGTGTACTTTCCTGGGCCTGGAAGGTAACATTAACTACCAAGAGGGAAGACTAGATATGAGGAATAGACAGTTATCTCAACAGAGAGGCAGAATGAGGCAACCACACCTAGAAGCAGATTTCAGGTGTCATAAAAGGGCAGAAAATTGTTAGTTATTTTATTTACACTTCATCTTCTGTAAAGAGGATCAAACAACAAGAAGTTTATATGCAAAGTACCCTCTACCTGTATCATTGTCTTATATTACTTCATTAGATAAACCTTTGCAGTGCCACCTTTATGGTTAGATAAACATGAACACAAAAACTGAAAATGAAACTATTTTCACTTAAATTACTGTGTGGAAATATGGCTGCACAGGGGATGAACAAAATAATTGAACATTATGCACCTGTTGGCCAGAATTCCATTGGAGATTTCAGTATAAGTGTAACTGTATATAATTGTGGTAATGGATTGCTTCTAATTAATGAGTTGCTGCTCTCATCCCTAGTTAAGTGACCAGGAATGCAATTTGCATCTTATTAATTAGTGGCAATTTGCCACAATGATTTACACATATATAATAGTGTAAATTCCCAGTAAGATTCTGGCTAATGTTTCTACTTTTGTTAACCTGAATTCTTAAAACCAGCATATTTTACTACGTAGTGTATGAAATATTTATATTAAAGTTGGGAATGTTCTGTTCTCTGTTTTCTCATTTGATTCTGATTTGTCAGAGCAATTTTTTCTCCACCTGGCATTCTCCTCTCTTTTTTCTTCCAGTACTTTGGGTTTGTGTTGTATAGAACAAAGTTACCAAGAAACTGTAGTGAGGAAACTCCACTCTCTTCAATGTTTGACGGAATTCATGATCGTGCTTATGTCTCTGTGGATGGGGTAAGGGTCGAGATGTCAGAACCTCCAGTTTTCTTGCTCTTATAACTGGGAGCCGTTTTGCTCTGCTTGGCTTTTCTCCTCCAGACATTTTGGAGGGCATGACTGATCCACCATTCCCTTGTTGTGGTGCATGTGTTACTCCCACCCACCTCTGTGACCTTGATGAAGAGCAATATATATATATTCCACCTGTCTTCTTCTTGGATAGGGTGGGAAACTGCTGGCCAGCAGTGATTACTCATGTGTCTGCAAGGCCCCATGCCTTCCCCCGAAACCCTGAACTTGTACTGCAGAAAAGTCAGCAATCAGAGATCAAAGCTTGAGTTTCCTACTGCTTAGTGCTTCAGAGATCTTTCAGAGTTTTTCTGAAGCAGCTGAACTGGAAACTGATGGTGGAGGGGACAGGGCTTTAGTGGAATGGAGAAGAGGGCTTCACGAGAGAGGGACATGCCTTTTGATGGCATCCCACTCCCTTGGAGTACCTGAGTGTGGGAATCTGGCCTCCAAATAGCTGCCACCATTTCCACTCTTGTGGCTGGGTCTGGAGAAGGACAGAGTATTGTCATCACAGTTGCACATCTAAATTGCTACAAAAGAAATAACAGGAACAAACCCTAGCTTTCCTCTCAAGCTTGGAGCTAGAGATCATTTCCACACTTGAGTTGTGCTATCATGTTGCTTAGAGAGCCTTAGAAGCACCAATCAGCTGGTGGAGGGACAAAGAATCCTTGTTGCAAATTTAGGAGGATGACAAGGGCTTGCTGTCCTCTTACTGTGCTTCTGAGGGACTTGAAGTGCCTTGGAAATGCAGCATGACTGATCGCTTGGTGCTGCCCTTCTCACTTGGGCCCACCTGGGAGTCAGGGAGGAGAGCCCGCCATTGTCCCTAACCTTGCACTATGTTTTGAAGGTGCGTCACAATGTCAACGACAAGAGACAATATTAATTAGGGGAAGTCAAGGGACGAATGAGAACACAGTATATCAGGAGCATTTGCCAACAAATTAGGACCTAGTAAAGACACTCTCTAGCTTGTGATTCATTCTTTGGTTTCATTTTTTGGTGATTCCATGCAAGTTGCTCACTTTCCCCCTCCATTTCAACTGTATTTTGACCTTTTTGAAAAGAAATATTAGAATACTCAAAAAGTTGTTTTCAATACTTTTCTGACTACACCCGCCAGCCTTATTAGCTTTTCGTCAGCCATTTAAACTTCCTGACCACAGAAGATAGGGAATTCAAGCTTCCTCAGAAATAGTTATTTCTTCTTCACCCAGAAAAAAATCTTGAAAGATGAAAGGTTTACTTTAAATATCACTGTATTCACCTTATTCAAATTATGAGCTAACAGAAATTTGGGCAAAATAAGTTCTTACTAATTTTTTCCTTTGAAGTACAGATATGTCTAAAAACAGAGACCTGCTAAAACATAGAAAAGTAGCTTGTGTTCTGTTCCATTACAGATTCAGATTTTAAGTCTTGCTATTCATGCAGGTACCTCAAGGAGTCCTTGAAAGGAGCATGCTGCTCCAGCTAAACATTACTGGGAATGCTGGAGCATATTTGGATTTATTGGTAGAAAATATGGGCCGAGTCAATTATGGACGATTCAACAATGACTTCAAGGTATACCTCTGCCTGGAATAAATAAGTAGCCAAACGTAACCATCCTGAAGATAACATGGCATTTTAAATGTGTGTGTGCTTGCGGTGTCTGTTCTTACAGGCCCAGTGTGAGGGGAAGACTTTTGACACAGCATGTAGTCCTTTAAAATGCCTAGAAATGGAGTGTGCCATGCCAACACAGCTGTTGATTGGTAATACAGATACAGATGCTACAGATCACATCTGCTTATGTTGAAGATGGTGGGAGGCGGGTTGATGCTTACCAGTGTGTACATTGTGTGATTTGATAGATTACCAACATGTACAGTTACTATTGACGTGCAGTTACCATTGGGCTGTTGGAATCAAAACCTTGGCATACACCATACTGTAGAAGAGGCTGTCTCAAACTATGCCTCTCCTTGGAGGTGTTAGCAGTTGGTTAGATGGTGTGTGGCATCCAGGGGACTATTACAGTGATATAGAGGCATACCTGGCACCTTTCCACATTTACAAATATCTTGAGTTAAGCCAGAACGTATAGTATGGATCTGTGCCCTTCATTCTCTCCTGTTTGTTATACCGTGGAAGACTGTGCTCCCTGAACTCCCACTGTTAATATTGGACAAATGTAAAAGTGGGTGATACATTTTTTTGGACCACTAAAATTTAAACCAATTGCAAGCTTTCAATTCCACTTCTTCAAAAGTCCAGAAATTGATGGTACATGTCTGTGAGAGGTGAGGTAAGCCCTCTTGAGGCTGCTGTCATGAACAAATTTGAAGTCTGGTTTGAATTTTTATACCCCTGCGCTTAGGACCAAAAGGCTGCCAATTACTCTGCTATTGCCCCCCCCCCCCCAAATACTTGAAACATGAAGTTTCTTTTTGGCTTAAGGGGGTGGGGAGAAAGAGCAGAGACATCGCAACTTCTAGTCTCACATAACAGCATGTTCTGCCTCCCCCCAACCATAGCAATAATCAGAAATACTAACTTTTGCCTAGTGTGGGAGCTCTGTACAGTGCACCAAAGGGATTAGACAAAGAAAATTAGCCTATGTAGAAAAAGATGATAGAGAAGGGTTTGCAGTAACATTACAAGCTGTTAGAAAAGAATGCAAAAAGCTTTTTGTAGAAGTTTAGCTTTCAAGTGTTTTGCAGTTCTTCCACAGGATGTGGAAACTTATGCATATGCAACACCGTGCATCATAAAGGTGAGATTAGAATCCTAGATTAATTTATCTCACAACGGATCTCTGAAACTGGAGCTTCAAAAAGGATATGCTCAGGTACTAAGCAGCCAGCTTTTGCACATTTCATAGATCTGCTAAAATACCTTCAGGTGTGAATGTTGGCACGCCTGTGTGCTATCCAAACAAACAAATAAGTCCCTTTTAGAGTCTGTATTTTTGAGTTAAGACTGAACTGTCATTGAATCTAAACTTTGAGAAAATTTGCATAAATTTACTCCTGGACCAGAATCTTTTTGGGGAAATGCAGAAGTGCAACAGGAATCATGCAAGCATCCCCTCTTCCACCCATCAAGCTCTTCTCATACACTGGTTGCAAAATTAGGTGTGAATCTAGTTGTCCAACTGATTTGACCACACTCTGCTAGAGGGGAAGAAACCCTTTGGGTGACTGCACTTCCATTTACGGTTTTTCTTAGTAGGATTCTGCCCCTGCTGTTCTCTTATAATTCCAGTTCTTGTTGAGTAGGCAAAATAGTGGTGGGGGAGGGGACTGTTTTGTGCTCCATGTACTTTGTGTTTTTCTTTTTCCTGAAAATTCACTTGTGCCATTTTTAAGCATTTGAAAAATGCCATTTTGTTTGATGTATTTAAACAATGTTATTTGGGGCCAGCAAGAGGAAATGTGTCTTTTATAGCCTTTGCGTGGACTGTGTTACTTCTTGTTTTACGACACAGTTCTACACCCACGTCTTTGCTATTAACCCTTATTGAACAAGATTTACATTTTTGTTGATGTGTATGATTTTTAGTATAGTGGTTTTAGGTGATAGCAGTATTCTGCATCTGTAGAAGGCTGAGAGCTAGATAGATAATCAGCTGAAAAAGAATTGTTTTACCTTTTTTAAAAAAAAATCCTAAACCTGTTGGAGAAGATCAAGCTCAACACAGCTTTTTCCAGAGGGTTCCGATAGTGTTCTTGTAGTCCTAGAAGAAATCATGGATCCAGATCCAAATTCTGATTATTTTTCTTTTAGTAGAGAAAATGAATTTGAGTTATTTGTTTTTCAAAATGTTGATTTATAATATGGTACTATAATTAAATCCTATCAGGAATAGTGCAAATTAAGACAAGTTCAAACAAGACAAATTCCTGTTAAACAAAGTGATTGCCTGACAAATATTTCCTGAATTTTCTTCATTTTTTTGTTGTATACCAAACACTAATAGCAGTGGATATATTTAAAAGAACAATTTCTGCTCTTCCTTATCTGTTACATTTATGATAAATTTATTTGCAGGGCCTGATATCTAACATAACTCTGGCTGAAGAGACACTCACCGGTTGGGAGATATATCCCCTGGACATTGACAGAGCCGTGGGAGAGGGCCTCAGTCATGATATATCTGGTATCCAGAGTATATCAACCTATCAAGAGCCTTCCTTTTACATCGGCAATTTTTCCATTCCCAGTGGAATCCCTGACTTGCCTCAGGACACCTATATCACATTTCCTGGATGGACGAAAGTGAGTTTTGTTTTCATAAAACATTCAGCCAATTTCTGCTTTTATCATATTGGCCATTGGTTATTTATGCCAGCATAATTGCAGTGGTATAAATCACAGTGGCTAATTGCTTCTAGTTAACGAATCCCTGCTTCTATTCCTGCTTGCATGCCAGTTACGGGACTTGGAACACAACGGGGAATATAAGTGGTAACCCCTTAACTAATGGCAGTTCACCATTGTGATTTATTTCATTGCCCTTATGCTGACATACATAACTAACAGGATGCTGGCCATTTTTGCAGTTAACCAAACATGATTTAAAGGCAGAGTATGAAATCATTAAGTTAGTGTTTGTTGGCTACACTGGTGTTGTTCTCTTCAAGCTTTAATCAGGACTGGAGATAGCTACCTAATAATAGTAATATTTATTAAGCGATGTGACTCAACTGCTGTGGGGCATGCAGTTGATGAAAAACAGCAAAATCATGGCCTAATCAACCTTCAGGTTGATTATCTTAGCAGTCCTAGTTATTACATTCATAATGACCTCACTTGTTGCACAGTCTGAACAATTATACCTTGTGTCTACTTGGGGAGCTTTGAATTTCCTAGTGACCTGGATCTTGTTAATCTTGTTGGCTGGTTCATGTCCAGTGTCTACACTTTCATAGTAGGCTCTTTTGCTCTGCAATACCATTGGTTTCAGTGTGAATTTTATAGAAAGCTGACCTTTTCAGAAAACTTTTCAGATAGGCTTATTGGCGTTTACATGGCTGCTTTATTGTGAATTGTCGATTTATATTATGCTCTTAATACCCTTGCCTGATCAACAACAGATCATTCTAGTTTAGCTTCCTACTTTGCATCGTGGCTAAGCCAGATGCCTGAGGAGATCCACATGCAGGACATTCAGTCAGTAGAGTCCTGCTGTTCCTCAGCAATTCAGAGGCATGTTACTCCTATCTTGATGAAGCTATATAGTCATTGTATTTAATAGCTATTTCCGTGCTTCCAAAATGCCACATCCAGATTGTTAACTGGAACTGGTTACAGGGATCACATAACTCCCCTGTTACAGCAGCTCCATTGGTTGCTGATCGATTTCTGGGCACATCTCAGTGTTGGTTTTTATTTAGAAAGCCCTAAATGACTTGGATCCAAGCTACTTGAAAGACCGCATTTCCCTTTACGGGTCTGCCTGGGTTTTAAAATCATCAAGGGAAGCCTTTCACTCTGTCCTGCCACTCTCACAAGAGAGGGCATTCTCTGCTGCTACTCTCAAGCTGTGGAGCTCCCTCCCATGGGAGGCCAGACTGGTCCCCTCTTTGCTGTCCCACAGGCAGGCAAAGACTTTTCTCTTCAGGCAGGCTTTCTCTGAGTGACTGACTGCCTAAGAGATGGGCTACTGTTTTTGTTTGTTTGGTTTTGCTTTGCAAAAATTCTTCCAGTTTTTATATTGTTGTTTTTAAAAAAATATTGTAAGCCGCCTTGTGTCCTCTTGAGGAGAACGGTGGGATATAAATATTTTAAATAAATTTGTTAGCCTTATTCTCCCTAAAGATGCCTTTTAAATATCTAAGATGGTGAGTATCATCACAGCTTACAGGAACAAATTCCACAGTTTAACAATGCAATCTATGAGGAAACACTTATTGTGTGTCTTAAATCTTCAAACATCTGCTGTTCAGCTTCATCGGATGATCCCAGTTCTATGGTTGTGCAATAATACTATTAAATGGTTTGACTGTCGTTTGAATAGTTTTGTGTGTGTTTTAGTTGCTTTGTGAATAGCAAAGAATACAGCATACCTTAGTACTGAATGCCCCAATCACTACAGCAGTAAGCAGAGTAAACCAGTGCTGCAAAAAGCTTTCCTTTTACTCCTGTGGAAGCAGAGGAGAGAGTATTTGTGTGTTTTGCCTTGCCAAAAGCCACAGCAGAAAATTGTTTTGTTAAGAATGCTTTGAGGTTTGAAGTCTCTTAACACCTTGTGAAAAATGACTGATAATATCTCAGTCTAGTACTGTAGGCCTATAACCAGAATGTTTTTTTAAAAATGTATGGAGGAAATGTTTTGACATGATAATTTGTAAAAGGTTTATGTATGGTTTACAAAGGGAAAGTATGCAGCATAACTTGATCAGGGAACTTAATTTCTCAGTGCTGTTGCCAAGAACATCTCCCATTTTCCTTTGCAATATACATTTTAACTAACTCAAATTTCAAATTTACAAGGCCAAGACTGGCCCAACTTATTTATCGCATCCCTAATTGGATACTGGGATTCAATGCCCAAGTTGAAAAACTTCAGTCTGCCTTTTTAAGGAAACTCTTGAGCCTTCCATCTTAGAATCATAGAATCATAGAACCATCTTGTGTGGGTTTTTCTGCTGTCTATCTGGAACTGGGCATTCAATTAGTTGAATGCAAGGCATGGATTGCGGCCTTTAAAAGGTGGCTATATAGGTAAGCAATAGAGAGAGATAACTACCAGCAGCCCCTGGTAGTTATCTCTCTCTACTGCTTACCTATATCGCCCAATGGTCGAGAGAGATGGAGAAGAAGCTATTTAAGTTAGGTCTTTCAGTAGAAGATGTGTTTAAATCCCTTGTGGTTCAGAGATTACTAGACTTGGACCTACAGCACTTAAGAACTGCAGCTAATGACTTCCGGCTTGACGCTGCGACGAGACAGCAGCAGGAGGACGGAGCTCCATCCCCTGGACTGAATTCCGACCTGTTTGGGACCCCCCAGCATGTTAAAACCACCCCGAAGAGGTGGTGAAATGGGGGAGAAGCCTGTTGATCATTGGGGAACAGCGGTTGCCCGCATTTGATCCAGGAAACTCCCCAATCAACCAGCGGGCGGAAACAAGCAGCAGAACTAGCTTGCTTGCAAGTCGTCAGGAGCCAGGAATGAAGAAGCAATAAATCAGCCAAATTAACATCATGTTACCACTGGGTGAGAAACATTTTTTTTAACTGTATTCATTTACTATCCCTGGACGAGACAATTCCTACAGCAGAAATAGCGTCTCATAGCTCTTCATCACCGATTGAGCTGCGGAGAAGCTGGAGAGAGGAGGAGACGCAGGGAGACACAAAGAAAATAAATTGGACATTAATTGGACATTTAATTATACTTAAAAGAAGGAAGTTCGGTATCAATTTGTCGTTGTAAACCTAAGAATCTTTCTCCTGAAAACACTATGGGAAACAACTCTGGGAAACAAAACCTGTTTGTGCTATGTGTAACAACTATCTAAGGCGCTGGCAAAAGCCTAGAATCAATTACCTTGAACATTTTATGGCTGTTTGGAATTCCCTTTCTCTTTGAAGATGGAACTGAACTACAGACAAATTAACCCTAGAAAGCCTAATATAGCCAAAGTGGAATTTATAAACTGTATCCTGGGTGCTGAACTGGATGGGACCTTGAGCCTTTAGGTGGGGAAAACTCTTTTTGTCTGAGACTGGATTCAAGCTTAATGGAACTGGACTGATTACTTTAAGCATCTGGACAACTTTAACTTGGAAAACAATTTTTTGACAGCTGGAACATAATGACACAACAAGGACAATTTTCGGAGGAAACAAAATCTACCCTTCAAGCAATTTTAGAAATAGTGAGATCCCACAACAAAGAGGCAAAACTATTCAAGGAGCAGTTGAAGAAGAATTATAGTCAACAGGAGACAGGGAATAATGAACAAGGAAATGAGAGGGTGGTGGATGGTGTATGCTAACCAAAAGAGGGGCTGGAGGAAATTAATGGGGAAAACCTAGGAGAAACAATTTTAACCTTGGAGCCGATGAGAGTTTTAAGGGAAGATAAGGGGAGAAAATCAGCAGAATTAATTTAAAATAGCCTGGAAGATCTATTGGAGATAGACCAAGTGTATAAAGATCTATTGGAGATAAATCAGATGCATAAAATGGTTTCAGAGGACACAAAAGAAGGCAGAATGTTTAGAGAGACAGAAACAAAAATTGAAAAAAGACAAATAAGAGAAGGAATTGCTTAGAAAGATTAAAAAGGGAAAAATAGGAAGGTTGCCCTCAATGTTGAAAAGCATGTATATACCTAACTTCTGGAATTGTAAAGGGGCATATCTTATATATTAAAAAAGAGTATTAAATTGAAATAAGGGAGCACTAATCAGGGTAAAGGCATAATATGGTGGTTTTTTAAGGTAAATTGAAGCTAGATATAAGGTTGGGGCAAACAAATAGTACTTAATGAACATGCATTAGATATGATATTGTTATAGACAGGATAGAAAATGTGGAGATAGAAATGGCTAAATAATTATACAAAGAAAATCTGTATAAAATGCTCTAGATAACATCTATTATGTGTTAGGAACTTACTCAGTTATCATTGGTATAAAATACAAAGTTTGTCGGTTAAATCACCTCAAATTATATAGATTTGGAATTGGAATTACTTTTATTAAGTATGTTATTAGAGGATTTTGAGAACATTGTATACTATGAGAGTAATATTATGATAGTAGCAAATATTGTATACTAAAATACATACATGAATGGTTTGAATGTTTGAAAGATGTGTGGAATTTGGGGTGACAATTGGGAAGACACCAAGATGCAAAAAACAAATAATTGTAAGCAACCCATGTAACACGATGTTTGACAAGCACGAATCGAATGTAGATAGATTGAAAAACTAAAAAAAATGTATTTTAAAAAAAGAACTGCAGCTAATAAACGTTGCTCTCCATTGATCTATAGTAAAATTAATAACTACAGACTCTTCATTGCTCCATACCTATATGCATTGTCCATTCCAAAATATAGGAGAGCATTTATGTTAGCTCGCTTTAATGTATTGCCATCAGCTATGGGTGATTTAGGGAAATTCTGTTTAATGACCGAACTTGTCCTTGTGGAAATGGAGAAATTGAATCAGTTGAACATGTTATTTTTCACTGCAGAATGTATGATGATTGCAGAAAGAAGTTAATCTCTCCACCAATAGGTGTCTCTCTGCATGGTAGCCCTAAAGATTTGTTACTGTCCTGTTTAGAGGGTGCGTCCACTTATATTACTAACAGGGTGTCTAAATTTTTATTGATTGCTATGAGAACTAGAGAGAAAATGTTGCAATCACCTTGAAAGAAGGATTCATATACTCCATATAGGAGTTTTCTGTATGTCTTTTTATAATCTTGCTGGTCTGCAACCGTAATAAAGAATGATGATGATGATGATTTTAACTAACTAGAGATATGCAAATGTAAGTTTTTGGACTACAACTCCCAGCCTGCCTGGGTTATCCTGGGAACTGTAGTCCAGAAATACAAATCTGCACATCCTTATACCTAAACATCCCAGACAGTACCCTTCAACTAGTCTTTGGCAATAGTTTGGCTGCTGCTTTGTGAGATCAAGGCAGAACTTACTTTTTCAGACGCCAGCTCCCAGAACCTGCAGCTCCATGAGTATTTTGGAGTTGTGATCCAAAAAAAAAGAGAGAAATCCTTCTAAGTGTTGTCCATGCAGAAGGCAATCTGGTCATTGGAGATTTGTATTTATGTGCTTAAGTCGTCCTGGAACACAATGGTTGGTCTTTCTCCAGAGTGTGTCAGTTATTTAAATACCTCCCAAGTCTTGTGGGATCTGATCCACAGAAATTAATGATTTGATAGAGTTGGGAAGAAGTATATTCAAAAGGTTGTATTGCATAGTTTCCGTATACACCAAGCTTCAAATGTTGATGAAAGGGAATTGATTTGGTGTAGAGGGAGAAGAGCAGAAATAAATACTTGTCTCAGGTTGCATTATTAGCTCTAAAGTCTCTTATTAAGTATAACTAAACTCCTGAGTAGAGCTTGGTGAAGTTACTTTTTGAAAATTACAATTCCCAGAGCTCCCCAAACAGTTGTGCTGTTTAGACTGGTATGCAAATCTCAAATGGATGCTATTACAGTGTCAGGGAATATCCCATGATCCATTGGGGCAAGGAGGCTTTCTTTTCCTTTATTTAATGTCTTCCTGAATCACCATTGATTCATAATAAAATAATAAACCTTGTGTCAGTTCCCTTGTCATGGTCGGATCACCACCTAATAAAATGTAACCTCTCAGTGGCTGTCCCTCCCCGCAGGGAGCAAAGACCTATTTTAATGGTCCGCCCTCGAAGGCTACTGGATCCTATAGGATTCCAGGACTCCATGAGAGGGATTCCGGCTGATCTGACTGGCGCTGCTGTCAAGGCTCTGGTTGATGGCTGGCTTGCTGCCGCCACTAGGGCTGTTGACACGATCGCTCCTAAACGCCCTCTCCGTTGCAGAGCTCGGCCAGCGCCCTGGTTTAACCAGGAGCTGCGAGCTATGAAGCAAAACAGGAGAAGGCTAGAGTGCATTTGGAGACGGAACCCGACGGATTATAATCGGAAAGCTGTCAGGATCGCGACTAACCACTACCTTACTAAGGTGAGGGCTGCTAGTCGAGCTCACTTCGCTGTCCGGATAAGCGAAGCTTCAAATCAGCAGGCGGAACTTTTCCATATAGTTTGCGATCTATCCGGAATTGGTCTGAGTGATGGGTCTCCTACTAGTATTTCACCTGACCAATTTGCAACATTTTTAAAATCTAAAGTGGAGGCCATCCGCCGGGAGCTCTCTCCTTTTTTGAATACAGTAGATCGAGCAGGGACGTCCAGCGCTCCGCCTTGCCCGATGAGACTCAGTCTCTTTCAGCCTGTGATGCCAGATATGGTGGACAAAGCGCTTGACCGCTGTCGTGCCACCACCTCCTCCCTTGACCCTTGCCCAGCCTGGCTAATCAAAGCAGCCAGGCCTACAACAACTGAATGGGCCACGGCAATATTTAATGGGTCTCTCCAGGAGGGAAAGGTTCCCTTTGCCCTCAAGGAGACACTCATTAGGCCCATAAGGAAGAAACCAAGTTTGGCGGCGGACAACATTGGCAATTATAGGCCCGTTGCCAATGTTTCTTTCCTCAGCAAAGTGGTAGAGAGGGTGGTGGCTGACCAGCTTCAGGCTCTTTTGGATGAAACCAATGCCCTGGATCCATTCCAGTCGGGCTTCAGGCTGCGCCACGGCACGGAAACGGCATTGGTCGCCCTGTTTGATGACCTGCTGAGGGAGGCTGACAGGGGCAAAATGTCTTTGTTGGTCCTCCTTGATATCTCAGCCGCCTTCGATACCGTCGACCACGGTATCCTCCTGGGGAGGCTCTCTGAGCTGGGAATCGTTGGTCTGGCGCTTGCCTGGCTCCGATCCTTCTTGGAGGACCGTCCTCAGAGAGTTCAGCTTGGGGAGCATGAGTCGGCCCCGTGGAGCCTCAATTGTGGGGTTCCGCAGGGCTCGATTATCTCCCCAATGCTGTTTAATATCTACATGAGGCCGCTGGGTGGGGTCATCAGGGGGTGTGGGGCTTCGTGCCATCAGTACGCTGATGACACCCAGCTCTACATCTCCTTTTCTCCAACAACAGTGGATGCCGTTCCGTCCCTTCAGCGCTGCCTGGGGGCTGTACTGCAATGGATGCAGGAGAATGGACTGAGGCTGAACCTGGACAAGACGGAGGTCCTGGCGGTGGGTGGCCCCTCCATCGGTGGTTTGGGAAACTCCCTCTCTTTTGGGGGAGTGACTCTCACCGCGAAGAGTGAGGTTCGCAGCTTGGAGGTCCATCTGGATCCGGTGCTCACCATGGAAACCCAGGTGGCGTCAGTGGTCCGCTCCGCCTATTTCCATCTGTGACAGATTGCCCAGCTGCGTCTCTATCTTGATGTGGGAGCGCTCACCACTCTGGTCCATGCGCTTCTAATCTCGAGATTAGACTACTGCAATGCACTCTACATGGGGCTACCTTTGAGATTGATGCGGAAGCTTCAAATGGTGCAGAATGCAGCGGCCAGACTTCTCAGTGGGATGAGAAAATATCAGCATATTTCCCCCACTCTGGCTGCCTTGCATTGGCTGCCCGTTCATTTCCGCATTGATTTCAAAGTGTTAATGTTGACATATAAAGCCCTAAACGGTTTAGGACCTCGATATCTAGCGGAACACCTCCTCCCACCTAGATCTACCCGAACCACTCGTTCTAGCCAGGAAGGGCGGCTGAGGGGCCTAACGCCGAGGGAGGCCCGGAGAGAAAGAACAAGAAACTGGGCCTTCTCGGCAGTGGCCCCTCGCCTTTGGAATAGACTGCCACCGGAGATCTGTCTGGCTCCCTCGCTGGGTGTTTTTAAGAGCAAACTTAAGACCTGTCTCTTTAAGCAGGCTTTCCCTCCTGTCATCACTTGAATATTTTTATTTTTTTCCCCATCTTGAACTATATTATTGTTGTTTTTTATTTTAGTATATTGTTTTTAATCCATTTTTTTATTGTTAGCCGCCCAGAGTAGACTTTGGTCTAGATGGGCGGGGTATAAATTTAATAAATAAATAAATAATAAATAAAAAGAATAAAACAGTCATTTCAAACAAAACAAATAATCTTAGAACTGTAGAGCTGGGAAGGACTCTTATGGATCATCGAGTCCAGACCCTGTCAAGGAGGCACAGTGGGGAAATCTGAAATCAAAGAACAAAGTGAATTATTCAAAGCTTAGCAGGACAGTATATTGTTTACCAGCCAACAGCATAATCCCTTCTAAAGGTTTGTTTCTTTACAGGGACAAGTCTGGATCAATGGCTTTAACTTAGGACGCTACTGGCCAGCCCGTGGTCCTCAGCTAACACTGTTTGTTCCAAGCAACATTCTTGTTTCATCCTCTCCAAACAATATTACACTCCTGGAACTAGAGACGTCTCCCTGTGTCAGTGAGAAATGCATGGTGAAGTTTGTAGACAAACCTGTTCTTAATGCATCTCTTCACTATGAAAGAAGTTCTGAGAAGTTGTTCACTAAAGAATTATGGTTGGGCCATATATGATTATACCGGATTGCTTCTGGATAGCTGCTTCTTTTATTCCACCTGCACTCTCCATTGTGAAAGGAACTAGTGTTTTAAAAATCCAGAAAATAATTAACTGTGGAGACTTTCATCAGATCAGTGGAAGAGATTGAATAGAACTGTCTCTTATCTTTTGAAGGAAAATCATGTCTTTGAGATTTGCGGGGTTGGGGAAGATCTGATTCCATTGGCTGCCAAATTGTTCTACAAACTAATTCATGGAATGTCAGTTTAATAAACTGATGAACCACACAACTACATCAGTTTTTTGTTTTTTGTTGCTAATTCTGAGATATTGCCTTTTTCCTTTTGTAGTCAGATTCACAATGTTCAGATTTAGACCTTGATGAAAAACGCTAAAGACAGGATTCTTGCAAGAAAATAAAGATTAAGGGCTCTTAGAGCAGTCTGATAATCTTGGAACTGCAGAGCTGGAAAGGAGCCTATGGATCATTGAGTTCAGCCCCTGTCAAGGAGGCACAGTGGGGAATCACACTCCCAACCCCACCACTGAGCTATCCAGTCATTTTACCTATCTTTAAAAAGTTAAATATAATGGAATTCAAGATTTAGAATATGTCATGTAAACCTGACATTTTGAATTTGGTTTCAAATGTTTCTGATGTTTACAGCACTGGTGAATACTGGATGGAATCCACTGGTATACTTCCACTGTATCCCACTCTTTCCACCAGAATCAACAACCCTTTCTACTCGTTGCAGTCCCTTCTATACCTAATACACCTGCTAGGAAGAGCTAGGAAACCTTCTGGAACAGGTTGGTGGGCTTTGGTTTGGTTTGTGTCATTTAGCATTTCATTTGTTTCATGCATGGCTGTAATGGGGGGGAGGAAGCCTCTGTTTCACAAGATTTGGATCCTGGCATTATATGTGCCAGGAAAAAGAGGCATGACATAGAATTTTAGCATTGCATATGTGCCTCAATAAAAAAACCACAAAAAGCATGGAAAGAAATGCAAACAGTGTAATCGACATACATTCCAGATGGTTTTTAAAGGTGATTCCAGTGCCTTCCTGCCAATGTGATTATCAAAGAGTATTCTAACATGCCACCGTTTTTTTTCATATGTTTTATCGTTCTAGAATAAACAACTGGCTATAAATGGCTTCTATTGCATGTTGCAACTGAAGCAATGGATGATATTCCACACTGTCATGCCCTGTTGACATTCCAGTATCTGTAAATTAGTGCAAAATTGACAAAATGACAACACGGGTTAGCAGAAGATCTTCCTCACAGATTTTGGCTTCAAGCTGATAGTGAGTTATCTCTTACCATGTAGTCAACACCTTTGCATATTCTTTTAGACACAGGAAGCCTTGTTGTAGTGCAGTCTTGAGGTTGTGATGAAAGACGTGGTCTTATGGATGACACACCTTGCATGGTCAAAAAAAGAATGCACTAAAGCTACTCAGTTTAGTTCTTTGACATGGTGATCGTCAAAATTGGCCTTTCTAAGGAAAACTTGAGCACTTGATACAAAAGCTGCAGACGTCTCCCTGACATCTTTTCCAGTTTATGTCAGGATTACATTAGAAAAGTAGATTTCTAAGCTCCCTGCTCTTGCCTGTGTTTATGGTTGAGGAGACCATATATTGTGATCTTCGTAAATCATTGAAAGTAATTCCATGTTTGTGAATGTTTTTCAGAAACCTTGAAACATATTGTGCATCTCTGTGACTTAACTCTCCTTCCTAGCTGCTCACCCCATGCTGTGAACTTGAATGACTGCTGCTATGAAACCTGCTGGTATATGCTTTTTCCCCTTAATTTGTTGTTGCAGGAAGTTCAGGATAGCTAAAGTGGTGTTTACTCATTTTGGCCTTACAATAACACTGTGATGTTGGCTAGCCTGAGATGGAAGAGTTGTCCAAGATGGTGAGTTCTCAGACTGAGAATTTTTTAAAACTGTAATATCAGGAGTCAGGAACTTTTCTGTCAAGACACACATTTCTTCTTGGGTAACCCACTGAAGCTTCAATGCTGGTGGTGGGTGTGGCCAGAGCCAGAAGTGGACAGGACGTGCAGTGATGCCAACACCATCATGTTGCTTCCTTCTTCCATCTCTGTCTATTTCTATTTTTCCCTTCCTTGTCTCCTCTCATTTACAGAGGTTAGAATCAATCACTTGCAGATAATTTACTGTCTGCTGTTACACTGCTCTGTTAATTTTGTCCTATCCTTTTTTGTTCTATTCCTTTTTACTCTATCTTTCTCTCTCTCTCTCTCTCTCTCACACACACACACACACACACAATGTGGAAGAAGAAATTATCCTGAAATCCTGAAGTCCTGCTGTAGGGAGTGTCTGGACTGCATCATGAAGTTAGTCTGGAACCCCATACTGCTGATTTCTCATACTGCTTTATGCAGCAGCCTAGACACAGTGTTTCAACAGCATTTACCCAGTAAACACAACATTTGCCCATACATACAAGCAGCCTCCATTTGTTTCTGTCTGCACATCCACTGATGTACCTGAAGTGCTGGAGAAGGTATAAGATAGCTTGCCTCTGGAAGTAGATTTGAACCCAAATGCTAATTCTTGATCCACATTTCACAACCATGTTGAGGAAAAGCCGTATCTATCTCAGTGGTAGAGTTCATGGCATATGTGCAAAAGGTCCCAGGTTCAATCTTTGTCATTTCAGGGAGAGCTACGAAGAAGCTTGGAAGACTTGTGCCTGAAAGCCAGGAGAACTGCTTCCAATCAGCATAAGCAATGCTGATCTAGATAGCTTCTGGTGATCTGGATGTGTCACTTAAAAGCATTGTTTTTGGAGATGAAGTGTGGTGTTATGAAAGGATATGATCTGTAATGACTCTTTCATACATACAGTGATTTGATGTTCCTGTAAAGTGAGAAACCGACATTTATTTATTTATTTATTTATTTTTATTTTATTAGATTTCTACCCCACCCATCTAGACCAAAGGTCTACTCTGGGCGGCATTACAAATTTAAAAACAGTTAGACCAATAAACATATACATAAATCCAAGATGGCAAAAATACCAGCTTCCTGTGAGGGAGAACTTGGTCGGTCGGACAGAGAGTAATTGGAAGTCTGAGTACCCCTACTCAGCTGGGTTGAGTCCTGGTGACCTCAGCCAGGGCGTACAACAAACTCCTTCTTACAAGTCTGCCCTAAAAAGATACTTGCTGACCCTTAAGAAAGCTCAGCAGGAAGTTACACATGAGCTTTGTAGTCTTAAGATCTACTAAGCTCAATAAGGTAGGACTCAGTAGCTTAATGTGGCCTTGCTTCCCCCTCAGGGAATAGCTAAGACAGCTTCACTGTTCAAGAGACCAAAAGATTTTATAATTGATCTTTTTATTGAAAAAATATAGATTTACAGAATAAAGTCAGTTTGATGCAAAAGCATAGCAATATAACGTTTTCAAGGCTTGTTACAAATATAATCAGAACAACTAATACTCTTTTAGGTACAAAAACTCTAAAAATCTCTAAAAGCTTCCTTAGGATAGGTACAAGGCTTAGAGCCCCCCTTCTCCTTTTCTTTCTCTCCCTACATCTTTCCCAGTCCTTTCCCTGCACGGGGTAGCAGGCAAAAAGACCTAGAAAAATCTATGGTTCCGTCCTAAAGGAAAATAGGAACAAGATGGAACACTGCACATGGCAAAAGTTCCTTTTTTTCTCTTCTTGGCTCCTCCTGTCTTTCTTCGTCTTCCCACGCTGTCATCCAATCACGGTGTAAGGTGGTAGAAGTATTCTCCTCCTCTTCTTCTCGTGAGAAAGCAGGTGTTGTTTGCCTCGTCTATTCTCTTCTCCGCCATAACAAGTGTCTGGTCTTCTTATCTGGTCCTGGGAGAACTGGCTAAAGGAAAAACATTCTCACAGTCCTCCTGGACAACATTCCCATCATACAAAATCATTCTTCCATAGAACCAATATGGATTCCATTTTACATTGTTCACAACTACATATCCCATCTTCATACATGCTTTAAATCCACGTAATATCAACCATGACAGCGTTTAAGATACAGCAGGAGGGAAAGCCTGCCCAAATAACCAGGTCTTAACTTTACTTCTGAAGACACCCAGAGAGTGAGCCAGGCGGATCTCCACGGGCAAGTTGTTCCAGAGGCGAGGGGCCACTGCCGAGAAGGACCGGTTCCTCGTTCTTCCCTTCCAGATCTCCCTCGGCGTTAGGCCCCTCGGCCATCCGGCCTGGCTGAAACGAGTGACTCTGACAGAACTGGGTGGGAGGAGGCGCTCTGCCAGATATCGAGATCCTAAACCGTTTAGGGCTTTATATGTCATTGTTAGGACTTTGAAATCAACGCGGAAGTGAATGGGCAGCCAATGCAAGGCGGCCAGAGTGGGGGAAATATGGTGGTATCTTTTCACCCCTGTAAGAAGTCTTGCCGCCGTATTCTGCACCATCTGGAGTTTCTGCATCAGTCTCAAAGGCAGCCCCACGTAGAGCGTATTACAGTAGTCTAATCTCGAGACTACGAGCACATGGACCAAAGTGGTGAGTGCCCCCACATCAAGATAGGGACGCAGCTGGGCAATCCGCCGAATATGGAAGTGTACGGAACGGACCACTGACGCCACCTGAGTTTCCATGGTGAGCGCCGGGTCCAGATGTACACCCAAACTGCGAACCTCACTCTTGGTGGTAAGAATCACCCCCCCAAAAGAGAGGGAGTTTCCCAGACCACTGACGTCTGGGTCACCCACCCGAAGGACCTCCGTCTTGCCCGTTTTCAGCCTCAGTCCATTCTCCTGCATCCATTGCTGAATGGCCCCCAGGCAGCGCTCAAGGGACAAAACAGCATCCACTGTTGTTGGAAAAAAAGAGATGTAGAGCTGAGTATCATCTGCATACTGATGACATGAAGCCCCACATCCCCTGATGACCCCCCCATTGGCCTCATATAGATGTTAAACAGCATTGGAGAGATTATCGAGCCCTGCGGAACCCCACAATTGAGGCTCCATGGGGCCAAAAAGCTCTCTCCAATCTGCACTCTCTGGGGATGGTCCTCCAAGAAGGATCAGAGCCAGGCAAAAGCCAGGCCACTAATTCCCAACTTGGAGAGCCTCCCCAGGAGGATACCGTATTGAAGGCAGCTGAGATATCGAGGAGGACCAGCAGAGACATTTTTGCCCCTGTCGGCCTCCCTCAATAGGTCATCAAACAGTGTGACCAATGCCGTTTCCGTGCCGTGGCGCGGCCTGAAGCCCGACTGGAATGGATCCAGGGCATTGGTTTCATCCAGAAGAGCCTGCAACTGGTCCGCCACCACCCTCTCAACTACCTTGCTAAGGAAAGAAACATTGGCGACGGGCCTATAATTGCCAATATCGTCCGCCGCCAAGCTCAGTTTCTTCCTAATGGGCCTAATGAGTCTCTCCTTGAGGGCAAGGGGAACCTTGTCCTCCTGGAGAGACCCATTAATTATCGCCATGGCCCATTCAGATGTTATAGGCCTGACTGCTTTGATTAGTCAGGCCAGGCAAGGGTCAAGGGAGGAGGTGGTGGCACAACAGCAATCAAGCACTCTGTCCACCATGTCTGACGTTACAGATTGAAAGTGGTTAAGTCTCATTGGGCAAGATGGAGCGCTGGACGTCTCTGCTTGATCCACTGTTTTCAAATAGGAGGTAAGATCCCGGCGGATGGCCTCCACTTTTGATTTTAAAAAGGCTGCAACTTGGTCAGGTGAGATGCTAGTGGGAGGCCAGTCACTATGACCAACTCCGGATAGATTGTTGACCGTACGGAAGAGTTCCGCCTGCTGATTGGAAGCTTCGCTTATCCGGACAGCGAAGTAAGATCGACTAGCAGACTTTACCTTAGACTGGTAAAGGTTGGTCATGATCCTGACAGCTATTTGATTGTTTTCCGTCGGGTTCCGCCTCCATATGCGCTCTAGCCTTCTCCTATTTCGCTTCATTGATTGCAGCTCCTTGTTAAACCAGGGCGAAGGGCGATCTCTGTGCCAGACAGGGCGTTTAGGAGGCACAGAGAGAGGGAGAGAGGCGGTTGAGAGGGGAGAAAGGAGGTTGCTTAGTTGAGAGTTAACAACATTGACTGAACTTTTATCACTTGTAACAATAAACAATTTCTACTTGGTTCTTAAATGATATGTTGCCCGGACCTCTGTTATTAATAGTGAATAAAGTTGATGTAATCAACTGGTGGCAGCTGAACAACATGTAGCTTGTGCCTTTGCTTGGTGAAACAACCAAGGGACAGGCGGGAACGTGACAAATTGGTAGCAGCGGTGGGATCTGAAACAATCCAGTATGAAATTGAATTTTCTTGAGTCTGGAGGGAAAAGTTAGAATCTGTGGCGTAAGAAGTGGTTACCCGTTAGAGTCTTATGGAAGACTTAGTTTCGGGGCTTCTGAACCAGGTCTGAGGAATCCCAAGAAGATGTCCTTTTGGCTCTTGTGAGGGAAAAGAACCAGTCCAATTTAATAAGAAATTGTATTGTTTATGCCACCCAAACAAAGTAAAAAGTTGGTTGTTCTTCGTGGTCTCTGTGAATGCACACTAATGGGGTTAATCTGCGCCTGTGCAGAGCAGCCTCGGAACATTCTAGAGCTCAAGCACATGGTGCCGGGACCTCCCACATGCTACTCATAACCCTGCCCCGGCACCAAGTGCCTCAGATCCGTTTCTGCCACCACTGCTGCAGCTTCTCGGCTTCGGAGCTCCCGCATTCGCTTCTTCAAAAAACAAAGAAACTTAAATTTACCTTTGGATCTCCCGGTACTTTCGACTTCGGACTGTTGACGTTCCCTTCAGATCTGTGAGTTGGACAGAAGCGTAAAACTGAGTTATTTTTCGTTCTTTCATTTTCTGCAGTTTTGTTTATGGCTGCTTCAGGCCCTTTCAAACATCCTGCCCGAATAAAATAACGTTATCGGACGGCCATTCCCAGTGCCTATTTTGCCTGAGAGAAGAACACCAGCCAGCCCTTTGTGCCACTTGTAAGAACTTTACCAAGCCTGCGCTTAAGCTAACATTGCAGCGCCTTCGTTCCTTTCTGTGGGAAAAGTCTCTTTGCCCTGCTCGAGACTCAGTTATGGACCCACCGCAGGCTCGCCCCTCTGAGTCTCCCTCAACGGCCGGCAGTTCACCTAAGGCTGCAAAGAAGGCGGCAAAGGCATCTTCCTCGGGCTCGAGGTCGACTGCCTCGGCATCTATACTGAAGCCATCTCCGGCCTCGGTACTGAAGAAGAAGAAGAAGCCATCTCAAAAGCCATCTTGGCCCGTGGCCGAGGCCTTGCCATCGCCTCCGCCTCCGCCTCAATCCCGGCACGACTCGGTATGCCTCAGCATACCGTCGGGATGCTGAGGAAATGCCTCCCCTGAGGCCGGTGACCGCGCCATCGCCACAGCTATGCCTTTCCCCTGACTGGGCAGACACCTCAGCTGAGGTACTGCAGTTGGCACAAGCCAGCCCATGTTCCTTACCAGGCTCGGCGTTGGGTCGGGCGTTGATATTTCTGCCCACCTCCATGTTGTCTGAGACTCCTAGGAAGAGGAAGCAAAAGACCTGTCATATGGTGCCCGCGGCCGAGCCCAAGGCTTATCGGTATCAGCAGCCTCTCCCGGAGGAACACCTTTCCTATCGAGTTTTTCAAAAGGCTCGTTGGTATGACTCCCGTCATTACTATGAGCCCAAAGGCTTCGAACCTGAGCCTCGTCAATATGCGGCACTGTATGAAACTGAGCCTTACTACCAACACCAGCTGGTACCGCGCTATTATGGACAGTATTCACCCTCGCCCTCACACACACACCCTGGTATCGAAGGTGTGCTGAGACCTACCGCTACCCAGAGGAGGACTGGATGATTTTTTGCCTCCTGCTCAGTCGAAGAGGCCTCGTCCAGTGCCAGACTTGGTCCATTGGTCTCAACCGGATTCCGCCTCCGCTCTCCGGCTTCGCCTGTGTTGCCCGTACCAAGACCTGAAAGGGAAGGCAGAGAAGGTCACTGCCTCCCACCTGACACATACTGACCAGAACGGGCTCAAGACGTCCTCTCCCCATCCCCAAACCATGTCCCTGAGGACTTTGACTCGGATGCCTCCGAGGTCAGCGTCCATAAAGACTCTCCGCCGAATGTCCTGACTCCAGGCTTGGATGTGGTGGAGAATCACCCACCCTCTCTGTCTGAGAACTACTCCACCTATTCCCACCTGATCCGCAGGACTGCGAAAGTGATGGACCTGGCCATAGATCAACCAGTGGCAGAGGAGGTGGATAAAGTCTATGAGGATATCACTCAGGACCAGACCCCTTCTCTCCGCCTTGCGTTCATCTCTTCACTCCTGAAGCTCGTCAAGGAGTTGTGGGATAAGCCTTCCACCTCCCACCAGATACCCAGGAGAGTGCAGAATCTGTACAAGACACACGGGACAGTACAGATTTTCTTTCTAAGCATCCCCTGCCGAACTCCTTTGTGGTAGATGCGACACAGAACAGGGCCAGGAACCGTTCGGCATCTCCGCCCAATAACAAAGAAGGAAGGAAGCTGGACATCCTCGGCCATCGAGTCTACTCCTTGGCTTCCTTCTTTTTGAGGGTGGCAAATTATTCTGCAGAGATGGTGGCATACCATTGCCACTTATTGAACACGATGTTGCCAGCCTTACAGGCTGCCCCAGAAGAGCTCAGGGCTTCGGGCCTCACATGTCATCAGGAGGCCATGGCACTGGCGAGGCAGGAGAGAATAGCCACCAGGCATGTAGTGGACACTGTGTCTAAACAGATTGCCACGTTGGTAACCCTGCGCCGTCACGCATGGCTGTGCTCGGCCAGGATTTCGGAGGATGCAAGGTCCGGATCGAAGACCTGCCCTTTGACGGGGTGTTTGACGACAAGACAGATGAGATCCTGGACAACTTGCTAAAGCTCAGAAAGACAGCCAAATCCTATGCCAGCCAGGAAAACCACCCACAGAACACCTGGAGCCGCCCTTACCCTTATAGGCCTTATCCGGACTGCCAAAGGCCACAAGCCTCTGAATTCTCCTCAGGGCCTTTTCGTTAGCAGGCTGGCAGGCACCGCCCTCGCCAACAGGTGCGTCGCCCTGACTATAAGCCCAGACAGGGTCTTTAACTCTTACGGCCCACCAGCAACAGTCAGCACTTCCATTCGTTTGGACCCCTTTCTCCCCACCTGGCAATCCATCACTTCTGACACCTGGGTACTCACGATCATAGCCAAGGGTTACGCCATCGAGTTTAACAGTCCCCCTTCCACGGGGCTGCTCAGGGACACCACACCCTCTCCCCCATTGGCAGACGAGGTAGCCTCCTTGCTTTAGAAGGATGCCATTGTTCGGGTTCACAATTCAGACATCTCACTCAGCTTCCCCCCCCCCCCGATACTTCACTATCCTGAAGAAGGACGGGGGGTTGTGTCCCATCCTGGACCTTCGTCCCTCGAATTCCTATATCACTCCCTGACGTTTCCGGGTGATCTCCCTTGACGACACCGTCCAGATGTTGAGGCGTGGAGACTGGTTCTCAGTCATAGACCTCAAGGATGCCTATTTCCATATCAGCATCCGACCAGAACATTGCCATTATCTAAGATTCTCCATCAAGGGGGTGACTTATGAATTCAAGGCCCTCCCCTTCAGGCTGTCAACTGCCCCACAAGTGTTCACAAAGTGTTTAGCCCCAGTGGCGGCGCATCTGCATTTGCAGGGTGTCACGGTGTTCCCTTACCTGGACGATTGGTTGCTGGTGGCGCTGACCCGCGCCCAATCAGAGTGAGATATAACCTTTACTCTATCCCTTTTGTCTGTCCTTGGCCTCCAGGTCAACCTGGAAAAGTCTACCCTACAGCCCACTCAGTGGGTATCTTACATTGGGGCTGTACGCTTGTGGCCGTGCCTTTCTCCTGGAAGACAGGATAGTGAAGATTCGGCTGATGTTAGCCTCCTTCCTGCCAGGTGCCAAGGTGTTGGCCCACCAAACCCAGCGTCTGCTCGGCCTTATGGCTTCTACCACAGCAGTGGTCCAGCACGCCAGACTCAAGATGAGATCCCTACAGGCCTCGTATCTTTCTCTCTTCAACCCCCTGCTCGACCCCCCATCCAAACTGCTTGTGGTCACCGCCGAGCTGGCATCACAACTGGCATGGTGGAGCTACTGGTCAAACTTGTTGGTCAGAAGATCCTTCGGCCCTCTGGTCCTGAAGGTGCAGGTGACCACGGACACCAGCCCAACAGGCTGGGGGGCACACTCGGAGGACCTGATGGTGCATGGCCTCTGGTTGGCCGCCAAGGTCCGCCTGCACATCAATCACCTGGAGTTGTTGGCGGTCTCCAAGGCCTTTCAGGCATTCGAGCAACTCCTTGTTGGCCGGGTAGTCCAGGTGGCTTCGGACAACACCATGGCAGTCTATTACGTCAACAAGCAAGGTGGCACTCACTCCCTTCCTCTTCTATACCTGGTGGTCCAGCTGTGGGAGTGGTGCTACGCCCGCCATATCTACCCGGTGGTGGTGCATGTGGTGTCAGAGGAGAATACCCTGGCAGACCGGCTCAGCTGACTCCAGTGCTGCAGCCATGAGTGGGCTTTGAACAACGAGGTCTTCAGTTCACTTTGTCGCCAGTGGCGCACCCCACAAGTGGATGTGTTTGCCTCAGTGACCAACAAGAAGTGCGATCGTTATTGCTCGTGAGCAGGAATCGGCCTCCACTCCGAGGGGGACGCATTCATGTCCATTTGGTCCTCCAGTCTCCTGTACATGATCCCGCTGATCCAGAAAGCCATCATCAAAGTCCGCCAGGACACTGTGAACACCATCTTCATCGCCCTGTGGTGGCCTCGCCAACTGTGGTTCTCCACTCTGCATCAGGAGGCGGTAGACTATTTCCGGCTCCCGGCGATGCCCCACCTTCTGTCCCTACATCACAGCAAAACGTTTCACCCAGATCTGGACTCCCTCCATTTGACGGCATGGAGGCTACTCCCACCATAGCCGATGTCCTAAATCGTGCACGGAGGCATTCGACGACATTTACATACACCTACAAATGGAAGGTCTTTTGCACATTTGCATCTGCACACCACTTACCTGCGCAACCCACCTCGCTGGATGCAGTCCTTCAGGTCCTCCATTTCTTCCAGCGTGGACTTTCTCACTCCACTCTCAAGGTTTATATGGCAGCTATAATGGCACATCAGCCGCCCTCCTCGGAGGCAGCAACTCTCTTCCACCATCCCACTCTCAAGCAGTTCCTCCGTGGCTTGAAGAACTTGTGCTCAGCTTACAAGGCCCCGACTCCGCAGTGGTCCCTTCAGCTTGTCCTCAACCGCCTCATGGGTCCTATGTTTGAACCTCTGTCTACCGCATCTGAGCGACTGCTCACCCTGAAAATGGCTTTCCTTCTTGCCATCACTTCCGCATGTCGAGCAGGAGAGCTGGCTGCTCTAAGAGTGGACCCTCCCTTCCTTCAGTTTCACCCGGATAAGGTGACACTCTATCCGGATCTCTCCTTTGTGCCTAAGGTGGCCACCTATTTTCACTTGAACCAGCCGATAGTCCTACTCACTTTTCCCCCTGCAGCCACGTCACATCTGGAACGGTCCCTGCACTCCCTAGACATCAAGCGGGCTCTGTCCTACTACGTCACTCGCTCTGCGTCTTTCCGCACTTCAAATAAGCTGTTCATCTCCTAAGATCACTCAAGGGGGACCCCGGTCACATCCCAGATGATCTCCCGGTGGATAGTTTTGACTATCCATCTGGCGTATGAGCTAGCCCACACACCACTGCTGTGCACTGTGAGGGCCCATTCAACCAGGGCCATGGCATCCTCCACGGCGTTCCTCAGAGGTGTCAGACATCTGTAGAGCAGCTACGTGGGCCACACCTTCTACCTTTGCGTCCCATTATCGCTTGGATGTCCAGGCCAAAGCGGAGACTGCTATTGGTCGCACTCTTCTAGCCTCTGTGCTCTTGTGATGTCCCTCTACCTGGTAAGTCAGCTTGCTAGTCACCCATTAGTGTGCATTCAGAGACCACAAAGAAGAAAAAGAGGTTACTTATCTGTAACTCTGGTTCTTCGAGTGGTCATCTGTGAATTCACACTTCCTGCCCTTCCTCCCTGCTGTCCGTCACATGTGGCTTTTTGCATGCTGGGCAGCGGCGGGCTGTTCCAGGGAACTGAGGCACTCAGTGCCGGGGTGGGGTTATGGGTAGCATGTGGGAGGTCCCGGCACCATGTGCTTGAGCTCTAGAATGTTCCGAGGCTGCTCTGTGCAGGCGCAGATTAACCCCATTAGTGTGAATTCACAGATGACCACTCGAAGAACCAGAGTTACAGGTAAGTAACCTCTTTTTATGGAGACATAGGTTGAGCTCCAAAGTGCTGAGGGAAATGGGAACCCTCAAATCCAAAGTGAAGAAGAAACTGAGGGACCAGTAATAATTGCTTCAGAAGGAGAAAATATCAAAAGCTCACAAGATTTTGAAAAATGGAAACTAGAACAGGAATTTAAACTGAAGGAGTTAGCTATGAAAAACCAATTAGAATTGGAAAAAGAAACCAGAAAAAGGGAATTTGAGCAAGAAAACAGGCAAAGAGAAATGCAGTTCCAAATTGAGATGAAGAAATTGGAAATAGCTGCCCATAATAATAATAATAATAATAATAATAATAATAATAATAATAATAATAATAAATTATTATTATTATTATTATTATTATTATTATTATTATTATTATTATTATTATTATTATTATTATTATTATTATTCCAGTGTGGGAAATCCCTCAAATATCGATCTAAAGAAATTTCCCCAATATCGGAAAAGAGATTCTCCAGAATCTTTCCTGATTTCCTTTGAGAGAGCTTGTTGGGACTTCGGGGTTAAAAATGAATAGAGTATGATAATTTTAAGGTCACAGATAAGGGGAGTTTTACCTGAGATCTATTCACAGATGCCTCTTGAACAAGCTAGAGATTTTGAGGCTTACCTAAAGATGGTGTATTCCCAATTTGGGATTAATTCAGAACATCTCAGGAGAAAATTTCGATCAATTTCAAAAAAACTGAGGAGTCTTTTGCTCAACTTGGGGCACGTTTAACTCAGTATCTTAATAAGTGGCTAGCACAGGAACGGGTCACCTCCTTAGATCAAATGAGAAATATGTTTGGATTAGAACAATTTTATTCAATTTTAACAGGGGAGTTGCGTTATCTTAGGATAAGGATCCTAAAAATGTGCAACAGGCATCTGAATATGCTGATTCTATTAGTGGGATCAAAGATCCTCGATTCTCTGAGGTAAAAATTGATAGAAAGGTTTGGGACGACAGGAAGAGAGCATCCCCATCCAGTAGAAATTACCTCAGTCATACTCAAACTAAGGGAAGCCATTTTAAAGTAAGACCTTCATTCTCAGAGCAAAGTCTACTGAGATCGCATAACCCTGAGGGAAAAGCTACTAAATCCCTTTACTCTGAACATAGGGCAAATAAGCAATGTTATGCTTGTGGTAAAGAAGGACATTTTTGGTCCCAATGTGAAACTCAGAAAAATAGAAATTTCAGTAAGCCTAAAAAAGTATTTTGCCTTCAGCCGTCAGCAGTTGAAGCCTCTAACAGCTGCACTGTTGCTGAGGGAACGGACTTGGCAGAGAGCTCAGAGCTTCCCAAGGGCAGAGTGATACAGTGTTATTTAATCCAGTGTGATCAAGACTTACTGGAAAGCTCTGGAGAAATTATTTTAATCAATGGTAGAAAGTATCTGGGAATTAGGGACTCATGTTCCCAAGTAACTATCTGTCACCCAGACATAATTCCTGAAGAGGACATGTTGGAACAGGAGAGGATCACTCTCAATAGGTTCTGATTCTGTAGCATTGTATTACCATGGGTGGTCTGGTATATGGAAAGTAGCTGTGTCAGATCAAATCCCAGCTTCTTGTCTGATTGGTTTGGATCTCTCAAAGCATGTGCAGAGGTGCATGGTATCCCACTCTCAGGGGAGGCAGATTGTAGCCACTGAGGAAAGCATGGGAATCCCAACCGCTGAAGCTTTCATTGAAAGACCCGGTTTAGGGGAACATCCTGTAATAAGGGAGACTGCTGATTTGGTGCTGATGAAAAATCCTAATAGTTCCTCCTTTATTAAGGAACAAAAGGAAGATAGCACTTTAAATGGTTGCTTTGAAAAAGTTAAGGAGAATCCCATTCCACTGTCCCCTGAACATCCAGAGAGGTATTGTGTGGACCAAGACCTATTGTATAGGGAGGTTTTAATGGCACCTTGTAGGGGTGGAGAAGGGCCCCACAAACAGCTAATTGTCCCTGTTAAATACCGAGAAAAGATTCTGGAAAAAGCACACAAAGATGTATTTGGAGCATACTTGGGTGTCTCTCGCACTAAGCAAAGGGTCACACAGAATTTTTATTGGCCAGGGATGGGGCAGCAAATTAAGCAATATTGCCAAACCTGTGATACTTGCCAGAAGCAAGGTACTGGAAATGACAAAACTAGAGCTAAACTATGCCCATTGCCTGTTATCTCAACCCCTTTCCAACGTTTAGGTCTGGACCTGGTGGGACCCCTACCCAGGGCGACCAGACAAGGAAATAAGTATATTTTATCCATTATTGATTTTGCCACCAGATACCCAGAAGCAGTCCCCCTAAGAAACATAGAGACGGAAACTGGCGGACGCATATGTGCCGAATGGGTTTTGCGTCAGAAATAATAACAGATTTAGGAACTTCCTTTACTTCCAAACTAATGAAGCGACTATGGCAGGTCTGTGGAATTTCCCATGTGATGTCATCTCCTTACCACCCCCAAATGAATGAGTTAGTGGAAAAATTTAATGGAACATTAATGAGAATGATATGTGCATATGTGGCAGAGAACCCAAATGATTGGGATAATTACAACCACTGCTATATGCTTATCGAGAGATTCCCCAAGAAATCACAGGTTTTAGTACTTTTGAACTTTTGTTTGGTCGTAAAGTAAGAGGGCCTTTAGATTTGTTACGACAGAACTGAGAAGATTATAAAGAAAGGGACCCTGAGTCGATTGTAGAATACATGGATAATTTAATGAACACCTTACAAAGTTCCTTAGAGATAGCTGGGGAAAACTTAAAGGGGGCCCAAGGTACACAGAAAAGTTGGTATGATAAAAAAGCCCAAGAAAGAACATTTGGTCCTGAAGAAGAAGTATTAATGTTGAGACCCATAAAAAGAAATAAGTTGCAGTTGGCGTGGATCAGACTGTACACAGTGGTCTCCAAAATGAATGATGTCAATTATATTCTCCAAAGGCTGGTAGATAAAACCCTGTATGGCCTGAGAGAGTTCACTATGGCATACATGCATGACATCGGTATTTTTAGCCAGACCTGTGAGGAACACAAATCCCATCTAGAGGTCATGTTGCAAAAGTTACATGATGCCGGTTTGACAGTGAAAGCAGCTAAATGTCAAATTGGGAACTCTGAAATAAGGTACCTATGGCATCTAGTCAGAGGGGGATGATCAAACCCTTAAATGCAAAGATAGAAGCTATTGATACATCAATCTAGTCACTACACCACTGTGATTGGGTTCTTTGTCAGAAGGGGGCGAGACTTTCTTTTCGGCGGGAAGAAGAGACGGAGACGAAATTGACGGTTTAAACATGTCATCTTTATTCTTGTTAACTCCAGGGTTGTCAATGCAAAAGGGATCCAGTAAACTCAACTCAGGCAATAACCTATAACTCTTAATGTTCATCTCTGTTACGTTTTTCACACTTTTCAATTCTCTTTCTTCCCATGGGGATCTTGTTTGGTCTGACCCCAAGTGGGGTAGCTCAAAGTCGCACAAATCGTCCCGCAACAAGGGTGCTTCACGTAATTCCCCTCCAGATAAGGCAGGTAACTGGTAGTACCAATGTACGTTACCTTCTTCGTCGTGTCTTGAGGACGAGGCACCGCCACCATAGTCCATCCTGTCTTTCCTTTGGACTTGTCTATCTCTCTCAGATTGACAGGATCAGGTAATAGACCCCCTCCGGTTCTGAGATTAGGAAACTCACGAACCAACTCCACCGGTTCATACCTTGGGGAATCTGTCCCTTCCGTCTGGGTACCTTTCTCTCTCTTCACTCTCCCCTCCTCCTCTACTTCCCCCTCCTTTATATTCTCATCCCATCTCCACAAATCTAGCTCCTCCCCTTTTCTGGTTTGTCTAGTCTCTGCCAAGAAGATTTCCACCGCTTTATTATTCCCCACTTCTTTCTCTTCTAACTGAATCAATTCTCCCACTGCACAATTAGTCTTCAACTCCTCTTTGTTCTCCTTTGAGGACGGCGCACTCAGCTGACCTCCTTCACAACCACATTGTGTATTTATGTACATACATGCATACATACATATATAATCTTATTGAATTTAACACATATCTTATGCCAACAACATATAGCGACTGAAACAGAGAACATTCCATGACTGGGGTATGGAATCTTAATAGTTGAGAAAAAAAATCACCTATTTTGTATTTAGAAAAATTGTTTTTAAAGATTGATAACTCACATTTTTTTAAAGAGAACACAAAATAAAGCCATCGGTCTTTTTTTTTTTTCCATAGAGGCAACCAAGGAAGGATGAGAAAGGACAAACAATGCAGTAAAAAAAGTTCTCATTTGCAGACCCAGCTCTCAGGTCAAACTGCATACACAGAGGGATGACCTTGAACCAATCCTACATTCATCTGCCTATTAATTTCTTGGAAGCCTCACATGAAACATGACAAACTCATGTTGTGAGAAAGCCCTCATAGGGCTCTGTGCATCTCAGTGCTTGTGATTTTAATGGAACCTGTGTACAATCATATGTTCATGCAAAAGAACAGAGCCCACCTTTGGTACAGTTAAGAAGCACAACTAGTGGTTATTACTGACTAGGCAGTTCTGGAAATTATACTCCCACCACCACAAAAAAAAAGGCTTTTCTATCTTGGATTCCAAGCCTCCAGATCTGTTGGTAGGAAGGAATAGGATGGGGCAGCCTCATGGCCTCCAGTACTTCTCTGCCAAGTTCAGCAGGTTTGGACAGCCCAGAATCAGCCACTTGTCTAGGCCAGTTGGAGTAGGCATTACTCCTCCCGCTAAAGGCCCCGGGGAGAGGGTGGGAAAATGAAATCGGAAAGAACTGGTAGGGCTTTGGAAGTGGCATATGAATGGCAACTTTGTACCCCTTCCACAGGATTGCTTTGTAAGCCAAAAGTGTACAAAGCCAACATGAGAAAATGAAATGAATTCCAACCATGCAACCTGATTTGAGATTTGAAACACTCCTGGTCACGTGTCAAGGCAATAAAATTAATCAGGTAACATAACAAAAGGAACAAACAAAATTCTATGTTGGTCCCATACATCTCAAATTGTCTTTCAACTCACAGGGGCCAGGGATTTGTCCTTTTAAGCTATCTTATCTCTGATGGAGAAGAAAAATCTCAGGACAGGGAAAGGTGTGACAAACAGATCTTATTGATATGAAAGGCGATTACTGAGTTATTGAGATTATTAGTATCTTGTCAGGTATTTACAGTAATCTAGGGGGAGGATTTCTATGACATGTCATATTTTGTCTGCAACCTATGCTATGGGTGGGTTTGAACATGTTTATGAGTAATCTGTTGAGAAAGGCCAGATTACTCATAAACATGTTTGAACTTGCTTATGGGTTCAAATGTAAGTTGCAGAGAAAATGTGAAATGTCATAGAAACCCTCCGCGTAGTTGATGACAGAACTGCTGGGGGGTAAGTTGATTTGAACTGAGGTTTAGAAGAACTTTGCAAGGCAAAATGTCTTTATATTTTTTCCAAGGTAAATCCTGATGCTTCCTCCTCCTTTTTCATATAGAATCTTTTATTGCAGGCAGTTGTTAAAATATGAAGCCTGGCTTGTCAGCAATGCAGATTTATCACTGTTTTGAAGTATAAAGAGCTTTTCAGAGTGGGTCGTCTTCACTTGTGGACTGGGTATGAACCGAAATGGATGAGTCATAAGAGAAAGTATCTGGGAGTCCACAAGGTTGGCAAAATCTTGAGAAAACACAGTCCTTAAAAAACAGCTTGATGTATTTCTTGAACTTCTGCCCCATAAAGAAGTAAATCACAGGATTGAGACAGCAATGAAAAAAGGCTAGAGTCTGTGTCACTTGAATAGCATAGTCCAAATTTTTGCTGGTTTGGCAGTTTCTTATAATGCCAACATCGACGAAACATTGTAGGAAAAATACTATGTTAAAAGGGGTCCAGAACACAAAAAACACAGCCATAACAGCAAAGATCATCTTCACAGCCTTCTTCTTCTTTTCATTTCTGCAGGACATTAAAGTCATGACAATTCGAGTGTAACAAAATGGCATCACTATCAAGGGCAGAAGAAGACCTAAAATGTTGATTTCTAAAGAGGTAAAAAGTTTCCATCTTGTGCTATTCATAGGGTATATTGGTCTGCATGTAGTACGATTATATTCGCTAACAGATTTGCTAAATAGTAGCTCTGGAATAGAAATTGTGATGGCCACTAGCCATACGACAAGACTAGCAACAATGCCATAAGTGACAGTTCTTGCCTTCAAGGCAAACACAGCATGAACAACAGCGAGATACCTATCAATGCTCATGAGTGTAATGAAAAAGATCCCACTGTAGAATCCAATCTGGTAGATCCAAGAAATTAGTTTACAAAAACCATCTCCAAACACCCATTTGTCAGCCATAAAATAAGACCAGAAAGGCAGAGCAAAAACAAAAAGCAAATCAGAGATGGCAAGATTGACCAGATAAATATCTGTCATGCTTCTCAGCCTCTTGTATTTGAACAGCACCAAAATAACAAGAATGTTCCCCATCAAACCAAGCAGGAACACTAGTGAAAAAAATGTGGGAAGAAACCAAGCGCTAAAACTCCTCACTTCATCTTTCCTGCATGGTTCAGGAATACTACTGTAATCCTCATCGTACGAGGAATAATGTGGGTACCACTTGGTGATGGTAGTAGCTTCATAGGTAGAAGTCATTTTCTTTTTGAAACCTAAATAGAAGAATGAAGTGTGTCATAATTGAAACTTAATCTACTCAAAGTGACTTAGATTGCACACTTAGTGGAGAGGAAATCCTTCTGAGCTCAGTGTTTTGAGTTGAGCGTGGCATGTATAGGATTCTTCTGTTAATTAAGCTTCTAACAAATAATTTTTAAAAAGTTATGAGAGAATAAAAATGCAGAGTTGAAAAACATACTATTTAAAATATTTATGCCCCACCTTTGTGCTCAATTAGAGCCAAGGTGGCTTGCAGTATTGAAACAAACAATATAAAAACTGGAAGAGGAAAAAGAAAGAAAAAAACACAATAGGTTCCCCACCCTTAGGCAGCCAATTACTGACAAAAACAAACAAACAACAACAACTGCCTGAAGAGAAAGGACATTTGCCTGCCTGTGGAAGGAAACCAAAAGGGCCAGTCTGGCCTCCCCACAGGAAAGAATTCTACAGCTTGGGAGCAGCGACAGAGAAAGCCCTCTCTCCCATCTTCACAAAGGGTGTCAGGACTGAGAGAAAAGCTTCCCTTGATGATTTTAAAAGCTGGACAGGTCATAAAGGGAAATGCAGTCTTTTAAGTCAGTGGTGCCCAAACTGTTCCGAACCGCGGACCGGTTGGGGGAGGGTGGGGTGCAGGGTCTGTGTGCAGGGGGGCGGGGCACCCGTGTGTGCATGTGAGGGGGCGTGTGTGCATGGAGGGGGGGCGGGAGATCTGTCTCCGCGTCCTGGTCCTGTGAAGGCCACGGCCCGGTACCAGACCGCTGCCCAGGGGTTGGGGACCCCAGTTTTAAGTAGCTTGGGCCTACATCCTTTAGGGATTTAGAAGTAAAAAACAGCACTTTTAAATGTGCTGAGAAACAGAACAGCAGCCAATGGAGCTGCTGTAACAGGGGAGTTATGTGAACCCTATAATCAGCCCAAGTTAACAATCTGGCAGCAGCATTTTGCAGCTACTGAAGTTTCCAAACATTTTCTAAAGGCACCCCCCTACACACACATGGAATGTGTTACAGTAATCCAAATGGGATATAAATAAGGTTTGTATTACTGTGGCCAGATCAGACATTTGCAGAAGGGGTACAGCTGGAGCACTAGTATGAACTGTGCAAATGCAGTCTTGGGCATCACCAAGACCTGAATATCCATGCTCATGGACAACTCCATGAGCACACCTAAGCTGCACACCTGTATTTTCAAAGTGAGTGTAACCTGATCCAGCACAGCCTGAAACTCTATTCTCTGATTTGCCTTTTGACTGACTAGGAGTCTGTCCTGTCTGGACTCAGCTTCAATTCATTCACCCTCATCCAGTCCATTATTGACACTAGATGCTGATTAGAATAGCTTCTTTGAGATTAGATGGAAAAGGGAGATAGAGTTACGTGTCATCCACATATTGATGAAACCAAACCCCCAAATACCCTGCAGTTTCATCTAAATGTTAAACAAAACTGTAACGTGGGGGACAAAAACAGAACCCTGAGGGACACCATGGGCCAATGGCCAGAGTGATGAACAGGAGTCTCAAACCTGACACCCAATGGAAATGCAACTGATAATCACAAGAACAAATCCCATATGCACTCATATGCAGCTGGCAGCTGAGTCAAAGACAGTTAGACAATCAGCAAGACAGTGGGGGCAGTGCTAAAGTAAGGGCAACTTACTCAGTCGGAGCTGAGACATACCAAATGAGCTGACAAAGTTTTAAAAGCTTGGTATGTATCAAAAATATTGCTATCAATCCATATTAGAAGATCATTTTGCATGCATATTCACTAATACTATATTATTTGCAGTTGTCCCGTGTTTGCTGTTTATAGACTAATTTATTTCTATTTTTATGTTAAGGTTTTGAAGAAGGCCATTTGTTGAAACGCGTAGAGCTTTTTAAAAAAGAATAAAGTTTGTCACTTCTTTTTTACATCCTGAGACCCAGTCTCTCATTTGGAATTCTGCCACTAGTGGATGTATCAGTTCCCTGTTTTCTGCATAGCAACAGAACCACAGAAAATTCCTCCACAACCAGATCACCAGCATCAGACTGCTTATACATCACAGATACCCAGTTTCCAGGGATTCTGGAAGATTTAAAAAAAACATAATCTTGTGGGGCCTTGAAGACTAACAAATGTATTACAGCTTCAGTCTTCATGGACTTCATCTATCTCATTAAGTGCTGCCTTGTAACTTCCATACAGATATGTATAAAGACGTTTGGGTGATGAAGGGGAACAAAAATGTTTGAGCTCAGACAGTACTGAGATAAGAAAGCTGGGTTGTTGTTGTTCTGTGCCTATCAAGTTGCCTCTGACTTCTGGCAATCCTATAAATGAGTGATCTCTAAAATGTCCTGTCCTCAACTGCCCTGCTCAGCTCTTGCAAACTCCAGCCTGTGGCTTCCTTTAGGCAGGCAGTCCATCTCATATTTGGTCTTCCACTTTGCCTGCTGCCTTCCACCTTTCCTGGCATTATTGTCTTTTCCAGAGAATCTTGCCTTCTCATGATGCGCCCAAAGTCCAGAGAGTACCCCAACACCCGATAACATCCCCAAGCTGTCTTTGTCAACAGTGTTATAAGACCTATTCATTTAGCCACTCTAGTCTGTTTCAGCCTGTATAATAAAAACAAAACCACTTTTGTGGCTCCTTTAAGACTAACAGATTTACTTCAGTCTGAACATTTGTGCATTACAACCCACTTCCATAGATAGACAAATCTGAAGCCACACTGTACATTCAGATTTGTGGCTATCCATTCTGTTGTACAGAAATGTCCTGCCCTGTGTGGAATGCAAAGGGACATTGCTAGCAACAAATGGCATAGATTACATGAAAAGAAAAAGAGGTAAATGAGTCACTGACATTGTGGATTATGGGGACCCATAATAGTGTTGTCAGAGTAGATGTGGGACACATGTGGCAAGAAGACAAATTATGTTTAAAAATTATCCAGGGCAGCAAGGAGTCAACCTCTCACCTCATTGTCTACACTGCACCTCCACAATCTAATACATTATATCTATACTCAAAGGTCCAACACTACATGCCATGCATTTGTCGAAATGCACTCCATGTCCACAAAAGCTCATGCTGTATATTAAATAAAATATTAAGTCTTAAATGTGCCCCTTGACTGTTATTTTCCTTAAGGTATGGAAATTGAGAATTTAATCCAAATATTTTTGTCACATGTTTTTCCCTGACTTTGTCTAAGTTCTAATTAAATACAGATCAATAATTTTTCCTTGTTTTTCTACTTGTACTTCTACCCATTTTCCAATTATACATCTCTCCTAATTGCACATTTACGTCTGGTAGTGTGCTAACAAACATTCTATTGACAGGGCTATCAGATCTGGACTTCTCCTAAGCCATTAAAAAAAGGTGGTTATTAAGGAATCAGCAATTAAATTGGAGGTGGGTGCTCTGTAGAATAGTATTATCACCTACTAATATCTGCACATCAAATTGCTATAATAGTCTGTAGTAATCATGGGATAACCTGGACACGGTGATTCCCAACTTCAGGGGAAAAGATTGTGCGGGTGCCATTGACACATGCAAGATCTGATTTTCAGCAGGGACTGGAAAGTGCTACATTTGAGAAGCTAAACATTACATCCTGAAAATGAATGGTGAAAAATCAAATCTTATGGGTGGTGCAGCATGAGCAAGAGCATTATCACTGGCTCACGAGAGGCTGGAACCATAAACGCACAAGCAGAATAGAATCTCCGTTATCTTGGAAGAAATGATTGCACAGATGCTATGCTTACTTGATCTGTATGCCTGAAATGCATTTAAAAAAAACCACATTCCTTCATAAAAATTAGATTATATGCACATTTTGTCAATCCTGAACATGATTCCCTGGGAATAAATCTCACTGGACTTGGTGGGATTTACTTCTGAATAAATGTGGTTAGCATCAGGCTATGCATAATTGAAGCAGAGGAAAATTAAAATTGATTTACCTATCTTTCAGGTTTCAGTGTATACCGTTTCAGATTAAACATCCCTCAGGCTAACATGCTATACCCACTTAGTACCTGGGAGTCAGCTCCAGTGAGACTTGCCTTTGGTCACACCGATAAATGATTCGAATTCTATGCTGCTTTTATTTTTGCAAGGCTCTGCGAAAAGGTTCTTCTTTCCATAAAGCAATTTAACAAGAGGGTGAGAAATGTCTTGGTTGAGGGCGGTGATAAATCTTCTGCTCTCTCAGGAAGTGCTGTTATCAAGTGAGGTGATCTGCATGAAAAGAAGCGAGTGATTAAGTTAGCACCAATGTTTCTTTCACCCTATGATGCAAATTATATACTGTATACACACACCCCTTATTAATCCTTTGAAATGTTCCAAGCTCATTTAGAAATGAGCAATTCATAGCCTGTTTCAGCAATCTCAAGTTTTTTTCTTTTTTCAAGCTCTCCAATGTGGCTGCTGAGGAAATGGACAAGAAATAGCGGTTATACATCATATTTAATAGAATGCATTGGCAAAAACAGCCATTTCCATGGTCAAGATTATTTTACAACATTTACTCAAAAGGAAGCATCACTGAATAGATGTAGCTGTCTTCTTTTGTGACAGTTAACTGACCCATGTAGTCCTAGAACTGCTTCCCCTGTTGGGCACAAGTTCTGTAAGGTCTCAGTCAGAGAAAGATACTCCCTTACTTACACTCTCAGTACAGTAGTTTTACCTTATCTGCTGCAGGGAGGGTAGAGTCTAATGAGATCCTCCCAATACGATTCTCCTAACCCACCATTTTTGCTCTTAGTGCCCCCCCAATCTCTCTGCATACACTACTGCAGTGCTAGCTGTCAGACCACCCTCTTCTCATTGTGGATACTTTTTTTGCACAAGTGCTCTCTGAAGTGGTGAAAGAGATCTGTCATAGCATGTGGTTTTCTTCACTGGAGTATCTATGCTTTATTTTGTGATAGTCACTGGAAAGTAAACAAACGGTTAATTTGCAAGTCTGAATGCTCAAGCACTATATCTCTCTTATCTGCTGTGGGAAGGAACGTGGATTTAATTGTAGGCTGTATGCATGCTTCTTAATGTTTAGTTTGGCCTCAGGTTGGCTGGGCTAACAATATATGTACAAGACATCCTCTAGATTAAAACTGGGAGGAAAAGCAGGGCATCTTGCTGGACCACTCTGTGTGAAAAAACATGCTTGAGCATATTGGTTTCCTGCCAGTTCAGAGGGGGAATCATCTTTCTAATATGAGCATCCTGGAAGGCATCCATAGCCAAATGGAATGATAACTTGCTTTCGGTGGAAGTTAAAATTCAAAAAGTGTGCATCAGACTGTCCAGTTTTGGGTATGGAGGGATTGGTCTGTGGCTTTAACTTCATAGCTTTTGAGGGGATGGCCTCAACAATAACTTTCTGCTTAAATCAAAAGTTTTTCTCCCTGATAATCAAAACACGATATAACGCAGCCACTTTGGGCAGCAGACTTTACAAGTGAATGCTATTTTATTGCTTTTGACCTTTATGTGTGTCTAACTAATGCAGGAAAGCTGCAAAGACAGGAGAAAGTCGTAAGCACAGGTAGCTTAGGATGGGACATTGGGAGGCAGGGTACTCTTCTGAGGGGTGTGTTACAGGTCAAAAACTGTATCCTAATTTATTCTCCGGCAAGGGATCAGGCTAGACGCAAACAGCTGAACCAACGTCCAATTTTATTGAAAGCAATACAAAGTCAGCTGGGACTTCTCTTAAAAGCAGAGAAGACCCCGAAAATACAGTGTACAGATATTTTATAACATAACAAACAAAGAGCCATAAAGTTCTACAATTCTATTGGTCAGCTTTCCCTAAAATTAGGATCTTGCCTCCATCATTGGTTAATGATGCCAAGAATTACAAAGTTACTGGTCCCCTGTAGATGCCCCTGTTGCGAACCAGCCTCCCTCTAGGGAGCGCTGTTCGTTGGCCAGAGAGCGTCCAGGCGTCTGAGTACCCCTTTTCAGCTGGGTTGAGTCCTATTCACCTCAGCTAGGGCGTATCACAGACCCTTTCCCGCAAGTCTAGCCTGAAAGATTCACTCCTGCACTTAGTTACACTTAACAAGCACAGGCACCTGGGCTTTGTAGTCTCCAAAGACTCACTAAAGCTCAGAAAGATAGGACTCTGATACTAGCAATCTTGTGACCGTGCAATCCCCCTAGAAGCAGGCTCAGCAGACTTGCTGTTCAAAAGACCATTCTTAGGGATTTTTAAGAATAATTTTTTTATTGAAAAATAAAGTCTTTATAGATATTCAGTTTGTTGCATAAGCAAAGCATGGATTACATTTACAAAGAATATTGCAGTTAAATGAATAACAAGTTTCAGCTAAGTCGAACTAACTAACTTCTAAAAACAAGGCTTTTCCTTAGGGCAGGCAAAAGGCATAAAGCCCCCCCCCCCCCTTCCTCTCTCTCATTCCCTACATACCTAAGCTCTTACTCAAAGATAAGAGAAAAGGCAAAAAAGGATCCAAAGCTTCTCTAAGGACTAAGGAACATTCCACATGGCAAAATCTCCATTTTTCTACTAAGTCACACCCTTCTTCTTCATCTTTCGAGGTGTCGACCAATCATGATTTAGGGCTGTCCGATCTCGTTCCGCCCTCCTGTTCCCAAGAGAATCCAGGTGTTTTCTCCTCTAATCTTGGTCCCAATTAGGATGGAATGTTTTGACTTCACTCCTTATCTTGTCCTTGCCATGCCAGGCAGAAGAAACTTTCTCACCGTCTCTTCAGAAAATCTTCCCACCGTTCAAAATCAACTTCACACAGAACCATTCTGAATCCATTTTACATTTTCTCATGACTACATAAACCATCCACATTACATGTTTTAAACCACATATTCATGATCATGACAGCCCCAACTCCCCTTTGGCCTGCCCCAGAGATTCGCCTTACTGTCTGGAGGAATGTGTATTCCAGTTCCCTTATCTATTGATATGTTTATGTGGCATTCCTGGGCCTCAATGTATGGCCTTCAGAAACCAGCTCCCTGCTGATTTTATGTTGCGACTATCTCCTCATTGAGTTCTAGCAACATTCCTAAGCTTGGCCATCTGCTAATCAAAAGTGAGTGGGCGGAAGGTGAGAAACAGAGAAACAAGAGGAACTTTATACTAGCAAAGTATGCCTTTCTCTGGCTAAATGTGAGAGGCCTGTTCACCTCTAAAACTGTGTTTGAGTATATCCAGGTATCAGGTGAGTTACTCTTCCTTCTGTTGTCCCTGCATAAACATTTTCCTCTTTCAAGAACTGGACACCTTGTAAACGGGATATCCTGTTTGCATAAGAATACCCTTCTTGTAAATCTATTAAAATATTCTGCCACTTTAGTTATTGGCCCATTCTTGTAATATTCATTCAGAAAATGCTGTAATAACCTGTAAGATAAGTTGCAGAAAGCATTCATAGAGATGGGCTAATAAATGTTTTAAAATCCAGCTCATAATTATTAGGAGACCTTACCAAGCCAGTCATTTATATTAAGTTTGTAAACCTATACACTCATCTGGTTGCTAACACATTTGGACTAACATCTGAATTAAAAAATGTAGATTGCACTGTAATGAAAACATATTAGTCTTGGTCAAATTTGCCACTTTTCATTCTTCATGTAGCTGAATCCTTTCATTGTTGTGCATAGTAGTTATATTTATGGAACACAGAAGTGTCAGGACACACTTATAAAAGTTCTGTAACAAAAAACTATATAGTCCACCATTAACTCAACTATCTTACATTAGGTGTGGCAGTTTCATATATTAAACTGAACATGTGTTCACAATATATATGTGCTCCTTCAGGTGGTTGTGAACGTCTAAGCCCTAAACCTGACCTGTTGAGGTATTTACAAAAAATCAACACCTAAGTGGGGAGGGATTACATTACCCCAGCTCCTTTTGTCTTTACTTTTCTCACATGGAAAATGTCTGGAGAGACCCTGCTACAATGAAGGCTCTCCATGTGTTTGGAAAGCTTGAAATATTGAGGTTCCTGGTTATCTGGATAAATTCTTTATGTGGAGGACAATGTTCTCTTCAGAATACCACTCTTCACAGAGAGTGATGATGGAGGGATTGTGACTAATGTGTGTCCTCCTCTTGCAGTCGTTATAGCTCCTTTGTGAACTTTTTGGGAGGGATAATACAGCTTTCTTCAACCTGAACTCAAGCCTCATTTATAATCAGATAGAAGAAACTTGCTTCATTCAGGGTGCAGATCAAATGCATACAATGTACTGTTTTGAATGAAAATATATGTGATTGTGTGAGCTGATGAATCTGTTTACTTTCTTTCTTTCTTTCTTTCTTTCTTTCTTTCTTTCTTTATTTATTTAACTTATATGCTGCCCACACTACCCAAAGGTCTCTGGGCGGCTTACAACTTTATGTACAGTTGTAAGTGTAGTCCTCTGCAGGATGCCTCGAGCACAACCTCTTTGTTTCTGAGAAGCTGGTACAGAAGATAAAAAGTTTGTGATTGTTCTGAGATAATTCTGTGGTTCTCTTTTGGGGGGTGTTTTGGGGTTTTTTTAGTGTGTAGCTGACCACAAAATGTTCAATTGGAAAAAAATGGTGCACTTGGAAGAAGGTTGATGTGCAGTTACAGAAACAGAGTTTTTAAAAAAACCCACGTTTTATGCACCTGTTTGTTAAATGATAGACAGTGTCATGTAACAATATTTATATAAGGCTTAGAAAGTGTGCCCAACCCATGTTTTAAACAACTTTTTGTTTTTGTTCTTTTTGGCCAAAACTTCCTTTTTCACCTTCATCAGTACTGAAAATCTGCACTCCCTACTGACTAGAGTGTAACATATTAAAGCAATTGTTCCCAACCTTGGGTCCCCAGATGTTCTTGGACTGCAGCTCCCAGAAATCCTGCCCGGCACAGCTAGTGGTGAAGGCCTCTGGAACTTTTAGTCCAAGAACATCTGGGGACCCAAGGTTGGGAACCACTGTATTAAAGCAACACACAACCTGAAGATTTGTGTTTGGCTTGAGAGGGAAGCCTGGCATGGTATTTGTGCAACTGAAAAATCTCCTTTTAGATAATCCTGTTCTGTGGCAAAGTAGAAAATTAGAAAATGGAAGGGAGCGAAGGAGACCACAGAAGGTAAGTGTATAAATGCCCCAGTTTGAGAAGATGGGGGTGGGTGGGGGGGGTGGACCTGCAGCCAATATTGTCGTATGATCTTCATTCAGCAGCAGCTTTGAGGCCAATAAATTACAGGCCTGCAGCTATATTCTAGCCAAGGGGGCTGTGTAGCATCAAGCAGACCTCTGATGGGCAACTATAAGTTCTTCTGATCTTGGGTTCCCCTCACTTTCCAAGGCAAAGGGGATGGCACTCTAACATGAGGTTGCACCCTTTTGCCATCCTTCTCACAATGTCACAAGTCCAGAAGTATTATACTTTTAGGGCAATTTCAGGGCAGTTTTCTCACTCTTGAACAGACAAGATACCAAATCCTGACACGTGTTTCTTTGAGGACACAGCCTTGCTTTTGGAATGGAGGCAAATGCCCATAAGCAGGCTTGCTGCTACCATTATTTATTATCTTAAACTGTGTGGTTTTTTAGTTCAGGTTTGTAAATTGCTGTTGCAGAGGATAAGGAAGATACTGTTTCAAAAGTCACAGACCCCTCTGAGGTCACAGAGATACGTAACAATGCTCTTAGCTTTAACTGCTGCCATCCCAATAGCTGTTTTTCATTTCTAACAGGCCTTGGGACTGCTGAGGAGCATCATAGGTAAGAGAGTTTCTTTCCTTCTTTTAAATATTTACCTATTATTTTAATCTGATTATCTCTCTGAATTTATTAGGTATGTTGCTTTGTCAGTTTAGCTATGGATCATTTTTACAGGTGGGATTTGTTTTATTTTTCAGTGTCATTTCGTTTACAAATTTTAAGCTGTAATATATATTTACTGAATGATAAGGGCCAGTGAGTTTAACGGAGCTTGCTCCCAGTTTACGTAATATATTCGATTGGAGGCTTAGTAGTTTCAGTAAAGAGGTGAGGGGTGTTATTTTTGTTACTTCTGACTGTGTTCCTTCGTACAGACAAAGCTATTTATGAAGCAGGAAACCAAATGTAGTTATATTTCATTGTAGGTTTTCTGACTACCTGAATTTATTTTTCCCTCCCTTGACGTTTTGTTTCCTCTTTGACATTCCTCAGATGGTCTATTTTCTTTGTTACCAAGATCCCAACTTCCCTTGTAGAATTTTAGCTCTTAAAAAAGAAGAAATAAAGGCTATTCCTTTAGTTATGGACCGTTAGATTACATATTAGTACAGGAATTGGGGCCTGGGGGGGGGGGCGTCATACAGGACTTAACCTGTCCCCCATGTTGCAGATTTTTAATTTTTGGTTAAATTCCTCTAGTTGTGCAGCAGATGTTCAGGAGATTCATACAGCAGAATAGCTTCAAGTTCCTCAGAGTAGTCCACTCCCTTTCTCAATAACTTATTCTGAGACACTAAATCATAAAAAGAATAAAAGGTTCATTACTTACAATTGAACAAATCAAATAGCAAGCTAACAACATGACTGCTTTGAGCAACAGATCTCAACAGACTCTAAAGAGAAAAACACACAGAGCAGAGAAGCAGGGCTCTCTCTGAATTCAGAGGCAGGAAAGGAACAATTGGTTAGACTGACAGTCACCTCAGCCCAGAGAGGTCCTTCCTAACCAAGCAGCATGCAAGGTTGTAAAAACTCCATTACCTGGATTACCAGTTTTCTGAAGCAGAGGAGATTCTGAGGAAGACTTTATGGTATGCTAGTTTGGGGAGAGAGTGAGAGATTCAGGGAAGAAAAGACACGGTCTCCTCTAACTTGCACTATTAGCAGTGCAAGTTAGAGGAGACAATGGAGGAGAGAACTGTGACCTCATACCTGGAGTCTGGAAACGCATGATCAACCCATATTTATCTAACAGTAATGCTAATACTGGAGAGTGGCCATTTGAAGTAGCATTCTGGGATCATGGTTGGAATCCTGAAGTCTAAAATGAGAGATCTTAAGCACTTAATAGTCCTGGATAACAATTTCATTGGACTCCATCCCCTCCTGTTTTTTGTTTTCTTGTACTTTGTTTTAGAAATTTATTTAAGTTATATAGTTATCTGAATTGTTCCTATTATATTCTTTCCACCTAGTCCCTCCTTATTTCATAAATACTAATCGGCAGATATTTTTCACTTCCACATTTTCATCACTTTTCAAAGCTCCATAACAGTGTTTTTGGTGAACAGATATTTACTTTTTAGCAACTTCTATACAACTGAACTAGTTAAAATTATTTACATAAAGTACTAGTAACTTTTTCCAGAAACACCATCCTATGTAAGCCCCTATGAGCTCATAAGAATTTACTGCTGTGTAAAGAAGCAAACATACTTCCATAATGAATTGTTTAACTTTTTTAAAAAGAAAACAATCTGTTTACTCAAGTTCACAAAATTCCTTTTTTTCTGGTGGTTTGCTTAAATACTCCAACAACTATGTAATAATCACAAGGCTGTGTCACATGTTGTTTCACGACCAGAATAAGCAACCTGCATCCTGTGGATCATTTGTGTCCTCTGGGACCCACATGTGGTCCGCTAAAAACCTCTAGAGACCCCAGCACCTCCACGTCCTCGGCTCAGAAACCATTTATGTCTTCTAGAAAGTATGGGAGCAATCTTGCCATGTTTTGAAGACTTCAAAGCATCCTAGGGATACCCCACACCTCCAGAATTGTTTTAACTTTTTTTAATGGCCAGTAGGTGGCACAAGGAGACTTTTTCAGTTTTTAAAAAACCACCACTTTCGTAATGGGAATGACGATTGTGGGAAGAGCAGCAGTTCTCTAAGGACCAGAGGTGACCATGTGCAGCCCTGTGGACCTCTGGACCCTGCCTACCCTTGTGCTAGGCAGGGAAGGAAAGAGTGTTCATGTTGGACTTCTGTGGTCAAACAATGCTGGGTTATTACTGAGAAAAAAAACCTGCATGAATGGAAGCATACCCCCATTTAAGGTGAATAATTATCCAAGTGTGTACAGCAATGTGTGTACAGTGTGTATATATATGTTCAATATATGTGAATATCTGCACATTGAGAGATTACAGCTGGTGTCGGCATGTATGCAGATGGTATATGCCTTGTATGTAATTTGTGAACATGCTACCCTTTCTGAGAATTTTTGTCACTCTTGTTTTCTTATTATGAGAGGCAACTGCCAGTCTCATAGTACGTCAGCTGAAGTTACTTATTATCTTATGTTGTGGTCTTAGTAATCAAGGTGTTCTGAATAATGTGCTGAATTCTAGTTGAAGTCAATGCAGTTGTTTTTTTTACTTCATATGATAGTTATAGATAATTTCTAAAAGACCTTGGCATGGTTGAGTAGCACAGTGTGGAGATGCACAGTTTGTTAACAAAAATATTTACCCATTTGTTTTATCTAAATTGTTAGCAATGTAGACTTGTGGCTAGTTAGCTACAAATTACAGCAACCCAGGAATTGGTTTATGTTTTATTTATGCATTCATGGTTTTATTTAGCTGTTCAAAAATAAACATTTAAAAGTGCAGTCCTGTACATGGTTCTAAGTCTCAGTGTGTTCAGTGGACGTTACTTCCATAGAATTAACAGGGCTTTTTAAATAGAGAGAGGTTGAATCAAGTTACTTTTGACTGTGTTCCTTTATGCAGGTAAAGCTAGGTGGCAGTAGAAGGCAAAATCTAATTATATTCAACTGCATTGTTGTGGCATCATGGTTTTCAACAAAGTCTGCTTTATTCATGCCAGCTCATTTCTTGACATGAGTATTTCTTGACATTCCGTAGGAGGGTTTGTTTCCTCTGTTACAAGATCTTTACTTTCCTAATAAAATTATAATACCAGAGAGAGATGAAGATGATACCTTTAAACTGCTTTACATATGTAGTGAAGCCAGAGCTTTAAAACAAAGAACTTCAGCTGCTTAAAACAATTGAGTTAAATGAAAGCATGACCAGACTGTGCAACTGTTCTGCACTGATGCTTCCTCCATTTACTGCATAGTTGCACATTGCACCAACTGTAGGATTCACACATCCATGTTTTTTTTTAGTTAAGGATACTGTGTTTCAGCTATCCACATGGTTAGTAATATCAACCATATTTCTCCTCTGGCCCCCCATCCTTAGTGTCCTCCTCTATAGCAAATATCACCACCTTTCCCTCAGGCCTTTACACTCCCTTTTACATTTTGCTCCCACACCTTGTGAGACCCGGGGCGAGAGTGTGAAAGCTCTCGCCGGAGTGCCGTCTACCTCCAAGGTTGACAGGGAAGTACAAACGACCCCTCTCACACCACCAAAGGAGACCGCCCCACAGGGAACCGATACCCGGGACTTGGAGACAAAATTACATGGGGTAACGGTAGCAATTCAAACCCCAGAAGAAATGGCGGGAAAAGAGAGGAAGGAAAGAGTGCCGATGGAGGCGGGAACAGCAGATATAAAAGTGAGGGAGGATCCGATACCGGGCGGTTGGGAAGTAGTCTGGGTACAAGACCCATGGATGGAGAAATGGGAGAGAGTAAGGGTCCCTCGAGAGGAAGCAGATTACATGAGAAGGAGGGGACTTCCCCAAAGACTATCATATTGGGGAGAGACTGAGGCTCGCGAGTGGTGTCGCAAGTTGAGGGAGGAAAGGGAGATTGTGACAAGGGAGGAGCAGGAGCGTCGGGCATGGCGAGCGGAGGAAGACAGGAAGAGGGGATACCTGGCAGTCCCTGGACCCCGTTCGAGGAACGGAGAGACTCGGATTGGTTCAACCCTCGAGATGAGGAGACCACCCCACTTCTAGATGGTGGAATTACAGAAGAGAACAAAGAGGACTCTGTACCCTTATGGCAAGGGCCATGGGGAGATTCAATGTTAAATCCTTTTGTGAAAGAAGCTTGGAACCCCTTGTCCGACCCGTTGGCGACAGGAGAACAGTTTTTGAGTGAAGATTTACGTAAGGACTTTTTGTTTAATACTTCAATAAATCTTAATCATGGATTAAAGTTAAAGACGGCTCCGGATTTCTTTGGGGAGGTTAAGGAGGCAAAAACTGAACCCTCACACACCTACTGACTGCTGTGGCACATAAGTAGATATAAACTGCTGGGTTTAGACGTGGATTTATAAAATAAATGTTGTACATATATTTAATGCTTCTGGTCTTTATACCTATTCATTCAACATCCTTTTTTAATTTTCTAAAACAAATAGTGCTGAAATTGTTTAGCAATATGTTAGTATATCATTACAGTGCAAAACATAAAATCATAGAATAGTGAAATTGGAAGGGGGCTATAAGGCCATCAAGTCCAACACCCTGCTTGATGCAGTACTACAGATCAAAGGATATCTGCCAGATGGTTGTCTAAGTTTCTCTTGAATGCCTCCAGTGTTGGACCACGCAACACCTCTTGAGGGATTTGGTTCCACTGTCATATTGCTCTAACGGTTAGGAAGTTTTTCCTGATATTCAACCAAAATCTGGCTTCCTGTAACTTTAGCCCATTGTTGCATGTCCTGTACTCTGGGATGATCGAGAGCATATTCTGCCCTTCCTCTGTATGACAGCCTTTAAAGTATATGAAAAGTGTAATCATATCACGCCTCTGTCTTATTTTCTCAAAGCTAAGCATGCCCAATTCTTTCAGTCTTTCCTCCTAGGGCTTGGTTTCCAGCCCCTTGATCATCCTTGTTGCCCTCCTCTGAACTTGTTCCAATTTGTCAGAATCCTTCTTGAAGTGTGGTGTCCAGAACTGGACACAATACTCAAGATGAGGCCTAATCAGTGGTGGATATAGCGGATGTAATGATATTGAGGGATACTGGGACTTGTAGTCGTATAAAGATGGAGTCTGTTAGGTTCTGTGTAATATGAGTTAAAAGCAATGGAATGTGTGAGACTGTTTTTACAGAGTTGCCTGGTACAGAGGAGCTTGTTACAGAGATAAGAAGGCAAGGCCAGAGAAGTCTGGAAAGAGACTAAACAAGAATACCGCTTAATTGGAAGCAAGATAAGCCACCTGTGGATCTCATGTGAATTAGAGGTGGAGAGGGATGTTACCCCCTCATAATCCTAATTGGTTAACAGCTACAAAGTGTCATAAAGAAGGTGGACTCGGACATGTAGAAAAATGGGTGTTTGTGTATGTGAAATGTTGGTTTGTGACACGTGGAGGAATGCTTACAGAATGTAAGAGAAAAAAGGTTTGCCTTTTGAAAAGAAGAGAAGGGGGAGGAAATAGCCCAGTTTAGAAGCCAAGATGATTACTTAGTTAGATTTTAGTATTTATTATTTTAATAAGAAATAGCAGCTTTATTTAACCATTTTAGCATTTGGATATGTCTTATGCTTAATGCCTTTTGCACAATAACTGTATTCTAATGAAGCTACTTAATTTTCTTAATAAAAACAAATATAATTCTTACAAAGGACTTGTCTCTTGAAACAGCAGGGCTTACACCTAAATCCAGTGGAGATTGGAGAAGGTCACTGAGTTGCTACTATATTTGAGTGGTCCTACTTTGCAAGAGTGTTGTGTTATGTAAGGAAACACAAAGTCAATGCTTGATTGCTTTGAAAGTAAGCAAAGTTTTCTTTTAAGGCCAGGATAGTCCATGGGGCTTATGCTACGTACTTCTGAGGCCTAAAGGACCTACCTCAGAGATAAAAGTGGTAGTTTTGCGCCCACAGTGACTCCCTGTCCAAACATCATACTCTCTTTAGGGAGAGGTGATCGTTACAGCGGAAATGGTACTTCATGGGATTTGGAGACTGTACTTCTGTTAATGCAGCCTAAAATAGCATTGTGCTATTTTAGGCTGCATTAATGACCAAATCTCCCTAAGGAGAGTATGGCATTCGGTCAGGGAGTCTCTTAGGCACCAAATCTACCACTCTGTACTGAGGTAAGTCCTCAAGCCTCAGCAGTGCATAGCATCTGTGCCTTGGACAAGCCCGACCATTAAAGAACACTTTATTTTACTCAGTACTTTGCAAGTACTTAAACATGGGCTTTGTGATTCCTCAGAACTCACAACAGCTCAGTTAGATAGGACTTCTCTGTAGTAGCTAGTTAGTGACCTTTCCACTTCTCTGGATTTAGCCTAACCTTGCTGATCCAAGAGACTAGTCCTCAGTTGAAATTTTTATAATTATTTTTTATTAAGAAAATATAGATTCATAGAAACAGTTTGTTCGCATAAGCGGTAGCATAATAACATGTTCAAAGATTACAATAGTTAAATAAAGCTGTTATTTCTTATTAAAAATAAGAAATACTAAGATCTAAGCTGTGGTGGGCTAATCCCACCCCTCCTTCTTCTTACCATTCTACATTCTGTAAACATTCAGCTACATAACGCATTCCATCATGAATTCCTCTGTCATGAGTTCAGCAGAAGAAGATCTGGAATCTGAGGGGTTAATTACACCTGAGGAAAATGCTGGGCAATTAGAAGCACAGACAGCTGAATCACCACCAGATTCTCCTCCCCCAGTAGCCAGAGTGAGGGCTAAGCTTCGGCAAAGACTCGTGACACGAAGATCAGAGGATCGCATGAATGCTTCCCACAGGAACATCAGGTCAACCAGTCCTGAGTTTTAACAGGATGGAAGGCTTCTAGGAGTTTGATTACTGTTTTGCTATATAATCTGCACCTAGAAGGCTTGGAAGCTTGTGGAAGCAACAAGTCAACACTCTGGCTCGCATCCACGCTCCTGCTTATCTTGGACCTTGTTCTCTGGACCCTTGGCTTTGGACTCTGACTTCTGACTACGGTTTGTGGTTTGGCTTTGGCATTTTGGTATCTGCTTTGCATTTTCTGGACTTCTGATATTGGATGACTTATTGGACTTTTGCCTGTTGAAACCCCCTGGGAACGTGACATCCTCCCAGCTTGGCATAAGCTAAGAGAAGCTTCCTACACCTCCTCTCGATCTTTTCTACATTCCTCGGACCTCCTTCTTCATGGCTGTAAACCAATGAAGATGCAGGATGTTATCTTTTTTCCAATTAGACTGGAATTTGTTCAGTCTTCCCACTGGCCTCTTCGACCTTGCACCATTATCAGGATTCACTCTGTACCAAGCTTAACAGAAAAACACATTCCAATGCTTTCAAGTCATTTAACACAGAACCTGACTCCATTTTCCTCAGACTACAAATCCTACTCTCCTTCAATATCATCACAGCCTTTTCTTTTTTCTTTTAGTCATATCACACTGTTGGCTCATATTCAGCTTGTGATCTACGACAATTCCAAGATCCTTCTCACTTGTAGTATTGCTGAGCCAGGTATTCCCCATCTTATAACTGTGCATTTGATTTCTTTTTCCAAGGTGCAGCACTTTGCACTTATCCCTGTTGAATTTCATTCTGTTGTTTTCAGCCCAGTGCTCCAGCCTATCAAGATTGTTTTGAATTTTGTTTCTGTCTTCCAGGGTATTAGCTATTCTGCCCAATTTTGTGTCTTCTGCAAATTTAGAGAAGCATTCCTTGCATTCCATCATCCAAGTCATTAATAAAAATATTGAAGAGCATCGGGCCCAGGACAGAACCTTGGGGTACCCCACTTGTTACCTCCTCCTAGTTGGAGATGGAGCCATTAATCATCACCCTCTGAGTACGATTCTGTAGCCAATTGTGTATCCACCTGACATTTGATTTATCCAGCCTACACCTAGTTAGCTTGCTAATCAGGGTATCATGGGGCACTTTGTCAAAAGCTTTGCTGAAGTCAAGAGATACTATGTCTACAGCATTCCCTCTGTCTATCAGGGAGGTTACCCGATCAAAAAATGAGATCAAATTAGTCTGGCAGGATTTGTTCTTGACAAATCTGTGTTGTCTTCCAGTTATTACTGCATTATTTTCTAGGTGCTTGTATAGTGACCATTTTGTAATTTGTTCCAGAATTTTCCCTGGGATTGACATCAGGCTGACTGGTCTGTAGTTCCCAGGTTCCTCTTTTTTGCTCTTTTTGAAGATAGGGACAACGTTAGCCTTCCTCCAGTCATCTGGCACCTCACCCGTTTCCCATGATTTCAAGAAAATAATGGACACCAGTTCTGAGAGTTCTTCAGCCAATGGAGATTTGAACTTGTTCAAGGTGGTAAGGCATTCCTTGACTATTTGTCAATCTCCAGCTGTCTGGACTTCACATTTGTCTGGAGGTTCATAGTCTGTCCTATGGGAAAAGGCTGAGCTAAAATAGGAATTGAGCATTGTGATGCTCAAGTCTCCCTAAGGAGCGTATGGCATTCGGGCAGGGAGTTCCACAGGCCACAAATCTACCACTTTGTACTGAGATAAGTCCTCAAACCTCAGCAGTGCATAGCATATGTGCCTTGAACAAGCCTGACCCTTAAAGAATACTTTCCTTTACTCAGTACTTTGCAAGTACTTCAACATGGGCTTTGTGATTCCTTAGAACTCACAACAGCTAATTTAAATAAGACTTCTCTATGGTAGCTAATCAATGACCTTTTCCACTCTTCTAGATTTAGCTAAACCTTGCTGGTTCAAGAGACTAGTCCTCAATTAGAAATTTTTATAATTATTTTTTATTAAGAAAATATAGTTTCATAGAAACAGTTTGTTTGCTTAAGCATAGCATAAAGACATGTTCAAAGAGTTGCATTAGTTAAATAAAATTACTATTTCCCATTAAAATAAGAAACACTACAAAGCTGAACTAAGGTGGGCTAACCCCACCTCCTTCTTTTCTTACCATGCTACATTCTGTACCATTCAGCTACTTAACACAATCCACCATGAACTTTTCTTAGGAAAAAAGTTCTCTCTAAGATAACCCATCGTCCATTTTTTTACATTCCTCGGACCTTCTTCATGGCTGTAAACCAATTAACTCAAAGAGGCGTAACTCTTCACTCCACCTCCAATTCTCATGGAGATGCAGGTGTGTTATCTCCATTCCAATTAGACGGGAATTTGTTGGGTCTTCGCACTGGGCCTCTTCGACCTTGCCTCTTATCAGGATTCACTCTGTACCAGCCTGGCTGTAAATTAGGAAAAAACAGCCTCTCAGCCTTTACCACATTCCCATGTCTTCAACTCCTTTCACTTTGAAACCTAACTGACTCCATTTTCTCTTATTCTCAGTGACTACAAGTCCCACTCTCCTTCAATATCATCACAAGCATCTCTCCCTTTTCTTTGTCATCTGTTATCATTTTTTCATCTCCATTGAGTAGCTGTGCCACTATTTCTTTTCTTTGTCTTTTGCTTTGCACATAACTGAAGAATGTTTTTTTGATTGCTTTTAGTGTCTCTAGCTAATCTCATTCTTAGCTTTTGCTCTCCTAATGCCATCCCTGCATTTCTTTGCTACTTGTCTGTACTCTTCCTTGGTGACCTGGCCTTCTTTCCACTTCCTATACATGTCTTTTTAAAACATATTTATGTTATGAACTGGAGCAATCATTTCATTTAAGTTTACATTTTTCAGAAATATGGTTTCTCCATTTTTTGTTGTATATTTATTTCATGCCTATGGCTGTTGATCTGAAGTCCTTAAAATGTTTCTAACTGCCTATATAGCACTGAGATGGTTATCAGCATATCTGCATCAGAGAAGACTTAATTTGGTTGCTGTCAAAGTATCAAGCATTTGAGGCAGGGCTTTGTCGTGGCAAGACTGAAACTGACTGAGACCCCTCGGTTCGGGACCCCCCAAAAATTGGGGGAAAGGACGGCCACTAGGATAAGTGGCGTCCAAAGTAGCAGATGCGACCGAAGGGCAAGAGGAATTGGTGGAAGCCTGTTTTTCTTGTCCTTGAAGTCTCATCTGAATACATGGACTGAGGAGGGAGCCATTTTGGGCAAAGAGCTGGGAACGCCCCTAGCAGAAAGTGGAAGAGTACAGAAGGATTTTGGAAAACATTGCTGACCAGAACTCTAAGTAAGTCAAGATGTTTGTTTCGTGTTGGAATTTTTAAGGACCCAAATAATGAAGCAGAAGAGAGTGGATGTAATCCATCAGAGAAAGTGAAAGTGATTAGGTCTGTACCCAATGAGAGGTGGTAGAGTGAGCCTCCCCCCCCTTTTGCCTGAAGGCTCCATTACAAGAAAGAGAAAGGAGGAAGAGAAAGAAAGGGGGGGGGAGAAAAATGACTTTGTGATTGAACTATAATAAGACTCACTCCTGCAAAGCATAAACTACTGAATTACAAAGCTGGACTTAGCCAGAGCCAGAGAGCTAGAGACGAGGACTTTGGAACACTGATTCGTGAACATGTTTTTAAATCAGAAATAGTATCAGAGGGAAGGCACGTTGATTAGTTCTGATGCAGCGGTGGAGGTGATCCCCCTTTATTACAGCCCGGAGTAATTTGGAGTGGAGAGGAGGAAGGAAAGAGAAGGTCATTAAGAAAGAAAGAAAACAGCATAAAAGGAGATAAGCCCTCCCTCCCCTGTTAACTACTGTTATCGTGAAGGTTGGAGAGAGAGACTGAACTGTAAATGTTACTTGCCTTAAGGCACGGGCTGTTCTGCCAATCATCAATTGTTTTGACTTTTGAATTGCTCATTGCTATAAACAGAGAAGGATCCCAGCCTAAGCTACAGAGTGGGGGGGGGGGGGGGAAGTGAGGCAGCAGCACCACCTGCTGGAGAAAGACTCAGATAGTACTTTTAAAAGAATAACAATCGGTAAAAAGAGACTCAGATACCACTTAAAATAAAAAGAAAGAAAGAAAAGGGGGGACCCGAATATGGCAGCAAAAGGAGGAGGAAGAATACCTAGACAGAAACTAAGTAAGGTAATGGGACAAGATACCCTCAAACATTGGCAAAAGAGTATTCAAGACATGTTATCTGTCGGGTTACAACAGATACAAGGAGGGATAGAGCAACTATCTGAACAAATTAAAGATTTAGGGACGCAAATGACGGAGATTAAAAGTCAAATTACAGAAAACAAAAAGGAAATAGCCAAAATAACTGAACTTTCAACGAAGATGGGGAAAAAAGTGGAAGATGTCAAGGCAGAACTGCAAGAAACACAACAGGGAAGAAAACAAGATGAAGCCAACCTATTAAAGCTACAAACCTTATTCTTAGATTTCAGAATGTTCCAGAAGAAAAAGGTGAAGATACAGTGCAAGTGATAACTAATTTTTTCGCCTCACTTATGGAGATACCATTAGAAGAAATGCAGAAAAATGTAGATACAGTAAAAAGAATCAATACAGGTCCATCAGGACCAAACTCAGGTGAAAGTACTAGGAACAATAAACTCCCAAGAGAAATTCATGTTAAATTCACAAGAATATTTCAAGAAAAAGTTTTAAAGAGCACGTAAGATGAAGTTTTTTTTCTATAAAAGGGAAAGGAATTAAGATTCTGAAACATATCCTGTGCCAAATAAGGCATAAAATAAGACAATATGTGGAGTTAACAAAACTCTTGAGAGCAAATGAAATTACTTATAAATGGTTGATACCTGAAGGCATTTTTTTTCCAATTTCAGTCTCAGAGATATAACATTAATTCAATAATGAAGGCAGAAGATTTTATGGAAAAGCAGGGGAAATGGCTGAGAGGGAAAGGAGAGAAAAAGACAGACAAGAAACAGGAAGAGGAACAATAAAGTGGTCCATCAGGACCAAACTCAGGCGAAAGTACAGAATCTGAGTCGGAGAACCAAAGAAAAACTACCAAAGAAAAACCTACTATGGAAAGAAGAGGAGGCAAGAAGATAAAGGAAAAACTTGATAAAGATGGATCAAATGAGTAAAAAATGACTTAAAATCCTATGTTAATGTAAATGGCCTAATTTCACCACAAAAATGTAAAAGAATCTATCAACAACTGCAAAAATTAAAATTAGATATTATTTGTCACCAAGAAACTCATGTGAAAAAAATAGATCAACATTTATTAGAAAATAAAAAATTAGGAAAATTATTTATAGCAGCACATCTAAATAAGAAAAAGAGAGGTGTGGCAACGTACATACAAAAGGAACTGGACCTGAAATTAGTCTTTGTGTCTGAAGATGCAAGGATACTAATGGTGGAAATACAAAATAAGGCTAAAAAGGTGTTGATTGTGAATATATATGCCCCCAATGAAAACCAAGAAGCATTTTATGATGATTTTCAAAAAGAAATGGCAAAGAGAGAATATGAGGATTATTGTATTTAGGGAGATTTTGATGCCATTTTTGATAGACATTTAGACATAAACCTAGGAGAGAGAAAAATAAGAAGAAATATGTTACCAAAATCTTTCCTACAGTTAGCAGAAGAGCTTAATATGATAGATGCCTGGAGAACAAGACACCCAAGTGCAAGGGAATTTACATTTTATTCGGATAGACATAAAAGCTGGTCAAGAATTTATGCATGCTGGGTACCTTCGGGTTGGATGAAAGAAGTATTAGAAGTAGACATTTTGCCTAACACATTTGCAGATCATTGCCCCATCTGAGTACAATTGGAAATGGGACCTAAACTGTCATATTGGAGACTAAATACAACCCTTTTAAAAATGATACTTTCATAAAACAAATAAGAGAAGAGATGGGTATATTCTTTAAACTTAACATGCTTCCAGAAACATCAATGGTAATAGTATGGGAAACAAGTAAAAAAGAGAGAGAATGACAAAATATAAAGAACTGGAAAAGACACTGTTTTTGTGTGAGAAACGGTAAAAGCAAAATCTGAATGTGACACAGCTGAGGATGAAGATAAAATTAACACATCAATTGAATGTCTTGATGACAGAAGAAATGACAAAAAGGATAAAATTTGGAAGGCAAAATTTCTTTGAAAATGCAAACAAACCAGGAAGATGGTTGGCATATAAATTACAAAAAGAAAGAGGAAAATCTATAATCCAAAATTTGAAAGACAAGGAGGGAGTGACAAAATATAGACAAGAAGAAATAAAGAAGATTGTAGAGAAATTTTATCAAAATGTATACTGGGAAAAAAGAGATTTCCAAAGAGAAACAGAGAGAATATCTGGGGAAATACAACAACATAAAGTTAACAAGTGAACAGAAACAGATGTTGAATGAACCATTTTCATTTAATGAAATAGTAGAAACGTTAAGGAAGCAAAAGAATGGAAAATCCCCAGGAGGAGATGGGATCCTGGCAGAGTATTATAAAACTTTATTACTTAAACCATATAAGAAACTAATAGAAGTGATAGATCAAGAAGGGACAATACCACCAACATGGACAAAAGCATTAAATACTACTATCCATAAAGAAGAAACCAACCCTATGGAAATTAAAAATTATAGACCAATATCACTCTTAAATGTGGATTATAAAATATATGCTATAATATTGGTAACTAGATTGAAGAAGGTCCTTTCACAAGTAATACAGGAAGATCAATCTGGTTTCCTTCCAAAAAGGCAAATGAGAAACAATCTTATAAGGATTTTAGGTATATTGGAATACTATGAAGTGCATCTGGAAAAATCAATGGCTATGATTTTTCTGGATGCGGAAAAGGCATTTGACAACCTGAACTGGAATTTTATGATATAGCAACTGAAAATGGGGGAAAGATTTATTAGGTTAATAAAGACTATTTATACTAAACAAAAAGCTAAAATCAAAATTAATGGAGACTTTACAAAAGATATTCAAATACAGAAAGGTACAAGTCCATTATCCCCATTATTATTTATACTTTCATTGGAAGTCCTTAATGAGCACATTAGGGCTAACAAAAACATAAGAGGGTTAAAAATAAGGGGAGAAGAATATAAATTAGAAGCATTTGCTGATGATTTAGTTTTTATTTTGGAAGAACCCAGTAAATCTATTGATGAACTGATGGAAACATTAATAAATTTGGAGGAAATGGCAGGAATGAAGGTGAATCGACAGAAAACAAAAATCTTAGGCAAGAATATCTGAACAGAGGAGGTCCACAAATTGACAAACATGATGTGTTTCCCTTTTAAAAAAATCCTTATAAAGGTGGGGTAAGGTTGGGGACAGCTGGGATGGTGATACCCTCGGAGGGGGTGGATTTGAACGGATACATTACAAATACAAATCAATATTTTTCATTGTAATTCTATACATTCTCTTCTACTAATAGTTCCACATATCAGAAAAAAAGATATAGACAGTGAGCGAGAAGGAAAAATCAAATTCAGACAAATATGTTGTTAATCTAATTATTGATTATGTAGTTGATAGTCTTTATCGATCATTTATTCTGTCTCTTCTGCAGCCATACACATTACTATGTATCAGTCAGCTATTCTATCTACTTTGTAACCATGTATATAGTTGTGACCAAATTTTCCGATGATCTTTTTTCGTTTTTGCATCTAGCCAATATGTCCATTTCTGCGATTTTGAGGATTTTGTCTATCACTTCGTCTATTTGCGGTATTCTAGGTTCCTTCCAATGTTTCGCAAAAACTATTCTTCCTGCTGTTATAATGTGAATAGTTAAATATGATTTTTCAGAGTCTAGTTTCCAAGAGGAAAAAAAGAATCAAATATTTGGGAATTCAGATAACAAATAAAACAAGTAAACTGATAAAAGATAATTATAGGAAACTTTTAAGGAGATCCAGAGAGACTTGGAAAAGTGAGACAAGCTACAACTTTCATTGATAGGAAGAATAGTGGTAATTAAAATGACTGTATTACCTAAACTGATCTTTCTTTTTCAGACAATACCAATGTTATTAAAGCAATCACTTCTACAGGAATTCAGTAGAAAAATAATTACATTTGTCTGGCAGGGGAAAAAAACGAGGATCAAAATGAAGGCATTACAAGACTCTAAACAAAGGGCGGGTTTTGGTCTTTCGGACTGGGAAATTTATTATGGAGCTTGTGTGCTGGTATGGATTAAAGAATGGATTACTCTAGATCAGGAGTCTCCAAACTATGGCCCGCGTTGCCATTTTGTCTGGCCTGTTCCCTTCAGCCCATGTACGTGCGGGGGGTGGGCAGGCAGGTGTGTGTGTGTGCGGGTGTCCATGCGTGTATGTGGGGGAGTGTGGGCATGTGTGGGTGCGGGGGTGCAGGGGGCAGGCAGGTGCATGTCTGCAGGCTGGCATCCTTCAGCCCTCAAAAACTTTGAAAATATCCGGTGTGACCCACACTGTAAAATGTTTGGAGACCCCTGCTCTAGATAATGAGAGACTGCTTAAACTGGAGGGCCATGACCTTAATTTCGGATGGCATGCCTTTATATGGTATCAAAAAGCTAAAGAGTATAAAGTTTTCAATAACCATATGATAAGAAAATCTTTGTTATCTACTTGGAACAAGATACAAAAACAAGTATATAATAAAATACCGGGCTGGGTGTCACCATTAGAAGCATTTACACAACCTATCTTAATGGACTCAATAAAACTGGTAAGATATAGAGATTTGCTTAAGAAAGAAGGGACATTAAAGACTAGAGAGGAGTTAGAGGAGCAAAAAAAATTTTAGATCAGTGGACGAGATTACAATTAGACTCCAGGTATGCAAAAGACGAAATAATGGGTTTGTATGAAGAACAAACAACATTTTATAAACTATTGCTAGAGACAAATGATAAAATAATTAAAAGAATGTATGAATATCTCTTAAATATGAAAATGGAAGATGAAGTGGTAAAAGACTGTATGATAAAATGGGCACAAAATGTTGGTCATAATATTGATTTAGAACAGTGGGCACAAATTTGGAAGAATAATATTAAACTTACAAAATCAGTAAACTTTAAAGAAGATATATATGTTTTATCGATGGCATATGACCCCAACTAAATTGTCTAAAATGTATAAAAATACTCCCAACAAATGTTGGAAATGTAAAATGCAGGAGGGTACTTTTTATCATGTGTGGTGGAGATGTAGGGAAGCAAAAGGTTATTGGAGATCAATATATGAAATGTTACCAAAAAAATTGTCTTATGTGATACCATTTAAACTGGAATTGTTTTTACTGAATGTTATGACTGAAATTGTAGATAAAGAAATGAGATATTTGATAATACATGTAATCACGGCAGCGAGGCTACTATATGGAAAATATTGGAAGAAAGAAGAGGTACCATCTCTGGAGGAACTGATAGAAAAGATACTGGAAGTGGCGGAGATGGATGTACTAACAAAAGCATTAAATGAAAGATCATCTCAAAAAGGACTTAAAAATGGGAATGGGTTTACCATTGGATCCGAAATATGGACTGGAAAGCTTAAATAAAAGAAGTATGAGAAGGTCCAAAGGAATGGAGAGAGGTGTAATGATAGATAGTCTGGAAAAAACTGTTAGATTGTTTACTTATGTGATTTCCCTTTTAACATAACTAAGTAAGTGGATGTCAGAATACTCTTTCACTCTCTGGAATTTTACCCCTCACCCCCCTATCCATTCCTTCCTTATGTCCACAACCCAACATTCATATTGAAAATGAATAAAACTTTTATTTTAAAAAAAGTATCAAGCATTTGAACTTTATACATTCTAAAAAACAAAAAAGAAATGGGAAGTTCATTCCCACGACACATCTCTCTCTCTATACATCTCTTTCTTTTGATGTACAGTCTCAAGACATGCACAGTGGTGTTTGTTTCTCAGGACTGAAAAAAAGCATGCACACAATACAGTTCTAAGCCAAAAGAGAGAGAGAGAGAGAGAGAGAGAGGAAACACAATAACAAAAAGGAGCTCTGAGAGCTGAATAAAATGTACCAGATACTTACACAAAAAAGGTAGGATCTGCTCAGAATGAGCAGTAATGCCATTTGAGTGCCATTGGCTTTACTTATCTCTCTGACAAGTCATGATATCTTTAAAACTCGTTTCCAACACTAAATTTCAAATAAGTTAAATGTGTGTATACACTTTATGTAGTGTATAAAATGTAGGTATACACTTTAAAAGTTTGCACTCCTGTATATAGCTGCTTTTCTGAGGGTTGGCTTACTTTGGAGGAAACAAGTCCAGGATTTCAATGTACTTAATAAGCTTTATAAATAGGGTGCATTTAATTCAGTGTAGCATTTTGCACTTGACTTTTTTCTAAAAGAGCTGTCAGTTGGAAGAATCAGTAAAGAACCAGACAGACAAAATGTGTAAATGTGACAATAATATTTTTGGTAGGGATAGATTTGTATTGGGTATCCATCTTTTTTAAAATATAAATTTTGGTTTTTTGTAGACTCCAAATCTTGAACACGAAAGAAATGAGTACAGCAAAAAAAAGCAAAACTGAAAACAGATAGTGGGAGATAATTCCAAGAGGCCTGGACAGAGTCATTTGGAATGATTGAACAGAGTGGGAAAGCGTTATGTATTCTGTGTGGTTGAAAGTGTTGTGTCTTGCACATCAAGTGTCAGACGTCACTTTGAAACCAACCACAAAAGTGTTGCTGAACTTGGTGAAGCTGAAAGGAAAGAGTTTCTTCATGGGAAATTGAGGAAATATTGCTCCCAGCATCTTAGTTTTTGTAACTATCTTTCTAAAACAAATCATGACAGCTGACAGCTTTCAAATTTCACTCTGCATAGCAAAACATGGTAAGCCCCTCTCCGATGGGGATTTTATCAAAACGGCCATGTTGACTGGGAGTAATTCTCTTTTTCATGATTTCCCAAACAAGGATAAAATTATGCAACGCATCTCTGAGATGCCACTTAGCAGAAATACTGTTAAAGATCGAGTCCTGCGTATGGCAAGTGATGTTAGTCAGCAGCTCACCACTGACTTACAACAGGCAGCCTGTTACTCCATGTACTTGGATGAAAGCACAGATATAAATAATCATGCAAGGTTAGCAGTAATTTTGCATTATGCTGTTGGTGACATCATGAGAGAAGAGCTGGTGAAACTGTTGTCTTTGCCTGGAAGAACACAAGGGAGAGATATCTACAATGCTGTGATGGAAGCTTTTTTGTCACAAGACATAAGAGCAGAAAAAGTAGTTTCAGTTACTAGTGATGGGGCACCTTGCATGGTGGGGGTAACATCTGGTTTCATACAGTTCTTTGTTAAAGAAGCAAAACATCCAGTCATTCAGTTTCATTGTATTATACATCAAGAAGCTCTTTGTGCCAGGGAAAGCAGCAAAAAATTAGACGATATTCTCAGAGATGTCACAAAAATGGTGAATTACATCATGGCTCGTGCTCTTAATTTTCGGCAGTTTCAAGCACTTCTTGATGTGGTTCAGGCACAGTATAATACTTTATTTATGTACAATAATGTCCGGTGGCTGAGCAGAGGACGAGTCCTGGAGAGATTTGTAGCCTGCTTGGATGAAATTAGGCTGTTTATGACGGAAAAGGAACAAGAAAATCCACAGCTCAGTGATATGGCCTGGCTTACAAACCTCATGTTTTTTACGGATTTTACAGCACACTTCAATGTACTGAACGAAAAACTGCAAGGTTTAGGGAAAACAGCAGAAAGGATGTTTTGTGACATCAGAACATTTGAGAGAAAACTGAAGGTTTTTGAGAGAGACCTTGAAAGTGGGCAGCTGAAATATTTTCCAAATCTAAAAATGCATTTGGAAAATTCTACAACATTTACAGACAAGCCATCAGGAAATCTACAAGGAATTTTCTAGCATTGTAGCAGCTGCAAAGGAGAATTTTAGGAACATATTTTTACAGTTCCGTAAGATGGAGACAACCCTGTGTTTTCTTACTTCACCAGATAAAGCCAAATTTGAAGAACTTGATCTTTCCTGCTTACAGTGGTTTGATTTTGGAAATCTGGAAATGGAGCTATTGGAATTTCAAGAAAACTGTATCTGGAAAAATAAATTCTATGACCTGCATGCAACACTGGAGAAAATAAAGTGTGAAGGGATGACAAAGGACAGCACAGTTGGTAGTTCTGAAAATGAAATCCTTAAAGTGTGGAATTCTCTGCCAAATAATTTTAAGTCAATGAAAGCACTTGGGATTGCTCTTCTTACTTTGTTTGGGTCATCTTATGCTTGTAAACAGCTGTTTTCAGCTTTGAATTATATCAAATCTGATACCAGAAACAGACTGACAGATGACATGAGTGCTGCATGTGTTGCTCTCAAACTAACGGCGTATGAGCCAAGGTTTGACAAATTATCGGCATGCATACAACACCAAAAATCACATTAATTGTGCAAAAGCATGCCAAGTTGAGTATCCCTTATCAAAAAATACATGCATATAATTATTTTAAAAGTTTGTATAAATTACCTGGCTTCAGACTATGTGTACAATGTATTACTTTAATATTTTTTCCATTTACTAGAGTTAATGGTTATTTTTCAATTAAAAAAGTGTTTGTATCATTGAAAGTTCTGTTATTGTGTTTTTCTTTTAAGACAAAATGTGTTGATTAGTTCAGACAACTGTATGAGTTGTTTTTTTCTAAACTAAAACCTCAGTATTCAGGTTTAATTGCAGTGTTGGCACTTCGAAAGAAATAATGTGGTTTTATGTTGCCGTTTGGGCACTCAGGCTCAAAAAGGTTCGCCATCACTGGTATAGATCATATCCTTATCTTCTGGAATCCTCTACCACTGGGTAATTCTTTATGAGGGAAATTTCTGATTGAATTTGTGTGTAGTATATATATATATTTAAACTCCCATTTTAAAAAGCCTGGAAATTCAATTCTTAAAAAAAACAAAAACAAAAACAAACACCTTTTGGTTTAAAAATCTGGGATATCATTCAAAAAGCCAGTAAATGGCCCAATATTGCTGCACAATATTGTGCTCGTGTTGCCAGGAGGAAAAAGGATGCCAAGCTTTACATAGCAGAGGGCAGCCTGAATGTTGACAACACCAATGGCAGCAGTCAAGGTGGTCTACAGGATACCCTCTTCTGCTCACTACCATTTGTTATGGAAATATCCACCTATAGTAGAAATAAATCTACAAAGCTGGGGTGAAAGTGAAAAGGAGTTCCTTTATTGTGACGCAGTTGCAACAGCGGAGAGAAAGAGAAAGCAATTAGAAAATCACAGTCTCTCACTCTGCCAGAAAAGTGTTGTGCATAAGATTTTATACCTACAACCACCCCAATCCCCCCTTACCTGTCTCCATTGGCCAATTGGCCAATGATGAGCTCACAATCTGACTAAAGTAACACCCTCAATCCCTCCCCTACTACGTGATTTGGAATTCTAACCTAATGGCGATTTTACTTTTGCAAAACAAGCTGTATCTTATCTTAAATGTCAGGTTCCACCCCATATCAGAAATTCTTCAGCGGGCACCTAGCAAAGAGCAAGGAATTATAAGCAATAATATATGGAAGGCAAAACTATGGAAGGCAAAACTATGGAAGGCAAAACTTGCTCAATACAGTTACATTTCTCTATCACATTCATACTTGTTGAAAAACAGCCCTGACAATTGCTTTGTGTTTGGCTGAGAAGTGATGAACTGATGAAAAAAGGAGTCAGCTTCTGGGATTTTCCCTTGTGTGGTATCACTTTGTGATGTAGCGTGTGATGATTTGAAGGATAGTGGGAATTGTAGTCACAAGAAAATTGAGACTGTTAGGTTCTGTGAAAGTTGATGTTAAAGCCAATGGAATGTGTTAGCCTGTGAGACTGTTTTCCAGATTTACTTCCTGGTACAGAGGGAGCTCGAGATAAGCACAAGGCCACAGAGAGAGGCCCAAGAAGACCAAACATGTATACCGGCTAATTGGAAGCAAGATAATGCACCTGTGGACTTCATGAGAATTATGGGTGGAGAGTTGTGTTGAGCCTTCTTGTAATTAATTGGTTAGCAGCAGCAGAAGTGTCAGGGAGAAGGAGGGCCAAGACATGTAGAAAAATGGTTGTTTTGCGTATGTTCTTTGTTTTTTGTTGGTTCGTGACATGTGATGGAATGCTTGAAAGATGTAGCAAGGAAAAACGGTTTGTCTTTTTGAAACCAGAAGGAGGAGGAGGGATTAGCCCAGTTTAAGCAAGATGATTACCTAGAGGTTTTAGTGTTTCTTATTTTAATAAGAAACAGCAGCTTTATTTAACCATTGTAACTTTTGGAAATGTTTTATGCTAATGCTTTTGCAAACAACTGTATGCTAATGAAACTTATTTTATTTTCTTAATAAAAACAAATATAATCCTCATTAAGGACTGGTCTCTTGAAACAGCAGGGCTTACATCTTAATCCAGTGGTGATTTGATAACAGGTCCTACATTGCAGAGCTGTTGTGTTATCTAAGGAAACACAAAGCCCATACTTAAGTGCTTTGAAAGTAAATAAAGATTTCTTTTAAGGTCAGTCTTGTCCATGAGGCTTATGCTATGCATTTCTGAGGCCTAGAGGACCAACCTCAGAGATAAAGGTGGTAGATTTGTGCCCACAGTGACTCCCTGCCCAAACCTCATACTCTCTTTAGGGAGAGGTGAGTGTGACATAGTGCACTACAGGTTTGTACAAGAGCAGTATCCTGATGATAGTTTTTCACTCCTACTGTTACAAATCTATTTTTTACTTTGGTAACTTGCTATTAATTAAGATTTTTTAAAATTCAGTGATAAACATGATTGTGATAGCCATTAAAAAATAGACTATGGCAGAGGGTGTTTTTTTGTTTGTTTGTTTTAGTTAATTAAATAAGCAGATGTAAAAATACACCTCAAATGGACTGCCTTCCGGTCCTGAGTCCTGGCATCTGAAAAAGAATGCCAGGGTCCCTGGAAGCAGGAACCATGAAATAATATTCTGTTGCATCAGACAATTTTTAAACTCACAGTGCTTTCTGGGAACACTGGTAGCTTTGAAATGAAAACTTTTTTTTTCTTTTGTTTCAAAGACTGACTGGAACCTTTTTGACAGCAAGCTTTCAAGAACTCATTCTGCAAGCTTAGCTTGGGTGGATCCTCATTTGTAACCTCAAAGCTATAAATGACTAAGTAAGCAGAAGCGGATAACATCTTATATGCATGGAAATAGTTTTAAATTCTATCTCTTGATTTTAACACTTCTGTTTGACTTTGAATTCTACAAAAGTTGTAGTAGTGTACAGTATACTCCATTGTTTTTATTATGCTGGTCAAAACAGTTATTTTTGTTTATTAAGCTTCACTGTTAACTAAACCTCAATGCTTGCATATGTCCCAGTAGCAATATTAAGCATCTGCAACACCAAATGAAAAACAAAGGTTGCAGAAATATAACTTGATTCTGTTATTGCTCCTTCTGAATGAGACTTAATAAATTGATATCAGGAATCTAAATCAAGAGACAAATCCTACACAAAAGTTCAGTCATGCAAGCTGCTCTGCCCCTCCAAACAGGCTCACTCACACAATCATGCCATTGGTCATGTACCTGGTTCCATAAGCAATAGATAGCCAATCACCCGAAGAGGACCCTGATGGAGGAAAGAAACAACCTGCACACACAGCTTTTCTTCAACAGGATTCTGGCCGGTAAGTTTTGTTTGGCATAAGAGTCTATGTCCACCTTTAAGATGCCCAACTTTGTTAAACGTTGTAATAGTTATGCTACTTTAATGCAATATGTTGGTGGGCATGATAGAAGTTGTAGCCGAACATCTGGGGTCATGCTCGCTTTCATGTTATAAACTGTCAGTTTACACATAGGACATTCTTATAGGCAGCTTGAAAAATGATTTGTTAAATCCACAGTAGATTAGCTCCTCATTGTATGGAACCTTCATATTCAGGAGGCCAAGGCTGATTAAAACAACAAACTACCTTTTCCTCTTGCTTGCAGATCTCTCAGTCACCTGCTTGGTCACTATGGGAAATTAGTCTGATCCAGTGAGTATGTGGCTCTCCACATACCATTAGCATACAACTCTGATTACCCTGACAATTGCCCATGGTGCCTGTGGTTGAAGGGAGCTCAGTAACACCTGAAATGCCACAGTATTGCCACCACTGCAGTACAGCTCTCCTTCACTATTAGATTGGAAGCAGGAAGACGTCTGAGTCATGGGAGCAACCTGGGTTCCATTTTTAAAAAAACCAGGCCTCCCAAGTTCATCAAAAGAGGCAAATCCTCCTATCCTCCCTCCCCCAGCACCTTCCAGTGCCATGCAACATCCAAGGTGATGCCTCTTGAAATATTTTACCAGACATAGGCACGAACTGCTGAACTGATGGTTCATGCTGGTTTGTTTTTTGGCCAAACAGGTGTTGTGCTCCCCAGCCTTGCCTCCTTCACTTGGGTGCTGACTCAGAGTCAGTGGTCCAGCTTCCCTATCCTGCCTCCTCCTGTACAGCATCTGAGTGGGCACCCATCAGAGGAGGCAGGACTGGGAAGCACCAAACACCTGTTTGGTCAAAAAACAAACCGGCACAAATCGCCGGTTCAGAGGTTCATGCCCATCCTTATATTGTACTTTACCTATGTTCTGAAAAACAGCCCCAAATTTGCTGTGGCTTCAAAACAGAACTACCCACACTAAATTGGTTTAGGGTGGTGGTTCTCAAGACACTTATGGTGCTTCTCTGTTTCCTGCTGCTTTTTTTTTGGTTATTGTAGTACTTGTTAGCATGGATGGTCATCTGCAAAAAGGGTCTTCCTTTTTTAGTGTATTTGAGTGTTTTATACAATCAGCTACAAAGATTTTTAAATTTTCTGCTCTGCCTTCCTCTTTAGGCACAGCATATAATTGCGTATTACATTCTTTGTGAATTGTAGTGAGTGCAACAGAAATTTCAGTTGGCAGCCATGTTAATCTGCTGCAGCAAAATGAACAAAGAATCTTGTGATAAAGACCAAGAAGTTTTATTTGGCATAAGCATCCATGCACTGCAGCTCAGATGTTTGCGTGCAATCTGAGGAAGTGGGCTACAGGCCATAGAAAACCTGTGCCAAAGTAAAATGTGTTAGTCATAAAGGTATCACAAGATCACTGGTTTTGCTGTTTGAGCTGAATCAGTACCATCTGCTTTTGAATGACTTTGTGGCTGTGTGTGTTACACAGAGATACCACTTCTCTTTGCAGCATTATGGCTTCTAGTTCTGGGAAAACGGGAAGAAACAGATATGACTGTTTTGCAGTCAGAAGCGGTGCTCCCTTAAACAGTAAGTATGTGTGATTATCCTACAACATAATTTTGTAGCTTGACAATGTGTAAATTAGCTTGTTTCTCCCCACAATGAGAAAGGAGGAAGAGGAAGGAAAGGAACACTTATCTAATAATGTTCAGCGATTTGTGGGATTTACATCACTGTCAAAAACAAGTGAGCAGGGAGTTACTACAATGCTGTAGTAACTCTTCCCTTCCCTTCATCTGTTTGTGCTCCTGCAAGCCTGTAAGCAATCACGAGTTTCAATTTCCTTCTCCTCCTGAACATCCAAAATTGTATTTCTCCTGTGCAGTGTAAGCTGGCAATCATGCCAGCAAGCCTACCTGTACTGGCCACCTGCACTCAGCTGCCTTAAGTCAAGGAAGCAGACATATGCATGACAGGTGACAAGTGGCCAGGGAAGAACTGCTTTATGACTGCCCTTAACATTTGTTTTTTTGCTAACAGGAAAATAAATACCAATAAAGGGAATAACTTGTAATAAATCAACACAAAACTGCTTTAAACAACATAACCTTTATTAACTATCAATAGTAGTTATTTATTATTCATCAGGAACATATAAACCCACACTAATAAATCAATAACATACAAAAATGTTGCTTATTTTGAAGACAACTCATATAATTCTCCTCTACTGACACTGCCAGGTTGTGTAGCTGCAAGAATCTTAGCTTCCTATAGCATTTCCAACTAGATTCCAAATATGACTGTAAAAGCTGTGTTTTCCTCAGATAGCTCATATAATTCCCTTCCTGCAGGTTCCAGCTGAGTTACTTCTGAAACACAATGCTGTACTTTTTTGTGTATGTCGCACAGTTGCCCTTAAATCGGCAACCAAACACCTTCCTTCCTTTTGTATTTTTTATACAAACATGTTATATAACACTTCTATCTCTAAAAAGAATAACTGAAATGTAGACATGTCCTATATACAAATGTTGCTATTTTTTCAAGAACAATGAGAAAAAACAATGCACAATTTGGCAAACTTATAGCTCAGCACTCTCTATCTGAAATATTCTCCAGTACTTCTATTACTGAATGCTCAGAGAAGGACAGACCCGTCTTGTTCACTGGTGTTCTGGGTCTGATTGGTGGACAAGACAGTTTCTGGAAGAGGAGTGGGAGCTTTGCCACGATACTTGCTGCAAGGGCCACATAAACCAACAAATGAGAGGCATGTAAGAACCAAGTGAGAAAGGAACTTTCTAAATTTCTCACCAGCAAAAGTATAGATGATTGGGTTAAGACAGCAGTGGCTGAAAGCTAGTGATTCAGTCACCTGCATGGTGTAATCTAAGAGCCTTAAGGAGCTGCAGTCCTCAAAAAAGTCATAAAACCGTAATGTATGCAGAAAAAGTGATACATGGTATGGGGTCCAGAATAGAAAAAACACAATCACCACCATTAAAATAAGTTTCACAGCTCTTTTTTTCCGGTGGTTTTTGCAGGAGAACAAGGTTCTGATGATCCTCAGGTAGCAAAAGCCCATGATACACACTGGAAGAAGGAACCCTATGACGTTTGTTTCTAGGTAGGTGAAAACTGGCCAGATTTCCATAAGATGTTCAGGATACTGAGAAGTGCAGCTTTCCTCTGATGCTTGAATGAATACAAAGTGGGGGGCTGAAAAGAAAATTGCCAGTGCCCACACTACAAAACTTGTGAGATATCCACGGCTGACACTCCTAGCTTTTATAAAATATGTTGCATGGACAATAGCCAGATACCTATCAATGCTTATGATGGTAATGAAAAATATGCCCCCCCAAAAGCCCACAGAATAGAAAGAGGAAATTATTTTGCAAAAAAAATCTCCAAGTGTCCATTCATGTATTAAATAAAAAGCCCAGAAAGGAAGAGAAACCACAAACAGAAGATCAGAGATGGCCAGGTTCAAAAGATATATGTCAGTGATGCTCTTCTGGCATCCACCTTTCACAATGGTAAAAGCTACCAAGAAATTTCCCACAAGCCCAACAATGAACACAATGACATATAGCACAGGCAGATAGTGTTTCCCAAGCATCTGAATGTCCCTTTTATCACATGGAGGAGGCAGGTCCTCATAAACAAAGTTAGCGAGGGTCCCATAATCTTCGGTCATGATGATTGCTTCTCTGAAAATATGAAAGAGAGAAAAAAATAGGAATCCAGCAAACACAGTGTGTTCTTTCAAATACACATCAGCTATTACTTCTAAATTACCAAACTTTGATAACAAAAGTGAGCCACCTTCAGTATGTTAGGTAAGGAAACACAGATTTCACCCTTTCTTTGATGGGCATATGTGCACAGCAAAAGTGAATGAATGGAATTTAAGTACACCCTCCTGCTGTGTTTGACTGCAGGTCCCATCATCCCATGTCATTCAACAATAGATCATGTTGACCTGGGATGACAGAAGCTATAGTGACACTTAGAGGACATCAGGTTGGGGAAGGTGACTTTATCCACTTATTTCAGAGTAAACTTGCAGAGACTTACTTTTATTTAGATATGTAAGGGACAAAGACAAAATACAGGTAGTACAAAGCTTTACTAATAGACATAAACATTCAGAACAGGTATGGTGGGAAACCCATTTCGCTGTGCCTCATGTTTCTTTTCTGTCCATTTTACATGACACTCCCACCCTGATTCAGACTTATGCATGCTGTCAATGTCTACTCAGAATTCATGAGTGTGTGTGGGAATCCTCTTTAATTTCAAAAGGGGCAGCAGCTTCACATATACAGTTAGTCAAGGAGCCTTAGCATTCAGAGAGCAGAGTGCACCAGAACCATCATTTATTTCTTATCCCAGTCTAAGTGCACACTTAGATCCTGTTGAGGAAGGGAGGAATTCAGATAGCCTTGCCCAGCCATTTTGCCTTTTAATGTACCCCCATGGAAATTTGGGGGGAATTGCTGCCTTTGCAAACCTCCCCTCCCTTAAAGGTTGCAGAAAGAAGGCTTTAGCCTTTCCTACCAACATATTCACCCTGGTCCAGAGTAGGATTGCATACGTTAAGAAAGAAACTGTTAAGAAAGGTTTCTTTCCAGGTTAAGAAAGAAACAGCTAACAGTATATTTAGGGTGCAATGTTGTTCGCCCTTGATGAATCTTCTGTGTCTACAGTAAATGTTTTGTGCAAGGCAAATGGAGGCCTCGTCCCAATATCCTCTTCTACTCTTGGTTCAGAATTAGATATATGACACATTCTTTTAGAAAGCAAACACAAAGATCTTGCACATTCTTTTACACATCTAACAAAAGAAAGTCCCTACAAGTTTTTACTTTAGATTATACATTGAAGTTTGTGATTATTTTCAGTGAGGGGCTAAAACAGTTCTTCTTTAATAATTTGTTTAAAACATTTGCATAGTGCCCTTCAGGATATAATCATACAAAACATCATAGTTGGCTTGTGTCTGGTTCAGTCCCCACCTACCTCCCATTTTGGAATAAGGTGTCCCTTCTGCTTGGTGCAGGTGGTTGGATAGCTCAGTGGGTTCGGTATCTGGCTGCGGAGCCAGAGATTGGGAGTTCAGTTCCTCACTGTGCCTCTTGTGAAATAAAGTCAGCCTGTGTGGCCTTGGGCAAGCTGCATAGTCCCAGAGAGTTCCCAGAAGAAGAGAACGGTAAACCACTTCTGGGTATTCTTTATGTGGAAAACCCTGAAAAGGGTCACCATAAGTCAGAATTGACTTGACAGCACATGATTATATTTATTCTGCTTGGTGTGAAAGCTATACCTGTAAAGCACTGTCCCATTTTATTCATCTTTCATAATCTTCCATAATCATCCAGGGAATTTTATGTACTGTCCCATTCACATGTATAATGATATGCATGTTGCTGTGTGATAACCCTTCTATTGTTGACTACTTTTTGACTGACCGCAGAGGGATTGAGAACATACGTACTCCCACCTATGAGCTGTTCATGTCATGAGGCACCCCATGGCAACTAAAACAGTCATTTAACATTGGGAGAATTACTGAACAAAAGCACCTGCAAAAAAAAACCCAAACTCACACTTCTTCAGTTTGATTCTGCCAAGCTGAGTCTGAACAACTCTATATAACAAAAGCATCAGAAGGAAGCAGCCTACAAATAGGGGAATCAGTGAATGTGATATTATCTGTATACTTGATTTTACACTTACTAAAACACAAGAGCATCACTACTGGATTGGACCCAAGGCAATCTAGTTCAGCTTTCTGTTCTTGTGCTGGTCAACCAGACGTCTATGGGAAGTTCAGAAACAAGATATGGGTGTAATCGCACCCCTCAATTCATGTTCCTAGCAGCTGGTACTTACAGATATAGCAGCCAAGATTCAATGCAGTTGTTCTCCTTGTTCCACCGGCAGAACCAGGATGGGGCAATTCTTCCCCTCCTCTCAAAATCTGCTCTAGGGGTCTGGAAAAGGAGAGAAGGAGAAATCAAGAGGAAGTACACCTGCATATCATTGGGTATAGCACACTGCCTGAGATCATGGAGAGCAGCACATAGCTACCATGACACATGCAGAACCTACACATTTGCAACCCAACAGAACAGACTTACAGTGCTTATGCAGGGAACAATATTAAACAATGGCTGAAATTCAGTAGTAAGTTGCAGCTAGAGTAGGTCCTTTGAACCACTGGAACTAACAGAGGAGTTAGCTCTCCAAATCCCCACTGATTCAATGGGCCTATTCTAGTTGTGACTTCCTTCTGAATTTCAGCCAGTGTGTTACTTGGACTCTAATTCTAAACTCCAGTAATACAACTGGAATTTGTAATGATACTATTAGAAAGGATATGTTCTATTTTGTTCTACATTTGTGTTCTTAGTGCCATGTTTTCAATGATGCTGTGCTGTTTTATTTAAATTATCTGCCACATAAAGAGCCCAGGGTGGAGTAAAAAATAAAATAAAATGAACATATTTGGGATTGTAGCTAAAAATCCCAATCCTAAAGGGACTGGAGTAGTGCACAAGAGGCATTCAGCATCCTGGTAAGGCTGGCTTAAGACATTTTGCTGCCTGAAGTGGAGAAGCAAATAATGCTCCCATCTGTTGAAGTGGGTTGAGTAAGTAGCTAAAGCCAGCCAAGGTGAGTTGACAATTTAGGCAGAAAATCCCAGAAGTTTCTCTCCTCTGGACTGGTTTTAAAAACAAAATAACAATAAATTACCTAAAAAAAAATTCTGCCTTTTCATGACACTCCAAATACTTGTCTCATTGAGCTAATGAAAAGAGCTCACAATAGTTACAATAATACTGAGCTCTATAACTGTTTTAACAGCCTTTATCCTAAGGTAGGGATAGGTAATATGTGACCTTCAAGCTGCAAGCAACCACTTCCCTCCTGCCCAGCTGTTTTAGCAACCACCATCTCTCCCATCCAGAAGCTTTCACAAGTGGTGACTCATTTTTTAAAAGACCTCAAGTCCCCATGACCACTGAAGATGAAATGATACTCATTTTCCAAAACTGGAAATAGATTTCTAATACTTCTGCTTTCATTTTTTGGATGATTTTGGCATTTTTTGTGGTCTGTGCAGTTCCCAAAGAGTCCCGGGGGCAGAAAATTGGCCCCTAGACCTAGATCTCTGATCTTAGGTAATTGGGATCCCCTGCCTTATATAAATTCTTTGTGCAGAAGAGACATTTGAAATTTCTTGGATTAAAAGTCCGTGACCATCTGCTAATACCAAAGCTCAGAAACTCTGAGGACTACAATTTCCAGTATTCCACAAGAGGCTGGGAGATTCCAGGAGTGACAATCAAAAAAGTAACTTTACCAAGGTCTGCTCAAGTCTGCTGATTTTCACAATGGCCAAGATCCTGTTACTTAGAACAGTAAGCCACACTAAAGTAGGCCCACTGAATCAATGGGAACTGGGTGAGTCAGTGTCTTTGTAAGTTCCATTGATTCAGATGTGCCTTCTCTAACTGCACCTGACTTTAGCATAGTAAGTCACAATTAGAGTAAACCCATTTGGATCAGTGAAACTTACAAAACAGTTCTGTCACTAAATCCCTGTTGATTCAGTGGGCCTACTCTAGTGCAATTTATTATGCTAGGCAACAGGATTTGGACCAATGTGTACATGACTTGTATCATCCCTGCATCTTGACGATTCCAACATGCTCCCTCTCTGGAAGTTTTTATGGAGTCCTTTATAGTTTGCTTCTTTTTGTGTTATTTCCAGAAAGCCCAAACATGGACCACATAAGTGAACTGTGGAAAAACTTTCCCTTAAATAGGGGGAAAATAAGACACTCTCTCTTTCACACATGCTTGTGATGATGGTGAAGCTTTAAGGTCAGATGCAGAGAAGGTGAGATAACTCAGTTCTCTGTCACTTTTTGTCTTTTTGTTATGAAAAAAGCAGCAGTTTAAGGTCACACATAGTAAATTTTCCCTAACACTCATTGTAGCGTTCTCCTTTAAATGTGGTCATGGTTCAGGTTTACTTAGAGTGAGTCATGCATATTTATGTTGCTGAGAGGCGGAGCCAAGAGGCAGAGTATAAGAGGCAGAGCCTGAGGGGGAGGAGGGGAGATCAGAGTTTTGGAAGGAGTTTGATTAGAGAGTTCAGAGATTTAAGTGATTGTGATTAGACTGATGAAAATATAGTAGGAGATCTGAGAAGTGATTGACCAGTGACTGGAAGGGAGAAGGAATAGAACTGTATATTAAAATACTGAAACAAATAAGCAAATAAACAAAAGATCTTTCTATTTCATTAAAGAGTGGACCTGATTCTTTCTAAAGGAGTTATGGGGATCTAGGGATCTCCTGGTGGCAGCAGTGGAAAAAAAGGAAAGAGTTTAGTTTTGCCCTGGTGTGCTCTGAGGTCTGAGTCTGGGTGGACAGACCAAGGCACGAGTGGGTCCAACGCCACATAGGTTCCAGTGGTGTGGGACGTCAAAAAGGGTCAAATCGCGACACTCATGTCACAACTGGAGTTTATATGATAATTTTCACAATGAAGGTGGTGACTATGTGGGACAGGGGGAAAGTTTAACATCCCTTCCCCAGCACAGGTTTGTGTTTTAATCCTATATTGGCTGATATCCTATTGGTTAGTCACATTAGAGTGAGCCCATTGAATCAGTGGAGATTTGGTGAGTCAACTCCTCCATATGTTTTCCAGTTAAAAGTTGCAGTTAAAGTAGATCCGTTTGAATCAATGGAACTTGAAGATGACTAAATCCCCATTGATTCAATGGCCTAGTTTAGTGCAACTCACTAAACCCAGCAACAGGATTTTGGCCAATGTTTAACACTACAAACTACAGAAAACTCAATCCACCTAACTGGTTTGAGCACTAGACTTTTGTATTTGCCTGAACTTATAGTCTAAAACATACCCACAATAAAAGCCACACAAAATACTGTGGCACTTACTGCTGATTAACATGCACAAGATTGGATTATTTTTATTGAACAGTGAAGTTGTATTTTATTGCTGACTTGCTCTTTTTCATTTTTTAACCACTTTGGACATGTTTTAACTACTTTTTGCTGTTTATGTGTAATCTTGAGATAACGCACTTGCTGTCTTGGAAATTTTTATCTTAAATTTAAAATTGAGCAACATTAGAACAACATGCTGATTATAACAAAAACTAAACTGATGCTAGCAAATCCATTATCTTCTGATAAGATTATGGCAACCTTTTGTAAACAAGCATTTGTGCACACTACAGTTAAGATGGCATATCTACCAGTTAACAAAGGTCTGATTCTATCAGTGCCATCTGCCCTCCTTGGTATCCCATGTTGGATACAATCTTGTGTATACTTATTGAGTAAACTTTTATGCGTGCCTTGCTTTGGAGTTTGCATGTCTTAATTGTGAATTTTATTCAGTTGCTCCCAAGTAAGCAAAGTAAGGTGAAATCTTCTACTGAAACCAATTCAGAAACCCCTGGAAGGGGTTTGTGGCATTTATTTATAACTGAAATAAATGTGACTTGAGTATCCTATTCAAATTAATGTACTTGCAAGGGTGACCAGACATGCCCAGATCTCATCATGTAGCTGCAGGTACTTCTACTATTTTTCTTACATGTGTGCTAATTCGAACAGGGTCCAGGCCAAGAAGTCTCAACAGAGAACCCATTCACTCCTAAACTTTGTGTCAACATGCGTGTAGCAAGAACTAAATTGAACAGCTTAGAGCTCCTGTGAGGCTAATACACTCATCCATTGCTAGGGGCATTGCTAAGGGCTTAAGAGATTCAGGGGGCAGTCCAACAAATACAAATCTGAGTAAAACTGGTACATGCTAAATTATATGCATCTATAAATAACATTTTTTTAAAAAAGAGAAGTGCCACTGAACACCAAGGTTGGGGCAGCTTCTTGAATGTATAATTATTTTTCCCCTTATTTCACAACTCTATGTGAAATAAGCTGGCTCAGCTTCTGTGATGTTTTAAACTAGCAGAATTTAAATTTCCCAAAATGCAAGCCAACTGATTTCCTGACCAGTAGGAAACAACAGATAATGATGGGAATCTGCACCTCCTCCCTTCATTACTCAATAGGACTTCTCGCTCTCTTTTTAAACCAATGAGGAAGAAATATACTATATAAGCTGCAACTCTTATTATCACAGCCGAATAACTGCATAATGCTGGACAAAGATTAAGCATTTTAATGTATTTAAAAATATTATTTAAAATGGATTCCAAAATATAGTGTGCCCACAAGAATTGTTTGTTTCTTACACTGCTTTGCATCCAAACTAGGAGTGAGATGTGTGTATGTGCATATGTTAAAACTATGTCCTGATTTTGTTTTCCGTTTATTGTAAAAAGTGGAATTGCAGGCTTGGCTATCAGAAATTTGAGAAATTCTGAGTTTTTTGGGGGAGGGAGATTTATTCCAATTCCTGAAATCCTCCTGTAATAAAAGGAAACCTCAGTGTTCAAAGTTTGATTTCTCAAACTTTGGTTCTCACTTTAAGTGCTAGTTTCAGTCTAGATCTGAAACCAGGCCATAAGGTACTCTAAGGCACTTGTATTTTCCCACTTCAGCACCACTCTTTACCAAAGTATGGTCTGTTGTGCCTACTTGACTGAAGCAAGTGTGATTTTAACATAGTGAGAACTGGGTGCAGCTTCCTTCTCTCTGTCAAACGTGCCATCAAGGGTGGTGTGTGGTAAAGCTGCAAAAGGCTCTCATGGAACCTTTGTGGAAGCCTTGTGTACGTTCAGCTAGCAAGTATCACTCCTGCTTCCAGCTTAAATGTAAATCCTCCACAGAATGTAGTCCATGCCATGTTTTTTCCTATTCTGATCTCAGTCTTTTGGGCGGTGGGGAGTGAGAACAAATATGGAACCTTATTTGGATGGTTGCATTTCATATCTCATTGCCCCAAATGGCAAATCATATGGTAGATTGGGAAAAAGTTACATAAAGAAATTACCTATGCCAAAATTATCCTTAAGGAATGTGGCTGCATGAATAGAAGGACAGGGCTCCTGCTTCATTAACACTTGTGTGAAAAATGGGATTTCAGCAAGCATAGCTTGTCAAGGGCTAAAACCACATTGCCAGAAAAAAATCAAATCAAATCCACAGTGACTCCTGTTGCGGCCCATGATGCAAGTCCTATTGTGATTTTAAAATGGTACCAATCTGCCCATTTAAAAACCACATGGGGACTTCTGTGACCAGCCAGAAGCTGCTGGAAGGCTTTTTGGTTACTGACAGCACCAGTGCTGAGGCAGCAGTTAGTCCACTCAGCATGCGATGAAAACAGAGCCACTAGAGCTGCTATTTGAAGTAATTACGTTGTCAACAGCTAACCAATGCAAAGTTAGCCAGGGAGCCTCCCAGCACTGACCGGCCAGCAACACTCTTCTTCCCTTGGGGGGCAGGGGAGGCAACTCCAGCAGATCTGTTTTCACTGCACATCAAGCAGGCAAGGTCTCTGCTGCCCTGACCATAGCTCTGTCAGTAGCCAGGAAGCCTCCTAGTAATGCAAGCCTTATTGTAGTTTTAAAATGGTGCTAATCTACCATTGTGGCTACTTAAAAGAAGAAGAAGAAGCATCTCTCTCTCGCTTCTGAGGGTAGCTGGACAGAGAGAAGGGCCTCCCCAAAGATCTCAAAATCCCAAACAGGCTTGTATAGGAAACCAGGTAAAGGAGGCAGGGGGCTAAACAAAGGACAGCCATGCGGAAGCAACGTGTGTTTTTCCCCTGCAGAGCCTCCAGGCTTGCAAGATGAGGCATCCGCTAACATTCACTGTTCTGTACAACTGTTAATGCCACAGAGTTCATTTTTCATTTGGCCACTTCACTAGGAAGGCAGAAATGGCAGTTACGGTCCATGATGCTTTGCTAGGAATAGTACAATGTATATGTCGCTGCCTGCAAGTCAACTGAACATAAGGCATCAGAATGTAACTGGACCCAGGAACTGGGCTGGGACCAAGCTTGAGAAAAGGCACTCAAACTAAGTTGATATTTGTTGCTGTGGCAAATGGTTAGCAAATACTATGTATATTATGCAAATTAGATCAGCCAGATCCAGTTTGGCAGGCCTATACATTATGGCATTGGAAAGGACCTCTCAGAGTTAAGCATGGGGGTGGGAGGGAGAAGCAGCCTAGGAGACACTAGAATGGGCAAAGCCCCAGAGGGCAGAGGGAACATGTTCTTTTGCCTCAGGTGAGGGGCATTAGCCCTGGTCCTGCCTCTCTGTTTTCCATGGTATATGCATCCATTGTGGCAAAGCCTCTTCAGCAGAAAAAGCTAAAATAAAGTGATTAAACAAGAGAGCAGGGACCTCTGTGGCTGAACGGATGCATTACTTCACAATAGCCTAATGACTGCTTCTTAAGATAGAAGATGTTTAAAAAGTAATTTGAAAAAAGTTTGTAAAATGCTTAACTTCCCATGTTACACACTTTTGTTGTTTGGTTTTGAAACTAAATAAAAACCTATTTGCCAAATTGAAAAATGGGAAGTATGTAAATACCACAAGCCACAACACAATATCCTGTCTACGTTCGGCACTCTCAAAAAGCTTCCAAAAGATCTCCTGTATGGAGAATTAGTGCAGGGAAAGCGCCCCAGAGGGAGACCATAGCTGCGATACAAGGATATCTGCAAGCGGAATCTGAAGGCCTTAGGAATGGACCTCAAGAGATGGGAAACCTTGACATCTGAACGTTCAGCCTAGAGGCAGGCAGTGCAGCATGGCCTCTCCCATTTTGAAGAGACACTTGTCCAACAGGCGGAGGCAAAGAGGCAGTCCCGAAACCAGCAAAATCAGGGAGCTGGACAGGGGACAGATTGTATTCGTCTTCAGTGTGGAAGGGATTGTCACTCTCGTATAGGCCTTCTCAGCCACACTAGACGCTGTTCCAAGACCTCTATTCAGAGCACGTTACCATAGTCTCTCGAGACTGAAGGATGCCTAATCTAATCCAAGGCTGGTATCCTGCTTACATCAATGTGAAGGGCAAAATTACAGGCTTTAGGACTACAGACTCTTTATTGTGAGGTGAGTCCTTTATATACCAGGGGTGGGCAACCTTTGGCATGTCTGGGAGCCAAATTTCTGTCTCCAGGCCCCTCTGCCAAAAATGTTCCCCCAAAATGCCAAGCACAAAGCCAGAAGTGGTCAAAAGTCCACTTTTTGGTCTCATTTAAGACCAACATTTACCAGTTTTTCAAAACACGTCTCAGTTTACCTAGATTATTTCTTGAATCTTTCTGTGGATAAATATAATGCCGGTGAAGTAAAGCAAGGGCAAGTCCCTACCTTCAGTCTATAGGCTGGCAGTGAGTTAATCCCTTGTTAGGAAGTGGTTATTGAGCAAAATCTGCAAACTGGAGAAATGAGAACATATTAGCAACTTATGGAGAAAAGAGAAAAAATATGTTAGTGTAGAAATTTAATTTCTGCTGTAACCGTAGGCCAAAGTAACATAAACCCGTATCAGTCATCTTTCATTATACAGTGTATAAGTGAATATGAGTTAACAGGATTTATAGAATATGAATCTATGATTATAATGTGAGAAAAAAAATTAACAGTGTAAGATACCAGGCATCCTCCACAATATGATGAGGAAAATGGACTGTATACAGTGGTGCCTCAACTTACAAACTTAATCCGTATCGGAATGGTGTTCTTAAGTCAAAATGCTCGTAAATCGAAGCACCATTTCCCATTGAAATGCATGGGAACGGGATTAATCCGTTCCAGAATTTCAAAAAAATACAAAAAAAAATTATAAAGCACACAGAAAGCCCCATCGGAAGGCGCTGGGGCTTAAAAAAAAAAACAACCAAAAATAAACAGAGCAAGCCCCGAAGGCTGCAAAAAACAAACAAACAAAAAAACAAAAACACAAACCCAAAAATAAACATCGAGCAATCCCCACGCTGAGACTGCAAAAAACAACACAGTGCAGAAACATAAACCCCCCTCAGCCGAAACCCACCCTGCAAAACCCACCCAGAAGTTTCTAAAAAGGAAAAAGCAGCACCTTACCAGGAAGACTGAAGCCTCCTCTGATGGCACTCACTCCCCCGCGGGGAGACTCCTCTTGTGCCACCGCACCACGCCTCGTCCACGGAGGAGCCCCTCCGCCCCGCGCGCCTCAGCCCAGCCCAGTCCCTTTGGCCGCCCTTACTCATGAGTAGACCCGCGCCTTTGGCAGGCCTTACTCATGAGTAGACCCGCACCTTTGGTCCCCCTTACTCATAAGTAGACCCACGCCTTCGGCAGGCCTTACTCATGAGTAGACCCGCGCCAGGGATGGGCAGGGAGCGCACCGGCTTCCTGCGCCCCGCGGCGATCCGGAGCTGCCCCCGCCTCTCCTTCCTCCTCCTGGGCCGCAGGAGTAAAAAAAGTTCCCTGACCCCCTTCTCTAACTGTTGGGGCGAAAGAGCTACAAAGAAGCAGCCTCTTCGCCACCAACGGTTTGAATTTCCCGCCTTTCTCCCCGGTCTTTTTCTGTTCTTAGGTCGAAGCTCCGCTCGCAAGTCGAAGCAAAATTTTGCGAGCGGAGCTGCTCGTAAGTCGAAATGTTCGTAGGTAGAGGCGTTCGTAAGTCGAGGCACTTTGGAAAACCATGTATTGTTTAAGTATTAGGAAAAAGTAATGTTATATTGGAGGGGGAATTGATGCTGTAATTGTTAACTACTAAAATAAATTCTTATTTTTATAATAGATCTATGACTTTGTGGAATATGATTTTTAACACTGTTAAAGAGAAAACTGTTCTATGTGAAAGTGTCACATCACTAAATGATATTCTTCCTCGTGTTCAGATCCTATTTCCTTGCTAGTATTATCCTTTTTAGTCAGCTATACCCAAACCCAGTCCTGTATATCTATTGTGCGACACGAGTACTGCTACTAAAACTTCTACTGATAATTTAATTACACGTTTGAATGTTTAAAGCACTTCAGATGCACCAGCCCTGCCAACCTGGAGCCCTCCAAATGTACTTTGACTATGATTGCAGGTACCTCCAGAGAGGCAGATGGTGCCCCCCTCCCCCATAGCTAGGAAAGATGGGGTTTGTAGCCCACATCTCTAAGGCACCATTTTGGGCAAAGTGACATGCATTATTAATTCTTTTTACTCTATTATACTATTCTTCTCATAATGCAGATGAGAGAGTTGAAGCTCCAAATTTATTTATTTATTTATTTTACAACTTGCCTAAGACAACGAAGGACAGAAGGATACTAAACAAGTGCTTCCAGATGCTTTGCAGAAATGCCAAAATGCCAAAGCATTTTTAAGGGTCAAACCTACATGTTAAGTCAATAACCTGCAAGCAATTAATGTGTGTAGCTTTAACAGAAGTAAATACTAGGTGTGGTGGGCATTTAGGAAGCACTATTGGCAGATTGGGAGAGGGGTGTTTTTTTTAAATCTTTCCCCCTTCCCATGGTCCCACCAAAACATCTCCCCTCCTTCAAACCTGCTATCGGCCTCACAAAAAAAAACTCCCCACCCCATATGAGAAATGCCCACTATATACATTTATTTCTAACCAACAGTACTTATTTAAGTCTCTTAGAAAAATATATAACTAAAGAAACATAAAATTCAACAGAATAAACCCACAACCCCCCCCCCCCGCCGCCGCCGCCGCTGCCTCTGAGGAGATTATACTGACCCCAGCTGCTCCTGGCCAAAACTTGAAAGCAATAACAATAATTCCTCCCCAGCTATCAATTTGCCCTGAGGCTTCTGGGCTGGCCTCATAAAAGGGGAGTACACAACACTTTTCATTTGCATTTGCTTTTAAGGAGTAGAGAAATTTGCCCAGATTTATTCATAACATTTCCAACCTGGTTTATACTACAGTTGCTGCCAGGTGTACCATCTCTATGCCCTTGCTGGAGTTATAAAGCCCATTGTAAAGAATGGTGAGCTGATGCAGCAAGTCTTGTGATGAAGCTAGCAAAGTTAAACAATGCAGCTTTGTGTCCCATAATAAAAAGAAAATATTCTGCATTAAAGCATTATCCAATCTTTTCCTTCCCTCCCTAACCCCTGGTTTAGCCTTTCATTTTTAAAAGCTTTGAGGAGGGATTTATACTATTCTTATTACAAGAAAGCAGAATATACTTTGCATTAGTTCTAAAAATAAAAATGAGTCTTTTGCATGTAACCATCTCTGACCAGAAGGGCTCCACATAAAAGAGGACAAGGATCACCTTCGCGTTATCGCTCTCCATTCATATTATCAATAAAAAAATATAGTGTCGCTTTCATAGTTTTTGCATAAATTAGTTGTACAGTATATCATGGCACAATCTCTATGTACTGGTATTGCTGCTGCCACTTCTGTGGCAAGCCATTGGATTTTCTAATGAATTGTGTAATGAAATAATTCCCTCCCCTGTATAATTTAAATTCTTTTACCCACTGTATACTAGGCTGTGACATTTAATCATCTATAAAGATTTTGATAAATTCAAAAGATATCCCTGATTAACTGGGAGCAGATTAATACAATTTGAATACAAGTACATGTTTTTTAAAAAGATGACAAAGTGACTCAAATTGCATCATTTGCATCAATATCTCTTTTAAGGTGCATTCTACAATATATGCATGCATCAGCTAAAAACAAAAACAAACCCCCCCACACTTTTTGCTGCTGAACTATTATTCGAAATTGTACACATATGTAATTAATTAACAAACAGACCAAAGTTCAAATTACCAATCTTTTAAACATCCTAATCTCTTGGCAGCCCTGATATTTACTTTCAGAGCTTCTGATTATGTTCAAAATTATATGAGTCTTGTGCATTGGTGTGAGTAGTGTATGTGTTGGAGGAGGGAGGAACCAAAATAATTTCCTATTCTTCTTTTCAGAGTATTGTCTTTCAAATATGATAGAGACCTCTTAATCTTACCTTAACACATTCTGCTTGGCTTCAAATAAATTATGGTAAAATCTCACCTGGATAGTTGTTTCATCTCTGCTATAGCCTCCTGCCAAACTAGGGACTGCAGGTGAGGTTAACATTTTTCCACAGCAAGCTCAGCAAAGGAAGCAAATTTGTTTTAGAGAAGATCTTGCAGAGGCTGAGTTGTGTAAGAATCAGACCACAACAGCCTGTGATGTTCCGCCTTTGTTGCATTGGCCTGAGAAGAGGAGGCAGGATTATGACATGACTTGTCCATCAGGTCTTCAGAAAACTGAATTGCATGCAGCTAGGCCCACTGTCATGAAAGGTCACAAAATTATTAATTACATAATTTGTTGTTATTGTATTCTCGCCATGATTGAAGAGATCCCTTTGTGAGATCTTCTGTTATAGGTTACCAGAGTAACTTGACCTTGGATAATATGTGCTTTGACTTTGGGAAGGGGGTCATTTGGCCAGTCTTGCTTGAATCATTAAGTGTTTCTGGAACATTACTAGCTAAAACCAGTTATAATTCCCAACAATAGGAGAGCTATTGATCAATGGGATTTACATAACTGCTGATATAACAGACTTCTCCACTTGAGAGATGGATCTACTCCATGTGATACTAAAATTGGATATAGTACTCTTTTTTCCTTAGATTGCATCAAATTTTATTCCAAGAACCAAGAATTATTCCAAGATTCCAAGAATCTTCCATGGAAAAGTTAGGCCCTGAATCAAGACATAAAGCTCCACTGAAAAATTTCACTTATTATTCTCTCAAAATTGCTATAGATGTTTTTCCAAATTCACATCAGATTTCATCTTGATTCCTTTAATCATTTGATGCAACTTAATTGCTCCCACATTGTGTCGGTATTTGGTACTTTTATTTTTGCATATGCCAACAATGATTTACAGCATCCTCAGTCCCCTTTTAGTACTGAATGTACTTTCTCATTTCTGATAGGGAAAAATGGTATACACTTAGAAGGTAAAGACGTTTGTGCCTTTGCATGGATAATTTTTTCCTATATCCGTGTGGTTCTCTTTCAGTGAGAAAAGAAGAAAAAGGGGTGTTAGGAACAACTATGAAGAATGATTGAATTTCAGAAAAACTAATCTAGAGACAGTGTGGAGGTCAGACCTGAACTGGGGTTCACCACCAAACACAGAAGGCAAAGTTGCATATTTCAAATGGAAAACATGTAGGATAGAATCCTGTTGAGGATCAGCGAATGTAATACCTCCATGAACATAGCACTCTGGCTTAGAGTTGCAATGGGACTTTCCACTTGTACAGACTATTACGTGCAAGTAAAAATAAAAAGGATTTATCCTTAGCATTTTTTTTCACAGAATCGTACAGTTGAGAGGGACCTCAAGCTGTTGAAAGACGTCTACTCTGACATCCACAATTCAGAAAAAAGGAAACAGAGGCAAGGGAATCTCAAGTATTATGAGTTTGGAGACATACTAATGTGGACATTTTTGATCCACAGCTTTATAAAATTGAGAATGAAGGCCATGTCTTTTTGCAATGAACATATTACTCTGCTGTATTTTCCCTGTACCCATCCATCTAATCATTTGTGGAGATGGCTTCTGCCCAAGGCATAAGGAGAAGCTAGAGGAAAATAATGTTTTATGTACCATCAGGTTGATTTCGACTTATGACAAGCCTTGCCAGTATTTCCTGTGTATACTCAGAAGTGGTTTACCATTCCCTTCGTTCAGAAGCACTCTTAAGGTTGTGTAACTTCCCCAAGGCTACACAAGCTGGTTCCCCTCCTGGGAGGCACAGTGGGGAATCAGACTCCCAATCTCTGGCTGCACAGCCAGTACACAATTCAAATTTCATTAATTAATTAACACTACCATGATTCCAGTGGCAACTGAATCATCCGCAGTGAAATACTCTGCTGTTAAACTATGCTAATCTTCAAATCTATATTTTTTTTGCACAAAACAAAATTATTTTCCATTTTTTGCAAATACAATCAAGAATGCGAAGTATATGCTCATATATGACAATGACTGGGAATTATGGGAGCAGTTGAAGGGTATAAAGTTCCTCATAGCAGACGCCAGGACTGGAACCAAAGAACCATTTGACGTATAGTTGTTGGTGTAAGTTAGCAGAGTTTTTGTTTCAGTCCAGGCAGTCCAGTTGAATGACACAGACAAAGACAGCTTCTTCTGATACCAAGTGTATTTACAGTATATACAGAAGTTCAGCAGTAGAAACCGGCAGCATGACAGCATGACATTCATTAGAAGAGATCCTACATCTTCTCCACATGTCCCCACAGTTATACACATGCACATTTACATACAGCCAATCAGTGTGGACATTGCATCATCCCAGACTGCATGATTCCGCATTTTGCACACCTGTCAAGTATGGCTGCTGATTATCATAGGCATTGTTCTGCCTCAATGTGGAAATTATCCTTGACACCCCTCCTAATTTACACCTGATCAGAACGTATTCCCAATCCTTCACTTAGTTCTCTGTGTCTTTGCACATTCAGTGGTTTTGTTAGAACGTCTGCTACATTCTTTTCTCTTTCACAATACTGCAGTTGAATTAGTTTTTCTTTTACTGCCTCTCTAACATTGTGATATTTAATATCAATGTGTTTGCTCCTGCTTCTCATTTTTTCTGTGGTTGCCATCTGTATACATGTGGTGTTGTCCTCAAACACTGTTATGGCCTGATCTACTTTAACTTTCAGATCTATAAGCAATTGCTTATACCACACTAGCTCTGAACACACTTCTGAAAGAGCAGCAAACTCTGCCTCAGCAGTGGATGTGGCAACGGAACTTTGCTTCCTTGATTTCCATCCCACCAATGTCTCAGCAAACTTTATTGTGAAACCTGATACTGATTTCCTGTCAGCTATGTCGTTGGCCCAATCACTATCTACATAAACCTTTAATTTTAAATCACTAGAGGGTTGTATTAACAAAACATGTGTCAAGGGTACCTTTTAGGTATCTAAATATTCTTTTCACCCCCAACCAGTGTTTTTGTGTTGGCTTTGCAGTATGCCTACTCAGAATATTGACTCCTACAGCAATATCTGGTCTTGTCCAGTTTGCTAGATATTGTAAACTTCCAATTGCTGATTGGTACACTTCTTGTTCTTCAAACTCTTTGCTTTCATCCTCTGACTTTCGAAAAACTGTCATGGGTGTCTATACACTTTTGCAGTCCTGCATGTTGTATTTTATTAGCATTTCCTCTATCTTTAATCTCTGATTTAGGACATAACCATTGTCTTTTGTGTGTCTCTGCCCTTGCATCACTTGCTCATTGCAGCAGCATACCCAAAAACATATTTTATTTATTTATTTATTTATTTATTTATTTATTTATTTATTTATTTATTTATTTATTTATTATGGGAGCCAGAGGCTGAAGAGCCATACATCAGGGCCCAGGAAGGATACATAAACATACCAAAAGATAAGGGAAAATGGATACACTTTCCTCCAGACATTTAGGCGCATCCCAGACATAGGTCAAAGGGAGATGGGGCATCTTATATGCATATCTATAAAGAACCAATCGATTAGCAAAGTTGGCATCATTACCCAATAAGGGACTGGATCCTGAATTTGGGAAAAGGTAACCAATAGAATTGCAGTACTTTATGGCTCTTTGTTTGTATCATTATAAAACATCTGTACACTGTATTTTCGGGGTCTTCTCTGCTTTTAAGAGATGTCCCAGCTGACCTTTTCTTTATTGTTTATCAATAAAATTGGACTTTGGTTCAGCTGGCTGTGTCTTGCCTGATTTCCTTGCCAGAGAAACTTAGAACACGGGTTTGACCTATAACAGAAGTCCGGTGCAATAAGGACAGGTTTTGAAATCAGCGCTCTCTTCAGATGATCGAAGGCTACCTGGCACTCTGACGTCCACTGGATGTTTTCAGCTTGCTTCTTTCGGGTTAAGTTTGTTAATGGAGCAGCTATCTCACTAAACTTTGGGACAAAACGTCTATAATATCCCGCTAACCCAAGGAACACTTGGATTTTCTTTTTAGAAGTCGGGGTGGGCCAAGTATCAATAGCTTCTATCTTTGCATCTAGGGGTTTGATCATCCCCCCTCTGACTAGATGCCCTAGTTACCTTATTTCAGAGTTCCCAGTTTCACATTTAGCCGCTTTCACTGTCAAACCGGCATCACGTAACTTTTGCAACATGACCTCTAGATGGGATTTATATTCCTCCCAGGTCTGGCTAAAAATACCAATGTCATGCATGTATGCCATAGTGAACTCTCTCAGGCCATACAGGGTTTTATCTACCAGCCTTTGAAACATGGTTGGTGCATTTTTTAGGCCAAAACTCATAACTCGAAATTCATATAATCCTAAAGGACTGCAAAAGGCTGTTTTCTCTTGGTCTTTAGGATTCATGGGCACTTGCCAAAACACTTTAGTCAGATCCAAACTAGAGATATAGGGACATTTCCCTATTGTTTTAATAAGGTCGTCCAGGCGAGGCATTGGGTAGGCATCTGCCTTGGTAATATGATTTAGTTTTCGATATTCCACACAGAGCCTGACACTCCCATCTGGTTTATCCACTAAGACTATAGGAGCAGCCCAAGGACTCATGGAAGGTATAATTATATTAGCTTTTAGCATCTCACTCAGCTCTGTGCAAATCTTTTCTATATAGGGACCTGTTACTCTGAAAGGAGTGATGGCTATGGGCTGCGCATCCCCAGTGTCTATTCTATGCACTATCCCTTTTGTAATTCTGGGTTTGTGCGAAAACACCGAGCCATATTTCTGCAGGAGAGTACACACCTCTTCTTTCTGTCTTAATGATAGAGCTGGGCTAAGGACCACGTCTTCAGGGTTATTTTTAAGTTCCCCCCTGCCTTCTAGGCATAGCAATTTTTGCTTTTCTTCTGGGTCTTCCTTGACAGTATATAGAACCCAGTTTTCTTTTCTATAATAGGGTTTTAACATGTTGACATGGACTACTTCATCTTCCGTTTCGAGAATATACTTGACATCATTCATTTTGGAGACCACTGTGTACGGTCCGATCCACGCTAACTGCAACTTATTTGCTTTTATGGGTCTCAACATTAATACTTCTTCTCCAGGACCAAATGTTCTTTCTCAGGCTTTTTTATCGTACCAACTTTTCTGTGTACCTTGGGCCCCCTTTAAGTTTTCCCCAGCTATCTCTAAGGAACTTTGTAAGGTGTTCATTAAATTATCCATGTATTCTACAATCGACTTAGGGTCCCTTTCTTTATAATCTTCCCAGTTCTGTCGTAACAAATCTAAAGGCCCTCTTACTTTATGACCAAACAAAAGTTCAAAAGGACTAAAACCTGTGCTTTCTTGGGGAATATCCCGATAAGCATATAGCAGTGGTTGTAATTTATTATCCCAATCATTTGGGTTCTCTGCCACATACACACATATCATTCTCATTAATGTTCCATTACATTTTTCCACTAACCCATTCGTTTGGGGGTGGTAAGGAGATGACGTCACATGGGAAATTCCACAGACCTGCCATAGTCTCTTCATTAGTTTGGAAGTAAAGGAAGTTCCTAAATCTGTTATTATTTCTGACGCAAAACCCATTTGGCACATATAACTAATTAACACATCTGCCACAGTTTCCGTCTCTATGTTTCTTTGGGGGATCGCTTCGGGGTATCTGGGCAAAATCAATAATGGATAAAATATACTTATTTCCTTGTCTAGTCGCCCTGGGTAGGGGTCCCATCAGACCTAAATGTTGGAAAGGGGTCGAGATAACAGGCAATGGGCACAGTTTAGCTCTAGTTTTGTCATTTCCAGAACCTCGCTTCTGGCAAGTATCACAGGTTTGCTTAATTTGCTGCCCCATCCCTGGCCAATAAAAATTCTGTGCGACCCTTTGCTTAGTGCGAGAGACACCCATGTGTGCTCCAAAAACGTCTTTGTGTGCTTTTTCCAGAATATTTTCTCAGTATTTAACAGGGACAATTAGCTGTTTGTGGGGCCCTTCTCCACCCCTACAAGGTGCCATTAAAACCTCCCTATATAATAGGTCTTGGTCCACACAATACCTCTCTGGATGTTCAGGGGACAGTGGAAAGGGATTCTCCTTAACTTTTTCAAAGCAACCATTTAAAGTGCTATCTTCCTTTTGTTCCTTAATAAAGGAGGAACTATTAGGATTTTTCATCAGCACCAAATCAGCAGTCTCTCTTATTTCAGGATGTTCCCCTAAACTGGGTCTTTCAACAAAAGTTTCAGTGGTTGGGATTCCCATGCTTTCCTCAGCGGCTACAATCTGCCTCCCCTGAGAGCGGGATACCATGCAAACACTCTGCATATGCTTTGAGAGATCCAAATCAATCAGAGAAGGAGCTGGGATTTGATCTGACACAGCTACTTTCCATATACCAGACTACCCATTGTAAATCAATGCTACTCTAGCCATTGGCAATACTACAGAATCAGAACCTATCCTTTTGAGAGTGATCCTCTCCTGTTCCAACATGTCCTCTTCAGGAATTATGTCTCGGTGACAGATAGTTACTTGGGAACATGAGTCCCTAATTCCCAGATACTTTCTACCATTGATTAAAATAATTTCTCCAGAGCTTTCCAGTAAGTCTTGATCACACTGGATTAAATAACACTGTATCACTCTGCCCTTGGGAAGCTCTGAGCTCTCTGCCAAGTCCGTTCCCTCAGCAACAGTGCAGCTGTTAGAGGCTTCAACTGCTGACGGCTGAAGGCAAAATACTTTTTTAGGCTTACTGAAATTTCTATTTTTCTGAGTTTCACATTGGGACCAAAAATGTCCTTCTTTACCACAAGCATAACATTGCTTATTTGCCCTATGTTCAGAGTAAAGGGATTTAGTAGCTTTTCCCTCAGGGTTATGCGATCTCAGTAGACTTTGCTCTGAGAATGAAGGTCTTACTTTAAAATGGCTTCCCTTAGTTTGAGTATGACTGAGGTAATTTCTACTGGATGGGGATGCTCTCATCCCAAACCTTTCTATCAATTTTTACCTCAGAGAATCGAGGATCTTTGATCCCACTAATAGAATCAGCATATTCAGATGCCTGTTGCACATTTTTTAGGATCCTTGTCCTTGACAAGATAACGCAACTCCCCTGTTAAAATTGAATAAAATTGTTCTAATCCAAACACATTTCTCATTTGATCTAAGGAGGTGACCCGTTCCTGTGCTAGCATTAAGATACTGAGTTAAACGTGCCCCAAGTTGAGCAAAAGAGTCCTCAGGTTTCTTTGAAATTGATCGAAATTTTCTCCTGAGATGTTCTGAATTAATCCCAAATTGGGAATACACCATCTTTAGGTAAACCTCAAAATCTCTAGCTTGTTCAAGAGGCATCTGTGAATAGATCTCAGATAAAACTCCCCCTATCTGTGACCTTAAAATTATCATCCTTTCATCATCTTTAATCCCAAAGTCCCAACAAGCTCTCTCAAAGGAAATCAGGAAAGGTTCTGGACAATCTCATTTCCAATATTGGAGAAATTTCTTTAGATTGATATTTGAGGGATTTCCCACACTGGAATTATTATTATTATTATTATTATTATTATTATTATTATTATTATTATTATTATTATTATTATTATTATTATTATTATTATTATTATTATTATTATTATTATTATGGGCAGCTGATTCCAATTTCTTCATCTCAGATTGGAACTTTTCCCATTCTAATTGGTTTTTCATAGCTGACTCTTTCAGTTTGAATTCCTGTTCTAGCTTCCATTTTTCAAAATCTTGGGAGCTTTTGATATTTTCACCTTCTGAAGCAATTATTACTGGTCCCTCAGTTTCTTCTTCACTTTGAATTTGAGAGTTCCCATTTCCCTCAGCACCTTGGAGCTCAAATTGTACCTCCGTAAACATTTTTTTTCTTCGTTTGGGCGGCATAAACAATACAATTTCTTATTATATTGGACTGGTTCTTTTCCCTCACAAGAGCCAAAAGGACCTCTTCTTGAGATTCCCCAGACCTGGGTTCAGAAGCCTCGAAATTAAGTCTTCCACAAGACTCTAACGGGTAAGCACTTCTCATGCCACAGATCCTAACCCCTCTTCCCTCCAGACTCAAGAAAATTCAATTTCACACTGGATTGTTCTGCATCCGACCGCTATGCCACCAATTTGTCACATTACCGCGTGGCCCTTGGTCATTTCACCAAGCAAAGGCGCATGCTACGTGTCATTCAGCTGCCACCAGTTGATTACATCAACTTTGTTCACTATTAATGACAGAGGTCCGGGCAACGTATCATTTAAGAACCAAGTAGAAATTGTTTATTGTTACAAGTGACGAAAGTCCAGTCAATGTCGTTAACCCTCAACTAAACAACCTTCTTTCTCCACTCTCAACCACCTACTCTTACTCTCCCTCTCTCTCCTTTTCTTTCCCCCCACTTAACTCTGCCCCCACCAACTCCTATTGGTGCATGCAAATTTCAACATAAATATTCATGAGCAGGGTGAACACTACATCAACGTATAAAAGGAAGTATGAATTAATGAAAAAATAAATATTACAATTTAGTCTTGGAAATAAAGGTGTTTTTCCCTCTTGAAATTAAAGATAATGCATACAGTATCTCTCTTAATATCAATATCAGGAATTATTTTATTGTCTCAAAATTGCAGAGTATGTGGAGTCATTGTTTATTCCTAATAAATACATTGGAAAAATTGGTCATTCTTCAGACTTACTGTGTAGTTCCTAAAATGATATAATCTCTTGATGGAGATGTAAGCTTCTGACATCAGATACCCATCTCCTGAAACAATAGGTCTTGTCTGCTTCCTCCAATATCTAAACATTGTATCAAAACTGAGTAATATAGCAAATCCCACCCACAACCACTGAGTCACAACCTTCTCAGCCGAGTGAAATGTGCAGTTTGTCAGATACCAAGATAAAGTAGGAGTTTAGCCTTTTACTGGGCCTGCCTGGCCAGCACAGGATAGTGATCAAATGCGTGAGAAATTGTTTATGTATTCATTCATATTCTTCAAAAGAGGGTCTCTTGGCTTAAAAAAAGAGAGGGGTGTGTGGAGAAGACATTGAGCACTACTTGCCCAACTTCAGCTTTGTGAGGAATGGCTATGGGTCAGGTCTCTTGAATCCTGTTCCATTTATGCCTGTCACATCAGCTGAATTGTCCTCTTTACTGAGAGTTTAATGGTTCGATCTAAATTTAATTGTTAAATCTAGTTGCTTGGGCTAATAATTAATAATTTCTCAGCAGCATGAAAAATCAGGATAGAGCTGAAGTTGTTTCCTAGTTCCCACTTCCTTATTCATATGGAAGAACTATACCTGTAAGCTTAGTAATGACCTATTTTCAATCCCAAATAATTTTTGGATTGTGAAGATAATTATGTTCTGTAATCAGAACTTTCGTTTTTGTGCCACACACATTAATGTATGATGACTTAAGATTGTAATTACAAATAAGAAACTGGGTACATGGACACCATAGTAAACTTTGTATCATGTTGGTTGCTACATCTCTACCTCCAAAAATACGTCCTTTGCAAGATGGAACTCCAGTCTAATTTTTTCTTTGGACACAGTCAAGCATGGGATTTTAGTATCCAAATTATGTAGGAAAGAATAAGGAGTCATTCTTTCTTTCTTTCTTTCTTTCTGCACAAATGCCAGCTCTAATTATTGACCCATATATCCTCAGCACAAGGATAATGTGTACTCAACACAGTGACATTGAATGGTGTCTGTCAACCAGATATGGTTAATTATAAATCAGATATATACAAAGGATTAAGAAAAGTGAGTGTGTTAACCGTAGAATAAACTTTGGGCCATCCTCACTCACACAAAGACTGGCCAAAAGGAGAATATCCTCAAGACAGTGGCTCTCAACCTTGGGTCCCCAGGTGTTCTTGGATGAAAACTCCCAGAAACCTTTACCAGTAGCTGTGCTGGCCAGGATTTCTGGGAGTTGTAGTCCAAGAACATCTGGGGACCCAAGGTTGGGAACCGCTGATCTAGCAGATGGCACTGAATTATAACAACTGGCCCATTGTTCTTTTGTGGTGCAAGACACTGTGAAATATGTGTATCCATGCAGTTATAGCAAGCAAGCAAGTGATGTATCTTGAAAATGTTACATTCTTAGACTACAACTTCCAGAATACTTGCTGGGATAGCAGTCTTAAAAAGTATCTTTACCAACCTTCAGGATCACACTTACATTTTAGGAGAATCCTTGCAGGTTTCCATTGTGTTTTATTGTTTAATAAAAGGATAAAAATGTTGTTTTCCTTGCCATGTAGCTAAAAGTTGATAGGAAAAAAAGAAGAACTGTAGAGTGGGAAGGGACCCTGAGGGTAATTAGTCCAAAACATCCTGGAATGCAAGAATCCACAGAATATAATAACAGAAATAGATGGTGGTACTTACGTCCAGAAGTACTTAAGGTTTGTAGAATCCTTGGGTTTTAATTAGACAGCCAGGGTCTGCAAACTGGTGCAAAACAGTGGCTTGAAATCAAGACACACTTGGATTTAACTTAGTTAATCAGACGTGGTGGGGCCAGAACTGAGAGAGCTGAAGTACCTCTTGGGCTTTTTGTTGATGACATTGTCTACCATTTCCCCTAAGCTTCCTTTTTTTTTGCTTCTTACCAGAGTCTCCACCACAGTCCTCCAAGTGGCTGGGAAATGGGCTGAGAGGAAATGAATTTTCTCAGCAAAGATCATGCTGTAGAAGCTAGAACCCACCTCTCCAAGGCAGAAGAAGGGGACAGAAGTATGAACCTCAAAGGTCTACGTCATGTCTTGGTCAGCCCTGAAAGGATATTCAAGATGTTGTTTTGACTGCATTATCATCCTGCTTTCATGGAAGTTTACAGTGTGAGTCCAGGCACATTGCCTTCTAGTTTTAACACCCTCCCACATTTTCACACTATCCTTTCTTCCATCTTTCCTCCCCACCCCACCCCAAAAGCAACTAAGTAGGAAAGACAGAATAGCTGCATAGTGCCTTTTGAGCACTACAAGCTATCTGTCAGAAAGCACCCAAAGATATTTTAGCCACGATTACTCACTGATTTCATTCTCATGCTCAGTTAGACAAATTACATATTATGCAAACAATTTTTCCTACATACCTCTGGGATGGTATTGGAGTAGCTTGGGGCTACACTACAGTAATGTGATTCTAATGGGCAGCACATGAATGTACGAACTGGTTCTGATCTTGGGTTAAGGAGAACTATGATAAATTTTAACAGTGTGCATATAATAGTGATTTTAGCACAACTCAGATCTCAATAGCTTTAAAAAATGCTGGAAGTTCAACATGGGAATCTTGTGAACCCCAAAGATGTTGTGAGAAAAGGAACTTTTAAAATATTGCATTGGGAACAGCAATCCTTCTCCTTTCATTATGATGTGCAGCACATGCTCCATGTTTAAGCCAATCCACTCCTTAATGCAAGGAAGACAACACTCTGTCATTTGTTACTTGATAATACCACCTCATTCCACCGGTTTGCAGAGGGGCTGAGTTGGCTTTACTAGCCCCCTTCCAAGTCTGGTCTTTGCCCAAAGCTGGGTTTGCTCACTGGGTTCAGGCTGCCCACAGTTACGTAGCTGGTGCCAGACTGTCTTCCAGACAGTCCTGAGCCAGCCAACTCCCTTCAGCAAGGGCTTCTATGGCTGGGCGACTCACCAGTGTCTGGATTCAAGTCCTTCCTGCTAATACCTCAGGCATTCCTCCAGCACCTCTATTACGTTGGGGTACAACCCAGGTGTCCCACTGGTCTGTGTGGTCTCCAAGCGTCGGTGAGGTAACCGGAGTCAATGGTTGGCTGAAAACTGGTGTGCCTCCTCTGTGCCTTTGTCACTTAGCCACCTCCATTTGGACCCAGACCACTATCAAGGGCTTCTGGATGGTCAGTATGTCCTCCTCCCCCAAGGCACACAACACAGGATCCAGCTCCTGCTCCATCTCTCCCCACTTCTCTACCTCAAATTCTGCAGAGGAAGTCGAGACCTCCCCCTTCCCTTATATTGGGCTGTCACTAACTGTCCCTGGCCCCTGCCTCCTCACCCAGTTGTGGCTCATCTACCCAAACTTCTTTCTCCCACCTGGAGCCTCCTTTTCCTTCTTTGCATCCTCCTGTTGCCCAGCCACTGGAATCTGTTGGAGTGTTTACAACCTTGCATGCTATCTATATTAGGCGTGGCTGGGAGGGACCTTTCTGAGCTGAGGTGGCTGTCAATCTATCTAGCACTAATCAATCATTCCTTCCCACCTCTGAATTCAAAGAGAACCTCACTTCTCTGCTGAGTCTTCCTTTTCCTCTCTTTAGTCTGTTGGAAGTCAGTTGTTAGTTTGCTGTTGATCTGTTCACTATAAGTAATGTCTCAGGCTGAGTTATTGAGACATTAAGTGCACATTAATGAGAAAGGGGCAGACTATCTGAGGAACATGTAGCTATTCTGCTCCATGGATCTCTGTACTTCTATTGCATAGCACAAGGAATTTTACCAGAAATTCAAAATTCTGTAACAGAATCTTCGTCGGGACCACATGGGAGTATGGGATGAGGGCAGGCAGCATGCTAGGGATGCCTGGAGCATCCCTCTCACAATTGATTAGCAACAATTTAAAAGGAATGGAAAACCTCCTCTCCTTTCCCCTTCAAAGGGCAGAGAGAGGAAGCTTTCCATTTCTCAAGATGATTAAGCAGCTTAAACAAAGCATGAACAAAGGGACAACAGGGGGATTTCTCTTGTTTTTTCTTTCTTTCTCTTTAAAGGGAAAAATCAGTCTAGACCAGTGATGGCGAGCCTATGGCACGTGTGCCCCAGGTGGCACGCAAAGCCCTTTCTTATGGCACGCGAGGTATTGGCCCACCCACCCTCCCTTGTGGAGGCAAACCTTATGAGCCGGCTGCAGCCGGGATTCCCCCTTCCGCTGCCACTTCCTGGTCCTCTGGGTCCGTCGCTATGATTCCCCCTTCCGCTGCCACTTCCTGGTCCTCTGGGTTCGTCCCTATGTTTCCCCCTTAAACTTCCTGTTCCTGGTCCTCTGGGTCCGTCCCTTTGATTCCCCCTGAAACCGCCACTTCCGGTTCCGGACTTCCGGGCGGCACGACAGCCACTGGTTTCTCCCCCCCCCCCCTCATTTTGGGCATGCGAGCCCAAAAAGGTTTGCCTCCACTGGTCTAGACTGTGCTAAGCAGGGCCACATGTGGATACAAGAATCACCCCAAATGACATAGTGAACCACAAAGCAACCGTTTAGCATGATCTAGACTGGAATAATTGGGCTGACTGATTGCACCCTAACATAAAGGAAAGACATTTTGAATTTCCAACACAGAGTTTGGAAATATTACTTTTTTACTTTTAAGTTCTGATTTCACATACAAAAAAAAAAAAAAAAACCCAAGCAAAGATATATTGTTCTCATAACTTCTCTCCTCCTGGAGGCTAGACTGTGTTGCATCCAAACTGGTCTGCAACTCTTTTAGCCACTACATTCTCCTTTCTGCACTTCTTTTCCCAAGTTGCTTGCCTTGAATGGTCAGCCATTATAATCCAGACTTTTCATTTCTTATGAAGCAACCAAAGTATTCTTTGCAGTCCTTCTGCAAGCGGGGGAAAACTTTTCTCTTCAGTCAGGCTTTTCCTTAGAGACAGACTGTCTAGGAGAGCCTTTAAAATGAGATGGTTTGCATTTTGTTGCTTCTATGACTGTTTTAATAATGCTTTATCTAACATTCTTAATATGTCATTAAGTCCTCTAATATTTGAATTCACTGTTTTAAGCTTTAATATTGTGTTTTACTGCTGTAAATGGGTTCTTTCTTAGGAGAAAGGTGGGGTAAAATATTTAAAATAAATAAATGAATATTCTAATTTTCTGCATTTTATGTGTTTTATAATTTTTAAGTCCAGCTTCCTACTTTAAAATAGGGGAGTGAAGAAGCAAAGGAACACTTGTGGGGTGATGGTTTCCATCAACTGAGCACCTTTTTGTTTCCAAATTATTTTTTCAAAAGGCTTGGTGCCAGCGCTAGAATAGCTAGGAGGCACATGCATACAGGGACATGACAAGCAAGCAAAGAGGAAGAAAGCAGCAGCCAGCCCTTATTTGCAGCTTGTTAAGGTAGCTGTCTTGTCACGCTGCCTCCTGCAAATCTGGAGGACTGCAGTGTAGCCAGCTTAAAAAGGTGTTAAGAAGTGTAGATTGGCAATTTCCTTCACTTTCTGTTGTGTGATCCGCTAAAGTGAATTTACTTGAGAAGCCCAACTTCCTGGGTGTGACTCCATAGTGGATCACTTTGCATGTTTCCTGCTGTGTAATTGCACCAGGGGATGGGGACTCGAGTTGCGGGAATTGCTGTCAAGTTGGACTTAAATCGCACTGGTGACTCAACTTGGACTTGACTTGGGTTTTTTTTTTTCAGTGACTCAGACTTGACTCGACTAGGAACCCACCCACACCTCCCGTTTCATGGGGGGGGGGAGCTTGTTTTTAATAGGAACTCGGACTTCGTACTTGGTACCAAAGACTCGGACTCCGACCCAAAGATTTGCCAACATCGCTTAGTTGCACCCTGAGTACTTTCCCAATAGTCACCCACTTGATCCCCAAAATTCTTACCATCCTGTAGTAATCTCATACTTCTAATGCTTATATATATTTCAATCATAGCCTACATACTAAGGCCCAGGATTCCTTCCCATACAGCAGAATTGAGAATACATAGCTGCTTCGGGCAGCTGTTATAAACATAAATCTATGTAATGATCTTCTGTTTGTAATTACAGAGTTAGAACAATGTCACATTAAACAAGATTAAAACATCAGAACATAGCCAGTAAGAGAAAATTCACTTAATTTTTTAAAGAAAAAAATGACAAGGTGGGAGGTATAGTTTATTGATTTAAGAAAGTTAAAAAAGAAAGAGAGCAGATTAAAAATTATTTTTTTACAGAATACTTAGATGAAGCAAGCAAACTACAAAATGACTAATTTTAATGTCATGTTTTTAGAGATTCCATGTGACAGGTGTTAAGATTCTGAGCATAGATGTTTACCAATCTACAATGTCCTAGCCTTCAGCTATCTCTCCTTTGATCCTTCTGTGTCTATTGTAGGTAGGGTTTTGTCATTATTGCATTCTGATCTTTAAAATGATGCATTTATTTTCTTAGATTACTTGAATATGCCTCTAATCAGAAAGTTTCAGTCTTGACATTTCTCATCTGAGATTTCAAATTGAGAGATTCCAGTATGAAATCTTTCTACTGTTACGAACAAAGAAAAAAAGTATGATTTCAGAACATGGATATTCTAATTTAACTAAAAAGATCTACTCCAGACAAGATACCTTCTACATTATTGCAACAATGGCTTAGATGATATTGATTGATCAGTTTAATCTGGAGCAAGATATATGGCTTTAGTAAGAGTGGATTCAGTGACTAAAGTTACTTTCACGCTCTCCTTGCTGTTTTTCACATTGAAGTCTCTTGGAACTATCATGCTGTTGACCTGAACAAAATAAAAATATACAAACATGACTGTTGGTAGAATCCATTATTTCCATTAGTCAGAAGATTTTGCCATTGGTGAGTGTGATAACTGACAAACTGCAGAACATTTCCTAATCTGTGTGCTTTCTATTCCAACCAGTTTGTTATGTAGACTGTTACCCACCCTTTGGAATAATAAATACTCTTTCCTATCCTAAGCCTTTGCAATGGAACAGTGGTGCTGTCAGTGTAGGAGAGGCTGGGGCAAATTTCCAGCCTCCTACACTGGAGAAGGGCCCTCAAACACAGCTGTACTGGCTGACCACCTAAATGATAGAATGCATGCTATTCTGTAAAGAGGTGTACCACTGAGACATACCATTAGGACTAGATAAGCATACGTTGTAATGATATTGAGAAATGCTGGGACTTGTAGTCACATAAAGAAGATGGAGTCTGTTAAGTTCTGTATGAGATGATGTTAAAAGCAATGGAATGTGTGAGACTGTTTTTGCAGAGCTGCCTGGTACGAAGAAGCTTGTTACAGAAGATCAGTAGGCAAGGCCAAGAGAGCTTCAAAGACCAAACATGCATACCTCTTAACTGCAGGCGAGATAAGCCACCTGTGAATCTGTGTGAATTATGGGTGGAGAGTTGAGTTAAGCTTTCTTGTAATTAATTGGCTAGCAGCTAAGAAGTGTCAGGGAGAAGGAGGGCCAAGACATGTAGAAAAATGATTGTTTTGCGTATGGAAAAAGCTCTCTTTGTTGTTGGTTGGTGTATGTTGAAGAATGCTTGCAGGATGTAGTAAAGAAAAACGGTTTGTCTTTTTGAAACCAGAAGGAGGAGGGGGGAATAGCCCAGTTTAGAAGCAAGATAAGATGATTACCTAGAGATTTTAGAGGTTGTTATTTTATCTAGAAATAGCAGCTTTATTTAACCATTGCACAGCAATGGAACACTGGGTGCAGCACTACTCTGAGCTATATTCTAGAGAGAATGTAGTAACTGAAGAGGCATTAAATAAGATCGACTGCCTGCCTGTCTTGGAAGAGTTGGACAGCGAAACAACTTCAGCAGAAATAAAAGCGGCCTTGGATTCCCTCACCTCCGGCAAGGCACCTGGGAAGGATAACATCCCTGTTGAAGTGCTGTAAAGAGACCATCACCACTGAGCTGTATGAAATCTTTTGTCTTTGCTGGAGCGAAGGTGGAGTACCACAGGACATGAAGGATGCAAACATTGTCATGTTGTACAAGAACAAAGGCAACAGGGGCAACTGCAATAATTACCGTGGCATCTCTCTTCTCGGCGTTGTAGGGAAGCTGCTTGCCTGTGTTGTGCTAAAGAGGCTCCAGGTGCTTGCAGACAGAGTCTATCCAGAATCACAGTGTGGATTTCGAGCTAATAGATCCACCATTGACATGGTATTTTCCCTCAGACAGTTGCAGGAGAAATGTAGGGAACAACGACAGCCACTCTTTGTGGCCTTCATAGATCTTACAAAGGCCTTTGATTTGGTTAGCAGGAACGGCCTTTTTAAAATACTTCCCAAGATTGGATGTCCACCTCGACTCCTTAACATCATCAGGTCCTTTCATGAGGAAATGAAGGGCACTGTAGTATTTGATGGCTCAACATCAGATCCCTTTGACATCCGAAGCGGAGTGAAACAGGGCTGTGTCCTTGCACCAACCCTGTTTGGGATCTTTTTTGGTGTCATGCTGAAGCACGCCTTTGGAACTGCAACAGAAGGTGTCTATCTCCGGACTAGATCAGATGGAAAGCTCTTTAATCTCTCTAGATTGAGAGCAAAGACCAAAGTCCAACTGAAATGCATGCGGGACTTCCTCTTCGCCGATGATGCAGCCATTGTTGCCCACTCTGCTGAAGACCTCCAACAACTCATGAATTGTTTTAGCAAGGCCTGCCAAGACTTTGGACTAACAATCAGCCTGAAGAAAACACAAGTCATGGGCCAGGGCGTGGACTCACCTCCCTCTATTACCATCTCCACACAAGAATTGGAGATTGTTCATGACTTTGTGTACCTTGGCTCAACGATCTCTGACACTCTCTCCCTAGATGTCGAGCTGGATAAACGCATTGGCAAAGCAGCTACCATGTTCTCTAGACTCACAAAGAGACTATGGCTTATTAAGAAGCTGATGGCATATACCAAGATCCAGGTCTATAGAGCCTGTGTCCTGAGTACACAGGCTCTATAGTGTACTGCACTGCACTGCAGTGAGTCCCGGACCCTTTGTGCATGGCAGGAAAGGAAGTTGAACATGTTCCATATGTGTTGTCTCCAATGCACTTTTGGTATCACCTGGCAGGACAAAGTTCCAAATAGAGTAGTCCTAGAATGAGCTGGAATTTTTAGCATGTATACATTACTGAAACAGCGACGTCTACGTTGGCTTGGGCATGTTGTGAGAATGGCTGATGGTCAGATTCCAAAAGATCTCCTGTATGGAGAATTAGTGCAGGGAAAGCGCCCCAGAGGGAGACCATAGCTGCGATACAAGGATATCTGCAAGCGGAATCTGAAGGCCTTAGGAATGGACCTCAAGAGATGGGAAACCTTGACATCTGAACGTTCAGCCTAGAGGCAGGCAGTGCAGCATGGCCTCTCCCATTTTGAAGAGACACTTGTCCAACAGGCGGAGGCAAAGAGGCAGTCCCGAAACCAGCAAAATCAGGGAGCTGGACAGGGGACAGATTGTATTCGTCTTCAGTGTGGAAGGGATTGTCACTCTCGTATAGGCCTTCTCAGCCACACTAGACGCTGTTCCAAGACCTCTATTCAGAGCACGTTACCATAGTCTCTCGAGACTGAAGGATGCCTAGTACATTTAATCATTGAAATGGATGGATATGTATTGCTAAATGCTTTTGCACAACAACTGTATACTAATGAAACTACTTTATTTTCTTAATAAAAACAAATACTTCTTAAGAGAAGACTTGTCTTTGATACAGCAGGGCTCACATCTAAATCCAGTGGTGATTTGATAACAGGTCCTACTTTGCTGGTCTGTTGTGCTGTCTAAGGAAGCACAAAGTCAATGCTTAATTACTTGGAAAGTAAGCAAAGGTTTTTCTTTTTAGGTCAGGCTTGTCCATGGGGCACTTCTGAGGCCTAGAGGACCAACCTCAGAGATAAAGGTGGTAGTTTTGCGCCCACAGTGACTCCCTGCCCAAACATCATACTCTCTTTAGGGAGGGGTGAGTGTTACATGGTTGCAGCGGTGGGATTCTGAATGTGGTCTGAGCTGTTGAGAGACTGAGTCTAAACTGGATACAATTGTTGCATACCCAGACTGTGAAGTGGAATAGAACTGCTTTTCTCTTGTTATTTTGCTAGGCAAGATGACAGGGAGGGGAACTCAGATACCTTCCTTGGGTGATCTGCCTGGAAGCGTGGACTACCTTTTGTCCCAGGAATTACACCAGATTGCTATCACTGGAGATGAAGCTGTGCCTACTTTGGTGCCTAGAGGTGCCAGACCCAGGATAACAGGACTATCTGCTTTTGACCCCAAATTCACGGACAGTTTGCCGACTCAAATTTGGGATGCTGCAACTGAGAGGGAGAGATGACGCTTGGCAAGAGCAGCAGCCTGTGAGGCAGCAGCAGCAGCAGGGAACTCAAGTATTCCTAGAGACAACCAAGAGGATGATGATCTGCCTGGCCGAGGAACAGGTACAACCCCTGCCGGGACCCCGTCACCTCAACCCGCATCTAACACAGACTTGTGAACCCTGATGATGACTTTTTGTTGGCTCAGAGGCAATTAGTTCTCACCCAAGAGAGGAGAGAACGTAAGGAAGCAGAGGAGGCTGCACAGCGAATGCAAAACGAAGCACAAGAGGCAGCTAGGAAGCAGAGAGAAAGGGAGAGAGAAAGGGATTCTGTGGTTAAATTTGATAGAAAACATCTCCAGTATTTCAAGGAAGGAGATGATGTTCTGGCGTTTTTAACTAACTTTGAGCAGGCTTGTAAAGATATAGGTGCATCTGAGAGACTCTTTGTAAAGTTGCTCCACTCTCAAGTTATGGGACAATTATCTCAAATTTTGGCGCAGAGAGCCGGAGATTATTTATCCTGGCAAGATTTTAAACAGCTGGTACAAAGACGTTTTGGCTACACTCCTGAGGGATTGAGACAAAAATTTAGGAGCCGAGATGAAGGAATTTCAACTATTCATCATGTCCTCACTTTCCAACCATCAAGGTATGAAGCCGCCATCATTAAAAGAGTTAAGCTGCCCACCAGAATGACCCGATGGAAATTACAGTTTAACACGGTGGATTTAGAGTGTTTGATCTCCAAACAGGCGATCTGGTTTGTGCAACGGATGGGTGAGTCTATAATTTTGCAGCATTTTGACTTGAGCAGAGAACCTAGTTTGCTAGCTATAACTCACTCGCAAACGCGCAGGCTCCAGAGACTCCTGACTGGGATAGTAGAGCAAGAGCAAGCCGAAAAACAGCCAAGGCGACCTCTCAGTTTCCTTAGCATACCTAAAACTGGGGAAGCTGCAGATTTACAGCCTTTAGAGATTGTAAAACCATTGTCAGTTGAAACTGAGCCTCCGTCTCCTAAGTAACCAGAACCAGAGGTTAGTTTGACAAGTGTCCCATCAACAGAGAATGCGGAAGTGTTTGTCAGAGACACTGCAAACTGCAATGAGTTTAAAAAGCTGGTGATGACTGATCCATCCCTGGGAGAACTCAGAGATCAGGCTGACAGGAATGAGCCTTTGACTAAATCCAGGCTCATTACTGGGACCAGAATAGCTTATTGTACCGGCAATTTGCTCCAGATTCCATACTGGATATAAGTCCATCTACCCAACTCGTGGTACCACAGCCCTATCGGGAAAAAGTGTTGCAATTATCGCATTCCTCACCTTTTCAAGACCATTTGGGTGTCAAAAAATCCTTGCAGAGAATTACACAGCATTTTTATTGGCCTATGGTGGCAAAATCTATGAAGGACTTTGTTTCAACTTGTGACATGTGTCAGAGAGTCGGTCATCAGACTGACCGGACCAAGACGCGCATGCAACCTGTACCTATAGTGAGTGAAGTGTTTAAATGCCTTCAAATGGATGTTTTGGGACCTTTTGTGCCATCAAGGGCCCAGAAACGGTATGTGGTCACTTTTGTCTGCTGTGCTAGCAAATGGGCCAAGGTGTATGTTGTCAGTAGCATCTCCGCCAGTGCTATCACTAGAGTCTTTCTAGAGGTCTGTGCTAGAACTGGCGTGCCATCTGTGTTGATTTGTGACTAGGCCGGTGCGTTTTGAAGTGAGCTGATGAGGAGAGTGTGTGAGCTGTCAGGTACTACTTTGAATTTCAGTTTTGCTTACCACCCACAATCTCATGGTTTGGTAGAGCGCACTCAGCAGACTTTGCTCAAAATGATTAAAGCTTATGTCCAGGATTTTGGAAAGACTTGGGCAGATGCCCTACCATATATTTTGCATGCTTACAGAACAGCACCCCATGAAAGTCTGGGTGGATTCACCCCTAGTGAAGTTGTGTATGGGAAAAATCTGCATGGGCCTTTGGACGTGCTGAGAGCTGATTGGGAAGGTGCCATTCAAACCAGCTCCGTGCCTGTTGCTGATTTTGTGTACAATTTGCAGTTGAAATTGAATGCTATTCAATATGCAACTAAAAGTAACATTCAGCAGGCCCAAGGGAGACAGATTCATTACCACGACATTCGTGCTAGACATTGTGAATTTCAGGTGGGAGATTCTGTTGTTGTTTTGAACCCTCTCAAACTCAATAAGTTACAAATTGCTTGGCAATGCCCGGGTAAAATTTTACAAAGGATTGGAACTGTCAATTATCTAGTTCAAATACCTGGTTCTGGAAAAAAGCCAACCATCTATCCTGCCAACAGCCTAAAGTTGTACAAGGACAGAGCAGCTGTGGTGTTAAGATGTCAAGCAGCTTGTGCTAGGCCTGAGGAGGAGCCTTTGGACATTTTGTCAGACTTGGAAAATGCTGGAACTTCGCAGGATAACTTTTTTGACTCTGATTCTTCAGACGAACAAGCTTGGCTTTCTCAAATTCTGGAATATTACCAAAGTGTATTTCCTGATAAACCTGGTACCACTGATTTGGTTACACATGCTATAAACACTGGTGACAACCCTCCTGTACGTTCTAGCCCATACAGAGCTATAGGATCTCATGCAGTGCAAATTGAGCAGGAGATTCAGAAGATGCTAGATTTGAGAGTCATTGAACCCAGTTCTTCACCATGGGCTTCACCAATTGTAATTCTCCCTAACAAAAATGCTGTGGGAGAAGTCTTGGATGAAGTCAGGTTCTGTGTGGACTACAGGAAACTGAATAAAATAACTGTACCTGACTTGTACCCATTAGCCAGAGCTGATGACCTCGTTGAGAAGCTAGCTGGCACTAGATATATATCCATCTTAGATTTTAGCGCTGGATTTTGGCAAGAAAAATTAGACAATGGACTAAACCACGTTCATAAGTCATGTTGGGACTTTCAGGTTCAAGAAAATGTCATTTGGATTAAAAAACGCAGGAGCAACCTTCCAAAGGATGATGGACAAACTGTTACAGGGTTTACCCTTTGCTTCAGCTTATTTGGATGACCTGGCAATATTTAGTGAGGATTTTGCTTCCCACATGTCTCACATTGAAACTGTGTTGTGTAGATTGCAAAATGCTAGTCTCACTGTGAAGGCAAGCAAATGTCAGTGGGTAAAGGCGAAAGTGCTTTACCTAGGCCATCAAATTGGTCAAGGTGAAATTCAACCAATTCAAGCTAAGTTTGACAGTATCCAACAGTGGCCTGTACCCATTAACAAGAAACAGGTCCAGTCCTTTTTAGGCCTGGTTGGATACTACAGACGTTTCATTCCTAATTTTAGTGACCTGGCTGCACCTCTAACTGAGCTAACGAAAAAGTGCATGCCTATTAAGGTGATTTGGACCCAAGAGTGTCAGAGGGCCTTTGATGCCTTGAAAGCTAAGATGGTAACTGCTCCTATTCTGATATCACCTGATTTTTCTAAGCCTTTTGTGTTGCAGAGAGACGCAGATGGGGGCCTAGATTCTGTTTTGTTGCAAGCAGGTTCTTATGGAGAATTAATTATATCCCATTTCTTATTACAGCAAGAAGCTTCTAGCTCGTGAACGGGCTTATTCGGTACCTGAGAAAGAAGCGTTATCGATTGTCTGGGCATTGAGCCGCCTGAGGCCATATCTGTGGGGCTGGAGATTCATTTTGCAGACTGACCATCGTGCTTTGGTCTGGATGCAGAAAATGAAATCTCATAATCAAAAGCTTTTGCGTTGGTGTTTAACTTTGCAGGATTTTGACTTTGAGGTTCAGCACATTTCTGGACGGATGAACATCGTGGCTGACAGCCTATCCAGAATGTACCATGGAGTGGCAGATGGTTGAAGAAATTGTTTCTGATTCAATGGTTACTGAGCATAACCAGAGTGCATTGTTACTGATTTACTACTAACTTGTTATTTTCTATTTTTCAGACTCCTTGTGAAGGAGTAAGTGATGTAGAGCAAATAGAAAGGAGTGAGCCGTCCCCTCAGAATATTTATTTTATTTATTTATTACATTTATAGCCCGCCCATCTAGTCATATAGACTACTCTGGGCGGGTAACAACATATGATGTAACAATTTAAAATCATAACAATATATTACTAAATAAACAATGATCCAAGATGGGAGAAAACACAAAATAACAAAAATTCAGACGGTGGGTGGAGGGAAGGCTTGCTTAAACAGCCAGGTTTTCAGTTGGCATTTAAAGATGCCCAGCGACGGGGCCATGCGAATCTCAGGAGGGAGGCTGTTCCAAAGACGAGGAGCCACTGCCGAGAAGGCCCGGTTTCTTGTTTTTTCCTTCTGGGCCTCCCTCGGCGTTAGGCTCCTCAGCCTCACCTCCTGGCTAGATCGGGTGATACGGGTAGATCTAGGTGGGAGAAGGCGTTCCGTCAGGTAGCGAGGCCCTAAACCGTTTAGGGCTTTATACGTAAGCATTAAAACTTTGAAATCTACGCGGAACCGAACGGGCAGCCAATGCAAGGCGGCCAGAGTGGGAGTAATATGTTGATGTTTCCTTACCCCACTGAGAAGTCTGGCCGCCGCATTCTGCACCATCTGAAGTTTCCGCATAGATCTCAAAGGCAGCCCCATGTAGAGAGCATTACAGTGGTCTAATCTCGAGATTACGAGCGCATGGACCAAAGTGGTGAGCGACCCAACATCTAGATAGGGACGCAGCTGGGCTATCCGCCAGAGATGGAAATAAGCGGTGCGGACTACTGACGCTACCTGAGATTCCATGGCAAGCGCCTGGTCCAGATAGACCCCCAAGCTGCGCACCTCACTCTTCGCGGTGAGAGTCACCCCCCCCAAAAGAGAGGGAGTTTCCCAAACCGCTGATGGTAGGCCCCCGACCCTCAGGACCTCCGTCTTGTCCGGGTTCAGCCTCAGCCCATTTTCCTGCATCCATTGCAATACAGACCCCAGGCAGCGCCGCAGGGACAGAACAGCATCCACTGTAGTTGGCAAAAAGGAGATGTAGAGCTGTGTGTCATCGGCATATTGATGGCACGATGCTCCACACCCCCTGATAACCTCGCCCAGCGGCCTCATATAGATGTTAAACAGCATTGGAGAGATGGTCGAACCCTGCAGAACCCCACAATTGAGGCTCCACGGGGCCAACTCATGCTCCCCAAGCTGAACTCTCTGAGGACGGTCCCCCAGGAAGGACCGGAGCCAGGCCAACGCCTGACCACCGATTCCCAACTCGGAGACCCTCCTCAGGAGGATACCGTGGTCGACGGTATCAAAGGCAGCTGAGATATCGAGGAGGACCAACAGAGAAGTTTTCCCCCCTGTCAGCCTCCCTCAAGAGGTCATCTAACAGGGCGACCAATGCCGTTTCTGTACCATGGCGCGGCCTGAAGCCTGACTGGAACGGATCCAGGGCATTTGTTTCATCCAAGTGCGCCTGAAGCTGATCCACCACCACCCTCTCGACCACTTTACTCATGAAAGAAACATTGGCGACGGGCCTATAATTGCCAATATCGTCCGTCGCCAAATTAAGTTTCTTTCGAATGGGCCTAATGAGTGTCTCCTTGAGGGCAGGGGGAAACCTGCCCTCCTGGAGAGACCCATTAATTATCGCTGTAGCCCATTCGGTTGTTATAGGCCTGGCTGCTTTGATTAGCCAGGACGGGCAAGGGAGGAGGTGGTGGCCCGACAGCGAACTAGCACCTTGTCCACAATGTCAGGCGTCACAGGTTGAAAGTGGTCAAAACTCACCGGGCAAGGCGGAGCGCTGGACATGTCTGCTCGATCCACTGTAACCAAAAAAGGAGAAAGCTCCCGGCGGATGGCCTCCACTTTAGTTTTAAAAAATGCTGCAAATTGGTCAGGGGAGATGCTAGGGGGAGGCCCTTCACCCCGACCAATTCCGGATAGGTCGCGAACTATACGGAAAATTTCCGCCTGCTGATTTGAAGCCTCGCTTATCCGGTTAGTGAGGTGAGCTCGACTAGCAGCCCTTATCTTGGCCAGATAAAGGTTAGTCGTGGCCCTAACAGCTTCTTTATTATACTCCGTCGGTTTCCTTCGCCATTTGCTCTCTAGCCTTCTCCTAGTTTGCTTCATTGCCCGTAGCTCCTGGTTATACCAGGGCGCTGGATGAGCTCTGCATTGGAGAGGGCGTTTAGGAGCGATCGTGTCTACAGCCCTAGTGGCGGCCGTAGCCCAACCATCCACCAGAGCCTCGACAGGAGCGCGACAGGAGAATATGAAGATGGAAACAGAAAAGAATGTAGACCAAGGTGTAACGTGACAGAGAGAAAAGTTAAGTGCTAAAGGGGAGAAGGAGGAGGAGCCAATTGTGAGAAAAAAGGAGATTGAGATCTGTTTGGTTGAGGAAGGAAAGGGAGGAAAAGGGGAGGAGCAGTTAATGTCAGTCTGGGAGGAGGAAGGTGAAGAGAGTGGAAGCGGGAGAAAGAGTTTAGGGTCCCGGTAAATAAGCACTCCAAAAAGTGCTTATTTAACTTATATGCAGAATACATCATGCGAAAGGCTGGACTGGATGAATCCCAAGCCGGAATTAAGATTGCCAGAAGAAATATCAACAACCTCGGATATGCAGATGATACCACTCTGATGGCAGAAAGTGAGGAGGAATTAAAGAACCTCTTAATGAGAGTGAAAGAGGAGAGTGCAAAAAATGGTCTGAAGCTCAACATCAACAAAACTAAGATCATGGCCACTGGTCCCATCACCTCCTGGCAAATAGAAGGGGAAGATATGGAGGCGGTGACAGATTTTACTTTCTTGGGCTCCATGATCACTGCAGATGGCGACAACAGCCACGAAATCAAAATACGCCTGCTTCTTGGGAGGAAAGCAATGACAAACCTAGACAGCATCTTAAAAAGCAGAGACATCACCTTGCCGACAAAGGTCCGCATAGTCAAAGCTATGGTTTTTCCAGTAGTCATGTATGGAAGTGAGAGCTGGACCATAAAGAAGGCTGACCGCCAAAGAATTGATGCTTTTGAATTGTGGTGCTGGAGGAAACTCTTGAGAGTCCTCTGGACTGCAAGGAGAACAAACCTATCTGTTCTGAAGGAAATCAACCCTGAGTGCTCACTGGAAGGACAGATCCTGAAGCTATGGTTTTTCCAGTAGTCATGTATGGAAGTGAGAGCTGGACCATAAAGAAGGCTGACCGCCAAAGAATTGATGCTTTTGAATTGTGGTGCTGGAGGAAACTCTTGAGAGTCCTCTGGACTGCAAGGAGAACAAACCTATCTGTTCTGAAGGAAATCAACCCTGAGTGCTCACTGGAAGGACAGATCCTGAAGCTGAGGCTCCAATACTTTGGCCATCTCATGAGAAGAGAAGACTCCCTGGAAAAGACCCTGATGTTGGGAAAATGTGAAGGCAAGAGGAGAAGGGGACGACAGAGGACGAGATGGTTGGACAGTGTCATTGAAGCGACCAACGTGAATTTGACCCAACTCCGGGAGGCAGTGGAAGACAGGAGGGCCTGGCGTGCTCTGGTCCATGGGGTCACGAAGAGTCGGACACGACTTAACGACTAAACAACAACAAAGTCAGGATGAAATAAAGATGGGGAAAAATGAGAGAGAAAAGAGAATAAAGGTGTGTATGATAAAACACAGGAGTTGCTGGAGGACTTTCCAAATTTAAAAGTGGGAGGACTCTTGCCGGATCCAAAAAGAACGGAGGTGAGCGACGCGAGACCAGACCACCTAGAATGGACGGTGGTGGTCTTCCCTCAAGGGCAAGGTCCCTCGAAGAAGGTGATCAGACCGGACTCTATCCATACCAGTCCGTGTCCGGAGGGAGATTGGGCCCGCCACCCTTGTTGTGGGACTATATGTGCAGTCAAGAGTGCTCCTTTGAGGAAACCCAGCGACCGGGAGCACTTTGGACAAGCCCCGCAGTAACCGAAGAGAGACTTCTTAAAAAGTTAACTCTATCTAAATCTGAACCTTGTTCAAATGTTGATCTGCTTGAACCTACAGAAGTTATTGTTGAATCCCCTATTGTTGATTCTAATAAAAAGTTAAATGTTCAACAAAAGACTCCATCATTATTTCCCGCCAAAGGAGAGGAACTGCTTCAACTGTTTAACGAACCCAAACACACTCCTAGAATTGCTTTAACACCAGAGTTCTATATTCAAATTGCTGCTGTTAGAACTTTGTCTACCTCATGCTTTGCTAGATAGATTGCATAAGTAAAATTGATATTTTATTATTACATTATATAACTTTAACATAGTGTTCAGCTAGAATACTAGGCCAAACTATGTAACCTAGCTTTTGTTTAGTCAAAAATGCAGGATTGTATAAAAACCTGGATTTTTGAATTCCAAGGGAAGGCGTGTAATGATATTGAAAAATGCTGGGACCTGTAGTCACATAAAGAAGATGGAGTCTGTTAAGTTCTGTATGAGATGATGTTAAAATCAATGGAATGTGTGAGACTGTTTTTGCAGAGCTGCCTGGTACGAAGAAGCTTGTTACAGAAGATTAGAAGGCAAGGCCAAGAGAGCTTCAAAGAAGACCAAGCATGCATACCTAGGGTTGCCAGACGTCCGGCAAAACGAGGACATGTCCTCCTTTTCAAGCTAAAGTCCTCTGTCCAGCAGGCAAAGCTAAAAAGCTTTAAAATGTCCGACTTTTCTATCTTCACCCCCTGTAGCCAAACCTCAAAATGTAAGCCACCTCTCCCTCCTTCCTTGGTTGCGGCACTTGTAAATCCTCCGCACTTGTAAATCCTCCGTTCTTTTAGAGATTGGAGATAAGCCATCTTGATTGGTTACAGCTGTACAACAAAGCCCGGGGCAGTCAATGACTGCTTCCGCCGGAGGTGACTGAGAGCACGAGGGAAAACTTCAATTAAGGAGGGAAGAAAGGTGCGAGAGAGCAACGGGTGGCTTCATAGAGCTTGTTTAAAAGTAAGATTGTAGAAAATTTAGGGAGGGAGGGAGGGTGTATGTGAGAGAGAGACTGGCTTTTATAAAACCATGAAAAAAGGTCGTGACTGCAAGGGAGAGAAGGCTGAAAGGTGCGAGGGAGGGATGGGTGGAAATGGACATACTGAACTGAAAAGGAAATGGGCATACTGAATGAGAGGAAATGGACATACTGAACTGAAGCAACTGATTGCTGAACATTGAGGAAGGGTTTGTGTGTGTGTGAGAGAGAGGGAGAGGGAGAGACACACACACAGAGAGAGACTTGACTCTTCCATAAAACCATGAAAAAAGGAACATTGCAAAATTTAATCTCCATTGCATTTAGCTCTGCAATTTCTGCTGAGAACAGCAAGTATTTCAAGATTCTGTTTAGACTCTAAATTTAATGGGCAGAACTGGAATATTTAGCAGAGTCTCACTAACAGCAAACACCTAGTAAAAGACAACCGACACACCTGGGACTAGATTTCTGAAGTGTGTAGCAATCATATTTCTCTGTTTCTCATGCCCAAAGCAGGCAAAAGTATCATAGCTTATTCCCAAATCTGAATCCCAGTCTCTCTGCTCCTGGTCCTGCTCTGACTGCAACACCAAACAAAAGGTCTTACAAACAAAAGACTGTGGTTTTCTTTATTGAGTCAATCCATCTCATGTGCTGGAAAACAGTTCTCCCGGATTGGGGGGGGGGGAGTCCTGCAGAAATCGAATCCATACCCCATCTCCTCAGAATCCTCCTGAGATGAGAGCCACACCAGCCCCTCAGATGGGGCTCCTTCGTCAACCCCTCAACGCCCTCAATTTGGTCAGAAACCCCAAGCGGGGTTGAGAGTGAAAGCAGGAGAGCCGTGGAGGACGAGGCGCCTTGCTGTGAAGGGAGGGTGGCCGTGGCAGCTGTGGTCCTTTTCTTCCATGATGATAACACACATACAGATGGTAACCGTATGTTCACATTTTCACAATAAGCAAAGCCTATGCACCTCTGTGAATCAGTCAACTTTGAAAGGGAAGAAACATCAGTGTTAGAGGTTATGAGCCTTCTTCACTCAACCTTGGAAGTTTTGAAAGACAGACTAAAGGAGACATTTATTTCACTAAAAGTCAGGGAGATGTTGAGAAGACTTAAGGAAAGTGGTCGAGAAGAAGAGTGTAATAGTTTTATGGCAGATGTTGGATTGGTGTATGAAGCATGCATTAGTTACTTAGAAAAGTGGATGAAACCTTTTGATGAATTTCAGTGCTTTGGTTGGATGTACTTAAGTAAAATCAAAGACAGAACATTTGATGACCTTTGGACATGCATATCGTACCTGAAAGAGAAGGGTATTATTGTGGATGATGTGCAGTTGTTTGACCAATACTGCAATCTTAAATCATTTGTGCAAGACAAGAATGAACAGTTTTTTGAAAGACTCTTGCATGAACAGTGGAGTTTATTTTTCCAAAGTTGCCCAAATGGAAGTTGCTTTTCAGAGTTACTTAAAATTTGTGAATTATTCTTCTGTATTCCTGGACACAATGGCAATGTGGAAAGAGTGTTCTCCTTGATTAATGCTCAATGGACAAAGGAAAGGAACAGACTCTTAGTTGACTCTGTAAAAGGAATCATTCTCACAAAGTACAATTTGAAGAATATTACTTGTGAACAGTTTTATGCACATGTGATTGCTAATGAAGATCTTCTGCAAAAAGTTGGCTCCTCTGAGAAATATGTCGTGTAATTAATAAAAATTAAAAGGTAATAATTGTACAATTAGCTGTTTAAATAATGTTCTTTGGTATTTTGAAAAAACCTCCATTGAATTTATTTTTATTTTTTAACATGACTGTTTCTTGGTCAGTTCACTAAGAGACGTTTATTGGCAGCAATTGTAATAAAATTGTATTGATTGCGGGTTTAATCTGGAACGATTCAAATGAAACATTCAATATGTCCTCCTTTGTCCTCCTTTTTGTCTTTCTATGTCCTCCTTTTGGTACCAATGTACAGTGGTGCCTCGCTAGACGATTGCCTCGCAGGACGAGGAAATCGCTAGACGAAGGCTTTTTGCAATCGCTAATGCGATCGCAAAACGATGTTTCTGTATGGGCGATTTTCGCTAGACGACGAGGTTTCCCCATTGGAATGCATTGACTAGCGGTCAATAGCTGTCAGTGCATTCCAACGGGGACCCGCGCTCGCTAGACGAGGCTTCCCTATGGACGATCTTCGCAAGACGACGACTTTTCCCTTGGAACGCATTGAAGAGATTTCAATGCATTCCAATGGGGAAACGTGCTTCGCTAGACGATGTTTTCGCAAGACAGCGATTTCCGCGGAACAGATTAACATCGTCTAGCGAGGCACCACTGTATCTGGCAACCCTATGCATACCTCTTAACTGCAGGCGAGATAAGCCACCTGTGGATCTGTGTGAATTATGGGTGGAGAGTTGAGTTAAGCTTTCTTGTAATTAATTGGTTAGCAGCTAAGAAGTGTCAGGGAGAAGGAGGGCCAAGACATGTAGAAAAATGATTGTTTTGCGTATGGAAAAAGCTCTCTTTGTTGTTGGTTGGTGTATGTCGAAGAATGCTTGCAGGATGTAGTAAAGAAAAACGGTTTGTCTTTTTGAAACCAGAAGGAGGAGGGAATAGCCCAGCTTAGAAGCAAGATGATTACCTAGAGATTTTAGAGGTTATTATTTTATCTCGAAATCGCAGACTTGTCTTTGATACAGCAGGGCTCGCATCTAAATCCAGTGGTGATTTGATAACAGGTCCTATTTTGCTGGTCTGTTGTGCTGTCTAAGGAAGCACAAAGTCAATGCTTAATTACTTGGAAAGTAAGCAAAGGTTTTTCTTTTAAGGTCAGGCTTGTCCATGGGGCTTATGCTATGCACTTCTGAGGCCTAGAGGACCAACCTCAGAGATAAAGGTGGTAGTTTTGCGCCCACAGTGACTCCCTGCCCAAACATCATACTCTCTTTAGGGAAGGGTGAGTGCTACATACATAAATTCCTAGAGCCTAACTCAGCAGAGTGATGTCCACGGAAATGAAGGGGAGGTGTGCAAAAGGTCTTTCTTAACCTCTCCCATTCATTTCAATGGAATCTGAGCAGGGTGCATAGTTTTTTCCTATCAGGTTAAACCACTGAACAGTCTACAACAGCTTCCTCTACTCTGACTAATAGATGTCACCCAGGGTATCAGGGAGAGGTCTTGCTCAACTCTATATATTAAATGTATATACAGGGAAGCATAGGTATCCTGTGTCAAAGGAGAGGGATGCTCAGCCTGCTGGTGGGGTGTTTCCCATTTCTCCTGAACTATGGGTCACTAGTGCTGGGTAATAAACATGTGACTCTATGCAATACAAAAAGTGTGCACTCTGCTATTATGGTGTGCCTTAAGAAGGAATGGAATTAGAACCTCTCAGGCAGACATCAACCCTGTTGGCAAAACTTCCTTTTGCTGTGTAGAGGTTCCTTTCCCCATCCTAACTTCTGCCACAAACAGATCTGGGGGTTAGGATTGCTCTACCTCTGTTGCATACTCATCTAAGAAGGTTTCTGCCATTGATGTTGCCACTATTTTCTCTTGATTGTTTCAAAGGTAAGTGCATTTGTACTTTTGGACCATAATTGCCAGCTTTACTCACAGAAGGCACAGTGGGGAATCGAACTCCCAACCTCTACCTAAACCACTAAGCTATCCAGCCAGGTATTTTATTTATTATGCTGCCTGGGGAATTCAGGGACCTGTAGTCCCCAAACACAAATATGCAAACCTCTAGCTGTTTTGCATAATGTACATAGGAAGGACAGCTAGTTGGTTTTTGTATCATGATCATAACTAATAAAGAACAAAGAGGCTTTAATTTTTTCCATTTTTTTTACAGACTGCCACTTAACATCTGTTTCTTATTTACTTACCTTGGTAAAAAGATCCACAACATGCCATTGCATACCATGCTCTGAAAACACATTATCCATTGTTGTAATCATTACTGATCCTGTTTCTGTGTCATGTAAAGCTACAGATCCTGGAAATGAGAAATCCAAGCTAGATTGTTAGCCTTCCATCTATTGTTGTTTACATTAGCAAAAGGTAATTCTGCAGAATTCATCTTTAAGAAGTAGTTGAATTACCACCTCCATGCAAATTCTGTTACAGTAATAATAGTAGGGCAAAATTTAACAGCCTCTACATGAGTTTCTGGTCTTAGTATAGAACTTGATTTCTCACACACAGACATACAAATAGCACCATTTGGTATTTATATTGTCATTTGTTCACAAGCAACATGCTTGGTTGTACAACAAGAGCACAATTACACTAAAGCTTGCTGCACAGGTAAAGGTTCCCCTTGACATTTAGTCCAGTCGTGTCCGACTCTAGGGCGCGGTGCTCATCCCCATTTCCAAGCCATAGAGCCAGCGTTTGTCCGAAGACAGTTTTCGTGGTCACGTGGCCAGCGCGACTAGACACGGAACGCCGTTATCTTCCCACCGAGGTGGTACCTATTTATCTACTCGCATTTTTACATGCTTTCGAACTGCTAGGTTGGCAGAAGCTGGGACAAGCGACGGGAGCTCACTCCGTCGCATGGATTCGCTCTTACGACTGCTGGTCTTCTGACCCTGCAGCACAGAGGCTTCTGTGGTTTAACCCGCAGCGCCACCACGTCCCTAATAAAGCTGGCTGCATATACACTGCCAAAACAGACAAGCACTTGGAAACTGATATGTTGAGTTTGAACTAAGAAATAATTATTATAATTTGAAAAGAAATATAATGCCCTGGTTTCTACAACCCTGTCATTCTGTTCAAAGTACTCAACAGAACATTAAAGTATTCCCCAATCTAGTTATGTTTTTCAAAACCTTTTGGAATTTATGGTATCTTAACAAAATTGCTTCTTGTACTCATTGGAATATCTTTTTGTGGTTTAGATTTGTGGTGCTGCTCTTTTCAATTTGAGATTTGTTTGAACTATTCTCTAGATTAGGAAAAAATATGGGTATTATTTACTTCAAGGCTACATCTTTGTTTTATACTGTATATTGCATGCAATATACAATTGTAGATATTTCCATGCTATTTGTGTTTCACTTCCTCTATAACTGTCACAGAGCACTTCTTACAGAGATCGGAAGAATGCCTCTTTTTGCACTACAACTCCCAGAATCCCTTCAGCTAACATGGGTACTTGTAGTCCAAAAAAGGATTTTTTCCCTAGCCTCTGCTTTAGAGGATGCTAACTTTATTATGGAGGTTGAACACTCCTGGAGAGATTAGGCTGTGCAACAAAGCATTCTTCCAGCCTCAGACAAACTTAGAACATAGAAGCTGATCGTGTATTAGAGAAACAGTCCATCCTGTCATTTTCCAGCAAGACAGGAACATGACTCTGTACTCTGTAATAGTACAAATGCAGCCTAAAAGGAACCGGGAATACTGGCAGAAACGTCAAGAAGTGTGCTTCATTTTAAAAGTTAGAAATGGACTGGAGTGCTTCCTCTGTTGTATCATATAGTGGTTGAGATTGTGGGTTTCTGAGAATCTGAACTGATATTATAAAAGCTGTCTCAATAGCAATACTGAACTCTCAAAGCAAGTATGCCCTAATAAAACCAGAGCTTCAAAATACTACTTTTTGGACTACATCTCTCTCAGGATTCTGGGAACTGTAGTGCAAAAAGAAGAAGAAAGAAAGAAAAAGAAATGCTTTCAAACTCTGAGCAGAACTTTAGATACATTCCAGCTCCATTAATTCTATGATTCTATGGGATGAAACTGTTGCAGAAACTTTTAAAAAATTGGTTGAGTATAAAGTAGAAAAAGCCAGCCACAATAAAGGGAAAACGTGGAGAGAGAATAGCATAGAAACCCTGCTCCAACCCAACCAACCGTCTTGATGTACAAGAAACCACTTCTACAACTAGCTTAAAGTAAGAAGAAATATATTTTACTCACAGTTTGCAGTCTTCATATTACATTCAGAAAAGACAGAAAGAATAAAAGAAAGGAATTGCAGCCTCAGCCTTTTTTGGGAGGCTCACTCCACCATTGCAGCCACATGGAGCAGAGAGAAATCATGTCTGCTCCCTTGGCAGGTCAAGAAAGAAGAGAGAAATAAACACAAAACTGCAAACAGAAACAAGCAGGAAAGTGAAGCGGCAAGTCTGAAAGGAGTAGAGGAGAGCTTTGCTAATTGGTGAGGGGGAAAAGACAGTCATGCTAGTTTGTGGAAGCTCCCTCCTCCTGAAAAACTTCCATGCGAGATTGCTAATTTATTCCAAGAGGAACTTCAGGCCTTCCCATAGCTAATCTCTCACACTAAAACCCCAACAGGTATCATGCATTGAATAAATGTCTTAAACAAATATATTTGTGTAACTTTGTTTTCCTATCTGTAGCATTTGGATATTTTAGCATGGAAGATACAGGACCTTTGTCTATAAATTGGCTCCAATCTTGCTTGAGTTAATTCTGTGAGTAACAGTGGAATCCTATCCATTGGGGTGGGCAAGTCTGGAAGATCTGGGAACCTATTTCACCCACACAGCTTGGGTCTGGCAGGGAGCTGCAACTACCTCCTCATTCATGCATTCCAAATTACAGTGGCAAATCCAAAAAGGCCCATAAAAGAAGCAGGAAGTGTAGTTTGCTGCTGAAATTTGTGAGTGAAATTTACTGCCACATTTTGACAGCATCTTTTCTTGTCCAGGAAGAGCTAGGGGCTCCAAAAGAACACATGCTTACTCAGAAGTAATGAAGCCCCATGGAGTGTAATTGAATTTACTTGAAGTAGACATACAACTGCAGCTAAAGTTTCAGAGAAATTAGAGTGAAGGTAGTTTCAACTAACTCATTCTAATTTGTGTTGAACTAAAGCCATTGCATTTTTCTATTAATGTCACTGGAGTCCAGACAACTTTATATGCTCACTTTCAGTAATACCTGGACTTGCTCTTACCTTTTTGACATGGATAAACAATAAAGTAGTCACTGGCTGTGGGCAGCTTCACATTCATATTTTTGTCAAGTTCTTTAGGTTTTTCATCTACTTCTACTCCTTTGTCTTTTCAATCTATTATCATAAGACAGCAAATTTAAACAATGCAATGTAACAGCTGAAAACAAATTTCTATGAATGCCAACGTCATGTTACTAGAGGACTTGAGTCCACACTAGATGGAAAAAATGACTGCAATATCTAAATCTTACACTGTGTCTGTTCACTGTGCCAGTGAAGTCTGTGTCACTTCTTGGACAAGCTGCTGCAGTGTAATGGGATGCCCCAGTGTGGTGTAGTGGATAGAGTGACAGACAAGGACTCTAGAGAACAGGGCTCAAATACTCACTTGGCTGTGGAAATTCACTGGGGGAGTGGAACTGGTGAAACCACTCTTTAAATATCTCACTTACCTTGAAAGCCTTATTAGGGCCACTATAAGTTGGATCCAACTTGAATGCACAGAACAAACACATGTAAATTCTGTAATACCCAACGTGGTGCAGTGGATAGAGCTACAGATTAGGAGTCAGGAGATCTGAGTTTCATTCTTAACTTGGCCACTAAAACCACTAGAATGGAAGTGGAAATGGTAAAACTGCTCCTTAAATTATTGCTGCACAATCATGTGACAGCAGAATTTAGCATTCCATAAGCCAACTCAAAAACAAACAAAAATTATAACTTTGAAATTGGACCTGTGATCTGCATAAAGCTGGCACAGATATAGAAATCAGTTTGCTCTTGCTCTGTGCCAGATTTGGGGACATTTGGGCACACAGTTTTTGAGTTACGCTTTTTAAAAAAAAGTGTAACTGTTTACCCTCCATGCAGATGCCAATGTCCTTCTGCGTCTACAGATTTAAAATAGATCAAATACATTGAAAAGACCAAACCAGCTTATGTGGAGAGAGGATGGCTAGTCCCAGCCTTTTTTAATTTGGAAGGAATCCAGGCACCCATTGCTCTAATCCCACTGGGGTGGGATCTGAGTTTCTGGCTTTCTTATAAATGCCAACATTCTAAACGGAAACATAAACATTGTTCCAGTTTGAAAGCCAAGGACTTGAGGTCTGAACTTTTGATCCAACCAGTCAGGATCAAATTAAATAACTATCAGGAGGAAACTTTTAAACTCCTTCTTAGTCAAACAAACATTAAAAAGAGTTTCTATTTCTGGTGTAAAAATATTTTAAAAAATTTATAAAAAGATAATAAATATTCAGAAGCCTACTCATTTAAGCTATGGAATTACTGTTTTTTTTGCTTTGTGGTTAAGGATGGTCTGCCTTGATGTTCGCAGAACTTGGGTGCCTATTCCACCCATCTTGTTTGATAATTGTTTGATAATTGTTTGATAATTACCATTGTTTGATAATTAAGAAAAAAGCTCCAAAGATGCTATGTGCTATCAAGTCACTTCTGCTATATGGTGACTATATGAGTTACTGACTTCCAAAATATCCTGTCATTAGCAGCTCTGCTCAGATTTTGCAAACCAACATCTCATGTTACATTGCTCTCTCTTCCTACTTCCCCGTCTTCCTAGCAATATTGTCTTTTCCATGAAGTTCTTCTGCTCAGATCTTGCAAACTAACAGCTGTAGTTCCTTTATTGAGTCAACCCATCTCATGTTAGATCTTCCTCCTTTCCTACTGCTCCATCCCACTTTTCACAGCAACATAGTTTATTCTGGTCATGTCTGTATTTCCATTATATGTTGTAGGATAGGCTCAGTTCAGTCATTTTTGCTCAAACAAAAGTCATGCTTGGAAAAAAAATAAGAGAAGAAAATATAAAAAAATGGAAGAAACAATAAAAGATTTAGAAAGTAAATATTTTATAGAGATAATAAGAAATTACTAGAGATTCAAGCTAAAAGAAGAGAGTTAGAAAGTGTTGAATTAGACAAAATTCAGAGAGATTTGATGTATTGAAAGAGAAATGTTTTTGAATATAGTAATAAAAACTCAAAAGTTTTTGGCAAGGTTAGCTCAAACTAAAAGATAAAAAATACAATTGGACTAATTAAAGATGAAACAGGAAAAAATGCATTTTGATGAAAGAAAAACCAAAGATATTTCAAAAATTTTTCAAAATATATATAAAGGTAGTAATATATCAAAAGATGATATAGAAAATTATATTAAGGCAAATGTGAAAAGTTAATTAATAGAGAGTGACAAAACAGAACTAGAAAAAGGTATAAATGAGGAAGAGATTGCTGAGGTAATCAATAAAATAAAAAATGGCAAAACTCCAGGCTTTGATGGATTGGGCCCAGAATATTATAAACATTTTAAAGGAATTTTAATTCCTAAGATGAAAATATTGTATAATGGTATATTGGAAGGAGAAAAAATACCAACATCATGGAAGCAGTCATTAACAATTCTTATACCTAAACCAAGCAAAGATTTAACAGATCCAAATTCCTATAGGCCTATTTCATTAATAAATCAGGATGCAAAGATTTTCACAGCAACATTAGCAAATAGAATGAATAAATTTATTACCAAATATATTAAAGAAGATCAAAATGGCTTTTTAAAGGGAAGACAAATGGCTAATCTAACTAGGTGGGTTTTAAATATTGTATATGAGATAGAAAAAAACAAAACAAAAGCAAGTATCTTATATTTGGATATATTTAAGGCCTTCGACTGTGTAGAGTGGCCAATGCTAAAGACTCTTTTAAAAGGTTGGGGATTTGGCAAGAAATTTACAGAAATAATAGATCAGTTATATTTGGATAACACTTCTGCAATAATAGTTAATGATGGAATAACAGAACATATATCCTTAGGTCGATGTACAAGACAAGGTTGTCCCCTTTCTCCAGTTCTATTCAATTTGGTTATTGAAATGTTAGTGAATGCAATTAGGAATGATAATTTAATTAAAGGTGTAGGTAGGAATAATAAAATAAAGATTAATCTATTTGCAGATGATTCGTTATTAACAATTAGTAACCCCTTAGAGAGTATGGATAGAATTAAAAACCATTTAGAAAAGTTTGGGGAAATAACTGGATTACAAATAAATTAGCAAAAATTGGAAATGATGTTGTTTAATCATAATAAATTAGAACAAGAATTGTTTGTTGGTAAATATGATTTTAAGATATGCAATTCAATTAAATATTTGGGTATAGATATTTTAAAGGATATCCAGAAAATAAAAGAACATAACTATAATAAATTTAAAAGGGATATTAAAAATAAGTTACAAGAATATTCTAATTTGAAATTTTCTTGGTTTGGAAGGATCTGGAAGGTTTATTGGGGAAATTATATATAATCCAGAAAGGTTAATTGGCGGGAAATGGAATCATTAGAGTTAGAAGACAATATTGAAAAATATTTATTTGGGACTGTTAAAAAATCCAAATTAAGTAAGATTAACAACCCCTATTTATAGACTATGTTAAATGTATGGTATAAATATAAAAAAAAGTGTATGCCCCCCTAATTCACCATTAACGTAACTGAAATAGAAAATTTTCCTGCTAATCTAAAAGTTCTTGAAAAATTATATAGGATGAAGCGGGTGAGTAGATTAAAAGACTGGATGGAAAAAATGAGATCGAAGAAACAAATGAAACAAATTCTTCAAAGTAAGGGTTTAACTTGTTAAACTACGAGCAATTAGAGAAATGGACTAAACAATGGATAAAGAATAATAATAAATGTAGAGAATATACGAAATATGAACAATTCCTTTTAACCAATGAAGATATACAAAAGGATGATTTAGTGAAAGGTGTAGTAAGTAAAACATGTAAAATAATTTTGGAGTTAGAGGAAGATGAGACTGAGGGTGAAGGATTGAAACAAGTGTGGGAGCAGGATTTAAAAAAAATAAAACAAGAAGATTGGGAAATGATTTGGAAAATGAGGATCTTACGATGTATGTCAGTCAGAATAAAAGAAATTTTTTATAAAATACTATTAAGATGCTACTTAACACTGGTTAAATTGAATAAAATAAATACTAAATACTCAAATGTTTGTTGGAAATGTGGTAATGAAATTGGTACATATTTTCATTTGTGGTGGGAGTGTGAAAGCGTACAAAAATTTTGGAAACTAATTACTAAGGAATTAAGATATATTTTTGATAGAGATATAAAGTTGAATCCAGAAATGGCTTTGTTATCAATATTTTATACTGAAGATTATGATGTCACAACTAGAGAATTGCTTACTAATTTATTGTCTGCTGCGAAATTAATTATAGCTAGGAATTGGAAATTTAAACATGAATTTCAACTGGAAGAATGGTACAATGAAGTTTGGAATCTTACTGTAAATGATAAATTGACTTGTATTCTAAAAGTTAAGAAAGGGGAGATAAAAAAAGGACATTTTTAATGATATATGGGGTAGAATTGAATTTGTGTTAATAAGAGGAAAAGGTAAAGTCCCAAAACAAGGATCAATGCAATTCTGGAAAGGAGGACAATGAGAAGAGTTCTCCAGAAGGTTCTGATGGTGGTGGGGAGCACAATTATTATAGTTTGTACTTTGTATCTTGTATTCTGTATTTTGTATTCGTTAAAATATTTTTTTTAAAAGTCAGGCTTGACTTGATTGATCACTCACTTTTCTGTTTTTCTGGCTGCCCTCCATACCTTTAGAACTCTCCTCCAACACCATATTTTCAAATGAGTTGATTTTTCTCCTTGCCTTTCTTCACTGTCTTTCTTTTACATAGTATAGAGATTTTGATCTTGTTTTCCAGTGACATTCTTTTTAAACTCCAGCCTCTTCCCCCTTTTTTAAATTTCAAAAGCCATTTTTTATTTCACATTTGTTGAAAAACAGCCCTAACAATGGCTTTGTGTTTGGGTGAGAAGTGGCTAACTGAGGAAAAAAGTAGTCAGCTTCTGGGATTTTCCCTTTTGTGGTGTCACTTTATGAATGGTAGTGAGCACAAGAGGGTATATGATAGACCATCTTGACTGCTGCCACTGGTGTTGTCAACATTCAGGCTTCCCTTTGCTATGTAAAGCTTGGCATCCTTTTTTCTGCTGGAAATGCAGGCACTATGTTGTGCAGCAATATTGAGCCATTTCCTCTCTTTTTGAATCATGGGTACTGAAGCACAGTATCCCACTTTCATAAACTGAAGGTTTTTAAAAGAACTGAATATCTCACTGTGGCGAAATGCCTACAGGTGACGTCATTCCTGCCTGTCAGTCACAGGAGCTCTAGAGGGAGGAGCCAAGGATAGAGCAGGAGGGGCGGAACCAAGGAGAGACAGTTGGAACCTGAGAAAGGGACAGTTGAGAAGTTGGAGCTTAGAGAGAAGAGAAGAATTAGAGTGATCTGAGGAGAGAGTTAGGGAAGTGAATTAAGACCAAGGTTATTAGAGTGAACAAGCAGGAATGACAACACCTAGAATAATAGAGATATTAAGTGATTGAAAGTATATACCACAAGCCTGAATATATGCCCCGTCCTACCCAAACTTAATCAGACCCCTGTTACAGTGACTACGTGATTTACTTTGTGAAATGATTAATAATAAAAGGTTATCTGTTATTCAAACCAACTGATTCTGTAGTTCAATAAACCTGGCAATTGGCAGCACATGTGTCTAACACTCAGAGGTGGTATTGAGATAATAATACCTGGTGACAAGTGAGAAGAAACACGAGGGAGAGAACCTTTGTGAGGGCCACAACAAACACAGCCACAAGGGCGATCCCCACAAGTGGTGGCAGCGGTAACGGGATACGAAGTGAATCCCCACAAGAGGTGTGAATTCCACAAGTGAAGGGATTCAAGTAGAAATCCAGTGAGCCAAAAGAAATAATAGTCCAGCAAGAAAAGCCATTGAATTTTCAGAGCTAAGGAGAACTATTAATCAGTCAGAGAGACGTGTGTGAAGGAGTAGTGAACCCTCTGGAATAACTTAGGGACTCCAGGTCACACAACGTAGAAGGACTGAAATAGTAAAGCAAAGCTCTGAGGGAAAATTCAAGGGGGGGTTTCAAATTACCTCACGGTGAAGTGAAGTCCAGGCTAGCTTGGGACCCAAGCTCTAAGTGAGCATTGCAGGGGCAAGTGGAGGCCGAAGGGACAAAGAAATGAGGTGATTGAACAGTAAAGGCTGGGACCATTACTAAAGGCAAATATTTCTGTTTATTCTCTGTGGCCAAGAGCAAAAAGAGACGTTGTATCAGGCCAAGGGACTGGCTGAGGGCCAGAGGAGAAAAACAGTGTAACCAAAATAACTCAGTAGCTGCCAGCAGAAAGCTAATAGAAACAGTATCACTCTCTCTCTAACTCAAGAAAGGAAAAAAGCCGTTTGAATTGAGGCTTGTCTGTAGAGATCCAAACAGATCGTTAATAAAGATGCCTACCAAGAAAGGAAAGGGGGCAAAAGAGGCATCATTACAGCCACAAGATTTACCTCGTGAGGAGGGAATCTTAGAGCTGGAGGAGGAGGATGAAATTGTAATCCAGGAGGGTAATGCCTCAGGGGAGGAAACCGCCTCAAGGGAAGAAGTAGGTGTCTCAAGGGGAGAATCTACCTCACTAGAGTATCAAAAATGGAAATTTGGAAAAGAGTTAGAATTTAAAAAAGAGCAAGCATTGCAAGCATTTAAATTAAAAGAGATAGAATTTAAAATTAAAGCCCAAGAAAAAGAAAGAGAAAGGGAGACTGCAGCCCAGGAGATTGCCCTGAGGGAAAAAGAAATGAATTTTCAGTTGGAAATGAGGCGAATGGAGCTAGCAGAAGCCCAAGCTAATAATAATAACAACACCAACACAAATTCTGAGGGGGGATGCTTATCGAAAGCAGACCTTAAGAAGTTCCCTATATATAGGACAGGCGATAACCCCGAAGCCTTCATGATCCTACATATAACAATGTATATTCTAGCTACTCCTGTAACACAACATGCCTGCAATAAATGCTCATAACTTCTATGGGATCACTGTAAGTCAGTCTCAGAAGGCAAGGAATCAAGTATCAGGGACCTTAGAGACAGCCTGGGAGAGAGTAACAGATAAGAGGCAAATGTGTTTTTTGGGCAGGTACAACACTGTCCCTGTCATCATCCCTGTCCAAAGTCCTAATTCCTTCTTCAATCTGTACATAAAGTGACGCTGTCTTTGAACCTCCCTGGACACCTCCATACACAATATAGCTCTCTAGAGCATTCTGTCACTCTGGTGTATTTGTGCTCATGTGACTGACCTGGCCCTATTCTAACCTATTCAACCTGCACCAGGCAGGTTGGCTGAAGCACCTACTCTGTGTAATTATAAATCTGGTTATAACTGAGCCCTCCATCAGCTTTCAGGGAACTGCTGAACTAGGAAGTGGGACAGAATGGCACCTTGAAAAATGCTCACAGAGAATCAGTGCATGTCTTCCTTTCCACAGATGTTCAGAATCAAACCATTCTGTTGTGAGTTTGGCTCTTCTGCAAGCAGGAGCACATGGCCTTCTCTTTTTTGCAGCCTGTGCTTGCTAAATGAGGAGGAGTTGCTAGGGAGCACAGAGGTCAGAGGACGGGATGATGGGATGGGGCAAGAGCATCATCAAGCAGGCATTGGAAGGGTTAGGAGGTGGTGATATTGTGAAGGACAGTAGTGGGTAGCAGCACGACTACTGGACAGGGCAGCAAGCTGTGATGGAAAGCCAGCATGAAACACTGTGGGCTGGGTTTGTGTGCATGCAGGAATATTTTGCATGTGTGTTTTGTGCACTGGGCATTTTCTGTTATGGGGATGTTTTACATGTGCTGGCTAGATTCATATTCATACCTGACAAGTGCAACTGTCTTGCCAAACTAATCTTTGCCTATTAAATTAACAGAAAATGTCCATGCTATGCATACAGGTTCCTGGAAAATATATTCCTTATGTGTCTTAACTAACTTAAGTCTTTATTAAAGATCACTCTGGATTTGCATGTATTTTTTCAGGTGTGTGTGTTAAAAATTACTACCATTTCTACACAGGAAGCCAGGAAAGCTGACTAATTTGTGTTTTTAAAACAGATATTTAGTAATGCATTGATGAAACATAAACATGGTTTGCTTATTCTGCCTGACCTAATCTTACTGTAAAATAACAATGTTATTAAGACAGGCCTTTTGAAATAGCTGGAGATTCACAGTTGTATCGAACTTTTGTAAAGTCGAAACCATAAGTAATTTTCAAACACAGGAATCTACCTTATACTGTGAGAACTGTTGCTCTCTCTAGCCCAGTACTACCTGTTCTCAGTGGCAGTGCAAAGTCTTGCCCTCTGTTGTTTTGGGTAAGGGATTGACTGGGTAACGTGTTCTAATTTGGGGCAACCTTTATATGGTCTCCAAACATAATTGTTCACGGATGAGGTTTCCTCAGAGGTTTTGTCTGATCAATCATACAGGCCATGCTTCTGAAAGGTCTCTGGCCTTTTCTCCCAGCCCAGGAACAAACAGACACAATTTCCCATTTCTGTTAATTGTCAGGCGTGTAATTGATTCAACTTCTAGTGGCCTGCATTCCATCCAGCTAAATCTAACAGACATCAGACATCAGAATGGAATATACAAGAATGTGCAAAGAAGAAGCCTGAGGGAAAGGACTAGGAATTATGGAGTAAGAATTCAGGGAGTACAGTTTGCCAGATCCAGAACTTGAGAGGGCTCTTGTACATCTGTTTGAACTCAGTAACTTTATTTAGAAGTACCAGTGTATGACTGCTTAACTGTTACATAGATATTAATATTCATTATTTTTGAGGCAAAATTAAACTACTTCTCTCCCTCAAACTAATCCTCTTGATAATGTCATCTTTTCATCTGTGACTATCCAATAATGACAACTAGCGACTACCAGATGACATTCATTTTGCTTCATTCTTTAAAGCTCAAATAAAGATATCATTTTATCACAATTGTACAGTTTTGAAATTGCTGTCCTAATTAAGGAAACATGTTTCCTAATGAACTAATTACTCCTGCATGCCTGACTTACTTGCATTATTCATTTAAATTGGTCAATTTTGTTTCCAACAAATCAAAAAGCAAAGTGTGCTGTTTATATATTGCCCCATAGAGCTTAAAGCACAAGTTAATTATGCAGGCTACACATTGCCCCCCGCCCCCAGTGAGCTGGGTACTCATTTTACCAACCTCAGAAGGATGGAAGGCTGAGTGAACCCTGAGCTGGCTACCTGGGACTGAACCCTGGGTCTTGAACACAGTTTTGGCTACAGTACAGAAATTTAACCATTGCACTATGAGGTACAAACACCACTATTACCACTGAGAGTGAGGATATGGGAAAGAAGTTGTGGTCATTAAGGGAATTTCAACTGAAAACCAATGAAGTAGACATAATATGGTATAAAACATGAATCACATAGAATGGTTGAAAATGAAAGGAAAATATGAACATTTCAATCCTCCCTATATTCTATATGATACACTACTTAAGATGATGAGACTGGAGGTGGTATAAAGTTTACTGAATTTATTTACTGAACTCCTCAGTCCAGTGAAACTAAGGAGGCTCCATCTAGTTTAGTTATATTGTAACAGATTGTGCACATGTGATATTATTATTGCTACCTTATGCTACTTTTCATTGTATTTTTGTGTTATAGATACATTTGGGTATATCTGCTGGTCAGTGACCGTAATAAAGCTCATTGATTCATTCAGTCCTCTGGAATGATGAAAGTTGTAGTACTACTAAATCTGCAGGGACAAAGGCACATAATTGTTATAATACAGTTCTGTAACTCCCTCAACAAAGCAGAATTTTTACAAGGAGAATCACATCCAGCTACAGCAGGGACGTGGTGACGCTGCGGGTTAAACCGCTGAAGCCTCTGTGCTGCAAGGTCAGAAGACCTGCAGTCGTAAGATCGAATCCACGCGACGGAGTGAGCCCCCGTCGCTTGTCCCAGCTCCCGCCAACCTAGCGGTTCGAAAGCATGCAAAATGCAAAAATGCGAGTAGATAAATAGGTACCACCTCGGTGGGACGGTAAACGGCGTTCCGTGTCTAGTCACGCTGGCCACGTGACCACGGAGGATTGTCTGCGGACAAACGCTAGCTCTATGGGTTGGAAACGGAGATGAGCACCGCCACCTAGAGTCGGACACGACTGGACAAATTGTCAAGGGGAACCTTTATCTTTTTACAGCATTTTCACTGGTTTGCCAACTGTTGTTTAAGAAACAGCAGCTGACAGTGTTATAAGAGCTTAAGATCATGAAATATTTATTTTTCAAAGGTTTAACAGTGGCACATCACCAACCCTCATCCCCCCTCTGCCAGCAATGTCCTCATCAATATGAAAGAAAAAAAGCTTGAAAAATAGACTTTTAGTCTTCCTAATGACAGTTTCTATTTTATAACACAGCAAAATTTTGGTATAGGTGCAGTCTGTTTTGATACCCATAATTTTAAATGAGTAAAAATTTCTTTGTTGGTCAAAATTCCAGCTGTCAAAACAGGCATATTTGGGAAGAATTTTAGGAATTTGAACATTCCTTGCACATCCCTATTTCAAGCAACCAGACTATTTTTCTTTTGGTGGCAGATTTCTAGTATTACAGAACAGTTGCTTCCTAGGGATGATTAGCCAAATATCATGTTACATATGCTTCCTGGTCCTATTTCATTTACTTTAATCAAAGAACAACAAAAGTCATAATAAGCTTCTTTAGAGACCTTTGGGGAAACCCAGTTTTTTAAAAAAATGAGTTTGTAGATATGGCCTATACCGCTTTGGTCAGATGAATTTAAATGGTGTCTGGATGCCATACTAATGAGCCTACTTGTAAGTACATGTCAGTGAGACAAAATGATGCAAAGAATCAGGCCAGACCGAAATACTTTTTCTTCAGGCTCTAAATGAAAAGTAGGCAAGGCTAGATCCCTTTATTTTGCCCTTCTGTCTACAGGCAAAAACCTTTAAAAAAATCAAGACAGACCTTTAACTTCTAAACTGAGATTAGAAGGGAGCTGTAATTTGCTCTCTTTTTTTACTGTTGCTTTAAACAGTGTTTTCATTCTGTCTTTATGTTTCATTGTATATTCTGTTCTGCTCCTTTGCAGAACCTCTATATCAGCTTTCATGCACATAGCTCATGTGTGTGCTGCTGGACACAAAGGTACTCTGCACCAGAGATACAGGATGACTAAATGACAAATATTGGGATATTGGCTGTAATATTTATAACAATGCTTAACTTGTTAAGTGTTCTATTCACCTCCTCTGCAGGCTTGAACTATAAATATTTTTGGTTTCCTCCTGAGCTTTGGACATTCTTTATTGTTGAAAAGTGAAAATATTTCTTCAAGATTGATTTTATCTCCATTTCTATCCAAAATGTAGCCGTTTTCTATCGCATGGCTCATAAGGGTAATGAGACAGCAGCTAATATCACTTGATTTGTTGATATTTTCCTGAAACGTTTGCAGTTCTTGCATTAACTTCTATTAAAGAGAAGAGGAGGAGGATAACCAGTATTTTTATAAATGGTGTTCATAAATCCTTTCAAGCAGCTAAAACACAATTGCAAACAGGACAAGTCACTGTCTAGTTTTACTGTGAGCAACAGCATCTAATCTATGCTTCTGTTCAATGGTGCAATTCCAAGGTGGCTGGCAGCTGTAATTGAGTATTTGCCTTGGCATAGGGGAGGAAGCAAGGGTTCTGCAGCAGCTCCTTCTCTGTTCAGATGCAACCATGTTAGTCTCCTATGAGGTAGGCAAAAAGCACAGCTTCCCCCAATTTTTTTGGCGGGGGCCCTGTTTACTGAAGTTATGTTTCTCTTCAATTCTGCAGTCCCTAGTTTATATTATGTCAAATTTGTGCTAATTAAATTTTGAAATTCATTTTATAGGTAGGTGCTTTTCTTTTTTTACCAATAGGCCTTTATATTGCTTTCATTTTAATGATGTTCAATATTGTAACTTATCTGTCCCCTGATCGGGAGAAAGGTGGCCCATTAAACAAACAAACAATTAAATAAATAACTTATTTGTGTTTTTAAGTTATTGTTGCTGGAATGTTCTGTCAAGTCATTTTTAACTTATGATGATCCTATGAATTAATGACTTCAAAAGGTCCTACTGTTAACAGTTCTGCTTAGCTCTTGCAAACCCAAGGTCATGGCTTTCTTTATTGAGTCAATCCATCTTATATTTAGTCTTCTTCTTTTCCTGCTGCTTTCAACTTTCCCCAGCATTACTGTCACTTCCATCGAGTCTTGTCTTCTTGTGATATGTCTGAAGTATAATGCCCTCGGTTTAGTTTTTTTTTTTAAGGTACAGTTTATTGGGATCTGTTTTTTTCATCTAGTTGTGAGCTGCTTTAACTTTCAATTTGAGGAGAAAAGCAGAATATCCATGAGTAACAAATTGTGTCAACAGTATAAATAAAATACTTTTGAGCTGCTTTGAACTTCTGTTTGTGGAGAAAAGTAGGATAACTTCCTTCACTACTATTGAATGGGAACTCAGTATTTCAGTTATATGCTAGTACTGCAGAGGATGGGAGAGAGGTAGGTTGTGGCTACATCATGTGATGCTTGAGTGTCTTGCCAACTGCCCATGACTCAACCAGATAAACATAATTCCCTCCCTTCCACATCACAGAAGATATTTCCTAAAGGAGATATTCCTTTAGGAGATATTTCCTAAAGCCTCTTCTCATCAGTTTTAGCAACAGGTGTAGTTCTGTTGCTGCTGAAGGATTATGGTGTTGTTATTCCATGGGAACGGCTGGCTGGTGGGCCACATAACTAATGTTGTGTTGCCACTATGTAACTGTGCCACTTTGTTGCCACTGTTACCACAATGCCCTCACACCACTGGCAATGAAACACTCCTGTCAGGTCAGTCTGGGTAAGGAGCCCATCTGTACAAACAGGTAGTGTAGAATTCCCCCCCCCCCCCCTGTAAACAGAATCATGATGTTGGATCATAGAGGGGTTTACATCTCCAAGCACAGTAACAATTAGAACAAACATAATGTGAAATTCACCCATTTCAGGTCCCACCAATAACCCATTGATCCAGGTCCTGTTTATTATGACAACTCATCTTTGCCAGCCTCACTTAAGGCTGTGGTCACAATGTCATTTTGAATCAATTACTGTTCAGATTTTTAAAAAATCGGCTTCAAGTCACGTAGTATTTAAACAAGTGGCCTGGTGTTCATATGCACTGAATGGAAATTGATTTATTTCTAGTGGTTTAAATTAGTTTTGGTGTCTACACTGTTGAAATTGACTCATGTCCTTTCTGTTTTAAGAGAACACTTAATATAAACTGATTTCACCTTTGTGTCATGTGAATGATAAAATCTAAATCGATTTAAATGACACTTAAATGCAGTTCTTACTGCCAGTGTGACCCCAGCCTAAGTCTTTATCAAAGCTGGACACAGGTGGTGTATACGATGAGTCTCTGCGGTTGTACTAAGCAGAAGAAAGGCAAAGAGAACACACAAAAAATGTAGGCATGGCACGTAGAGGAAAATCTTGTACACCACCTAGCGTGGACACATGGTTATGTGACTTCATAAGAAAGAAAGAAAGAAAGAAAGAAAGAAAGAAAGAAAGAAAGAAAGAAAGAAAGAAAGAAAGAAAGAAAGAAAGAAAGAAAGTCAGTTAGTCACCATGAAATGCCATGATGAAGAAATGAATTATACTGAAAGAATACACTGGGATTTGTGGAATCTGTGTCTGTAAAGAGAAATAGGATTTATTTGTACTAAAAGAAAATGGAAAAAAAAAGGCCAGTCTTATTTCTGCCATTGTCCAGCTTGAAATGTTATCAACACTGCACTGCCTCAATCTGGAAGTAAGTTGATACACCAATTTTAACCACGCAGAGATGAAACCAACTGACATCTTTCTTATGGGTTCACTGTTACTCTGCATAAGAATTAGTATTTGAATTTTGACTGGCTTTGAACAACCAATTATTTTTCTAATGTGTTATGTTTTATAACATTATCAGTTTTTTACTGTGAGTGGTTACTAATTATACGTACAGAAACTGCTGCAATAGGAAAAATTCATCATGCAAAACTTATTTCTGCTCTCTTGGCAAATTCAGATTTCAAAAGACTTACATTCTGAGATGGATTTTCACACTCTTTTAGAGGAGTTTGAAATTTGAAAGCGTCAAACCATTTTTTCATTATTTTCATATTCTCTTCTGGTCCGCACCTGTCCTTTGTCACATACATCATAAAAGCAAAAGGTGTTTTTGTCATGTCATAGAAATCCTAAAAATTCAAAATATTGAGATCAATTTCATTTATTCAAACAACCTATTTTCACATTTTTAAAGGCCTCACCAATTGTAAATGTACTCAGATAAAAACATGGGGCTTTTAAATTTTTCAGGTAGACCCCACAAAGTGGTTTTGTGTACAACTATTGCCACAACAATATTAGGAATATTAATAATTGGCATCTCTACCCTATCTTTCCTGTAAGGAGCTCAGGATCACATACACAACTGTCCTCATCTCAAGTTTATCTTCACAACAACTTTGTGAGGTGACTGAGGTGGAGACTAAAGGTCCTGTGTTTCATGGCTGGGCAAGGTGGGGGGAGTCTAAAACGTGAGTCTCCCAAGTCCAGGTATAATGCACTAAACACTACATCACACTCACTGGTAACAAATAAACAAGCATCCAGGTGAAGGTGCTTACATTATCCCTTCAATCAACCTTCCCATTCAACACAGGAAGATCAAACAGGTGTGAAAGAGACACCACTCAGTTGATACAATAATCTATGAATGCCTACACAGGACTAAAGGCAGTGTTGAAGCTAAGGTGGCCTTCCCTTGTCCAACTGCCACCACAGGGCTACAGGGAGAAAAGCTAACCTAGTTAAGAATGAAACAAAAAGGGTTATAAAACACACACACACACCCCCATCATCGTTTCTAACAAAAGATAGAAAGTGCTTTTAAGGAAGCCCATTTTCCATGCTTGTGAAATTTGTAGAAACATACCATCTTATAGGCACTTTGTTGCATTCTCCCTCCACCCCCGTGCATTACTTGGTGGTACTGTATTTGTACAAAGCTTTTATATCAAAGCTTTCAGTCCTTTAAGACAGTGGTCCCCAACCTTTTTGATACCGCGGACCAGTTGGGGGGCGGGGTCCGTGCGCGGGGGGCGGGGCACTCCCGCACTTGCACGCATGCGCAAAGGGGCTGTGCTCGCTTGCGGGGGCACTCGCACACATGCGCAATGGGGCGGGGGTGCTTGCGTGGTGCGTGCGCGCACTTGTGCACATGTACGAAGGGGCTGTTCGGGTGGGCGTACAGGGGGGAGTGCGTGCGGGGCCCCCGAAGATCTGTCTCCGCAGCTCGGTCCAGCCAAGACCATGGACTGGCACTGGGCTGCGGACCGGGGGTTGGGGACCCCTGTTTTAAGAGGTCCCAGGCAGTTTTCCCTCTGACACACACACACAAACAATTGTACACCCACATCACAATACTTCCCTTTATTTCACTTACCCTTGTTTTGTATTTCTAATAATGTCTCAGAGACCTTAGACTCATTCTTGGCAATGCAGATAGCCCTGGCAGCTGGTGCTTTGTTTTATAGCATGCAAGCCTCTGTTTCCAATTAAAAATGAATGAATGAATGAATGAATGAATGAACAAAAACCAAGTGTATTTTTTAAAACCAGTAAGACAAGGAGCCTGTTATGAGCATTACATAGGTTCAGTTTCACACAGATACTTTGAAGAGGCTTTCCAAAAGCAAAGTACAAGCTGCAAAGGGGGTAGGTTGAGGTTTCTCAACCAGGGTTTTGTGGAGTCTCGAGTTTTGACAGTATCCCCACCTTAGTCGTCAATTCACGTTCCCTGTCCACTCACCCCACCACAAGCAGAGGTCCATCCACGGGGACTATGTGGCCTGGTGTAAGTAATGAAAAGCTCTCCGAATTACATCCAGTGATCTTGAGTGATATTCCATGTTATGATTATTCATTATTTCAAATGTTTGCCTTGTACTTTTGTGTTTTTTTTATTTTGTGGGAAGGATGGGGGAAGGGAGGCTGGAAATCCATACAATCTTTTGGCAGCTTGGGGAGACTCCTTCACCTCCTTACCACCAAAAGTTAAAAATACTGGACAGACAACACCTCCCATGTATAAATAAGTTCAGGAGTCCTGATATGTCAAGCATATTGGGACCTGAACCTCATAATGGATATAGATACTTTACACAATAGTTCTATAATTGGTACCACTCTTCTGAGGAAATAAACACCTCAATTTACCAGATTACATCCATTAGAGGAAGATGCTCCTTCGGCACCTTCAGTTTTTCATTCTTTGTTGAATTCCTTTTTCTGTACACTGGCTATGTACATTATTAAATAATAACGTAATTCAGACAACATAGTTTTTAATCCAGTGAACATGCCTGTCCAGCATTTCTTCCCACACTGTAGTTAAGAGACTATTTAATTTTTTGTTTAATGCTGCTTTTCTTCATCGCAGTCTGTCATGATCATGGGATATGTAGTCCAAAGCGTGTTATGATGATGGGATATGTAGTCAGAGAAATGTAAAATGGAGTCAGATAGGTTCTGTGTGAAGATGATTTGAGAGACTTTGAAATGTGTTTTTCTAAGTGCCATGAGAGTGTTTTCCTGAAGACCGTTACAGCCAGCATCCTGATAACATGAAGGCCAAATAGAGGAGCCGTGGCAAACTCAACATTCCAAGCTTGTTACGGAAGACATAAACAACACCTGCACTCTCATGGGAATGATGGAAGGAGAGAGGTGGTACAACCTCTTAAGCTTAATTGGTTAACAGCCAGATGGGCCATGAAGAAGGGAGGAGTTTGGGAAAGTAGAAAATGGACAATGGGTTATGTGAAGTGTGTTCAATGGTTCATGTGTTGTTCTGATGATGGATTTCTATTCCATGATGATGGGAGAGAAAGGACTTGATTGAGAAAGGATGTAAGTAAGGAGAAAGAAGGAGGTGGGGCTAACCCACCATAGCCCACTATAGGCTACCCTAGATTAGCTTTTAGAATTTATTATTTTAAATGGGAAATAGTTATCTTATTTAACTACAATAATCTTTGAATATGTTCTTGAATGCTGATGCTTTTGCAATATGAACTGATTTCTAATGAAACTTAATTTTTCTAATAAAAATTAATATTAAAAATCCTTATTGAGGACTGGTCTCTTGAACAGCAGGGTCTGGCTAAATCCAGGAGGTGGAAAGGGCCACAAACTAGCTATCATTCAAGAGTCCTACCTAATTGAGCTGTTGTGAGTTCTAAGGAATCACAAAGCCCATTTGCCTGTACTTGCAAAGTACTGAGTAAGTGTGAAGTGTTCTTTTTAGGCCAGACTTGTTCAAAGGGCTTATGCTATGCACTGCTGAGGACTAAGGACTCGATCCAGCGCAAAGGTGGTAGATAAGTGCCGGTCAAACTCTCTGGCCGAATGCCCAATGATCCTTTAGGGGGCCGTGAGCATCACACAGTCCATCACAGGTTACAAGCCATGATGGGGATGTATAATCCCCAGGCTTAAAAGGAAGGTACCTCAAAATGCCAGATGTAGGGGAATGGAATCAGGAGACAGGTATCTAGTTGTCTCCTGTGCTCCCAGAGGCATCTGGTGGGGCCACTGTGAGATCCAGGAAGCTGGACTAGATGGGCCCTTGGCCTGATCCAGCAGGGCTGTTCTTATATTCTTGTTCTTCCAACAAGCGCAAGATGGCAGACACAGCTCTTTTCCTCATTTTATCCTCAGAAAAACTTTATAAGATAGAGCAGGTTGAGGGAGTCTGACTGACCCAGGGTCACCCAATGAGCTTCATGGCTGACTGGTAATGTTAATCCAGGTCTCCAGCAGTGCAGTTAAGCAATTTTACATCACTAGAATATTTCAGTCTCCCCCTTACATGGCTACATTACATTACTTCACTTGCAAAACACATAGTTAAAACGTTGTTTTCCTCCCCTGCTTTCACCATTCTGTGCCTCACAATTGCTGTTTTGCATCTTCAGTGATATGAATTAGAATTTTTTCCTGTGTTACATGGAAAATTCTCCATTTCTAAAAACAATAAAACAGGCAAAACCAAAATAAAAAATAAAGACAACAAAAACGTGGCATCTTCAAGACTTAACTGCTATATTTTAATGTGAGCTTTCATGGACAAGTTCACTTCTTCAGGCATGGTTTTCTTTCGGTTTTACCTAACGTACTAGTACAGATTAACACAGGTACCTCTTTTAAAACAACAGAACATTTTATGAATATTTTTTCATAAAATGTATTGGTAAGAATAGAGTTCAAGCAGTTCTGAAGCAATGGGCCTCAATATGAAATTGAACAAAACAGTGCATGTGATTCTACCACACTGACTAGGAAACTGGGGGCACTCTGATGACTTCAGTGGAAGAGAGCAAAACATTTTTGGAAGTAAATGAGTAGCCAACCACAGCATATCACACAGAATTTGTTGGGGGAAAAAAATCCAATTCTTAAAAATGTCATTGTTGTTATGTGCTATCAAGTTACTTCTAACTTAAGCAAACCTGTGAAATAATGACCTCCCTAAGGTCCTGTCATTAACAGCTTAGGTCAGGTCTTGAAAACTCAAGGCCCTGGTTTCATTGTTGAGTGGAATCATCTCATGCTAGGGCTTCCTCTTTTCCCACTGTCACTTTCTATAACATAATTGTTTTTCGAATGATTCTTACACTACAATGCAAGCACTATGAAAGGCATATTAATGCACTCCGTGGCACAGCTATTTCTGTTGTGGGGTCTTTTGAAGCAGGGCTCCCCTCCCTCTAAAAACCTTCTCCTCGTTTACTTACCTGGAGGTTCTTGATAAACTTTCTTTTTCTCCAACTCGTCAGCCAGATCATTGCGGGGCACTTCGCGCAGCAACTTCACAAGCACCTCCACAGCTCGGTCTGTATAGTGTTCCACGAGAAGATCAACCAGCTGCGAAGAGTCCGTTACGTTTTCCAACAGACTCCAGCCGATCTTCCCGCTCGTCTTGTTGTTCTTAGAAAAGTTCTCCAAATGCCATTTCAGGTCCTTCAATTATTCCTTCTTTAGGTCGTCCAAGACTCTTTTGATTCCCCCTTTTCCATCTTTTAACGTGTTCTGCAGGGTTAGTGCTTTTACTGGAAATTCCAATTACCATTCCCCAAAACTAGTTTCGCTTTCGCAGGAACAACGGCGACACGACGACAGCTTCCCTAACCGGTCCAGAACGACCCCTTCTTTTTCCTTTTGGTGGGACTATGGAAGATCTTTTCTTCCCTCTCCCCTGCTTGGGTTTCATGAGTAACGTCTTGTTTGATTCATTTATTACATATTCGTTGCATTTATATCCCACGATTCTTCCAGGGAGTTCAAGGTATTGGACAGAATTCTTCGGTACTTTAATCTCGCATCAAGCTTGCGAGGTGGATCAGATGGGGAGAGAAAGAGGGCGCGTCTGGATAACTGGACGGCTCGGGGGGGGGGGGGACTGAAGCAGGATCTTCCCTGTAGCACTCTTTCCATGACACCTCATTGACTTTGAAAGGGTACATTGTCATGGAAATTTAACCTCCAGTTAATGGCTTATCTGAGAAATGGTACAGCTAGATTATTTTAGACCCTGGATTTAATGCTAGGTAGGGTATATGTAGATCCAAACCTTAATACTCGTAATAAGTAACAATCCATGCACTTTGGTGATAACCCCGAGTGTCCAACAGCTGTCTGAAAACCCGCTCAGTTTTAACCTGCTGAGGTCTGGGAAAGCGCGCGACTGCACTTTTTTCTATCTCTTTGTTACGTTGGACGTCTACCTCTGGCCATCCCGCCTCCCACAGAGTGAAGGAGAATGCATTGAGAAACGAAATGTGGGGTTGTCGGGGATTCATTCATTTTCGACTAGGACGCCCGCGGGAGGCACTCTCCGTTCACCAGTTTAAGTGACACCCAATTCGATGCCCAAGGGATGCAAGTGGGATACGTTGTCGCCTCGAATCTGGCGAAGGGAAATCCACGTACAGTATTCGGTGAGATCATGTGCAATTTCCAGGACGCTGGATGAAGCTGAATGTGGTTCGCTTGCACCTAACCCCCTCCCTGTACGCATCGTTTGTAGGCATCCCAGAGAATTCAGCAAAGGCAGGAGTTGGGGCCGCTCGTGCTCAGGTGTCGTGAGCCTCGGCTCCTGGATCTGGGAAGAGAGTAAGATCCGAACATATTTTTGTCTCTGGAGCTGTCCTAGATTTGTGGGACCCATTTCTAGAAAGAGAATTAGGATTTCTTTGTTTTTGTGTAGCGGGCCTTTTTTGGTCCCATTAGGGTTGTGCTAATCCTATCAGCCAGTCTTGAGGGTTCCACTGTACTACAGCTGGGTACTTCGATAGTGGGGGCAGGGGAACGTGTGCTCCTCCTGAAGGGCAAGCTGCAACTCCCATCATGCTTGACTACGACTGATGGGCACTGAAGTCCAAAAATATCTGTGCAGCCTCAGGTTCTTCCGAGGTGCTGATAGGATTCGCAAAGATGCTCGAGGACAAGAAAGGGTTAAGAACACTATCGCCCTCACGCAGTTGGGGGACGCTCTCTCTCTTTGATTGGCCGAGTGGCGGAGGCGGGCCTGTGACGTCACGCTCATGTTACCCGGATGGAAGCTGCCTAGAATGTCTGCACCTGCGAGGTCCGAAGTGGAGCTGAGAAGTTGGTTTGGAGCGGCGGGGAAGGGCCGGGGTTATCCCGGCGGCGGGGGAGACGCGGAGCTGGTCGGTTGCTTGTGTTCCTTGTGTCTCTCGGGCAAGCCCAGTGGGGACTTTTTTTTGGGGGGGGGGGGAGGGAAACGTGGGAAGAGCCCGGTCCTGTGCAAACTGACTCAGCACCAAGGCCGCCTGAGGCCTTACTCTTGAGTCGGTCTGCCTAGGGCCGCAGATACGGGATTGCAGCGAGGCCTGCTCCCATTCCTGCAGAGGCCACCTGCGGCCCGTTGTTCACCTCTGGTGGGTTGAGCGCTGCTTGACGGCAGAAGAGTCGCCTTCCTTGCAAGCCAGTGCCGTTGCCCTCTCCTGAGGTACGCCGGAGTGGAGAAGCCGCCGTTCCCGTGGTCCGGATTGGGGCTGGGAGGTGTGCTCTCCTTGCTTCCGTCCCAAAGTAAGAGGTGACGGTCGTGACTCCACCACCGGAGTGAAAACGGTTTTGGGAGCAATTTGATGGTGGGCAAATGTGAACGTTTGCAGACCCGAAGTACAAAGCCGTGGCCCCTTGTTCCAGCAAGAATTAAGCATTAGGGGCGGGGAGGAACCTTAGAAAATTTAAGCGTTTGCTAGTATAAATTAATGGAGTTAAAACGTTCCTAATTTTGACAAGCTATGGCCTTGTTGCCTGGTCCAGCATTGCAGAAGGTATATTGGGATCTGCCAAAAGTTTCCAGCTGTCACTAGTTGTTGTTGTTGTTTCCACTTATACCGACTTATATACTGTACCGCTCTCTAGGTGGTTTACAACATAATTATGCAAACATCTCTCCCCCCATCTGAGTACTAGTGACAACAAAACACCTTTCCCCCCTCAAAAATAAAGTTGCTGATATCCAGAAAGTCAGGAATATGGGAGGGAAATATAGATAGATCTGTGTATATGAAAGGAAGGGGTCACAAAGAGTCGGACACGACTTAACGACTAAACAACAACAAAATATGAAAGGAACTTTAGTTCTTGTACCAAGCCCTGGTAAGCATCTTCCACAGTTCTGTGTCTCACTTCAGCTGCCTTCTGGTATTGTCACCTACATTGCTGTCTCATGCATTCTGCTGTGTTTTCCCGAAAATAAGACAGGGTTTTATATTAATTTTTGCTTCAAAAAACGCATTAGAGCTTATTTTCAGGGCATGTTTTATTTTTTTTCATGTACAACAATCTACATTTATTCAAATATTGTCATGTTATCTTCTTCTGGTTGCTGCCCAATGGTGGAGGGTGGGATTTCACTTAACGGGGGCTTATTTTTGGGGTAGGGCTTATATTACGAGCATCCTGAAAAATCATACTAGGGCTTATTTTCAAGTTAGGTCATATTTTCAAGGAAACAGGGTAGTTTGGGATGCTTCTAGCTAAGACCTTTGTTATGCTCTTGCTCTGGTTCATGCACAGAATTTTTTCTGTCATTTTCAGCTCTGTAATCTTTGTGGCTTCCCACAGCTCCTTCTGGCCTTTCTTTCCCCACAAAAATCCAGCAAGGAGGCAAAATGGAAAAGCTGCATAGTTGGAAATGCACCCCACTGTGTTCAGTGGGACTTATTTCCTATTTAGTATATTTAAAAATATACTAATGGGATGATTGAGATTATCTTTTTATAGCAAAATCATTTGATATTTGGTTGTTGCTTTACTTAAATGTTGTTTGTCAATATTAAAGTAATTCCAGTCATGAAGGTTTTAGGCTGCACCTAACTAAAAGTAAACCTCCATTAAGTACAGTAGAATTTATTTTTGAGTAAATATGCAAGAAGTTTACATTACCAGGGTATTGAAAATGAGATAATAAATGGATGAATTCATCATATACATAGTGTGTATTAAAGAAACATGTTTCAAGGGACTTTGAGGTCCTCTTTAATGATACCAACATCTAATAGAATATTTTCATAGAAGTTGCTGCAATTTCAAAAGGTGTACTGCAAAGTAATATATTTCACAAGAAGCTGAAAGCGCATACTACTGTCTCTGTCAGTTAAGCTTCTGGTTCTTTTTAATTTGTTTTCTCGTATAAACCCTGCAGGACACAGGAGTTTCTTTGCTGATATTTCATCATTTTGATTAGTATGGTTAACTAAAGCAAAGCCCACACTGTGTGTTGTAGAATTCTGTTGCAGAAGATAACGGCTTTGATATGGGTATACAGGCAGCAGTGATATGTTAGTTTTCAAAGATGATGGGTGCCATATATGAATTCTCCTTTTCTTTTTCCAAACAGTTTGTGTTTTTTACTTTCAGATGCACCCTGTGCTGAAAGCCTTTGTGTGTGGTTCCGTCAGTGGGACCTGCTCTACTCTGCTATTCCAACCTCTAGACCTTCTTAAAACCAGACTGCAGACCCTTCAACCAGCTGTCAATGGGTGAATTTTCATTAAAGACTTTTTTGTTTTTGGTTTGGACTGGAGACTAAAGTGGAGATAGATGAGAGTGTGAAGTGTTTCATAATGCAGTAGGTAGAAGTGTTAATAAGATTCTCATGGTGAAGAATATGCACCAACCGCAGTTTTTCGTTTAATCAGATGTAATATGGTTATCTCTGTAGGAAACCAGGATAATCCACTAAATGTGGAGGATGAAAGGGATAGCTATACATTCATCGTCTATCAGTTGGCTATTATTTAGGAGTTTGTGCGAAGAAAAATAATAACACCCTTCTCACTTATTTGAGCCAGTCCTGTTTGGGAGGACTGATGCAGCTGCCTATATGTTGAAAACATATGGATAATCTTCATGAAGACTTCCAAGCGTGGTGATTCCTTCAGCTATGCTACGGGAGCACAGTAATTAATTCTAGATATTATGAATAGAGATGGGGACGACTCACCATTTTGGCGAGTCGTCCTGCTTCATGAGTCGTCAAAAGTTGACAACTCACGAAGCACGAAGTTGCCCCCATGAAGCGAATAACGAAGTTATTCATTGATTCGTGGGGGGGTTATTAGAAAAAAACACCCCGCCCCCGCTGCCACCCCCCCCTGCCTGGAGGCTGCCCTTTGCAAAGATGGCAACTGTGGCTTCCCTGCCCTAAATGAAGCCGCAGCCGCCATCTTTGCAAAGGGCAGGCCAGATCAAGACCTCGGCAGCAACGATTAAGGTAAGGGGGTGTCGGTGGGGGTAGGGGCTAAGGTAGGGAGAGGAAGGGGGTGGGGTAGACTGTGGGGGTGGGTGGCTGTGGGGGTGGCTGCCTATCGGCCGCCGATCAGCTGATCGGTGGCTGGTAGGCAGAATGGTTTTTTTGTTTTTTGTAATACAAAGGGTGAATAGAAACGGGTAAATATTCATCCCTTCGTATTCGTGGGGGGCTCTGGAACCCACGAATATGAAAGGACAAATATTGAACTAATCAGCTATTTTCGTTGAAAAAGCCGATCCGTTTTTATAGTCGTCCCCATCTCTAATTATGAACTATCATGTGGCTACTAAGAAAAGATAAATGATGGGGCTCCTCAAAGCAAAACAAAATTGCCACCTCTTTCATCTAGAGAGCACAAGGAGACTTCTGGATCCCAACTGGTTTCCCTGACCCCCCCCTCCCAAAAAAATTGAAAAATTTGTGGGGGTTTTTTGGTGGGGAATGTGGGGTGCTAAGGGTCACATATGGGCTTCATGTGCCATACATACAGGATGTGTGTTGCCTACCCTGATAGCAAATGCCAGAGTGGTATATTTGTTTGTTTACATGTTGACATAATTAATGGTTGTAGCGATCACCCTGCTTTGGCTCAGGTAGAAGATTATTGGCATGTACCAATGAGAGCTGTTGGGAGGTGGAGCCAGAGAAACTAGAAGGGGGGTGAGTCAGAGTCTAGTGAGTTCAGTCAGAGAGAGCAAGAGAGAGAGAAACGTTTTTGGGGTTTGAGGCAGAGAGAGTGTTTAAGGAGTGATTAGTTAGAGTGTGACCTGTATTAATTAAGATAGAAGAGGTTAAAGTAAAATACTGAAGCTTTGTGTAACTTTAAGAATGTGCTTAAGAACTAGTCCTAAAACAACTTGTAATCAATAAACCTGTTTCTGTTTAAAAGTTCAGTACTGAATGGACCTCAGTCTTTCATAGGAATTATAGGTTGATAAAGAGATCAACTGGTGGCAGCATGTTAAAGGGCGTGTTGGGATACTTGGGTGAGCTCTGTGTTTGGTGAAACAAACAGGGGCCACGGGGTAAATGCCACAATTGGTGTCCAGCGGCAGGATACAAAATAATCCAGTAAAGCCAATGTTTAAAAGTGTATTTTCTGGGTACCTTTTAGTCAGAGGTCTGTGGTAAAGAAGTGGGTGACCTGCTAGAGCTTTTGTGGAAAAGCTTAGTGGCGGGGCTTCTGAACCCAGATCTGGGGGGAACTAAAGATAGGGAACCGACTCTAAAGGAAAAACTCTTTTTTGTTTACCTCAGGATTTGAAAGACCCAGTGGGCTAGCTTGAAATCCAAGGCTCTGAGAGATAAGAGAGCACTGGTGGATAAAAACTGGAAGCCAGGGTCAGAGCAGATCTGAGGTGAAAGGAAAATAAAAGCAGAGGCTTGAAAATAAAATTATTTTGGTGTCTGAGAGCAAGAATAGCTCAGACATACACAGTAACTAAAAGGTTGTGAGCTAGAGAACTGCTGAGTGAGGCACAATAACATAGTTACTGGAATAAACAGCAGAAAGACAGGTCCTTTTTAAAAGCAGTACAGACATTAAAAACTAATTCACTAATTCACAACATGCCACCCAAACGTAGCCAAAAAGGGAGTAAGGAGGCAGAAAGTTTACCTCGGGAAATGGAGACCCTCTAGCTCCAGTGGAACAGGAGGAAACTGATGAAAATGCCTCAGAAAAACAAGGTTTTCTAAGCTCCCAAGATTTTGAAAAATGGAAATTAGAACAGGAATTTCGGCTTAGAGAAAAGGAACTAGAAATTAAAGCCAGGGCTGAAGAGAAAGCTCAGCAACTACAGCTCAAAGCTGAGCAAGAGGCCAGACAAATGGAATTAAGACAAAGAGAATTTGAGCAAGTAAATAGACAAAGAGAAATGGAATTTGAAATAGAGATTAAAAAACTGGAATTGGCTGCTCAAAATAATCATAATAACAATTCTAGTGAGCGAAATCTCTCAAAAATCGATCTAAGGAAATTTCCCCAATATAGGAAAGGAGATTGCCCTGAATCTTTCCTGATTTCATTTGAGAGAGTGTGCTGGGACTTTGAGATTAAGGATGATGGAAGGATGATAGTGTTGAGATCACAAATAAGTGGAGATTTAGCTGAGCTTTATTCTCAGATGCCTCTGGAGGAAGCTAGAGATTTTGAGGCATATAGAAAAATGGTATATTCTAGATTTGGCAGAAATGCAGAACACCTTAGAAGAAAATTTTGTTCCCTTACCAAAAAGCCTGAAGAATCTTATGCCCGAGTGGGGGCTAAATTGATTCAATGTTTGGACAAATGGATGGAACGTGAAAATGTCACTTGTCTAGACCAAATGAAAAAATGTGGTTGGTTTAGAACAATTTTATTCCATTTTGCCTGGGGAATTGCGTTATTTAGTCAAAGACAAAAATCCTAAAAATATATTACAGGCGTCTGAATATGCTGGTTCCATCAGTGAGATTAGAGATCCTCGATTTTCTGAGGTAAAAATTGGTAGAAAAATGTGGAACAACAGGAGGAGAGGGCCCCCACCCAGTAGAGATTACCTCAGAAGTACCCAAGCTACTGGAAGCCATTTTAGAGACAAGCCCTCATCCACAGAGCAGAGTCACCTGAAACACAATAGCTCTGAGGGAAAGGTTAACAAGGCCCTTTATTTTGAACCCAAGACCAGTAAACAGTGCTATGCGTGTGGGGAGAAAGGTCATTTTTGGGCTCAGTGTGAGACTCAAAAGAATAGGGATTTTAACCAGTGTAAAAATGGAAAAGAGGATAGTCAGACCAAAAAGGTTTACTGTATAAAACCAGTGGACGCCACTGAAGGAGGTTGTAACAATGGTTCTGTCTCCATGGCAACTAGCACGACAGAAAATTCTGATCTCCCACAAGCCAGAGTCGTTCAGTGCTTTCTTATAAAGTCAGATAATATTTTACTACAGAACTCTGGAGAGAAAACTCGTATTAATGAGACATCTTATGTTGGAATTGTAGATACCAGTTCCCACATAACCCTGTGTCATCCTGATGTGGTTCCTAAAGAACAAATACTTCCAAATCAAACTGTTACAATCAAAGGAATAAGTTCTATGCCAGTGATTTTACCTATGGCTAAAGTAAAGATAAACTATCGGGACTGGGTTGGAATTTGGGATGTGGCAATCTCTGATCAAATTCCAACACCTTGTTTGATTGGATTAGATCTCACTAGGCATGTGCAGAGTGCTTTTGTAGTAACACATTCCCAGGGAGAGCAGTTAACAATCCCTGAGGGAAAAATGGAATCCCTAACTTCTGAAAGTAACCTGGAAGGCCCCAGTTTAAAAGAAAACTCTAATGTGGATGAAATGGCAGAAGTTATATTTATGAAAAACCCTAATAATTCATCTTTTGTTAAGGAACAGAAGGAGGATACCACCCTTACGCAGTGCTTTGAGAAAGCTAAGGGACCTCCCTTTTCATTAACGCCTGAATGCCCAGAGATATATATAATAGATAACAATCTGTTATATAGAGAAGTTTTGTTAGCACCTCAGAGGGGTGGAGATGGAAACCTTAAACAACTGATTGTGCCTGAAAAATATAGAGACAAGATTTTAAGCAAAGCGCATAGTGATGCTTTTGGAGCTCACATGGGAATATCGCATACCAAACGAAGGGTTGCAAGAAATTTTTACTGGCCAGGAATGGGTCAGCAAGTTAAGCAGTTTTGTCAGGCTTGTGATACGTGCCAGAGAAGGGGTACTGGAAACGACAAAACTAGGGCTAAACTGTGCCCTTTTACCTATTATTTCAACCCCATTCCGACGATTAGGATTGGATATTGTAGGACCCCTGCCAAGAGCTACCAAAAGAGGAAATAAATTCATATTAAGCATAATCGATTTCGCTACTAGGTATCCCGAGGCCATCCCATTACGAAACATTGAAACTGAGACAGTAGCAGATGCATTGATCAGTTATATGTGCAGAATGGGCTTTGTCTCTGAAATAGTCACAGACCTTGGAACCTCCTTTACATCAAAATTAATGAAAAGGCTGTGGCAAATTTGCGGCATCACCCATGTCACATTGACCCCTTATCCACAAACAAATGGGTTTGTGGAAAAGTTCAATGGAACTTTGATGAGGATGATATGGGCATATGTTGCAGAAAACCCTTATGATTGAGACCGCAAAATACAATCCCTGCTCTATGCCTATAGAGATGTCCCACAAGAGAGCACAGGCTTTAGTCCCTTTGAACTTTTGTTTGGGAGATGAGTTGAGGCCCACTGGACATGTTGAGACAAAATTGGGAGGATTATAAGGAAAAGGACCCTGTGTAATTGAGTATGTGGATGAATTAATTAATACTTTACAGAGATCTTTGGAACTAGCAGGGGAGAATTTGAAGGAGGCCCAACTTAAACAAAAAACCTGGTATGATCGTAAAGCCAGAGAGAGACTGTTTAATCCTGGAGAGGAGGTATTAATGCTGAGACCCATCAAAGGGAACAAGCTTCAGTTAGCTTGGGAAGGTCCCTACACTGTAGTATCCAAGATGAGTTCAGTCAATTATGTACTTCAGAAGGGATGAACCTCGAAAAGTGGTCCATGTTAATATGATAAAGTCATATATCCGAAAAGAAAACCTGGTTTTATTTTCTATCACCGAAAACCCAGAAGGAGGACAAAATCTATTATGCTGAAAAGGCAGAGGGGAGGCTAAAAACAGCCCTGAGGAGGTAGTCCTTAGCTCTGCGCTTTCCCCAGAACAGAAAGAACAGGTGTCTGTCCTTCTTCAGAACTATAAATCTGTATTTTCATCAAAACCAGGGGTAGCAAAAGGGGTTGAGCACAGCATAGACACTGGAGATGCTAGACCCATAGCTGTTACTCCCTATAGAATAACTGGACCCTACATAGACAAAATACCAACATAATTAAATGAAATGCTGAAAGCTAATATCATCACCCTGTCTATGAGCCCTTGGGCGGCACCTATAGTCCTGGTGGATAAGCCTGATGGGAGTGTCAGATTCTGTGTAGATTATAGGAAATTGAACCATGTCACCAAGGCGGATGCCTATCCCATGCCACGATTAGATGACATGATGGAGACTATAGGCAAATGTCCCTTTATTTCAAGTTTAGATTTAACCCGGGGTTTTTGGCAAGTGCCAATGAACCCAAAAGATCAAGAGAAAACTGCATTCTGTAGTCCCCTAGGATTATATGAATTCAGATTCATGGGGTTCGGGTTGAAAAATGCCCCGGCTACTTTTCAACGGCTGGTGGACAGAACCTTGCATGGCTTAAGGGGATTTACAATGGCCTATATGGATGACATAGGAATTTTCAGCCAGACCTGGGCAGAGCATGTGCCACACCTAGAGACAGTGCTGCAAAGAATACTGCAGGCAGGATTAACTATAAAAGCTGCCAAATGCCAGATTGGTAGTCAGGAAATAGAGTACCTGGGACATCTAGTTGGGGGAGGAAATATCAAGCCCCTAGGGGATAAAATAGAGGCAATTGACAAATGGCCTATCCCTAAGTCCAAAAAGAATCTGTTCCTTCCTTGGACTAGCTGGATACTACCGACGATTCGTACCCAACTTCAGTGAGATAGCTGCACCCCTGTCCAATTTGACCAAGAAGAAGCAGGCCGAGACCATCGTGTGGACCCCAGAGTGCCAAGATGCCTTTGAACAACTCAAGACAGCACTGACATCGAGACCCGTTCTGATGGCACCTGACTTCGAAAAAGAGTTTACCATTTATACGGACGCATCGAATGCTGGACTGGGAGCTGTTCTTTGCCAGGCGGACGTCAATGGGACTTTTCACCCAGTAACATATATAAGCAAAAAACTGCAACCTAATGAGAAACACTTGTCAACCATTGAACAAGAATGCTGGGCTATTGTCTGGGCTCTTCAGAAGCTAAAGCAATACATATGGAGAAGAAAGTTTACCCTGTGCACTGACCACTCACCTTTGAAATGGTTGAGAACTTTGCAAACGAACAGTAGCAAACTGACCAGGTGGTCCTTGATTCTCCAAGATTATGACTTTGAAATTAAAAACATCAGAGGAACTTTAAATGTGGTAGCGGACCCTTTATCCAGAAGACCCAGTGATTAAATGTAAATGTAAATGTTTATGGATTTTTTTGGTAATGTTTGATTTAATCTAGAGGAAAATGTTTATGAATGTATGGTTTCCAGGACTGTATAAGGTGGTAAGTGTAAATAGTAAATGTGTTACTTGATAGAAGCCCATATGGCAAGTATGTATAGTTATAAGTGTGGTAAGAATGTTAATAAATGCATTAAATGTCTTGTTGTTTGTTTAAGAGGGTAAACTGGTAAGTTTTCCCCTCAGAAAACAAACTTTTTAAGGGGGGAGGTATGTAGCGATCACCCTGCTTTGGCTCAGGTAGAAGATTATTGGCATGTACCAATGAGAGCTGTTGGGAGGCGGAGCCAGAGAAACTAGAAGGGAGGGGTGAGTCAGAGTCTAGTGAGTTCAGTCAGAGAGAGCAAGAGAGAGAGAAACGTTTTTGGGGTTTGAGGCAGAGAGAGTGATTAGAGTGTGACCTGTATTAATTAAGATAGAAGAAGTTAAAGTAAAATACTGAAGCTTTGTGTAACTTTAAGAATGTGCTTAAGAACTAGTCCTAAAACAACTTGTAATCAATAAACCTGTTTCTTTTTAAAAGTTCAGTACTGAATGGACCTCAGTCTTTCATAGGAATTATAGGTTGATAAAGAGATCAACTGGTGGCAGCGTGTTAAAGGGCGTGTTGGGATACTTGGGTGAGCTCTGTGTTTGGTGAAACAAACAGGGGCCACGGGGTAAACGCCACAATGGTGTATTAATTATCTATTGGAAGTCAATAGATAAGGCCAGTGAGGATTCAACTCCCATTTTGCATTAAATAGTGGTAGAATAATTCATTTTGTGAAGTCAGTCTTTGGTGGATCTTGTCTTTGTGGAAAGTTTGGGCTCAGAGAAGGTGGGAAGGATTATGCTGTGATGTATCCTGATTTTACAGAAGGATTGCTCTCTAATATCAGATTTGGTTTTACTTCCAGGTCAGATCGCATTGGAATGGTAGCTTTGTTCTTTAAAGTTGTTCGCACAGAAAGTATCCTGGGGCTGTGGAAGGGTGTTTCTCCTGTAAGTTGCCTAAATAATAGTGTGTTTTGTGTGTTAAACCTGCTGGAATGAATGTCATTTGCCCACTTTGAGATTGCAACAGAAGTCTCATTGTGATCTCAAGCAGATGGTGACTGGTTCAGTGATGAGCATATTCAAGAGTATTTTAGAGGTGGGGAGCCCCTATTTTGGCTAAACATGTTTTTGGCTAAACATATGCTGTACTCTGCTGCCTAGAAGCTTTGCTCTCTGAAATGGGGCAAGTGTTCTGCTTCATGTACAGTGGTGCCTCGCAAGACGAAAGTAATCCGTTCCACGGTTAACGCCGTCTAACGAAAATTTCGTCTTGCGAAGCACGTTTTCCCATAGGAATGCATTGAAATTTAATTAATGCGTTCCTATGGGGAAAAAAAAGTCAGAAACCCAAAAAAAGTCAGCAAAAAGTCACTTACCAGGTAGAGTAGACTGAGCCCAGCTCCTCAGTGCCTTTGTAGCCCCAGAACAGCCGGAAAAAGAGTGCCAAACAGCAGAGAGTCAGCAACCAGCAGGGAGCCGGCAGCCATTTTGTGTTCGTCTCCGCTCCTGCTCCCCGCCTCTCAGCTGATGGGCGCTGGGTCTAAGAGGCTTTTTCCCTGCTAGGCAAGCCTCACACTGATCAGCTGCCCCCCCCTCTCCCCGCCTCTCAGCTGATCGGCGCTGGGTCTAAGGCTTCCCGAGGCACCAAAAATCTCTCAAGACCCTTTCGTCTTGTGAGCTTTTTGTCCTGCGAGGCATTCGTCTTGCGAGGCACCACTGTATTGTTCTACCTGAATGTTGCTGTGAGATACAGCATTGCCTGATGGCCATTTTTAAATAAAGCATTTGTCAGTCAGTATGAGTAGAGCCAGCCTGTGTGTCCGTGGGCAAGCTGCACAGTCCCAGGATGCCCCCAGAAGGAGGAAATGGCAAACAACTTCTGAGTATTCTGTACCTAGGAAACCCTGAAGAGGGTTGCCATAAGTCAGAATTGACTTCATGGCATGTGATGATGATGATGATGATGATGATGATGATGATGATGATTATTGTATTTTTCACATTTAGCTCCTTTCCCAAATTTGAGGGCATGTCATCAATCATGTACTTCCTGTGTATCCCTGTGTCCCAGTAAAACTATAACCTAGAGGTAATTGATCTCTTTTTTTGTAAAGAATGGGAACACGTCTCCCTACTCTTCAGTTTTTCAGTTTCTTAATTCACATTTATTTGAGTGCAAATGTGTATTAGTTCCTGAATCACATCATGCTTCCTCTCCTAAGCTTGATGTGATTATCCCTTTTCTTACTATGCTTCTATGCTGACTGTGCTACAGTCATGTGCTAACCTCACCCACAGAGTAGTAGGGGTTATACATGAAAAATGTATACCAGGATATCCACAGAAGATTGTAGACCTGTCCTTGCTAATACATTAAAAATATGTTGAGGGGTTTTTTTTTGGAAGAAAAAGTTATTGACCAGGGATAAACAACCTGGTGCCCTCCAAATGTTATAGACCACAGCTCCCATACTCCCTGACTCTTAATCATGCTGGCTGAAGAATATGAGAATTGTAGTCCCAAACATCTCAGGATGACTAGGCTGTCCACCCCTGTTGCAGTTTCCCTGTCATCTCTTTTCTTACTAGTTTTGTTTTCTTCTGCTTGCCATCTTTTCATAGTCTTTTGCAAGATGCATTCCAGGTGTGGGAATTTACTTCAGTACTTTATATATGATAAAACAGCGCTGTCTGCTGGATCGCTCCCCTACAGCCCTGCAATCAGTTCTTCTGGGTGGAACCTCGCGAACTGTAGCTGTTGTTTGTATGTTGCCTATCACAGTTGTGAAAACACGATACGAGGTGAGGTGGTTTTGATAACCTTTAACATTTTTTACATGTTTAACTTGTAACGGCATTGTCCCCTCAACTCGTGGGAAGAGTTATTTTCTGCCTTTCACCAGTGCTGGTCAACATGCATACATAACTTGCCTGTGATGCAGATGTGAAGTTTCACACTTGTGTTTGATTTGCAGAGTGGGAAGTATGGCTATGAAAGCATACGTGGAGCTCTGCGAAATATCTATAGATCTGAAGGTGTCCAGGGCCTGTTTAGTGGCTTGACAGCAACACTTCTACGTGATGCACCCTTCTCTGGCATTTATCTGATGTTCTACTTGCAGACCAAAAAGGTTGCACCATATGGTAAGGGTGGTGGTGGTGGTGGTGGTGGTGGTTGTTAATATGACACATTTCTCCCAACAAGGGACCCAAAGCGGCTCACAACATTAACATTCACACAATTAAAAACACAATAAATTAAATATTAAAAGATAAATTAAACAATATATGATTTAAAATACAATTAAAAGATTAAAACAAAAACATAAAAAGATTAAAATTATCTGCTAAAATGGGGTTCAGGGATTCGGTTATAATTGTTAAAAACCTGCCTGAAGAGATGGGTCTTTAGCTTTTTTCGAAAGGATAAAAGGGAAGGGGCCATCCTGATCTCCTGAGGGAGAGCGTTCCATAGCCTGGGAGCTGCCACCGAGAAGGCCCTCTCCCGTGTCCCCATCAGCTGTGCTTGTGCTGGCAATGGGACCGAGAGGAGGGCCTCCCCTGCTGATCTTAATCGCCGAGAAGGAGCATATAGTTGTAATGTCTTTATGTTTAATTCTTCTGCTACTTCAAATTGCCAAGCTTTCATCAGAGATAAAGAGCCTGTGGCTCTCTAGATAATGTTGGACTCTTCACATCCTACTATCCCCAACTGCTGGCAGTGCTGTGGCTGATAAGTTGTGGTACTTCACCATCTTTTAACTTTTAGAAAATGTTTAAATTGTCTACTGCATTCTGTCACATATGGTCAAGACTGTGTGGGCTTCAGACATATCAGCTGGTCTTGTGGAAATAAATGTATATAGACTATGATAATATGATTTTTTAAAAATGAAGGGTATGAACTTCATTATACATTTATTGGGCAGGATGAACTAGAAGTAAAATGATGGTTGCTGATATTTTAATTTCAGCTTGGAACTAGTATCTTAAAACTGAAAGTCTGAGAACTAGTATTACCATGTTTAAAAGAATGAGAAAGTCATAGTTGGGATGGAATATTAATACATAAGGTTCAGTGTTACAAGAAAATTTAGAAGTGTTTTTTCTTTTAAAACTCTTTAGAACAATAGTGAGGTTGATTCAATACTGGAAGAAAATGGGTAATTATTAGAGAGTTGAAAATGTGCTAGAAGCAGTGTAATAAATAAATGAGAAGATAGTTTAATGTTTTTAAAATGATAGCATGAAATATCATTTGCTATATAGTCTATATTTAAAAATAATAGTCTAAATTATTATTTGATTAGATACATAATCTATGCTTAATAATGTAAATATAGTTATGATAGTTATTTACGTCACTGGAATTTGATAGGATAGGATTTGATAGGATTTTCTTTCTCTCTATTGAAAATGTGGTGCATTTCAAATAATAATAATAAAAAGGCAAGGCCTTAAGTAATTCTGTTTTACCCAGTTGGCCTGAGAATAAATTGGGGAGTTGTGCTGTGGGGGGGTGTCAAAGGGGAAGAGGAGGCAATTGAATATTTTCACAAATTGCTCAATAACTTGGAATCTCCCTTTTATTGATAGCAATTTGAGGAAAGCATTTCATTATAATTTTCGGCTGCGATTTAAAGAGTGTCTTGGCATAAGATGTACAGCATGATTCTGTTGCAGCAAAAACTAATTTGACTAGGTTTTTATCAAGAAAAAATGCTTATCTTAATGGCCATAGTGTTATGGCAACACTTGCCGTACATGCCGTAGTGTTATGGCAACACTTGACACTGGTTAGAATGTACCTGAAATGTCAGAGTCAATTTGGAATACCATAGTAACTGTTTTTAAACAGATGGCAGTGTTTCTTTATTTCAGCATAAGCAACAAAAAATCAAAGCATAAGTATTGTGTCCCCTTAAAGACTAATAGGTTTATTTGAGTTTAGAACTTTCATGAATTGAAGTCTACCTCCTCAGACACAGGAAGTTTGCAGAAGTGGATTGTAATCCATAAAAGAATAGCTATTTTCATATTTTAAAAGCTGAGGTTGGGATGTTACTTTTCTCATTAGAAGCAAGAAGCTGTGGATGTAAGAAGAGGCCAGACTTAAATATCAAAACAGTTAGCAATTGTGACACGTTGTTGAGGACATTAGAATCTCCTTCTTGAGAGTATTTTAAATGAAAGTTTTCATTTTCTGCACCTGTTTGTCCAATTAGATGAGTGGAGTCTCATCTATTTTGACAAATGGGTGCTAACTCACCTCTGGCTAAGGCTACCAGCAGCCAGCTCACTCCCACCTGCCCCTTACCACAGATGAGGTGAAGGTCCCACTCACCTAGGTTGCCCTTCTGCTGCATGTATGTGTGAATGCCCACTGTGTGTGTGAGTTTTTTCATAAATGAATTTCAACTTTTGGCTCTAATTCTGCCTGTTATTTCTGACTGTGCCTAAGCGTTTTGTGCCTTCCACCACCCCACCACAGCAGGTACCAGCCACCGCTGACAATATCATAAAGGGAGGACTGAGAGTGTTGGAACTTCATGATGGTGTCCTAGTAAATTTTGATCTTGTTTTTTTATTTTCTTGCTTGCTTCTTTTCAGACCAAATCGATCCAGCACTTGAACCTCTAGTGAATTTTGGCTGTGGAACCATTGCTGGGATTCTGGCATCATTAGCTACTCAGCCTGCTGATGTCATAAAAACCTACCTGCAGGTGTCATCTGAAAAGTATCTTGGGACAAGCCAAGCAACTGCCTTAATCTTTAGGGTAAGATTGAGTCATTTGGTTAGTTAACTAATCTCATTTTCATTCTATCCTTTTAGTGAACTCAACCATTTCCAGGTCTATGAGATGGGTTAGGTTACCATTGTCTCCTAAAACAGAAGTAGCCCTCCAGATGATGTTGGACTTTTCCTTCAGCCCTTACCACAAGCTATGCCATTTCATGGGAGTTGTCTTCCAGTAGCAGCATCTGGTTGGCCAAGGCTGTCCATCCTTGTATTAAAGACTCAAAAACAAGATGGCGTCTGGGTAGGACTTCTGATGGTCAGGAGGCAAGACTTTGGCCCTGCAGCTTGTGTTTCTCTGTAGTTCCAACAGCAGCTTACAGGCATTTCAGAAGAGGGGATAATACTGGTTTTCAGGCAGGGTACTGCCTCAGCCTTCTCAGTGCAAGCTATTAGATCTGCCACTTTCTGTATGCAAAGTATGTTCTCTTCAAATAAGCTACAGCCCTCGCATTTACATTTAATCCTTTCTCAGTAATTGAGATCTCCCTCTACCCCAAACCATAATTCTGCAAAATACTGAAATTTATAATTTCAACAAATGTCAAAGTTTCTAATTTGGCACCTTAATTTTAACTTCACATCTTCTCTGCTTCAGAATTTTGAGGGAGTCTGTAGATGTGAATGCCTTCCCTGTCCTCTTCCTGGGAAGTGTGGACCTAAAAAGAGTTTCACATTACTTCTGTTTGCAAAGAGGGTTTTAGCTGTTAATGAACAGTGTTAGAATGGAATTGAATAACTGACAGAATTCCATGAGTCAGTTAAACTACAGCATTGGAGTTTACTGATCTGTAGCTACTTACAGTTTTGGTCACAGCTGAACATTCTGGATTGCGTTCAGGCAGGAAGACTTCTGTAGAAATATTGCCCCCTAAACAGCAAATTCATGCCTTTGTTCTTTGGGAGCTAGATTTAAAAAGGAGGGAATGATGCAATACATTTGTTTCAGTGGAATATGTTTCCATTAGAAATCATCTTTGTTGTTGTGACGTGCCCCTCGCGTGTCCTCAGATTATTTCACTAGCCTGAGGCCCACGACACGTTCTCTCCTTTACGCTGTCTGGCGCAACAAGAACAGGCTTCGAGGTCAGCGCTGACTTAATTCTAGTCAAAATACAACTGTGGCGATCACCCTGCTTTGGCTCATGTAGGAGGATATTTGCATGCACCAATGGGAGTTGTTGTGAGGCGGAGCCAGAGAAACCAGAAGGGAGGGGTGAGGCAGAGAAGAGTTTTGGGAGCGAGTCAGTTAGGGAGTTTGAGTCAGAGATGAAAGTCTGAATCTTTCAAGTAGCAGGGAAATGTGTTGCAAGGAGCAGGGGGTAGGAGAAATAGTGACAAATAATAGCTTTGAAACACTTTGATGTTCATTCATCAGGGCTTCATATCTGAAGAAGTGGATTGTAATCCACAAAAACTAATAGTGAAATAAAATGGTTGATTTTAAAAAGTGGAAGAATACTTTTCTTTTTCTCGTTCTGTTTTTGCATACACCAAGGGTTTTGGGCAGAGGATACATCTGTGTGGTACCTTCATGTGGAAAATTAGAATTAGTAAAACTCTATTGCACCTTAAGATGCCATCCAGTTATTCAAGGGTTTGGATTATTGGAAATACAGATGGTGCCTGCTTCTTTCTCCTTGTTACAGGATTATGGATTGGTTGGCTTTTTCCGTGGCGCTGTCCCCAGGGCCTTGAGACGTACACTGATGGCAGCAATGGCATGGACTTTATATGAACAGATGATGTCTAAAATGGGCTTGAAGTCCTGAATGGCCTAACTGAGACCAAAGGAGACTTGGTCCAAATTCTCTTCCATTCACTGTGGTCACTTGGTAAGACTGGCAGTCTGGTCTGCTCCACGTGATATGTGCAGAAGCCATGCCTGACTCCTGAGGTTTGTTTTAAGAAATGGAAGTGAGTGGAGTAGAAGATTGTTTTGGTCATGATTTGAGAAGCATTCCAAGAAGACTGTGCCATATTTGGGTTATGAGAAGTGCCCAAACCTTGATATTTTTATGTGTCAGCTGTGCCCCACTGCAAAGGCATGTCTTCTTGAGAGGAATCTAATTAGGAAGTTTTCGTTCAGCTGTTCTGAACATCTGCAGAGGATATAATGAAGACTGTGAAGGTGCAGTACTAGCAGTTGGGTCTTCTGAATCTAACACCCTCATTACGCTCCATGGAAACTCTACTCTTGACGGTTGTGTGGTGCCTCTCCAGTGTGCTCTCATCTTCACTCTGTGTTCTTGCTTGTACACTCAACAGACAGTATAGAGGAGAGCTTTATAAAAGACTTCAGGAAAGACATCACTTGGGGAACTTGCCATCTGAAGTTGCTAGTGTGCTAGGTGTTAAAAATGAATGAATGCTGGGACTGGAAGCTACATGATGAGACTGTGATTTTCCTGTTTTTTACAGTATGGCTGGGGAACATGTGGCCCTTCAGATGTTGTTGAACTGCACATCCCATGACCCCTTACTATTAGCTATTCTGGCAAAGTCTGATGGGAGTTGCAGTCCAGCATGATCTGGAGGGCCACATATTTCTTTTTGTGTTATAGCTTTAGTGTGTTCAGCAATGAAGACTTTAAGATTCATATATCCTCTGCTTCCACTTCATCCATGTCTTCATTAAACACTCCAAAGATCCTACATACAGGAACCATAGCCTTGTTTTTCCTATTTAAAATGTAGCTGAAAAGTCATATGCTGGTACAAACTCTGCTTTGGACAAGATGTCATTTATTTAAATTAGGGTTGGGGACTGTGTACCACCAGATATTGTTGGATACCAGTTGCCATGACCCTGAGCCAGCATGGACAATAGTGAGGAATGATGAGAATTATTTCTTGATATCTGAACAGCTCAGTTGTCATCTAGCTTTTTAGTAATGTGAAAGCACTGCTACACAATTCAACGGTCACATACACAGTATTATACCATTTTTTTTTTCAATTTCTGCCTTCCTTTAGTTTCTTCCCATATTCCAAATTGCTCTGTTGAAACAATCAGCCTCAAGGATGGGGTCAATGCAGCTCTCTAGGAAAGGATGATGGGACTTGGAGTTCAGGAATAACAGGGCTTTCATGTTGTTAAAAAGCTATCTTGTTCTTTCCAAAGATTTGAGGCCTTGAGACCTAATGTGAGAACTTTTATCTGTCTGAATTATGATGGATTCCATTTTACTTCAGAGTCTTCAGTTATCTCTTTTATTATTATTAAAATCATGGCCTTTTAAAAGTGCTGCTTTTCTTCTCTTTTGTTTAAAGCTTCCTTTCCCTGTATCCTCTCCCCACCACCACTACCTTTTGATTAATGCCTCTGTAATAGAGGTAGGCAACTGCCAGAGGTTGCCAGCCTGTACACAGCTGCTCTGGGGCACTGAAGGCCACAACTGCTCCATTGACTCTCCCTGTCCCCTACCCCCATATTTTCATTTTTCTTTCCTTGCTGAAAATCCTTTTAATAGTGCTAGGGAGCAATTATGACATTTACTTGGCTGTTCCTGGACTTTTTAAGTTGACTTTTGGTTTTAACCCCATGGCCTAAACATCTAAGGGAGCCCCAAACAGACAAAACAGTTCTCTGTGCCCCCAAGAAAATATTTTTAGAGCCCACTCTTTTTGTTTTTGTGCTTAGTTTTTAGTAATTAGCCCTGCCTCCCCCAGGAACCCCAGTTGAGACCCTTGATGGCTGCATGTAGTCTGTGGGGTGCACTTTCCTAATCCCTGTTCTGTACTTTGAAACAAAATCAACAGTTGAAACAAAATCAACAGTCACGGTTGAAATCTTCATTAGGACAACTTTAAAAACAGGAGCCATTTTCATAACTGTCCACTCACGATTTTGCCACTGCCGCCGGCTCTGCGGAGGCTTCCTATTGTACTGTTCTCCGCAATGGATTAGCCACTCTCCGACCTAGCAGAGAGGCTTGTCATCCTGCCTCCTGCCAGGACTGGGTAATCGATTGCGGACAACGGCACGATAGGAAGGTCCGACAAGCTCGCATCAGCAGCAAAATCGTGACAGTTAATAACCCTTGTTGTTTCCACCTGTGCAGGGATATTCATATTCGTATACGAATACCCCCATCTCTAATCAGGAGACATAAGGATGAGTTATGTAAGTAGAAGTAGGGGAAGATGGCTGCAATAAACTTTTCTGTTCTGGCTTAGAAAAAAAGTGATGTCACATGGAAGCATTTCCTTACTACTTAGTCACAACAGCAGACAAGAAATAAGATACACACCAGGCTATTTGTCTTTTGTCTGAAGCCCAACTCATGTATATCAGAAGCATGTTGCTAGGAGGGGCCCTGATCTAATAGAATATTTAGGGGTCCCAAGGTGGATCCATGTTTCATTAGTTGTTTAGGGCAGGTCTCACCTTTGTGCCATTTCAGAATTTTCTAAGTGGAGTACTCCCTTTGTTACCGGCCAAATCTGGGTTCTAAAATTCTCTGGCAAGGAATCAGGCATAGACGCAAACAGCTGAACCAAAGACCCAATTTTATTTGAGTAGCAGCAAAGAAAAGGTCAGCTGGGACTTCTCTTAAAAGCAGAGAAAGGCCCCCAGAATACAGTGTACAGATGTTTTATATGATACAAACAAAGAGTAATTAAAGTACTACAATTCTATTGGTCATTTGTATCCTAACTTTGGATCCAGTTCCTCATTGGATAATTAATGGCAATTATTCTAATCTATTGGTTAAATGTAAGAAAATATATTATGTCCCATCTTTCCTTGACCTATGTCTATGATGCACCAAGGATGTGCCTAAAAGTCTGGGGCATAGAGTATCTATTTCCCTTTATCTATTGCTATGTCTATGTATTGTCTGGGCCTAGTCTCTCTGAGGCCTGTGTTCTTCTCTGCTAAGGGTTATCTGTGAATGTTTCAGGGTTGAATTCTCCCGAGGCCTGGTTTTCCTCCGAATGTACTGTCAGTTACTAATTCATTGATCAATCTTAAAATATAGTTTCAGCTTTCCTCGGTATCACCTTCACTGCCATGTTGAACATATATTGTTTCATTGAGGTAGTGACATTTTATCCCCCCACCCCCGTGGTTATTAGGGTATAGCATTGCTCTGCCCACAGCTTAGGCCACTATGACTATAGTGTCGATTCATAGTGTCCATTGATGCCTGTGAGTTTTCTTCAGGCAGAGTTTCCACTCAGATTGGGCCTCTCTGCCATGAAATTGGTACTTCAGTTGAGGTTTATAATCTGAACAGTTCTTACCTAATTTTGTTGAAAGTCCACCTATTTATATTAACCTGTGTGGCATAAGGCAATCTTAGGCAGTAATAAAATCATACTTGGAAAAATGGCTTTCATTCCTGTGGCAGTGATCCTCCATCAAAAAAGGGCCCAGTTCAATCAGCAGGACCTAGCATTATCCTTTAGAGCAGGGGTCCCCAACCCCCGGTCCGCAGCCCGGTGCCGGTCCGTGGCCTGGGCCAGACCGGGCCATGGAGAGAGATCTCCCACCCACCCTGCACGCACTCCCCGCCCCCGCACAGCCCCTTCGTGCCCTTTGCGCATGTGCGTGAGTGCGCGCCCCGCGCAAGGGCCCCCCTGCTCCTTTGTGCAAGCGCGCAAGCATGAGGGGTGCCCCACCTTCCCCAACCAGTCCGCAGTGTTAAAAAGGTTGGGGACCCCTGCTTTAGAGGTAATGATGTGCCTACTTCTCAAGCTGCTTGAACCCCCCTCCCCTCCTTACTCAAAATCAAGGGAGTGTGATATATTTTCACATGAAATGATTGTGGAGCCAAGTCTGACAAAGGCAACTTCAAAAACAAAATCACCACCAACAGTTGTGAACTGACCAGTACACACTGAGAACTGAAATACAGAAAGCTTGAGTGAATGGCAGTGAGCCATTTTGTTTCCTTCTCCTTGTCCACCACAAGCATGGGGCCTTCAGTTATTATATCCAAGGCAGACAAGACACTCAGTCCTGGTTTCAGGTTACCTAAATGTGTAAAGGTGAATGCTGGAATTCTATGGAACATCAGTGTGTAATTGTGCAAGAACAACAGAAGTGCAACTGAAAAGATACTCTACTGGGCGTGCTATAGGGACTAGAGTAGCTTTGTAGTCAGCTAGGTAGAGGAGCCATGGTTTGTAGGGACAAAATGTAGCTATTTCTGATTAGCAGTAGACACAATAATATTTGATAGCCATCTTCCACAGACTTCCCTGTTTCCACCTGACTGAGCAGTAATCCTTGTACTACTAGTTGTGGCTGGAGTTGTTGTTTTTGTTTGTTTTGGCCAAAGCAACATTATGTGGGAGGGTATTGGTGACCCCCCCCCCCTTATTCCCATGATCCAGCCCTGAAACAGAGGAGGAGAGCTCACTTGACTTCCTCACCTTTGTCATAACTTCCAGAATCTTCTTCATCCTTCATCATAGATTGAAGACTGCTAGGTGACACTGGGGATACCAGCAGCAGCATGGTTGGCGTGCCTCACATTTTTAGGGTTGCAGGTGTGCTGTCTCACCCCCTTTAGCCATCTATTGCCATGGCATCGTTGTTAATTTAATCCATATATTATATGCATTTCCAGCCCTTTTGGTTTGCACATGAGATCTTAAAGTTGCTTGCTCCTCTGTGCAATGGGGAATTGTTGAAGGAACTGGACAATGTGAGTCTAAAGGAGTGTTTCTGTGTGCTTGTGTTGATTTCCCCATGCTACTTTTTTGTACTTGTGACATTCATGTGCCTCCCTTCTCCCTTACTGTGATGGGGACTGCTGCGGAGTCAAAAGACTGAAGTTGCTTCTAGTGACCTTGCCCTCTGCTCCACCAGCCTCAGTGAATTCCAGCAACCACTGCAAGCTGCTAGAATGGGTTTGTTGACTTGAATATAGTATTTCTCCTTAGGGCTGGTGAAAGGTCTGGAAAATGTTGAGCTTTGTGCATCTGTACACGTACAATGCAGAGAGACTGACAAATGCATCAACATACCAGCCTGCAATTTTCCACTCTCTTTTGGAATGTGCCCATCACGGTGAGCACTAGCACTTCAAAACTGACCACAATATCCTTTGTCCCAGCAAGTGAACAGGGTAGCTTCAGTGTTTTATCACATGCAGGCTGGGCAGAGAGGCTTTCTCAAACAGCTGCAGGCACACAAATTGAACTGAAGCATACAGGAATGAGCTGTATGTGTGTGATAAGGAAAGGAACTAGTAGTGCATATCTTCCTTAATGTACTTAATGTGTGTGTGTGTGTGTGTTTAAACTGGCAATTTCCTTAATGTACTTAATGGACAAAATCCCATTCGTATAAATTTACGCGGCAAAAGCTAATAATGCCATCAACCTCTGCCAATAACATTGAATTGAAAGTACTTAAAAGCTTCCTATCCTCCTATTTTAGGTTCTGAGACTTCCAGGGTTCCCTTTTGCTCTGTGGAAGCTTTTGGGAGCCTCAGGACAGTAAGGGAGCCTTTAATCGCCAAAAATCACCACTGGATTTGCTGCTCGGGGTCCCAATTCAGGCAGCTCTGAACCAGCGGCAATTTTTGGTGGTTAAACTCCCCCACATCTCAAAGCATAAGGGAACCCTAGGGAGCCTCTGATACTAAAAGATGAGGATAGAAATCTTTTAATTGAATTAAATTTTACCAGGGGAAGCTGATGACATCATCAGCTTGTCACATAAGTTTATGACAACGGGATTTTGACCAATATGTTCTTTTTTTACACTGACAAATTGCAGTACATATTTTTGTTCTATACCTAGTAAAACATTTTTTGCAGTTGAATGTGTCAAAACGTATTTTTATTTGTTGTTATGTCCTGTCCGGAAGGCAGTGGAAGACAGGAGGGCCTGGCGTGCTCTGGTCCATGGGGTCACGAAGAGTCAGACACGACTAAACGACTAAACAACAACAACAACATGTCCTGTCAAGCCAGAACATAATACAACTTTCAAGGTGAATGAGATATTCAAGGAGTGATTTTACCAATTCTACTCTTCCAGTGAGTTTCCATAGCCAAGTGAGGTTTCAAGCCCTGTTCTCCAGAATCCTAGTCCATCACTCTATCCACTATACCACACTGGGAATTTTTATTTACTTTGTGCTAATTTGCTTAAATTAGTTCCAGAATCACACTGTTTGTTAGAGTAAGGCCATATAGGGAGGAGGAATGGAAAAGGAGGCTATGCAATAGGTATTTCATCTACCAACACAAATGAGAAAGTTTTTATTTAACATTTATAGCTTTTCCTTAAATAAGGTCAAAGCCTTGTACATAGCTGTCTTCACCAGGTTACCCTCTCAACAACCTTGTGAGGTACGTTGCAGACAGATAGTCTAGCTGTTACAAAACACTGACTGAAAATGGTTACCCATTACCCACTGTCAGTGTTGTTCCTGTGCAAAATAAACCCTAATTAATCCCAATTGGTTTAATCTGCTTGATTCTTAACCTCTACTAGAAAGGAATTAATCTGGGTTCAGGATATCTGGAATGACAGATCCTGTGAAGCCTTCACCTCTGGCCAAAGTTAGTTTTCTCCTTTTCTGTTTTCCCCTTCCCCCACCCCCAGTTGAAAACTCTACAGTGCCCAGCCTGCAGGACTCAGATAGTGTGCCTGTTTTTAGTGTCTTAATGGATTGATGAAGGTATTCTCAATCCTTGTATTTCAATATTGACCATGTAAACTACCTTGAATAGTCTTCCAAAGCAAGAGCCACAACCACTGCTCAAAAAAGGAGTGCCTCAATCAATGTGGTGTCTGCTGCCACCCACAGGCTGGAGCTGGTAATGTATCCTTCAATCACATGCTATTGCTAAATCAATGCTTCCTAAAATTTTCAGCATAACCACAAAAATGTAACAAAATATTTGAAATTAAATATTAGCTCAGTTTTTCTTAAGAAATGCACATTTCTAATCATGCTATTGCAGACATTTATTCAAGATGATAGCAATATTTCCTGTATGCAAATCTCAGTATCTTGAGCCCTGGATAGAATTTCTTCACTCTCCTTACAGGGACATCTTCCTTGCCCCTGTTTGCGAGCCACTGTGCTAAACAGAGATTCAAAACGGGCAAGCGGGGACTTGTAACAGAATGTTCCTGTTCACAGTTTTAGCCAGCTAGCCAGCCATGAGACAGATTATCTAGATAGACCCATTTCAATCTGGCTTCAGACCTGGTTATGGGATGGTTTAGTTGTTTTGGTGGATGACCTATGCTGGGAACTGGACATGGGGAGTATGACCCTGTTGGTTATGCTGGACCTCTCAGTAGCTTTCAATGTCATTGACCATTATATCCTTCTGGGCTGTATTTCTGAGGTGGCATTTGGAGGCACTTACAGTGTCTCCAGTTCCTGCTGGAGGGGAGAACTCAGAGGCATCTCCTTCTTCCAGGTTTTCTCCTTCCTTGTGTTCCATTTTCCAAGACTCAAGCTAGAATCCTGCATCTCCTGAGTAGAGGCAGCTCGCCATGGCACATTATCAAGACTCGGGCATGAGAGAGGTGTGCACCTGGAATTGCATGTCTGTCTCAAGATGAAGCTTTGTAGCAGGAAGAGAAAAGCATCTGAGCCAGCTCAGTTTGGCTGCTCCCTGCTGTACAGCTTAGGCAAAAGGTGTGGGGTGTACTACCCTTGGCACCTGTCAGCCCGAAAAGCTAATAATATAAACAAACCCAGTGTTTTCTTAATAAACACAAACATCCACTAACAGTTTACTTATAAGTTTTTATACATAAATGTTATAAAATATCACTCATCTATTTAAAATATATATTTGCAGTATCCAAACCACATTACTTCAAAAATATATACAACCACAGGGATGCCTAAAAGATTATCTCAAGGCTGCACACATTTTTATAACATATACCGTTCCTTTAGTAATAACCATCATTCATACGAAGTGCTAAATTCATTCATTGAAGTTCTTAATTCGTGTTTCCTTGAGAGTTTTTTCAAAATCCTCACTGCTTCTCTTTAGAATCTAGTTTGCTTTGATAACGCACTATCCTTGCTTCTTGGTAATAAACTGTCCACTGCTCCTGACCAAGAGGCTTGCATATGAACTTGGTTTCCATTTTATATAAAAGTGCTAGGAATCAGTATTATCAACAAGGAATGTTGAATCGGAAGTGCATGGAATGTGAATGTGTATTCTTTATGCCTTAGATTCCTAGTTCGTAATACTGAATCCTAGAGCTCTGTAGAGTTCTGTAGAAGAAAAGGAAGAGTTTGCTTTGCAGCTGGAGGCATGTGCAGGAGCCCCAGGAGGGGGCAGTGGGCGGTGGAAAGGCAGGGGTTGAGCTAGGGTGTGTGTGGCTGGGGCCTGGCCGGGGTCCATTCACCTTGAAGAGGCAAAGAGAGCTGTCCCTCTGCCTATGGCCATACCACCCTGAACATGCCCAATCTCATCTGATCTCAGAAACTAAGCAGGGTCAGGCCTGGTTAGTACTTGGATGGGAGACTGCCTAGGAATACCGAGAGCTGTAGGCTTTTGCTTCCTTGATGGCCTTTTGCCACTCGGCATTTTGCCGCCGCACAAGGGCTTGCCCTTCCTCCTCCAGGCAAGAGGGCTTGCAAGCCTGCCCCCAGGGCTGAGAAGGAAGACAGGAGAAGGCAAGACCAGCCCTGGCAATTCAACTTTGCACAGCTCGAAGAAGGAAAACCGAGGCTCTCAGCGCACCTCCAGAAGAAGGGCTGCAAAGAGGAACCACCCAGAAAGCTGTCCTGTTTGGAGAGCTAGCCCTCTTAGTCTGTGCAAGCGCGACACGCAAGAAGAGGAGGAAGCTAAATTAATTAGCTATTCAATTCCAGGACAAAGAAAAAAACCAGAGGGAAACTTTTAATTTCTATTTTGCTTTCACCTATAATTCTTGCACAGACTAACATGGGTACCCCTTCTACCCCTTTCTTTCTTTGTTCACCTTCTGTGATAATGAGATTTGATTATTTTGAATGTCTGTGCATTTTTTTCATGGCTACGATTAGATTCACATGAAGAATAAATTGTGAAATTGTAGAAGCAGCCCCTGGCTGGTTGGTGTTCCTGAGGAGTAGGGCAGCCAAATGGTAGCATGTTGTTGTTGTGGTAGTGGCTCGGGTGGTCTGTTGGAGAGGTCTGAATGAGGGGAGCAATTTTGTGCGCCCGTCCTTGCACATTGGATGAGGAGCTCGGTAAGTCAAGGCAGTGGTGGGTAGAAGCAAAGGAAGAGTTTACCCTGCAACTGGAGGTGTGTGCAGGAGCCCCAGGAGGGGGCAGTGGGCGGTGGAAGGGCAGGGGTCGGGCAGGGGCGCGTGTGGCTGAGGCCTGGCTGGGGCCGCTTCGTCTTGAAGAAAGGCAAAGAGAGCAGTTCTACAGCCATACCAGCCTGAACACACACGATCTCGTCTGATCTCGGAAGCTAAGCAGGGTCGGGGCTGGTTAATACTTGGATGGGAGACCACCTGGGAATACTGGGTGCCGTAAGTTTGCTGCCGCACAAGGGCTTGCCCGTGCTCCTTTGCACCAGTGCGGGCAAGAGGGCTTGCAAGCTTGCCCCCAGGGCCGAGAAGGAAGGCAGGAGAAGGAGTTAATTCTTCAGCACACTTTGAACAAGGAAAACCGTCACCCGTGAGCATATATGCGAAAGAAATGCTCGAAAAAGGAGCTATGGAGAAAGCTGCGCCTTTTAAAATCCCGGGGGCCCCCATCTCTTTGGCTAGCAGGTGTTTCATGCGTGTGGTCTGCTTGTCCCCTTCCTTCCTGCCGGGAGTGAAAGGGGCAAGAATCTAAGGATGTGTTGTTGTGCCTGACCCGTGGGGTAATTGGCCCTGGTTGCCTGGGAGCAGTCTGGCAGGCCTTCTTTGTCAGGGATTGCCTGGAGGCTGGGAATGTTGGCAGAAGCCCCAGGAAGTGGCAGGCAGTCCTGGAGGGCCAGAAATCAGGCAGGTGTGTCTTGTTTAGGGCTGGTGGGGTCTCCTTCGACCTGTAGGGAGACAAAGGGAGCATTCCCTCTGCCTACTGTTGTACCATCCTGAACATACCTGATCTCACCTGACTCTGGGAGCTAAGCAGAGTTGGGTCTGGTTAGTATTTGGATGGGAGATCACCAGGGAATACCAGGCGGTGTAGGCTTTTGCTTTCTTGCTGGCTTTTTGATGCTCAGCGGCTTTTAAGCCAACACCCCCTCCCTGAGCCTAAGAGGGCCTTTCAGGTGCACCAAGGTGCGGCGAAAGATATACTGAAGACATTGATGAACATACATTGTGTGCATTCCCCAGGGTCCCCAGAAAGGGGTCACTCCTGGGACAAAAAGTCCAAAGGGTTCTCTTTCTTGCTCCCCTCCTTTCCACAGAAGCAATCAAGAAAGCTCACAATCATCACTGATGAGAGAGAGAAAAAGGGAAAGGAGGCTGCTCTCCCAAGCAGTTAAAATCAGCAGAAGAGGGGATCAAAAGAAAGTGCCCCTGTGTATCTCTCTGCTGACAAAAGGTTTGGGACGAGGACCTATGGGTCTTTCAGAGTAGCTGGCAGGATTCACTTGTGCCTTGCCCTGTCTGCCTCTTGGGATCCTGTGAGGCCCAGCTGAGGATGGGGCTGGCTGCCATGGATGTGTTGGGCTAAAAAGCAAGGTTGATGGGCCATGTTTGCCTCTATACAAGGGGTGTGGTCATGGTGTTGGTAGTCCCAGGTGGGGGCAGGTGGTACTAGTGACCAAGGAGTAGGCAGCTCTCTGCTTTTCTCTGGTGTTAGGTTGCCAGGACCTCCTTCGACTTCAAGGGAGGCAATAGGAGTAGTCATAGTGCCTATGGGCATACCACCCTGACCATGCATAGTCTTATGTGATCTTGAAAGCTAAACTACATTGGGCCTGGTTAGTACTTGGATGGGTGACTGCCTGGGAATAACAGGTGTTGTATAGACTTCTGCTATCTTCCTGGCCATTTTCGACTCAGCTCTTTTAGGTTCTCTCCTTTCCACTTCCCCAGCAATTGCTGCAAGTCCAGACCCAAGAGCGAATGAGGGCATTAAAGAGCACACACATGCTCAATATGAAATTGTGTAGGAACAGCAGATGCTGTACATTTTCTTTATCTGGCTCTTGATGGCTAGGCTCATTTTAAGACTCTTGGCCCACTTGGAACAGTCTCTGTGGACGTTATCCCAGGAAGTGCCTCTTGCATCTTAAGAGAGGACAGGATCATGTCCTGATTGGTTTTTAAGGGAGATGCAGAAGGATGTGTGAACTTGAGTTAAGCTGCAATACCATTTAGCAAGGAATGGGGGGTGTTATATGTGTATGTGTGTATATAGCTGAAAGAGTCTGCAATTCCTTCCTCCCATTTTCTGTCCTAAGACACTGACTGTAGAGAGTTAATTATTTCCCCCAGTGTCCCATCCCCTTTCTTTACAGGTAAAAGCAAAATAGAAACAAAAAGTAAAAAAAAGTCAAAAGTGTGGTGGCACCTTAAAGACTTTTATATATTTTTAATGTGCGAGTTTTCATGGACAAGGCTAATATAAAAGTCTTTAAGGTGCCACAAGGTTTTTGTCTTTTTTACTTTTAATTTCTATTTTGCTTTCACCTATAATTCTTGCACAGACTAACATGGGTACCCCTTCTACCCCTTTCTTTCTTTGTTCACCTTCTGTGATAATGAGATTTGATTATTTTGAATGTCTGTGCATTTTTTTCATGGCTACGATTAGATTCACATGAAGAATAAATGAAAATCAGTGGAAAAAAACATTAGTACCGTGTTTCCCCAAAAATAAGACAGGGGCTTATATTAATTTTTGCTCCAAAAATGCATTAGGGCTCATTTTCAGGGGATGTTTTATTTTATTTTCACGTAGAACAATCTACATTTATTCAAATACAGCCATGTCATCTCCTTCTGGTTGCTGCACAATGCTGCAAAATGGTGGAGGGTGGGGTTTCACTTAACTGGGGCTTATTTTTGGGGTAGGGCTTATATGACAGGCATCCTGAAAAATTATACTAGGGCTTATTTTCAGATTAGGTCTTATTTTTGGGGAAACAGGGTAATTTAAAATATCCAGATAACACCTCATTACTGATAAAAATTAGCCATGACTTGAAATGACTCCTGATGAAGGTGAAAGGAGAAAGTGCAAAAGTGGGACTACAGGTGAAAACTGGGAAGATAAAAATCATGGCTGAAGACATGTTTAATGTTGCCATTGAAGAATTTGAAATGATTATAGATACATGACCCAAAAGTCAATAGAAGTACTCAAGAAAGTCCCGTTAGACAGACAAAATGGGAAAGTATTGACCGAGGGGAAAAAATGTGAAAGTTGCAGCTGTCTTGCCTGGGTGATGGCGATGTCCTCTCCGAAGTGAGTCTCAAGGGAGAGAGCGCCACCCCTCGGCGTTCTTACAGAATGTCAGCCAACCTTTTTGTAGTGTTAATAGCGGACCAACCCCATCCGGAAATGGGAGAAACTGGATATTTTTGATACCGCCCCCCCCCACACTAGATGGGTACAAATGGTACCCGCTTCATAAAAAAAGATTTTTTTTTTTTTTTTAAAGCAGGACTTGGGTGTTGTCCACGGTGTCTGCTGCCTGTTCCTGGCAGTAAAGACAAGCTAATAAAAGTAGGCTGTCGTTTAGGGAAGATGAACCTGATGCTGAAATAAGTCATTTTAGGAGGTAGCCGTGTTAGTCCGCGCAAACTTATCAAAAGACAAAAACGTTGCAGCACATTAAAGACTATCTATTTTTAATAAGCTTTCGTGGATCTTAAGTCGGTGTAGCCTTCAGGATGACCCAAGACATTACAGGTAATCCGCAGTGCGGTACCGCGCAGCTCTGGTTCACCTGCAGGTACACACCTGTCTTCTCGTCTTAGGCAACAAAGAGGTGGTAGACCCGGAGAAATTACCAAGCCATCTACGATTCCCAATCGGGCGCGGAGCAAGCCGTACACTGATACAATAATCCGTACACAGAGTAGGGAAAAACCTCCAGAGCAATAACTTTGCTAGTCTGTGGTTACAGCAAAACCCAAGAGTCTTGCGGCGCTTTAAAGACTAACGAAAACATTCCTGCGTGACCCTTGTTGTCTTTCCGCTGGCAAGCAAATCACTTTTCGGGTTAGGTACTCCCGTTTCCTAGACCGACCCTCTAGAACTTCTGGCTCGCGCTGGCTTCTGCCCGCAAATGGCGGCACCGAAACGACCCCCGGAAATGATGGCCTCCCCCGCCCTGCACGGGCGGCGATCCAGCCTATTGGGACTTCAAGAGCGTGTCGCCCCGACGTCACTACCTTTCTGGGGAAGCAGGATTTGATTGGAGGAAGTAAAAGGTATATATAGACGTCATCGAAAGTCGCGGCCCTCTTTCTCTCCGACTTTAGAGAGGCTTCCACACGGCTTTGTCCCGCGTGAGTCGTCCGGTGGCTGTGTTGGCGGGCGGAGTAGCTGGGCAAGCGAAGGGGCTGGAAAGGGAAATGCAAAGGGAGGTTTTCGGGAGAAGAAAGCCGCGTTACTTCGTGCTTCGGAAGTCCGAAATGCGGAAGCTCCGGGGCGGAAAGTGGAAGGCCAGGCCAGGCCAGGCCAGGCCGGCCCGCCGAGGCCTCCCGCCTTTTCTGCAATGCAGAACGATTAGTGTTCCTTTCTCATCGTTTCGCAGGTTCTTGTTGAGGGCAAAGTTGTAAAAAGGCCGAACCACGTAAATTAAAAGTGGGCGCCGTAAAGACTTGAGGCAATGCCACTGTCGGGTGCTTGCGAGATGAGTGTGTTAGTAAAATGCGAGGGCTGCTTGCTGATCACTTAGTAGTTTAAGCAGTCCTACGTTAATGGGCTGAACTGGGTATATTTACGATATTCTGGGTTGGGCTGTGTTCTCTGCTCCTGCATACGATGCAACATCTAGACTCAAAAGCAACAGACAACGTTCTTTTGGTAGAAGTGAGTTTGAAAACACCGAAAGAGAATTTGAATCTTAAGGATTCTTTCTTTACAGTTACATACGTAAGGTAGTTAAATGAGTGATTGTTTTAACTTTATAGCAGGGCAGCAGAATGGCAATAGCGATCTTTCAAAGGCCACAATTAACTTGGTGGCTCCTTTGGTTTTAGGTTTCCTGTCGTTGCTTTAAAAGGAAACTTCACAATGTCCGGAGGCCTGGATGTCCTGCAGATGAAGGAGGAAGATGTCCTCAAATTCCTTGCTGCAGGAACCCACTTGGGAGGCACCAATCTAGATTTTCAGATGGAACAGTACATTTATAAAAGAAAAAGTGATGGTAAGACTAGTAGTGTGCCACCTGGAACTGAGGGAAATTTACTTTTGTTATTAATAATGCTCCCATAATCTGTAAGTCTGTGAACACAGTAACAGAGTTTATTGCTTCACTATAGAAGTCCCATTTTGATCAATTTAGTGTTTTTTTACTTCCTTTAGTCTTGCTCCCTACTTGTATGACAGAAATACATATATAATTCTTCCACAAAAAAAATCAGTGGGTTTTAATTACAGTTAAATTTGGCTCGATGGTCCTAAGATCTTGTTAGAGAGCCCTGGGGCGGAGCTGTCAGCTAGGATTTTCCCCCCATTTGCAGAACAACTTTTTAGGTTCATAGGTTTCCCACAATATTTTTGTAGCATTTGTTATTGATGGATGTTGGATAGAAGCACTAGATGGTTTGATTAAGTGTGGATGAATAGTAGGCATGCTACATATTTTAGCTGCACGCCGTTAAAGCTCAGAGTGAGACCAGCGTCTTGTCAATGAACTCTTGAGTGTCGGAGGTGTGCTACAATAAATGCTGGCAGGATTTTCGCTAACACCAGTAGAGTTCTGCTCTGTGACTGGAGTTTGATAGTAGTCACTGCCACATGCTGAACATCATAAGATGAAGAGGCATAACTAGTGACTGAACACTTGGTGAACATGAAGTTTGGCTGTATGTAGTGCTTGGCTTTTTGGTCATGTAAGAATAGAGCTCATCCGGGCGGAATACTGGCTTACCAGAGCAATCCCAAAACGTACTCCAGTGGATTTGGAAGATCCAGTGGAGCATGCTTTTTGAAGCCAGATTGGACTGCAACAGAGAGCCCCTGAATCCCCAGATCCCAATAGTTCTCAACTGCTGTTTTTGCACTATGGATGACTACAGGAGAAAAACTGAATAAGCAAGAAGGGTGCTCCTTGCACTTTTTGTGAGTCCATTTTTCAGGTAACAGCAGAAATGGTGAGATATGCAAGAGGGTTTGGGTATGTTCTTTATCTTTTAGATAAATTCATGTTCTAGTATCGTACTTCCCCTTCCCTCATGCAGTTTTAGCAAGGCAAAAAGTCAAGTGTAAAAAGGAGAAGCATATGTTTATGCTATTAGTAATTTTAAAATGGAATTCTTCATGTTTTATGTAGGTATTTACATTATCAATCTGAAGAGAACATGGGAAAAACTGCTCTTGGCAGCCCGTGCCATTGTTGCCATTGAGAATCCAGCTGATGTGAGCGTGATCTCTTCCAGGAACACTGGACAGGTATGGCATGGGTGTTGGAAAATGAAAATGGTGTCCTGATTCCACAGTTGGTTAAAAGAATATCCAATATTGAGTGTTTTGTTAGGTATTGTTATAGTATTTCTGCAGTTTTGCAAACTGAATGTCCCGGGGAAAAAGGAAAAGATAATCTGCTTGGTTTCCCAAAATGACAGTCTCATGATGGATTCTTAAGTGAATGTGCAGTAGAAATTGCTGCAGAATTGCTTTTCATTAAAAATGATTTGATACTTTCAGCTTAGTTTCTTACCTCCACACTGCAGCGTGCTGTTTTGAAATTTGCTGCTGCTACTGGTGCTACACCAATTGCTGGCCGTTTCACTCCTGGCACCTTCACCAATCAGATCCAGGCTGCCTTCCGTGAACCCCGCCTTTTGGTGGTCACTGACCCAAGAGCTGATCATCAGCCACTGACTGAGGCTTCTTATGTGAACATCCCAACCATTGCCTTGTGCAACACAGATTCTCCTCTGCGCTATGTGGATATTGCAATTCCATGCAACAACAAGGTAATGTATTTTCTGACATATTGATCCATGGTTCTCTACTAAATATGTTAAAGGCATAATAATTCTCTTGTTTTACCGTGTTTCCCCGAAAATAAGACAGGGTCTTATATTAATTTTTGCTCCAAAAAACGCATTAGGGCTTATTTTCAGGGGATGTTTTATTTTATAGTCATGTCATCATCTTCTGGTTGCTGCACAATGCTGCACAATGGTGGAGGGTGAGGTTTCACTTAACGGGCTTAATTTTTGGGTAGGGTTTATATTATGGGCATCCTGAAAAATCATATTAGGGCTTATTTTCAGGTTAGGGCTTATTTTCAGGGAAACGGGTAGTAGTTTGTTTGATTGGAAGAATGGTTCATATGCACACTGTTAGAGCTCAGAGCTGAGGTCAGTTATTGGCTGATGAACTCCTGAGTGTAGGAAGTGTGCTATATCAGTCTTGACAAGATTTTTCGCTAACGCCATAAGGATTTTGTGGTCCAATGAGTGGGGTTTGATAGTGATTCTTGCCACATTTTCATGAGAAATAGCATAGGTCCTGAGAAAGATAAAGTGTGGAATTACCTGATTTTATTGCATTTTGCTTCCACAAATTCTCTGAACAGTACCCGTCTTCTATCAAAAAGTTGTGGTTGTTTTAATAGGCAGTGAAACTGGAAAGTGGACTGAAAAGTTTACTCATGAATATAATCACGTTATCAGGTGAATGTCATAAAAATAAAATGACAAGTGAATATTTAATGTCTCTTCCAGGGAGCTCATTCTGTTGGCCTGATGTGGTGGATGTTGGCTCGTGAGGTCCTCCGTATGCGTGGCACTATTTCCCGTGAGCATCCATGGGAGGTCATGCCTGATCTCTACTTCTACCGGGATCCTGAAGAGGTAAAAGCCTAGTATGGTTTTATTGCGTGGTGGGAAGTTGAAAGAAAAGAATAATTTTATGTATTTTAATAGCTATGTACTTTATCTTGCTGGAGTCTTTTAGAATGTCTTAATATTTATTTTTGAAATGGGTTTTACATGGTGGGACTTTACACATGGTCAGAAACTGATGAGTAAAAGAACGAGTTCGAAAATGGAGTTTGCATGAACATGGATACACTGAGTTTCAAAATCATATTATGGCGTGTTACTTGGACACCTTCAGAAGCACTCTGGTTTCTGAAAGAAATCCAGTGTAGTTTAGCCATGTAACAAAAGCAGTACTTACAGTTTTAACTTGTGTTGTTTTTCAGATTGAAAAGGAGGAGCAGGCTGCAGCTGAGAAGGCAGTTACAAAGGAAGAATTCCAGGGTGAATGGACTGCCCCTGCACCCGAATTCACTGCACCTCCACAGCCTGAGGTGGCTGATTGGTCTGAAGGAGTACAGGTGCCCTCTGTTCCAATACAACCATTCCCAGCTGGTAAGTGTCTTAAGGAATAGAATGGAGAAGAAAAACGTTTGGATTGATAGTGAAATATCCAACATAATTTAGGCAGGAACCTTTTTTGACCCAGTGGCTGTTTTGTTGTGAGGAAATGGGGGCACATCCTATTATAAGCAAGAACCAAAGGTGGGCAGAACCAGTACCAAATGTAGTTGGTGCTGGAGCCATTCTTCTCTCTCTTTGTCATTGTCCTTCATCTTGTCCCTTGAGGGACATGGAAGGAGCTTCCCCAGAGAATGTGAGGATTGTGAGCACTTCCTTGTGTTTCCTAGGCAGCGACAACACCCTGCTGGCTGATTCTTCTACTCCTGAAGCACCACTGGATTGCTTTTGTCATTAATGAAGGAGACAACCCTATCCCATACACATTCACATTTAGTATTCATTGAGTTTCCTCCCATCTCTGGTACCCCTGTTTGTCCTTCCACAACATTCCCTGAAATGTTACAGATGCCTCCTGCATTACACTTAGGTTTGAAAAAACTGTATTCCTGACAGTGAGTGGGTTGTAAATAGGACACTTGGAGGTGTTTCCTTGTATCTGCAATTCCTGATGGTGATTTTATGTTGGTTTTTCAGAGGATTGGAGTGCGCAACCTGCCACTGAAGACTGGTCTGCAGCTCCCACTGCTCAGGCAACTGAGTGGGTAGGGACTACCACGGAGTGGTCCTAATGCAGCAACAAGAATTCAGGAGTACAGTCAGAAATGAAAATAAAGATCTTTCTTACAGACTTTTGTTGTTGTTGTTTAGTCCTTAAGTCGTGACCGACTCTTCGTGACCCCATGGACCAGAGCACGCCAGGCCCTCCTGTATTCCACTGCCTCCCGGAGTTGGGTCAAATTCATGTTGGCAGCTTTGATGACACTGTCCAACCATCTCGTCCTCTGACGTCCCCTTCTCTTGCCTTCACACTTTCCCAACATCAGGGTCTTTTCCAGGGAGTCTTCTCATGAGATGGCCAAAGTACTGGAGCCTCAGTTTCAGGATCTGTCCTTCCAGTGAGCACTCAGGGTTGATTTCCTTCAGAACAGATAGGTTTGTTCTCCTTGCAGTCCAGGGGACTCTCAAGAGTCTCCTCCAGCACCACAATTCAAAAGCATCAATTCTTTGGCGGTCAGCCTTTATGGTCCAGCTCTCACTTCCATACATCGCTACTGGAAAAACCATAGCTTTGACTATGCGGACCTTTGTCGGCAAGGTGATGTCTCTGCTTTTTAAGATGCTGTCTAGGTTTGTCATTGCTTTCCTCCCAAGAAGCAGGCATCTTTTAATTTCGTGGCTGCTGTCGCCATCTGCAGTGATCATGGAGCCCAAGAAAGTAAAATCTGTCACCGCCTCCATATCTTCCCCTTCTATTTGCCAGGAGGTGATGGGACCAGTGGCCATGATCTTAGTTTTTTTGATGTTGAGCTTCAGACCATTTTTTGCACTCTCCTCTTTCACCCTCATTACGAGGTTCTTTAATTCCTCCTCACTTTCTGCCATCAGAGTGGTATCATCTGCATATCCGAGGTTGTTGATATTTCTTCTGGCAATCTTAATTCCGGCTTGGGATTCATCCAGTCCAGCCTTTCGCATGATGCATTCTGCATATAAGTTAAATAAGCAGGGAGACAATATACAGCCTTGTCGTACTCCTTTCCCAATTTTGAACCAATCAGTTGTTCCAGATCCAGTTCTAACTGTTGCTTCTTGTCCCACATATAGATTTCTCAGGAGATAGATAAGGTGGTCAGGCACTCCCATTTCTTTAAGAACTTGCCATAGTTTGCTGTGGTCCACACAGTCAAAGGCTTTTGCGTAGTCAATGGAGCAGAAGTAGGCATTTTTCTGGAACTCTCTGGCTTTCTCCATAATCTAGCGCATGTTAGCAATTTGGTCTCTAGTTCCTCTGCCCCTTCGAAATCCAGCTTGTACTTCTGGGAGTTCTCGGTCCACATACTGCTGAAGCCTACCTTGTAGGATTTTGAGCATGACCTTGCTAGCGTGTGAAATGAGTGCAATTGTACGGTAGTTGGAGCATTCTTTGGCACTGCCCTTCTTTGGGACTGGGATGTAGACTGATCTTTTCCAATCCTCTGGCCACTGCTGAGTTTTCCAAACTTGCTGGCATATTGAGTGTAGCACCTTAACAGCGTCATCTTTTTAGATTTTAAATAGTTCCACTGGAATGCCATCACGTCCACTGGCCTTGTTGTTAGCCTAGTTCTTACAGACTAGGCTTGGTTTATTTTTTGGGGTCCTGGTGAGTTCTGAGATGCTATTCTTTTTTTCCAGGTTTTTTTAAATGAAAAAGATGTGCTGCACTGAAAACTTTAGAAGCTGTTCCAGAATCATAGCAGTTTGAATTATCTGGAAGTTAACTGATTCAGCTACCACTCCGTGTGGGTTATATATTTTGCAAGGCATGTTTGAACACCTTTTTACACATTCATGTCAGTAGGTACCCAAGGAAGAGCCCACTATGGTGTTAGTGAGCCAGTCCTGGACAACTTTTTAAAAATTTATGACCCATGTTTTAAATTATGCATGGGATCAAGGGTCAGCCTTTTAGCTCTCTGTTGTCCCATATCTGCTGAGACACATGCACAGTAAAGTACAGTTTATCATGTTTCCTTCCCCCTCAGTGTGAACGGCATTAGAGAGTTTGTTGAATCGAGTATATCTGAATGAGTGGGGAAAAGAACGTTGAGGCAGCAGTGCCATTCATCTTTGCATTGTGCCATGTCTAAAGCAGGACTGTGGTGGGCAAAGAAGATAAAATTTTGTGTAATCAGGTTTTATCATACACAAAATAAGAATGGATTGAATATTTTTTAAATGGGTTAATTCAAACTGGGTAATCCTGTTTTGAACAAAATGAAAGCTAATAGATTTGTGTGTGTGTTCGGTAAGCTACACTTCTGGCAAGTCATACAGTTTTAGTTACTCCTACTGCTACATGTGGAATTCACTTCACCTAGTGTTTAACTTGCCACTGTGCTGCATGTTTGTCTCAAATTGAGGGTTTATTTCTGGCAAGGTCATAAGTACATAATGCACCTGACCCAGGAGGATTAATATGCACATCCTTTTTTAAAAGAAAATGATAAATAGAATGAATTCATTATAATGAAACATAGTTTATAACTATCAAAACCTAATTTTGTATGAAATTATATTTTTAAATTTATATCGACATTACTTGACATGAGTTATATAACATAACTTTGCAGAATATGGATGCGTTTTTTTTTCATGGAACAATAAATCCCCAAAGGTAGCTGTGTCAGTCACTTAGAAGAAAACAGCATCCGGACTCCACATGGCAGGGAAATAACATATATTAGGACCATCTAACATTCCACAAGAGTATACAAATATTTGATTACTAGAGCCTTTTAATTATGCTTTTATTACTTGGCTTGATACAGAGTTCTAGGGAATTTGAGGGCTTGTACACTTGTGAAAAATTAGTTGGTCTTGTGTAATAAGAACATTGTTCACCTGTCACTAATAAAGTATATTACGTTGCATTTAATGAGACTTATGAAATGTAACTAACTTTCCAGTTGGGGTTTTCTATAGTTCAATATCCCCACATTCAAGTACAAGATAACAATCTCCACCTAAAATTAGGTCAGCATTGCCCCATCTTTCACAATTGTCATGTTAGTGCTTGGTGCTATTTGTTATCAAGGCTCTTCCAATTTACAACAACCTTAACGGGTTTTGAGGTAAAGAGATGTTCAAGGAGTGGTTTCCCACTGCCACCCCACAGTGATTTTCCATAGCCATGTGACTAAATCTGGGTTCAGCCTGTAAAATTTTGTGAACATTGTACAGTTGAAAGTTGGAGAGTCCCTGCTGGCAGAGTCACAGTTGTACAGATAAAATGCTACTATCCAACACCTATGAAATTATTACTGCATCTTCCCCTTCCCCTTTGGATAAGACCCTTGTCTTGGTAGATGAGAGACAGGTACCCCTGTTCTTGGAGTAGGTGGGCGAGTCACTATTAGATAAGGTGGAGTATCTGGTATGGCTCCCCTTGCAGGGGTGTAAGAATTACTGTTTCTGGTTGTGCTTGCTGCTGCAGCTCCACTTGTTTTATTGCTGGTAGATTCAAGGTTGTTACCTTGTAAAGGAAAGAAAATGAATTTTATTTTGCTGACTATGGCAAGACAGCTGCAACTGCTGACTATGTATCCTGCAAAATCCTACTAGCTGTTCAATTTAAGTACAGCAAATCCATAGTCAAACACCTAAAATTGTTTGAGAACAGGCCCGGGGAACCGATAATTTTCCAGATGTTGGTGTTTGATAGAAATTGGAGTCCAAGAACATCTGAAGGACCATCTGTTCCCCAGGTGTGTTCTGGAAGTCTAAGGAAATTGGTTAAACCACAATGTGAATAATCATAATAGTTCAGCATCAGTTATTCTTGGTTTCCTTTTACCAGCTAACACCATAATAGTTCAACAATACTTATACTTTTGTACATGCCTGGAGTCTTCACAAGTACTGTATCTCTAGGATGCAGCTGCTTTGTGTGTTTTGGGGACAAAGGCAGGCGGGACAGGTGGGTGGGTGAGCAGACCGACTGACTTTGAAGTAAAAATGCAGGAGTGGGAAACCTCAGGCTATCTGGCCCATGTTGCAATGCCTTCTCCACGATTCAACTGTTTGTTGGTTTGAGAGCTTTTGTACACATTTCCCCGAACCTAGAAGCTCCAGATGTCTCCCCTGAGACTTAGTTACTGGAAATAAGACTTGAAGATCAAGTATGCTGTATGCCAATGTTTTGTCTCTCAAAACTTATCTGAAATGTAATTACACCTTTGGGCAGATAAAGGTTCTTCATCTCTGACATGATCTATTGCATTCATACTGTTGGCTTTCGCTCCCAACATGATAGTGCTGTGATATGAGGAGAAAGACAGGTTCTTTCTCTCACTACAACACTGAAAAGTGATAACGGTATTTTGTTCCCCTGCCTTTCTTTTCCCCCTCTCTTTTGCCAATATTTTGAGACACACTAACACAGCTACTTGTCAGGAAATTATATCACTAGGGTTGCTGCTGGAAGAAGGGTAAAATGATCTTAGTTTAATTAGTGGTAAGAGATTAATCAGTTACTTTTCTGTAACCTTATACAGCTTACTGAAGTATGAATGGGCAGTTCTTACCTTCCCTTGGTTTGGGCTTTTCCATGGACTTTGCACATGGGACAAGCAAATCTTCTAGATCCTGCATTGCAGGGTTGGTGGAAGCTTTGTTGTTCTTCTTGTTTTTCTCATCTTCACGTTGCTATGCAGAAAAAATGTATTGGGCATGAGAAAAAAAGATTAAAATAACTTGAAAAGTCAACAGGTTCTAATTTAGGTAGAACTAAGACTGAAGATGAGACTTCAGTGCCTTTATTATAATCAGGATATTTTAAAAATGGGTAGTTGGGCAATATTTGAACTTCTGTTTGACCATGTGAAAGCTTCACTGCCACATCTATCAGTCTGAGGTTATGCTTCCCCACTTCAGCTTAGAAAAGATGTAGAAAAGAACAGACAGATAGGCACCTGCCATTTTGGAGGTATTAGGCAGGAATATTGGAGAAGCATCTTTGAAAGCTCTAGGGCCTGCTGCCATATTTCACTTATTTGATATACAATGGTGCCTCGACTTACGAACATAATCCATTCCAGAAGATGGAACGTAAGTCGAAATGTTCGTAAGTGGAAGCATGCATTCCCATAGGAATGCATGGGAATGCGATTAATCCGTTCCGGCCAAAAAAAAAAAAACCTCAATAAAACAAAACAAAAATAAAACACTGCAAGCCCCACGCTGGGACTGCAAAACACACACACCAAAAAACAAACAACACACCACAGAAACTAACCCGCCCCCCCCAGCCCTGCAAAACTGATCCAGAACAGTTTTTAGAAACCAAGAACCGCATCTTACCTTAACAGGCAGTCCCAAGCCTCCTCCGATGGCCTCCGCGGGCCGCTGCCGCCGCCGCTGCTGGTGTCCGACACCACCTCCAGCTCCGGAACCGGCACCAGCGGCTGCTCACCGGGGCGGCCGCGTCGGTCCTCGGCGCTCCTCGCCGACCTCCGTGGGCCGATGCCACCGCCACTGCTGGGTCCCAGTCCTGCAGGGCCAAGGACTGAGCGCAGCCCGCCAGGAAGGAGGAGGCGGTGCGGGAGGACCCTTCCTCCGGGATCAGGGCCCCCTCCGCCCCGTGCTGAGGACCTGGGCTGCTCTTCGGGGTTCCTCGCCCGATGCCGCTGCTGCTGCTGGGTCCCGTTCCCGCTGGGCCAAGGACTGAGCGCAGCTTGCCGTTGGTGGGTGGCTCCTGGGCTGCTCTTAGGGGCTCCTCGCCCGATGCCGCCGCCGTTGCTGGGTCAGGCTGGGTTGCACTCAGTCCTTGGCCCGGCGGGAACGGGACCCAGCAGCAGCGGCAGCATCGGGCGAGGAGCCCCGAAGAGCAGCCCAGGAGCCACCCGCCAACGGCAGGCTGCGCTCAGTCCTTGGCCCAGCGGGAACAGGACCCAGCAGCGGTGGTGGCATCAGTCGAGGAGCCCCGAAGAGCAGCCCAGGAGCCACCCGCCAATGGCGGGCTGCACTCAGTCCTTGGCCCGGCAGGAACAGGACCCAGCAGCGGCCCGGGCTGCTGCATCCCTTTCACGGTACAGTACTTTCCTGTACTGTAAAAGTTAAAAATTTCCCTGACCCCTGCTCTAACCGTTGGGGTGAAAGAGCTACAAAGAAGCAGCCTCTTCGCCACCAATGGTTAGTATATTTGAATTTCCCGCCCCTTTTCCCTGCCTTTTTCCGTTCGTACGTCGAAGCTCCGCTTGCAAGTCGAAGCAAAATTTTGCGAGCGGAGCTGTTCGTAAGTCGAAATGTTCGTAGGTAGGGGCGTTCGTAAGTCGAGGTACCACTGTAGCTGGCCTTTTGGCATTTGCCATTTGACTTGCTTACTGCCAGCTCTTTTGGATCATACTATTTTCACATATGAGCTGAGCTGGATATTGAAACCAAAACTGTTTTTGATTCAGCATATTTGGCATTCATTGTAATTTACCATTTAAATATTATTTAGGTAGGCATGAAGTATATACTTTTACAAAAATGCAATATGCTGCTATAATTTCAAAAATAACTTAATATAAACCTAGTAATATTGCAAATAATTGTAAGTTGCCTATAACTCATGTGAGAGCCTACCAACCAGATGCTTCAACAATAAGAAAAAAAAATCACATGTAATACAAATAGTCTATGACTGACCTCACCCCCCCCCCCCAAATATGACATAATTTAGCAAAGTAATTTGATGAAATGCAAACATCGTACCATTAGCATTTTCCTCTTCAGCTCTGCATTGGCATGTTGGTATGCTGCAGCCACAGCATTCAGATAATATATGGCAAGCCTACAAAATTAAATGTCAAAAGTTTTTCTTTGTGATGGGTAATGAGGACTCAATGTATATAATCAGAGGCATGTATCATTTAGTGTTGGGGAGACCATCTTAAAACCAACTCTGAAATTCAAGACACTTTCATTCTCTTAATCCTACTTCCAGTAATTCAATCTTTATTAAACACACTTTTGTGGGATGGAGTCTAAACTCCGTATTTCCAATCTGGTCCTCTTGCTGACCACAGTGAAATAACAATTTGTATTAGAGATATAAAGGAGAGAAGTCTCAGGAAAGAAAGTGATAATCCATTTATGAAGATACAGTTTTACTTAAAAGATGGACACAATTGTACCTTTTATATTACAGTGAAACTGATTAATTTTAAAATGTAATAATCTGAGATATCTTGCTGAAATCTCCTTAGTTTTTAGCTCACCAACCTTCTTTTAAAGACACAGTAACTTACACCATAAGTAGAATTGCTGTCATGATCAGTCCTGGATTTGTCAAATAACCAAGGATTTTGGCTACAAGGGGTGGAAAGTCATGTGTGATGGTCTCTTGGATGACATCATACATTTTCCTTTTTCCACTGGAGAGAAAGATACAGGTACATATAAATATTGATAATTACATTACAGTAATTGGAGCCCACTGTGGAACTTTTCATTCACCCAATCTGTAGAATTATATAGCATTCAGAGACTTCCAGCATACATAATTGAGTACCTCAAGACACAGGTTCCCCTGCTATTCTGTTATTTTTAATATGGCAGTTTGGCTCAAGGACACACACACACACACACACACACCCCCCGCAAAGGTGAAAGACCAATGTATCCAGACATCATCATGTGGAAAAACAACAATCCATTTTCTGTTCCTAAATGTAATATAGTAAATTACTCTTCGTTTTAAAAAATATGCTAATCACCATTTGATCAAAAAGCATGCCATTTTATATCAACATGCAGCATTTAGTAACTATCAACAGTATGATACTTCATTGTTACTATATACAGGGCTGTTTCTTTCTTTAAGGATAGCAGCTGCAAGCTTTATGTCCAGCCATCTATGGTCTGTAATGCAGTTTTAAAGGGCAAGACAACTGTAGGTTAACAGGCTTATTTAAAAGAATTCAGAAATATGCTTGATACATACCTTTTCCCCTCACAGCACTGAAGGACATTGCTGCTGACATTGCTCATTACAAAAAGAAGGGTCCAAGACAGTGGAGCAAAAGGCACCATTTGTTTTGAACCAGCTGCCTGCTGAGTCAGAGTCAGCAGTGCAGCAGAGAAAGTGACTAAATTAAACTGGAGCTCATTGACATGTTAATCTGGTCTACAGAACAATTTATGTTGAGCTGATTCAGAATGCCAGCAGGAAATGCTTATCAATATAGCAATAGTGGAGCATATTCTTAGTAAGCCAATTTCTGTTTGATCATAATCAAATGATTTTGGTCTATGGTCATAACCAAATGATAGGTGGTGCACAAGGAGGAGAAAGACATGTTGCTTTAAAAAGCAGGACTGTGAAATTTTTCTAAGCTTGTCTGACATTCTTTGCTAGCTTCAGTTTATGTTTGTATATTGATTCATTAATTTTTCATTTTCTAGATTGAAGGATAAAGTGCAACCTGCACTAAAGCTTTGTAGTGCAAAGTACTCTGCTCAGGGTACAGTCAATAAGCAGTGCCACCCTCCAGGATGCTCTGTCCCCCTCCCCTCCCCTCCCCTATTCTGTGTCGTTGGACATGTTCAGCCCACATTATACTATTTTGTGTTACAACTTTCCTTAAGGATTCCCTCCCGCCCCACCCCAAAAATCTTTTCTGCTTCTGAAAACCGGGCCCTGCAAGGTGGTGGTGGTGGAGGTGAAAGGGCAACAGGCCATTGGGCCCAGGCCTCACTTCACAGAGGAGCCCCACTTCAGCCAAGTGTACAAGTTCCTCTACTTTAACCACAACGTGTCTAAACATAAACCTAAATAAAATTATACTGCCATTCTTCTATTTTTTCACATGCCATTCTTCGCATTAAAATATTTTTACCCTTCTTCTCAAACAGCGAGGGACCCTTCACAATGTGCAGTAGCACCAGGCCTCCTCTGAGCTCTCAGAGGACCTGCTGAAAACTCCGGGGTTCCTCCAAGTTTGCTGTTAGTTTCCCTTTTCTGTGTGGATGGTGCTGCTTTGACTACGTAAGCATTGGCACGTGAAGAATGAGTTTGCTTTGATATTTTATTTATTTATTTATTTAACTTATATGCCGCCGACTCTATCCAAAGGTCTCTGGGCGGCTTACAACAATTAAAATACAATAAAAATACAACAAAAAGACAAAACAATTAAAATACAATTAAAAAGATACTCTAAAAATTGCCATCAGGACCCACAGTTGATATTATTTCAATTAAAAGCCTTCTGGAACAGGAAGGTTTTGATCTGGCGCCGAAATGTCATCAGCGTCGGCACCAGACGAATTTATTTATTTATTTATTTATTTATTGCATTTATATCCCGCCCATCTAGTCAACTGAATCTCAGTCGGGAGGGCATTCCATAGTCTGGGGGCAGCTGCCGAAAAGGCCCTTTGTCTACAAGCCATCCCTCTTACCTCCTTGAGGGACGGCTCTTTCAAAAGGGCCCCCTGGCTAGATCTTAACTGCTGGGTAGGCTCATATGGAAGGAGGCGGTCCTTTAGGTATCCAGGGCCCAAGCCGTTTAGGGCTTTATATGTCAAAACAAGCACTTTGAATTGGGCCCGGGCAGCAACTGGTAGCCAATGTAATTTAATCAGAATCAGCTTGATATGTCCCCTAGCGGCCCTACCACTCACCAGCCACGCAGCTCGATTCTGGACCAGTTGCAGTCGCCGGACCATCTTCAAAGGCAGCCCCACATAGAGCGCATTGCAATAATCTATACAAGATGTTACCAGTGCGTGTGTAACTGTCATGAGACTCCGCTCGTCCAGGTAGGGCCGTAGCTGGTACAATTTCCGCAGCTGAAGGAAGGCGCCCCTGGCCTTCCACCTGGGCTTCCAGAGTTAGACTGGGGTCCAGGAGCACCCCCAGACTGCAGACCCTGCCCCTTAGGGGGAGTGTAACCCCATTCAGGGCAGGGAAATGGCCCTCCAGCCTGTCCGGTGAAGCACCCACTAACAGCACTTCCGTCTTGTCTGGATTGAGTTTCAATTTATTAACCCTCATCCAGTCCATTATCAGGTCCAGACACGAGTTCAGCACAGAAACCGCCTCACCTGGATTGGTGGAAAACGAGAGGTAGAGCTGAGTGTCGTCAGCATATTGCTGACTCCTCAGCCCAAACCTCCTGATGACCTCTCCCAGCGGTTCCATGTGGATGTTAAACAGCATGGGGGACAGTATTGAGCCCTGAGGAACCCCATGACATAAATGCCATGGGACAGAGCAACTGTCCCCCAGCACCACCCTCTGGACACGGTCAGCCAGGAAGGAGCGGAACCACCGTAAAGCAGTGCCCCCAACTCCCAACCCAGCCAGCCTATCCAGAAGGACACCATGGTCGATGGTGTCGAAAGCCGCTGAGAGGTCCAGGAGTATCAACAGGGTCACACTCCCCCTGTCTCTCTCCCGGCAAAGGTCATCGTACAGGGTGACCAAGGCAGTCTCCATACCAAAACCTGGCCTGAAACCTGATTGAAATGGATCCAGAAAATCCGTTTCATCCAGCAGCGCCTGGAGTTGCCCGGCCACAACCCGCTCCAACACTTTGCCCAAATAAGGGAGGTTCGCCACTGTTCGGTAGTTAACCACCAGCCTTGGGTCCAGGTTAGGCTTTTTAAGGAGTGGCTGAATTACCGCCTCTTTCAAGGTGGTAGGGACCACTCCCTCTCTCAAAGAGGCGTTCACGGCCTCCTGGACCCAGGTGCGAACCCCCCGGCAGATCTTCCAATTAGCCAAGATGGGCAAGGGTCGAGCGGAGTGGTGGTAGAACGGACAGATCCAAGCACCCTGTCCACGTCCTCAGGTCTCAACAATTGAAACTCATCCATTAATATTTGACCTAAGCACGGCACATTGGACACATCTTCTGATTTTGCAGTAACGGTGGAGTCCAACCCACTGTGAATCTGAGCGATTTTCCCCTCAAAATGAATGGCAAACTCATCACAGCGAGCTGATGAGCAGCCCGGGACCTCCACCGGATTTCCCGGTTGAAGAAGATCCCGGACCACCCGGAACAGCTCTGCTGGACGGCATTCTGAGGAAGCAATACGGCTGGAGAAATATTGCCGTTTCGCCAGCCGTATTGCCACGAAATAGGCCCGATAATGGGCTCTAAGTCGTGTTCGATTGGACTCCCAGCGGGATTTCCTCCACCTGCGCTCCAGCCGTCTCCCCTCTCGCTTCATCGCCCGCAGTTCAGAAGTATACCAAGGAGCTGTCTGGGCTCTGCGTGCAGGGAGAGGGCGCTTAGGCGCAAGCGTGTCAACCGCCTGGGTCATCTCCCTATTCCATAGGGTGACCTGAGCTTCGACAGGAGCGCCAACCATATCAGATGGATAATCCCCCAGAGCATTCAGGAAACCATCCAGATCCATTAGTCTCCGAGGGCGGATCATCTTAATAGATCCCCCACCCTTGCAGAGGGAAGAAGAAGCTAATAGACTAAACTTGACCAGGAAGTGGTCTGACCATGACAATGGGGTCACAACCAGCCCCTCCACATCCAAACCACCATCTTCCAGTCCCCATTGAGAAAACCAGGTCCAAGGTATGGCCCTTCTCATGTGTCGGGCCGATGACATATTGAGACAGCCCCATTGTTGTCATGGCAGCCATGAAGTCCTGAGTCGCCCCAGTCAAGGCAGCCTTGGCATGGATGTTGAGGTCCCCCAGCACCAACAGCTTGGGAGTCCTCAACACCATGTCCGAGACTACCTCTGTCAGCTCAGGCAGGGAGACTGTTGGTAAGCAGCAGGGTGGGCGGTACACCAACAGAATCCCCAATCTGTCTCGAAAGCCCAACACACAATACAGACCCTCAAGACCTCCTCTCAAAGGGATAGGAAGCCTGGTCAAGGAGATAGAACTCCTATAGACTATAGCAACTCCCCCTCCCCGACCCTCCGAGCAACATTGGTGCTGGACCGAGTACCCAGGCGGACACAGCTGGGAGAGGGGGACACCACCCTCCTCTCCCACCCAGGTCTCAGTAATGCACGCCAGGTCAGCACCCTCATCCAGAATTACATCATGGATGAGGGCAGTCTTATTTTGTACTGACCTGGCGTTCATCAACAGCACCGTGTGGCTCGAGGGTTTGCTGATATGGTCACCTGATACCATCTGGTTGGGGGTAGGACTAGAAGAGGGGATAGATGTAAGATATCTAACATCTCTTCTCCTACATGGGCATGTTCTACCCCCACCACCATTCCTTCCCCTACCCAGCACCACCTCAATGGCTGCCCCCTCCAACGCCCTCCCCCCTTCCTGTTCCCTCAGATCCACTGTGGGTCTCTATGTAACCTGATGGCAATTAATAATAACAATTAAAAACAACAACACAACCTTCTAAAGCCCCTTCTCCCTTCCAAGCCAGGTGGCTGATGTTGAGGATGGGGTGGGGCAGCCAGAGGCAGCAAGGGCCCAGTCCTGCAAGGCCAAGGGAGTCCAGGCCAAACTCCCTCCGGAAGGCTGGCAACTGGCCAGAAGCACAGCCGCACTGACTCTCACCCAATGCCTGAGGGATGGCAGATGACGAAAAAGTCTCCCCTGTAAGCAGGAATGCTGGTCCACACATATTGTGTGACCAGTCAATACAGCATTCATAGGAGGGGGCAGTTTGGACAGAAAGTCTTCTCTTTTGAACCATTTCTTGCATTGGGACCATATCTGGCAGACTAATAGCAGTATGGGCTTAGGTAAAGGTAAAGGTTCCCCTTGACATTTAGTCCAGTCTTGTCCGACTCTAGGGCGCGGTGCTCATCCCTGTCTCCAAGCCGTAGAGCCAGTGTTTGTCTGTAGACAGTTTCCGTGGTCATGTGGCCAGCGCGACTAGACACGGAACGCCGTTACCTTCCCACCGTGGTGGTACCTATTTATCTACTTGCATTTACATGCTTTTGAACTGTCTGTGCCAAATTTGGAGAAATTCGGACTAGTACTTTCGAAGTTCACGTTCTTCATTTAAAAAAAAAGCCCCCATCCTGAACTTGTTTTGCCATGTAGCTAAAAAATTTTCAGGCAAGATATTTTCCAAAGGGCAACAGTGAGCAACTCAAAACATGAGATATCACAATTAAATCTTGTTTGAATGAAATGAATGAATCTCTTAAATTTTTAGACCAGATGCCTAGGTACTAGATATTGGTAAAGGAAAAGCATTCTGCAACCTGATTCTCTCTCTCTCTCTCTCTCTTTTTTCCCCCTGGAACACTGGTTCCTTGTTGAGTGTTATTTTAACCCTTTCTGTAAAATATTCATAGCTCTTGACTGTGCAAAGATGGTGTCCCATGTAGTCTTTCTCATTCTGGGTTTTCCCTGCCATTCTGCCCTACCAAACGTGGAGCACAGAGTTCTGCACTATTCTATTCTTTAGTTGCTTACTGGTTTTGATAGTTTTATTCCCTCCTCTTCTCATCCAGGTTGGCCAGATGGGAGGGAAAGGATGTGACCATACTGGAGATTTCTGCTAAATTTCAGAATTCAGGGTGTTGTCCATCGTTAATTCAGTTGATTGCTTTAGAAAAACAGAATCACTGCTCTAGCTGTTTTTTAACAGGATGTTTGAAAGCTACAATTCCAGACAAAGAATAAAAATACTCTGTCAATGGCCCTAACTATGATGTGCCGTAAGATGAGGACTCTTCTCCTCCATCAGGAAATTGGGCAGTGTTCTTAACTATTAAAACACATATTTCAGTATGCTGATACATGTATTTACATGCAGTGTATTGCTACTCTATGTGTTAGAGTGTAGTGTGCTCCTGCATTTTGTCACATATGTTAGTGACTGGCTTGTTCTTCTCTGTGCTGAGTATAATGCCTGAGCTAAAACTGCAGGCTTTCCATCACATTTGAACCAGTCACACACTCTCAGCCTGAATTACTTCACAAACCATCTGTTAGGATAAAGTGGGGAAGATGAGAGCCATGCACCTGTTTGGAGAAGGCTACTGCAGAATGAAGTGTTGTGGTTGGAGGAGCTGAGTTGTGGTGTCATATGGGTGCCAGCCAAACAGAAGGTGTCTTCAGTTTTTTTGCTGTTACTATGTAAACTCTGAAGTATATTTCTACAGTTACAGTAACAGTTCTGTTTCTTGTATCTATCTGTATAATTTATGCAGCTATGATTTGTTGTGGAAGACTTATATTGTCTAAGATGGAGGACTTAAAGTTTCTAACTTTCTCGTCCTCAGTGAGGGACTGTTGGCCACTCTGGGTGAAACCTAACAATGCTGTGTCACCTGGTGAGACACATTCCTTCATCTGCCACATTACTCCTCAATTAGATCCTGCGACAAAGTGCAGATGTGAAGGACTTAAAATCAGTGTTCCCCACCACTTCCATTCTTCCTCCTCTTTCATGGTGCTTGCTTTTAATACTTCACTTGACAAAAGGGAAATGTGCCCAGAAACGTGTGCATTTCTGTGTGCCTCTGTACAGTTGAGTGGGTCTGGAATTCATTTTGTGTAAAACGTGGCTATCCCTGCTTTTATTTAGGTCAAGAGCAACACCTTTGAGAATGAGGAGGAACTGGCATTACACAAGAATGTGCCTGTGTATAAGGGCCCCTGAATTTGGGACAGGTTACTTTTGAGTCGACCGTGCCTGGGAGTAACTTTTCACGAGGCTGCTCACAGCGTGCCTAACAATACAAAGGTCATCTGGTCACCACAGGTTAGGTGTGCATTGAGGATTAGGATCTCTCAGTACCTGAATGGTCCACAGTCAAAGGAGGGAGGCAGGGACATGATGGTGTAGGCAACAGGCAACACACTTAGGAACAGGATCAACAGCAAGAGTCCCATATAAAAATTGTTGGATTTGGATGCCTTGAAGACACGCTCGTGGGGAACGTTACTGCTCATAACAGCCCAGCTCTGGAAATACATGGAGGTTAATAAACGTAGCACATTTATGCCCACTAGTCCTGGTGCATAAAAGGATCCCATCCTGTAAGGGGACAAAATGGAAACAATAGTAATAATACAGAGAAGCTCAGAAGTTGCTTTTAACAATGACTTTAGATGTCAGTGTGACGACTGCCCACGTCACTCATGCCATTCACATTCATGAGCTGATTTGCATGAGCCTATGAGAGGACTGGAGAGGCGGAGTCAGCAGCTACATGAGGTTTGGCGGGAGAAGGAGGAGTCAGTTAGGGCTGGTTAGTCAGAGAGAGAGGGAACAGATACTGAGAGATAAAGCTGGTTAAGAAAATAGGTAGAGAAGGTGGTAATGATATAGCAAAAGAAAAGAAGTATGTACTGAGAGAACTGTTGATGATTTGCTCGTGTATAATGTTTATTTGAGAAACCTCTGTTATTATTCAATCTGCTTCACTTCAATAAATAAGTTCTGTTTCTGTTCACAAGTCAAGTGTTCAGACAAATGTCATTTATATTGTGGATTGAGGTAATCCACTGGTGTCAGCGAGAGGAAAACGCGACGTGAGCCTTTGTGAGGGAAAGACACGCAGGGGCGGGATACGAAATAATCCAGTGAAGCCAATGTTTAAAAGTGAATTTTCTGGAGTCGTGGGTACCTTTTAGTCAGAGGTCTGTGGTGAAGAAGTGGGTGACCTGCTAGAGCTTTTGTGGAAAAGCTTAGTGGCGGGGCTTCTGAACGCAGATCTGGGGGGAACTAAAGATAGGGAACCGACTCTAAAGGGAAAATTCTTTTTTGTTTACCTCAGGATTTAAGAGACCCAGTGGCTAGCTTGAAATCCAAGGCTCTGAGAGATAAGGGAGCACTGGTAGATAAAAAGTGGAAGCCAGGGTCAGAGCAGATTTGAGGTGATAGGAAAATAAAAAGCAGAGGCTTGAAAATAGAATTTGTTTTGTGTCTGGAGGCAAGAAGGTTGTCTCAGACCAAGAAACATCATGGCTTGTGTGTGAGGCCAGAGTAAGTGTAGCCATCTTTAGCTGCCGATTGAGAGCTACATAGTACCCCAGAAAAATACTGCGAAAAGAAAACAGCAGTAAAAGTGTTTTTTAAAAAAGGCCTGACTAACTCAGCAATAGAAACCAGCTCCTTTTATTAAGAAAGTACATACTTATGCCACCCAAAAGAACTAAAAAGCCAGTAATGGAGGAAATTGATCCTCAAGAGGCACAAAGTTTACCTCAGGAAGTGGAGGGAAATGGAGACCCTCTAGCTCCAGTGGACCAGGAGGAGACTGATGAGGGTGCCTCAGAGAGAGAAAGTGTTCTAAGCTCCCCAGATTTTGAAAAACGGAAACTACAACAAGAATTTAAATTGAAGAAGCTAGCTATGAAAACCCAATTAGAGGAGCTAGCTATGAAAAACCAATTTGAAATGGAGAAAGAAAGGGCCAGAGAAAAGGCTGAGGCCAGACAAATGGAATTAAGACAAAGAGAAATGGAATTTCAAATACAGATGAAACAATTAGAAATTGCTGCTCAAAACAATAATAGTAATAATAACAACGACTCTAGTGAGGGAAATCTCTCAAAAATCGACCTAAAGAAATTTCCCCAATATAGGAAAGGAGATTGCCCTGAATCTTTCCTCATTGCATTTGAGAGAGCGTGCTGGGACTTTGAAATTAAGGATGATGAAAGGATGATAGTTTTGAGATCACAAATAAGTGGAGATTTAGCTGAGCTTTATTCTCAGATGCCTCTGGAGCAAGCTAGAGATTTTGAGGCATATAGAAAGATGGTATATTCTAGATTTGGCATAAATGCAGAACACCTTAGAAGAAAATTTTGTTCCCTTACCAAAAAGCCTGAAGAACCTTATGCCCAATTAGGGGCAAAATTGAGTCAATGTTTGGACAAATGGATGGAATGTGAAAATGTCACTTCTCTAGACCAAATGAAAAATGTGGTTGGTTTGGAACAATTTTATTCAGTGTTGCCAGGGGAATTGTGTTGTTTGGTCAAGGACAAAAATCCTAAAAATGTACTACAAGCATCTGAATACGCGGATTCCATCAGTGAGATTTGAGATCCTCAATTTTCTGAGGTAAAAATTGGTAGAAAAGTGTGGGACGACAGGAGGAGAGAGGCCCCACCTGGTAGAGATTACCTCAGAAGTACCCAAGCTACTGGAAGCCATTTTAGAGACAAGCCCTCATCCACAGAGCAGAGTCACCTTGAAACATAATAGCTCTGAGGGAAAGGTTAACAAGGCCCTTTATTTTGAACCCAAGGCAAGTAAACAATGTTATGTGTGTGAGGAGAAAGGTCATTTTTGGGCTCAGTGTGAGACTCAAAAGACTAGGGATTGTAATCAGCATAGGGGTGGAGATTCTAGTTCCCCTAAGAAGGTGTTTTGTGTACAGCATAATAATGGAACAGCTAATACTGCAGTTGAAGCTAGCCATGGAGCTGTTGCCATAGCAACACAAGTAACAGAGAGGTCAGAGAGCCAAGATCTTCCTGTGGCCAGGGTTGTCCAGTGTTTTCTGATAGAATGTAATTCGAATCTTCTACATAGCTCCAGTGATGTTATTTATGTTAACAATAATAAGTATCTAGTGCTCAAAGATTCTTGCTCACAGGTTACAGTATGTCACCCTGATATAGTCCCTAAGGAAAATATGTTAGACCATGAAAAGATTTCTATTAAAGGGATTGGTTCTGAAATAGTGGTGCTGCCCATGGCAAAAATACCAATGAGATATAAGGGATGGTCAGGAGTTTGGAAGGTGGCCATATCCGATCAAATTCCTGCCCCGTGTTTAATATGCCTGGATTTAGCTGAGCATGTGCAGAGTGTTTTTATGACAACTCACTCTCAGGGAAGGCAAATTGAAGCCACTGAGGGAAATGATGGAAATCTTCCTGAAATAAGAAAAGTGAGAGAGACAGCTGATCTGGTTATTCTGAGAAACCCTAAGAATCTATCTTTCATCAAAGAACAAAAGGAAGACCCTACCTTAAATGAATGCTTTGCGCAAGTTAAGGAAATTCCAGTGACCCCTGAAAATCCTGAACCATGTCCTAGTTTAGAGGAAAACCCTGAGATAGCAGAAATGGCTGAGGTGGTCATATTGGAGAATCCTAATAATACTTCCTGTATTGATGAGCAGAAGGAAGATAGTACTTTAAATTATTGTATTACAAAAGCTAATGAGAATCCCCTTCCACTGACCCCTGAACACCCAGAGAGGTTCATAACTGATAAAAACCTGACATATAGAAAGGTTTTTAAGACACCTCATAGAGGGGGAGGACCCCACAAACAGCTATTTGTCCCTGTAAAATATAGGGAGGAAGCCTTAGAAGTAACAGAGCCAAGCTTTGGGGGTACTCCTGGAAAGGAGAAAGGCTTGTATGAGGCCCAGGAAAGAGCATTCTGTCCTGAGGACAAAGTGGTGAGGCTGAGACCCATAGAGGGGAGTGAATTGCAGTTAGCAGGGTCAGAACCTGTGGATTTGTTACAGCAGGACTGGAGGTCTGAGAAGTCTAGTCGCTCTGCAGCTGCAAAAGCCCTTAAAACCCTGCAATGCAAACCCCTACTAAGAAACCACATATTGAAGATATAGAACAAGATGATGAAAATCTCAATGCATCTAAAATAAACCAAATGTTTGAGATTACACTTAAAAGAAACATGCCTGTGAATTTGGAGGTGACCCATGATAGTGGTCCCCCACATATGGAGAACTTCGCAACAAAAGTACCTGTGAGTGAATTTGTTGGTGAGGAGGAAGTCATGAGCAATAAGATCTCAAGGAAGAACACAGTCTTAGCTGTGCTGGAGAAGTGGAAGAAACCGCCTAACCTTCCCACAGCTGAGAAAATTAAGCCACTATTCAGTAAGAGAACAGGCTTAATCCAGAAGAGGCGAGCCGAGGACATCCAGTGGACTTCAGAGTGCCCGATGACTGCCAGTCGACAGAAGAGAGCGCGGACTTCAAGATCTGCCTTTGTTGTGCCGGACTACAACCGGGGGTTCATAATCTGTGTGGATGCATCGAGCGTCTTGGAGTGGTGCTGTGCCAAGCGGATGACAGCGGGAATCTGCACCCTATGACTCTGATCAGCAGGAGATTCCAACCTGGTGAGAGACATTGGTCTGCCATCGAGAGGGCGTGCCTATCGACTGTTCGGATGCTGCAAAGACTGAAGCCTTACATTTGGGGGAGGAAGTTCATCCTTTGCACTGACCCTTTCTCTCTAGTGTGGCTACAAACTATGAAAGACGCCAACAGTAAGCTTGCAAGATGGACACTGAACCTGCAAGACTTTGACTTTGAGATCCACAGCATAAAAAGGGCTCAGAAAATGGTTGCCGACGCCTGGTCTCGAAGGCCAAATGACTAATGGATGGATAAAAGAGTGTAATGTAGTATTAAATGTTCTGTTTGTGCACTAGTTATGAAATGCAATTAAAATGAAATGTCTCATTGAATGCTGATGAACTGAGAGGTGTATAGTGATGGGAAATAATAATGGTGAGTAGAGGTAATGTAATCTGTCTTAATGTGAGTAATGCAAATGTTTATAATTGTATGGATTGTTTTAAATGTTTAAAATAATAAGTTTGATCTAGTAAACATGGTAATAGAGAGAAAACTAGTATAAGGTATGTATAAATATATGGTAAATATAATGTATTATATGTTAACATATGGTATATGATTTAGGACATAACTGGTAAGCATATTATTATGATGGTGTTTTGTATGTAATGTTCCCTGTATGTTCCGTTGTTCATAAGGGTAAACTGTAAGGTTTTTCCTCATGAAACAAACTTTTTCTTAGGGGGGAGGAATGTGATGATCGCCCATGTCACTCATGCCATTCACATTCATGAGCTGATTTGCATGAGCCTATGAGAAGACTGGAGAGGCGGAGTCAGCAGCTACATGAGGTTTGGCAGGAGAAGGAGGAGTCAGTTAGGGCTGGTTAGTCAGAGAGAGAGGGAACAGATACTGAGAGATAAAGCTGGTTAAGAAAATAGGTAGAGAAGGTGGTAATGATATAGCAAAAGAAAAGAAGTATGTACTGAGAGAACTGTTGATGATTTGCTTGTGTATAATGTTTATCTGAGAAACTTCTGTTATTATTCAATCTGCTTCACTTCAATAAATAAGTTCTGTTTCTGTTCACACATCAAGTGTTCAGACAAACGTCATTTATATTGTGGATTGAGGTAACCCACTGGTGTCAGCGAGAGGAAAACACGACGTGAGCCTTTGTGAGGGAAAGACACGCAGGGGCCACAAGGGCGAACGCCACAGTCTGCTTCTGGAAAGAAAACCACAGAGGAGCACTAACTATTAGATGGATTCAGTGAAGGTCTTTTACCTGGATGTAGTGTCTGGACTGAAATGTGATGTACTCATAATAGGAATGGTCATAAAAATAAAGCATTTTCAACAAGGGACACAAAAGGAAGCCGTCTATAACCTCTAGCTGTTCTATTTCACTTTGGCAGGAGCAAAGAAAGCTGGGGTTACCATCAGCTCTACTGAGCTGTTAGTTCCAATTTCAAAGCCATCATCCACCAGCTTTTTCTACCAGGTTGTACTGGAGGGAGAGATGGAAGCAGGGCCACTCCATTACATCTGGTCATTGCAAGAACTATGCAGCTATATTGTTTTCATTTTCCTGCCCACTCTTTCCCTCCTTTGTGACCTTGCGCCATTAACTATCCAGGAGGACACACAAGCTGTGGCAGAATCAGTGAAAGGTTCCCTTTCATTAAAGTAAATGATCCACATTAGAGCCTAGCTATAACAGGAAGATCCACTTGGATGTCTGAAGTAGTGCACTGTGTCTTGTGTAAACTGTAAGACAGTTTAACCTCTTCCTACTTGAAAGACCCTAATTTTCAACTGTTGCTAAACCACTTGAAAGGAGAGAAATCAGTAGCCTTTCCCTTGGCCCCCTCACTTCCTCCTAACAGGCACCCTCATGCCTTTGGCTTTGACAGGCATGCTTTTCTGCTCCTGGCTATATCTTCTGGAAATAATTGATTAGAGAAGGAAGGGAGTGCCTTGAGAAAAATGCTTTCCCCCCCTTGTCCCACAAAGTTTTTCTGTGTCTCTCTGCACATCCCATTTACTTCATGCCCTATTTGTACAATAATGCATTATTTGCCTTCTTGAATCAAGGAAATGAAATAAATTGTGGCAACTTAGCTTCCTTTCTTGAGGGCCAAACTATGCAGTACAGATAACCTGTTATAAATCACAGTAGTGTTTAAGAGATATGGCAGAGGCATTTTCTGGTCTGAAAACCATACTTGCCTGTGCTTACCTTCTAATGAGAAATCACAGAACAAAAAACACTAATTTGCAGGTTCCTAGAAGTGAGAAAAACTTTAACTTGACAATCATACACAATCAGCACTTAGTAATTCCTCTTCTAGTAATGAGCTCTGTAGTGAGCCCCATGTTTTTGTTGTGCTACAAATGGATTTCTCACACAAAGTCCGCTTGCAGACATGTATGTGATTGTGGTGTCCACCCAGGTCATGAATATTCATATGCTATCTGCATGGACCGATGAGAGTGCTGGAGAGGCAGAGTCATGAGATATAAGATTCTCTGCAGGAGGAGATTGAGAGTTTTAGATTGGAGTTTAGAGATTGGAGATTAGAGAGTTTGAGTTTGGGAGTTTGGAGTTGAGAGAGAGTTTGGGAAGGTGGTAGAGAATAGAAAGGAAGGTTGTTTTAGTTGAGAGTTAACAACACTGACTGAACTTTAATTTCTTGTAACAGTAAACAATTTCTATTTGGTTTTTAAAATGACACATTGCCTGGACCTCTGTGATTAATAATAAACAATGTTGATGTAATCAACTGGTGGCAACAACAAAACACATAGCTTTTGCCCTGGGATTGGTGAAACAACCAAGGGACAGGCGGGAACATGACAAATTGGTGGCAGCGGTGGGATACGAAACAATCCAGTGAAAAAAATGAATGGGCTTGATTTTGAAGATATTCCTAGCTAGGAGGGGTTAGGATCTGTGGTAAGAAGTGGTTACCCATTAGAGTCTTGTGGAACACTTAGTTTTGGGGCTACTGAACCCAGATCTGGAGAATCCTAAGATAGGGAAAATGCCTACTCAAGAGAAACCATTTACCTCAGGATTTACAAGACTAAGTGGCTAGCTCAAAATCTGGAGCTCTGAGGGAAAAGAGCAATAGCGGATGGAGTAGAAGCCTAAGTCAGGATAGATCTGAGGTGATAATAAAAGCTAAAAGTAAATAAAAGCTAAGCAGAAAGTTGTTCTTTTGTCTGGAGACAAGAATCACCAAGACAGGAAAATATTGTGGCAAGGGTTGCGAGCTTGGCAGTAGCCAAGGCGAGCTGCTTGGAAAAGCGCAACCTAGTTAGAAGGAAAGCCACTGGGGAAAAAAGGTCCTTTTTGGCTCTGGTGAGGGAAAAGAACCAGTCCAGTTTAATAAGAAATTGTATTATTTATGCCCCCAAATGAAGTAAAAAGTTGGTTATGGAGGCACAGGCTGAGCTCCAGGGTGCTGCGGGAAATGGGAACCCTCAAATTCAAAGTGATGAAGAAACTGAGGGCTCACTAATAATTGGCTCAGAGGGAGAAAATACCCAAAACTCCCAAGATTTTGAAAAAAGGTAGCTTAGAACAAGAATTTAAACTGAAGGAGCTAGCTATGAATATCCAATAAGAGGAGCAAGCTCTGAAAAACCAATTAAAATTGGAAAAAGAAAAAACCCAATTAGAATTGGAAAAAATCAGAGAACTTGAAAGGAAAGGAAAAGGGAATTTGAGGTAGAAAACAGGCAAAGGGAATTTGAGCAAGAAAACAGACGAAGAGAGAGAGAAATGCAATTCAAAATAGAGATGAAAACATTGGAATTAGCTGCTCAAAATAATAATAATAATAATTCCAGTGTGGTAAATCCCTCAAAAACTGACCTAAATAAATTTCCCCAATATCGGAATGGAGATTGTCCTGAATCTTTCCTGATTTCTTTTGAGAGAGCGTGTTGGGACTTCGGGGTTAAAGATGATGAGAGGATGATAATTTTAAGGTCACAGATAGGGGGAGTTTTATCTGAGATGTATTCACAGATGCCTCTGATACAAGCTAGAGATTTTGAAGCTTATAGAAAGATGGTGTAGTCCAGATATGGGATTAATTCAGAGCACCTCAGAAGAAAATTTTGCGCTATTTCAAAAAAAAATCTGAGGAGTCTTTTGCTCAACTTGGGGCAAGGTTGACTCTGTATCTTAATAAATGGTTGGAACAGGAACACGTCACCTCCTTAGATCAAATGAAAAATGTGTTTGGACTAGAACAATTTAATTCCATTTTACCAGGGGAGTTGCGTTATCTGGTTAAGGATAAGGATCCTAATAATGTGCTACAAGCATCTGAATATGTTGATTCTATTAGTGGGATCAGAGATCCTCGATTTTCTGAGGTAAAAATTAGTAGAAAAGTGTGGGACGACAGTAAGAGATCCCAATTTAATAAAAATTACCTCAATAATACGCAAGCTAAAGAAAGCCATTTTAAAGCCAAACCTTCAGTCTCAGAGCCAAATCTGCTGAGATTGAATAATCTGGAGGGGAAAACTAATGAATCCCTTTATTCTGAACATAGGGCCAATAAGAAATGTTTTTTCTGTGGGGAAGAATGACATTTTTGGCTCAATGTGAAAAGCCTAAAAATGGAAATTACAATAAGCCTAAAAAAATATTTCTCCTTCAGCCTTCGGCAGCTGAAGCCACCACCGGCAGCCCCGTTGCTAAGGGAACGGACTTGGCAGAGAGCCCAGAACTTCCTGAGGCTAAAGTGTTACAGTGTTTTTTTATCAAATGGGATCAGGATTTGCTGGAAAGCTCTGGGGAGACTATTTTTATTGATGACATAAAGTATTTGGGTTTAAGAGATACATATTCCCAGATTACTATTTGTCACTCAGACATCATTCCTAAAGAAAAAATGTTAGAACATGAGGTCACCACCCTCAAAGGCATCCGTTCGGACTCTGTAGTTCTGCCAACGGCTAGAGTGGCATTGAAGTACCATGGGTGATCTGGTATATGGAAAGCAGCAGTGTCAGATCAGATCCCAGCTCCTTGTCTGATTGGTTTAGATCTATCTAAGCATGTGCAGAGTGTTTTAATGGTAACCTGCTCTCGGGGGAGGCAGATTGAAGCCACTGAGGGAAGCACTGAAACCATAGTTCAAAGACCCATTTTAGGGGAACAGCCTGAAATGAGGGAGACAGCTGATTTAGTGCTGTTGAGAAATCCTAAAAGTTCCTCCTTTATTAAGGAACAGAAAGAAGATAGTTAAGGAGAATCCCATTCCACTGACCCCTGAACATCCAGAGAGATATTGTGTGGAAAAAGATTTATTGTACAGAGAGGTTTCAATGACTCCTCATGGGGAGGGGGAGGACCCCACAAACAGTTAATTGTACCAGTTAAATAGCGTGAAAAGATTTTGGAAAAGGCACACAAAGATGTATTTGGAGCACACATGGGCATCTCTCACACTAAGCAAAGAGTGGCACAGAACTTTTATTGGCCAGGGATGGGGAAGCAAGTTAAACAATATTGTCAAAGCTGTGATGCTTACCAAAAACGAGGTACTGGAAATGACAAGACGGGGGCTAAGCTATGCCCATTGCCAGTGATCTCAACCCCTTTCCAATGTGTGGGTCTGCAAAAGCCCTTAGGAAGAGCAGAGCAAAACTTAAAGGGTGCACAAGAAAAGCAGAAAAGCAGGTATAATAAAAAGGTCCAGGAAAGAACATTCTGTCCCGAGGATGAGGTACTGATGCTGAGGCCCATAGAGGGGAGTAAATTGCAGTTAGCAGGGTCAGGACCTGTAGATTTGTTACGACAGCACTGGAAAGCTGAAGGGACTAGTATTAAGAAGGCTCCACATGCAGCTGCAAAAGCACTGAGAATCCTGCAAAACAAGCCCCTACCTGAGAAACCAGAGATTAATGGGAGAAAACCAGATGATGAAAATCTCAATAAATCTGAAATAAGCCAAGTGTTTGAGATTGCATTTAAAAGAAACTTATCTGTGAATTTTGAGTTGACCCGGGAAAGTGGTCCCTCTCATATGAAGAGCTTTGTGACAAAAGTACCTGTGGTCGAGTTTATGGGAGAGGGTGAAGGCAAGGGCAAGAAGATTTCAAAGAAGAACGCAGTCATAGCTGTTCTGGAGGAGTTGAAGAAACTGCCTACCCTTCCTACAGTTGAGAAAATGAAGCCACTAATCAAAAAGAAAACAAACTTAATCTGAAAGAAGCAAGCTGAAAACATCCAGTGGACGTCAGAGTGCCAGGTAGCCTTTGATTGTCTGAAGAGGGTGCTGACTTCAGAACCTGTCCTTGTTGTGCCGGACTTCGACTGTGAATTCCTCATCTACACGGATGTGTCGAACGTGGGACTGGGAGCCGTGTTGAGCCAAGCCGACGACAGTGGAAATCTGCACCCGGTGATGTACATCAGCAAGAAACTTCGGTCGGGTGAGAAACACTTGTCCACAATAGAAAAAGAGTGCCTAGCTATCATATGGACGCTGCAAAAGCTGAAGCCATACAATTGGGGGAGAAGATTTGTCCTGTGCACCAACCACTCTTCTCTTTTATGGCTTAGAACTATTCGAGCCAACAGCAGCAAATTGATGAGATGGGCACTGATTCTACAAGACTTTGACTTTGAAATCCGCAGCATAAAAGGGACCCAGAATGTGGTTGCTGACGCCTTGTCTTGAAGGCCAAATGACTAGAGAAAATTCTTTGTTTTATCTGAGTTCAATATTAACTGATCTGTTTGTGTTATAGTTATGTGATAAGCTTGAAGTGCAAGGTTTGCTTGGATGTTAATAGACTAAGAGGTATGTATAGTGATGGTAAAAATAACAGTAAATATCCTTAGTAATGTAAGAGTAATGTAATGTAATCCTTATTAATGTAAGTAATGTAAGAGGTTAATATTTGCATTTAAGTTAATATTTGCATTCATAAACCCCTTAATCTCTCTAGATTGAGAGCGAAGACCAAAGTGAAATGCATGCGGGACTTCCTCTTCGCCGATGATGCAGATGTTGTTCCCCATTCTGCTGAAGACCTCCAACAACTCATGAATCATTTTAGCAAGCCCTGCCAAGACTTTGGATTAACAATCAGCCTGAAGAAAACACAAGTCATGGGCCAGGGCGTGGACTCACCTCCCTCTATTACCATCTCCACACAAGAATTGGAGGTTGTTCATGACTTTGTATACCTTGGCTCAATGATCTCTGATACTCTCTCCCTATATGTTGAGCTGGATAAACACATTGGCAAAGTGGCTACCATGTTCTCTAGACTCACAAAGAGAGTATGGCTTAATAAGAAGCTGACAGCATATACCAAGATCCAGGTCTATAGAGCCTGTGTCCTGAGTACACTCCTGTACTGCAGTGAGTCCTCGACCCTTTATTCACGGCAGGAGAGGAAGATGAACACGTTCCATATGCATTATCTCCGACGGATTTTTGGTATCACCTGGCAGGACAAAGTTCCAAATAGAGTAGTCCTAGAATGAGCTGGAATTTTTAGCATGTATATATTACTGAAACGGGGGACGTGGTCGCGCTGCGGGTTAAACCGCAGAAGCCTCTGTGCTGCAAGGTCAGAAGACCAGCAGTCGTAAGTCGAATCCACATGACGGAGTGAGCTCCCGTCGCTTGTCCCAGCTCCTGCCAACCTAGCAGTTTGAAAGCATGTAAATGTGAGTAGATAAATAGGTACCACCATGGTGGGAAGGTAACGGCGTTCCGTGTCTAGTCGCGCTGGCCACGTGACCACGGAAACTGTCTACGGACAAACGCTGTCTCTACGGCTTGGAGACGGGGATGAGCACCGTGCCCTATAGTCGGACACGACTGGACTAAATGTCAAGGGGAACCTTTACCTTTACCTATATTACTGAAACAGCAATGTCTATGTTGGATCGGGCATGTCATGAGAATGGCTGACGGTCGGATTCCAAAAGATCTCCTGTATGGAGAATTAGTGCAGGGAAAGCGCCCCAGAGGGAGACCACAGCTGCGATACAAGGATATCTGCAAGCCTTAGGAATGAACCTCAACAGATGGGAAACCTTGAGATCTGAGCGTTCAGCCTGGAGGCAGGCAGTGCAGCATGGCCTCTCCCAATTTGAAGAGACACTTGTTTAACAGGCTGAGGCAAAGAGGCAGTCCCGAAACCAGCAAAATCAGGGAGCTGGAGAGGGGACAGATTGTATTTGTCTTCAGTGTGGAAGGGATTGTCACTCTCGTATAGGCCTTCTCAGCCACACTAGATGCTGTTCCAAGTCCTCTATTCAGAGCACGTTACCATAGTCTCTCGAGACTGATGGATGCCTAAGTAAAAATAATATTTGCATTATTCCATACATTTTCAATTGTTTATGAGGGCAAGCCATTAAGTTTCCCCTCCTGTCACAAACTTATTAAGGGGGGGAGGAGTGTGGCATCTGCCCAGGTCATGAATATTCATATGCTATCTGCATGGACCAATGAGAGTGCTGGAGAGGCAGAGTCACGAGATATAAGAGTCTCTGCAGGAGGAGATTGAGAGTTTTAAATTGGAGTTTAGAGATTGGGGATTAGAGAGTTTGAGTTTGGGAGTTTGGAGTTGAGAGGGAGTTTGAGAAGGCGGTAGAGAATAGAAAGGAAGGTTGTTTTAGTTGAGAGTTAACAACACTAACTGAACTTTAATTTCTTGTAACAATAAACATTTTCTATTTGGTTTTTAAAATGACACATTGCCTGGACCTCTGTGATTAATAATAAACAATGTTGATGTAATCAACTGGTGGCAGCGACACGACATGTAGCTTGTGCCCTGTGATTGGTGAAACAACCAAGGGCCAGGCGGGAACGTGACAGTGATTAAGGACAACTCTCTGGTAATTTCTGCTTTATCAGATAATTTTTATGCTGACAGACCTTCATACTGTTAGGAATCAAAATTGAAGATGAATTCTTTTGAAAAGAAGAATTATGCTTATCCACATGTAAATGTCAACAGGCATATGCCTAAGCAAATAGATATGCTTGGGCTCATGTATAGGCTTGGTATTCTGCAGCTTCAGTTAAAAAAAAACTAGGGATATTGTGGCAATTATTAATTTGCACTGGAAATGTTATTCAACCCATGTCCAGTGACTGCTCTCTTTAATTCAGTAGTTTTCACCATGTTCTGCAGGATCCCCACTGAAAAAAGCTATAATGCCAGACTGGGGTGTAGCTATGTGACAGCTTCCCCCATAATCACCGAACCTCCCCTTTGTGGAACCACAAAGTTGTGAAGTGTGTTCAGCAGTGCACTCTCAATTTGTGTGGGTTGCAGCCAAACCCTATGGATCCATTCGCCATCCACAAGATTAGTGTAAGCGTTCTCAAAAACCTAGACTTTTCATTTAAAAAGTAAGGTTTCTGACATGCAAAATTATTATTTATTTTATTTATTTATTTATTAGATTTTTATCCCGCCCATCTAGACCAAGGGTCTACTCTGGGCGGTTTACAAATTTAAAAACAATAAAACCAAAAACCAAAAAGTCCAAGATGGCGAAGTTTAAATAATTAAGATAGGGCGGTTAAGATATGGCAGGAGGGAAAGCCTGCCCAAATAGCCAGGTTTTAAGTTTATTCCTGAAGACACCCAGAGAGGGAGCCAGGCGGATCTCCACTGGCAAGTTGTTCCAAAGGTGAGGGGCCACTGCCGAGAAGGCACTACACCTTGTTCTTTCCTTCTGGACCTCCCTCGGCGTTAGGCCCCTCAGCCGCCCGGCCTGGCTGGAACGAGTGACTCTGGCAGAACTGGGTGGGAGAAGGCGCTCTGCCAGATATCGAGGTCCTAAACCGTTTAGGGCTTTATATGTAATCGTAAGAACTTTGAAATCAACGCGGAAACGGATGGGCAGCCAATGCAAGGCAGTCAGTGTGGGGGAAATATGTTGGTACCTTTTCACCCCAGTCAGGAGTCTGGCCGCCGCATTTTGTACCATCTGAAGTTTCCGCGTCAGTCTCAAAGGCAGCCCCACGTAGAGCGCATTACAGTAGTCTAATCTTGAGACTATGAGCGCATGGACCAATGTAGTGAGCGCCCCCACATCAAGATAGGGATGCAGCTGGGCAATCCGCCAAAGGTGGAAATGTGCGGAACGGACCACTGACGACACCTGGGTCTCCATGGTGAGCGCCGGGTTCAGATGTACACCCAAACTGCGAACCTCACTCTTGGTGGTAAGAGTCACCCCCCCAAAGGAAAGGGAGTTTCCCAGACCACTGATGTCTGGGACAACCACCCGAAGGACTTCCGTCTTGCCCGGATTCAGCCTCAGTCCATTCACCTGCATCCATTGCTGAACAGCCCCCAGGCAGCGCTCAAGGGACGAAACAGCATCCACTGTTGTTGGAAAAAAGGAGATGTAGAGCTGAGTATCATCAGCGTACTGATGACACGAAGCCCCACATCCCCTGATGACCCCTCCCAGCGGCCTCATATAGATGTTAAACAGCATTGGAGAGATAATCGAGCCCTGCGGAACGTGGGAATTGAGGCTCCACGGGGCCGAGAAACTCTCTCCAATCGGCACTCTCTGGGGACGGTCCTCCAAGAAGGAATGGAGCCAGGCAAGAGCAAGGCCACTGATTCCCAACTCGGAGAGCCTCCCAAGGAGAATACCGTGGTCGACGGTATCAAAGGCAGCTGAGATATCGAGGAGGACCAGCAGAGACATTTTGCCCCTGTCGGCCTCCCTCAATAGGTCATCAAACAGGGTGACCAATGCTGTTTCCGTGCCGTGGCGCGGCCTGAAGCCCGACTGGAATGGATCCAGGGCATTGGTTTCATCCAGAAGAGCCTGCAGCTGATCGGCCACCACCCTCTCGACTACCTAAATTAGTATGAAACAGGTTCCTGCTGTAATTAAATTTGGTCAAACCTTCTATGGTATAATGTACATTTAGAGAATACACAATGGCAAAATACACAGTGGTCCTCAATTCAGTGCAGATCTTATTATTTCTGTGTGTGTTGTATGCTGTCAAGTCAGAACCAGTTTATAGCAACCCTTATAGAGCTTTCAAGGTAAGTGAGATATTTAAGGAGTAGTTTTACCAGTTCCAGTCTCCCAGTGAGCTTCCATGGTCAAGTGGGGATTCAAGCCCTGTTCTCCAGAGTCCTAGTCCATCACTCTATCCACTACACCACACTGGGAATCCATATTTCTCTAAGAACAATTGACAAAAATATCTTACCAGATCATTCCTTGGTTGAAGACCAAACCCAGCACATTGCCACTAATGTCAAACTCTGCATACGAAGGCTGTAAAAAAGAGGGAGTGTGAGTGTCAAATATTTCTGCTGAATAGACACTGCACAAGTTGAAAGAGAAAATGAAATATCTTCAGCTGAAATCACAGTTGAGGTTTGCCTCTATTCTCTTATGATACCTTTTGGGCTATTTGAATGAATATGAAAGTGATAAATTGATTACAAGGGATATGCAATGATTTTGATTTAACCCCAAATTGGAAAAAAAGTTAGGCCCTTTGGACAAGTTTTAGGACTTCCAGAGGTGAAGTTGGCATCAGTCCAAACCAAACCAATGCTGGACACTGCATGAAACCTCATCACTGTTTGGCCTCCACAAATGGCATCTTTTCCACTGTGAAAACAGTGCCTATTATTATTATTATTATTATTATTATTATTATTATTATTATTATTATTATTATTATTATTATTATTATTATTATTATTATTATTATTATTATTATTATTATTATTTAGTTTTAGTTTTATGGCTAGAATCCTATTGGGATTTTGCTCTGGAGTAAATGAAACTGAATACAGTGGTGCCTCGCTAGACGATTGCCTCGCAGGACGAGGAAATCGCTAGACGATGCCTTTTTGCGATCGCTACTGCGCTTCGCAAAACGATGTCTCTCTATGGGGAATTTTCACTAGACGATGAGGTTTCCCCATAGGAATGCGCCGACTAGTGGTGAAAAGCTGTCAGTGCAGCTGTCAGTGCATTCCGACGGGGACCCTCACTCGCTAGACGAGGTTTCCCTATGGGAGATTTCGCAAGACGACGAGTTTTCCCTTTGGAACGCATTGAAGAGATTTCAATGCATTCCAATGGGAAAACGTGCTTCGCTAGACGATGTTTTCGCTAGACAGCGATCTTCATGGAACGGATTAACATCGTCTAGCGAGGCACCACTGTACATCAAAATGGAGAGTTGCAACCAATTAACTGGATGCCCAGCACAAGACCACATACAAGCACTTTGTTATTTAGCTGCAATTAGTCACCATGACTTATATGAATTTACTTACTCCAGAGTATGATATGTCTGCCTCCTAATCCTATGGCATGTTTTACCAGTTTTCCAGTAAATGTTGGCTGGATGGAGCATATTTTGTGTGCCTGAAGCAGCAGAAATTTCTAACATTTAGGTGAATAAGTGCATAAATGCAATGGGAGAACCTTACAAGGTTTTTCCACATGCAGAACAGAATTACCGTATTTTTTCGTGTGTAAGACGCCCCATGTATAAGACACCCCCCACTTTTCTAACCCAAAATTTCTTTCTTTGCAAGAAAGTGGAGGGGGAAAGTGATTCCTGTTTTCCCCCTACACTTTCATTGCAAAAAGCAGCTTTCCTCCTCCATGTTTTGCAAAGAAAATGGAGGGGGAAGCGATTCCTGCTTTCCCCCTACACTTTCCGTGAAAAAAGCAGCTTTCCCCCTCCACGTTTTGCAAAGAAAATGGAGGGGAAAAGCGATTCCTGCTTTCCCCCTACATTTTCGTTGCAAAAAGCAGCTTTCCCCCTCCACGTTTTGCAAAGAAAATGTTTGCAACGAAAATGTAGGGGGAAAGCAGGAATCGCTTTTCCCCTCCATTTTCTTTGCAAAACGTGGATGGGGAAAGCAGGGATCAAAGTGCTTTGATCCCTCCCCCCCCTTACGTCTGTGTATAAAACGACCCTCAATTTTTCCTTTAATTATTTTAGGAAAAAGTGTCATTTCATACACGGAAAAATACAGTAATAAAAGCTTCTGCTTATGTGCTTGGCATGTGTCTGGCACCTTGTCAATTAGCCATGAAAGGTTTTGCAATTTCCAATGCATGGTAAAAACCAATAGTATTGTGGCCAATGTGCTAACTTTTGTTCGCTAAATTTAGAGCACTCTAAGAGTATACTGTATGAATCAATTCACATATGTTATCTTACTAAATGTGAAGCCCCACATCTAGGTTTCCAATATTTTCTCTATATTGTACATTGCACAGGTAGGATAGAGACAGAGAAAATCATTTCATATATGTGGATATCTTAATATAATAGTAATATTAGAACTGCAGAGCTGGAAGGGATCCTATGGAACACTGAGTCCAGTTCCTGTCAAGGAGGCACAGTGGGGAATCAAACTGCCATACCTAAACCACTGAACTGTCTAGCGGTTCTTCCTGCTGAACCACACTGCCACCATAAACGTATTAGAAAAAAACAGGGTACAATAATGGTAATATAGTAATAATCTTGTTAGGCTGTTCTTCATTGCAGTTACAAACTGTATGCACATGACGTTAGAGATGAAAAATTGCATCATGTCACAATAGTCAGCAAAGAATTAGAGAAACTGTATAAAGTTCTGGATATAAAGAGGTGTCTCGCAATGTATTCTCGAAGGCTTTCACGGCCAGGATCCGATGGTTGTTGTATGTTTTTCGGGCTGTTTGGCCGTGTTCCGAAGGTTTTTCTTCCTAACGTTTCACCAGTCTCTGTGGCTGGCATCTTCAGAGGACAGTTAAAATGATAATGTGATAAGGGGGGGGAAGATGGTCTGTCATTGTGATTGATGGGTGTCATTAGCTAGTCTTTTGTGTGCAGTGATTTTTGTGTGCAGTGTGCAGTGCAGTCCTTGTGGCTGGGTAGAGTTCGTTGACCTTTTGCAGGCTGTATTTTTCAGTGCTGGGAGCCAGCCTTTGTTGAGTTATCACAACAATACACTCATAACAAAAAACACCCTGATCACCATAATCACCCAATCTCCTGAAAAGGACAAAAAACCTGATCCCACAGCTACACATACTCAACTATCCCACACACTACACCAGAACACAGACAGAGTTCTAACTCCTGTCCTCTGAAGATGCCAGCCACAGAGACTGGCAAAACGTTAGGAAGAAAAACCTTTGGAACACGGCCAAACAGCCCAAAAAACCTACAACAGCCATCTGTCTAGCAATGACTCAGTTTTAGCCTTTGACCAAACTCCGGGAGGCAGTGGAAGACAGGAGGGCCTGGCGTTCTCTGGTCCATGGGGTCACGAAGAGTCGGACATGACTTAACGACTAAACAACAACAATAATATGGCAGCTCTAATATGCTTCAGCTGTATATATTGGTAGCAGTTTTTAAATTTTCTGTAAATCTATTAACTTATCCCTGTTGTCAATTTAATCCAGCATTTAGAGGAATCCTGTGTTCAACGGATGTTAATATGAGAATTAAAACTAGATGTGATGATAGAAACAGCATCATTAAAACTGCATCATTAGAAACTTCATCACTAAAAAAAAAAAATTAAAGGCAGGTGCACTTGATTTTCTTCAGGCCTGTTTCAATGTATTGGAAGGGAGATTTAAGTCTCCTTTTCCCAGATGCTCTTCCAACGAAAATAACCTCTTTGCCACTGCGTGCACTGTGTGTGATTTTGAATTGTGCAACACTCTGATATGAATTTCTTTCTGCAGTTATGAGCTTTAAAGGGAAAATGCTTCCATTTGTGAATAAGGGCTTTATTTCCAATAACTCTATCAAAAAACAACAACTGGAATTCCAACTAAGGGAGGCAGGATTAATCCTCCCCATGTGATGCATTCCCCAATTGCCTAGAGAGTACATTCTGACAGTAGATGGTTCCAAGGGCAGGGGGCAAAGCTGGATCAAATTCTTATTTGTTTGAACATCTTCCCTCCAAACTTATAAAGCGCAGTTCTGTTCTATGCATGCCTGAACAAGAATAGGCTTCGTTTTTCAAGGATGCAGAGTGCATCTCAGCTATATGCCTGTCAGCTGAGGAGTACCAATGTGACAGGGTTCTGACTGCAATACATAGCTTGGTGATAGCTTCTGGAGCTTCAAAGCCCAGCAGTTCTGTGCAACAGTTACCTTGTTTGTGATAAATATATTCTGGGGACTGAAACATTCTCTCTTTTGAACAGTTAGGCTAGCCTTTGCCTATAAGAAAATAAATTACATAGTCATACAGCTTTGAAGCATTTATTAAAACCTATTATAAGCTGGATACGATGCTTCATATATAAATCATTTACTTACAAATCCAGCCTCCAGATCCCAGCACCAGCAATAGTTTACGAATCTGACAAAGCAGGCCCGGAGGAAGTCTCCCACTAGTATTGTTACAAATGTCACGAGTATATCAGACACAGTAAGCCTCACAAATTCCTGCAATAAAACCAAAATCAAGAGACATTTAGCTGGTAACACTTACAGTCTATATTCAGCTGCAGACCCTTAGGTATTTTTTAAGTTTACAAGGAACTAGAGGTTCACTAGAGGTTCAACTAGAGGTTTTCCCTTTTAGGGACGTGGTGGCACTGCGGGTTAAACCGCAGAAGCCTCTGTGCTGCAAGGTTGAAAGACCAGCAGTTGTAGGATCGAATCCACGCGACGGAGTGTGCTCCCGTCGCTTGTCCCAGCTCCTGCCAACCTAGCAGTTCGGAAGCATGTAAATGCAAGTAGACATAGGTGCCACCTTGGTGGGAAGGTAACAGCGTTCCGTGTTTAGTTACGCTGGCCACGTGACCACGCAAACTGTCTACGGACAAACGCTGGCTCTATGGCTTGGAAATAGGGATGAGCACCGTCCCCTAGAGTCGGACACGACTGGACAATTTGTCAAGGGGAACCTTTACCTTTACCTAGAGGTTCAAAATGAGGGAAAGTATTTTGGAAAAATGCCAGTACCCAGAGCTTGGAACCATATAGTTGCGTATGTAATAAGATAATTTTATTCCTTTTGCAGTGTAACTGTTTTAATTACTTTAATAGTTACAGAGTTTTCAGGTTTAGATGTGTTTTGCAACACAGAGCCCTGGGTCATAACATTCTTGTTTTAGTTCAAAAAAGTAATTGCATGTAAGAATTCTCATTATTATTGAATAATGAAGAAATGTAACAGTAGCTGACTATTTCTTGGGCATTGGGACTATAACTGTAAGTGGTCACTTTTCAAAAACAGTTTTCCAAGCTCTGGTTGTACCACTAATTGTGTGCCCCTAGAATTTCAACTCTTTCCTAAAATAAATATTTTGGAATTGTAAAAGCCATACTGGGTGAGCTGTCAGTACCTCACAGCATTTTCTAACTCAGAAGTCCTTTATTGTGATTAAATTTGTTCAGCTCACAGTAGAGACAAATGGCTCTTCAAATTCCCAGACCTGGAGGAGCTAAAATAAAAGCAATCTTGTCTCCTGTGAGCACTCTTGTGTCATAACAGTGGCATGTCTCACTTCCACTGCTGTTCCTGTTTTCTTATTTTAAGGGGGGCAGTCAGATGCTGTGTTTTTGAGTACTATACAGCACATCAGCATGCAGATACAAATTCATAAGACCAGAAGCTACAGATACAGAAATTTCCTGCAGACAGAGAACCAGATGTTAGGGTAGTCTTCTCGCTAACATGCTTGTTCTCTATGAGCAAGGTGTTAGAATATGTAAATATTATACAACCCAGCATGTATATAAGAATGAGCGAACTGTATTATTTGCATAAGAGAACATGTGTAACCAATCTGATTGTGTCTAGTGTCTGCCAATAGGTGTTTACGAGAGGGTTAACTGTCAGATATAAGAACAAGTGTCAATTAGTGTGAGACTTGACTGCTGATAAGTTAATTTTTCAGGACTATCTGCTCCTAGGATGTCTGCTGTTAGTATATTTGTTATGAGTCTGCAATAGTTAGTAAGGAAGATGTTAGGAAACTGGTGTCTGTTAATGAAACTGTTATTAAAAGTCTGTCAAGCACAAACTAAATCTATACTAAGTCAAATATTCAGTTATTGTTTGCTTATTCTTCAACACATTTTAAAGTATATGTCCTTAAATTTTACTATGGCTTAATGATTTTTCTTTTCTGTGCTGGCACGCACATGCATATATAAAGAGAGAATATTATACATAATCTGTGTGGTGTTTTGGTTTTTTTTAAAAAAATCACACAACGTGCAGTGTGCAAACTCAAAAAAAGTTCAACACAAGGAATGTTTTGTACTGCAGAAGTTTCCAATGATAAATTTATCCCATTGGAATCTTCTGCAATACAAAACATTCCTTGTGTTGAACTTTTTGTGAGTTTGCACACAGCATGTTAAGTGTGATTTTTTTAAAAACAACACAGATTATGAATAATATTCTCTCTTGATATATGTATGTGCCAGCAGATAAAAGAAAAATCATTAAGCCATAATAAAATTTAAGAACATTTACTTAAAGATAATTGAATATTTGACTTGGTATAGATTTGGTTTGTGCTTGACAGATTTTCTATAACAGTTTCCTGACAGACACTTATAACTGATAAAGTTATCCCAGTGTATTCTAGCAAAAAACATAGGGTCTGGTAGTACCTTAATGATTAGCCAGTTTTATTTGTCATAAGCTTTACTGGACAGTTGGTCACAGTAGGTCTCTGAAGAAATAGCTCCAGTCCCTTGTCATTCTTTAAGGCACTGCAGGAATTGTTGGTTTTGTTTTACAAGTAATTCAATCCTGTTAGCTCTCATTAACATTTGAAATGGTACAGCCTACGTATAGAACTATCAACTTAGAACCAGTGCTAAGTCTGCATCCCTCTCTCATTCTCTCTGTCTCCCTTCATCCCCGCCCCCCCATCTATCTTTCCACTAGGGTAGTACAACATGTTATACTGCCAAATGATTGCTTTCCAAACGTATATTCTGGTTGACGAAAATGGCCAGGTGTAGCCGTGTCATTAGGCAGAGTGTTGCACTGCCACAAGCACCGTATTTTGGTTTTCATGCAGAAGCAGCAACTTGTATTTTTACTGGGATGGTAGAATACAGGTTTGTGGGTTAATTTCCTTGCTTTTTGTTATTTTGCACTGCAACTTGAGCATGTGTGTTTCTCCTTCGTGGCCTCTGTGAATACACACTAATGGGTTAATCTGCGCTCGAGCAGAGCAGCCTCGGAAACTTTCACAGCTTTAAGCACTTAGTGCTGGGACCTCCCCTACACCTGGCTATATAACTCCGCCCCTGGCACCCAGTGCCTCAGTTCTTTTTTTGACCGCTGCTGTAGCAGCAGCTTCGTTCGGAACTTTGGAAGTAAAAAAAAACAACTATTCTATCTTTATCTTTCCTTTCTCTGACCTCCCCTTGTTCTTTCTTCAGTAACAACTTGTTTCTTCTGCCTGGGGGAAGAGCACCAGCCGGCGTTTGGTACTCTTTGTAAAAAGCTTACAAAGCCTTTACAAAGCCAGCTTTGGAGCCCTCAGGGCTTTTCTCTTAAAGTAATAAGGTCTCTTTTGCCTTCTTAACAAGGCTACCCCCAGGCTCAAGAGCAACAGCTATCCACCTCTTTGTAATCTTCCTCTTCATGTCAAAAAGGAAGAGGACAGCATCTGAGATAAGTCTGCAGAGAGCTGGGCGCCGTAGTCGGAGATATCCTGGCAACATACGGTAGCACTAGCTTTGCCCTTGGAAGAAGAAAGGGCCTCATGCAGCTCCTGCCGCCATCTCTGCTTGTCAGTGATTCTCCTGACTGGGGTAAAAGCCTCTTTGGAGGTTGGCGCGGAACAGCCCTCCTTCATGGGCTCGTTCATACAGCTGCTAATTCCGGAGAGAGCCGGGTGCCGAGGCTGAAGATGTTCTGGCAACATACGGTAAGCCTTGGCTTTGCCTTTGGGGAAAGAAAGGGCCCCCTGCAGCTCCCACTGCCAGCCCCACCTGTCAGTGATATTCCTGACTGGGGTAACACCTTTTTGGTGGTTTGGCATAAAACAGCCCTCATTTATCAATGGGCTTGTTCACACAGCTGCTATTTCCAGAGACAGCTGGGTGCCAAAGCCAGAGCTTTCTGGCAACATTCAGCAGCCTAGCTTTGTCTTTAGAAAAAAAGGGGGGGGCCTACAGCTCACACTGCTAGCCCCACTAGACAGTGATATGCCTGACTGGGGTAACACCTTTTTGGTGGTTGATAATTTGGCACAAAACAGCCCTCATTTATCAATGGGCTCGTTCACACAGCCTGCGGCCCCACCTCAGCCGCCGGCGCCAGCGTAGGCTCATAGGGAAAGGACTCATAGGAGTCAACCCAAGAACGCTGCCGCTGTCAGGTAGACCCGAGTAATTTTCCTCAGGAGGGTCCTATCACGCTGACATGTTCATGCAGGACAAGTCCCTTTTATTCGGTATAGGAGCTATGAGCTTTTTCCGCCGCCCCACTCCACCTAGCACTGAGCCACGGGCTAGGAGCACTTTGTGCCTCCACCTATGCCTCGAAGGAGTAGTGCTCCCTCGAACTCGGCTCCGGCAGCAAAGTATCCACAGGTTCGATCGAACCCGCTGTTAACCCATTCAGCCTTCTCCGTCCCGGCAACTGTGTTGAGACTGATCTTGGTCAGGCTCATGCTAAGAAAGACTTCTCCCCTAATCGTCAGAAGGACTTACCTTATTCAGGTTGGGACATACATGAGTCAGAAGGGGAGGAAGATTTTCCAGCCTATCTTCCTACACCCATATCAGTTGCCGCAGACAGTCACCCTCCTTTACCGTTAGCAGGTTGTTCTTCATATCCCCAATGAGTTCTTTGGTCGGCGTTTTTATTTTCTGGCCGCCATGTAGCCAATTGCTCCACTGCCGTGGGTGCTTATCATCACCACTTATGGAATTTGGCATTGCCCATTCTGCAGGTAGCTCCTGTGCACCTTTACAGTTAAGGCCTCCCATATCACCAGGGGGCAATGGGGCTGGCGTGTCACGAGCGCATTACTGCTCGGCATGCCTTTAAACCAACATCCAAACAACTGGCGGGTTGAGGACCTGCCGTTTGATGGTATAGGGCTTTTTTGGTCAGAAAACTGATGTTATTCTTGATGACCTGCTCAAGCTCTAATGGTGGTACGGTCATTTGCGGCGTAACAACCACAAGTACCTGGAGTTGTTCCTACCAGCCTGGAGCATCCCAGGAATGTCAAAGGCCCCAACCCCAAAGTTACCAACCGCTACCCCCCTAGACATGTGGGCAGGCAGAGCCCTGACCAACAAAACCGCAGGCAGGACCGCAAGACCAAGTAGTCTCTTTACTGCACCTGATTTCTCTGTCATTGACCAATCAGTTCGTTTGACCCCTTGTCTTTCCAATTGGTGTTCCTTCACGTTAAGGCCACCCTTAACGCCCCCCCCCAAAAGGATGGAGGCCTCTGGCCCATCCTTGATTTTGGAGGCCTGAATTCTTTTATTACTCTACGTAGATTCCGTATGGCTTCCTTGGACTCTGTTATTCACATGTTACGTCCAGGGAGTTGGTTTACCATAAGATGCTCATTTTCATGCTAGCATCCAGTCAGACCATCAAAGCTTTCTCAGGGTTTCAGTTGAGGGAATCACTGTCTCTTTTGTCAGCGTTAGGACTAAAGTCAACATAGAGAAGTCAGCTTTGCAACCTACACAATGTGTAAATTGTATTGATGCGGCTTTGGATGCTTTCTTGAAGCGGGCTTTTTCCCCCCTGACAAGCCTGTGAAAATGCATGATTTGTTATGCTCCTTTTCTTCAGGCGTTTGGTTCCCTGTCCTACAGGTCCAGTGACTTCTGGGGCTGATGGCATCTACCACAGCTGTGGGACAGCATGCTCGACTGAGGATGCGGTCCCTTCAAGCCTGGTTTCTCTTTTTCAGATATCTTGCAACCACCCATCCATGTTGCTCCAGGTAACTCCGGAACTTGCGGCACAACTGGATTGGTGGGGACCCCCCCCAACTTACGGATTGGGAGACCCTTTGGTCTCTTAACTGAGGATGCCAGCCCATCAGGCTGGGGGGGGGGCTTTGTCTATGCCACCATGTTGCCCATGGCCGCTGGTCCATGATAGAGGTCGGCCTGCATAACAATGGGCTGGAGCTCCTGGCAATTACCAAGGCCTTTCGGGCCTCTGAGCCCCTATTCCGTGGGCGGGTGGTCCAGGTCGCATCAGACAATACCACTGCAGTTTATTATATAAACAAGCAGGGCGACACTCATTCGTTATGCCTTCTCTCTCTAATCCTGGAGGGGCCCCAGAAGCAACTTTAGTCCATATTTCTTTAATTGTGGAACAACCCCATTGAAGAAGATAACAGTGGTTACCCAGACCTCGTTACTCGTTGCAAAGGGGACCCCATAACAGTTTAAGCTTCAGGGACCAAAAAATGTAGGTCTGCCACTGGCGGTTAGTATTTAACGTGCCACAATGTTTTTGTCTTCTTTATTGTTTTTGTTTTGTATATCTTTTTGATAGGCTTGTGCAGAGTAACACGGCTACTACTTTGACTTAAATGATTCCATTGCAGGCATTTTCCTCCATTTCCTTTCTGCTGAGACCACTAGATGTCTCTGTAGTTCAATTTTAGAGCCTACATTGAAAAGCCTTGTTATTCCTTGTTGGTAATACTGAAGAAACATCTACATCATGAAAACAAGTTATATAATCTCCTTTCCCACTCCCCACAAATGACCACAACTGACCACCAAATAAGGGGAACTAATACCCAAGCCACACAGATCAAAGGTCTTTCCAGACATAGTCTTTATGATACGATCATCCTGCTTCATTCAATGGAATTTGTAGACTACAATGTCTTCCATTTGTAACTCTCCTGTGAATAGATGGGGCCCTCTGTTTGGAGGCATCCAAAAGGAAGAATCAAATGGGTTGAACATACAAGCAATTACATTTTCCTTTTAAAGTACAGGTGAAAACCACATATGGCTCAAGCAGAGTTTATTTACTTATTTAAAATGAATTTTAAAAATCATCAGCACAATTTCAGGGACAAAGCCTGAGAATTATGGGTGTGCCCGTGTGACATCATGGGGGCAAATCATTCACCAAAAGTGGCAAAACAGTATATGAGAGACAAGAGAATGTGAGGAGATAATAATGGGTGTGAAGCCAAGAAGAAACAGCAGCAATATCTTAACTTCCTCCTGGCCCTAATATATTATTGAGAGAAAGCGTGCTTGGGCAGAGTAGGAGTGGATTTGGGGGTGAAAGGACTATAAGCCCCATTTGGATCTGGTAGTCAGAACAAATTTCTCAGATCAGAATTCTTTAATTCTAAAGCTACTCCCCTGTTTGAGGAAAACTGCACATGGGATGGTTTATTCTGAGTGCAGGCTACTCATTTGAGGGAGAATCCGGTAATCCCCCCCTTTTTTTTTTTTGCAATGGGGCAATATGTGGGTTGCATAAGTGAAAGCAGAAGATCAACATGAGAAATGCAGAACCCTGCTAGCATGGAGCCCTTATGCTCTGTTTTTTAAAAATTGGATACTGAAGTGTGTTTACGAGTCTTGACTTGGGGTCTGAACAGAATGAGTTCCCGAACCTATGGTTGCTAGGTCAGGAGCATTAATTAAAAACAATTAAAAACAATTAAAACAAAAAGCATTTAATGCTAAACTAAACCAAAATGCCTCTGTCTGCTGGTATTTGTTCCTACAGAAGAACATGCCTATGAGCAATGCCTACATTTATGGCCAAGAGAATATATCAGCCATACCCTCTGTCTGTGCATGACAAAGATAGGATTTATTGCTTGCATGGCATTTTGTTGGAAATAAGTCATCACCAGATTTGGACAGGTAGAAACACATACAACCAGAGTGAATTGACCAGGAACAGACACAGAGACATCAATTCCTGAAATGTACCTGTTCTTTATAGAAAAGCCCTGCATGATCAATTTGGTCAAGTAGAGAATCTCCAAATTTTTGTGCTGCCTTGTGTCCTTAGCTGCATTTAACAAATTGTGATAGGGGCAAATAATGCATGTACTGGTTCTCTAGCTTTGTGGGAAGGCAGTACGTGCTATAGAGCAGTCTTAGGAGTCTCCACCCAGGTGGTTGTAGGCCCAGGTGGCACTTCACCAAGAAATGGTAGCTTACATTTAGACTACAAGCTTATGGTGCCTAGCCCTCAAATACTCTTATTAAAGGACTGTTGGGTGTGGTGTACTCTTGTGTTAATGATTTCTGAGGGAAGTTACTTTTTTTTATTCTCTAGTTAGTGGTGTAGCTAGGACTAGATTTCTGGGCAGGAGGCCAGAATGTAAAAGAAAGCTACACAACCTGAGACCCTGTTATTCTTAGGTGTTCCCTATGTGTTCCTCTAAGCTGACCTACTTTTCCCTATAGGTACATATGTAGGGAAGCAAATGCTGTTTCCTGGCTTCTGAAATGTCTATTCACTTTCTGGTGATAACTATAAGTAAACAAGTATCTCAGTGGAGATGGATGACAATAGAACACAGTGAAATGCATGTGTGGGAAGAGATGTGCTTGCTGAAAAATATCTGTGTGTGCATGTGCATGTGGGTGTGAGAGTGTGCCTGTGTGCCCATGTGTATAGAACTCATGGCCCTCAGCTGACATTAGGTGTAGTCCTCAGTGGTAAAAAGGCTGTGCAACCTGACATTTTGTCTCAACTTAACTAGCAAGGTTGTACGCCCTTGTCTAAAATTAACTAGCAGAAACACTGCCTTTAGGAGGTTCTGGAGTATTAATATACCTAGTGTGCAGAGTGAGTCATGGAGTTTGATTTTAATTCTGATTCTGCCTGAATAATTCATTGTGACAGGCTTACCTTACAGTAACCTTTGTGGCTTGCCTTGTGGTAAGTAACCTTTGCACACTGGACACTTGACCTGGTAAATAAAGAATCTTTATGCAATTGCTGCAACTTCCAGGTCCTTTAAAGCAATAGCCCAGGAGAAGGAGACCCTAATCCAGGTAGAAACTGTATGACACTTCATGTGCTGTGTATTTGTGAAGTCATAAGGAGAGAGTCATAAAGGGGCAAAATACTACCAGTAGTGCTTGGTGACATATTTGAAGTCTTCAGTCTTCTCAGGAAGTTGAAGGGAATGCACATAGCTTTGTGCATTCCCTTCAACTTCCTGTGAAGTTGAGATGAAGCCTGTGAGATGAAGCCTGAAGTGAGATAGGGGGATGGAGTTGAATATCACATTTCATTCTGTGACATGGAGCCTCACTAGACAAACCACTAATCACCATCTAGAAATAGTGCACCTTAAGAGGAAAGGTCTGTCTCTTTATTCTAACATGCCTTAATGTGGGTATGGCAAATTAGCTTGCTTTTGTTTCATTAGCAGGGTGATAGCACAGCTTTGTTTACATGTCTGATGCCTCAGGCACATAGATATGAAAGATTTGCAGACCTGGAAGGATAGCACTGTAAGAGGATTATGTAGTTACCTAATGTGTGCTCATGGTCTGAAGGCTTCTCTGATCATAGTTCAAGAAGCAGGCTAGTGGGACACTTTCATCAGACACTATAAAAAACACTTACAATTCCCACTGTCGTTTCCCAGCAAGGTCCTCGATGTACATCTGCTGGATGTGTAGGAGGTGGAGTAATAGTACTTTGGTTTCCTGCAGATGAATTATGGTACATTAGGATGGTCCAATGTGTCATGTTCCTGATTACTCCTTCTTCAGCCAGCTACAGTGGAAGAGACATTTGCATAACAATAATTTGACCTATGTTTCCTAAAATGCCTGCTGAGGCCTAAATTTGCATCCATATAACAGTAACGTCAACATAAACGTTTAAGACTTTGGCATATGGGGGGGGGGTGTCTGCTTTTTACTTAACAGTTCTTAGAACACCTCAGTTTCATAGATTTGTGCTTCAGTGTTTTGCTCTCAGCAATGGGGCCAATTCTTGAGAATTCCTTGTCAACAACGATACTGCCTGTGTATAGTTGGGGCCCTTGCATCTTCATGGGTTTTTTTGTACTGTAACTTTTATGTAAAGCTGTAGGAGATTGCTTGTATAAATTTCAGGGTTATTTTGACAAGTGGCTGGTTACATATTGTGTGTTTGACCGCAACTCCTATGCTATTTCCCAAATTGCTTATTTTCTGTTGGCTGCAGAGCGAATGTGATTTCAGTTACTTGGTAATACTAAATATTCCCCACCCCATTTTTCAGGGTACATTCTTTGTGTTATGTATAAGTGCTTTGGTGTGCACTTTGAATGGGACATATGACCATAATAAACTATATCAGTCAATGAATTACAATCTTAGCTCCTTTTTAAAAAAAACAAGTGTTTTAAACACAGATAACTTGAATTCTTGTTATTCACAGTAAGCCACCTGGAAAGCATACATCATTTATTAAATTCTGAGGGTACTTCAAAATGGACAAGACACTTCAAATATATCAATAGATATCATCAATGAGAATGAAAATCTATTATCTTTGGAGATTTGTGATGTGGCCAGGTAATAATGGGAGTGATGCAGGGCAGCCTAAAACATTTTGCAATTGAGACAAGGACAAGATGCCTTTCCTCCTCACCCAGGAAAGGACATTGCAAGCAGTAGGATAGCTTATGGGGGAGGGCACACATAAGATGATGTCTGGCTGTACACCTGTTGTGCCCCACAGCATCTGCCACCTATAGCAGATGCCTCACTCTGCCTAATATAGGGCCAGGCCTGGTTTGTAGGGAAGGACTTTTTATGTGTATGTGAAAGAAAGAAAAAATAAAACAGAAGAGACTCTTCCTTTGTTTTTATGTCCTTTTGTTGAGTCCCAAAACAGAGCTTCTAAAACATGAATGATTTGTATTAATGAAAGAGGGGTATATAAAACTTTCTTATTCTTTCATGTTCTATGTTTCCCTATTTTATTTAACCTCTCTTTCATTTCTCTGTCAAATCGCCTAGGAAATGTTTTCATCCAATAGTGTCACAAGGGCTATTGTCAGCAGCCAATCAAAACACCCAGGAAAGGGGACCATGAATTTTGAATTTGTAAAAGGGCTTGGAATGAGGAGGTATGCTCTTCTTTATGGGTGGGATTTACATATGAGTGGTGCTGAGCTCCTTCGTGGTGCTCTTCATCTTAGATTGTGCTGTTTTCCTCCTGCTGCCTGTGAGACTCAAAGAAAAGAAGAGGTATCAAGTGGTGATGGTGGGGAGAAATATTCATAATTTCTAGTGGTTTTGGTTTGTAGAGGGACTTTCATTGTATTTTTTTAACTTAATTTGCTTGCTTCCTTTTCTTAGTTTGGGGGAGATGGTCTGTGTTTGTGGGGTTTTTTAAAATTAATTTTGTCATTTCTCCCCTTTGTGTGTTTATGTCAGATGAAGGGCTGTCCCTGTTTGATTGATTTAATTTTATTTTTTTAAAAAAATTATCTGTGTATTTATTCTGTTAAAGGTGTATATTCTGCTGGGGATTTTTGGAACTGTTTTGTGTTGCTGTTGTTGGTTGCTTCACTGTGTGTTAGGCGGCACCTGTCTTGCTAGCTGCTTGTTTGCTTTTGTTTTGTTTTGTTTTTGTGCTGCCCAGCCCCAGAGGGCTTCTGGTGTGCTGGGTGAGCAACACTGAACTCATACTGTTGTTTTCTATTTTCTAATTTTTGGTGCTTTCATGCATTATGAATTGGGTTATGGGTGAGTGAGTATTTGCTTGCTTATGTCTGATAGTGATTTTTCTTTCTCATGTATTGTTACCTGCTTTTGGAGAAGACTGATTCTTGCCTTGCCTCAGCTTTTTTGGAGTAGTTTTTAATGGTTCTGTAGGGTTGAATTTGGACTAACATCAGGAAACCTGACATGAAAGAACCCAATGAAAGTTTTCTTTTTGTATTAAAGGAAAGGACTGATGTGGGGAAAGAGCTAAAACAGAAGAATACAAAAGTGGTGGCTGCAAAAAAACAAAAGAAAAAGAAAAACCCAGAACAAAACAAATTCAACATTTTCCAGCGTGTATATCACTACAGGTTGGATGTTGGATGTCATTGTTAATGCCAGTGGCAGCTCATGCGCATTATGACATTGTGGTGAAATGGAATGCCCAGCACAAATATGTGGGCAGAGCCAGGGATGAGAACCTGCCACTACATCCTGCTGCTTCCCCCATCCCTCCCTATGCAGAATATGAGGCTGGGATTTCAACAGGATGAGAAGAGAGATGGGGCCCTAATCACGTTGGATTTTTTTGCAACCTCACATGCTGTAGGTGTGGCTGAGAGGGACCTTTCTATCCTGGAGTGGCTGTCAATCTGTCCAGCACTAGCCAGTCACTCCTTCCCTGCCTCTGTTCTCTCTCTCTCTCTCTCTCTCTCTCTCCCCCTCCCCCCCTCTCTCTCTTGGTCTGTTGGAAAAAAAATAGTGAGTTTCTTGAGGCCTGTTGCTGAAAGCAGTCAGTCATGTTTGTTAGTTTTGCTGTAGATCTGTTCAAGTTGTAAGTAAATAAACATTTTCTTTCTACTATTAGCGTTTCAGAGTGAGTCTGTAAGTGTCAGTTGACAAATAAAAAGGGGTGGACTAATTTGGGGAACTTGAAGTTATTCTCTTCTGTAAATACCTGCTTTTTTGCTGCATAGCTAGAGGAATTTAACCAAGAATTCAAAACTCTGCAACAGATCCTATGCCTCTAGTTAGGTTAAACCCTATGTAGTATAAATTACTGTTCCTATTCTGGATACAATTCATCACCCCTGAGCTTCTTTAAGCTTACGTTTTATTTTAGTTAATATTCTATAGTAGCAGGAGAGTCCCACAATATTTTGCATCTTTGTAAGACTTTAATGAGGCAACCAGTTAGGCTGTGTAATGAATTCGACTGAAAGTTAATCCCTACATAATTCTTCCTCTTACTGTCAGGTAGGTTTTGAAATAATTGGGACAAGTCTGTTAGAGACCTAGAAACCTCTCCTTCAACAGTTTAATGTGGGGTTCCGGTTTTGTTGCAGCGATACCGCTCCCGTTCAGGGCTCCGAGCAGTAGACATAGGGGAGCCTGGAGGGTTCTCCGAGGAGAGGTGCAATTTCTGGGTCCAGATCACGAGCACAGTGGCGACTCGCGAGGGACCCAGTAGCCTCTTTCTACCCCATGGTGGTGAAGGGGAGGGGCTAAATGAATCCCTTCTGAAGAGCTGTCGACTCCGGAAGATTGCAATCTAGCGAAGAATAAGCGAAACCCTCTCTGGTGAGACCTTTTTTGGCTTTGGCTTTTCTTTCTTTCTTTTTCTTTTTTCTTTTTTGTTCCTGGTCCGCTTGAGCTCCCCCTTCCTTTACTTATTTATATATATATATATATATATATATATATATATATATATATATATATATATATATATATATATATATATATTTATATATATATATATATATATATATATATATATATATATACACTTTTTTTTTTTGGTCCACTCCTCTCTGTTGAACTGTGGCTCTGAGTGTGGTGAGGTGTGGAGGAACTGGACCCTTTGGATTATAAAGTTGGAGCGAAATTGAAGAATTAATCAACAGCCAAGTGCAACTTAGGTTTTAAAAGTTTACCCGTCTTCCTTTTATTGTGCTTGATGAGACCTTTCCGAAACTTTTTGAAACTTTTTTTTTGAGAAAGAGTGATGTGCTTATCTAAACTTGGTGCTCCTCTTGCATAAAAAGCAGAAGCACCATCTTGGCAAAGCTCTTATCGCCCAGACATTCCTTGTTTTTGGTTATCGGTAAACAACCTTAAAATTTTGTAGTTTAATGTTTATATTCCCCCTGCAGCTCCTTCTCTCCAGGCTTTATGGGATGACCTTGAGACTTTAGTGTCGAAATATTCCAATACTATACCCTTGTCTTCCCTACTAATCTTAGGAGACTTAAATTCTAGATTAGGCCCAAATAACTCTGCCTTAGCCCTACACATGAATTGGAATTTAGAAGATTTGATCCCTCCTTGTTTTCTCACTTCAAGGATTTCCAAGGATTTTTCCTTTAATAGCTACACCCCATTTTTAATTGATCTGTGTATCACTCTGAACGTATCTATTCTTAATGGCTCCTCGGGCAGTGACATCCCCAGTGAATTTACCCATTTTTCAGTGAGAGGATCGAGCATTATCGATTATGTTCTTGCTTCCTCGGACCTCCTATCTCAGATAACTAATTTCTTTATAGATTCCCGTACTGAGAGTGATCACCTTCCTATTCTTCTATCTTTCTCCCTTCCTCTCCCTCAGGCTCATTCTTTACCTTCCCCTTATAGATCTCTCTATCCTTTTAAACGATCTTTAATATCAGCTCAAGTCTTCTCTTTCTGGATCCATCAACCAGAGACTAAGTCTCTTACTGATAATTTAAATTCAGCTTCTACACCCCTTATAGCCATTTCTGCGTACAATTCTATAATTGACTCATTAGTTCAATTTCTCAGTGTTTCTTGCCCCTCCCAAATATCTAGGGACAACCATAGCCCTGACTCTTGGTTTGACTCAGACTGTTGGACCCTAAAAAAACAAATTAGGGCTCTATTTCAACTAATTCAACAACAACCGTCTCCATCACTTTTAAAATCGTATTTTCATTTGTGTAGGGTAGCCCGTGCCCTGTTCGATGAGAAAAGACATCGGTTTGCCCAGCAAAAATGGTCCCAACTTCACCAAGCAATCCTATCACATAACCAAAAGTCATTCTGGTCCCTGGTGTCTCGGGCAAATTCTCCATCTCCTAAACTATCTAATTCTATTTCCTCTGTTACCTGGATTGATTATTTCACTAAAAATCCCCCCCCCCGACTTTATGCCCTTCACCAGTAAACATATCACAAGACCTCCCTGAGTGGCCCCCTGTTACCCCCGAAGAGATGTTTGAATTAATTATTTCACTTAAGCCAGGTAAAGCTCCCAGCCCCGATCTTATCTTTAATGAGATCTTGACCATAAACCCTCACTGGTGGGCAGAGCCTTTAGCTACTCTTTTTACTTTGATAAACCACTCTGGCTGTCTCCCAAACTCCTGGCTATCATCCATTCTCATACCTATTCATAAAAAAGATGATCCCTCTCAACCCTCAAATACCGCCCAATAAGTTTACTATCTAATATTGGAAAACTATACTCTAAATATCTTTTGAAAAAACTTTCCTCATGGGCTGCTGATAAGGATCTTCCTGGAAAGGAACAGATCGGCTTTCGTGCCGGAGCGTCCACTCTGGATCATATTTTCCTGTTGACTTTTTTAGCCGAAAAATACGCAAATCACAACAAAGCCAAACTTTTTGCTGCCTTTGTGGATCTCCGAGGGGCATTCGATTCCGTAAATAGAGATTTATTATGGAAAAAACTTTCCAAATGGGATATTAATTTACGCCTGTTATTTTTGCTTCGCCAATTACATTCTCATAATTCCTGTCAGGTTCGCTTATCTAATTCTAATACTCTTACTGATAAAATTCCCATTCTCAAAGGTGTCCGCCAAGGTTACATTTTGGCCCCTTTATTATTTAACTTATTTTTAGCCGATCTTCCCTCTTTTCTTTCTCCCTGAAACCAGTCGGCTCCGGCCCTTAACGGTGTCCCCTTATCTATACTCTTGTACGCTGATGACACTGTGTTGTTGTCACGTACCAGATCAGGCCTCCGACGTATTCTACTCAAATTTCAAGATTTTTGTATTCTCAATGACCTGTCCATTAACTCTAGTAAAACTCAAATTTTGGTTTTTTTCTCGCTCCTGGTCCCCCACCCCTTGGACAATTGGATCCTCCATTTATCATCAAGTACACTCTTATAAATACTTGGGCCTTCTCATTCATCACAAACTTAGTTGGACATCACATAAAAAAGCTGTTATCTCCTCAATCTCTCCTCAGTTAAAAGCTATTTCTAAGTTTCATTATTCTTCTGGAAACCAATATATACCAGCAGCCATTCAGATTTTTCATTCTAAGATTCTCTCCCACCTGCTTTACGGTGTGCCTATATGGATACACTCTGTAAACTTGGCCATTGATCAAGTTGCAGCAACGTTTATTCGTAGAATACTAGGAGTTCCTAATTTAATTCAGCTTTCTACTATTTCTTTAGAATTGGGCATTCACCTTCCCTCTACAACTGCTTGGTTACTAACATTTAAATTCTGGCTCCGTCTTTTTTTTAATTCGCACTCTGGATCCTTGCTTTATGATTTAATACATGACTCCTATTCTTTTTCCTTTTCTTGGTTCCGGCTTCTTGAAAATAAGCTTTTTTCTCTTAATATATCCCTGGAATCTTTGGCAGACATGAGTCTCCCTAGGGCTTATTCCATAATTAAGGATAAGCTCTGCCACGCTGAATTCAATTACTTATGCAATAACCTTAATCCTGTATGTTCTCCCCTTTCTGTTGGACTTATTCCATCTCAGGACCATTTCCCTAAATATTTCCATTCCTTAGTAAATCCACACTTAAGAAGAGCCTTTATGTTAGCCCGTTTCAATATTTTTCCTTCGGCCACTCATGCTGGTTGTTTTTTTAATACCCCTCGAGAAAAAAGACTCTGTCCCTTTTTTTTAGAGACTCCTGACACCTTGTTCCATATATTGTTTCAATGCCCTGCTCATTATTATCTCCGAATTTTTCCCCTCGAACCTTGGTTTTCATCTCTCTCCAATTTATCTGAGCCAATTCTTTCTATTTTTATGAGTGATGAATGTAATTCTCTGACCACTGCTGTTGCAGGTTATCTATCTGCAATTTTGAAATTGTCCCCCTCTTCTTGCTTCTAATTTGTGTAATTTTACTTCTCCCATTTTGCTTGTGCTGTTGTAGTTTGCGAATGCCATTAAAGGTTTCAGAATCAGAATCAACTTGGTGCTCCTCTTGCATAAAAAGCAGAAGCGCCATCTTGGCAAAGCTCTTATCGCCCAGACATTCCTTGTTTTTGGTTATCAGTAAACGTCCGAAGAATTTCTCAGAGAACATCAAGGTCATTCGTGAGATAAACATACAGTGTATATTTACCACCACTTGCCGTTCGGTAATGCAGAAAGAGTTTTCAACTTGTTCTAACAAAAGCTACTGGAGGGCAGTAGAGAATAACAGTGGGTGTAGAGAGAATTGCTTGATAAATCTGCGGAAGATATATGTTTGAGTAACTTTCTTCAGATACATTGAACATATATCGAACACATTGGATATATTGGACCTAATTTTTTTGGATTGGCGATCTGGGTTTTTTTTTTCCAGACCTAATTGGGATCTCTGGAACTGTATAAATAACAATTACCTTTCCTTCCTATTCTTTATTGATCTAGTGGATACAACGCGGATACAGCTTGGCCTGCTTTTTTTCTATTTCTTTTTATTCTGAGAGGACATTTCTTTTTCTTCTTTTTTTGATTAGCGGGTTTTTTGGTGGGTTATTTTTTTAATCCTTTATAGACTCAACTGAATCTTGGAATTATAAATATATTAAGATCCAGTTGAGATCTCTGGAACTGTATAAATAAACAAATTACCTACGGGATATTTCTCTAACAATTCAAAGACCCAGTCCGGGTTCTGGATTTGCAATATAGACAACTCCGGGCATGTCTGGGTTGGGCAATATTCCTTTTTTAGAGGCTATTGGTCTAGGCTATTACTTCTCCCCCCCCCTTCTAATTTCATTTGTTGAAACCAATAGTTAGAATCATTGGAATTAATATGTAGAAGATCAAATACATCAAAAAAATCCACACTTGATAATAAAAAAGGGAGATCCTCTGTAAGAAGAAGGAAACAGACTAGAGGAGAAATTAAAATCTCCTTAAAGAGACTTATTGATGAATTAAGAGTGTTTAAAATGTTTTGACTTCATCTTAGATTTTCTAGAGCTGTTAAGCTTGATTTGTTATTGAATTGTAAGTGATTTGTTATTGCTTTTGATATATAACACACTGTGAGCTATACTAGGTGAAGAGGGAAAGCTAGAAGAGGTTCAAGAAAATGAGTACCACAACAGCTAAAGGTCCCAAAAAGACGGGATCTGCCCCTTCCTCAGGAGCATCCTTAGCAGCATTATCTACAACTGCAAGCCCTGCCCAACAGAAAAATTTAGGAGATATTATTCAAAAAGAACAACAGAGCAAAGAAATGCAAGCTATCTTGGAAATGTTTTCTGATATAAAACTAAACCAACAATGTATAGAAGAAACGATTGGTACAAATCAGGCTAAATTAGAAAATAAAATGGAGGAGATTAATCAGCAGATTGTTATATTAGGTAACCAAATTGCGGAAACAAATCAGAAAGTTCAAGAAAATAAACAACAAACTGAGAAAGTAGATGAAAAATTAATAGAAAACCAAAAAGAATTGGCAAAATTGAAAGAGGAGAGGAAAAAAGCCCAAGAAGCTTCAAAGACCTATACAGATGCAACATTGATATTGGAAATGGACAGGGCCTCATACACTCTTAGATTTCGTAATGTTCCTGAAGATAAGGACATTGAACTTTTAGATCAAATGGAAGAAGCTTTGGCGGATCTCCTAGACATGGAGAAATCCCAGATGAGTCAAGAAATTGACGAAGTATATAGAATTAACTCAAGCTATGCAAGTAAGAATAAGACCCCAAGGGATGTACATATAGTTTTCTTGAGGAGGAAAATTAAAGAAGATATTTTGAGGAAGCTAAGAGACAACACATTAAAGATTCAAGATAAGGAGATTGTAGTTTTGAAACAGATCCCATGGAAAATTCGAGATATTAGAAAACAATATTCCTTTCTGGTGAATAAATTAAATGAGAAGAACATAAATTTTAGATGGCTGGTACCAGAAGGAATTTGGGTGAACTGGCAGTCAAGAAGATTTAGGCTAGATAGCTTTGACAAAGCTAGAGATTTTTATGAGAAATATATAGCCACAGGGAAAGAACAAAGTTGTTCAACAGAGATGGAAGAAGAGAGGCGGATGAGAGCATTTGTAGCCATGAAAGCGGAGGAACACAAGGACTGCTCAACAACCTACCAGATAGTATGAGAGATACAAAGTGATTTGGATTCCGAAGCTAGTGAAAAGAGGAAAACTAGAGCAGTCAATCCAACATATAAGTAAACATGGAGACAACAACAGGAATATTTTCAATTAATATAAATGGATTGAATTCCCCAAATAAAAGACGAAAAACTTTCTTAGAGCTTCAAAAAGAAAAGGCGGATGTAATTGTCCGTCAGGAAACCCACGTCAAAGAAAAAAATTGTAAACTATTAGAATGCCCTAAATTAGGTAATCTCTTCTACTCATGTGATCAAAAACAAAAGAAAAGGGGAGTTGCTGTTTATGTGAAAACTTCCAAAGAATCAAAATTTATCTACGCAGATCAAGAGGGAAGAATCCTAGTGGTGGAAACAGAAGTCAACAATAGAAAAACATTGTTAGTTGCTATATATGCTCCAAATGAAGCACAAGAAACGTTGTATAAAAGACTTTATAATCTTTTGATGGAGAAAAACTATCAAAATATTTGCCCAATTGGAGATTTTAATGCTATAGTTGATCAAACAAAGGATTATAAAAAGAACCACAAAGGGAAAAGCAAAAGAAGGATATTACCTAAAATATTTTTCCAAATGGCAGAAAAGTTGGGCTTGGAAGATACCTGATGTGGACATAATGGAGAAAAACTACAATATACATTTTACTCAAACCGACATAGATCTTGGTCTAGAATCAACATGATATGGACAACAATGGATTTGAGGTCAGGAATTGACGAATTGAATATACAAACAAGCACATGGGCGGATCACAATCCACTTAAAATCGTTTGGAAAGAAAGGAGAAAACAAAAGGGAAGATGGACCCTTAACACGGCAATTTTGAAAGAACAAGAATTCAAAGATAAAGCTAAAAAAGAAATGCAACATTACTTTAAAGAAAACAAAATACAGCATTCTTCATTACAGGTGATATGGGATGCAGCTAAGGCGGTATTCCGTGGCTTTGCGATTTCATATATAATTAAAAGAAATAAAAAGAGAAAACAAGGATACGACAACATGAAAGAAGAACATAAAAGATTGGAATTAGAACTTCAAAATAATCCTAACAAAGTGGTGAAAAAGGAAATGGAATTGCTGAAACATAAGTTGAACCTTATGGATACAGAAGAAATGGCACAACAGATAAAAGCTACAAAACAATTTTTTTTTGAAAATGCAAATAAGCCAGGAAGATGGCTAGCATATAAACTGAAGAAACAGAGAGAAAAGAGAGAAATAAATAGATTAAAAGATATAAAGGGTACTTTACAAACTCAAAAAAGTCAAATACATAGTATTATAGTGGACTTTTACACCAACCTCTATAAAGCACAAGCAACAAACACGAAGAAGATAAAGGACTATTTGGAAAAAGCAAATCTTCCCAAACTACCTGAAGAAGCTAAAAAGATAATAAATGCAGAAATAACATTGCTGGAAATTATGGAAAGTATAAATAAACCAAAATAAAATGAGAAAACCCCAGGCCCAGATGGACTCCCCGCCAAATATTATAAAAGATTTTGAGAGGAATTAGCGGGACCTCTGAAAAATGTTTGCAATCAAACACTTCAAGAAGCAAAGATTCCAAAATCTTGGTCAGAGGCAAATATTACACTAATACCTAAGGAAGAAGCTGATTTGACTCAAATAGGGAACTATAGACCGATTTCTCTTCTTAATGTGGATTATAAAATATTTGCATCCATTATGGCGGAAAGACTTAAAAAATATCTTATGCAATTTATACATGTAGACCAAAATGGCTTTCTCCCAAAAAGGCAATTGAAGAATAATATAAGAACTATAGTAGACATTTTAGAATATTATGAAGCACACCTGGAAAAACAAATGGCTCTCCTATTTTTGGACGCGCAAAAAGCTTTTGATAACTTAAATTGGGAATATATGAAGAAACAACTTGAGATGATGGACTTTGGAGAAAACTTCTTGAATATGATAGGGGCAATTTATACAAATCAATCAGCAAAAATAATCGTTAATGGAGAAGTAGCAGGAAATATTGAGATTGCTAAAGGAACAAGGCAAGCATGTCCACTTTCCCCATTGCTGTTCATCTTTTCATTGGAAATATTAAACAGAGAAATTAGACAGAATCAAGGAATACAAGGAACAAGGATTAAAGATGAAGTTTATAAACTTCAAGCTTTCACAGATGACCTGGTTTTTATTTTAGAAGACCCATTAAAATCAGCCCCAATTTTACTTCAGCAAATTGAAGAATTTGGCGAGGTAGCTGGATTGAAAATCAATAGAGAGAAGACAAAATTCTTAACTAAAAATTTAACCCAAAAACAAAAAAGCCAGCTCATCTTAAATACAAACATTCAAACAGCAAAGAAAGTAAAGTATTTGGGAATTTGCTTGACAGCTAGATGTTCTTCATTGAAAGAAGATAACTACAGTGGAATCTCTACTTACGAACTTAATCCGTCCCAGAAGATGTTCGTAAATTGAAATGTTCGTAAGTAGAAGCACCATTTCCCATAGGAATGCATTGAAAACCGATTAATCCGTTCCGGCCAAAGAAAAAAATACCCCCCGAAATAAAAAGAACACAGCAAGCGTGGTCGGAAGGCACTGAGGCTTTAAGAAGGGGGAAAACCTCCAACAACAAACAGTAAACTGACCTCCCTTGCTGAGGCTTTAAGAAGGGGGAAAACCTCCAACAACAAACAGTAAACTGACCTCCCTTGCTGAGGCTTTAAGGGGAAAAAAAAGCCACCAATAACACAGCACAGAAACATACCAGCCCCAGCCAAAACCCACCCAGAACAGTTTTTTAAAAGGAGAAAACAGCAGCTTACCTCCCTGCAGACACACACACAGGCTCACTCCGAAGCAGGAGGCTCTCCCAAGCCTCTAACTGCGACATACCCTATAACTGCCAAAAGAGCTACAGCACAAAGAAGCAGCCTCGGCGCCACCTACAGTTAGAAATTTGAATTGCCTGCCTTTTTTCCCTGCCTTTTTCTGTTCGTAAGTTGAAGCTCCGTTCGCAAGTAGAAGCCAAATTTTGTGGACGGAGCTGTTCGTAAGTTGAAATGTTCGTAGGTAGGGACGTTCGTAAGTAGAGGTTCCACTGTATGTGAAATTGCTTTCGCAGATTAAGCAAGACTTGGAAAGGTGGGAGAAGCTACTACTCTCTTTTCTAGGAAAAATCGCAACGGTTAAAATGAATATCCTCCCCAAACTACTCTTTCTCTTCCAGAATTTACAAATTAAGCTAGAGCAAAAGTTTTTTGAAGAATTAAACAGTCTAGTTTCAAAGTTCATATGGCAGAAGAAGAAACCGAGAATTAAACGCAAATCACTACAAGACGCTAAAGAAAGGGGAGGATTTGGCTTGCCAAATTGGAACTTATATTATCAGGCAAGCGCATTAACGTGGATTAGGGAATGGATAAAGCTAAAAAATAAGAGAGTACTATACTTAGAGGGACACGATCTGCAAGTAGGATGGCATGCGTTTTTATGGTACGGAAGGACTAAAACTCATAAATATTTTGAAAGAAATATAATAAGAAACTCTCTTTTAAGGATTTGGGAAAAAGTTAAATCTAAAATATATGTGAAAATACCTAGATGGGTCTCACCAATGGAAGCGTTCACATACCCAAATTTGCTAAACTTCGAAAAAATAACTACTTATAATGAGCTTTTGAATTCTGAGGGACTTCTGAAGACAAAAATTCAATTAGAGAACCAAGGTCTAATCTTTTCATGGTGGCCTCAAATGCAAATACAATCAATTTATAATCAAGATAAAAAGGCACAAGGCATAAAAAGGCATAAAGAATATACAACATTTGACAAAATATTACTTACTGTAGAAGAAAAACAAATTTAAAAATTGTATAAATTTTTACTGCTATGGGATACACAAGATGAAGAAGTTAAAGATACAATGTTAAAATGGTCTAAAAACTTTGGCTATAATATGGAATTAGAAAAATGGCAACAACTTTGGACAAAAAAAATATAAGTTAACATTAGCAACTTCCTACAAAGAAAATTTATATAAAATGTTTTATAGATGGCATTTGTCACCAGCTAGACTTGCAAAAATGTTCCCAAATATGTCAAACAAGTGTTGGAAATGTAAAAATCATGAAGGAAGTTATTATCATGTATGGTGGACTTGTGATAGAGCAAAAAATTATTGGGCTAAAATCCACATGTGGATTAAGCAAATGTCAAAACAGGAAATAGAATTTAAACTGGAAATATTTTTGTTAAGACTACTACCAAATACTGTAGATATACAAAGCTATTATTTAATACTACATGTTTTGACAGCAGCTAGGTTAATATGGGCACAGGTCTGGAAAGATGAAAATCCACCAAATGATGATATGATCATTAAAAAAATATTAGAAAGTGCAGAAATGGATAGATTAACTAAGAGGCTAAAGGGACAAGAAGAATCATCTTTTTCTTTAAGCTGGAATTTATTTTATAATTGGTGGAAAGTAAAAGTCCCACAGTAAAGGAACAGAAAATGAATAAAAAGTGAGATGTCATGGATAGGATCTCATCAGAAGAATTATTCCAATATACAAGATTGCTTTTAGATTGAGCCTTAGACTTTTTCTTTTTTCTTTTGCATTTAGATTATCTTTGTTTATTGTTCGACGGTTAGAGATTCTTACACTTTATGCTTACTGTTTAAATGCACATTGTGTTATATACCTATGTTTTTTAAATGCTTTGTTGGAAAATAATTAAAAAACAAAACAAAACAAAAACAGTTTAATGTGAAGCCCAGTACGGCACTGCAGACTTTTATTTGAATCTGTGGGGCAAGCTCGTCAAGGAGTGGGGAGTGGGGAGTCTTGAAAAGGCCTTGGTTTCATTTCATAATGTCTTTTGGGAACCTGCAGGGCTTCAGATATTGGACTTCAGTTCCTGGCCTGCCAATAGTGAATGATAATGGGAGTTATAGTTTGCCACTGGAAGCCAGTGTGATATAGTAGATGGAGCTAGGACTCGGCTAGGGGAAACTCACTGGGGAGTGACAATTGTTAAACCACATGTAAAAATCTCTCATATCTCAAAAACCTTATCAGGTTTACCACAAGTCAAAAGTAACTTGAAAGCATACAACAAATTAGTGCATCAATATCTGGAGTGCCAGATTCCCCACTCCTGCTTTACTTGCTTTCTGAACATCTCACTGTTGGGCTGTATATAGGTCTCCTGCTTCTTTTCTTGTTTCCCTGTTTGTTTGGTGTCCATCCCAGCTTTGCTACCCAGTTCCAGATATTACAGACTCCTCTGCAGCTGGACATCGACATTAGCCTGTTCGTTTTGCAACGGCAGATTAAGCAAAGTCTCTTTATTTTTCAGTGAATTGATTTCAATGTCTCCGCCAGTGAAATTTTGCTGAACATTCTGCTTCAAACCAGATAGCTTGTTAAGGGTTTCTTCTAAAGCAGGAATAGGGAATCTCTGGCCCTCCAGATTCAACTTCCAAAAGCCGCAGACCCCTGGCAAGCTTGGCCAATGATAAAAGCATTGCCAGCATTTGTTTGAACTCCTGGCTTCTTCCACAGAGACAGGAACATCAAAATCAGCTGCCTTCATGTGAGGCAAGAATTTATTTATCTGAGCTGTTGTCTTTAAAGATCCATTGCTATTCATGATTGCCAATAATACATACACTGTAGGCTAGAAAGTGGCCTGTACACTCTTTTCAGCTTGGAACCCCCAGGTGACACCTCCCCACCCCCTGGCTCACTGGCCATAGAATCTCCAGTGGGCCTTGTTTTGGTGATTGTGGTCAGGATCAGGTATCCCAGGCAGTAGAGTGACTGCTGGATCCTGGCTTTTGAAAATAAAGTTGGGAGTAGGCTTTGCTAGCCATAGAGTCATGGTCCAAGCATTCTCTTTTGGTATCTTGAGTTGCTTTGGTGTGGGTTGCCTTACCAGTGGCCCATGGTGCTTAACCCTAGAGGGATTTTCTAACTGGGGTTAGGGCACCTAGGGACTGTACTCATTCCATGGTAGGGGCTTTTATGTCAAGGTGTTGCAGAATTTCCAGGACCCAGGCTCTCAAATCCATACCTTCCTCTTAGTTGGATTTGGTGGACTGCAACTCCCAGAACTCCCATTATGACAGACCAGTTGCATACATCTAAATCTGGATTCAACTCATTATATTTAGCATGGTATATAGATTCATTGTGAGAGCAAGTTCTAAAGTGATGGCCTAAAATGTGTGTCTCTGATTCTATAACAGCAATGCATAAGCACCCCAACAAACTGTCTCAATGTGGATTTTGACTACAGACCGCTTAAACTTATTTGAATTTAAAAACAAAACTGCATGCTACATTAAATAAATGGCATGCAATGGGAAAGTCTTGCTTTTTTTATTCAAAAAACTTTTAAGTAATCATAGGAGTGGGATCAAGCATAGAGTGTACATGTTGTTAGCAATCGTTAATTACAATGAATCTTTTTTTAGTTTTAAGTAAATATAGGGCCATCATACATGAGTAGATGAGGTTTAAACTTTCTCTAGCATTTATTTTTCTAACTCCTCACATCACGGAGGTCTAAAAAAGAAACAAAACCTGCTGTTTAGAAAACAAATAAAGCATATACTGTATTGTTCTTTCTTTCTTTCTTTCTTTCTTTCTTTCTTTCTTTATTACATGAACAGATAAACACACACCACATATACATAATAGTAAAAAATATGTGTTTACCCCCTTCATGGATTGCTGCCTTGTCGTGGCGAAGGGGCTTGAGTAATTCGGAGAAGCTATGGGCTATGCCGTGCAGGGACACCCAAGACGGACAGGTCATAGTGGAGAGTTCTGACTAAACGTGATCCACCTGGAGCAGGAACTGGCAAGCCACTCCAGTATCTTTGCCAAGAAAACCCCATGAACAGAAACAAAAGGCTAAAAGATATGACGCTGGAAGATGAGCCCCTCAGGTTGGAAGGCGTCCAACATGCTACTGAGGAAGAGCGGAGGACAAGGACAAGTAGCTCCAGAGCTAATGAAGCGGTTGGGCCAAAGCCAAAAGGACGCTCAGCTATGGACGTGCCTGGAAGTGAAAGGAAAGTCCGATGCTGCAAAGAAAAATACTGCATAGGAACCTGGAATGTAAGATCTATGAACCTTGGTAAGCTGGATGTGGTCAAACAGGAGATGGCAAGAATAAACATTGACATCCTGGGTGTCAGTGAACTAAAATGGATGGAAATGGGCGAATTCAATTCAGACGATTATCATATGTAATATTGTGGGCAAGAATCCCATAGAAGAAATGGAGTAGCCCTCATAGTGAACAAAAGAGTGGGAAAAGCTGTACTGGGATACAATCTCAAAATGATAGAATGATTTCAATACGAATCCAAGGCAGACCTTTCAACATCACAGTAATCCAAGTTTATGCACCAACCACTGATGCTGAAGAGGCCGAAATTGACCAATTCTATGAAGACTTACAACACCTTCTAGAACTGACACCAAAGAAAGATGTTCTTCTTGTTATAGGAGATTGGAATGCTAAAGTAGGGAGTCAAGAGATAAAAGGAACAACAGGTAAGTTTGGCCTTGGAGTTCAAAACGAAGCAGGGCAAAGGCTAATAGAGTTTTGTCAAGAGAACAAGCTGGTCATCACAAACACTCTTTTCCAACAACACAAGAGGCGACTCTACACATGGACATCACCAGATGGGCAATACCAAAATCAGATTGATTATATTCTCTGCAGCCAAAGATGGAGAAGCTCTATACAGTCAGCAAAAACAAGACCTGGAGCTGATTGTGGCTCTGATCATCAGCTTCTTATAGCAAAATTCAAGCTTAAACTGAAGAAAGTAGGAAAAACCACTGGGCTAGTCAGGTATAATCTAAACCAAATCCCTTATGAATACACAGTGGAAGTGAAGAACAGATTTAAGGAATTCGATTTGGTGGACAGAGTGCCTGAAGAACTATGGATGGAGGCTCGTAACATTGTACAGGAGAGCAACAAAAACCATCCCAAAGAAAAGGAAATGCAAGAAAGCAAAGTGGCTGTCCAACGAGGTCTTACAAATAGCAGAGAAGAGAAGGGAAACAAAATGCAAGGGAGATAGGGAAAGTTACGGAAAATTGAATGCGGACTTCCAAAGAATAGCAAGGAGAGACAAGAGGGCCTTCTTAAATGAACAGTGCAAAGAAATAGAGGAAAATAATAGAAAGGGAAAAACCAGAGATCTGTTCAAGAAAATTGGAGATATTAAAGGAACATTTAGTGCAAAGATGGACATGATAAAGGACAAAAATGGTAGGGACCTCACAGAAGCAGAAGACATCAAGAAGAGGTGGCAAGAATACACAGAGGAATTATACCAGAAAGATTTGGATGTCCCGGACAACCCAAATAGTGTGGTTGGTGACCTTGAGCCAGACATCCTGGAGAGTGAAGTCAAGTGGGCCTTAGAAAGCATGGCTAACAACAAGGCCAGTGGAGGTGATGGCATTCCAGTGGAACTATTTAAAATCTTAAAAGATGACGCTGTTAAGGTGCTACACTCCATATGCCAGCAAGTTTGGAAAACTCAGCAGTGGCCAGACGATTGGAAAAGATCAGTCTACATCCCAATCCCAAAGAAGGGCAGTGCCAAAGAATGCTCCAACTACCGTACAATTGCACTCATTTCACACGCTAGCAAGGTCATGCTCAAAATCCTACAAGGTAGGCTTCAGCAGTATGTGGACCGAGAACTCCCAGACATATAAGCTGGATTTCGAAGGGGCAGAGGAACCAGAGACCAAATTGCTAACATGCGCTGGATTATGGAGAAAGCCAGAGAGTTCCAGAAAAACATCTACTTCTGCTTCATTGACTACACAAAAGCCTTTGACTGTGTCGACCACAACAAACTATTTTCAAATTCTTAAAGAAATGGGAGTGCCAATCTGTCTTTTGGAAGAGTTTCTTTTCCCGCACGCAACTGGCTCGTGTAGTCGCCATGATTGGTGAGTTAGCTGCCCGGAGAGGGGGAGGTCTGAAGATTTATTACCTGACTGCATGAACAGAGATTAATGATCTGCTGCTAAGCGACAGCAAGTAAAAGATCAGATGTGTTCTTTTGGAAGCTGATGAGGAGAAAGATCTCAAGCGGCATAACTTTGGTAATGCCTGTAACATTGGAGTCTTTCTTACTGCGTCACAGCTGAGAGAACTGGGAAAAACGAAACCAACTGTCTTTTCTCTCTTAACCCTTCCTCCCCGAGAACTGGCTTTTTCATAAATTCAGGACTTAAGAACTTTAAATAACTCTCCACAACTTAACCTATGTAACTCTATATCGAGCTACAAAGGTGGATTATAAATCAAATAACATCCTTAACATGGCTGGAGCTACGATTAGAGTGTCCTTCGCAGGTCTTTAAGTGTGGACTGGCTAATAAATCAAGAGGGAAATCTGAGTAATTAGCCTGCTGACTGTTATGGCCATGGATAGAGGGGGAGACTCATTATTGGAACCCACAATGGAGATTTATCTCAAGAGATCTCTTCAGGAATTCCAACTCGATATCATCAATCAAATTAAGGCTCAATTTTTAGAAGCTAAGGCTGAATTTAAGGCGACACTTCTTGGATTGCATGTTAAGATGGAGAGCGTCTTAAAGCAGGATGAAATGTCTGCGTCAGAGAGTGAGAGAGAGACTGTCTTAAAGCTATATGAAATGTCTGAACAAACCATTGAACCTACTCAACAACTGCTATTGCCAGAGAGAGAGACTGTTTTTCTCAAAAAGTTTGATGAATTGCTCAAAAAGGACAAAAGGGGAGGTTGGAAAGAGGGGGGAAAGCATATTGAGATTGTATCGATGGGAATGGATGTAAAGGGGGAGAAATGGGCGAATTTGAGGGCAGAAATTTATGATCAGAGATCGGACAGATCTATGTTGCTCCAAAATCAAGACATTGACTATATTGGGATGAAATTAGTAAATCGGACAGAAAATGCCTTAAAGAGATTTTATAGATGGCATTTTAAAACTGGCAAGGCATTTTAAAACTGGCAAAAAAGAGGCGAGAGGCCAAGCTTGGATTGATAATACTGGAGCTGATAAGCAAAAATGAAAGGGGGAAAGTTACTTGCTGAATAAATAATAGAAACCATTGGTGTGAGAGAGATATATTTACATATAAAGTAACATGAGAAATACACTATGAATTGTAACATGATTAAGTAAATAAGGTTAGATATATATATCTTTTTGTCTTCTGAAATGTTGATGTCTGATGATTGTTAAGCATGGATATTCTAATATGTAGTTGGATAGATAAGAATCCAAGAGAAAGAATCTAGTAAAATTAATCACTATAGATTTAGGATGCTATATATTGAATTAAACATCTGAAATGTTGATATGAAATATATGTATGCATAGACACATATTATGGTGAACACAATATTAATTGTAAGGCACTCACATAGAGATACTGTATCAAGTATATATGAATTATAACATGATTATGTAGTTAAGGATAGATAGATATATCTTTTTGTTTTTTGAAATGTTGATTACTCATGATTGTAAAGCATTGATATTCTGAGATATAATTGGATAGATAAGAATGCAAGAGAAAGAATCTATAAAAAATCAATCACCAGAATTATCATAACTTTAGGATGCTTTATATTGAACTAAATATTTGAGAGCAATAAGGTTGATGCAGTCAGATTCATATAATGGATAATATTGTAAGGAAAATGCCTCCCCACCTATGTGTTTTTGTTTGTTTTGTATGTTTTGTTGATCTTGTAGGTCTATATGTGTTAGAAAAATAAAAATTATTAAAAAAAAAAAAAGAAATGGGAGTGCCTGACCACCTTATCTATCTCCTGAGAAATCTATATGTGGGAGAGGAAGCAACAGTTAGAACTGGATATGGAACAACTGATTGGTTCAAAATTGGGAAAGGAGTACGACAAGGCTGTATATTATCTCCCTGCTTATTTAACTTATATGCAGAATACATCATGCGAAAGGCAGGACTGGATGAATCCCAAGCCGGAATTAAGATTGCCGGGAGAAATATCAACAACCTCAGATATGCAGATGATACCACTCTGATGGCAGAAAGTGAGGAGGAATTAAAGAACCTCTTAATGAGGGTGAAAGAGGAGAGTGCAAAAAATGGTCTGAAGCTCAACTTCAAAAAAACTAAGATCATGGCCACTGGTCCCACTGGTATATTGTATATTTCACATAGTTATTCAGATATACTAGCAAATCGTGGGGATGTGTTGTGCACCCGTTGTGCTTGTTACTGATCATTTCTGTATGCTTGCACTTATTCTTGATTTATCACTTGCAGGTCACTTAACCACAGAAACCTTTGCTATATTTATCTAATGTGAGATCTTGGGTGCAGTTGGTGAGCATGTGAAGTAGGGTGGGGTGGGGATTGGTTTAATGGCTTGAGATGTCATAGAGGAACTGATGACTTTCTAAAACAGAAAAGACTATGCTACTTTGATATCACAGTTGCTAAGGCGAAGAGGCAAGAGTGTGTGTGAGAGCTGTTTCCCAAGTGAAAAGGATGCAGCTTCTACAATGACAGTATTGTACCTCCCTGCCCTTGTATTGTTCTTATGGCATCTCTCCCAGCAAAGCTGGCAAAACAGTTCAAGAGGAATAAGCTAACAGACTGACTTGCAGAAAGGTATAAGAAATTAATTTGGAGTGGGTGGGTAGCTATCAGCTATGTACATTCAAATGCAGATTCTCTCTTAAGTTCCCACCTTTTCTTTGACATCATCCATTAAGGCCAACAAGAAAGTATACAGGTTCCCAAGGAAGAGTGCAAAGATCCTCCCCAGTTGCCATTTCAGCCCAATGCGAGGATGGTAATCTTCTAAAGCTGCAATGGTTTCAAACAGTGGTGGGCAAAACATTCCAAGCAAGGACATCACAATTTCAACCTGCACAAAGATAGAGAAGATTTGTCACCAGTGAACTGTTGGCTCAAGACTGTGAAAATGTTTCAGACATTTGCTTCTCGCTGCTGATGCTGTGGCTTCATCAATTTGCTGAGTAGTGGAGAGTGGGTGGGAAAAATACTTTAGATTTGCCAGAGCACACGGGATACAATTCCCAATCAAGTCTGTGGAGATGCTGCTTGTGGTTGCCTGGCAACACTCAACCCCAAGGTGCTTATTTTTTCCAGGTCAGAACAGGAAAAAGAAGAGGATGGATGATTATCAACAGAACAGAGTTGAGGAAATGAAGAAAGAACAACACTGGGGAAAAGCTCCACCTGGTTTTTGTTCCAGGTACCTCAAATCTTGGGGCTGGCTTTCTGTAATTTGACCTCACTCTTATAAGACAATGTTCAGCATAAAAGTGCATAAGCTGTAAGTGAACAGTGTGAGATGTTATTCTTTAAATGGGCATCATTCAGGTACTCTTTGGTGTTACATGTGAACAGAGCCCGTAACTTTAGCATGGTGGATCAATCCTGAGGACCCTGGAGTGGGCGGGGAGATGGTTGAGGGAAGGATGTGGGAGAAGGAATATTGGTGGTGAGAGGATGTTACTGGGTTCAGTTACTGGCTGCCCTGCCCTTGCAGCCCACTTGATCCTTTGCATGGAAAAAGCAAATGTAGAAACGATGGACGAAGTGCTTTCTGTTTGTCACCTTGCTGCAGATTATTCATGAATTGCTCATCTGACCTAATTAGGCGACTAGTTGCCAGAACCTCCACTGTTTTTGCATGTAAGCCATTGTCCATGCTGCCGGGAGTGATGGCAGTTGTAGTTAAACAGAGTGAGAGGGTAGTAAGTTGGTTCTATTTGATGAGAAGATGGAACCTTATGGGGCAGCTTAGCAACCTGCCCTTCTTCATGGTGATGTTCTTGGCTTTAGGTTTTAGAAGGAAAGAAAAACATGTGGTTCTATAACTTTTCAACCATCATTTTCTTTACCCTCCATAATGACTTGGCATTCTGATAGGTGATCTCTATAAAAACTTAATTTGCTCTATGAACAAACCAAAGCACATTTCTGAGAGCTTTCAGTCAGCTGTCAGTTGGTCCATGTCTCACAGCAACCAGGTTCTCCACAAGGGACACATTTTCATCTTCGTCTGCTTGTATCCTCACAGACAATTTTAGAAAGGCGTTGGAAAAATTCACTGTGGACCGGCATTATCAACAACTAGGAGCTATGACAGCTAAACAAAAACTCCAGGCTCAGAAGCATTTTACCTCTAAATATGAGAGGTTAGGCACAGACATTAAGGACAAGCAATTGCGAAGTGTAGGAATACATTGATTTCCATTTAATCCAGTCAGGCAACTGAACAAATGTTTTCAAATGCCAATGCTATAAAAGAGAAGAAATCTTACCTCATTTCTTTCATACCAGCCAATGTTTTGCATTTTTGAAAACATCTGGGACCGCTTAACAACAAAATAAATGAGGTAGCCGCTGCCACATAAGCAACAGGTGATCAGTACGTTGGCCAGAACCCTCAGAAACCTCCTCAGATGAATGTTCTCTTCTTTGTTGCTTTCTTGCTCATCCACAATTGATTCCTTCAGATGTTTAAGAAACAAAAGGAACACATTATTCACAGCATAATTTACAGCATTTCTAAAAAAGGGGATGCTCTGTTTTGTAGATTTCTTAACTGACTAAAATTGTACATATTCTGTACAGCTTTGCTAGGCTTTGTCATTGTGACCTTATAACCTTTATTAACTTGAACCTGTTCTTCCTTTATCTCACATTTACAATGTTGATTTAAACGTAACAATCTATGGGTTGGTAAATGCAATTTACTTTACATCAGTAGTTTGACTATGAGTAATACAACCTTCAAGGCAGAGATAGGCAGCTCTGGCCCCTCCAGATGTTTTTGGCCTACAAGTCCATCAGCCCGAGACAGCATACGTTAGGGTGAAGGATCAGAGCTACTGCTGTCCAAGATCATCTGGAGGGCCACAGTTGCCCTTTTCTCCATGAATTAAAGTTAAGCAATATTGGTACCAGTCTGAAAACAGCAGGAAACATGAAGATATGGCTTGCTGGAGCTGGTAGAATCCCTTTAGGTTTTATATGGGAGGGATGATGAATCTTGCTGCAGTTGTAGTGGTCTTAAGATCCCAAATTTGATAGTCTTCAATACAAAGCGTCTGACAATGTATGAAAACCTGAACTATTGTGGTATGGTCTCCCATTTTGGTTCTTTGCACACACTTTTTCATATGTGCAACCACAGTGCAGAATGCAGACCCCTTCCATTCTGGGGACATCTATTTTCTGGCTTACAATAATATTGAGTCATTGTAGTATGAATTACAGGAATAACAGAACATGCAAACATTGCTCTTAACAAAATATTCTACCACCAGGTCTGCAAGTAGCCCTTTAGTTTGGGTAATTATCAAATAGCAATGTATGAATGGCTATTATCTTATACTTTACTAATAAAGAGATCGTGTTACACATTGTAATATAGTAATTAATGTGCTATTAAGTGAATTGCAACTTCTGATGACTTTCTTTCCCAGGGTTTTCAAGGCAGAGAGTTCTCAGAAGTAGTTGATCATTCCCTCCTTCTGCAGGTGCTTTGGGACTGTGCCAGCTCCATGGCACAGAGAATAGGAGGTCAGGTATAAGGATTAATTCTTGGTTTCTAAAACCTTAACATTGGTACCATCTGTATGAGTGAATGAAAATCATAAACTAGATTAAGACATACAGGGGAAACTTGAGATTCTTTTAATGAGTCATTTGGGCCTTCAACCTTCATTTTGCTGAGCAACACTTGTGTCAAGTTTTCCCTTTAAGCAGGAAGCTTAGAAAATGGAAAATAAAAAGAAGAGGGATTCTTTTGACAACACCATAATGGCTGCAATGTAGAATGCCCCAAGGATCTAAAATATGTGTATGTGTCCTCTTGAAATGCAGCTGAAGGTGCAATGCTGCTGTGTCTTGCTGCAGAGATGGAAGGTGGGGCAGTGGAAGTTACCTTGAAGCTGGTTGTGATGGATGCAAACTTGTTGTCTGCTGTCTCTGGGTTGCCTATGAGATAATCCCAACTAGTGAACATTTTCCAGCTAAAAATGAAATTCTCATCATCTCCATCACCTGTGTCCTCATGGGCGTTCCGTGCCATCCTGCAAATTGACAATTTCATGTATGATTGCTTGCAAACTATAATTCAAGCACTAGGTGTCTCTATCCTGTGCATTCAAAAGTCGTTATAAAAAGAAGATCCAAAGTTCCTTCTAGTTTTCTTTTTTTATTTTGGGAACAAATGTGTATACTTCTTTATTTATCTGTATAAACACATTTGGAAATGTTGATTGACAATCTAGAATTGTATACAAGTGTGTAGAATCAAAGTAGATTTCAGGCTGAATGTGTGAGTTTACACCTTTGTAACCGGCAGTGGGTTACGCTTGTAGTAATGGCTGTTATGATGTTGTTCTTCCTCACTTTTCAAAAAGAAAATACTATAATACAAAAATACCAGTGCAATATAGCTAAGATGGGATGCCTATGTTGTGTCCCCAGTATTTGTGGGGAGAGCAATGTCAGATGCTGTGGGTGAATCCTATACTCCGGGGTTACATGCCTGTCCCCTTAGCTCCACTTGATGGTTTGGGGGGCATGGAAACATATCCTGCAATATATTTGGTAACCACTGTACCACCTAGACTCTCCATTGGCTTTGTCTGGTACTGTTTATACCTCTGATGTTGAGGCTTGCCTTTTTAGACAGTACTTTAAAAATGCCAAGGATTCAGCTAATCCTTTTTCAAGTTATCATCCTAGGTTAATTACCGGTTGGCTCAAAATGCCATTGTGATATTTGCACTGGCACTACATGGAATAAATACTGTGTGGTCATACCTCAAGTTTCAGACTATGGAGATGGTCTCTGATTGCTTTGTTTGATCTGATGACTGAAATACAAGATGTGAGCAGTGCCTAATTAATAGTATATGCTTGTCCCTTGAAAACGGAGATCTGGTTACTGATGCTGAGGTTTCATTGCAATGTCAGTGTGTTTGCCCATCTCCTTATGTCCAATTTGGAAGAGCTATTATGAGCACTGAATAGGAGGCTGGGGAACCCTTTGCTCACAAATGTAAAAACCCATTTGGCCTAGATTCATTCCTAAAGGAAACCCTGACAGCTTGGTTTTAAAATTGTTTGATTAAGGAAAAGGAATGTTGTAAGATGAAGGATCCATTCTTGGCTTTGTACTTGTATCGTGTGTGAGCCCAGGAAGGTCACTTTAATGCTCAATGTTCTGTTCTGATAAAATGATGCAAGGCTCACTGTACTTGTGAGGCTGAAAAAAAGTGAGCATAGTGTTCTGGGTCAGCACACAAGGCAGCTTCAAATATTACAAAGCTGGGGAAAGAGATGTCAAAGTGATTTATGTGCCTTCAGTTGAAAATTCCAGTGTGATGGACAAAAGGGGAAATCCGTGCCTTTTCACTACAATAAGATGAGCTGTGCATCTGGTGCCCAAGTTCCTTCTTTCTACAGAGGGGAAAAGAATCCACAGGAGTTGTGCAGGACACTGATGGCCATCGGCCATGGTGGCTGGGGGATGCTGCATGCTGTAGTCCAAAAAAAGTAAATCATCCAAGCTGTGCTTGGGGTATTGCCATTCATTGGCTTGGTGTAACAGGAAATAGCAGTTGCTTCCTTCTCCCTGCATTAGGACTGTTCTGGACGAACAGGGAATTTTCCTCGCAGCATTCTCAACAGAAATTGTCCTCCTGAAGTTTTGGTTTTGGTCCTCCTGTTTCAGGGCATCAGGATGCAACTATATGCTCCATAGACAAACACCATTTCCCAAATGTAAGTTTGCAGCTCAAGGTAAATGTAAACCAGCCTGGGCAACTGAGGTCTTCCGCAAATTTGGAACTGCAGCTCCCATAATTCTTACCACTAACTAAGAAAATCAGTGAAAGGAAAGAGGCTGTTGGTGCTTACCCTTTCCAAACTTGACAGTTTTTCCCCACAACCCCTCTTACAGACTCCCCCCTCTTTTGGGCCTGTTATTGGAGAAAACATTTACAATGTTACTTCTTCCACTCACTACAGATTCTAGAATCTCCTAGGCAGAATGGCCAGTGGCAGGGGGATTCTGGCAATTCTAATCTGGGGGGGGGGGGGGGCAACAACACCAAACCCCTTTTGTGCACTTTGTCTCACAGCTATTTTTTTTTTAAAAAAGAACAGGACTTACGATCTTATTACAACCATTAGACTGTATCCATATACACCAACAACACCAACCATGAAATATGCCATTGGTAGCCTGTACTTCAGCCAACCAATTGTCCTTTGGTTATTGTAATAGCCATAGAAAAGAGCAGAATACTTTATGTAGCCCTGAAAAGTGGAGAAAATAGTGGAAATCAGTTTGAGCTCATCTCTTTCAGACTTTAATTCTTATATAAGCCTCTTTCACAAACAGCAGCTAAAACAGTTCTGGAGAGATCACTGTTTCCTCATTGCTAAAATTTATGGGATACATATTATAGATAAGATGTTTGTTCTTGACTTCATTAGGATATTCATTAATGGCATTATGGAGACCAACAGAGTTTGTTGGGCACAAAAGAAAGTATGAGCATAAACCTTAGCCAATGAAGAAGCCGCTGCTGAGCCTTGGCTTCAGCAGCGTGGCTTACCTTTGCTGTCTTCCCCGGAGGACGCGAGATCTCTGTCAAGTCTCGCGTGAGCAGCTTTAGAAGAGGGGGGAACAATAGGCTATTTCAGGGCTGTTCCCCCCTCTTCGCTTCCTCTTTCTTACTGGCATTTCCCAGAGACGGAGACTTGCTGTTCGGATCTTGCCCAACTGTGCAGTAGCTGAAAGGTCCTTGCAGTGCATCGTGTGGATCGGGGGGCGGCATTGGCTTCCCCCCTCAGTTTGGCTTTCCATTTTTAGTTCATTAATTTTCTTTAAATTTTATTATGTTATTGAGAGGATTGGTTGCAGCTTGTATAATTGTTTTGATTTGAAGTTAATTAATTGTATTGATCCGGGTTGATTGCATTAAAAAGGGGGGGTGCGACAGCGGTGCTCGCGCGAGCTGCGCAACCACGCAAGCAGCATTCCCAGACTTAAATAATTCATGTATTGTTATTTTAAAAAAGAGAGTTAATTAATAAATAAACAAGAGGGAATGGGGTGATCAACCAGGGTAGTAATTAATTAGTTAACCCATCGGCACTAGACTAGGGAGTAGGTGGGAGCACGTTTGGCCGTTAGGCTTTTAGATACTGTACTAGCGTGCCTTTTGTCCTCCTACCCCTTCTCTTCCCCTTGCTTCAGCATCAAGTGGCTACTGGCTGCATGTTTTGAATTGATAATTGGCGTTTGGCTATGACAATTGCTGGGGGAGTGGTTAGAGCAAATTTGATTTTTTAATAGGCTTCTTGGTTTGGTGAGAATTTTAATTGATGTGATTGAGATGTAATTATATGATTTGATAAACAGATTTTAGTTTAGCTATTTAAGCTCTGATTGAGTAGACAATAATTGGGATTAATTAAATTACTAGAGTATTTATGTAATCAACTAAGTGAGGGGATTGTAATCATAGAATATTGACTTAATTTAATTTAATTGTAATTGAATTTGATTAAGTTTATAGGTTGTTGAATAATAAATTAATTTGATTTCCACGACCAGGGTTATTAGAGGCTTATACATATAGGGGTACTTAGGATAAAAAAGAAGAAGAGAGAAATAAAGTAAAGTAATAGCATTATTAATGATAATCGGAATAATCAAAATAAATAAATATGAATTTAAAAAAGAAGGAATTAATAATAATAAAATAACAGGAAGAGGTTTTAATAATAAGGTTAATCCTATTGGGATAGGATTGGGATAGGAGCTGCACAATAGCAAATTCCTGGTATTTAGACCCATTTCTTAGCACTGCTTCGGTAAGCCCGAGGTCACGTCGCAAATAAGGGGCTTGGACACTGAGGTTTGGGCTTTTTTAGGGGTCAGGGGCAAAATCTAGATTGCAAAATGGCATTGAAGATGGGTCAAGGCAATAAGAAAGGAAAACAGCCGGCCAAAAAAATGGCCAGTACCCTAGGTCTCCCTGCCCCAGTCCTCTTTAGACGAGGAGTCATGGCCTATTTGGCAGCAGCTCCAGAATAAAATTGCAGCTCTCAAAGTCGACAGGTCGGCTAGGACAACCCTTCAATCAGCTGAGGCGCAGCCGCGTCGGTCGGCTAAGGAATCCAAGGGTCACCATAGAGCTAAGCTTAGGGCTCTGGCTGACAATTTAATGACCAGATTTGCCGTTTTAGAAGCCGAGCAGCAGCTAGAAAGCTCAGCTGGAATGGAAGCTGAGGGAACGTCAGGGCACACAACACGCAGGGACACCGATAATGACAGGTCCACGCCGACTACGGTAGCATCTGCTACGCCGGCCTCTGGTAGGCAGTAGACAGCAAGGGAGGTTTGTCGGGATGACACAGATGACAGGGATGAGCCTGTCACCTTGCCTTTGTCAGGTGAGTCCCCTTATACACATGACACTTCATCACATTTCCCTACATGGCCTAGGCCAAGCACGGGGCAGACACATACATAAGACATGGATATACCATTTCCAGCATGGCCTTGGATAAGCAACAGTTTAATCTCTATGTCCAGCTTGTCATCAACACCGCCGGCGTGGCCTTGGCTTGGTAGTGGCTACATTAACTTGCAACTTTTATGCAGTCGGTAACTCACAGGCGCATGGGGCTCTATGTACATTATGGCCCTACATGAGTGCCCATTTAGGCGGTTGGGCTGCCCCATTTACACAACCTCCAGTTCCAGCCCTGATAACTCCGGCCGCTGGTGTGGGGTGTGTGGCCGTACCCTTCGGTTCCGGACACCGGATACAATACCATGCCTCTACAAGCCTTGCCATTTGGGGATCGTGCGATGCCCCTGGGCGACCACTCGACACCAGCGACCAAGGAGAAGATTTGGAAGGGAGAATACATTGATTTGTTCAAGTTATTGAACAGGAACATAGAAAAGGAGGATTTAGATAAGGAAGATGAGAAAGACAAAAGAGAGGCGTGGGCGCAAGAGGCCGGACAGAACGTGGTCCAATTGGCTGCCTGATTTCTTGATCTACGTGGGGGTGGTAGTAGGGGCGCAGCCTTGGTGGGCATTGTCCATATTTCAATATTTAGACCTTATTTATAGGGCTTACGTGGACTTTGCAGGGCAGGCATGGCTTTCTTATGTTGAGGCGTCCGTACGAGAAGTGCCATTCACCCAAATTTGCGTTGGGACAAGCCACTGGCTGGGCCTCTGGCTGCAGTCGACGAACCCAGCCAGACCCAATTTAGGTGACAGGTCGGATAGTGGGCAATTGATTAGGAAGATGGTGCTAAATCTGACTCCCCGTTTAAGCATGAGGCAGGTGGCTCAGCCCCGCCTGCTCTGCTGGGAGTACAACTCTAGAGGTGGGGCTCCAAGAAACCTTGCAGGTTTTGGCACACGTGTACAGTGTGTGGGAGGGGGCAGCATCCCAGTGCCACATGCTTCAGGGCTGATGCACCGAGGCAGGCCAGGGGCCCCGGTAGTGCAAGGAGAGCACAATTAAGTTCTTAGTCTTAGAAGCATGGCTGCACAATTATCCCAGCAGGGATGACACCACTTATTTATTAGAAGGTTTTAAGGAAGGCTCTAGGATACCAGTGGTTGGGAGCGCAAGGCATTCTTTGCCCGAAACATTAAATCAGTACACGGCATGGAAAAGGTGGTTCAAGAAAAAATAGCTAAGGAGGTACGTGAAGGGATGGTGTTGGGACCATTCGCAACAACTCCTTTGGAGACATTGCTGGTCTCACCTTTAGGAATAGTACCAAAGAACGCACCAGGTGAGTTCAGACTGATCCATCATCTGCCTTATCCTGAAGGGGACTCAGTTAACGATGCCATCCCGCAGGAACTTTGTACAGTACGTTATACCGCCTTTAGTGAGGCAGTTAACATGGTACGTGGGTGTGGTGTAGGGGCAGAATTGTTGAAATGTGACTTAAAATCAGCATTTCGGATTTTGCCAGTCCACCCACAGGATTTTGACTTGTTAGGATTTTCTTTTCAAGGTTGTTTCTATATAAATAGAGCGTTACCTATAGGCTGCTCACGGGCTGGATAGCGCAGTGATTTAGGTGTATAGCTGGGGAGCCAGAGGTTGGGAGTTTGATTCCCCACTGTGCCTCCTGCGTGTGGAGCTGGCCTGTGTGGCTTTGGGTAAGCCGCTCAGTCACAGGGTGCCCGCAAAAGAAGAGAATGGCATTCTTGGTTTCATGTGCAGCATTTGAACGTTACAGTTCTCTTCTTGAGTGGAAGATAAGGAGTGGAGTGGGAAGTAAAAATACGGCCCATTGCCTTGATGATTATCTTTTTGTGGTGAAAGTGACCCTGAGGGAGCTACAGGAGATGGTTGGACATTTAAGTTCTGCCGGCAGAGTGGTAGCGCCTGGGCGCGCCTTTCTGTGTCAGCTTTACAATGCAATGAAGGGACTACATCGTCCATTTCACAGAACTAGAGTTACATATGGCATGCGGGAGGAATTGAAAGTATGGAGTCGGTTTCTAACCGAGTTTAGTGGCATTTCCTTTTGGAGAGAAGATAGGATGCTTAGAGTGGAGTTCCAGGTCCAGTCGGATGCTGCAGGCTCCTTGGGGTTGGGAATATATTTTGGAGGCAGATGGTGCGCTGTCAAGTGGCCGGAAGAATGGCACCACGCTGGAGTCATCAGAGATTTGACAATTTTGGAGTTCTTCCCATAGTTGGCGCATTATGGCTTTGGGCAAGCGAATGGGCCAACTCTATGGTATGTCCATGGTGCAACAATCTGATGGTGGTCTGGATAATTAATAACCCCACATGCATTCAAATCGTGTCACGACACCGGTGCAGGCTAGACACAGACCAGGTGTAGATAATAGCTTAGCTGAGGCATTATCACGCCAACGGATCAAGCGGTTCAGGGAGTTAGATCCAGGAGCCAACGAATTCAAGGAGACTCTTCCCCCGGGGCTTGGCAATTTGGTGTGGTGATTTGAAGGGACGATATGACTGGCCCGGGCTTTGAGGGCTTGATAAGTGTACTCTGTAGTGAGTATAGAGTTTCTGGAGTTTAGGAACTTAGTGGATTTAGTCCCTACGTAGCCAGGACCTATACAGGGTAGGTTACTGATGCAGGCTTTCTATCCTACAGTTCATGGGATCAGAATTATTCTTCAGACTACCGCCTTTAGAAAATGATTGGAGGTTGGTCTAAGGAAAGAGGCAGATCTAAAGATTCAAGAGTACCTATATCACTGGAACTAGTACAAAGCATTTGTAAGCAGTGGTAGGTTATAGGTAGAGATGTTTATGAAATTGTTTTATTCCGAACCGCATCCTTAATAACTTTTCGGCGCTATCAGGATTAGTGAAGAGGTAGCCAATGGAAGGGGAGACGGAACCGGAACGGCTCTACAATGGTAGGATGTTTGGGTAGTTACCAGGATGGTGCAGATCCACATCCACCGATCCAAGGCCGATTAGCGAGGCACCCCCTGACATCTAGGTAGGGGCCTGCTTTGTTTTATCTTGCAGATACCATAGCGATGATGAGAAGGAAGCACATCATGATTATGGGCTGCAGCTATGTTTTGGGCAGCTCAGTATGCTGCCATGTCCCTATGGGGAACCAGTCTTGGACTTGGAGCTAGAGCCCTTATCGAGTGAAAAGGACGACGTGGAATGCTGCGAGGACAACTTTGCCTTGCAGCTGTCTTGGTCAACATCCCCCATATGTGTGGGAACACACTTGGACAGTAACGACCTGACCAGGATCTGCGGAACGGACTGATCCTGGATGCAATTCGTGACTTCACATGGTTGAGGGTTGAGTACACTGCTATGGACATCATATGGTCAATGATCATCCCTCGGCCCGGCATGGAGGGATGTGAGGCAATTTTGACCCGGTAACGCTGCATGAAGGAGGATTAACACGGTGATCTGCAGAGCAGTCTGCAGCGGCCTGGATCGGTGATTGGTCACCAGAGAATCCACGGATAGGCCTGAGTTTTCCAATCGGTGAAGGCACCGTACCCTGCTATGTGCAGCGTATGGCCGATGATCATCCCTCGGCCGGTACGACGGGATGTGAAGCATTTTTTGACCCGCATAACACTGCGTGAAGGAGTGTTAGCTGGGTAGGCTGCAGAGCTATCTGCAGCGGCCTGGATCGGTGATTGGTCACCAGAGGATCCACGGATAGGCCAGAGTTTTCTGATCGGTGAAGGCACCAGATCAAGCTATGAACACTGTATGACCAATGACCATCCCTCAGCTGGTATGGAGGGATGCGAGGCAGTTTTTGGCCCGCAATACGCTGCATGAAGTAGTGTTAGCAGGGTAGGCTGCAGAGCTGATTGCAGCGGCCTTGGATCTGTGATTGGTCACCAGACGATCCGCATGGATAGGCCAGAATTTTTCCGGTCAGATGGTGTACATCAGTCCGAACAAGGTTTGGATGTCTTCCTGGAAGACATCAAGGGGGGTCGGCTGCTGGAGCTTGGTGAGCTCGATGGCGGGCATGGGACTTAGCTTGGCTAGTCCCTATGCTGTGGCAGTTAGTGCAGATTAAACAGGTATTTTGGGGAGTCCCATAGCAATAGCAGGTAATTATAGCTCATCTGAACTCCCAGCACTGCGGATCGTGTGATTACAGTGCTTGGGGGGAAAGATGCGCTGGGGACACACCCGGACCAACAGGCAACAAGGAGAGACTGGCTCGAGGTCCGGGGTGGTCAAATTTGGGCCGGCAGAGTTTCTCACTGTCTTCATGGCTGGGAGAACTTGGGCCAGGGTTGGTTAGAACATTGGTTGGTTAGAAGGGTCCGTTTAGTCATACATTTTGAAACTTGAATCCGCACTACGGCAGGACCCCCCCTTTGTCAAATGATTGGCAACAATGATTATATTCAATAAAGTGTTGGCCTGTGTTTAATCCATATTTCTGGTCTCGCGTATTTATTCCGGGGTAAGGGGGCAATACTTAGTCATTTCCAACACAATTCCTATGTATGCTGATTCAAAAGCACCACTGAGTTGAATATGCCCTATGTCCCCCATGCAAGTGGCTTGATGAGCTACTGTTCATCCTATACATATCAAACACATGGCATAGCTTTCACCTGTAGCTGATTATTTGAAAAGCAGTTTTAACCACTATATATATTCCCAACTAAACTGGATGCATTTGGTAAATTGCTTAAGATCATTTTTGTTACATATCTGTAAGTGATCAATGCATGCTTTCCAGTGCTTTCAGATATGTTGAACTACACAGCTAACTATGGGATTATGGGAAATGTAGTCTAATAAATGGAGAGGACAACAGATTGGGAAGGGCTAATGCACACGGATGTCAGATCTGCTCCATCTTCTATGTCTTTCTGCTCTCTTGGGAAGACACATGCTGTGGATTCCTATCTGTATCAGGCATGTTCTACCCCCATCTTCCAAATAAATATGGAAAGACACTTTAGCCCCCCCATCACTCCAAAATTTCATTTTTGTTTGTGTTCCTATAGGTCACTGTTTTGAATATAAAGTTATTCCAGCATGATTCCCCCTAAGACAGTGCTTCCCAGCCTTGGGTCCTCAGATGTTCTTGGTCTACTGTACAACTTCCAGGAATCTTGGCCAGCATAAATACAAAAGTATAGTCATTCTTTTTGGCCACAGCTGAATTGCTGCTGAGACAACAGCAGTGAGAACAGCAGTACAGAAAAGCAGCAATACAGCCCTGTAGATATTGGGTCAGGATCTTTAGTGCATGTTGCCAAGAAAGCTACAGGCAAAAAGAAAGCCAAGCACAAAAGAACTCACTTTTGGTGTTCATTAGAAAGATTATTTTCAGTTTGGGGGCCTTACTACAGTATGTACTTAGATTTTATATCCCTGTTTTTTCCCATTGCAAGCATGAAAAGAAAATTATAGCCTCCAGAACGCTCTGTTGAAAGGGATGTCTTGAGCTCCAATGAGGCCTATTCTTTCTCTCTGTTGTTCTCTGTTATATAACCCATTTGCTGGAAAATAATGGTTTGTTTTATAAACTCTTGCATATGCATTCTCAAAAGCAAGGTTTGCTCGAATCAGTGCTGCTGATTTTCATTTAGAATCTAGAATCTAATCTCAGCATTTCCCATATATTATTCTTATGGAGTTTGTCATGCTGAACTTCAGTGCTTTTGCAGACAGACTGGTTTCTAAGCCTTCATGGTTGCAACATAGCATATGGATCACTAGTAGATAAAATATTGCTACTTATGCTTCTCCCAGCTGCTGGCAGGGCTCACTCGGGCAGTGCAAAAGGGCTTGCATGGGTGTTGCACACATAACATTGGCATAAGAGGTAGTACAAGATACCCTCATTGTCTCTCTCACTCATGTATGTGTGTGTGTGTGTGTGTGTATAGACACAAACACATTATGCTGCTACTGTCACCCAAGGCCACACCCCTGACCTCAGGTTTTGGCCCTACAGTCTTAAGGAATGGGATGCTGCTGACATGCAAACTTAACTTAATATTTTCCTTTCACACGCTGGGCTTCCTTAGACAACTCTCCAAACCAAAACTGAAACAGCTGGCCATTAGAAGCAATAAGCCCCACAACAAGGATACGAACGAAGCAAAGTTTTAAACTGTTACTTATTGGGACGACATACAGTCATAGAATCATGGTGTCGGAAGGAGCCTATAACACCATCAGGTCTGGCCCCCTGCTCAATGCAAGAATCCAAATCAAAGTATATTTAACAGATGATTGTCTAATTTTCTCTTGAATGCCTCCAGCACTGGAGTGCTAATCACTCCTCAAATCCCTTTGGAGCCCTGAAGCAAAGGGATTTGATTCTCCAGCAACCCCAGATGTCTACATAGGAGGGGGTGCTGATAAGTATTGAGCCTTTCCCAGAAAAAATTGAGCTAGGAAGCTCTAACTGCCACACTATTCTACATATTCCCCCAGGAAGTCAATGCACTTGCGACATCTGTCCTGCAGCTTCTTAAGTCTCTGCAAATAAAATTCTTCCGACTGCTGGTGTAACCACTCATTTGCAGCATTAGTTGCCTCCAGAACACTCCCAAATCGTTGTCCCTTTAGGTGTTTTTTGAGTTTGGGGAACAGATAATAGTCAGAAGGAGCCAGGTCGGGAGAATAGGGTGAATGGGGCATCACTTGAAAGCCTAAGGACTTCAGTTTTGCCATTGTTTCACCTGCAGTGTGTGATGAGGCGTTGTCATGCAACAGGATGACACCTTTGGAGAGCTTTCCTCAACATTTTTCCTTGATGTTTTGCCTCAACTTCATCAATAAATCACAGTAATATTTTGCATTGATGGTTGAACCCTGTTGGAGGTAGTCCACCAGCAGAACTCCCTTCTTATCCCAAAAAACTGTTGCCATTTGCTTCTGCACCGACCTTTGCACTCGGAACTTCTTTGGCCTGGGGGAACCACTGTGCCTCCATTCCTTAGACTGTTCCTTTGTCTCAGGATCATAACAGTAGATCCATGTCTCATCACTAGTTACCAGTTTGCCCAGGAAATCTGACTCATTTCTTGCAAAATGTTCCAAAACAGCCACCGATGACTCCACACGTTTCCTCTTTGTTCAGTTGTCAAAAGTTTGGGGATCCACTTTGCTGCCAGCTTTCTCATTTCCAAGTCGTTGTGGATAATGGCACCAACTCTCTCACGTCATATTCTCAGATATATAGCAATTCTTTTGGCTGATATTCGGCGGTCCTCCATGATCATGTCATGGATGGCTTTCACATTTGCAGGCCCAGAGACAGAAACAGGCCTTCCACTGGGTTTCTCACTTTCAACACCGAAATGGCCAGTTTTAAAATTGACAACCAAACGTTTAACTGTTGCATATGAAGGGCCACTGTCACCCATAGTTTGTGACATTTCATCATGGATCTGCTTTGCACCTTTCCCTTGGAGAAACAGGAACTTGATTATGGATCCTTTGGCCACCCATGCCGGTCAATTTCTTAATATCCCTTGTGAAAAAAGACTTTTTTTTTGTTTAGAGTCTCCTGACACCCTGGTTCATATTCTGTTTCAATGCCCTGCCCATTCTCACTTCCAAAATTTTTTTCTTGAACCTTGGATCTCTTTTTTTTCCAATTCTTCTGAGTCAATTCTTTCTATTTTCATGAGGGACGAATGTAATTCCCTGACCACTGCTGTTGCGGGTTTCTTATCTGCAATTCTGAAATTGTCCCCTGCTTCTCGCTCCTAATTTGTGAAATTTGTGCAATTTTACTTCTCCTATTTTGCTTGTGTTGCTGCAGTTTGTAAATGCCATTAAAGGTTTCAGAACAGAACAGAACAGATTATGGTCCTATGCTCTTCCACATTGAACTTTTCTGGAGGTGCCGCCATGTTCACTTTGGACTGGAAAATGAAAGTTAAGTTAAAATCATAGGTAGTTGATTTTTGCACAGTTGAATATAGACAAATTGGCCAATACACCCTGCAATTTATAGCTTCCTAGCTCAATTTTTTCTGGGTAAGGCTCAATACTTATCAGCACCCCTCATAGTCTCCCTATCTATTCTGGCATCTAATACAGTTGCCCACAACTTCAGGGGTTAATTCACTTGTTTATCTTCCAGTGAAATGTAGGGATGTGAGTATTGTCCTTCTGTGTTCTAACATAAGGTAAAAAGGCCAGCCTCAAAGCAAAAGAAAGAAAAGAAAGAAGAAGAAAAAAGAACATCAGAAATGTGGAATTATTTTTTAAAAAACGATAGAGGAACATTTCAACTTTCCAGACATTGTGCTACTGACCTTAAAGCCACCACAGCACAGACTAAATAAATTTCAAATGGAATTTAGAGTGAGTAATGTTTCAGTCTATCAACAGTGGTTTGCCTTTGGATGGTTTCTAATCACACTATGTGCACGTTATGTACCATCAAGTCGCATCTGAATTATGATAACCTGAATAGGTTTTACAAGGTGTGGGAGACATTTAAGAAGTGGTTCTACCAGTGCAACACTCCCGAGTGAGTTTCCATGGCTGAATGGGGGTATGAACCTGGGTGTTCCAAGTCCCAGCCTGTCACTCCATCCACTAATCACACCACATCTTTTTAATTGTCTTTCCAGTGCCCGGATGTTTGTGTTTTCAGCAAAAGTTCTTTTGTGAATGGTCAGTGTTAATTATTAAGTGTCACTGTCAGTTTTTTCTGCTTTTAATTTCTCCTTGCCCTCACTGTTTATGCCATCTCCACCCTTCTGGACCCCATATAATGCATATATTTCTGAAACTGTGGATACTACTGATGAAGTGGGCTACAGTCCATGGTAGTTTATGCCACAATAGATTTGTTTAAGACTTTGAGGTGCTACCAGATACTGTTGTTATTACATGACATGTGTATCACATAGCTGACTCAACACTTGATATTTCGTTTTCTTTGAACATAGTGCTTTACAGTAGATTCAGCTATCATATTCACCAGTAAATAATAAAGTGTGGAGTCAAGAAAAGCCCATTCATGCATGAACCAGTTTGTAAGTTACTGAGCATATTGTTTGCTGCATGTTGTCTTCATTATGTTTACAATGAGGTGATTATATGGGACAGGTAGATGATAGGCCTATTTCTTTTATTAGCACTGTTCACTAGCCACAAAGAAAAATGTGGCAATGATATGAGGAATAACCACTTCTCTTGTTTGTTCTTGTTTGTTCCCCTTGTGATTAACTAATTAACCTGTTTCCCCTCCCACACTGCAAGATGTTCAGACACACTGTGCTTCAGCAATTTTACCTGCCAGCATTTACTTTCCAATGGCCACTCACAAAATACAGCACACTAAATGCGAGATAGATAGGTGAAGAAAATGATGTGCTATGAAAAGCTCTTTCCTGCTTGGGGGAACATCTTTTCCAAAACCCTGATAAATGTATCAACTAGTTTGTCACTCAGTTGTATCTCATGAAGCATTTCTATGAAGACTTTATTTCTCATATTACATCTAGACTTTTTGGTGACTTTATCTACTCTGTTACTTTATTGGTTTCACTGGTATGACTTGCACTAGATATTATCTCTGTTTCTTATGGCAAAATGTGAGGTTTTATGCTGGGTCCACCCCACCTCCCATCATCATAAACAATCAGGGGGGCCAAAGATTTTGACAAGGCTTTTTGTTTATATTCATGTGAAGTTAAATGTAAACATGAAAGAACCTACCTCAAAATCCCAAAGAACAGAAAAATCCATTGCAGTTGGTTGTTCAGCCTTGGGCACAATTTTTCTTGGTATACTTCCATATGATGCTCCCATTAATATCTGGAACAAGATAAATGAATTTAATTATGGCATGTGTAGCACTGAAAATATTTCATTTTGCTATTCATCATTAACAGAACATAGCAACTTGTCTTTCCTGTTTTGAGCTGCATTGTTTTAAAATATGGAATGAATGGACTGATTTGAAAAGACTGACTCTAAATATCAACTGTATCTCTATGTCAACCTGCAATGTATTTTGATCTAAAATGCTCCACTTGTTCTGTTGGCTTAGGTTGTACAGCTATTTTTCATGCCATCTTTTCATGCCTAATACTTGAAATGACTGCTCTTTTCACCGTATTTCATGGGATCCAAGTTCCTCAACTTTGCAGCAGGTGAGAAGAAATTAATTGCTAAGAAAACCATCATTAAGATCTCTGAAGACCTCCGTTTCTCAAGTAATTTATACATCTTCTCCTTTTCCTGCATAGAGGTAAAGTCTGAAAATATTCATAATAGTAAAATGCTTTCTGAATCATAACATATATGAATATGGATGGCACTTTACTTAAATATGTGAAGAAACTGACAAAAATGTTGAGGCAATATTGGTTTTAAACTTAATGACCAAAATGAAGTTGGCAAAAACCCACACACATAAGGCAATGATGCAGCAGTTTGTCCTTTTCTGTCAGCTTCCCATCACACTATGGTTATGCGACCAGTTGTCTGCCTAATTTTGCAAGTAGTGCAACATTGGACACATGACAGAGAACCTATGAGAGGGGAGGCAATCACCTTTATGCAGTCATGTAAATAAAGAGGATTCTGGCCAATGCATGGCAAACTTTGGAACTAAACATGGGAAGAAATCTGTTGTTCTGCTTATAAAAGAATGGCCGTCCTAAATGTTGGATATACTGTACATCAGCAGTCCCCAACCTTTTTGGCCCCGCGGACCGGCTGGGGGAGGCGGGGCACCCCCTGCGCTCGTGCGCATGCGCAAAGGGCAGCACAGTGCTCGTGCGGGCGCATGCGTGCTCGTGTGCATGCGCAAAGGGCAGCGCAGCACTTGTGCGGGTGCGCAAGCACAAATGGGCTGTGCAGGGGGGAGTGCATGCGGGGGTGGGTGGGAGGTCTCTCTCCGCGGCCCAGTCCGGCTCAGGCCATGGACTGGCACCGGGCCGCGGACCGGGAGTTGGGGACCTCTGCTGTACATGATATAACAACATTAACAAACCCTGTCAGAGTTATGAATGGTAACTTCAGAAAGGAAGCTTCAAAACAAATTGAATTGTTTGCCGTATATTAGAACAGTTACACCGCTCAGAGACCATTGGTAATGGCGCAGCTAAAAAAATCTTGTAAATAAATAAATAAATAAGAATTATAGGATAGAATTTTCCTATCATGAGGTTTGGTGGACTTTTATTATATATTGTTACACTGATGGTTTGTGTCTATACTGTTTTTCTGTCTTTCAAATCAAACAGAACACTAACCTAATGAAAGTTCAAAATAAAACACCAATAACCCATACTTTTAAATAATCTTCACAAGTAATACATAAGGAGCATGATTCACACAACAGCAATTCTACTCATTTGGGATAGATGGGAGAGCTCTCATTGCCATGAATGTTGGGTTATTTTCCACTTGAACACAGTAAAAAGATTACCTTTATCTCTCTATGCAGCACTCATCCTTCTACAAAAATCAGGATCAAGTTGGGGGTATTTGTTCTTGTCCAGAAAGGAGCTTTGAAGAATATCACTGTCAAGCTTGTGAAATTGTCTTTGTGTGTATATGTGTATGTAAGCATTTAAGGTGGTTGCCATGTTAGGTTGTCCTCTAAATGTGCTGGATTACAATTCCCATCACCTCTGGCCAGTTGATGGAAGTTGTAGTCCAACACATGTAGAGGACATCAGGTTGTGGTAATAATTCAGAAGGATAGGACTGATGATGGTTGCTCCAGGGATTAGAATAAAAGCCATGGGCAGAGAGATGTGGTTACTGCTATGTTTAACAAAAACAAGTATGAAATATAATTTGTGAGGACTCATTAATATAATGTGTACTCCTAATGTTTTAATTGAATGTCCCAAAGCTAAATAGCTAATGATTTTGTATATGAGTGATTTGGAATATAAAAAGTGTCCATGGGGCTATTTCACACACGGAGATGCATCACTGATGATTCCGCTGGTCCCTTGCAGCTCAGTGTGTGAACTGAATCCATCCTACTGTGATAAGCAATGTGTCATGCAACGTCTAGTGTTACACACTATGAAAGCTGTATCTGGTATGTGCAATGATTTTTCCTCAAATTCAGGTTTGATTTTTCATGCTTGCTATGTCAGTGATTTTCTAAAAATTTAGATGGTAGCTTCTGAATGATGCAGATGCATTTGTGCACCTGCCTGAAGTAATTTCTGTTAGTGACAAACTGTTCTCAACAAGCAGTTGTCTGCACTGAAGAAATCTGTTGGCAGATGCTGCTCATGGGTGGGAGTCTGGACACAACAAAATTCAAAACGAGTGTTAACTAAAATAGAAGGAAGAAGCCAGAGGTTAGGAGTTTGACTCCCCACTGTGCCTCCTTGATGAATCACAGGGTCCCTTCCAGCTCTGCAGTTCTTTGATGATGATGATGATTTCCCCACTTACTTACCTCTGGAATTATAACAAGTCCAAATATTAAGCCAAACAAGACCAGGTTTACCCCATACATCCACCGCAGAAATATGAAATAAGAGGCAACCGAAGATCCAAAATGACCTTAAATAATGAAAATACGCTATTAGAAAAGCATATGGTCCCAACAGAATTTGCTATAAGGTAGTACTAATTCATTTTTGTGCATACCTCTACCAACCATGTTTGAGGCATCCATTTTTTTCTTCTTCTGGTGTTCACTCATTCTTAAAAATGGCATGGACAGATTGGCTTCAGCCCAGACTTACAATTTCCTCATGCCCTCCTCCTTGCTGTAAGCAATGTTTGCCCCCTTCCACATAAGCTCCATCATTATTATCCGCCACATTTGATTTGTCTCGGCTGTTTTTAACTACAAGCAGCAGCCAAAAAAGAAGCACCACTTGTAAGTTGGCTTTTTAAACTGGCTTTTACGATGGGCATGTTCACTGCATGCAGACTTTCTAGGGAAGGGGTAGGGAAATGTCATCGGACTCCAGCTCTCATCATCTTGATGTTTGGTTATGCCATTTGTAGCTGATGGGAGTTAGAGTCTAGCAATATCAGGGTGAGAGGGTGTGCAGGTACAGATGATCAAACATTAGCATACAGAGTTGCTACCATATTGAAGCTATTGACACCCTAAGCTATCCTGCAAAACCAAGATGGCAATGCCTATACCCAGCACCATCCTGGAAGTTTGTAGGCTAACTCCAACTTCATTCTAGGATGATTTTAAAGAAAGTATATAACAAAATTTGACACCCAGTTGGACCTTACGAACATCATGATGGAACTGCAGATGGATTTCTTTAAAATGTTGAGCTTGAGCTATCCTAACTTATTTGCTGCTTTAGATCATAATAAGTGTAGTATAAAATATGAGGTTTACTTAAGCTGACACAATGTTTCTGAAACTCATGAATTTCTTCAAAACCATCATACTCATTCTGGTGAGTTTTGTGTGGTAATGTCATACAGCTAGGTCAGCAACACCTCATCAGGCACATGGAGGGCAGTATGCTGTGAAAGCTATGAGTGAAGGAGCCTGACTCCTACTGATTCTCTGTGCAAAGCATCTGGCAGATTTTCCCCATTAGTCTTTTCTTCCCATATCATAAATCCATTCTAAACCATGCATTTTTACATTTTCTCTGTCTTTCCCATTTTCCTTCCTTCCTTCGTTTCACCCAGCAGTTGTTTTGGTTTGCTGCATTTTTCCTCTTTGTTTATGGTTTGAATTTTCCTAATCTTTTCCCCTTTCCTATCCCTCCGGGTTCCCAAAGGACAATATTTTGTTGCTGGAGTTCTTTGTGCTGCTATGTGGGATTTGACACATATGGTCAGAATCCTATGTGAGAACAGGAACAACCAGTCTTTCCCCCTCTTCTAAATTCTTCCTGCCCATCTCCTAACATCCCTTTGCCAGTCTCCCTCCCTCCCTCTTTGTTTTCTTTTCCAGATTTTACTTTTTCAGACACCACCTGGTATTTCTCTGTCTTGTAATCTGCACCCCACATTTGCAAACTATCTGTTGTATTTGGAGCTCCAGACAATATCAGCCTCTGCTCGTACTTCAGCTTCATCATATTGCCATCTGTATGAGGCTGCTTCTTTGCCCACATGCTCCTGCTTTTCAGTGAGAGAGTCACCAGTGGCCACTGTGCCTGCACACTACTGATGCTCACCTCAGGAAGAAAAAGACAGACTGTGCCCACAGGCTCCTATCTGTACCCATTTCAGTAAGAAGGAGACTCTCTCTCACACCTCTCTCTGCACGTATTAAAAAAATTGACTAACATGCTGTCCTGTTGATGTTGACTGAATGAAGGAGAAAGACTAGTTATTCTAATTCTTCTTGATGGTAACTCCTGCTGCTGCTGCTGCATGCTTTGAGGAAACAGATGTGCCATTATGACCTCATGCTGTTGCTGCTAGAAGGAGAGAGACTGGCCATTGTGACCACATGCATGGCACCAGACTGAAGGAAGGAGACTGGTCATTGTAAAGCCTCAGAAGAAGAGTACTTGGCCATTATGATTTTATAATGAAAATGCTTGCCTGAAGAAGGTTGGTCACTGTCACCTTTTGTTGATGTCACTAGAGAAGGGAGGAATGGGTCCCCCGTTCCCTCCTACAGCTACTATCCACCTGCTTCAGAAGTTGGCAATGATTTCCATAGGAAAGACAGCCTTTTAACCCTTACTAGGTAGGGAATTAATTTTCCTTCCACTCTTCTGTGCTCAGAAATCCCAGATTTACCTTTCTGAAGCATGCATAACAATCACAAGTAACTTGTGCTGGCCACCAGTGAATTAATAGAAAGCACTGAAGAGTTGTTATTGTTATGTGTCATCAAGTCAAAACTGACTTAATGACCCTAATAGGTCTTTCAAGTTAAATGAAGTGTTTAAGGAGTGGTTTTACCAGTTCCACCCTTCCAGGGAGTTTCCATGGCTGAGTGGGGGGTCGAACCCAGGTCTCCTGAGTTCTAGTCTATCACTCTATTCATTACACCACACTGGGTACCTTGCTGAAGAGTTAGACATCATTTATAGATGAGAAAGTATTAGAGACAGCCATCAGCATCTCTTTCCAACTTCAGAAAGTTTTTTTTATTCCCACAAAGCAGTGGCAAATTTAGTAGAAAGAAAGAAAGAAAGAAAGAAAGAAAGAAAGAAAGAGGGAGAGAGGGAGAGAGGCTGTAACTAATATTTAAAAAAAATCCAGAATTAGAACTGCCTTTTTTACTTTTTGCATGCTTGGTTGTCTCAAATATGTATGGAGAGTCAGGGGAGATATGAATTCCTTGTTGTACCATCTATTTAGGGTATGAAATCATCAAATTTATTTCATTTGTTATATGAAACAAACGCAAGGCAGGTGTCCTCCCATGTTGACTAATTTTAAATATTATTAAATAACAATCACATAGCAGGGGGGAGCAGGATTGCGAGTGCAGTATTGGGGGTGGGGGGTGGGAAGAAAGTAATAACTGTTCTCTCTCCACAGTCCCAACAATAAGAAGTTCCCTAGAGCTGTTGTTTGCCTGAGAAGGAAAGAGGGTTTCTTGTCACCACTGTTTCTTTCTAATTTGAATTCTATGCATGGAGGATGTGGAATATTTTTACACTTGGCCTTTGCTTGCTGAACTTATACACCTGTTTCAAAATAACAAGTTTTTGGTTTTGGTCTCGGTTTCCTTCCTTCTTCATTTCACCTAGGTATCATGTTGTGTATAGAGCAATTTTTAGCCCTTCCCATCTTAAAAATTGCTCTTATTTTCATGACAGTTTCCCCTTTTTAGCAATGGCTGTTTCTGAAGAATAATCCTTTTTCTATTGTTGGGATTCCCTGAGCTGCTCTCCAGTTTAAACGTATTGCACTGGCGCGTGCACACACAACCTCTGCAACTTTGTTCCAAGTCCCAAATGGTTTCTCTTCTTTCTTCCTCTCTTTCCTCAGACAGGACTGTTCTGCTGCCCACCAGATGCCATCTGGTCTCTCTCCCTCTCTTTCTTAATATTGCCCCTATTTCATGATGTGTAAACTGAGTTGGCATAAAATGCCTGCCTTTGCCCATTGCTTCTATTGCATTCACTGCCTTCAGCCACCTGTCCTCTCTGTTCCTCTCTGCCAGGCCACTGTGGGACATAAACTGAGCTGTGAAACTCACTTTTTGCAATGTTACGCTACGACTCAAGACCCTTCTACTGCCTGCAGCCTGTCACTTTGTCTTTCAAACTGCACCCAGCTATGATATATGCCTCAGGTTGTTACCATGTTAAACACAGGGTTCTTCCAACATACTCATAAAAAAGCATTCTGTCTCATGCTTTTGCTTCCAGCCTGCCCTGGTCCTGGGTCAGTTCTACAAGTAAAGCCTTAGAATAGCTGGGGAGCCTGTCCGTTAGTATTCACTTCTCCATCTATATGCTGCTGCCTATTCAAGTGAGGGAAATACTGATGTAGTTATAATGTTGCTGCTCACTTTAACAGGAGAAAGGTACACTTTTGTCCATATGCGTCTTCCTGCTTCAGTGAGAGAGACTAACACTATGTTCACATGCTTCTGCTGTCTGTTACCAGTGGTGTTATCACAACAGCTGAACTACTGCATTGATGCTGCCTGCTGTCACATTCTCAGGGGATTCAGCAGGCGAAAGTCCGACAAGCCAATCCAAGGTTAGAAGTCCGGGAGATCAAAACAGATGCTGAATCATCAAAACCAAAACACAAACCATAGTCCGAAGTCAGAGTCTGAGAGCCAAGGGTCAGGGGAGCAAGGTTCAGGTAGTTCAAGATAAACAAGAGCGTGGATGCAAGCCAGGGAATTGACTTGTTGCTTCCACGAGTTTCCAGACCTCTGTGTACAAATTATATAGAAGCAACAATAATCTCATTCCTGGGAACACTCCATCCTGCTAAAACTCTGGACTGGCTCATCTGATATTTCTATGAGAAGCATGCATGTGAGCTTCAGATCTCTGTGTTGTAAGTTTCTGCCGGAGCCTATCTCTAACTGTGGCCATCTGAGGAGGAGAATCTGGCAGTGATTCATCCCTAATTGGAGCTGTCTGTGATAACAGAGGGACCTTCTGTTCCACTAATTGCCCTACACTTCCCTCGGCTTCAATCAACTCCTCCGATTCCAGGTCTTCTTCAGCTGAACTCATGACACCTGCCTGGAGGAGAGAGACTGACTATAGTGACTTTATGGTGATGATGCTCATTTGAAAAAAGAAAGCTGACTTTTGAGATATAAGGTTGCCTGAAGAGGAGAGAAATTGATGAATACACCTCCCGTAAGGTGCTGTCCACTTGAAGGGGAAGCAACTATTTTCAACTGTTAACAACATCCACAAGAGAGGTACTCTTTTGCACTCCATCCAGATAGGAGTTCTTTTTCTTTAATGCACTATCCTCACAAATGGGTGTTTTATCTTACATGAGCAGACACCTGTACCCACCAGTGCCATTTGGGATATAAGATAACTGGCATTTAACTCCTGCTGGCTGCCAGTAAATAAATGGAAACATGGAATGGCATTCAAATATAGAATGAAGAGTCAGGAGCCACTGGCTATGGATGGGGCTTTTGAAAGGCTGTAATTACTACCACAAAACAGTGCCAGTGGTCTTTGGCTCTCCAGAGTTTTTGAGTGACATCTCCCAGAATCACTTGTATTGTTAACCACATGCCATCAAATCCATTCTCACTTGTGGCAATGCTCCTCTGGATTTTCTAGATATAAAGTACTCAAAGATGGTTAATCATTCCATTCTTCTAGGGGAGCTCTGGGACCATGTAGCTTGCCCAGAGCCATGCAGAATCCTTTTCTTCCAGGAGTCACAGTAGAGAACCAAATTCTCAACCTCTGATTCTGCAGTCAGCAGCTCCAGCTCATTGGGCTATCCATCCTGTCTATTGTTCTTTTGATTCTATTTTAATGGCATGGTTAGAAGCTTTACAACATAGGAAGCTGCCCTGTATTGTGTCAGACCCTTGGTCCGTTCTAGCCCATTATTGTCAACTCTTGACTTGCAGCAAGGGCTGTACAAACTCAGCCCAGATTCTTTCCTCACCCTTCCTGGAGATTCCTTGGTATTCCCTGGTGTTCTGCTCTCCCATTCAAGTACCAACCAGCCTTGACCCACTTACATTCTGAAATCGGATGAGGCCCTGTGTGTTCACAGTGGTGAGGTAATACATAGAGCAGTAGTACAATGGTTGTGTATGGACACTGACTTGGGAATTGTTGTTGAAAACCAGTGCATAGATTCATTAAAAGTTTGTTAAAATAAAGCTTTACTATAACAAGTATGGGATAATCTAGCAGAGACATTATGTTTGTGTTGTGATGTCCAAAACAAATGTATATTACCAGATTTTTCCATGTATATGACCCCCCAATGTATAAGACAACCCCCTAATTTTGACCCTTGCTGGAGGCGGAGGAGCAGTTAATGGGCAACTGCTCCTCCACCTCCATCTCCTGCTGCTGCCTCCGCCGCCCGATCACCTCCTGTCAGAGCTTTTAGCAAGGTAGATTAGGTAGAGAGCAAGGTTCACTTACTTTCCACTTCTTTTATCTTCATTTCCCAAGGTATACATTGTGTCTTAAAATTGTCAAAATCTCTCTTAAACTTGATCCATTTCTGAAAATAAACACACAGAAGATAGTTGTTCCAGGGCTGAGGGAGGCAGAGGAAGGCTTGTGGAACGCTTAAAATTATTTACTAGAATCTTGAAAACTAAAGATAAGCCCTTTCTCTCAAGCTGTTGGATTTCAATTACCTTGCTGACATATTGTGTTCCTGATTCATGGGAGGGAGGACAAGCGGGCTTTTCTCTATCTCTTCTTTCCCACAGTATCCTTTAAAAGCAACAATCATTAGGCAGAGTGATGAAGTCCAGGGGTGAGGCAGCTGTTTTCACAGACTTTGTGAAAGGTTAGCAAATTTCTATTTAATCCATCATTGCACTTCTGTTTTGTAGAATGGGGAGAAACATGTTGGGTATATTATGCCTCAAGTGACAAAATCATTCAACAGCCTTATATACCAGTGGTCCCCAACCCTTTCTGAACCGCAGACCGGTTGGGGGGGGCGGGGGTCCATGCATGGGGAGCGGGGCACCTCCCGCTCTTGCAGGTGGGTGGGCACGCTCGCGGCTGGGCAGGGTGTTTGCTTGCGCATGCATGGATGGGTGGGACACACTCACATGCATGCACGGATGGGTGGGGCACGCTCATGGGTGGACGGGGCGTGCTTGCACGCATGCGTGGGCGGGCCGTGCGTGCGTGCGGGCATGCGGGGGGAGTGCGTGCGGGGGGCGGGATATCTGTTTCCACGGCCCGGTCCTGCCAAGGCCATGGACCGGCACGGGTCCACGGACTGGGGGTTGGGGACCCCTATTATATACTATTCACTTTGCCCTGGGAGCTAGCTTTGCCACCTCAAGCTAGCTTTGCCACCTCAAGCCTCAAAATGTCTTAGGCTGCCATTGTTAAAAATACGAAGAACCATACTATAACAAATCCTGCCCCACATTGCCCTCTCTTAACTGTTGAGTCAAGTCTTCCTCCCTCTCATTTATCTCAGTGGTGATTATGTGAAATGTACATAATATGCCTTACTTCAGATTGTTACCCTGCTTGTTCACCTTTAAAGCTGTTTGGCACTCCACAAGAAAGGTTTGTTTTAAAGTCTAGATTCCAGCCAGAGCTTGGGAAAATGACCTTTTTTGCACGACAACTCTTAAAATCCACTTGGATTCTGGGATTGAACTCAAAAAAAGTCATTTTTCCTGTCTCTGATTTCAACCTTTCCAAAGTTTCAATATTCAGATTTGGAATACATCTCCACCTCTGCAAGATTTCAGAAATACTGCACAACGACAATAGCAATGACTTTGCCTATCAGCAGCACTCTTGGTCTTCAGTGTGTTGAAGTAGCAACAACCTGAGCAGAGAGAAGTCTGAACTTGCTTTAAGACCAAAAGTGGATATGTAGCTCAGATGCAATCTGACCCAGGAATTTTCCCGGCTTTCACAATTGTTAGCAATTGTTCTATTAAATCCTATTTCCACACCCTTGTCAGTAGACTAGTGATGCAGTTTTCACATGTTGGAATTTTCATTAGAAAGCAAGTTAGGGAGCCTTCCAGCATTAATTTAACCCCACAGATGCTACACAATTGTTACCAAGATGACCCTGTGATGTTTCATAGAATTGTGGAACTGTAGAGCAGGAAGCATTCCCAAGGGTCACTTGTCCTCCCTTTTGCCCATGTAGGGTATCCACAGACAGCTGGCCATCCAATCTCTGTTTAAAAACTTCCAGTGAAGGTGAGTCCACCACCTTCTGGGAAAGTCCATTCTATTATCAGGTAGCTCTTATCATGAGGTGGTTCATCCTAATGTTTAGTTGTAATTGCCTTTCTTGGCTCCTGCTCTCTGGAGCACAAAAAATAGTCTGGCTCCATTTTCCACACAACTCTTCATTTCTTTGAAGGTGGCTGTCACACTGCTTCTCAGCTTTCTCTTCTCCATCTTCCTTTAAGATTCCCCTTCATTTGTAGAAAGGCTGTGGTTCTCCTACGTTCTCTCAGAATTGTACAATCTTATTTGTTTGGGAAAATGGAGTCCTCTCCTTCCTCCTCCCTGACACTCATACATCCATTGCAGGATGACATGTGAGTATATGAACACTCCAGGTAATGACTGTGACATCACCAGTCACAAGCACTACAGTTCCTTTCCCATACTCTGTTCAGTGGTTTTCACAAATATTTACAATTGTGTTTAAAATACAGGGAACCTTTGACCCTCTGGATGTCTTGGATTATGGCTTCCACAATCTCTTACCATTAGCCAGAACGTGAAAGATTTATTTTCAGTAGTAATCCACCACATTACTCATCACTCACATCAGCATTACCTTATGTTACCTTAGCTTCTATGTGATAACTCATTCCACTATTGTTCCATTAGTTAACAGCTATCTTTAATTATGTGGTGGAGAGCAAGCACCTAGTGTCTTTTTTTCTATTTTAAATGTGAAAATAAGGGTCACATGCCACACAGAGGCATGCAATCCTTATTTTTACATTTAAAATAGAAAAAAGATTTATTTTCACATTTAACATAGACTTGTCTCTTCCTTTTCCAATTATGTTAGCACAATCCAAGAAGTATAGGAGGTAGCCACTCACAATTTCTTGAGAACATCCCATTATTATAGTGATGGGACCCTTGAGGTACTCCAGAAACTGTACAGAGTTCCTTCCCACAATGCTTGGACTATGTAACTGTCAGAGAAGGAAGAGTGTTAGAGTCTCACCCTGCTCTGGACACTTATTTTGTAGATAAAAACAGAAAAAAAGCTTAATGGCCCCCTTACATAGTCATAGTGAGACAATGGCCAAAATCTTATCCATTATGCCTGGGTCATGTGACGCAGTGTGCAATAGGAAACACCTACATTGATTTTTTTTAAGTGGAACAATTTGCCTCTGTAAATTATGCCAGCACATGTAACACATAGAGTTTTGGCCAAATGCTTTAAAGGCTGAGGGATTGCCCACAGTTCTTATCCCTTTAAAAAGGGCAAATCACTCATTACTCTTGCACCAGTGCCCAGACATAAAGATAACTTGCAGTTGGAACTGAAAGGACATGAATGTTGCAGTCAGGTGACTGAGGCAGCATTTCAGGTTTGTGAAATCAGACCTCTAGAAATCCCAATTAAAGTCCTGAGGACCAGTCACCAGACAAAGCAATCTTGTGTGCATATTCCCAGAGGCACAAGGACCTCCTGCTGTGACATACTGAGACACTTCATTAGTTAAGGATTTTCCTCTCCTAGTCAAGGACTATCTTTAATGTTCATTTCAGGCACTGCTGGATTTATGCACAGGTTTAGGGCTTCATATTCTGAAGAGCCTCTAAATGCAAGCAAATAAACAAAACAAACCCAGCAAAAAAAAAAAAAACCCAAAACAAAACAATATGTCTTAATCTGGCCTGAGAAGGTAATTGAATATTTTGAGTACCTACATTTGCACTTCTAATACAAGAAATGGAGGCTTTTAATTTCAAGCATGAAACACACACAAAAAACAAATAAATGGAAAGTTCGTCAGAAATTCTTGTATTGCTTACCTTTGCCATAATCATTTTATATGCATATAACTTTTTTCCTTTGCCCTTTCCCAAGGCACCTTCAAATTTTTCTACAAATTCTTGAGCCTCCCTAGTTCAAAAATAAAAAAAGAGGATTAGATTTATAACTTTACTTCTTTAAATGTGGAAGAGATAGTAGAATCATGAACACCCACCGTGCTGTTGACGATCACAAATGCAGCACAGATACTGAAGCCCCATGGCTTGTGTTCTGCCATAGACTCAGGAGCAATGTTAACTCATTTTTCCATTGAGTATCATCATGTAGAAAACTGTTCTGCTGTACAATTTCACAGTGCAGTATAATTACCTCAGCTTTCCTCTCCAAGATCAGGCTACACTAAAAATATTAACTAATTTAATTGTCATGTCTTCTCTTTCCTTTCCCTGACACATTAGAAACGGTTGCATAATTGCCTGTGAGTAATGCTGGTTTTATCTGAAGATGATGCATCACACTATATCCTGGCTGCTGTCTTCATGTTTCCTCAGTTACTTCACCTCAACAAATTCCAACTGTGTTACTCATGCATAGGCATTTGTATGGGGCAGAGGGCACATTTCCTCAGAATCCTAAAGTTCTATATTTATTTTGACTTGCGCAGACAGAAATACATCCAGTCAGGCAATATTTAGCAAATGGGCTTGTAATAGCCCCCAGGGCTTATTTCCTATAATAGTGTAGATTCCCCTTTTTTAGAATCCCCAGATGCCCAGTTTTCTTTTCAAAAGAAAAACAAGGTTCTGATCCTTGTCAAAGCTGAGGAATGGGGGGAAATGTGCAGTTGCTATTCTGCCCAGCTAGCTCAGTCCTATAGCATTTCAGTGTACTTAGCCAATGAATTAAGCAAAAGCAATCACTGAGACACTGTTTCTCCAGTGAAGGACTTTCTGATTCATTTTAAAGCCATTGGTTTGGTTTTGCTGAGTGGACAGTGATTATTGTCCCATTTGTGTTTGTTGGGAGGATCAGAAATCTAAGATTTTTGTTAAGCCGTGTTTGCCTATCCACTCTCCTCCAAATGGCTGCAACGAAGACAGGAGTTCGTGATCAACTCATTATTTAGAATTCTCCCCACCTTATTGTGAATAGTAAAAACAAATTATCCTGCCAATGCATGTGGATAAAACTCATCATGATTATACCCTTATTGTCAGCTCTGTGGCTGGGAGACTATGAGTTATGTTAGAAAAGTAGCCCAGTATTGTTATATCAATTTTGTTGTGGAGAGTTAGAATAGTCTCAGATAATTCCACACTGTAGTCCTCTCCATTTCCTGCTGTGCTGATGATTTGCTGGAAAATGCAAGGGGTGTGTGAACTTGATTGTAGCAGAGTGCAATTTATTAAAGGATAAAGGGCCATTATATGGGGTGACTGGAGTGCATAGCTGCAGGTTGAAAGACACACTCTAAACACCAGCTCTACACAAAGAAAAACAGAGGAAGAGGAAACCTAGTATAAATTTCTCAAAGTCCAGAAACAACAGATCCATTCTCTGAAACTATCAGAACTTTTCCCCTTCCAAACACAGAATGTGTTCTTCCAAAAGTGTTTGCACAGTTAAATATGCCAGTAACGTAAACATTATTTTCTTTGCTGATGTAAAAAAATGGCTGATGAAGTGAGAAATAAAATGAGCTACCCAGGCTCCTTTGGAATCCCAAACTCAATCATAGGGATCTCTTCCCCACCGCCACCAAAGAGGCCCCTTGTGGACCCCTTATGTTGCTTCCATAATCTGCCATAGCGAATTGTGACTAATTGACAGGGTGATGAATTATATCTTAGGCCAGTGGAGGCAAACCTTTTTGGGCTCACATGCCCAAAATGAGGGGGGGGGGGAGAGAAACCAGTGGCTGCCGTGCCGCCCGGAAGTCCGGAACCGGAAGTGGCGGTTTCAGGGGGAATCATAGGGACGGACCCAGAGGACCAGGAACAGGAAGTTTAAGGGGGAATCATAGCGACGGACCCAGAGGACCAGGAAGTGGCTGCGGAAGAGGGAATCCCGGCTGCCGGCTCATAAGGTTTCCCTCCACAAGGGAGGGTCGGTGGGCCAACACTGGCGTGCCATAAGAAAGGGCTTCGCGTGCCACCTGGGGCACGCATGCCATAGGTTCGCCTACACTGTCTTAGGCCATGGTCACATGAGAGGAATGTTCTTTAGTTATCCCCCAGTTAGTTCTTTGCTTTTTTTTCCTGGTCACATGATGCAGAGTCAAGATTGATACATTTTCCCAGCCAGCGGTATAACTGCGGAACATTTCTCCATCACCAGGAGAATTGTGTTATTTTATACCTTTGTTGTACTGGTGCATTCCTTACTGGGATTGCCTGTGTGCATGCCCTGCCTCACTTATTTTCAGAATTGAAGCCAGGAAGGTGGCCACCATTACTGCGGCATGCACATTATTTTTCAAATTTGTTGTGCCCGATACATCAATATGTTGGTAAAAGTATGTCCCCGGGGGGCCTCCACCATCACATTACTGGTGGGTAATAATTTTTTTATTGTTATTCTATGGGGAGATACATTGAAATGTTGGTATGCCAGTGTTACTGGGGGGGAGGGGGTGATCGCCAGTCCTGCTGCGTGGATATCCCAAGTCCATTGTGTGCAATGCATTTCTGCAGGAGCAGCCAGTGCAACAGAGAGACACTTTCCTAAACAGAACCCCCTTCCTGATCAACATTCCCACTAATTTCCACTTCCCTGTGTGCGAATCTGCCCCCCCCCCCCCCACATGGGGTTCTGTTGTGACGGGAATGAAAGGGGCTGGAAACAATTGCTGTGGGTCAGGGAAGGAGGAAAGCTGTCTGGAAGGGGGCGGAGTCAAGTGTGTTCACACAGTTGTGCACCTTAGAGGGAGCCTTGTTTCTGATATATTGATGTGTATGTACACACACACACACATACAACACACACACACACACACACACACATAAATCAAGGGGCTAAATTGCCCCTTGAAGCAAGGGAGAAAATAAACCAGTAAGGTGTACCTGACCATAATGATACAAATAGGAGGAAATAAATCAGTACTGCCAAAAGTTCTTGGGACGTTCATTCCAGGATATAAACCACGTGACCACAATTCAGTAAAACAGAGATATGGAAAGTATCAGAAGAACAAGAAAACATTTTCCTTGTGTGACCAGGGCCTGAGTCACATATCTCTGGTCATGAGCCCAGTTGCACAAATGAGGTGTATTCAAGCATCTTGTAATTAGCCACAATCAGACATGGCAAGGTATGCAAACCTTACTGGATTCCAGCCAGTGAGTTCTTCAGTATTGTATTTGTTCATCTGGGTTTTCCCAGCTAACCTGTCTTAGGCATTGTTTAAAAAAAAACACTACCTCAGTCCACACAAACTTTTGTCAAAGTTCATATTCAGCATTAGTGCTGTCAAATTCCATATTCTGGATATTTTCTGTAATGCTAAGGACAATACACAGGGTTGTTGTGTACATTCCACATGCAGATCATCATCATTTCCCCCTACCAGGGAAAATCCCTGATGACTTCCTTTTCTAGCTTATTAATGTTTGAAATTTCCAGTGGGCTCAAACTTTTAGTGGTATATGTGTATGCAATTGTAATTATGACACAATGTAATCTAACTTACATGTTACTTTATCAAGTGTTCCACAGTGAAATGACAGAAAATTGTGAGTATAGCTACAATTTCTTCAGAAGCCATAGATCTCCATAAAACCACAATTCCCAGGGTTTTATTGGGAGATTTTGATGGGTTAACTTGCAGATCAATGAAATGTCCAGTATATGTCTGTTTTCTCCATTCAGTGGAAGAACGCTTATTTATTTTGCTTGATGCTTCCGTATCCAGCTATCCACTCCAGTCACCCCAGCCATCTTATTAGCATCCTTCCAGTATTTGGTTTGCTTTCTCTATAGAAAGTTTGCTTTCACATGCTGATTTTTTTACCTCTGCAGAGAAGAGCATAAACATAATTTTATACTCTTTGAAGTATGCATATGAAGATGCTTTATGCTAACTCATAACGTTGGTTCTTTTAGCTCAGAACTGTTACTCCAAGTGGCAGCAACTGTCCTTGGCAGAGCTGCAGATCCAGTTGGAGGGGATGAGCAAGAACACCCCATCCCTAGTAGACTGGTTGTGTTAAAACACATGGCTATGCCCTAAATGATACCTTGGGTTTCCTTTCCTTTCTTTCTCTACATGAAGAAAGTGAGGGAAGAGCAAAGTCAGCCACAAGAGTGACAGGTGGACCAGGATGGGGGGATGCTGCCCAAATCTTCAAACTTAGTCATGAGCTGCCTGTGCACAGAGACCATTTAAAGGGCTGGCCTGTCTATTAGCCAGATACAAGATGTCTTCTTAAATGGTGAATGTGAAGGACAGGAGGACAAGAGTGCGCCGTCTCCTCCAGAAAACAAGGATGCTAAAGGGGAGAGAGATGAGAGGGAAATGGCAAAGGGGAAGGAAGATCAGGAAAGGGTTAAAATAGAGGTGTGTCTGTCAGAAGGGGGGAAGGAGAAAGGGGAGGAGCAATGGATAGATGTATGGGAGGAGGACATAAAAACTGGAACAGGAGTGCGGGATTTTCGGATAGAGACGGGGAACAAAGAGAGAGAGGAGAAGAAGCAGGAAGATGTTAGTAACCTGCTTAAGGACTTCCCCAATTTGAAGGTTGGTGGCCTATTGCCAGACCCAGTAACGGGGAGAGAAGGAGTGACCATTAAAGAAACCACAGAATGGACAGTAGTGGTGTACCCGAGGGGACGCGGGTCCCTGGAAGAAGGTGGTGCGGCCGGATTCCACCTTCAACAAGCCACCCCCAGAGGGGGATTGGGCTCGCCATCCGTGCTGCGGCACTATATGCGCGGTAAGGAGCACACCTCTGAGAAGACCCAACGACAAGGAGAGATTTGGACCGGCACCCCAGTTTTGAGGAGAGACTCTGGTTATGACAATTACGATAGAATAGATGGACAGTTAAACTATTGGGACTCGTTCATTCCCACAGAAGTTATTATTGATACACTGTTGTTGAATTTGAATACAAATTGTTATGGTTTGAACAACTCGACTCCGCCTGTTTCCGCGCCAAAATCGGGACCGCCTAAAACTCCTAACGAACCTTTTGACAGTGAAACACCAGGGGGGGATGCTACTACAGTAGGCATCCTTCAGTCTCGAGAGACTATGGTAACGTGCTCTGTATGGAGGTCTTGGAACAGCGTCTAGTGTGGCTGAGAAGGCCAATTTGAGAGTGACAATCCCTTCCACACTGAAGACAAATACAATCTGTCCCCTGTCCAGCTCCCGGATTTTTCTGGTTTCGGGACTGCCTCTTTGCCTCGGCCTGCTGGACAAGGGTCTCTTCAAAATGGGAGAGGCCATGATGCACCACCTGCCTCCAGGCTGAGTGCTCAGATGTCAAGGTTTCCCATCTGTTGAGGTCCATTCCTAAGGCCTTCAGATCCCGCTTGCAGATATCCTTGTATCGCAGCTGTGGTCTCCCTCTGGGGCGATTTCCCTGCACTAATTCTCCATACAGGAGATCTTTTGGAATCTAACCATCAGCCATTCTCACGACATGCCCAAGCCAATGTAGACGTCGCTGTTTCAGTAATGTATATATGCTAAACATTCCAGCTCGTTCTAGGACTACTCTATTTGGAACTTTGTCCTGCCAGGTGATACCAAAAATGCGTCGGAGACAACGCATATGGAAGGTGTTCAGCTTCCTCTCCTGCCATGCACAAAGGGTCCAGGACTCACTGCAGTACAGGAGTGTGCTCAGGACACAGGCTCTATAGACCTGGATCTTGGTATATGCCATCAGCTTCTTATTAAGCCATACTCTCTTTGTGAGTCTAGAGAACATGGTAGCTGCTTTGCCAATGCATTTATCCAGCTCGACATATAGGGAGAGAGTGTCAGAGATCGTTGAGCCAAGGTACAGAAAGTCATGAACAACCTCCAATTCTTGTGTGGAGATGGTAATAGAGGGAGGTGAGTCCATGCCCTGGCCCATGACTTGTGTTTTCTTCAGGCTGATTGTTAGTCCAAAGTCTTGGCAGGGCTTGCTAAAACGATTCATGTGTTGTTGGAGGTCTTCAGCAGAGTGGGCAACAATGGCTGCACCATCAGCGAAGAGGAAGGGGGGATGCAGAACAGTATTATTATTATTATTATTATTATTATTATTATTATTATTATTATTATTATTATTATTATTATTATTATTATTTGTTGGAGTTTCATTCACAACTTTGCATGATATCTGTTTGAATGAGAGGGACTTTACTGGGCTGGGGTGATTATCTATTCAGCACTGAGCGATCATTCCTTCCAGCTTTTGATTTCAGAGACAGCCCTGCCTCTCTTTTCTTCTCTTTAGTCTGTTGGAAGCATTAATTCTTTCTCCTAGAAATATCTCGGAGTGAGGGCTCGATCACATCTGGCAAAAGAACCCCAGTTACACCAATATGGGTATATATATCACATGACTGCAAAAATAAATGTATTGGTACAACAAAGGTATGGAAAGATTTGATATACTGTAACTGGGGTTATTTTGGCAGGTGTGTTTAGGCCCTTCAGTTATTGAAACCTTAAGTGCCAGTTAATAAGAAAGGGATGAACTGTCTGGGGAAATTGTTGATATTCTCTGTGGATCAAAGGATTTTAACCAGAAATTCAAAATTCTGCAACAAACAAAAGTGATCTTGGCCAAGTCAAGAGCTAAAATCCAATTTTACTAACAGTCTGAGAGCCGTACCTTCACCCTCCAAAAGTTGAAAATAAAGCACCCCTCAGGGCAAAGAAAACCAGAGAACAGCTGCTTTTCTAGTTTTCTGAAGCTTGCTTTAAAAAACCCAAAATGTTAATCCCTCTAATTTATACCCACCCTCCCTCCCTCCCTTCCTTAGTATTATTATCTGAAGTAATTTCTACATAAAATTTAAGTCCCCCCCCTTAAATGTCCTAAATAATTCAAGAAGTCTGCAATCAGATTGCTCAGAAACCAGTAAATATGTGCAGTTTTCCTGCATCTATTTGGAAAATTAAGGTTAAAAATTTACAGTTTGAGTTGAAATGTTGAAAATAATAGGCAAGTAATACAGAAGGGTGAACAAGGTGGGTTAAGTATAAAATAGCTGCAAAGAAACTGGAAGAGTGGCGAGGGGCCATGCCACGTTTTTTTTTGTGGAGTAGATATTTAAAATATTTTTTAAAAGCAGTATTTTTAGCAGTCTTAGAGGGCTGAGAAAATGACCTTGAGGAAGTACATGATTCCCATCCCTGCATTATGTGCTACTTGCTGTATGCAAAATACGTGGGCTACCCTGCCATGAACTATGGCTCTTCCTTTACAGAGGCAAGGAAGCACTATTGCTTGAAGTACATTTTATCATTCTTTTGGAAAAGTTGGGCAGCTGTTCAGTACAGATCAGCAGTTCATGCAAGATGTTCCTCCTGACTGCTTATAAATATTGACACTGGAAAGCTCTTGGGGGGGGGGGGGAGAGCATTCCTTTGATTCCTATATACATACCATCAGCAATCAGAGAAAGGTAGAGATCTTACATCAAGAAAGTTTCTAGAAACCAGGTTTTCAGGCCTCTTAGGTTTATTCCTGGTTTCAGAGGCCTTATTGTTAAAACTATCTCAGGTGGCAAAATGCTTGTTAGATTCCCACAATTAGGGGCCTCCTGAGGACATGGCTGCTGTAGAGATGAGCATAATTCCTGTCTGACAGAATAGTGGGCTGAACACACACACACACACACACAAACACACACAGAGTAGCATTCACCCTGCTCATGAATATTTATATTGAGATTTGCATGCACCAATAGGAGTTGGTGGTGGGTGCAGTTAAGTGGGGGGAAAAGAAAAGGAGAGAGAGGGAGATTAGAAGAAAATAAGGTTTTAGTTGAGAGTTAACGACATTGACTGGACTTTTATCACTTGTAACAATAAACAATTTCTACTTGGTTTTTAAATGATACGTTGCCTGGACCTCTGTCATTAATAGTGAATAAAGTTGATTCAGCTGGTGGCAGCTGAACTGACACGTAGCATGCACCTTTGCTTGGTTAAACAACCAAAGGCCATGCGGGAACGTCACTCTCTCTCTCTCTCTCTCTCTCTCTCTCTCACTCTCTCTCTCTCACACACACACACACACACACACACACACACGTGCTGGCTGTGAAAACTGAAATCACTGAGGATGTGTTGCAGGTTACCTCAGCACACATAATTTTTTTGCCATCCGCCAGGGCTTAGTTCTCATAATAGTTATTAGTTTTTTCTTCTCTTCCACCTGTTCCTTTAGCCTGGCCAGTTCCCCTTCAGACAGGGACTCTTCATTGGAAGTGCTCGAAACAGATGAGTATGAACTACAAGGGGAGAAAAAAACCCAAAAAACACACAAAAGCCTAGTTATTTGCAGCTATGTCCTTCCTATGAGCTTATAGCAGTGCACATAACTTACGGTTTCCCACTTGATCCTCACAATGACCATATGTGGCAGGTCAAGCTGAGTAGAGTGTTGAAATAACAAATTAAAAATGATGTGTTCCATAGAGCTAATTCCCTTTTTCAATACCTATGAAAATAATGACATTATAATTTTCATGTAATGAGGGATAATTTCACTTGTTCCATGAGATAATGATAATTTTTCTTTTTTGCGCTTCTAATACTTACAGCCTCACTACGTAGGTGTGTATCTGGTTTATGGTAACAAAAATTACAATTAAATAAGAAGAAAGGGACAAGGTGTTAAAGACTTGCTAACTTGAGTCCTAATTACCATTTACCGTGTGTCTTGGAAGTAGAGATGGACATGAACTGAACTACAAATGGAAAAAAACTACAAACCGGGCTCTTTCATGGCTCAGTTCATGGTCAGTGTGGCATCCGCCCAGGTCATGGATATTCATATGATATCTGCATAGACCAATGGGAGTGCTGGAGGGGCAGAGTCACGAGATATAAGAGACTCAGCAGGAGGAGGGGGAGTTTAGATAGGGAGTTAGATTGGGAGATTGAGAGTTGAGAGAGTTTTTGGAATTTGGGTGGGAGAGTGGTGGTTGAGAGTGGATAAAGGAGGATGTTTGTTTAAGAGTTAACAACATTGCTTGTCCCATCAACATCTGTAACACTAAACAATTTCTATTTGGTTCTTTTAAAATGACATATGGCCTGGACCTCAATCATTAATAATAGATAATGTTGATGTAATCAACTGGTGGCAGCTGAAAGACACGTAGCGTGAGCTCTTAGTTTGGTGAAACAAGCAGGGGCCATGTGGGGATCATGACAAATTGGTGGCACAGCGGTGGGATATGAAACAATCCAGTAAAAAGGTTGAATTTGCTTGAGTTTAAGGGTATTCCTAGCTAGAAGGGGTTAGGATCTGTGGTAAGAAGTGGTTACCCGTTAGAGTCTTGGTGAAGACTTAGTTTCGGGGCTTCTGAACCCAGATCTGGGGAATCCTAAGATAAGATAAGTCAGGTTCGTGAATCCTGTTTTGCCGAAATGAAATGATGCTCCCAACTTTCTTCTGCTTGGGGCTTAATTTTGCTTTGGTAAAATAGATGCCCCACACCCTTACCGCTGCCCCCGTTGCTTCCCTACCAGGTCCAGCCTCCTTCTCCTCTTCATCCTCCTCCTCCTCCAACAACAACTTTAGAGACAGCGGCCCAGCTTCCCTTGAAGGCTTCGGGTCTGCTGTCTCTGCATGTGCACATCTATCAGATGATAGGCATGCACATGAGCAGAGACAGTTGGCCTGGAAGGGAAGTTGGGCTGCCATCTCTAAAGATGGTGGCAGTGGAAGATGAAGAGGAGGAGTTGGCAGAACCAGATAGGGAGGTGATGGGGCAGTGGGAAGGGGGGTGGGCAGGCAGCAGAGGGGGTGGAGACGTTAAGATCCCTTCCTGCATGCATGAACTGGAAAAAAACAAATCACAAATCAGTTCATTTTCCTGGGTTCGGGGGTGTTTTTGGTTTGTGGGTAGTCATGAACCACAAACCACTCCAATTTGTAATTTTTTCAGTTTGTGCCCATCTCTACTTGGAAGTATATGTAACTGTAACTAGAGGATTTCATGGCTGAGTGAGGATTTCGACCTGGAGCAAATAGTTCCAGTTGAAGACTCTAACCACTATACCAGATAGCCTCATAGTATTATTGATGGGGGAGAGGCTTGAAAAACTGTAGGGTTTACTTTACAACATCTGCTCATCCACTCCTGTGTAGCCATTGGTGCCCATACAAGTTAAAACCTTAAAACAGGTGTTTTAAGAAAGTGTTTGCTGACATGCCCATTGTGTTTGCACAATGCATTTATATTGTGTTTGGCAGGAAATATAGATTCTCAGTTGGCTGTACATTGAGGGGCTGATATGCACAAGATATTAAGTGGCTATCATGCCTTGAGTAGTCATGTAAATTGACTATAAACAAGGCTGCATATCTTTATTAACAGTGGAAGATACTAGAGAGACCATGGAAAATTCAGGACAAGCACAAAATATACAACACTTGTGTCATGTCTAACCAGAGCTTGGAAAAGTTACTTTTTGGAATGTATCTCCTAAAATTCCTGGCCAGCATGGCTCTTGATGGATTCTGGGAATTGTAGTTTGAAAAAGCAACTTTTCCAGGCTCTGCATTTACCCCTTACAATGTGCAAAGTTAATTTCAACGATTTGGACATCTCAGTGTCATGCTAACAGACTAACCCTCCCCTCACACATTAGATTATTTACTTGATCTGAGCTCCTGGGATATAGAACAGTTTTCAAACCAATTGCCATCGTGGTTTGTGTTGTTGTTGTTATTGAGTGCCTTCAAGTCAGAACCGACTTATAGTGACCCTAATAAAGCTTTCAAGGTAAGTGTGGTATTTAAGGAATGGTTTTATGAATTACACACACATGCATACAAAGTTTCCATGGCCAAGTGAGGAATCAAACTCAGGTCTTCTGAGTCCTAGTCTGTCACACTATCCAATACGTTACTCTAGGTACACATCCATGCTGATAGCCAATGAGAAATCATCAGGAACCATGCTTTGCATACACAGTGTTATGCCACAGTTTGCCTTAAATCGAAACGCCAGCATGTGCTCTGATTTGCTATAATACATGGGCCTTGTTCAGCATCTCCTTTACAAGTGAAGGATGAAAATTAGGATGAGATTTAGTCACTAATGATGGGACGTGGTGGCACTGCGGGTTAAACCGCAGAAGCCTCTGTGCTGCAAGGTCAAAGACCCGCAGTCATAAGATCGAATCCACGCGACGGAGTGAGCTCCCGTCGCTTGTCCCAGATCCTGCCAACCTAGCAGTTCGAAAGCATGTAAAAATGCGAGTAGATAAATAGGTACCACCTCGGTGGGAAGGTAACGGCATTCCGTGTCTAGTCGCACTGGCCACGTGACCACGGAAACTGTCTTTGGACAAACGCTGGCTCTACGGCTTGGAAACGGGGATGAGCACCATGCCCTAGAGTCGGACACGACTGGACTAAATGTCAAGGGGAACCTTTACCTTTACCTTAGTCACTAATACTTCAGTACACAGTGCACATTTTACAACATACCCAAGTGACACGCAAGTGCTAATTAAATCACCATTTGTGAAATACACAGAGGTGGATCAGGTTGGACTCTGTGTGTATGTTTATTTTGCTAGCCATTTGAGCAATTTAAATGTAAAACATCATTCGGGGCATTACTATTTTGTAAAGAATTCTCAGAACCAGAGTACCAAATCTCAAGAGTCCTCAGGGCAAATGTCTCCAACCTGGTGCCTTCCAGATGTATTGGATGGCATTTCCCACCACCCTGAGCCAGGCTAGCTCTTACTTGTGCTGGCTGGAATGATGGGTGTTGTAGTCCAGCACATCTGAAAAATGTGTCAGGTTGGGGAAGGCAGACTTGTGGCATATCTTTCTATTATAAGAGTGCTGAAAATCTCATACCTCCCTCTTGTGGTTTTCTTTTTCTTTTCTTTTTCTTTCGTTTTCTTGTTTTCTTGTTTGTCCTTATTTTTAGCATCTTTTTGCTCTTTGCTGGACACATTTTTGCCTGCCTTCTTTGTCCCCTTTATTACTTCTTCTGCTTCACTTTCACCTCCTGCGTTGTCACCCGTTTTCTGATTTTTCTTTTTATTGTTTTTTTTCCTCCTGGGGCTTTCCTCTTCTGCTTTGTCACTTTCATCATCAGCATCCCTCCCATCTTGTTTTTTCTTTGCCTTGATGGTTGGCTTTATATTCTGCTTCCTGGCTATCTCCTCCTCCTCCTCCTCCTCCTCTTCATCTGTTTTCAATGGAAATAATGTTTCTTTGAATTAAAACTCCACTCAATTTAAGTTATTATTGAGGATTTGCTAAGACAAGATAATTGAACCCTGTTCCTGACAATCTTTGGACATATCTCCAATGACCATAGTAGTTTCTGGATCAGGGCTTTTAATGTACCATGTTCAGTTGGATGTAGACTCTTACTTATAACAGACCTATTTAAATCAGTGGAATTTACATTAATGGCATTGGGCTAAATGCCATTGTAACTCCCAACCAGAGCAGACAAACAGAAGGAGTGAAACTTGTTAAGTTGCACTTCCATAAGTCCTGTTGATTCAGTAGATGCACTCTAACTAGGATTAACAATTAGATTCAACCCATTGATTTCAGTGTATTTATTCTAAGTGTGACTAAATTTGGATCCATACCTTGTCTGTGAGGCATTTGGGTATCCAAAGAGCTGTTGGATTGAGGCTCTAGCAGTGAAAAAGGCTGTTATTTCAGGAACATTAGATGAGACTAAGATGTTAACTTGGGTTTTAAGATGCAGGAAATAAATGAACTAGAAGAAAAATATAAGCTATTTTATAATACAGATTTAGAAGCTTTGGCTTTCTGGATGCAGTGGTCTAAAGCATTGCTCTGTGGCTCTACTTCCATGCTTAGCCCACCAATACAGCTTGCATTATAGTAGGATGGTTCACTGGCAATATAAGGAATAACTTTTTACATGTAAGAGTCATCTGTTTTTAGAAGGCTATGGAATGGCATTGGCAGTATTTGAGCAAAGGTCAGGAGTGAGTAAAGTGTGGACTGCAGCTGCTGCTGATCCCAGAGGCTGTTTTTGTAGAGTTAGTCTCTTCCCCTTGCCAGAAAAAGCAGTGAACTGCCAGTCTTGGAAACCTTTTAAATATGATTGTGGGTCCTACCCCCCCCCCGTATTGCACCCCCAAAATATCAGGTTTTTTAAGACTGGAAAAAGACTTACGGCCACTTCCAGAGATTTTGCTATGTCTTGTTTGTCTTGGCTTTTAACACTTGGGGTGGTTCATTTGATACTTCCTCCCTAAGGATTCCAGGGACAGAAAACTGGCCCCCAGATCGGCCTAGGCTGACTACCCCTGCTTTAGGTTAAGGAACTCTGCTTCTGGTCTGGTGGGAGGCTGGACTACAGTGCCTCTTCTGTATGTACAATCAGACCTTGGAAAAATTACTGTCCCTGGACAGTATGAGTCCCACTGGCTTTAATTATTGAGGAATTCTGGGACTCCTTCTCCAAAAAAGTAAATTTCCCCAGCTGTGTCCAGTGAGGTATACTAAAAATGTTTGGTTTACCTTATTGCACAGTAGTCTGCTGACAGACCAGCAAAAAAATGAACTTTTACACAGAAGTCAGACTTTGTTTTAAATTGGTTACTGCAAAGGCTAACAGTCACTGAGCAACAACCTGTATTAATACTACCTGTACATTTACTATGCACTCCTTGTCCTCCTCAGGGAAAATAAATTCTTTAACACCCTCTTTCAATAGACAACAGCCATTAATCTCTTATTTACCTTCACTTTCTGAGTCACTCTCCACTTGTCCATCAATCTCTATCCCAGCTGCAAGGCAAAAGCAACGAGAATGATTATCTTGATGGTTGGCACTTTACAGGCAATGATGTTTAAGTGAGGGATCAGGAAAACAGTTCTCTCTTATCAGGACTTCTGGCTAATGAGAACAGAATTTGCATATATGTACCATTCTATTTTTGTCTGCTTTGACACTTCTAAGAGTGTGCAAATTAAGGATGTTTTTCCTTATGCCAAACTATATCAAACATTCTGTGAACATAATCTGTGAAACAATGCTGAATATCCCACCCCCCATACAACATGCAAGGAACCGTGGCTGAAAACTAGTGAATTCATACAAACCATCTTCCATAATGACTGCTAATTCACATTTCTTCTTCTTCACCATGATGGATGCCTTCCTTCCTTTTCCTTTCCTTTATTTTCCCTTCCTTTTAAAATTCAGCACCCTTGGCTGAGGGATTTAGCCCCACCAGTTATAAGTAGGTGCTTATGTCTTCTTGCAATACTTCCTTCTTTGGCTACATGCTAGTATGTTCAAAATAAACTGTCAATGAACCTGCATTAACTCTTTCTCTGAAGCATTGTTCTTGTATTACATAGTCGCTTCATCTTACAGTCTGCGGGCTTCAGAAGATTCACGGTACCAATCTAATCCAGCCACTTTTAACTCTGATCTTTTTTCAACACAGAGAGTACCTGTTGGGCATTGCATTGCAGCATATTATTTAAACATGAAGGAAAGCCCTTGGGTGAGTACTCAGTAGTATCAACTGAGAGGAGGATGTTGTTTTCTCCCATTGCACACAGCATGATCACAAGATTATCTTATTCAGAGCTAAGAAAAGTTGGGGACTATAATTCCCAGAATCCCTGTGGGATTCAGAGAGTTGTCCAAAAAAGTATTCAATTCTTAAAAAACAAAACAAACAAAAAACACCCCACCAGTGTATGAATGTGGGATATTGTGCTTCTCTAGCCATGATTCAAAATGTTGGGAAATGGCCCGATATTGCTGCACAATACTGTGCCTGCATTGCCAGCAGGAAAAAAGATGTCAGACTTTACATAGCAAAGGGCAGCCTGAATGTTGACAACGTCAAGGGCAGCAGTCAAGAGGGTCTACAGCAGTGGTCCCCAACCTTTTCTGAACTGCAGAAAAGGTTGGGGGTGGGGTGGGGTCTGTGCTCAGGGGGGCTGGGCACCCTCCTGTGCTCATGGGTGGGCGGGGTGCACTCGCAGGTGGACGGGGTGCATGCTTGTGCATGCACAGATGGGCGGGGCATGCTCACGCACATGCACGGATGGGCGGGGTGTGCTTGTGGGGGTGGGCAGGGTGTGCTTGTGGGCGGGCGGGCTGGGCGTGCGTGTGTGCATGTGTGTGGGGAGTGTGTGCGGGGGGGCAGGAGGCCACAGACCGGCACTGGGCCACGGGCTGGGGGTTGGGGACCCCTGGTCTACAGGATACCCTCTTGTGTTCACTGCCATTCACAATTGTCGAAAAACAGCCCTGACAATTGCTTTGTGTTTGAGTGAGAAGTGTTTAACTGATGATAAAAGGAGTTAGCTTCTGGGATTTTCCCTTGCATGGTGTCACTTTGGTGTCATGAATCTCAGTGAAGATATTCAAAGGCTGGGTAAAGAAAGGGCTAGAAAATTGCAGATAAATTGCACTTCCGCTAGTTCTTTGCCAATCTTGGCTCTAACTATTAATTCTAAGTTCTTAAATGACTTTCAGATTATCTATATATGACCTATGATTACCGAATTTGTGTCAGCCAAATTCCCACAAGAGAAAGCATTTTGAATTCTTTGCATGTTGAGAGCTGATCAATCTTGATCAGTCTTACACACCAAATACCCACTATGTGATCTACCTTGCTTTACGGACTGAGTAGATGGCATAATTTCAAGGCTGTTACTTGAGCCACTTTAAAAGGAGATAAATTAAGGCCTTAAAGCCTTGTTGTAAAGGATCTGATGTGTGTGTGTGTGCAGCATATCCTAGATATGCGAGGAAATTAAGTCAATGTATTGAAACAGGGAAAGAGCTGCACCAGGATTTCAACATATATTAGAATCCCTAGCAACCTGTTGACTCATGTGCAGTTGACCCCATGACCATGCAGTTATATCTTACCCTTTTTGGCATCAGCCTTCCTGCTATAAGGGAGGCAAATAGCACCTGCCTGTAGTTCTCCAAACAGAAGGTACCCAGATTCTCAATCTTGAGGCCTTCAGATGGGGATGACTTTTATTTTGGGGACAGGGAGTGTGTCATCCCAAAATTTCAGTGACACTTGAAGCACATCAATCTTTACATGTTATACCAGGCCTGCTCTTCTGTCTGCCCACAGCCTTTGAGTTCCTCTTTCAAATCATTAGCAGCTACAGAATATTCCCCAAGTTCCCATCATGCTAAAAATGTGGTGCTACCAACATGTTTGTGTCCATCCTTTGTAGAAGTTTTTCCCAATCTCATTTTGTATGGGAACAGAGGGCCTCACTAACAAAGTTTTCATCCCCTGTTCAAACTCTGAGTCAACAGAAAGGCCTCATTCCTTCAGACAGGATAGACTGCTACCACCTTTTCCCCAATTCTCAATGGGTAGAAAAGGAACTACCACTGTAGGCTACCTTTGAAACTCTTCCTGTACTAGATGTCTGGATAAATATTTCAAGCCTACAAGGTTTCCCTCCCTTTTCTGTAGCTGGGGAACCTCTGGTTTGCTTGCCTTGTGGTGCAGTGGTTAAACTGTAGTACTGCAGTAAAGACTCTGCTCATGACCTGAGTTCAATCCTGATGAGCTCAGGTAGCCAGCTCAAGGTTGACTCAGCCCTCCATCCTTTCAAGGTCAATAAATTGAGTACCCAGCTCTCTGGAGGCACAATGTGTAGCCTGCATATTTATGCTGTAAACCTCCCAGAGAGTGCTTTAAGCACTATGGGGCAGTGTATAAGCAACACACTGCTTTGCTTTGCAGAACAGGTACAGGGAACAGGCTGACTAGTATAAAAAAGAATTAAATTTTGGGGAGATCATATAGCTTCATTTTAGCAATAGCAAAGCTATTTGCTTCATTTTTGGTGTGATTTGTTCTGTTGAGATTTTGATATGAATACAGTAGTACCTCGGTTTGCGAAACGGATCTTTTCTACGCGACGTTACGTAGTATGGAAATTTCGCAAACTGAAACGCCAATTGCGCTAAAAAAGGGGCGGCGCTATAGGTGCAATGAGCCCTGGGGAAACCCTCTCGTAGTGCGAAAAAAAGAAAAGAAAACAACATAAACCGGGGCTTTATTTCTTATGGATTTCTGTTCATAAACCGAAAATTACATAAACTGAGGCGTTCGCAAACTGAGGTACTACTGTATGTATTAAATATAAATGTTGTATAGTTGAAAGTAAAATGGCTGATTTTACCTGAGTCATTGTACTGATTGTATTCAGGTGTAGTTATCAAGGTTTGAGACTTAATGTTGTACAGCTGTCGTACATGATGAAACTTTGTGTAACTGAAAATGAAGTAATGTATTTTTTGATTGGTCCCAGAACTGTACATAAGTCATGTGTAAAGGGGACATTTTATCTGCTGTAAGTCAGATCACTTTTTCCTATGCTATGTGTTGTAATCATGTCATGTTATGCTGCAGATGAATGTCTGTTCTCTCTGTATATATGTTAATAGACTAAGTTGATATTTTACTCTCTCAGTGTCATAGTGTCTATGCAAACTAATATCTCCTTACTCTGCTAATGTTCTGAGAATACACGTTTAACCAAAATTCTCTATTTTCTGGTGACCACATGTGCTTAAAGTAATAGTGATTCATCTTGCCCCTCTTGTGAGCTGTTCAGCTCCTTTCTGGAACAGCACTAGAACTGCATTTTATTTAGTGTGATTGTAAGTGCTCCTGATTATCCTATTCTGTAGTCTGGGTGGCTGCTTAATTCACTCTCAAATAGAGCTGTAGGCAGCTGTACACAGTGAGTTGTGAAAATAGAAAGGATGGCAGAAAAACCCTCACCTCTATTTTCCTCTTCTCATAATTCTTTTTTAATGTTCTCCAAAGCAACACACATTATTTAACATATAAGGAAGTATCAATGCTAGGTTAATGTAGTGCTGCAGCGCTATGCCACTTACTAAATTAAACCAAAAAAGGGAAGTCACTGTGGCTTGTGGAATGACAGCTGAGATAATGTGGGGAAAGGAGTGGAGGAGTGGCATCAATAATCATAAGGGGGAGAAATGGGAGTGATCTGCTGATTAGATATTCTCATGGGAGAAGAAATCTTTGTGAATGGAAAGATTGTTCAAGTGCAAAATAAGGTAGATTGCACTGAAGATAAGAGCCTTTTAAATGTGACCCAGATTGCTCCAAATACATCTGTCTAGTTGCAGCCTGTATTGCATGTTACAGGGGAAAATGTATTCTAAAAACAGACCATCTTAGCAAAATAATAGCACAGGGCTCTTTTCCTGGATGTTATATTTTAAAAAAATCTTCTGCATGCTCAGTTTAGTAATAAAAAATAAGAAATGATTGAATGTGACTAAAAGGCTGACTAGACAGGCTTTTAGCACACTGTTTGGTCTGCTGCAAGGACAGGCTGGTTCACTCCTAAAGATGGTGATCAAATGATGTCTTTGCTGGAGGAAACCAGCCAGCCACCATAGTGGGCCTACCCACATTTTTCTGGCCCTGTCAGGGTTTCTACTTTCTTGATGTGGGTAGGGGCACTCTCTTTGGGTTCATTTCCAGTGTGCGTGATTACTGGGAATGAACCAAAAGCCTTCTTATTTTGATTTGACAATGTTGTAAAGTGGCTTAAGAGAGCCACCTCAGGATATTGGCTAATGGAACACTCCCTCTGCTCCTTGGGTGAGGGGCAGAGAAAGTAAAAATTATTTTTTAGTCTTCATTACAGCAGAGAAAATGCACTGCATCAGTTACTAAAAAAAGATGCAAACCCTGTTTTCTTTCTCTTATCTTATAGGGCCAGTCAAGAAACTGTCCACAGCCAAATCCGGCCACCATGGCAGTTTCTTGATTGACCCTATAATACAAGGGAAAGAAGTGTATTTGTGTATTAGGTATGTGTATTAGGCTGTGGCAGGCTCTCAATCAGATCTTTAAGAAAAGTGTATTAACTTCTCTTAAAGATCACTTGCAATACACATACCTAACACTTTAGAAAAGCAGACTAAATAAGGTTGCTAGAGGTCCTTATGCCATTTGGATGTGAGGATTGGACAAAATGGCACACTAGACCTCCTAGCAATCCTGTTTATCCTGTTCCAGTCGGCTCCAACCCAGATGAGTAGACAAGCCCTAACTTAGATGGTCTGGAAATCATAACCTGAGGCTTCTCCTGCTTTTTCAGCCATGGTTCATGTAAGGTGCCAGTTGTCCACAGGTCCCCTTACTAGATAGCCAGAACAAAGAAATCTTTTCCTTGGCTGCTAATTAAAAAAAATCTGAATGAGTTTGGTTAATATGTGTGAGTGTTCCTCCTCCTCCTCCTCTTCCACCTCAACATTGAGTAGCTGTCTCATTATATTAACCTGTCTCTGTGCTGGCTTTTAACTTGAAGGACAGATATATTGCAATTTATGATTCCATATGATGGCAAAGCTGAATCCACTGGCTGCACTTATGACACTCTAATTCATTCTGCTCCCTGCTTGAGGCTTCTCTGGATAGTTGTTATATAAGGAAAGCCCTTTAGTCTCTGGGGTGCCTGCTAGCCGATGTTCCTTCTTTCCTTGCCTCCAGCTATGTGCTGCTGCCCATTCCAGTGAAAAAGGTAATGATACTTCCCCGCTCACCTTAATAAGAGAAAGGGAGATGGGTCTATATGCTTCTTCCTGCTTCACAGAGAGAGTCTCCTATACTGACACACTGTTGTCTCTGTCACATGTCAGTGGGAGAAACTGAACTAATGTGCCCCTATGATACTGCTGCCTGCTGAAAAAAGAGAGACTGGCCATTGTGACTCATGGTGATGATGCGTCTCTGTAGGAGACACTATTGTGACATCATCCAGATGATGCCTGTTTGAAAAAGAAAGACTCACCATTGTGACTTCAACTTGATGCTTGTCTGAAAGAGAGAAAAACTGGTCAATGTACCCTCACAAAAGGTACTGTCTATCTGAAGGACAGAGAACAGCTTCCATGTTGCCAAAAACATTCATGAGAACTTTCATGCTCCCCACATCTGAGAGAAGATCTTTCCTCTTAATTTCCCATCCTCTCAAATACATCTTGTTGTTTTCTCAGGCAAGCACCATTGTCCACCAGTGTCTTTTAGGAGGTTATGACACTGCCTTATAGTTCTTTCTGGTTGCCACTGAACAAATGGAAATATCTGAAAGGTTAACAGCTACTAACTGGGCATATTGCAGAGATAACTTGTGAAGGATCATTTCCACAATTCCTCACTACTGGACATGCTTTGGGGGCTGTTAGGAGCTGTAAGCCACCATCAGGTTGCACATATCATTTTCCAGCAGGTGGCTAAATCTTATGGATTACTCACATATTGTCCTCCACATTATAAATTCCAACTGTCTCCATTTTTAGAAAGCAAAACTATAGTGGGACAAGTAAGTTATTTTGGATAAAACACTTGATTTTATTCCAGATATTACACTTCTGGATATGCAACAAAGAGAAACCTATGTTATAGAAGTTGAAGTTCCATCAACAATCAAGCTCAAAAGTACAGAAAGTACAAAAATTGCAAAGTACAAACGTTAAGGCAAGAAAATAAAAGAATATGGAAGCAAGATCAGGTCACCCTTCTCCCAATACCAAATTCTGCAACCGGAGTGAGAGAGCTGCAGTCCCCACCAAGTGCTGGTGTGGAGGGCAAGGCCTCTTTGGCTATGGTTTCCATAAACCTGAGACTCATGGAACTTCCCAAACTTCACTTAATTGGGGTCAGTGAGCACGGAATTAACCAGGAAGGGGCAGCTGTCTCCTCCTATCTTTCCAGTCCTTCTGGGGGCTGAGTTACTGTCACTGATCCCCTGAGCTGTCCTGTCTGTACTTCTCCCCAAATTATCATCACTGGGGTTTGGATTTCAAAAGTCTGATGGCACCAGGCCTTTAGTATGTGCCCCAGCTGCTCAACACCCCACAAATATGACTTATAATGCTGACTTCCCATCATTCTCTGTGGGTCCCAAACATCTCCTGGAGGTGTGCCTCCTGTGCCTCCCATTTCTTGCATCTCCAGTGCCTCCTCTGTGTTGAGCTATGGGCCAGGTGCCTTGCTGGATGCGGAGGCCTCTACTGAGTGACAGGGTGAGGTGAGGATCCAGGGAATTGTAAGTTCAAAGGACCCCTTCCACCTGCTCTTTCCTTTGCAGCTGCATCTGGACCCCCGTCCAGGGGTCTTTCATGTAAGTGTAGTCCCCCGGGCACCCTCCATACAGAAGATGGGGTCCAGATCTTTGGTGGTGTCACCCCAAGCTGCTTCCTCTTCCTCAACCTCCTCCTCTGGCCCAATGGACTCTGAATTCCCAGTCCACATCTTCCATTCCATCTCTAGCAATGTCCCAGTAATCCCACATCCTCCCACAAGTCCTCTCCCTTTATCACATTCTGCTGCCAGCTAGCTCCAGCCCTCGCCTCCTCACCCAGTTGGGCCCTATCTGCCACCTCCTCTTCTCTGCCCTAGACCTGCTGTCCTGTATCTACACCCACCTGAGGCCCAACACTAGCCATGCCTGGCAGGCCCTCCAGGAGGCTCAGGGTGAGGGCAGATGGCCCACTAGGGGCACTGATAATGACTTCCTCACAATAAGTCATTTGAAAAGAATTTACCAATTTAAAACAGTTGTCAATAGTGGCTAATTTGCTTCTTGAAATTCAAAAATCTGTGATTTTGCGAATATATCATCTCAGCTGTAAATTTTTAGGACCTGACTTCTAATTTTTAGGCTTGAGCCTTTGGTCCTTCTCTGTCCATCAGCAATGCTCAGAAATAAGTAGCTGAATTGTAATAAGAATAAAATGCTGTTAATTAAATTGTGACTTATGGCAATCTTTCCCCTTCTTGTGAGCCATTCTGAATCTGTGCAGTTTGCCCAGTATCTACTAACACTGGCCTTTTCAGCCAGCTAAGCCTGTGCTGAAAGGCCAAAGGCTCCCCATTTCTGGTGCAAAGTGCCAGAAAACTGGAAATACAAGCAGACATTTTAAAAACACTAGAGATCAGAATTAAATTGTCACTTCCTATGCAGCCACAACAGGTCCTTTGTTTGTCTTTGAGTCTATGGATACATAGCATGTGCTGAAATACTTGGTGTGCTGGGAATTGTATTTATTTTATTCATTTTCTGAAATAAGCACCACTGAAATGCAAGTTATCTGAGGAACATACTAAGGGACGTGGTGGCGCTGCAGGTTAAACCGCAGAAGCCTCTGTGCTGCAGGTCAGAAGACCAGCAGTCGTAAGATTGAATCTACACGACGGAGTGAGCTCCCGTCGCTTGTCCCAGCTCCTGCCAACCTAGCAGTTCGAAAGCATGCAAATGCAAGTAGATAAATAGGTACCACCTTGGTGGGAAGGTAACGGCGTTCCATGTCTAGTCGCACTGGCCACGTGACCACGGAAACTGTCTACGGACAAACGCTGGCTCTACGGCTTGGAAACGGGGATGAGCACCGCCCCCTAGAGTCAGACACGACTGGACTAAATGTCAAGGGGAACCTTTACCTTTACCTTTTATCTGAGGAACATATGGGTATTCTGAAGAGTACAGTCTTTTCTATGAAATTGGGAGATCAGGAAAATCTCTAAATGCAAAAAACGGTATTATCATAAAGTTGTTCCCAATCCAATAGTGAAGAGAGCTGTGTGCATGTTACAGCTGGCTCTTACATGTGTACACAATAAACTTCCACAGTTGACTCAAAGTCATTGTATCTCAAACAAAGTACACATGATGGTCTGAATCTGACCATCATGTTGTACCTTAGTTACCAAGTTTTAATGTAGTGATATACAACATTCTCTTCTCATGCTGTGAGTATGAAAGGATGAAAACTTCAATGAAAATTTCCCTAATGACTTTGCCGGTTATTGTTTTAATATTGTTATTTTAGTTTTATTTTAATGAAATGTGTTGGGTTTTTTTACACTTATTTGGAAATAGTCATTGAACACATTTTTGTTAAATTCACTTTATTTAAAAAAACCATTTACTATGAAATGACAAACATAAGAACTCTGACAGAGGCAATGACCATACTGTGTTTATGTTGTGATGTCCACAATACTTACATCAAAATTTCCTTCAGTCACTTGTATCACAGCACGTAGAGATAGAGCGTGAGAGACAGAAAGGTTAACTTAGAGTGGAAATACACAGATATTTGTCCCACTGTTTGGCCTGCTCTGCAAACAAGTTGATTTCACTCCTTTTCCTGGCATCTAAATGACATTAGTGCCAGTGCGAACCAGCCCATCCCCAGAGTGTTCATACTCATAGTTTTTGATTCCTTATCAGGGGCTACTCATTTTAAAATGTGAGTAGGGTTGTTCCATTTTGGTTGTCTTCCAATATGTGTGATTGCTGAGAACAAACCAAAAGCAAATGCCTTGCTGTCAATTTTCCATCTGCTTTCAGTTTCCCAATATCATTAAATGGCTTAAACAGACAGCTTGGCCATTTTACGATATTGGGAAATTAAAAAATTCCTTTGTTCTTAGAGGGAGAGTAAGGAAGCAAAGATATGTTTTGTTTTGTTTTTTTAAAAACTTATTAGGGTAGTGCTGATGTGCTGTACATTTAAGTTTTTTTTTAAATTGAAAGTTTCCTCCTAGAAGAAGGAAGAGACAGGAGGGAGCATAGAGAGGCTTGTTTTGTTTTATTTTGTTTCTTTTTTCTTTCCCTTTAAAGGGAGTTTGAGGCTTGAGGTGCTTATGTCATGTGGATGCAAGGATGGCACCAAATGGCATATTGCACCTCAGTGCAACCTTAAGTGACCCTATGTCACCCAATCTAGCTTGCTCCAATTAAGCTGTCTAGCCAAGCCTTTACTTTTCACTTCTTTTACCTTCAGTTCCCAACCTATACATTGTGCCTTTAAAATGGTCAAAATCCAATATAAACACAGCACTCAATGTTCATGGGAGGGCGGCCCTCTGCTGTGGTCGAAAGCTACCAGTGTCTCCAGATATTTTGGACTCTAAGAAGTAGGAGACTCCAAAAAGTTCCAATATAGCAAATGGTCAGTTTAAGAACCACCATCATGGATATACATAATTGGGCTATATTTACTCAATGAAAAGGCAAAAGCACTCTGCACTGGTCAAGCTCACCCACCTTGGTTGTCACTTTGTGCTTTTCAAAGTGGAACTTTGGCTTTTAAAACTAGTTCTAGGATTGTTCCTCTGAGTATATGTGCTTCACCCCACATCTTCCAAGGATAGTTGATGCAGATTTATGTATATGATGTGGCTAATTATTTGCTCTCCCATTTGTTAAGCAACAAGCATTTAAATTACCCATTTTTCCACTCAGCATATGGGGTTAGTTTTCCTTGGAGAATATAAACTGTCTTATTGGCTTTATTTCTCCCTCAGAATTATGGACTAAGATCTTAATAACTTTTTTTCCCCTCCAGAGTTTGCTCCACACACAATATAAATTAGTAATGTGCAACTGTGAACCTAAACAATTACTTATGTAAATGTCAGACTAGCATGAACAATACATAGAGCTGTAGCAATGCATTTGGGATGTCTGGACTGGTTTAGATGGTGGGTAAATGGGGTCTTTCTTTTTAGTGGATACCACTTTTAAATTTATTTCAAGAGTTAATACACATGAAACGTAAATTGTTTTGTAATTTACAAATGTTGTAGAACCCCTCCTCTAGTTATGTTACCAGACAAATTGTAACTGAATCCTTGAAACATACCCACCAGACTGCTTAATATTTAACCAGATCATGTTGCCTTCTTTTCTTCGTTTTTGGTTAACATAGGGCTTTAGCTAATTAATCCTTCAGTTACATTTATTCAACATTCAGCTCATCTATGTCTAACCCTTGCCTGAAAGGCAGGGCCATTCTAAAACATTTTGCTGCATGGGGCAAAAAACAAGATGCTGCCTCTTCCATTTCATCTACAGAAGCCGACTAGGACTGGGAGGTGGATCTTAGTTTAACAATAGCAGAAGGATATTCTCCACAGCACTTCAGTAACATAGGCTAGTCTAGTGGGTGAACAGCTGGCTGAATGACCCACAACCATCTGTCCTACAACAGTTTACTCTGCTGTAAGCCAATGTCTCTTTCATGTGTCCCCAATATCATTCTACCTAGGGCAAGAGTGATTAACTATGACCCTTGAGAATGTTCTTACAACTCTGAGTACTTATGCTGAATAGGGCTGATAGGAATGGCAGTCAAATAACATCTGGAGAACTACGACTGCTCTCTACTCACCTAAAGTAGAGTTCGCCTCACTGAGAAAGTTTTCCTTACTTGTTTCTTGTACAATTGTGCCATAATTCATTCCTCTTTGTAAGCATATCAGCCTTCCAGTTTATTGATTTTATACAACAGCCATTGTGGATTGGACAATCCATCTTCTCTGGTACACACAAACACCTACAGGTGAAGTAACTTTAGGAGCAGCTCAACACAATCTCTACCTCATCATGATTGCTCACAAACAGATTAATCCAAAAGATACAAAACAGGAGACATCACTTCCGCCGGGATGGGATGCACAGCTGAGACTTCATCTCCTCACCCTGCTGAATGTAAATAAGTTGCTAAATGCCTTTTCCCCTTCTTGAAATGTGAGTAAATCTGCTTAAATTGTGAAAAGTTCAAGCAGAGATAGAAGTGCCTTTTAAACTGTAAAAGCCTGGCTGCTTATCTGGGGAATGCACTTTCATTTTCGCTCGGAAGAACGCCAGTGAAAGTTGAACAGCTAATGAGCTGTAAAAAACTACTTTGTTTTCCTGTGCTATGAAACTTTTGCTTTGCTTATGAGAAAAAATAGAGATAAGAGTTCTAAAAGTTGGACATGAGAGCCGTCAGAGAAAAAACTATCAGATCGTAGTCTCGAACGCTTAAGACGAATAGAGGTGGAATCCCCCGCTCCTAAAGAAGTTCCTAAAGAGACTCGGGAAGCTGCTGGAAAGGAGGGGGGAGGGGCTACCTCTCTGAGCAGTCTTATTGAAGCCTGCATGGAAAAAAAGATTGCCGAATTAAAAACTTGTGTGAAAGATCTGGCTAAAGATATACCATGCCAGATTGATAGAAAACTGGAACAGGTTCTTTCCAAAATAGACTCTTTAGTGAAGGAATGTCAACAGATGGGAAAGGACATGAAAGCAGTCCAGGGAGAAGTACAGGGGATGAAGGCAAGCATAGTAAAAATGGAGGACAGAGTAAAGCAAATGGAAGATCTATCAAAACAGAATGAAGGGAAAAGAAAGGCACGACAACAGAAGATAGACAATTTGCAAAAGAAAGTGATTTATCTGGAAGATAGCTCAAGATGCAACAACATCAAAATAATGAATTTTAAGCTGCAAAAAGGAGCTGACCTTAAGCAGGAAGTGGTGACCTGGATAAATTCTATTATGAACTCCCAGCATGTGGCTGAAGAGAATATAGAGAGAATTCATTTTGTTGGGAACCCCAGAAATAAGAGGCCAAGACCTATAATATTGAATTTTTTCAGCTATGCTAAAAAAGAGCAATTTCTCAAGGTCACTAAAGAAAAAATGGAACTATTAGTTTATAGGTCAAACCCAATACAGATTTATCAGGATTTAAGCAACGAATCAATACAGTGGAGAAAAACGATGAAACCCATTACATCAATTCTAATCAAGAATGGACAGAGATACAACTGGGGTCACCCAGTCTTTTTAAAAATATGGAAAGATGGAGTCCTCTTCAGAATCTTCTCTTTTGAAGAAGGCAAGGACTTGTTAGTCGCGTGGGGCCTATGGCAAGAAGATCAAGATGACCAAGGCGCAAGCAAGTAGGCCTGCAAGGAGTGGAAACATGAGAGAGAAGATATCTGGACTGAGAGAAACCATTTGATGCTTGAAGACTCCCCCCTTTTCTTTCTTTTTCTTTTCTCTTTCCCTTTTTTCCCTTTTAAAATTTTTTATACTGTCCCTTCCCCCCATTTTTTGTTTTTTTAAAGGTTTTTTACACTGTTCCTCCTCCCCCTTTTGTTTTGTTTTGTCTTGTTTGTTTTTTGTTTTTTTGTTTTTGTTTTTTTGCTTATTTTGTTTCTTTTTGTGGGTATGGAGAAGAGAGAGGAAAGATTAAGGGATAAGGACGTTAAGAGAAATAAACAAGTCAAATGAAAGAAGGGAAGGTATTAAGGGAAAAAAACAGAGTAGGGTGAAATAGGAATGCGGATTTGGCTGTGGTCCAGACTGGTGTGGGTGGCATCTCCCTCCCTCCTGGAGCTCGCTTCAAACCTTAGTGAGGCACGGGGAAGTGGGGGGGAGGAAAAGAGGTTAAGTGTTGAGTGGGAAGTTAGGGATAGGGGATTACATAGGGAAAAATGTGAACTTGTGTTTTTTGGGTGTTTTTGTTTTGTGGGATGCACAATGGGACCAAAAAAAAAAAGATGGGATATAGAACGGATATGGGGAAAAACATAAGGGTAGCTACTTTAAATGTGAAAGGCCTAGAGTCTGTAACAAAGAGGAAGAGAATAGAAACATTACTGAAGAAGAACAAGGTGGATATTATTTACCTACAAGAGACTCATCAATCAAAGGATGGAGTTAATGAACTGAAATTACAAAATATACACATTTATGAAAAAGGATTTGGGACTTCCAAATCCAAAGGTGTAGCGATATTGATTTCTAAACATTGTGAATTTGTCATAAAAGAAATAGTAAAAGATAGTAATGGTAGATATTTGATAGTACAGGGACTAATGGGGGAAGAAGATTATACGTTAGTAAATGTTTATGCACTGAATGTGAATCAAGGAGAATTTTATAAAACTGTCATTAAAGAGATGGAGAAGGTTAGAAAGGGATATGTTATTATGGCAGGAGATTTTAATATGGTTTTAGATAAGGTAAAGGATAAAACTGTATGTAAAAAAGATGAGCTGAATAGAATAAGTACCCTATTGAGTAAGATATTGAAAACTACGGATTTAAAAGATATATGGAGAGAATTGAATGGAGATGAAAGAAGGTTTACGTATTATTCCTCTGTACATAATAGATATTCAAGAATAAATTTTATGTTTATATCTCAAAATTTAATTTCTAAAGTAGTAGATACAAATATTAATGTGATAAAAATAACGGATCATGCGCTGATGATGATGGAGATGAAAGTTAAGAAAGATTATAGAGCAGCTAGAAGACGGAGAATAGATTCCAATATTTTTCAGTATACAGATGTAATGGATAGAGCTAAGAAAGAATGGATGGAAATATGGTCAATAAATGAAGCAGGTGGGAGTAAAATAGGAGTGTTATGGGACAGTATGAAAGCAATTATGAGAGGAATCGTCATAAGAGAATCATGTAGAATAAAAAAACTGAGAGAAGAAAATATAAAAAAATAGAAGAATCATTAAAAGATTTAGAAAGTAAATATTTTATAGATAGAGATAATAAGAAATTATTAGAGATTCAAGCTAAAAGGAGAGAGTTAGAAAGCATAGAGTTAGAAAAGGTCCAGAGGGATTTGATATACTCGAAGAGGAATTTTTTTGAGTATAGTAATAAAAACACAAAGCTTCTAGCTAGGGTAGCTCAAACTAAAAAAAATAAAAAAACACACAATTGATCAGAGATAAAACAGGAAAGAATTGTAGCCTAATGAAGGAAAAATTAATGATATTACAAGAATTTTACCAAAATTTATATAAAGGTACATCGAAAGAAGATATAGAAAATTATATTAAAGAAAATGTAAAGAGTAAACTATTAGAGAATAATAAAAGAGAATTAGAAAAAGAGATAAAGGATGAAGAGATTACAGAGATTATTAACAAACTAAAAAATGGTAAAACTCCAGGCTTTGATGGAATGGGATCAGAATATTATAAAGCTTTTAAATCAATACTGATCCCCAAGTTAAAAATACTTTATAATGGGATATTGGAAGGAGAGAAAATACCAGATTCTTGGAAATATTCATTAAGAACTCTTATTCCAAAACCCAATAAAGATTTGACAGACCCAAGTTCATATAGACCTATTTCATTATTAAATCAAGATGCAAAGATATTTACTGAAATCTTGGCAAATAGAATGAATAGGTTTATTACAAAATATATTAAAGAGGATCAAAATGGGTTTTTAAAGGGAAGACAAATGGAAAATTTAACTAGGAGGGTTTTGAATATTATATATAATATAGAAAAAGATAAATCAAAGGCAGGTATTTTATCATTAGACATTTTTAAGGCATTCGATTGTGTAGAATGGCCAACATTAAAGATCCTTTTAAAGGGTTGGGGTTTTGGAAAGAAATTTAGGGGGGTAATAGACCAATTATATTTGGAGAACACTTCTGCAGTAATTGTTAATGATGGGATGACAGAGCAGATAGCTCTAGGCTGAGGCACCAGACAAGGTTGCCCTCTTTCTCCAGTTCTGTTTTGTTTGATTATTGAAATGTTAGCAAATGCAATAAGGAATGACAATTTAATTGAAGGTATGGGTGAAAACAATAAAATAAAGATTAATTTATTTGCTGATGATTCCCTATTGACAGTGAAAAACCCATTAGAAAGTATAGATAGAATTAAAATTCATTTAGAAAAATTTGGAAAAAATAACTGGATTACGTGTAAATTGGCAAAAATCTGAAATAATGTTGTTTAATCATAATAAACTAGAACAAGAAAAGTTTGTTGATAAATATGATTTTAAGATATGTAAATTGGTTAAATATTTAGGTATAGATTTAGTAAAAGATACTCAAAAAATAAAGGATCATAATTATAATAAATTAAAAGGAGATATTAAAAAGAAACTACAGGAATATACTAACTCAAAACTTTCTTGGTTTGGAAGGATCGCACTGATAAAAATGAAGATTCTACCAAAAATTAATTTTTTATTTAGAATGTTACCAATACAGTTAACAGAAGATGATTTTGAATTTTAGCAAGGAATGATTAATAAATACTGTAAGGAAGGGAAGAGAGCCAGAATAAATAAAAAGTATTGGTATAAAACAACAAAAAAAGGAGGTATAGGCAAACCAAAAATATTTGTTGTTGTTTAGTCGTTTAGTCGTGTCCGACTCTTCGTGACCCCATGGACCAGAGAACGCCAGGCCCTCCTGTCTTCCACTGCCTCCTGGAGTTTGGTCAAATTCATGTTGGTTGCTTCGATGACACTGTCCAACCATCTCATCCTCTGTCGTCCCCTTCTCCTCTTGCCCTCACACTTTCCCAACATCAGGGTCTTTTCCAGGGAGTCTTCTCTTCTCATGAGATGGCCAAAGTATTGGAGCCTCAGCTTCAGGATCTGTCCTTCCAGTGAGCACTCAGGATTGATCTCCTTCAAAATGGATAGGTTTGTTCTCCTTGCAGTCCAGGGGACTCTCAAGAGTCTCCTCCAGCACCACAATTCAAAAGCATCAATTCTTCGGCGGTCAGCCTTCTTTATGGTCCAGCTCTCACTTCCATACATCACTACTGGAAAAACCATAGCTTTTACTATGCGGACCTTTGTCGGCAAGGTGATGTCTCTGCTTTTTAAGATGCTGTCTAGGTTTCTCATCGTTTTCCTCCCAAGAAGCAGGAGTCTTTTAATTTCGTGGCTGCTGTCACCATCTGCAGTGATCGTGGAGCCCAGGAAGGTAAACTCCGTCACTGCCTCCATATCTTCCACTTCTATTTGCCAGGAGGTGATGGGGCCAGTGGCCATGATCTTAGTTTTTTTGATGTTGAGCTTCAGACCATTTTTGTGCTCTCCTCTTTCACTCTCATTAAGAGGTTCTTTAATTCCTCCTCACTTTCTGCCATCAGAGTGGTATCATCTGCATATCTGAGGTTGTTGATATTTCTTCCGGCAATCTTAATTCCGTCTTGGGATTCATCCAGTCCAGCCTTACGCATGATGTATTCTGCATATAAGTTAAATAAGCAGGGGGACAATATACAGCCTCGTCGTACTCCTTTCCCAATTTTGAACCAATCAGTTGTTCCATATCCAGTTCTAACTGTTGCTTCCTGTCCCACATATAGATTTCTCAGGAGATGGATAAGGTGGTCAGGCACTCCCATTTCTTTAAGAACTTGCCATAGTTTGCTGTGGTCCACACAGTCAAAGGCTTTTGCGTAGTCAATGAAGCAGAAGTAGATGTTTTTCTGGAACTCTCTGGCTTTCTCCATAATCCAGCGCATGTTAGCAATTTGGTCTCTAGTTCCTCTGCCCCTTCGAAATCCAGCTTGTACTTCTGGGAGTTCTCGGTCCACATACTGCTGAAGCCTACCTTGTAGGATTTTGAGCATAACCTTGCTAGCGTGGGAAATGAGTGCAATTGTACGGTAGTTGGAGCATTCTTTAGCACTTCCCTTCTTTGGGATTGGGATGTAGACTGATCTTTTCCAATCCTCTGGCCACTGCTGAGTTTTCCAAACTTGCTGGCATATTGAGTGTAGCACCTTAACAGCATCATCTTTTAAGATTTTAAATAGTTCCACTGGAATGCTATCTCCTCCACTGGCCTTGTTGTTAGCCATGCTTTCTAAGGCCCACTTGACTTCGCTCTCCAGGATGTCTGGCTCAAGGTCAGCAACCACACTATCTGGGTTGTCCGGGACATCCAGATCTTTCTGGTATAATTCCTCTGTGTATTCTTGCCACCTCTTCTTGATGTCTTCTGCTTCTGTGAGGTCCCTACCATTTTTGTCCTTTATCATGTCCATCTTTGCACTAAATGTTCCTTTAATGGCTCCAATTTTCTTCAACAGATCTCTGGTTTTTCCCTTTCTATTGTTTTCCTCTATATCTTTGCATTGTTCATTTAAGAAGGCCCTCTTGTCTCTCCTTGCTATTCTTTGGAAGTCCGCATTCAATTTTCTATAACTTTCCCTATCTCCCTTGCATTTTGTTTCCCTTCTCTTCTCTGCTATTTCTAAGGCCTCATTGGACAGCCACTTTGCTTTCTTGCATTTCCTTTTCTTTGGGATGGTTTTTGTTGCTGCCTCCTGTACAATGTTACGAGCCTCCATCCATAGTTCTTCAGGCACTCTGTCCACCCAATCTAGTTCCTTAAATCTGTTCTTCACTTCCACTGTGTACTCATAAGGGATTTGGTTTAGATTATACCTGGCTAGCCCAGTGGTTTTTCCTACTTTCTTCAGTTTAAGCTTGAATTTTGCTATAAGAAGCTGATGGTCAGAGCCACAATCAGCTCCAGGTCTTGTTTTTGCTGACTGTATAGAGCTTCTCCATCTTTGGCTGCAGAGAATATAATCAATCTGATTTCGGTATTGCCCATTTGGTGATGTCCATGTGTAGAGTCGCCTCTTGTGTTGTTGGAAAAGAGTGTTTGTGATGACCAGCTTGTTCTCTTGACAGAACTCTATTAGCCTTTGCCCTGCTTCGTTCTGAACTCCAAGGTCAAACTTACCTGTTGTTCCTTCTATCTCTTGACTCCCTACTTTAGCATTCCAGTCCCCTATAATGAGAAGAACATCTTTCTTTGGTGTCAGTTCTAGAAGGTGTTGTAGGTCTTCATAGAATTGGTCAATTTCAGCCTCTTCAGCATCGGTGGTTGGTGCATAAACCTGGATTACTGTGATGTTGAAAGATCTGCCTTGGATTCGTATTGAAATCATTCTATCATTTTTGAGATTGTATCCCAGTACAGCTTTTCCCACTCTTTCGTTGACTATGAGGGCTACTCCATTTCTTCTACGGGCTTCTTGCTCACAATAGTAGATATGATAATCGTCTGAATTGAATTCACCCATTCCCATCCATTTTAGTCCACTGACACCCAGGATGTCAATGTTTATTCTTGCCATCTCCTGTTTGACCACATCCAGCTTACCAAGGTTCATAGATCTTCATTCCAGGTTCCTATGCAATATTTTTCTTTGCAGCATCGGACTTTCCTTTCACTTCCAGGCACGTCCACAGCTGAGCGTCCTTTCGGCTTTGGCCCAACCACTTCATTAGCTCTGGAGCTACTTGTACTTGTCCTCTGCTCTTCCTCAGTAGCATGTTGGACGCCTTCCGACCTGAGGGGCTCATCTTCCAGCGTCATATCTTTTAGCCTTTTGTTTCTGTTCATGGGGTTTTCTTGGCAAAGTTACTGGAGTGGCTTGCCAGTTCCTGCTCCAGGTGGATCGCGTTTAGTCAGAACTCTCCACTATGACCTGTCCGTCTTGGGTGTCCCTGCACGGCATAGCCCATAGCTTCTCTGAATTACTCAAGCCCCTTCGCCACGACAAGGCAGCAATCCGTGAAGGGGCAGCAATCCGTGAAGGGGATTAAGAAATATAAAATAAGTGAAATTAATAACCCGTTTTTAAAGACTATGTTAAACATCTGGTACAAGTATAGAAAGAATTTATGTCCGTTTAACTCTCCATTCGGATTAGTGACTGAAATAGAGAATTTTCCTGCCAATATGAAAGTTTATGCAGAACTATTTAAAGAAAAAAAGTGATTAGATTAAAAGACTGGTTGTATAAAATGAGATTGAAAGATCAAATGAAACAAATCCTTCAAAATAAGAATATATCATGGTTGAATTATGTGCAATTAGAAAGATGGGCTAATGAATGGGTAAAGAAGTATAATAAAGGTAGAGAATATACGAAGTATGAACAATTTCTATTATCATATGAAGATATTCAGATGACCGATTCAGTAAAGGGTGCAGTGATTAAAATGTATAGATTCCTGCTTGATCTAGAAGAAGAAGAGATTGAGAAAGAAGGATTGAAGTTAGTGTGGGAACAAGACTTAGGAAAAAGAATAAATGATGAAGAATGGAGGAAGATGTGGAAAATGAGGGTTTTATGATTTATGTCAGTAAGAATAAGAGAAATTTTTTTCAAATTCGGTTTAAGATGGTATTTGACACTGACAAAATTGAATAAAATTAACGCTAGTTTTCTGAATGTCTGTTGGAAATGTGAGAAGGAAATTGGTACATACTTTCATATGTGGTGGGAATGTGAAAAAGTGCAAAGATTTTGGAAACTAATCTTTAAAGAACTCAATGACATTTGTGAAAAAGATATAGAATTTAATCCTGAGATAGCTCTGTTATCAATATTTGAGAATGTGGAATATGATAAGATGACTAGAGAATTGATTACCAATTTATTAACAGCAGCCAGATTAATAATAGCTGGGAATTGGAAATAAAAGTCTGAATTTCAAATGGAAGAATGGTATAATGAAATATGGAACATTGCTATAAATGATAAGTTAACTTGTAACTTAAAGGTTAAGAAAGGAGAGATGAAAAAGAATAATTTCTATGATATATGGGGCAGATTTCTTGAATATGTGCTAACAAGAGGAAAAGGGAAAGTTCCAAATCAGGAATCAATGCAGTTCTGGAGAAGAGGACAATAAAGGAAGAAGAAGAATAAAGATAGAGGAAGAAGAGGATTACTGCAAGAGGTCCCGACTATGGTGGTGGGGAACACAGTCGATTTGTATTTTGGTTTATGTATTTTATGTTTATGTTTATGTTGTAGTTTGAGAAAATAATAATAATAAAAAAGATACAAAACAGAAGGTTTGGAGAAAATTTTGTTAAGTTTGCATTTTTAAGTGTGTGATGGAGTTGAAGCAGTATGTGATATGTAGTCAGAGAAATGTAAAATGGAGTCAGACAGGTTCTGTGTGAAGGTGATTTGAGAGACATTGGAATGTGTTTTTCTAAGTGCTATGAGAGTGTTTTTCTGAAGACCAGTACAGTGTGGTTCGAGATAAAGCTGAAGGTCGGACAAGGAGCCTGTGAAAGACTCAACATTCCGAGCTAATTGGAGAAGAGATAAAACACCTGGATTTTCATGGGAATTTAGGGAGGAGGAAAATGTTATAGCCCCTTGAGGCTAATTCGTTAACAGCCATGAAGTGTCAAGAAGAAGTGAGGATTTAGAGAATGTAGAAGATGGACGATGGGTTATGTGGAAGAAGTTCAGAAGTTATATTCCATGATGATGGGAGAGAAAAAGAACTTGATGATTTGAGTATGTGGCTTGAAGGAGAAAGAATGTAAGTGGAGAGAAAGAAGGAGGTGCGGCTAGCCCACCTTAGCCCAGCTTAATAGTGTTTTTTTATTTTAATGGGGATTAGTTATTTTATTTAACTGTAATGATCTTTGAATATGTTCTTTATGCTAAAGCTTGAACAATATAAACTGATTCTATGAAACTCTATTTTTCTAATAAAAATTAATTATAAAAATTCTTACAAAAGGACTGGTCTCTTGAACAGCAGAGTCTGGCAAAATCCAGGAGGTGGAGAGGGCCACAAACTAGCTATCTTTAAGAGTCCTACCTAACTGAGCTGTTGTGAGTTCTAAGGAATCACAAAGCCCATGTGTCTGTACTTGCAAAGTACTGGGTAAAAGTAAAGTGTTCTTTTAAGGTCAGACTTGTTCAAGGGGTTTACGATATGCACTGCTGAGGTCTTAGGACTTGCCTCAGCGCAAAGGTGGTAGGTAAGTGGCCTGTCGAACTCTCTGACTGAGTGCTAAGCGCTCCTTAGGGAGGCTTGGGCACCACAAGCATTAGTGTGTATTTTTCTTAATCCAGCCTTCATCTTTTATGCAATTAGAAATGCTTGATGTTCAAGCTGGATTCTGAAAAGGGAGAGGCCCTCAAGATCATATTGCAAATATCTACTGGCTACTGAATTAAAGTGAACTGATGTGATTTGCGTATCCAAAACTGCACAGCTTGAAACACTGCAATCTTTTAGACTACACATTTCTGAATTCTTTGAGGCAAGTCTAGACTGAAAAACTGCATATGAGAATGGATATATTTAGGAAAGTTGTGTATGGGAATGTATGCATTAGGGAAACTTGAGTACAAAAATACAAAGGGAATGTGTGATGAACTGTGTGCTAGGTTTTGTACATTGAAAAACCCTCAACAGTTGAGCACATACATTATATTATGTGCGAAACCCTAGGTTTAGTTGTGGTGTTTTCAATTAATGGAAAGACTTAGGAAAAGGCTGTATGATTCTTAGGATTCCCTTAACAGGTTCCTTTCAGGCACTAAAGATGGGGAAGACTCTAGAGCAGTAGTTCCTGACCTTTTTCAAGTCACAACCACCTTTTATAATAGCCAGGTAAAGGTAAAGGTAAAGGTTCCCCTTGACAATTTGTCCAGTCATGTTCGACTCTAGGGGGCGGTGCTCATCCCCGTTTCCAAGCCATAGAGCCAGCGTTTGTCCGAAGACAATCTTCCGTGGTCACATGGCCAGTGCAACTTAGACACGAAACGCTGTTACCTTCCCACCGAGGTGGTCCCTATTTATCTACTTGCATTTGCATGCTTTCGAAATGCTAGGTTGGCGGAAGCTGGGACAAGCGACGGGCGCTCACTCCATCACGTGGATTCGATCTTACAGCTGAAGATCTATAGACCTTACAGCACAGAGGCTTCTGCGGTTTAACCCGCAGCGCCACCACGTCCCTATAATAGCCAAGTAACCTGTAAATCCCTACCACGTTTACATTAAAAGGCATTTTTAATGAGGTAAAGTCATACCTTCTCAGAATGCAGAGCGTCTTTCTCCCCCAACAGACTTCTCATTCACACACATACATACTATCTTTAATATCCCACTCTGAAAAGTCACAACCCCCAGGTTGGGAAACACTGCCCTAGAGACTATTTGTCATTCAGAACAGATAATAGTGGGTGGAACGGACCAATGGTCTAACTGAGCTCTTAATGTCCAATGACTTCATCCTCAGGCTCAGATGAGGGGACTTCCATATGATCTAAATCAGCAATTCAGAGTGGCATACAGAAATAGAATGAATCCAATTATAAAGTGATCCAGAGCTCCCTCTTGTGACAGTAACTTTGCAAAGCAAAGAACCCTGTGTTGTGAGGTCTGAGCTGCAGAATCCAGTCTTCTTAGACTTCAGTCATAGTAAGGCATTCAGCCTGAAAGCATGTAGTGCTAAAGGATAGTAGGAATGGAAGTGTGTATGTAAGCCAAACCCACCATGTCCCCAGCCCACCCAGAGGACCTGCAAAGTCAAATCAATGGGATTTGTGTAAATGGCATTGATTCAGTGCATCTGCTGTAGCTGGGACTTTGATTCAGACCCAAGTGACTATGGAGGCAGTGTGGTCAACAGAGTAGTCTTACTAGACTTTTCAGTGCACAGATCTTCTTCATAGAACTAACATGTGAAGAAGGTGGAGCTGTCCTGAGGCAAAAGGCAAGATGACACCCCATTCCATATCACCTACAAAGACTGCCCAGACTGGCAATCAGTTCTTGCTTTGTCACTGTCAAGCATTTAACAGTTGCACTTGAAAGAAGCAGGCTTGCTCAGGAGGTGCAGGGCTGGCCATATGGCACATGTAGACCTGTTTTCTGATGTCCCACTCTCTGCTCCTACAGGATATGCTGCCTGAGATGTCTGCATGCTCTAGGTAATGATACCTATGGCCAGTCCACTGAAGGGGACTCAGTGTGAAAAAGAAGTTAAAGTAGGCAAGAGAGGTGGGGAAGAAAGAGAGGAAAAGAAGATGGTGAAGGAGAGGGAGAAAAGGAGCAGACTTCAAACATCCAGTTGCTTGTAGTCTAAGAGTGTATAGTTGCTAAAATGTTGCAGGGTTTATTGATTAATAAGATAACATTTACGTATTTTAAACAATTGACAATTTTGTTTTTGTTTTTTTAGAACAACTGTCTGGGAGTCTGAAAGAAAAAAATTTACCTGGACTTTGTCTGTGTGGAGGATCTCAAGGGTCACCTGTCAGTCTGTGGGGCTGTCAGAGACAAGACAGCATTGTGGGACAGCTCTCCTCCTCCTGCCATATTGCAAGCCCCAAACTGTCCAATAGCACAGATATTTTATTAGGCAGGATTGGTGGGATTTCATTAAATTTGTGGACATTCGGTGGCAGTTGTATTCAACATCTAGGGCTATGGGATACATTGATCACTGAGTATGACACTGAAGATTAGTAGTGGTGTGTGCTGTCTTTGGCCAAATGTGTGAAAAAGACAAAAGCAGGAGTATTTGTGCAATGGGGGGCACAGGGTGGAACAAGTAGCCTCTGGTCACTCACAGAATAGAGAGGCTCCCCCCCAGATCTTTCATGTTCAATCTGGTGCGCTGTGATTGCAAGCAAACAAGGGGAAAATTAAAGTAATATACAGTATCCAGGAAGACTCAACTGGTGTCAAAGGAGGAGAAGTGTGACAGATGCCCCGCACAACCAAAGACCTCTACTGGACACTCCAACCACAGAGAAATAAGGAGAGCTCAAACTGAGGTCACTGGTCACCATATTCATTTGATTTAGATACCGCCCCATTGGTGCAAGCACTATACTGGGTGGTTTACACAAGATTAAAACTCATAAACCCTCAGTACCCCACAAAAGTAAAAAAATGTGATTCAAAAACAACATAGTGATACAACAAATGCTAATTATAACCATAAATATGAATAATCCTATAAAAATCTAGAATTGATAAAGTCATCATTGTTATTAGATCCTCTTATAAACATTCAACTAACCATTTCGTGTACTTATAAAGTGAAAGATTTGCATAATTAGTACCAGCTAGAATCTGTGTTTCTGAATTGTCTTTTTTTCTTTCTTATTTAGCTCCATTTGCTAAATCTTACTCTACTAGACTTGAGTGTCTGTGTGTGTCTGTGCATGACTACCTGTCATAGAGTAGACTATCTGTCTAGATGGGCGGGGTATAAATCTAATAAAATAAAATAAAATAAAATAAAATAAATAAATAAATAAATAAATAAATAAATAAATACCTGCATTCTTCTCGTATAGGCTTTGAGTGGCTAGGTTAGACTTAGAGGCTTAGGATCTGTCTTTCTCTCCACCTTTTTTCTTCCTCTTTTTGTTGGTATAAGTGTGAAAATATCACTTTCTGCTGACTTTTGTGTCATTGCTAGAAGTAGGCAGAAGTAAAATCCTCCTCTGTGATTTCTTTTTCCTGAGTATTTCAGGTCTACCATGTCTCTAGAACTGATGGCACCGTGTCACCTGCTCCCCACCGCAAATTTTGTTTTTCTCCATTAGAGGGAATGGGTTTTTCATAGAGAGCTGGAAATGCATGAGTACCATCGTGGACCTGGACAAGGATGGGGATGTGTGATCAGACAGTTGGAAAGTACACACTGATTGCACTAGAAAGGGTTGCTTTAACAGGAGTGATCACCCTTAAAGTGATTCTTCTGCCTGCTGGGGAATCGCTCCAGCTTGGCCCCCAAAAGTAACAGTCCTATAGCTGGGCCAAAAAAAGGTTCAGTTTGGGCATGGATTAGGGCTGGGCTGGAGCACATTTCCCTGAATGTCATGAAATAAATTGCACTGGACTGTTCTGTAAGCAGTCCAGAACACAATCTATTTCTCCATGTGCTCACACCCTAAGTGGAATTCAATTCTTCAAAAAAAGTTCTGGTTTATGAATGTGGGGTATTGTGCTTCTGTACCCACAATTCAAAAAGCCAGGAAATGACCCAATATTGCTGCAGAATATGGTGTCTCTGTTGTCAGCAGGAAAAAGGATGCCAAGCGTTACATAGCAAAGGGCAGCCTGAATGTTGACATCAATGGCTACAGAATATCCTCTTCTGCTCAGTACCATTCACACTTGTTGAAAAATAGCCCTGACAATCGCTTTGTGTTTGGCTGAGAAGTGGTTAACTGATGAAAAAAGGAGTCAGCTTCTGGGATTTTCCCTTGTGTGGTGTCACTTTATGAATGGTAACAGTGCTGAGGGACTCCTATTTCAACATCTTGATGATTAGCCTGTGGAGTGTCTCAGGGTTCCATGATTCCCTATACTATTTCACATATACAGTGGTGCCTCGCTAGACGATGTTAATCCGTTCCACGAAGATCGCTGTCTAGCGAAAACATCGTCTAGCGAAGCACGTTTTCCCATTGGAATGCATTGAAATCTCTTCAATGCATTCCAAGGGAAAACGCAGTCGTCTAGCGAAAATCTCCCATAGGGAAACATCGTCTAGCGAGTGCGGGTCCCCATCGGAATGCACTGACAGCTGCACTGACAGCTTTTCACCACTAGTCGGCGCACTCCTATGGGGAAACCTCATCGTCTAGCGAAAATCGCCATAGGGAAACATCGTTTTGCGAAGCGCAGTAGCGATCGCAAAAAGGCATCGTCTAGCGATTTCCTCGTCCTGCGAGGCAATCGTCTAGCGAGGCACCACTGTACATGAAAAACCTGAAAGAGACTATCCAGAATTTTGTGGTCTGGTACCACCAGAGTGCTGATGACACCCAACTCCATTTGGTTTTTAAGATATATATATATCTTAAAAACCAAATGGAGTTGGAGTTCATCAGCATTCTGGTGGTACCAGACCACAAAATTTTGGATAGTTGTATATATAAAACACATGCCCACTGTGCTTGCCTAGTCAATGTCACCTGGTAGCTCAAGCATGCCAGGAGAATAGCACGACATAACTGTGTTAAATATGTAGATCTTTTAGAAGATGTGTAGGAGAAGGTTGACTGAAACAGTCTCCTTTTCTGGAGCATGCAATCTATGCTCTAATAGAGAAAATAGATTTTCATTCTTAGCTGCTACAACTGTTTCAGAATAAAACTCAAAAGGATGTCTCATCTTTATTCATTGCAGAAAAAGAAAATAGAATTGAGTTTATGTAGACAGAAACCTCTTTTAGTTGCCTTCTAATTATTCAAACATATTTCACCTTGTCATAACGATAGCGTGCCTCTAGTTTGAACAGCACAACAAATATTAAAAGTGATAAAATTCGGCAAATAGCAAGTGCCAACTCACTGTTGCAAAGAATGCACAGATGGGCTATTAAGTGCTTTGGAAAGGAAGTAAATCCAAATGACATATCAAAGCACAATTCATAAAAGATCACAGGAGACTGTGCATTACTTTCTGATGGTGCTCAGGGTGTGATTAAGAAAAAATATTTTTCTACAAGCCGTTCCATACCAGAGTTTGGACAAATTCCTTTTATTTTCTGATGACAAATTCCAGAATCCCCCAGCCAACAAGTTTAGATGCACTTTCTATCCATACTAAACTCACACTTGAGACAGAGAGGATTAGCATAGTCTTTCGCATGAATGTGCTTGTTATTTCACAGAGGGTGTTTATTTCTTTAAAAAAATAATAATTGGAAGGCAATTCAAAACCCAGATACCCCATTGCAGTCTGAATTGGTAAAATTCTTGCACACAGAGCAATCATCACCACCACATACTGTCCCACATATATTGAAATAATATGTAAAATGTCTCTGATAGTGTATGTCTCCTATTGCATTTGATCCAGCTGTAGTCAGACTCATAGACATGAATGGGGGTTAAATTAGTCTCATCATTTGGGTGTGCTGTATGTATGCCACCATCAGAAGCCCATCTATTGCTAGGAACTGGGGCATTGCATTTTGTATCATCTGACATTTCAAAAACCTCTTAGCTACAGTTTATTTTAGATGGTACTATAGCAACTGATCTTTGGCAATTCGTACTCCTTTGAATGGGGATTGTTTGGATTTTAAAGAAAAGTGTCTGGTTAGATTGTCCAAAAGCAAAAATAGATCTGGGAGCACTCATACACTATGAGTCTATCCTGACAAAGGCAATAGATAAACATCTGCAATATAATGGCAATGTTCTTGTTGCACTTGGCATGCCATAAAGTTAACCCTACAGAGGTAGGGAGTTATGTCCAGACAATCCATATTGCATGCATGATTGCTCAGTTGATTATGTAATTATCTGTACAAATTTGCTTGCAGAACTGCTTACTGGATATGACTTCTGCCTTGGTGCATATTTTGCAGCTGCTTGTGTAATTTCAAATTATGCAGGCATAGCTGCACAACAGGATTTAGGCCATTAGGTGTGGGTCATAAGATCACCAGGCACTGTCATTTCCAATTCATATTTATGAGGCTGAAGAAAGGTGGGACAGTTAAGAACAAAAGTAGCATGGGAAAATTACTCTCTTTTTCTGCCTTAAACTCCCAAAATATGGTTTGGGGATTGTGGGCTTTGTAGCTGAACAGTAATTTCTTTGACTCTGTGTAACAGTCTGAAACTCAACTGATCCAGTAAGAGTTAAGACCATAGCAAGAAAGACAAAGTGTACACGCCACAAGCATGAGATCCTGTGATATAGGGTGGGCTACCAATATTTTAAATAAATAAATAAATAAGCAAGCAAGCAAGCAAGCAGCGTCCTATGTATGTAACTCCAAATTTAACTCTAAATGGTGGCTAGAAAAAACACAGAAAATGGAAGCATTTGTCAATCTCTTGTTGATGTGTATATTTCTGTATAAAACTATATGACCTTGGACTTAAGATTAAGAATCATACACAAAGAGTGCTTATCAACGGCTCCTTCTCAAACTGGGAAGAGGTAACAAGTGGGATACCCCAAGGCTCAGTCCTGTGCCCTGTGCTCTCCAACATTTTTATTAATGACTTGGATGAGGGTATGCAGGGAATACTTATCAGATTTGCAGATGACATGGAATTGGATGCAATAGCTAATACCCTGGAAGACAGGAACAAAATTTTAAAAGGTTTTGATAGGCTTGAGCCTGGGTTGAAAACAACAGAATGAAATTTAACAGGGATAAGTGCAAAGTTCTTCACCTGGGGGGAAAAGCCAAACGCATAGCTACAAGATGGGGGAGACTTGGCTCAGTAATACTACATGCGAGAAGGATCTTGGGATTGTTGTAGATCAAAAGCTGAATATGAGCCAACAGTATGATGTGGCTGCAAAAAAGGCCAATGCTATTTTTGGATGCTGTGACACGCCCTTCACGTGTCCCCAGGTTGTTTCACTAGCCTGAGGCCCACAACACGTTCTCTCCTTTCTGCTGCCACCAGTTGACCTCTGTCAACACCCTTTAATTAGAAAGATTGAGGTCCAAGCTGAGTATAAAGTTGAACAACACAGGTTTATTGATTACAGTTCGCTTAAACAGGATCTTCACAGACTTTAATGTATTCATTAGATTAGTAATAACTTGTTTCACTCTTAGCTCTCTATAAGTTCCACACTCTTAACTCCTAACTCTGCCACACTCTCCCTAACTCCCACAGACAAACTCTTACTTCAGACTCTCCTCTCTGACTCTCCCTGACCTGAACTCCTTCAACTTTTCTTCTCTGACTCACCCCTCCCTTCTAGTTTCTCTGGCTCCACCTCCCAACAGCTCCCATTGGTGTATGCAAATAACCTACTACATGAGCCAAAGCAGGGTGATCGCCAGAGTCCTCCCCCCTTAATATGTTTTATGAGGGGAAACCTAGCAGTTTGCCCTCATGAACAAACATATAAGTACATGCAAATATAACAATAATTTACCAATACTTATACATACCTTATAATACAATTTTTCTCTCTATTACTATGTTCACCAAATCAAACTTACCACTTTAAACATCCAAGACAATACAGTTAAAACATTTCCATTACTCACATTAACTCTACATTAATAAGGCTACTCACCACCATTTTTTACCATCTTCATACACCTCTCAGTTCATCAACATCCACACAAACTTTGCACTTTAACCATATTTCATAACTATTACACAAACAGAACATTTAATACAATATCACAAACTTTTTTATCCACCCATTAGTCATTTGGCCTTCGAGACCAGGCATCAGCAACCACATTCGGAGTCCCTTTTATGCTGTGGATCTCAAAGTCAAAGTCTTGCAGGATCCGCATCCATCTTGCAAGTTTGCTGTTATTGGAATTCATAGTCCGTAGCCACACCAAAGGGAAATGGTCGGTGCAAAGGACAAACTTACTTCCTCAAATGTAAGGCTTCAGCTTTTGCAGCGTCCATCCGATAGATAGGCACGCCCTCTCAATGGCAAATGTCTCTCGCCAGGTTGGAGTCTCCTGCTGCTGAAAGTCACTGGGTGTAGACTCCCACGGTCATCCGCTTGGCAGAGCACGGCTCCCAGTCCTATCTTCGACACATCCGTGCAGATGATGAACTCCCAGTCTAAGTCCGGTGCAACAAGGACAGGTCCTGAAGTCCGTACTCTCTTCTGACGATTGAAGGCTACCTGGCACTCTGATGTACCCTGGATGTCCTCGGCTCGCCTTTTTCGGGTGAAGCCTGTTTTCTTTTCGACTCGTGGCTTAGCTTTCTCAACTGGGGAAAGGGTAGGCAGTTTCTTCCACTCCTCCAGAACAGCTATGGCTGCATCCTTCTTTGAGATCTTATTGCTCTTGCCTTCACTCTCACCCATAAACTCGCCCACAGGTACTTTAGTCGCAAAGCTCTTCATATGTGGGGGACCACTATCACGGGTCACCTCAAGATTCATAGGCAAGTTTCTTTTAAGTGCAATCTCAAACACTTGGCTTATCTCATGTATTGAGATTTTTATTATCTGGTTCTATCCCTTTAATCTTGGGTTTCTCAGGTAGGGGTTTGCCTTGCAGGATTTTAAGTGCTTCGGCAGCTGCATGTGGAGACTTCCCAATACTAGCCTCCTCAGCTTTCCAGTGCTGTCGTAACATATCTACAGGTCCTGACCATGCTAGCTGCAACTCACTCCCCTCTATGGGTCTCAGCATCACCACTTTGTTTTTGGGACAGAATGCTCTTTCCCGGGCCTTTTCATCACACCAGCCCCTCTTCGTTTCATGAGCACCCCCTAAGCTTTGCTCTGCTATTACTAAGGACTTTTGCAGACCCACGCATTGGCAAGGGGTCGAGATCACTGGTGATGGGCATAGCTTAGCTTTAGTTTTGTCATTTACCGTACCACTCACTTGGCACATGTCACATGTCTGACAATACTGCCTAATTTGCTGACAGATTCCTGGCCAATAAAAGTTTTGTGCAACCCTTTGTTTTGTACAGGAGACACCCATGTGTGCTCCAAATACATCTCTTTGAGCTTTCTCCAAAATCTTCTCTCTATACTTCACAGGGACAAGTAATTGTTTGAGATGTCCATCTCCACCCCTATGAAGTGCGAATAAAACTTCTCCAGATTTTTATCAGCTATAAACCTCTCTGGGTGTTCAGGTGTCAGTGGAATGGGATTCTCATTAGCTTTTCTAAAACAATCATTTAAAGAAATATCTTCATTCTGCTCCTTAATAAAGGAGGAACTATTAGGATTTTTCATTAGCACTAACTCAGCTGTCTCTCTTATTTCAAGATGCTCATCTAAAGTGGGTCTTACATCAAGAGTTTCAGCACTTCCCTCAGAGGCTTCATTTTGCCTCCCCTGAGAGCGGGTTACTATCAAAACACTCTGCACATGCTTGGCTAGATCTAAACCAATCAAACAAGGAGCAGGGATTTGGTCTGACACTGCTACCTTCCATATACCAGACCACCCCTGGTATCTCACTGCTACTTTGGCCATTGGCAGCACCACCACATCTGAGCTAATGCCTTTGAGGGTGATGTTTTGTTCCAACATATTCTCTTTAGGAATGAAGTCTGAGTGACAAATAGTAACTTGGGAACATTTATCTTTTATACCTAGATACTTTATGTTGTCAATGAAAATAGGCTCTCCAGAGTTATTCAATAAATCCGGATTGCACTGGATTAGGAAACATTGTATCACTCTCGCTTCAGGAATGTCTGGGCTCTCTGCCAATTCCGTTTCCTTAGCAACTGTGCTGTGGCAGGAAGAGGCCTCAACTTCAACTGCCAATTGCTGTGCCTTATTATGCTGTGCACAAAATACCTTTTTAGGCTGACTGGAATTTCCACCTTTATGCTGGTTAAAATCCCTATTCTTTTGAGTTTCACACTGTGCCCAAAAAAGACCTTTCTCACCACAAGCATAACACTGTTTACTAGTTTTAGGTTCAGTATAAAGGGCCTTGTTAACCTTTCCCTCAGAACTATTAGGTTTCAGGTGACCGTGCTCTGGAGATGAGGGTTGGGCTCTAAAATGGCTTCCATTAGCTGGGGTATTTCTGAGGTAATTTCTACCAGATTTACTGTTGTCCCACACTTTTCTACCAAATTTTACCTCAGAAAACCAAGGATCTCTGATCTCACTAATGGAATGAGCATATTCAGATGCCTGTAATACATTTTTAGGATCTTTGTCCTTGACCAGATAATGCAATTCCCCTGACAAAATGGAATAAAATTGTTCTAATCCAGTCACATTTTTCATTTAAGGTAGAGACATATTCCTGTTCCAACCATTTATTAAGAAGCTGCGTCAAACATGCTCCAAGTTGGGTAAAAGACTCCTCAGGTTTCTTTGAAATGAATCTAAATTTCTTTCTGAGGTGCTCTGAATTAATTCCAAATCTGGAATACACCATTTTTCTATATGCCTCAAAATCCCTAGCCTGCTCCAGAGGCATCTGAGAATAAAGCTCAGCTAACACTCTACTTATTTGTGATCTCAAAATTATCATCCTCTCATCATCTTTTACCTCAAAGTCCCAACAAGCTCTCTGTGAAGGTGGCTCAAAGGAGAGTGTGCCGTCCCCAGAAACCGAAGGAGAGAAGGGAGGGGAGGAAACAGAGAGTGGAAGAGAACAGGCGGACCAGAGGGAAAACGCGACGGAGAAGAAGGAGAAGGCAGAGCGAGGCGGGAAGTTTGAAGTAAACTTGGTAGAGGAACACGGGAATGCGAGAGGGGAGGAGCAAGATCTGGCAGTTTGGCAGGAAAGTATAAGTAGCCAAGGAGAGCGTCGGTTTGAGGTAGAATTGGAGATGTGGAAACGCAAGAGGGAGTTGGAGAAATTGCGGGCGTATGAGAGGGTAAAGACGCAAGAGTTATTGCGGGACTTTCCCAACCTGAAGCTAGGCGGGCTGCTACCAGATCCAGAGACGAAGGGAAGAAGAGAGACAGATCCCGAGTTCTTGGAATGGTCAGTAATAGTCTTCCCAAAGAGTAAGGGACGAGGGCGGAAAGTGATCAGGCTGGATTCAAGATATAATACTCCTCCTCTTGAGGGAGACTGGGCTAGGCACCCATGTTGTGGCACCATTTGCGCGGTTCGGAGTGCCCCCCTTCGGAAACCAACAGATGCGGAGAGGTTTGGCCCAGCACCCCTGTGAATGGGATGGATGGTTATCGGGACTATGCTTTAGACAGTTATGGCATGTTGCCTGAGTTGAGTTTCTTTGATCCAATCATGAATAACGTTGATTTACCGGTTCCCAATAAAGAAGATGTTGTTAAAGTTAAGAAGACGTTTCCTGTGGTCTTTCCCGCGCAAAATGAGGAGTCGCCTCAAACTGACTCTGAACCCTTTCACACTCTCTCAAATGAAATCAGGAAAGATTCAGGACAATCTCCATTCCTATATTGGGGAAATTTCTTTAGGTCTATTTTTGACAGATTTCCCACAGAAGAATTGTTATTATTATTATTATTATTTTGAGCAGCTAATTCCAGTTTCTTCATCTCTATTTGAAATTGCATTTCTCTTTGCCTGTTTTCTAGCTCAAATTCCCTTTCCTTTTCCTCTTTGCCTTTCAAGTTCTCTGATTTTTTCTCTTTCCTATTCTAGCACCCTTTCTTTTAATTCCATTTGTCTGGCCTCAGCTCTCGCTCGCTCCTTAATCTCTAATTCCTTAGCTTTCTCTTCAACCCTGGCTTTAATTTCTAGTTCCTTCTCCTTAAATTTGAATTCTTGTTCTAGTCTCCATCTTTCAAAGTCTTGGGAGCTTTGAATATTTTCTCCCTCTGAGGCAATCACCACAGTTCCCTCAGTTTCTTCCTCAATCTGAATTTGAGGGCTTCCATTCCCCTCAGCTTCCTGAGGTTCAACTTCCTCCATAGCTGATTTCTTTGTTCTTTTGGGTGGCATGTTGGAGTTAAAGTGTACTTTATTATACTATTTTTTAAAAGGACCTCTCTTTCAGCTGTTTTTCCCAGTAAGTCTGTTGTGCTATACAAGGCAGCTCTTCCTGGCTGCTCTCCAGCTCACAACTTTAGTTACTAAGTCTCTCTGTCTGAGCAATTCCTGCATCCAGACACCAGAATAATTTTCTTTTTAGCTTTTTATTTCCCTGTCACCTCAGATCTCTCCTGACTCTGGCTTCCACTCTTATCCACCACTGCTCCCTTTCTCTCAGAGCCTTGGATTTCAAGCTAGCCCACTGGGTCTGTCAAATCCTGAGGTAAACAGGTTTTCTTTAGAGTCGGTTCCCTATCTTAAGTTCCCCAGACCTGGGTTCAGAAGCCCCGCCACTAAGCTTTTCCACAAAAGCTCTAGCAAGTTACCCACTTCTTCACCACAGATCCCTGACTAAAAAGGTACCCACTACTCCAGAAAATTCACTTTTAAACTTTGGCTTCACTGGATTATTTTGTATCCCACCACTTGCCACCAATTGTGACATGCCCCTCACGTGTCCCCAGGTTGTTTCACTAGCCTGAGACCCACGACACTTTCTCTCCTTTCTGCTGCCACCAGTTGACCTCTGTCTTTTTATTATTTTTATTTTTAATTTATCTAAGAATAGGGTAGGGAATACAAAAGGTAAAAGGGAGTGGAAGGAAAAGGAAAGGGTTAGGGGGATAGGAGAACACAAAATATACAATCATCCAATCTAGTCATATTACAATAACAAATCCACTTTCAGCTTTTTTATAATTTGGTTGCCCTCCAGCTATCCACTTACAGCTTTATTTTAGTTTAAATCTATGTTACTCCAACACTATCTGAGAACCAAAGCCATTTGTATAATAAATCCCATCGTTCAATTTCCTTTTGAATTGGACAGTTATTCATCACATCTGAAAAAATATCCATTTCTGTCTCATCCCATACTTTCTCAATAAGCTCCTCTTGTTTCAGTGACTCTGCTTTCTCCCAATTTTTGAAAGAGGAGGATGAATCCAAAACAACAATCCAATTTTCAGTATCACATTTTCTGACTGTAGTAACTGAATAAGTCACTGGATAACTCTTTATCCCATCTATGTTACCTGGTATCTTACTCAATAAGGACTGTTCTGGAGTTAATACAGTTTCACTTAACTGTTGTTTAACATCTGATGACCTCTCTTTCATCTGATCTTCTATCTGATTAAGACGTTCATTTATTTGCTGAAATCCTGCTGTTATTATCTTCTGCATGTTAATCTGCCAATCCTTGTCTGATTTTTGTGCCACTATTTCCAAATTTTGAGCCATTTCGATCTTTCCAATGAGTAGGGTTTATATAAATAGTACTATATTCTTCACAAACCAAACCCACAATCATAAACCTCCCCTAGGTTCTTCCTCCCATCCATACACAGATGTTATCATATATAAATCAACTTTTAGCCCAGCAATTTAAAATACAACCGTGGCAAAAATATCCTTTTTTTCTGCAAAAAGCCAACAAAATTCTATTATCAGAGTCCCACACAGTCAAGCCAACAAAGTCCAAACTACACCGCGATCACAAGGTTTCAGTCTCTCCAACAGATCTCCTTATAATCCAACTAATATTCTTTCCATTGGTCCAAAGAATCCATAAAGAAAAACTCCAGTCCTGGTTTTCCTGGCTCCTCAGTCCAGTCAGTCACGTCTCGATGTTTTGTTTGTTTCTCAGTCTGTTCTCATGCTTCTAAAAAAACCCACACTCATTCCTTCTTCTCCAAAAACCCGACAGACATCTATTTTCAGAGTCCCACACAGTCTAGGTAGAGAGATCCAAGCTGAACCGCATTCACAAAGTTTCAGTCTCATAAATCCTGTCCATCGGTATTTCCCTCTGGGATTTTTTTCAGAAACAAAAAACTTTTCCGTCACTATCTCTCTTTCGGCCTTGAGCCAGCCTGCTGTTTAAGAGTCAGTTTCACTTTTGAAGAAGCAGGCTGGTAAGCAAAAACAAGCCGCTCCTTTCCTTCTTTCGGCCAAATATTTTCACTCTGCTTTCTTTTTCAGCTTAATGGGGCTGTTCATAAATCAAAAGCTTCAACTTACTTTGTTTCTATATATTTTCCACACTGTAATACTTGCTCTCTTCTCCTCCGGGGGGGGGGGTTTACTCACAGCTCAGTGCCAAGATGGCTCCCGCATCCAATCTGTGCTCGACTGAATTTTACAGATGGAAGAAATACTGGGTTGCTGCCTGATCTCCCCCATCTGTTGCTCACCAAATGCTTCAGAGAAACCTCTCCTGGTCTCTCCTGGTCTCTCCTTATTTCTAAGGGGACCCCAAACCAGGCGGTTTCAGCTTTTCCCGGGAGCTTTCCCCTGAAGCTGCTGGCTGCACTGCGACAAAGCCCCGCCTCCCCACCAGTTGACCTCTGTCAACACCCTTTCAATCAATAACCTACTCCATGAGCCAAAGCAGGGTGATCGCCACAGATGCATTAACAGAAGTATAGTCTCCAAATTCCATGAGATAGTAGTTCCCCTCTATTAAGCCCTGGTCAGGCCTCATCTAGAGTATTCTGTCCAGTTTTGGACATCACACTGTAAGAAGGATGCCAACAAACTGGAACAAGTTCAGAGGAGGGGAATGGGGATGATCAGGGGACTGGAAACCAAGTCCTATGCGGAAAGACTGAAAGAACTGGACATGTTTGGCCTTGAGAAAAGAAGACTGGGGGGATATGATAGCACCTTTCAAATACTTGAAAGGTAGTCATACAAAGGAGGGGCAGTATCTGTTCTCGATCATCCCAGAGTGAAGGCACATAACAATTGGCTGAAGCTATAGGAAGCCAGATTTAGGCTGAATATCAGGAAAAACTTCTTAACTGTTAGAGCAGTACGACAGTGGAACCAATTACCTCGGGAGGTCGTGAGCACTCCAAAGTAGGAGGCACTCAAGAGATGATTGGACAGCCATTTGTCAGATCTGCTTTGACCTGAATTCCTGCATTGAGCAAGGGGTTGGACTCGATGGCTTTATAGACTCTTCCAACTCAATTATTCTATAATTTTATGATTTACAAAAATATGATCCAGGTACCAAATTCACAATCCACCTTTGCATTCCTAAACAGCTGTCCTGTAGATGCGGACTACAAATCCCATTATCCCCAGTCAGTGCAGTCATCTGGAAGACACCCAACTCCAGAAGGCTGATCTAGCTAATCAGTGTATTATATTATGGCCAGGAGTAACATACTCTTTTTTTTTTTGCTGCATTTATTGCAGAAAAGAACATTTGTGAGACCCTAGTTCATGAGGTTATCTTTATTATTTGTTTTAACATGTTATTGTAATCCAAATAAAGATTATAAAAAATTTAATAGACAAACTTATAGATCCATATTTGTTTTTTAGCTGTTAGAGAAGTGGAAGAACTTCACAGTCTCTGTTCCCATGTAAGAAAATAATATTCTTTTTCTGTAGGATGAGAGAATAATGCTTGAAGATACATACTGTACATAAGTACTGAGCTGTCAATGAAGTAACATATGTCTGAGTCTCTGACAGTGCCAAGATTCCTTTCTGTGAGAAATCCAAAATTCCTTGTTCTTTACTGTTCTGTTTATAACAGAAAATAAGTAAGGCCACTGGCGTAACTCTTTTCCTTGATCATGTAATCTAGGATAGAGATGGGCAGAGCATAGATAATAGAGGTGGACAATTTGAAGCTGATCAGCAAAGTGCTGTTTCCGAATAGTTCAACAACAACAACACATTTCTTCAGTGGGTGTCATCAGTTTGATTGCTACAGCAAAGTGTGGGGAGAAGCAGAGCAGACGTGGTCTTGTGTGAAAAGTACACTGACCTCATTTCTGGTTCTAAGAAAAAAATTCCTGAGTTCACAGATGCCCTATTTTTCAATTTTATGTACATGTCTCTTATCATAGAATCATAGAAAAGTGAAGTTGGAAGGGGCCTACAAGGCCATCAAGTCCAACCCCTTGCTCAATGCAGGAATACAATCAAAGCATATCTGCCAGGTGATTATCTAAGTTTTTCTTGAATGCCTCCAGTGTTGGAGCACTCACCAACTCCCGAGGTAACTGGTTCCACTGTCCACTCTTCCTACTTCTAACACCCTTATTTTGCACCTGACTTTGGTTAGAAATTGGGTTTCTTGTAAAACACAAAATAGAACCCACAAGGCTGTAATCTGTCCATTCATGATCTTGAAGATGGATCAGCTTGTTGTTCCTGTAGTGATTTCATAGTATATTGTGATCGGAATTCCATGTATTCCAGAATACAAGATAGTGCAGCATCACAGGAACATAGGAAGGTATCGTTATACCTTGTCTGACCATAGGTCTATGAAGCTCACTATTATCTACAATGACTGGCAGCAAATCTCCAGAATTTTAGATATAGAGCTTTCCTAAGTAACTGGAGATACCAGAAATTGAACTTGATATTTTTTACATGCCAAATTTGTGCTTTCCCACTGAGCTACAGCATATTCACAGTGCCAATTTTATTATACTGATTTAAACTCCTTCAAGGCTAGAGGGACACGTATTTGCTTTTGGACTACAGTTTCCCATAGCTGCCTGGAGAGTTCTGGGAGCTGTAGTCCAAAATTAACAAATTTGTATGCCTCTCTTCAGAGCACGAGTCCAAATTTGACCTAAAGACTTGTCTTTACCAGAAACCCGGAGCTTGGAAAATTACTTCATTGGACTCCAGTTCTCAGAATCTTCCAGCCAGTTTGGCTACCAGTATGACTACCCCAAGAAGTTCTCAGAATCTGGATGATGTAGTCCCAAAAAGTAACTTTTCCAGGCCATGCCAGATGGGGCATTCTTGGTGTTGTCATCAACATCTTACATCCAATGATCAGCTCAACTAGTCTTAGACTTTTCAGAAAAAAATAATCTTTAAAATAATAAATCATATTACACTTCAGATATGGCTGTTCTCCAAAGCAGGCTTGCTTCTTTATGGCCATGATCATGGAATGGCACAGTGCCCTTCAGGTCCAATCGGGGCAAAGGCACCATCTGCCCTAAATCACAGATTTTTATACCCTTGTCAGAACGTGTCTGTTACAGACACCATTTCACCTCCACATTCTCAATTATAATTTGGGACTTATCTAAGTTGCAACACATTTTAGACAGTACATTTTGCGGCTTGAGTTAACTTCCGGTTAAGTTCCTCTTTTTAACATCGGTTGGAGTGGTCATTTTTTGTGGTCAATTTCCAGACTGCTTCAACAGTTTCTCAATAGCTTCTGGCTCAGAAGCTTCAGCTTTGTAAGAGAGATCAAACTATAAGTTCTATCTGCCTGTTATTAACACATATTTTGATTAATATAGTTAATAAAATTATTTTCTAATGGACTCAGTAAAGGAATATTAACTTTGTAAGTCAACAGTAATGGAATTAAATCCTAAATATGCAGTTAAGCTGGATCTCAGTAGGCAAAATAACTCGGATATTATGAAATGTGATGACACTACAGAAATGTTCTGTCACTGTGATCTACTGAGGATTCATCTCCTCCCCATCTAAGTCAGTATGGGTCTGTTCCTCCATTGCCAATTATCTGTGTCATATTACTGCTCTGTATGTGTTGTTTTAATGAGTTGTGTAGTTTTCAAATCGTAGAATGGCTGACCAGCACTAGGGAGTGCTTTTATTGCTAATCTCATTGATAACTATCAGAACCTCTCTGTCTCTCTCTGCTTAATTCAATTCATTGAGGAAAATTTGTTGTGAGCCGCCCAGAGTAGACATAGTCTAGATGGGCGGGATACAAGTTTAATAAATAAATAAATAAATAAATAAAATGTCGCTTCCTTTTTAGCAGCAGAGCAAATTTGTACTGCGCAGGATGAGAAAGCATTCCTGATTGAACATAGAGCACTGATTTTTGAGAAGATATTTTATTCTGTGAATATATGAAACAAAAATGCCTCTGGAAATGTTATGGTATAAACAGTGCAAGTTCTCGCATGGCCTGTGGAGAGTTGTTGATGTGAGTGGATTACAAAATTTCCCTGTTCCTCAGATATGAATGCTGAGTCATCTTAAAATGCTTGTTATCCTTCACTTTTTTCTTTAAAATCTGAATAATACAGTTGTTGTTCATATTACCTTGGGATGAACACCTTCTGTTCAGAACCTTGAATAGCCACATAGGCATGGCATGATTTATAGTAGGCAAGAAGCTGGTGAGCAAATTACTCACAGGTTACATTCTGCTGAAATGGGAAAAAGGAGTGATAGCAGACTCATGGATTCTAGCCTTTACAGGTGCTTGTAAAGAGTTATTACACCAGTATCCAGACAAATAATGAAATGTAGATATAGATACATAATTCAAAGCAAGAGATGGAGAAACTGTATTCTCTCAGCCAAAACAAAATGAGGAGTGGATTGTGGGTACTCATCATGAACTGTTAATAACCAAAATTAAAATAAAGCTGAAAAAGAACATTAAAAGAATCTTAGTGCCAAAATATAATCTAAACAACATTCCTGATGAATTTAAAGTCCACAAAAACCCAGACCATATTCAGATGAAGGAAATGTGAAAATTGGTGGAAGAAATATCAATTTAAGATATGCAGATGACATCTTACTGGCAGACAGCAACAATGACTTAAAACAACTTTTAGTGAAAGTGAAAGAAGAAAGTGCCAAATCAGACTGCAGGTGAACATTAAGAAGACAAAAATCATGACTACAGAAGAACTACACAACTTTAGCACTGACAATAAAGAAACTGAAATAGTTAGAGATTTTGTATACCTTGGTCCAATCATCAATTCAAATGGAGACTGCAGTCAAGAAATCAGAAGAAGATTGAGACTAGGAAAGGCAGCAATGAAGGAATTAGAAAAGATTATCAAGTGTAAGGATGTGTCATTGGAGACCAAGACGAAAGTCATCCATACTCTTGTATTTCTGATCACCATGTATGGGTGTGAAAGCTGGACCTACAATGAATTTCAGTTATCAGAATTATACCAGATAAATCCAAACTGCCAGTCCAATAAATTTTGCTGCTTGGGGAGAAGATCAAGATGTTACACTCTCTCATTTCCATATATAAAAACTTGCTGATGTGACAGCTGAATCTCTCTCCAGTACTGTCCTCCTTTGTACCTGAAGGTGATAGGCTATCAAGTGTAGGACAGGCAACATGGCAGTCAACTCCCTCCACCAACATCCTCCCACCACCTCTCAGCATCTGCCTTCTGAGACAACCACCTCACTCTGTCTAATGGTAGAATCAACCCTACAGAGTCACCATCTGGCAACCGATGGATGATCGGGGGCTTAAGGTAAGTGCATTGAAGTTCCTTCATGGGTGGAAATTGCTTCCTTCCCTTTGAAATGTCTCAAGCTTCAGGTAACAGGAAAGTAACAGAGAAGCAATATATCTTGGAAGGAAATATCAAGGAAATATCTAGAGAAATGACAATATTTGTATTGGATTTTGTGGGTGTAGGTGCACAGAACCCATATCCCGGCATGGACTGGCTTCAGACTCCAGTACATTAATAAAAGCTAATTCTCTTACTGGTAATCTAATCATAGTCTTCCATGTACCCATTTAGAACTTCTAGAAATTGGGTTACGCTGAATTAAAAGATGTGAACAAAGAGAAAGAGAGAAAAAAAGAAGAGAAAGCAGAAGAGGAAAAACCTTTCTGTTACACACAAAAGACAAATTGACATGCTAGCAATCAGATTCCAGTCAATGAGCATACAAAGAAAGAAAAACCTGATACTGTGCCAAGCCGTACAAGGATGAGCCTTTTAGTATTTCAGTTGTAAAAATAGGCATTTCAGTGACTGTTTGCACAAAATTAATTGCAGAAAGTGAAGGAGTTGGTTCCTGGCTTCTTTCTCTCAATGCCTCTCTTTCCCTCTCTCAGTAGACCATAACCTTGGCCCCCCTTTTTTTGTCTTTACACTTTGACAGTATAAATTGTCAATCTTCAAAGCATGTTAAAAATTATTGAAGAACAAACTGAATGAAGTTAGTGTTTGCATCCAACAGGCATAAGGAAACAAACCGATGTGGTCTTCATTGAAATATCTCACTCATATGTAACAGGACACATGTTAAAAATGTCTTCCCTTACCACTTATTTTGATGGGAAAAAGAGTGCTCCTATTCAGGGTTGCAGCCAACTGGACAGCTAGCTATGCCCTCCTCCATAATGATATAAGCTGTACAGGAGTCAAGAAGGTGAATCCAGCTCCTACTGCCAGGTTTTGATCTGTCTTTTTCCACTGACACAACAGTCTGTGATTCTCTTGTGGCTCAAAGAGTGCCACTGAGCAAAATGGAGATGTTATTTGTGGATGGAGGAGTGATTCATTTTGATATTGTTTCTGTGTACTCCTGTGTATCTCAGGACTTACACAAGTATGCTGATCTCATCCTCTCTCCTGTTTCTTCAGGATCAAGGTATCTCCCCTGCCAGGTAAGTATACTTACCTCTCTCCTGTTTCTTAATTGTCCTGTTTTGGCTCCTTTGCTACCATAGTTGAGTTAACTGTTAAAGGAAATGATGAATTTAATCATGCAAATTCCAGTTTGTCATAGAAGATCTGGAGCAGGAAGAAAGAAATCCAGATTACTGCTCAGCCCCATGCTTTCTAGGTGACTTGGGACAATCTATTTTCTCTGACTCCTCTTCCTCTTTATAAAGAGGAAACTTGAATGTTCTACCACGTATGATTGAGGATCAAAAAAGAATGGCACAATGCCAGTTATATTGAAACTACAGCTTTTACTTTCTCATTGTGAGGACAATGTGTGATTCCCAATCTCGTGTTTCTCTTGGATGCAAGGGTAGAGATCAGTGGGTATTTGCAGGATAAAGCTAGTGGTTGGAAGCTGCTTAACCTTTCCCTTCCCTTGTCTACTAAGTTGGTGGGAGAGGAGATGTCCTAGGAAATAGACTGGAGGAATTTGTGGGGAATTGGTAGGTACCTGCCTACCTATCTTCCCTTGTCAGTGCCCCTACCCTCTTGTTCATCATGGAGTATGTGAAATCATGACTGTGCCATCTGCTGGTTTCTGGATCATGAATACAGAGAAGAAAAGTTTGTGATATCCCAAATAATATTGAAGTGTACAGAAGTCCTGGAAGTGAGACAGTTGTGTAGACTGCAATTCTATACATAATTACCTGGGAGTTAGTTCATTATAGTCAATAGGTCCTGCTTCTAAGTAAACCTGTAAAACTCCTACAAAGGAAAAAGACATAATTTGATGGTAATGTAGTTTCTAGGGAATAATACAGTTTCATACTATTTTAGCTTCTTACAGCATCTAGTCCTATGTTTTTCTGCTAAAAAAAGTCCCACAATCCAATGGAACCTATTTTCTGGCAAGTGTGTAAAGCAGAGATTAGAGTCTTGCTGATACCATTTCAGCCAAAAGAAGAGCTTGGAAAAGTTATTTTGAGGGTTAGAATTCCCAGAGTTCCCCAGTCCATGCAGACTAGTTGATTTATAGAGTTATTATCCAAAAATCTTATTTCCCCCCCAAGTTCTGGGATTCAGTTATTTGTTTAAAAAGTGTGTAAGCTACCTTGACACTATATTTTAGTGAAAAGGTGGCATATAAGTGTAATCAATAAATAGAAAAACCTGATAAGATCTGAAACTAGGATAAAGTCTGAATGTGGCCCTCAGGTTGCAGGTTCCTCACCCTGCTATATAAGGTCCCAGTCTCAGATTATGCATGTAAATCATTTAATTACTCCAACATCAGTGGCAGTTGGATGGTTTGTCCATTTAAAAAACCTGTACATTTCATTCCAGGCAATATTTGCAAGATCCCTTCCTTCCCTATAGGTTTTGCCTAAGAGGGACATTTTAAAAGATTAAAGAAAGGTTCTAAACTAGCATCTGAGGATTATAGTGTCATGATGTAAGACGATTAGCTTTTGAAGAAAGACAAGCAATCAGCTTTTAGAAAAAGAACATGGCATCACTGGGAGCCAAAGCAATCTCTCAAAGAAGCAACAACTGTGAACAAGTTTTAAGATAAATCAGACTTCAATGCACCAGTCTTTCTAAACACAAAACACATTAAAGTGAAAGTAACAGTCCTATTTAAAAAGCACTCATGGTCCCCTGTAAACATGCAAATCTTTTGCTTTCCAGGAGTTATGGAATCATAACTCCACTCATTTCTGGATCTTGAATATAGAGAAGAAAAGTACACAGTTGGCCCTTGAGCTCAGAGCTTGGGAACTACTGCAAAGATAGCTCTAGGGCAGAGAGCAGGTGGCCCACAGCTGTTGTTGGATCACAACTCCCATCAGTCTTAGTCAGCATGCTAATGATGAAGAATAACAGGAGCTCGGGTCCAACAATGTCTGGCAGATTGCACATCCCACCCACCATCAGTCTAAGGCAAGACATATCTCAGATGCTGAGCAGGGATCATACGAAGTAGTTCATAGATCTAGCTAGACTAACACATCTGAGTCACCACCTGGCTTACTCAGTATTTCAAATGAATTCCAAGGTATGGTGCTTGATGAACATTGTGGTGGAATGAATCGTACCCCACCTGACTTCAGGTCAGTTGGATGGCTCATTTCCCCTGCTTTTTAACTCCTACTCTTTGAAACTAATATAGCAACCAGTATCTACTCATGCATAGATTCATATTTAACAAGCAGCCCAAATTTACTTGCCAAGCACTTAGGCAACAGCCTCATTATGAACAATGGGGCAGATGTAATTTTAGAGTTCCTGCAATTGTTTGAGGAGGAGAAGCAGCTGCTACTGTATCAAGCAAAGCTGACAAAATGCTCAGCTTCATTCCATGTAATCATTTCCCATTCATAGTCCCTCTGATGAGTCAGCCATATCCATCTGAAGTCAAAGGGTAAATAAAATCTTCTATTGACTTTCATGGGTGAAGATTACTGCACCACACTGAGTTTGGGCTCTTGGAGGGGCAAGGACATCACATAAGTGAATTTATCCCTTCCCCCTTTAGAAGTTCAATAATGGAGGGTATTTTTTAAAAAGAAATAAAGACAATTCTTCCAAAGTGTACATATACGATCTCTCTCTCTCTCTCTCTCTCTCTCTCTCTCTCTCCCTCTCCTTTCCCCTCCCCCCTCTCTCACAGGCACAAGTACACAACTTTTGAAAATTTACCTTTCTATCTTGATAAATGAGTGACTCCATAGGCTGGTGATATGTACTGGAAAACCATGGCTTGGCAGTAAATGAACAAATTTATAAACAACTTTGGAACCCACAGTGACTTCTCTTGTCGTGATCTCCTAAATCCACCTGCCGTTATGGTTTAGATGGACCCTAAATATTAATATTCTGTGATGTTCTCTTAAAGCAGAGTTTTATTTGGTTTTGATTGTTTAAAATTGTTTTAGCTGTGATTAAATATTAGATTTTAGGACTAGATATGCTTTTAGAGTTACGATCAGTCACATTTGCCTTGAATTTAGTATTAGGCTATTCTTGTTAATGTTTATTATTACTCATTTCTTATACTTACAATCTGCCCTTTCTCACAACAGTTCAAAAAGGCATACATGGCTTTCTTCCACTTTGTTCTGTCCTCAGAATAACCCTGAAAGGAAGGTCAAGCAGAAAGTGTGTGAGTCACCCAAGGTCACCCAGTGTGTTTCATGCCTGAGTGGAGATTTGACTTCCAGCTTGCAGAGCCCCAGTCCAGAATCCTAACCACTTACTTCTATAAAATAGAAACATATTTTTATATTAATTTACCATTATTTACATTGTATAACTGCTAGAAGCAATTGGGATAATTTTTACTCTCTAAGACATCCTGAAAATATTTTAAATACATATTTGAATATATTTTTTATATTTAAATGAATATTTAACTTACCCAATAAGGCAGGGTACTCCCAGCACCTTCTCTTAGGCCTTCCATACCCAGGACTCTTGTCTTCAGCTCCAGAACATAAGCAATTAGTCATATCCCACACTAAGGGAGCAGTGTTAGGACAAGGCACTGAAACTTTAAACAGTAGAGCCAGCTCCTTCAGGAGACATTGGCCCACCATAGTGCGGGTCTTGCTAGCTGGCTCTGTTGAGACAGCTTCTCTCCACAGCTCAGGGAGCTGTCCAGGGTCCTGACTCCAGCGTAGTGAGTCCTGCCATAATCTTCTCCGTTCATGCCAGAAGTGATCCAGTGATGCTTCCTGAGCAGATGGATCAGCAGTCAGGGTTTCTTCACCCAGAGGATCCCCCAATGTGCTCATGGTCATCACATACTTCTAGAGGCTTCTTCCGTGTCCCCTCACTCCTCCCCTCGCTGCCTTGACTTCCTGTCTTGACCTTACTAGACTTTGCCTTGTCTGATTTGTCCTGATTTGAACAGCCTGAGAGAGTCCCTGGTTGACTGGTTCCACTACCTGGAGAACTCAAGTCCCAGTGGAACAGTATGTCTCCCCTCATTTATCATAATTTCTCTGCTTCTTGCTCTGCATTTTTTTCTGGATTCAAAAACTATGTTTTGCATTGCACTTACCCTGAACTTTAGTTATTTGGTAACCTATATCTATTTCTCCACTTCTGTTTCTCTGGTCAAATTAGCATCCCCCAAAGCTGCAATGAAGGAAGGAAACAGCATGTGAGAGATTGAATCCCACAAACAGCTTTTTCTAGTTTTGAAACAAAGTGGTGGATCCAAGCAGCTGAAGTGGTAGATAAATATGTTCAGAGAACTTTCTATCCATATGTTGGGACTTCTGGCTTTCTTCTATCCCTTGCAGTCCTTTGTCCCCCTTGAAAGTGAGAGCCTTCTTGAGCAGCTTCTAATGCATTGTGAGGAAATGCAGTGGAAAGGAGGAACACAGAGAGTCATGATTGGTACATGACAATGCATGGGTACATGTTGGTTCTTTGGGGCTTAGCCTCCGAGTACCCAAGGCATTCAGAAGCTTTATGATCTCTTCTGGAAAGAAAAATGTCTTCAAGGGTGTATCAGCACTGTGTGGGGTTGGCCATTAGGTGGCAGTGTGTCCAACTGGTTACAATTGCAGTGTTTGACTGTTTCCAGTTTTTGTGTTGAGCGTTACCAATGACTTGCATGGCTTGAGCTAACTGCTAGATCCAAAGGGATGAACCCCAACTGAGCTAACTGAACTTAATTCCTACTGAAATAACTGGGATAATTGAACCGTGACTTAAAATTAATTGAAACCAATGGGTACTGAGTTCAAGTAACATTGTTTTCATCCTGGCTAGTGCAATTAAGTGAAAACACCGACAAATTGATGTATAAAAAGCCAAAATGTAGAAAGTAAAAGGGTGAACAGAATGTGTGTGGGTGTGGGTGTGTGGGAAATGATTAAGCAATGACAGTGACCTGAGAGACACTGGGACTGGGTAGAGATATATTAATGGAAAACAAGCCCCAGAGAATTACCAGAAGTGGTTTCTTCATGAAGACGAACTGGCTACTGTGCAGAACAAATTTCGTGTGTTGAAAGAGAGATAAAAGAAAGGAGGAAAGGAAATAAGATGCAATGATCAGAGGAATGGATAATGAGTGACGATAGATTCAGAACCTTGAGATAGAATATGCTAAAGGTTGTCCGTCTCTACTTCACCCAAACATAAATAAAAGTTATCGGGGGGGGGGCAGCATTTATTTCTCATGACTACAAATCATAATAAGAAATTAGTATAGTCACAAGTGCTCTATTTCATTTTTAAGATTGCAATAAATTTAAAGCGTTAACTGTAACAATTCTTGTGTTGGTTTTCTGACTTAAACGTTATTTAATTCAGAAGGGAAGGTGAGGGATGCAAATGCATCTGTAAAAACGTTTCTTACTTTCCTTGGCCCAAGTCTCAGGATACACTTTGGGATAGCTGGGTAGCTCAGTGGTTTAGGTCTCTGGCTGCGGAGCCAGAGGTTGGCAGTTTGATTCTCTGTGTCTCCTTGACAGGGTCTGGACATGATGATCCACAGGGTCATCCAGCTCTGTAGTTCTAAGATGATGGTGATGATAGATGAAAATGGCAACATTGGGCTTGATCCAGCAAAAGTAGTGGTCAGAGTGGACCCACTCAAGCCATGGGCCATGTATGTCCCCTTGGTTTCAGCCAGACTACTGCAAATAAGACTAAGTGCAGTTCCAACATTTTAACCTTACTGTGCAAATTTTATTTGTATATGGCTCAGGAAACCATAGTTTGAAAAATGATAGGGAGACGTTCCAAACAAACAATAGTAGAAGTTGATGACAAGCTGAGCATTTTTCTCCCTCCACAGTTTTACAAAAACCTGCAGCAACCGCCGATTAATTTCTTCCACCCATCATTGTGGGACTTATAGTAGAATGAGATGGATTTTAATACATTAACAACGTGACCAGCTCTTCCACTAGAGAAGAATGAGTCAACCTAGTGGTGCCCCAAGGAAAAGATTTTCCATAGATGAAGAAGCCTTGGATGTGTTGCCAAGGGCACTGTTTTTATTGCATTTGGCTTTTACTCATAGATACATTAAAATAGCGCTCTCATCTACAGCTTTTCTGCAGTAAACAATACAGCCAGCGTATTCCCACACAGAACATTTGTATTAGCGACACAAAAGCTCCTGCATCAAATTTATGACAGTGCTCTGTGAAGGGATGTCTGTTTTCCACAGCTTTGTTTCCATGACAGTAGCCAACAGATGGCTGTGCTCTGATTAAGATAATAAGCTGCCATTTTTCTCCCTCCCCTTTCCTTTTGGCACCGAGTTCCTTACTTCAGGAATGTATTCCTGGAGAACTACATTAATCACACATCTATTCCAATTACAGTGAAATAGGTTGTATGTGAAAAGTAGCAGATGATGAATCTTTAGTTAGAATGGAAGCCTGGAGTGGTGTCCCTTTTTGTATCTTAAAACAGATTCTTTATCAGTATCTTTTCCATGTACTAGATGGGGTGGGGAAGCTTGGTCCACTAGACATTTTGGGCCACATTTCTCTGAATCACTCTCTTAATCCCTGGAGCTTCTGAGAGTCAAACTTCACCAACATCTGGAACCTTAAAGATCCCTCACTTCCTATAAGGCAATGCAGAAGTTATGCTCAGAGGATAGGATCCCAAGAGATCTATGTAAAAGCAAAAAGTAGTGCTGTACATGTGTACAAGAGAGGCATGCCATTTGCCACCACGACCAAGCCCAAAGCTTGGGGAAGTTATTTTTTGGACTACAACTCTTAGGGTCCTACAGCCAGCATGGTTACTGGAAGATTATGGGAGCTGTAATTCAGAAAGTAACTTTTCCAAGCTCTGCTGTAACTGTATGAAAGATCACTCTAGACCAGTTTCCCAACTTTGGGTCCCCAGATGTTCTTGGGCTACAGCTCCCAGAAATCCTGGCCAACACAGCTAATGGTGAAGGCTTCTGAGACTTTTAGTCCAAGAACATCTGGAGACCCAACCACTGCTCTAGATCAGAAGTCCCCAACCCCTGCACACACTGAGCTGGATCGGGCCGTGGAGGCAGACTTCCCCCCACCCCTGCACGCACTCCCCCCTGCACAGCCCCTTTGCGCATGTGCACGCATGCCTGCACCCGTGTGAGCCCTCCCCCACCCCTTTGCGCATGTGCACGAGTGCCCCTGAGTGCCACGCTGCCCTTCGCACATGTGCACGAGCACGAGCGCACCTGCACAAGCGCCCTCCTGCTCCTTCATGCATGTGCACGAGCGCATGCAAGAGAGAGAGAGCACGTGCGCTCCATCACACATGCGCACGAGCACGGGGGGCGCCCCACTTTCCCCAACCGGTCCGAGGGGTTAAAAAGTTTGGGGACTACTGCTCTAGATGATCCTCCAGCATTCAGGAAATGGGTTTTAGAGGGTCCAGTAAAATTGGGAAACTGGAAAAGACCATGGCATATATAGAACAGCTGTCTGGATAGCTCAGTGGGATAGGCATCTGGCTGTGGAGCCAGAGGTTGGGAGTTCAATTCCCCACTGTGCCTCCTGAAAGTACAGTCAGCCTGTGTGGCAACCCCAGAAGAAGAGACAGGTAAACTATGTCTGAGTATTCTCTATGTAGAAAAGCCTGAAAAAGGCCTCCATGTCAGAATTGACGATAGAACACAATTATTGTTATTATGTGTAGAACACCACATGTGACATTTTGGAACCTGACTATCAGTGCAAAATGCGCAAATTATGATAGACTATTTTCCTTGTTATTTCTATTACAACATCTGTGGGTGTTCCAAGTCTTAATAATGTTTTTGAGATGATACAAAGATGGATTACACACACCCGGAGTGCATAATGGGACTTAGAATGAACCTCAGACTCATGAACACCAATTGTAGCTGTACACAAACCATAGAGAAAACCAGCATATTAATATAGAAAGTGTATTAAAAAGTTCTGGTCTTTATTTAACCCTTTAAATAATTGATGCTGAATGGCTGAGAGACAGAACATGACATTTCTTGCTACTGCACAGATAGTCAGAAGCCGTGGAAAGAGAGAGTCAGAGTCAGTCAGTGTCAGTGTGAGTGACTGTTCGGACGGACTTCGTGATCGTGTTTCTTCTTTGATTTCTGCTAATAAAACCATTTGGTTATTGTCAGGTAAAGTAACTTTTCAATATTATCATAGTGAATTTCATAACAATGCATTTTGGCTGAGCCTCAGAATGGATCGCTGGCTGAAGTTGAAACATAAAAGAACTGATGATATTGATGAGGGTGCATCAACAGAGTGTGGGCATTAACAGATTTAACTTATTTCTCCCTTCTCTCCAAATTTGAAGACCCTTCATGAGAAACTTTAAATAAATATTTGATGCACTTTAGGGTTTTAAATCTTGAGTTAAGTCTTGGTGGTCTGTGGCAACAAAATATATTTAAAGAGGGTTTGTGGTAAAGAAAAGTTTAAAAATTGCTGCTCTAAAGCACACTGAAATTTATAGATACAAACCATTTTAGCTGTTTGTATCTATATACAAATCTCCCAAATCTCCCAATAATCACCTGGAGATCTGTGACAGAATGTCCTTGTGGTTGAAATTTTCTGACACTAACTTTTCTTTGTTGTTATTTCTGATGTCAGATTTATATCTATTTATTCTCTTGTGCAGAGCCTGTCTTGCCCTACGTAGAATGTAGAGGGGTATTGTTGGCAAAATATGTCTTGGATCACATTATATATATTATATAATTATATATATAAACGCCTGATGTTGTGTGTAACTCAGTGCTGAAGTAGCTGAGAAGCCAGCATTGTAAGTTGACTGATATCACATTTTCCCTTCAGAGATGCAGTTCTTTCAAAATGCCACTCAGACTTGCAAATGAAACCCACATTTACCTCTTGACGACTACTCACAAAATAAAGCAAACTAATTTTATTGACGAGGAAGTAAGGAATGTTTGTGCAAGGATAAACATAATTTTGGTTCTATTTTATTTTTTCTTTCTTTCTTAAACTACAACATAAACATAAATATAAAATACATAAACCAAAATATAAATCGACTGTGTTCCCCACCACCATAGTCGGGACCTCTTGCAGTAATCCTCTTCTTTCTCTATCTTTATTCTTCTTCTTCCTTTATTGTCCTCTTCTCCAGAACTGCATTGATTCCTGATTTGGAACTTTCCCTTTTCCTCTTGTTAGCACATATTCAAGAAATCTGCCCCATATATCATTGAAATTATTCTTTTTCATCTCTCCTTTATTAACCTTTAAGTTACAAGTTAACTTATCATTTATAGCAATGTTCCATATTTCATTATACCATTCTTCCATTCGAAATTCAGACTTTGATTTCCAATTCCTAGCTATTATTAATCTAGCTGCTGTTAATAACTTGGTAATCAATTCTCTAGTCATCTTATCATATTCCACATTCTCAAATATTGATAACAGAGCTATCTCAGGATTAAATTCTATATCTTTTTAACAAATGTAGAGGGGTTTAAGGGCTTTAAGTTCTTTAAAGATTAGTTTCCAAAATCTTTGCACTTTTTCACATTCCCACCACATATGAAAGTATGTACCAATTTCCTTCTCACATTTCCAACAGACATTCAGATAACTAGCGTTAATTTTATTCAATTTTGTCAGTGTCAAATACCATCTTAAACCCAATTTGAAATTTCTTTCTCTTATTCTCACTGACATAAATCGTAAAACCCTCATTTTCCACATCTTCCTCCATTCTTCATCATTTATTCTTTTTCCTAAGTCTTGTTCCCACACTAACTTCAATCCTTCTTTCTCAATCTCTTCTTCTTCTAGATCAAGCAGGAATCTATACATTTTAATCACTGCACCCTTTACTGAATTGGTCATCTGAATATCTTCATATGATAATAGAAATTGTTCATACTTCGCATATTCTCTATTATACTTCTTTACCCATTCATTAGCCCATCTTTCTAATTGCATATAATTCAACCATGATATATTCTTATTTTGAAGAATTTGTTTCATTTGATCTTTCAATCTCATTTTATACAACCAGTCTTTTAATCTAATCACTTTTTTCTTTAAATAATTCTGCATAAACTTTCATATTGGCAGGAAAATTCTCTATTTCAGTCACTAATCCGAATGGAGAGTTAAACGGACATAAATTCTTTCTATACTTGTACCAGATGTTTAACATAGTCTTTAAAAACGGGTTATTAATTTTGCTTATTTTATATTTCTTAATCATACCAAATAGATGTTTTTCAATATCTACCTGTAATTCTGATGATTCAATTTTCCACCAAATTAACCTTTCTGGGTTATATATAATTTCCCCAATAAACCTCAACTGATTAGCCAAATAATATTTTTTTATATATTTGGTATGCCTATACCTCCTTTTTTTGTTGTTTTATACCAATACTTTTTATTTATTCTGGCTCTCTTCCCTTCCTTACAGTATTTATTAATCATTCCTTGCCAAAATTTAAAATCATCTTCTGTTAACTGTATTGGTAACATTCTAAATAAAAAATTAATTTTTGGTAGAATCTTCATTTTTATCAGTGCGATCCTTCCAAACCAAGAAAGTTTTGAGTTAGTATATTCCTGTAGTTTCTTTTTAATATCTCCTTTTAATTTATTATAATTATGATCCTTTATTTTTTGAGTATCTTTTACTAAATCTATACCTAAATATTTAACCAATTTACATATCTTAAAATCATATTTATCAACAAACTTTTCTTGTTCTAGTTTATTATGATTAAACAACATTATTTCAGATTTTTGCCAATTTACACGTAATCCAGTTATTTTTTCCAAATTTTTCTAAATGAATTTTAATTCTATCTATACTTTCTAATGGGTTTTTCACTGTCAATAGGGAATCATCAGCAAATAAATTAATCTTTATTTTATTGTTTTCACCCATACCTTCAATTAAATTGTCATTCCTTATTGCATTTGCTAACATTTCAATAATCAAACAAAACAGAACTGGAGAAAGAGGGCAACCTTGTCTGGTGCCTCAGCCTAGAGCTATCTGCTCTGTCATCCCATCATTAACAATTACTGCAGAAGTGTTCTCCAAATATAATTGGTCTATTACCCCCCTAAATTTCTTTCCAAAACCCCAACCCTTTAAAAGGATCTTTAATGTTGGCCATTCTACACAATCGAATGCCTTAAAAATGTCTAATGATAAAATACCTGCCTTTGATTTATTTTTTTCTATATTATATATAATATTCAAAACCCTCCTAGTTAAATTTTCCATTTGTCTTCCCTTTAAAAACCCATTTTGATCCTCTTTAATATATTTTGTAATAAACCTATTCATTCTATTTGCCAAGATTTCAGTAAATATCTTTGCATCTTGATTTAATAATGAAATAGGTCTATATGAACTTGGGTCTGTCAAATCTTTATTGGGTTTTGGAATAAGAGTTCTTAATGAATATTTCCAAGAATCTGGTATTTTCTCTCCTTCCAATATCCCATTATAAAGTATTTTTAACTTGGGGATCAGTATTGATTTAAAAGCTTTATAATATTCTGATCCCATTCCATCAAAGCCTGGAGTTTTACCATTTTTTAGTTTGTTAATAATCTCTGTAATCTCTTCATCCTTTATCTCTTTTTCTAATTCTCTTTTATTATTTTCTAATAGTTTACTCTTTACATTTTCTTTAATATAATTTTCTATATCTTCTTTCGATGTACCTTTATATAAATTTTGGTAAAATTCTTGTAATATCATTAATTTTTCCTTCATTAGGTTACAATTCTTTCCTGTTTTATCTCTGATCACTCCAATTGTGTGTTTTTTTATTTTTTTTAGTTTGAGCTACCCTAGCTAGAAGCTTTGAGTTTTTATTACTATACTCAAAAAAATTCCTCTTTGAGTATATCAAATCCCTCTGGACCTTTTCTAACTCTATGCTTTCTAACTCTCTCCTTTTAGCTTGAATCTCTAATAATTTCTTATTATCTCTATCTATAAAATATTTACTTTCTAAATCTTTTAATGATTCTTCTATTTTTTTATATTTTCTTCTCTCAGTTTTTTTATTCTACATGATTCTCTTATGACGATTCCTCTCATAACTGCTTTCATACTGTCCCATAACACTCCTATTTTACTCCCACCTGCTTCATTTATTGACCATATTTCCATCCATTCTTTCTTAGCTCTATCCATTACATCTGTATACTGAAAAATATTGGAATCTATTCTCCATCTTCTAGCTTCTCTGTAATCTTTCTTAACTTTCATCTCCATCATCATCAGCGCATGATCCGTTATTTTTATCACATTAATATTTGTATCTACTACTTTAGAAATTAAATTTTGAATCTATTCTTGAATAACTATTATGTACAGAGGAATAATACGTAAACCTTCTTTCAATGATTTTGGTTCTTATGGTTTTGACATATTAGTCTGTGCAAGGATGTCAGAAAACAAAACAACCCCCCCCCCCAACAAGAAACAATGTTGTGGCAAATGAAAGACTAATTGCTATATTTTAATGTGATCTTTTGTGGATTAAGTCCAGTCCCTCAGACAGAAGAATGAGACAATATGATTATCATATTTATACATATATGGCCCCATGACCAGGTGGCAATACAGAATGAAAGGTGACAAACTGACATTGGTTAGTCTGTCAGACTGTGAATAATGTCAATTGTCAGTCTATAAGGTAACAATAGCATAGTTGACACAAGTGGCAAACAGTGAGAATCAATGTAGGATTTCACACTTGGCATAAGAACCCTTGATTGATCTTAAGTCCTTTTAAGTGTGTCTCCAGCATCTGTATCTGCCTTATGTCAGCTGTTTCTCTTTCTGGTCTGGTTTTATAGAGAAACTGTTTCTTCTGTGCAGAAGGGTTGACAAAGGTTGGCATAGATCATATTTAGCAGAGGAGCAAGTAAACAGGCCCCTGCTATTGTGTGTGACATTATTGGGGCCTGTCATCATGTTGCTAGAGTGGGTGTGTGGACAGAGCTGGCATCTGGGTTTGTAGCAGGGTTTAGTCTCCTCTATGTATCAGTGTTGTGTAGTCTGTTGTGTCAATATTTGCTTGAGATGGGGGGTTGTCTGTAAGCAAGCACAGGCCTGCCTGCAAAGGCTTGGGGCAGTGAAGTATCCTTCAAGAAATGAACTAATCTTTAAGGTACACTAATGTTTTTGTCTCTTGCTTTTTTGTTTTTTTGTTTTTTTGTCTGATATGCTTGCTTCTTATGGAAGCTCCTGTTCTGGTGATGTGCTAAGTGTATCCAGTTTGATGCTGAGTCTTATTGCATTCTACAGTTCTCATAAAACTATGAAAGCATGTTTCAACATAATTTGTTCTACTAGATCTTTGAAACACCTACAGTAGTAGGAGAAGGCTGCCTGACACTGCTTATCAGTGTACACACATATCAGAATATTTTTTAGTATAGCCCTTTGCATATTTTTGTGGGGAGGAGGGAGAATGTCACAGGCTTCTTCATGAAGATACAGCTGTGTTTCAAATGCATTTTGTCAGCTATGATGCAGATTGTGGCACTCAAATGCTAATAAGGCAAATCAATGTATTATGCATTTGATGTTGTTGGCTGAGTTGTCTACATGCAGCCGATGCACAGCTTCTGTAGCATAGAAAATACTTAAGAATACCTGCCCAAACTTTAAGGCCTGCTGGAAAGGCCTTTCTCATTTTTCCACTGACTTCAGAGGCCTGTCTTGTGAGGCTCTTCTCACACATTGCTTCCAGACTCTGGAACTCATTAACAAGAGAGACTAGGTTTGCCATCTCCCTACTCTCCTTCCAGTGGCAGGTGAAAACATTTTTATTTAAGCAGAGCCTTTGATTATTAAGGGCCTCCTGTTTTCCTGATGATGAGCTGGTTGCTACTGTTTGAAGTTGAGCTAATTGATTGTAAGGAGTTTAACTTTAATTGCATTAACCATATAACAGAATTTAAATCTATTTTAATATTTGCTGTTTTATTGTATTTTAATCTGTTATGGCTGTTTTGGGTCCCAATTCTGGAAGAAACGTAGTATATAGATGAAACAAACAAACACAACACAACATATTGTACTGAAAGGAATGCCCAGATTTAATGGCAGTGTATCACGTACTGAGTGATGGGGTCTGGGTGCATGCTATTGTTTGGTACTGCACTGAGCTTTAATTTCCTGCCAAGTGTTGAGAAAAATCTTATCACAAAATTCCATGAAAGCAAGAGTATGAGAAAAATCTCTTCACCATTTAGAAGACTCATCTATTGTGCCATGGCAACAGCACAAATTCACTTTCCCCCCAGAAGAAGAAAGAAGGGTATGGTGGGATCCCTCAAGTAGAACAACAAAGAACCTGTAGCAAGTTGCACAGCCACCCAGGCTCTGGTGGTCAGGAGTGTCTCCAGCAAATAGTCCAGCACATCAGCCAGCTAGGAAAAGAGTAGGTAACTCCCATCTGCCCCACCCGACCTTCCTCACCATCCTGATACACAAGCAACCTCTCTGTTCATACGACTCCTCACTCCATGTTTGGTCACACTGAAGCCAAGCCATCTGCAGCCCAACCACTCAAGAGGATCATGGGCAGGAGATAGGGGCAATAAATATGCCCTGCAGCAATTGTGATGCTACCCATCACCCACCAGAAGGAAAAAGAGAAGGAGTATGCAGCAGCCCCAGGGAGGTTTCCTGGCTGTTCTTCCCAAAAGGCCAGGCTCTGAGGGTCATCACAGCCAGTCACTGAGGCATAGCTTCTCCAGAGAGCTGTACTGAGTGGCTTGTCCGGATTTCAGGCAGAAGCAGCCATTGTCCTCCCTATGCCCTGCTATCTGAATTGACTGCCTCCATGAGGATAACAGCAGGGCTGGCTCTGCCTAGCAGGACTGACAATATTGAGGTATATGGACCAAGAATCTGGCTAATATAAGGCAGTTTCCTACCCTATGTGTCCACTTAGCTATGAAACTCACCAGGTGATTTTGGGCCAGATGCTTTCTCTCAGTCAGGCCTACTTCATAAAACTGTTATGAAGATAAAGCACAGAAGGAAGGAAGGAAGCCACATACACAGCTGAGGAGGAAAACTGGGACCCCACTGAAATGAATGCAATGAATCAAGCAATACATATGACCAAAACTAACTCTTTCCACCTCTGGCCACAATGCATGTCCTGCACCCTTTAATCAAGCCTGATGCCTTCAGTTGTGGTAAAACTCATGATTCCATTGGCAGAGCTGGAACAAAATTCAAATGCTCATCCATTGTGCTTCTGTGCATGACATGGAAGGTTTGTTGCAGCAAAATATTCTTTGCAACCTAATACCATCAGCTTCCCCTGCAGCTGGGAATAGAGAGACAAGACAGAGTGATGAGGTGAACCAAGACCATTGATTTACTTGATAACTATTTAAACTTGCCAACCTTGCTGCTGGCCCTTCCCTCATGCCCATCCTAGAGCAAGGGCAGGGATCCTCCCTGACCACCTCTTTTGTCCTGCAAGAGTGAGCCGCCAACCCCAGTGACTTCCTGTATGCCTACAGCCTGACAGCAGTCAGCCCATACCCAGAAGACCTCCCCTTGCCCATGTCCACCTAAAGTGCCATGGATTTAAATAGATCATGACCGTGTTGGCCTCCAGGGGTGATCCCCAGTTTAGTCCCTGAATTCCATAATCCAAAGTGACTAACTAATGAATCTCCCATCGCCTAAAGGTGCCCCAAGGAACTCACCACTACAACCCAGAACTATCTACATAATCTGTCATGTTTGTGGTGAGGGGTTATAAGCTGTCATGTCATGCTCAGATGCTGGCAAACATGGTGATGCTCATTGTCATGAGATTGAAGGAGAGTGGGACTTGTAGTCAATGAGAATGAAAGAAAATGGAGTCTGTTAGGTTTTCAAAGTGAAAGGAGTTGAAGACATGGGAATGTGGGAAAGGCTGAGAGGCTGTTTTTCCTAATTTACAGCCAGGCTGGTACAGAGTGAAACCTGATAAGAATGCAAGGACAAAGAGGCCCCAGTGCAAAGACCCAACAAATTCTTGTCTAATTGGAATGGAGATAACCCACCTGCATCTCCATGAGAATTGGAGGCGGATCGGACAGTTACGCCTCTTTGAGTTAATTGGTTTACAGCCATGAAGAAGGAGGTCCGAGGAATGTAGAAAATGGACAATGGGTTATGTTTGAGAGAGACCATGGTGTGGAAGAGAACTTTTTCCTGAGAGAAGTTCCTGATGGTTTGTGTTATGTAGCTGAAGGAAAAAGAATGTAGCATAGTAAGGAAAGAAGGAGGTGGGGCTAGCCCACCTTAGCTCAGCTTTTAGTGTTTGTTATTTTAATGGGAAGTAGTTGTTGTATTGAACTATGGTAATCCTTTGAACATGTCTTTATGCTAATGCTTAAGCAAACAAACTGTTTCTATGAAACTATATTTTCTTAATTCCCCCCCTTGGTCCAAATGGCTCCCTTGCTTTGAGCCCATTGATTCCTATTTGTGGTCCAGAAGGAGAATTCTCAGGCTTGTTATCAAACTGTCATTCTTAGCAACAGTTATGACAAATTTAGAACCAGTTTAGCCCTGTGGTTTGGACAGAGTGGTCGGTAAGCCAGAATTTGATTCAGAAAGGTTTATTATACCTGCAAAACCAGCAAAGATTAGTCTGTATGTGTCAGAGTTACATAAGAATGACTGAAGTAGAACAGAAGACTTCTTTGGGGAGCCAGAAACCTCCTTGAATTTGGAAGAGAGTTCTTGGATTCTCTCCCAGTCCCATCCTTGACAGCTTGCTAGTGACTTAAACCTTCTGTTTTCTACAGCGTTTGCTGTACGCAAACCTCCAAATTATAAATGTGCATTTCTGAGAAGCTCTGCAACATGAAGAATATGATCATTTGTTTATTTATAATTTAGAGTGAGGTTGTATTATATTATACTAGAGTAAGGTTAAAGTGTTTCTTAGTCAGGCCACAGTTGTGTATTGCGTGTAATATTATAATTACGTGCCATCAAGTCTCTCAGGATTTTCTAGGTACAAAGTACTCTGAAGTGGTTTACCAGTCCCTCCTTCTGATGGTGCTCTGGAACCCATACAGCTTGCTTAAGGCCACACAGGTAGGAGGACACGTATCAGCCCCACACAATTCAAATGATCTTGGCTGGCCAATCTCTCTGGAGGAACGGTAGGGATTTGAACTCCCTGTCTCTGCAGTGAGGTGCTCCAACCCACTGAGCTATGCCAGCAATACTGTATTAATACTGTATATGATTTTGTCCTCAACCAGTGATTAATAAAAGAAACCAGTATCTTATAATTTACCTGCTTGATTCATGGTTATCCTTTGAGAATGAATGCATATTTCTTTACAAATTAAAAGAAGAGAGAGGGCTACTATTAAGCCTTTTAGATCAAGCAACACTGTGCATACCAGGACCTCTGCTAGTTGCTATGGTAACTATCCTTGCTACTTCAATAGCAAAATCAATACTTGCCTAAACCTGGTAAAAGCTGTTTTAGGAATTTCATCTGGTCTATTGAGATGTCTTCCTGTTTATACTGAAGAGGAAAAGGATGGGCAGTATATGGGAGTGAACATACAGGGCAGCTTGTGTACTAATCAAATGGGGCTCACCCACACATTTCAGAGGGTACACTGTCTTGCTTTGAACCATGACCTGCCTTTGGATCATATGTTTCTTTGACGTCTGGAGGCACATAACACATTATTTTTCTTGTATTATAAAACCACATTGTGCACCATCCAGAGGAAATGAGTATTCTTCAATTAGAACAGTAGTTCTAGCCACCATATACATAGGTATGGCTAATGATTTATTCCCTTGTTGTCTCCCTCCCAGAAAGAAACGGTAGAGGTTGTGGTTTTTTCTTTTTCTTTTTGGCAATCTTTTAATTATAGCTATTTTCACTGGTGGCGTAGTATGTAATCGGCATTCTGTCACCTTCTGAAAGCTTGAGATTTCTGTTTGTGCCCTACCAGACTAGAAAAGTAGCAGTTAAGGGGTGAAAACCTTCATTTTCTAGCCCCCCCCCCCCTTACTTGGGTAGGGCTAGCTAGCTATTCATGGAAAATATCTGCTTTTGGAATATATTTCTCAGCGAAAACACTGAGCAGCACCCCAACCTCTTTTAAAGGGGCAGTGCATAGTAACACAGTAGGAACTTCCTCTTTAGAAGACAGGCTTAAATAGTCATTCCTTCTCCTTTGTGATTGGGTGTTGTGAGTGGGTTGGAAGAAGGTGGTCTGCTCTGTATAGTAAAGATGAGGTTTTATGCTTCCATTGCCTGTTTGCTTTTCTTATTTATACAGTGGCTTTTTCACTGCCGTGTTAATCAGTAAAGGCAGACTTTCTTTGCTAAATGTTGATGTATACATGCTGTGACGTTTACCCCGTGGCCCCTGCTTGTTTCACCAAACAAAGAGCTCACGCGAGTATCACAAAACACCCTTTACCTTGCTGCCACCAGTTGATCTCTTTACCAACTATGTTTCCTATAAAAGACTGAGGTCCATTCAGTACTTAACTTTGAAATAAAAACAGGTTTAATGATTACAAGTTGTTTCAGGAATAATTCTTAAGCACATTCTTAAAGTTACATAAAGCGTTCAGTATTTTTCTTTAACTTCTTCTATCTTAACTAATACTAATAACCGTCTCACTATTCACTCTTTAAACGTTCTCTCTGCCTCAAAACCCAAACCTTCTCTTCAAGCCTCTCTCTTCTCTATTTCCCCCAAAACTCTGTCTCCCTATCTGCTACATTCCCCTTTCTATATAGCTGGCTCCGCCTCCCAACAACTCCAATTGGTGCAGGCTAATACCATTACATATATGGGAAGGCAGGGTGTCTACTACACATGCATTTTTCAAAAAGCAAGGAAAATCCCCTAGAGGAAAAAAACAACAACCCTTCAATTAAAAACAAAAAGTCATAGAAGAATTTACATCTCTAAAACAATGAAAATTCAGATCAAAGATCAACCTACCCCCTCTCAAAACATGGGGGTGGTGATGCTCCCTTTTTGCCTCTTAACTTCCACCACAAGTAACGACAAGAGGTTGGCTCCGCTCTTTGATTCTCTAAAGAGAAAACACTTCTGCTTACCTTGGACTAAGCCCATTAAATACATCTAGACTTCCTTCCTCCAAAAATGATCAAATGAATCGAACCAGTAAAGATCTGTAATAGTGGACAGGCATGCTATATAAACCTCCCATGTTGTACATGTCAACACAATCAAAGCCTGTGTTTCATTCAAGCTTTCCCAGCCTACTAGGGATGTGCTGTATTACAGAAATGGCACATCAATATGTCCATATGCAAGCATTGAGAAGGGAACGATCTGTGATTTGCATTTCTTTGTTTTCTGGGGCATAATTTCAACCATAATCTTTTGCTTGAAACAGAAGATTTTCTTCTCTGAATGTATTAATTTTTATATACAATGGTTGTTGAATGAAATATCAGAAAGGGATGATCTGTGGTTTTGCATTAGAAAATGCAACATACCTTAACTTTTTGAGAACTCTGGATTTATTCACAGAATAAGGGCTTTCACATAAATATATTTACTCAGAAATATATCCTATAGTGTGTGTGTGTGTGTGTGTGTGTGTGTGTGTGTGTGTGTGTGTGTGTAACACACACGCCCCTTGAGAGGCCGGAGTGACTGCTGGGTTCTGCTGGCGGCTGCTGGGGAAAAAAGATGGCTGCTGCCACATGGCGAGCGGCAAAGGAGCTTAGGATGACCTGTGCTGGCTCAATGACACCACCCCCTACGGGGATTGGGCCGGCACAGGGCAAAGGGCGTGGGGCTGCTTGCCAGCAGACCTGAGGAACAGGGTTTTCAATCTGGTCTGCTGGCACAATTAAAAAAGAAAGGTGAGCCGAGGCTTGGGAGCTTCTGCTCGCCAGAACGTAAGTCTCCCTGCCCGCCTGCCCTAGTTGGTTGCATTACTTTTCTATGCTCACACGTTTGAAGAGACCATGGCACTACATGAAACACGCAAGAAGAACACACCTCTAATCAGATCACACAGAATACAGTTTGGAAAGATAAAACACAGCCAGATTTGTACTTGTTTTTTGTTCCCTCAAAGAGGAATAAGGCTGGCCAGGTTTTCCTTTGCCAGGGCAGGTTATCTCGCCTTACAATCTAGATTGGAGGAGCAAACAGACACAGCAGGGGTCATTCCTTCCACCAACAGACACAGCTGGGTTTTTGTCTCTCTTCCCCTAGGCAAATACGACCAATCTTATGCAAATTGAACTGCACCTGGACAGTCTTACTACACAATACCTTTTCCTATACGAACATTATTTCCTATCACTTTGGAAGTCTCCTTTTCACGCAACCTTGTAACCTCTTTGCAAGATAATGAAGTGTTTTCCTGTCAATACAACAATGTAACCATGTATTTCCATAATTGCTGTCTATAAACCCACCCTGTTGACCCACCCTGTTGTAAAGTTCCATCCTTTCTGTGATTCCCACTCCGATAAAGTTTTGGATTCCTCTGTAACTTCATCCCTTCTGCCAATAGGCCATGAACCACCCATTTCTCCATTTCTCCTCCCATTCCCTTGTGTAACCAATGTTATAAAAGTCGTGGTCTTCCTGTGCATGGCACGGTTGTTCCCGCCTACACTTGGAGGCATGACTTCTGTCACGCTTTTTATCTAGCTAAATAAAACAGCAACCATTTGAACTCTCTCTTGAGTCAGGATTTATTGGCAATTAATTTTGACTTGGAAAGTCTAGGGGCTAGCCCGGACTCAGCAGGTTGATATGGTTATTACTTTGTTGGGTTGTTAGTTTATATGTTCAATCATCACAACTTGGACGATTGGGAAGGATCCAACCAGTTGTTCAACAGCAGGCGGCGACCTGCATGTCTGCGTGGGTGAGAAATCCCCATGTGGGAACCTGGGCGGGGGACCTGGATCTGCCCTAGTTCAAGGGGGGGGGAGATTTGCCCTCACCCTAGGAGGCAGGGGAGACACGGAGTGGCTTACGTCCGCGTGACCTCCCAAGGGAACTGCCAACCCAGAGGTCTCTCAAGGAGACAGCGGATGGCATTGGGGGGGCATTCGGGTCCCCCGATGAGGTGGATCCAACCCAATGCTTGGCCAGGACAACTGCTACTGTGATCAATAAAGTTGTGGCCTCTTTTTCTCCAATTATGTTGTGTGTGTCAGTTAATTCAGTTATTTAAGGACCAGCCAGCTTAGCAGTAGGCCATCAATTAGCACCCGGAAATGTTATGCTTTAATTAGAGTTGGAGATAGCTATCCATCTTATTTTCCTCTGTTCAGTTTTTTTAACCTCATGTCCTTTCTCTCTTGCTTGTGATTAAATTTGCAAATTTTCATAAGCTCTTCTCAGAAACAAGCATGAAATACAATGACCACAGCTGGGTTGGTAATAGTATCCAGAGAAAAGAAGCCTGCCTCCAAATGCTGTTGGACTCCTAGCAGCCCTGGATAGCCTGGTGGGGACTGATGGGAAATGCACCTCAAAAATATCTGGAGGATCCTAAGCTGTCCATTCTGGCTGAAACCTGCAGAGTCAGAATGATATCTGGGAATTATGGCTTGTGATAAAAAATTCTGGGTTTCAATGAGATGACTGGGGATCAAGACCTTAAAGCCAAACATGGCACCTCACTCAATGACCTTTGCACATTTACCGACAGCCATGTCTTTTTTGGACTATAGTTCCCAGAATCCCCCAGCTAACAGGGCTAAGGGTTATCCTGGCTGATGCATCCTGGGAGTTGCAGTCTAGAAAAGCTTAAGCATGGGATCGGTTTGACAAGAGGACCAAAGGAAGACAGCTTCAAGATTTGCTATAGAACAGATGCCCATCAACCCTTTCTAAAGTAAACACTGCCCTTTGGATGGCATTCAGCCAAAGAGTCCTAGGGAGCTTCTTTGCCATTTCACTGCTTTTCGAACTGTGTGAGTAGCATGCAAAACAAATGCCACCTTGCCCCACTCTTCAATTAGTTTTAAAAATCATGGCATTTCACATTGACTGAGATTTATGAAAACATATTCTAGTCAAATATCTCATGATTCAAAACTTCTGCAGCCATGCTGTGACAGTTTGATTTATAATTCTGATCTGAGTTATCGGTTGTTCAGTGGGAAGAAAGGACTGCACAATATTTAGCACCCAGGAAAGTTGTAAGTTTATTAAGCCTATAGGAGTTATTAAGCAGAAATTTGCAGCTTTACTGTATGCCCCAAAGGTTGAGGAATACTTCCCCTGCTGTCTTTGACCCAAGCATGTTTGCCCGGTGTTTAGTTAGTGGCACATTTGTTCATCATATTTTATCCACCATTTCTCTAATAAAGCCACTGTGGTGCACATGGTCCATCAGTTCACCATCACAGCAATCCTGGTGAGGGGACTTATGCTGGTGGAGAATGAATGGCCCCAAGTCTCCTGGTGTGTTTTGTTCAAACCCAAGGACCACATTATACATTACATCATGAGGACTGAAATCATATTAGTGTTCCAGATACATGATTCAGACCCTCATGTCTGAGAAAGCAGACCTACAAACAAAGCCACACACACATTGTGAAGACCAAACACAAAATATGCACGCTAATTCACAAGATACAGTAGCTGAGAAAAGCTCCTGCTTTAATGTCACATGCTCTCTACAGTTAAGGAATTCCAGCTTATCTGTAATATATGTTTCTATTCCCGGTGTCTATGATCATGGCCCAATATCCTAGCTCAGGGTTTTGCAGCGATGACCCTCAAGATTCCCACCAGCTCCATTTCTTTCATTCTTAATCTGTGTAGGCAATAGTAAAGGTTTATGGGAGTTGCAGCCCCACACTAGTTCAAAAGCAGAGTGCAGTGCCCATGCAGTCATCTTCCTATCAGCAAGATCACCTAGTCATGACATGTTAGATACCATCGCAGGTGGCTTCCAATGGTTAGCTCCACTAGCTCTGAGAGCTGAATGGAGTAATGTGTGACTTGGTGGCAGGACCTACTGCTAAGGCCAAACATTATTTCTTTAAGCCAAAGGCCACTGCAATTCCGTAGACAATGAAACCAAAATAAACAACCATAACATAACATAGCAACATAATATAACATCTACTTCACCTCATGGTGCAGTGGTTAAACAGCTGTACTGTAGCCAAAACTGTGCTCACAACCCGGGGTTCTATCCCAGGTAGCTGGCTCAAGGTTGGCTCAGCCTTCTATCCTTCCAACGTTGGTAAAATGAGTACCCAACTCACGGGGGGGGGGGGGGATGTGTAGCCTGCATAATTAACTTGTAAACCATCCAGAAAGTGCTTTAAGCATTGTGGGGCAGTATATAAGCAGCATGCTTTTTAGTGTAAGAAACTATCCACACATTATGTAACTTAAGTGCCTTTTAGAGTGAAAAATTATAAACAAACAGGTATAGTGAAATAGATGAGGTATAAACCAAGAAACAAACAACTTTAATGATTTGGAAATTTCATCCTGAAATATTTTCCACTAAAAATACTCATGTCTCCTTTTCATTCTCTAAACAAGTTTGAAGGGGACCTCAGCATGGCCTCTGGATACAGTTGTTGCCATTTGTGACAGCTTTGAGCACACACATGCACCACCATCCAGCTGTTATGAAATCTGACAAGTCTACTGGAAAACAACCAAGCACGCAAACAATCAAACTCTCTCACACATATAGCATGAAACAGACAAGCGGCAAACTCTAGACACTACATTAAAAACACAACCCCTGTTGGATGTCTGGATGTAATTGAGGTTTTGATGGATGAAGCCTGTTCCTTTAGGCTCATCTTCCAGAACCAGCTAGGCTGCTTGAAATGCATCAAATTTCCTATCACAGAACCATTTACTCAGCAATGATAGATGCAGTTCTGCCTTGTTCTTGAATGCTATCAGGAGCTTCTTCATTTTTGCAAGCTTTGCATGCCCTCTTTTTTATGATGGGAATGGACTTTTATTATTTCCAGTGGGCTTCAACCAGCTTGGGATGAACTTTCCTTTGGTACTTGGTTACAACCTAAGGGTGTCTTATCATGTCAGTTTTACATCCTAAGCTGTTTTCTTCCATGTCAACTACAAATCAACGTAATCCTCACATTGGCAAGAGACAACTGTGTTGCTCATTTGATAGCTCATACCTAGTCTCTGTCTCTCAATGACAGAAGCAAAAGAAAATCAACACATAGGAGAGAAAATTGCCTGGTTGTCCAGCCTTGCACAGAGCAAGGCCATCATACTATCAAAAGGAACAGACGTCATGTTTTATATTCTTGAAGGCTCTGTTGTGAATAAATATCTCTTGACTTCAAGACAAGAGAGTAAGCTTAACATTTTGCAAACAGTTTCCACGCCCAACTTATCTGAACATGCAGTAGCAACTGAAGAAGTTACCACAGACAGCTATCTAGTCCAGTATTGGTAACTGTGGTAGCTCTCAAGTTATCAAGCAGGATTTCCCCTCCTTAGCTCTACCTTGAAGTCCCTGGTACTCTCTTGTGGTCTCTCATCCAACTACTAACCAGGATTAACCCTGCTTAGCTTCCATAACCAAATAGTACCAGCTGTTCAGTACTGTTCAGTACTGCCAGTACTAGTGTCTGGAAAGTATATTCATAAATCATATCAGGCAAAAACAAAACAAAACAAGAAAATAAGACAAAAACATTAAATGCACCTTAAAGACTAACTGCTACATTTCAAAGTGAACTTTGGACAAGTCTACTTCAGACTTCCTCAGACAAGTCTACTTCTTTCATGAAAGCTCACGCTGAAATATAGCAGTTAGTCTTTAAGATGCCACAATGTTTTGTCTTCTTTTTTTTATTCTTGTTTTGTTTTTGCCTGACATGCTAGCACGGTCTAACATGGCCACCTCTCCATAAATCATAATGTTTCCTGAGGTAATTAGTGCAATGAAGCACCACTGCATTTTGTATAACACACTATGATCTTCTTAAGGAGTTTGGGAATGTTGGCACACCTTGACCAGTATCCAATTTGGTATTTGCCCTGATGAAAGAAATGCCACCAGCTGAGGAAATGATTTTCTTCCCCAAACAGCACCTGCAATGATGTTCTCCTTCTCCCTCCACACAGTGTACTTTCTGTACCACCTAAACTGTTCTCCAGAAGGTTTCACTGTTGTCTGGAGCATATATTGAGGGTGCAAGGGGGCTGTGTGGGAAAGAGGGGTCACTTCTTTCTTGATCTGTGTTTCATCAGGACAGATATCCAGTTGGATCCTGTCCCTTGTTTAATATATATTGTTCTAGGAAAAGAGAATGGCAGGAGCGAAAGGGTTCTTGTGCAATGTCTTCTAATGCAAGATATTACCATTTAAGTGTATGACCTTAACTGCAATTGAATTGGAAAGAGTTAAAGGGTGACTACATGGGCAATTAGCCCATTGTTTGTTCTGCTGTGGGTATGGGCTGGTTTGCTCCTTTTGCTGGTGATCAGATGACATAATTGCTAGAGTGAAGGAGCTCACCCCCAGAGGGTTCCCACCTGCACCTTTCTTAGTCCCTGTCGGGGGCTACTGTTTTTTGGACGTGGGTAGGATTGCTTTGTTGTGGTTCATTTCCAGGACGTGCAATCTCTCAGATCAAACCAAAGTGGAACTTTCAGTTTCCCAGTGGGCTTCAATTTTTCAATATCATTAGTGGCTTAAACAGATAGCTATATCATTTTATATTAGTAAATTGTGAAATTAAAAACTTCCTTTCTCTGATCCTACGTGCAGCAGAGGGAGGAAGTGTTTTTTGTTTTTTAAGCCAGTTAGGGCAGCACTATGAGGCCTGAGGATTTTTTTTTAGAAGTGGGAGGAGACAAGAGTGGGCAAGGAGGGGGATTTTTTCCCCATAGGGGCAGCTAAAGTGCGGTGGGTAGAAACTTGTTTCGTTGGGTCTGGAAGGTGTCACCTTGAATTGAAAGTCAGAGGGGATGCAAGCTGCTGAGAAACCAGGCACGAGAAGAGCTGTCAGAGGAGGTAAGCAGAGGGGCGAGGTGGAGGCTGCCTTTCTTTTCTTTTCAGGTAGACCAAATAGGGTTGCTTGAGGTGCATATACTGTGTGCATGCAAAGATTGCACCACATGATATACAGGATTTCTAGCCAAATGTTAGCAACCCTATTTAGCCCTCACTTACGTACTCCAAAGGAGCCATGTGCCCAAGGCTTTACTTTCATGTAAGGATGCAAACAGAGCTAGGAAAAGATCCTCTTTTTTTGGTTAAAGAATCCCTGGGGGATTCTTGGGAGTAGGAGTCATTTTGAAAAGCAACCTGCGAGAGCTTTTACCTCTCTTTTCCCAAAGTCATTTCCTCTTTATCTCCTTTGTGTGTGTGCATATTTCAAGAACATATGGTGTCCATATTTTGTTCTGTACTGTGCATATGTGTGTATTTTTAAAATAAAAAACAAACCGAATGTTACACCTAAAATGCATATGTGCATCAAAAAAGGAAACAACCCATGAAGAGTAAGTAATAAAAGAAACTCATTTACAACTTCCTTGGATGGGACTATTTCTGTATTCCAAGGAAGCAGAGGAAAAGTGTCTTTTTATGCAAGAAGCACCTTCAATTCAAGAGGAAGTCATTCTCTTTGAGAGCTCCTTGGCACACTGTAATCAGCCATACAGCACTGAACCATCAGTGTTGCCTCTGAGAGAATGTTTGAAACATGGCTGCTCTGATCAGGACGGCTGCAACTTTTCATGCAAGAGTCCTTGGCATTCTGCACTGCAAAGAGGGAATGGCTGCCATTTTCTGCTCAAGCAGAACCCTATGTCAAACAAACAAACAAACAAACAAACAAACAAACAAACAAACAAACAAACAAACAATATAACACAGCAAATTGGAAAGTGAAGTGCCAGGTGAAAAGATTGGTCCTTTAGGGTCTGCTTTGCTTTTCTCTCAAAGGAAGTCTGACTCAGAGCAGCAGCATAGAATGTTGAAGCTTATCTTCCAAAAAAAAAAAAAAAAAGAGTTTCAGACCATTTCAAGCCATGCTTCTCCTTCAAAGAGCATGCCCAAGCCTAACTGGTTTATCTGCATAGAAAGAAGTCAGTAGTGCTACAGCTGAGGTTGGAAGTCTCCCATTAAGTTTTAGTAAACAGATACCAAAACAAGAGCTTTTATGATTCCAGGCTTAAGCCATGGAGCAGCACATCCCAGCTTTTCTGCCTTCATTTCTGCCACAGTGCCCAAACCTACTGCACGGGAACATCCTTTCTAGCCTCCCTCAGATCAGGGATTCTGATGTAAAATAAAGCGTACATAGTGGCTTGCATAGTGTGTATTTCCTACATTCCACGTGAATGGAATGTAGGAAATACATACAACAGGAAGCTCCATGTATTGTGCATTTTAAAATGTGCAAGGTTGTATATTGCCACTACCTGCCCAGTGTATAGGCTAGAGGTGATTAAAGAGATTTGGGTTCAACTTCCCATTCAGCCATGAAATGCACTGAGTAAACCTGACCATTTTCTTTTGGAATGGCCTACCTCACAGGGTTGCTGTGAGGATGACATGGAAAGAGGAAGGCCTCCACCTTGGGCTCCTTTGGAGAAAGGTGGGATAGGAATGTAACAAAAATAATTAAAACTTAAAGAATATAAACAATAATGGGGTAGGAGGGGAAAAGTTACAGGTAATGTTTGGTTAGACCCGCTTTCTTTAGCCTAGTCTCCAAACGTGTTGAACTACAAACTCCATAAACCTTGGCCTGCTTGCTTTGAGGAGCAGAATAAGTTATCCCAGCATGCCTCATAAACCGTTCAATGGTGATTTTCAATGGTGGAACAGAGGAGTGTCCACATTACTCTCACAAGCACCACTTTAAGTATTATTTTAAAAAACCTCTCTCTGATTATTTGTTATTCCTCTTGCTCATGTTCCAAAGGCTAGCAAATTGTAAACCTTACTTCATCTCATTGGCTGCATCTTTGATTTGTTACACATTTAGTAAAACACAAGAATTTCAAGGGAGTTGAAACTGTGCTGTCTCTTCCAGAGGGCCTCTTATCGTAAGCGAAGGAGAGGTTTGCAGCAATAAAAACATGCAGTCTGCAATCTAGATACTTTTGATCACACGTCAAGACTGTGCCGAAAGAGAGACATCTAAGAACACAACTCTCCCACTTCTCATTTGCAGTTTTTACATTTTGCATTTGAATTACTTGTATTGGTATCCTTCAGCCCATCCTGGGCTACATGTAAAACCCTTGTACATGGTTCCATTTTTCTAGGAAATCTCTCCTTTGAAAGTTAAGCCCCATACTGACTTCAGTATAGTCAGAAGGGATGAAAAGGCGAATGAAGTAAATGAAGGGATTTGTGGCAATTACGTTAGCAGGTTACCCGAAACTGCAAAGGTCCGTGTGTGGTGAGTACATGTAATCACTCAGGATACTCATGGTAAGGTGGAAAGGAAATCTTATGTTTATGGTTCCAAGAAACCTATTAAGGATAAAACAGGATAAAATTTAGACATGAAGAAGCCCCTAGAGCTGGCTTCCATGCGTGCAAGTGGGCTGAAGGCCAACATGGAGACATCCTCAGCCAGCCATATACTCCATATAAAGGAGAGCAAAAGTACTAAACCATTTCCTTGAAGAAGGGGATATGATCTAAGGAGGAAGTGGCCTAAGAGCAGCAATTGACTCACTGAAAGCCAAGAAAGGCCAAGATGGTCAACCCCATCTCACTATCTATTCATCTATCATTCCATCATGGTTACTTTAAATGCGGTGTTGCTGAAGTTATTTTAACAATTAGAATCCAGAAAATACAAAAAAAAAAAAAAAGACTTTCTCATCATAATGCAGAAATTCCTGATTTGTAAACTGTAAAATGCATACTGGTTGCTCTGCAAAATGAAACAGTAAAAGAAAAATTAACAGTTAATGAGCAGTCTATTTAGACATTGGCTGAAATGCTTTTGCATAATTTTACTTTGTGTAAACCAGATTATGTCTTGTGATGTGAATATTTAATTTAAATTAATTGAAAGTTTCCTATTCCCCCTCTTCCTGTTCTCTCTGGGGCTTTCATTTGCCATTGGGAAGCCTTTGAGAGTCTCGTGGGAGTGGGGCTTTTGTAAGCCAAAAATCATTGCCACAAGCAAGAAGTCTGCCACCAGCAATTTGGTGTTGATTTTTGGCTATTTAGATTTTCCCCCTCCCCATCCTGAGGCTCCCAAATGCTTTCCCAAGGCAAGAAGTAGCCCTAGGGAGCCTTAGAACTTGAAAGGGGGTGCAGGGAGTAGGAAGCTTTTAATTAAATAAAATAAAATATTTCCTTCATTGGATGATGATGACGACATCTGGCATACAAGACATAACTTTACACCAACAGGATTTAGCCATCATAGAGGTACACAGTGTATTCCTGAAAGTGTAACACATGACTACGAGAAATAGTTGTTTGAGAAAATCTAAAAAGAAAAAAGAAAAGAAATAAAAAGGTGTTATCTTTCTCATTGACAAAAATTCTTATCGAGTGCATAATGAAACTGAGGAAAAGGGCCATTAAAAATGGAGAAAGAAATCTGGCCTACCAAAATGTAAAGAATTACAACAGTGAATGCCACCAAGAATGGGAAAAAAGCCCAAATGTCATGATAGATAAAAAATAAACAGAAAATGGATAGAGCATTTGAACATTTAAAAATAGCAACACAGGGTTCAGTGAGTATGAGAAATAACAAGAACCCAGCAGACTGATCAGTAAAGAGTAGGGATATAATGTAAGTATCCTGCTAGAAGGATGAATGTCAGAATCCTGGACAGAGATTAAAGACTGATGGTGTGCTCCTATGCGTGTCTGTTTGTAAGACCCAGTGCATTCAGTGAAGCTTACTCTCTGGTGCATAATGCAGGATGGATAAAGAAAAATTAGTATGGAAAAGAATTGGATGTACTGTCCTCGCACCCCTACGATAAGCAGAGGTTATCAGGAGAGACTCTAAACATCTAAGACATAAAGATGTCTATTTCCAATTTCAGGATACAATCCTATGCATTGCTGTTGTTTGACATGTTGCCAAGGTGCCCCCAAATTAGTGACTTTCTAAGAGTCGTATCATTAATAGCCATATCCAGGTCATGCAAACTCAAGGCTGTGTCTTCTTTTGTTGAGTCAATCCAACTCATGTCCAGTCTTCCTATTTTCCTACTGCCTTCGACTCTTTCTAACATTATTGTCTTTTTTATAGAGCCTTGTCTTGTGATATGTCCAAAGTATAATTGCCTCATTTTAGTCATTTTTTTTCCTAGAAAATGATTCAGACTTGATTTGATCTAGTATCCACTTACTTGCCTTTCTGGCAGTCCATGATATCCATAAAGCTTTCCTCCAACGTATTTCAAATTAATGATATTCTTCTTTTCTCTTGCTTCGTATCTATTTACAGAGAAATTTGCAGTGGCTATCTGTAAGCTGAGGAGAAACTTTGTTGAGGATAATATAGTGAAATGTAATTATATAATTGGATGGTTTAAATTTTCTAAATGCATTTAAAGCATTTTTAAACAAGATGTATATATTGCATTCTCGAAGGCTTTCACAGCCGGGATCTGTCTGTGTTCTAAATCCTGTCCTCTGAAGATGCCGGCCACAGAGACTGGTGAAACGTTAGGAAGAAAAACCTCAAGAACACGACCAAACAGCCCGAAAAACCTACAACAACCATGTATATATTGTCTTTGTATTTCTGTTTCTTCTGTTTTACCAATTTTTGTTGCCTTTTTTGTTTCATTACATCTAGTAATGTCAAGATTATTTGGATGAGTCTCTTAATAAAAAGTATTTTTTTCTTTTGAGGTTTATTATTTTAATCTTTTTAAGAGTTTGTGTATGTGTGGTTGTGGTTGTACTTGACGTGAGCATGACAGTTGCAACAACATGAAAATGATCAGGAGTTCCTCAACACCACCATGTCCAGATAAAATGTCTAAAGTTTAAGAAACTATAAATACTTTCTGCTCAGCAACAGTTTGGCTGTTTCTACTACAACTTGTATAAAGAAGGAGTGACTGCTGAATTCTCATTTGCCTGTTTGCAGTTTCCTAAAATCTCTTCTGTCAGCAAAACCGCTGGCTCCAATCTCCTGAGAACTTATGTTTAAAACACGAAAAAAGATAGAGATATGCTTTCTGGAATACAAATGAGGTTCATAAAAATCCATTCCACATGTCAAGGATGCATATTTGCATAGAACCAACAAATCTACTTTAGCAGAAGGCAGAGGCTTTTTCTAGTAAATGAATTGTAAAGGTCAATATTCCTATAGTGGATGAGAACTGGTGGAAAGTGCTTCCACTGCCCATCACTCCTAGCTATATTTGTCCTATTATTTTTAGGACTAGTCAGTCCAGAGCAGAGGCAAAAAGGGAAGCTGGTATCCCCTGTTTCTACGTTCTAGGAAAAAAAATAATTTTTCAACTTATAAGTTACAGTTAGATCACTTTTTTTGTGAAGACGGTATGCATTGCTTTCTTCTTCTTTGTTTTCTCCTTGCAGCAATGTCGCAGCCGCTGACAAGGAGCCACAGACTTCAGGCAGCGAGGCTGGCTCTTTGCCCTCCACCCCGGATAACGCAAGACTATTTAGTCTCACGAGATTTGCAAGTAGGAAGGGGGAACGCCTAGGTTACTTAAGGCGCGTTCCCCCCTCACACCGCCCTCTTCTTTTTCGGGCACTGAAGGAGACAGAGTCAGAGCTCACGGCTTGCTTTTGCTAACTGCGTCACCCGGAGATCGAGTTACTGAAGGAGGGGAGGGCAGCATCGGCTCCCTCCCACGGTTTTGTTAATTTTATTTTATTGCATGGTATATAGCTGGGTTTTAATATTGATTAGTTGATTGGGTGATCAGAAAGAGGGGAAGTGGCGGCAGCTCTCGCCGGCCGCCCTCCAGCGCGGGGAAGTTTCAAAAGAGGGGAAGCGAGCACCAGCTCCCTCCCAGGGTTTCTTTGTCTAAATTAATTATTAGTTGCATGATTTTACTGTTCAATTACTTAGTTTACAAGTATCAAGGGGGGGGGAAGGAGACAGTGAGTGCAGCACCGGCCGCACTGAAGCCCAGACGGTTCCTTAAAAATAAATAAATAAATAAATAAATAAATAAATAAATAAATAAATAAATAAGTAAGTAAGTAAGTAAGTAAGTAAGTAAGTAAGTAAGTAAGTAAGTAAGTACATCCAGCACTACCGGTTTGGAATAAATTAAATAATAGTAAAGAAAGAAGGGAAGGGAAGCGGACACCAAGCAGGATTTGGCAGGCCTTACCTAGAGGGAGGCAAGTTAATTTTTAGCGTCACCCAGTTTCGTTTATCGCTGCGTTTAGCGGGCTACCCCCCCTCTGGTAGATCTAATTTTGCTCGGGAAGGGTGCCCGCTTCTTAAAATCGTCTGCCTGCAAGCACTGGCTGATTCCCACATTCAAATTTTAACGGTCAGGAACCATACGTGGCTAGCTGACCGGAGGGTTGATCAGCCATACTGCACTGCGTGGCTAATAAAATAATAAAATAATAATAATAATAATAATAATAATAATAATAATAATAATAATAATAATAATAAATAAATTGAATAAATAAACATTAAATAAAATAAATAGATAAATAAAATAATATATATATATAAATAAAAAAGGAATTATAATTAATTATTAATACAAATAGCTTTTAATAGTTATAATAAATATTAAATAAGTTAATTATTTAATTATAAATGTAAATTAATTTGGAGCAATTAATTGGTAGCTACTTCATTGATTCAAATAAATAATCAAGTAATTAATTACATTTAAATATTCATAACAATTTAATTGATTTGAATAGGGGAAATTGAAAGATCCTCCTTACCTTAAGGGTAAATGCTTTGGGAGGACATAAGGCTGCTATTGGGACTCATAGGCTGTAGCAACGGCTCACTGTTAGTAAAGAGTTGGTAACCAATATCCAGACCCTGTGCGCCTTACGCCTTGGAGATTGATTTCGTGGAGCTATTGTTACCTCTTACGCAATACATAACCTCGTGTAACAATGGCATGAAAAAAGGGGCAGGGTAACAAGAAGGGGAAACAACCGACCAGGAAAAGGCCAGCCCCTCAAGTGTCTCCCCCACAATCTTCATCTGATGAGGAATCCTGGCCAGTACGGCAGGAATTACAAGAAAAATTTTCGGTACCAGAGGCCGAGCGGCTGGCGAGGCAGGCTCCCCGGCCAAGGGAGGCTCAACCACGCAGGTCTGCCAGGGAGACTAAGAGCAACGTAAGGGTAAGTTGAAAGCAATGGCGCAGGATTTAATGGATACGTTTACTGTCCTTGAGTCCGAACAGCTTCCAGAAACAACTGCCAGGCGAGAGGCAGAAGGGGCATCATTGACGCCAAGGTCACGCAGTGCAGACAAGGGAAGAAAGTCTTCAACCCCGGTAACATCTGCAGCAGCGACTACTTGCCAAGAAAGGCAAGACGATGCAGAAGAGGTTAGCTTTGACAAGACTTATCAGACGGAGGAACCTAGCGTGGCCACCACTTCAACCGGTGAGTCAGCCGCTACACCGGGCACCTTTACACCTCTTCCCGCATGGCCTTGGGCCGGCGGTAGTACATACAATTATGCTGCATACACACCCTACAACACACAGAACACAGGGCTAAACAATGCTGCTTGGCCGTGTGCCAACCCTCAATTCAGTGGTTGGGGCATGCCCTACATTCCTCCTCCCCCACCGGCACTACCAGGCAAGGTAGATACTGTAGGGGCTTGGCCATACCTATTGGTTCCCAACACAGGCTATAATATGGTCCCAGTCGGGGCCTTACCATATGGAGACTACTCCATGCCCCTGGGGGATCATCTAACCCCAGCTACAAAGGAAAATATCTGAAAGGCAAATATGTAGATGTATTCGACCTACTTAATAGAAACGTTGAGAAGAAAGAGTTAGACAAAGAGGATGAAAAAGAGAAGGAAAAGCGCAAAAGAAAAAAGCCAGATAGGACATGGGCCAACATGCTTCTGGGTTTTTTGATATATGCAGGAGTCATAGTTAAGGCACAGCCTTGGAGGGCTCAAGCCCTCTTTCAATACTTAGATATTATATATAGAGCCTACACAGATTTTGTGGGCCAGGCGTGGCTTCAGTATGACCAAGCGTTCTGCATGCGGAGTGCTATTCATCCAAACATGTGCTGGGATGAGCCCCAGCTGCGTCTGTGGCTGCAGCACATGACCCCCGCCAGGCCAAACACTGGCAACAGATTCGATAGTGGCCATTTAAATAGAAAAATTGCTACTACTCAAATTCCCCACCCTGGTGCGGGGCAGGCAGTTCAACCCCATATGCCTTGCTTTGAGTACAATTCCAGGGGATTTTGCACAAGGAGGCCATGTAGATTTAGGCATGAGTGCATTACCTGCGGAGGTCAGCACTCGAATTCAACCTGCTTCAGAGCAGGCGCTCAGCACCAGAACAAGGGTGCAGGAGGTGGCAAAAAGCCTAACAGTGGCGGGGGTACCCCTGGAAAAGGGACCCAGTCCAATTAAGGTTAGGGTTTTAGAAGAATGGTTGAGTAGTTACTCTCATAAAGAAGATGCCAGGTATTTGTTGCACCGTTTTAGATACAGGTTCAGAATCCCGACTGAAGGAGAGCGCAAAGCGTTTATTGCGTGGCACCTCCGTTCAGTATCTGGCATGGAAAGTATGGTTCAGAATAAGATTGATAAGGAAGTGAAGGAGGATAGGGTCCTTGGGCCGTTCCCACCGCCACCCATTGAGAACCTGAGGGTTTCTCCTTTAGGCATAGTGCCAAAAAAGGCACAGGGCAAGTTCCGGTTAATACACCACTTGTCCTTTCCAGAGGGAACGTCAGTTAATGACGCTATCCCCCCGGAACTATGCACCGTTAGGTACACTTCCTTTGATGAGGCGGTGAGTATGGTTAGAAAGTGCGGAGTTGGGGCTGAACTGGCGGAATGTGATATTAAATCAGCGTTCAGGATTTTGCCAGTTCATCCTCTTGACTTCAACTTGTTAGGATTCCAATTTCAAGGTTCATTCTACATAGATAGGGCCTTACCCATGGGCTGCTCAGTATCGTGTGCTGCTTTTGAAAAATTTAGTACATTCATAGAATGGAAGATCAGGCACAGGGTGCACTGTAATTCTACGGCCCATTACCTTGATGACTTCCTTTTCTGTGGGAAAAGGAATTCAGGTAAATGCAAATTTATATTGAACACCTTTCAGGCATTGGCGAAGGAGCTGGGGCTGCCCCTTGCCAAAAAAAAGACTGAGGGACCAGCCACATCACTTACCTTTCTGGGCATAGAACTTGACATGACACAGCAAACTTCAAAGCTGCCTCATAATAAATTGGTGGACCTTAGGTCCAGGATAGCATCTCTATTATGTAGGAAAAAAGTATCACTTAAGGAGCTGCAAGAAATAGTCAGGCACTTGAATTTTGCTTGTAGAGTAGTGGCACCAGGACGCGCATTTCTCTGGTGCCTGTGTGGTGCTATGAAGGTTCTTCATCGAGTAATGCACAGAACCAGGGTAACACGAGGTATGAGGGAAGATCTCCTTGTATGGAGTCAATTCCTTGAGAAATTCAATGGGATCTCCTTTTGGAGAAGTGAAATAGGTTTGAGAGCAGACTTCCAAGTGCACTCAGATGCTTCCGGATCATTAGGATTCGGAATTTATTTCCAAGGTAGATGGTGTTCAGGCACATGGCCAGATGAATGGCATCAGAAAGGTATCACAAGGGACCTGACCTTTTTGGAATTTTTTCCAATCGTGGGTGCACTATGGCTTTGGGCAGAAGAATGGTCAAATTCAGTGGTCCGTTTTTGGTGTGACAAGCAAGCGGTCATTTGTATAATAAACAACCTTACGTCACACTCAGAGCAGGTCATGACATTGGTCAGGGCTTTTACATTACGGGCACTGCAGTTTAACATATTGGTGCATGCCCGGCATGTTCCAGGCTTAGACAATAGGATAGCTGATGCATTGTCACGCCAACAGATCGAACGGTTCAGGGAGCTAGTCAGGGAGCTGCCAGAAGTTCTTCCTCCAGAGGTCTGGCAAATTGGCGTGAGGATGCATCCAGAGCAATAGGTTTGGCCCTTGCACCAAGGACAAGAAAGGGTTACTCAGCCGTGAGTACAGAATTCCAGGATTTTAGGAAGATGGTTGACTTGGAGCCAGTTTGGCTGGCACCAGTTGAGCATTTACAGCAGTTCATAGTATACCTTAACAGAACAGGGCTGGCGCCTGGCACTATACAGTGGTGCCTCGCAAGACGGTTTTAATCCGTTCCGCGAAAATCGCTGTCTTGCGAAAACATCGTCTTGCGAAACGCGGTTCCCCATTGGAATGCATTGAAATCTATTTAATGCGTTCCAATGGGGAAAAAACATCGTCGTCTTGCGGAAAAAACTGTCTTGCGAAACGCGGTTTCCCATAGGAATGCATTGAGATCTATTTAATGCGTTCCTATGGGGGAAAAAAGACAGAACAAAGTCAAATTTGGTTTACAAAGGGTTTATTAAGTGCTCTTTAACATCATAAATACTGTACAGGTGATTTCAAAAATTTCAATCAATAAACTTTAACTTTATAAATATCATAGAAAAACATTTAAAAATCAACAAACATGAGGCAGGAACATCTGCCTTCATTGAAACTGAACAGAAACAGTCACTAACAGTCATTGGATTGTGCAAAATTCTTCACAAAGTGCATAAACATACAGAAACTCTTCACAAAGTGCATAAACATACAGAAACTCTTCAGAAAGTGCATAAACACACAGAAACTCTTCAGAAAGTGCATAAACATACAGAAACTCTTCACAAAGTGCATAAACATACAGAAACTCTTCAGAAAGTGCATAAACACACAGAAACTCTTCAGAAAGTGCATAAACATACAGAAACTCTTCACAAAGTGCATAAACATACAGAAACTCTTCACAAAGTGCATAAACACACAGAAACCAACAGTACAGAAACTTTTTACATTTCACATTTTAAAGTGAACAAGTGAGGCTCTAAACCACCAGGACCAGTGTTTCAATTCAGGAAACTGGAGGCACACAGAACTGTCCCCACAAAGAAAAAAAAATTGGCATTAAAAACCCCCCACTACCTAGCAGAAGCTAACCCCCTAACTTCCCTGTGCAAGTTACCAAAGAAATACAGTACAGTAAAAAAAAAAACACTTGGCATGAAACCCCCACCCACCCACACAGGAGAACAAATGCAGACCTACCTTTTGCTGGCCAAAAAGTTCTTGAAAACTTCAACTTCACCAAAGATCACTGCAACTTCTTCAAAGACAGGATGCCCCACAGCACAGACCACAGTTGCTCCTGGAACTCCACGTGGAAAAGTGAACCCAGGCTGCATTGGGGAGGGTTTTTAAACCTTCCCAGCACAAGGCACAATGCATCCTGGGTATTAACGGTTGAAATTTGAACAAAAACAAAAACAAAAAAAACCCTGCAGAAAAAATCGTCTTGCGAAGCAGCTGTCAAAAAAAAAAAATCGTCTTGCGAAGCATAGACCCAACATCGTCTAGCGAAATTCCTCCATAGGGAAAACCGTCTTGCGAAGCGCCACAGCGATCGCAAAAACCCATCGTCTTGCGGATTCCTCGTCCTGCGAGGCAATCGTCTTGCGAGGCACCACTGTACAAGGTAAGCTGCCGGCTCTGGCTTTCTACGCAAAGATAAATGGCTATAAGGAATTTTCAGGGGACTATCGAATAAGGAAAATGTTAGAGGGATAGTCCAAAGAGAGGGGGAGAACACTAGACACTAGGACACCTATTTCCCCTCCATTATTGGAGCGCATATGTGAGCAATGGGCGCTCCTTTGTACAGACGAGTATGAAAAAGTATTATTTGGGGCAGCTTCCCTAATTGCCTTTTTCGGTGCCCTCAGAATCAGTGAACTAGTGGCTGGGGGAAAAACAGACAAATCTAGGCTAGCCCTACAATGGCAGGACGTTAAAGTCCAAGAAAGTAAAGTACAAATTTTGATTAGGCGATCCAAGGCCGATCAAACAGGCAAGGGTAAGCAAATTACCCTGGGACATTGCAGTATGGAAGGTTCAGGGAGCTAGACCCCGGAGCTAGACCCCAGTTAAAGCTACGCAAGAATATTTAGAACTCAGAGGACAGGACGCAGGATATTTCTTCCAGTATGCTGATAAGTCACCTCTGACTAAATATCAGTTCTGGAAGTTGACAGACTTAGCTTTAAAAAGGGTAGGTGTTCTGGGCACAAGGTTTGGTACCCATTCGTTTAGAATTGGAGCAGCTTCCACTGCAGCAGCCCTGGGTTATAGCTCAGAGGAGATTAAGCGATTAGGCCAGTGGTCATCTTCAAGTTATCAAAGGTACATAAGAACCCTACCTAACGTATAGGCAGGGGCTCGGTCTTGTGTCTTTACAGGTCCTTTAGGGTCCGGAAGTCGAAGGCACATTGTGATCAGCGGTCACAGCTACATACATTGGGCAGAGCGTTATGCTGCCACATCCCCGTGGGGGAGCAATTTGGGGCTTGGAGCCCATACGCACATCACCTGGAATGGGCTGCGTGGCATGCAGTGGAACCAGTTGTGCAGGTTGGTGGCATTCGGCCAGTTTCCACCAGACATGTTGGTTGTGCACCTTGGAGGCAATTATTTGCCCAAACTTCCTGGTAAGACGTTGATCCTGGACATTATTCGCAACCTTAAATGGTTGAATGCCAGGTATCCTACTATGCGGGTTAGCCTGGCGAGGCGCCAGGAATATTTGCGATGTTAACACGGCCCGGCGGGGCGTTAACAGAGAAGTATGCAGAGCTGTCTGCAGCGACCTTGGATCGGTGATAGGTCACCAAAGGATCCAAATGGATAAGTCTGAATTTTTAGAAAAGACGGAGTCCACCTTTCTGATTTGGGCCTGGATGTCCTCTTGGAAGACATCAAAGGGGGCCTGCTTGTCGAGCTCAAGCAACTCGGTGGCGGGCATGGGACATAGCTTGGCTAGTCCCTATGCTGTGGCGGGTAGTGCGGAAAAAACAGGTATTTTCAGTGTGTCCCACTGTAATTTCAGGTAAGCCAACAGCGCATCCAACCTCCCGGCACTGCGGATCGTGCGATTACAGTGCCTGTGGGGGGAAGATGCGCTGCACCACTTCCGGACCAACAGTCATCAACTAAAGATGGCTTGAGGTCTGGGGGTGTTTATTAGCGGACGTCCAGGTTCCTGCTGTCTTTAAGACCGCTGGAACCTGGGGCCGGGGACCCTCCCATTTGTTGATCAAGGGGTATTTCGATACCTCTGCCATTTACCTGTTTCCGCAGTACAGCAGGCCCCCTCCTTTTGCCAAAGGATGGCAAATTTGAATTGGAATTTAATTCAATAAAGTGTGGCCCATATTTAACCCATATCTTTGTCTTGCGTCTTTATTCCGGGGTTGGGAGGGCAATCTCTCTTGATTCCCACGCTCTCTAACCACTACACCACACAAAGTGTAGTGAGACATATCTACCAACATAAATTAAATGAATCATTGACAATTATATATCTAACATAACTGTAACTGATACATTAAGATGAACACTGTTAGCTGTACTTCTTTGTTGTTGTTTAGTCATTAAGTCATGTCCGACTCTTTGTGACCCCATGGACCAGAGCACGCCAGGCCCTCCTGTCTTTCACTGCCTCCCGGAGTTTGGTCAAATTCATGTTGGTTGCTTCGATGACACTGTCCAACCATCTCATCTTCTGTCGTCCCCTTCTCCTCTTGCCCTCACACTTTCCCAACATCAGGGTCTTTTCCAGGGAGTCTTCTCTTCTCATCAGATGGCCAAAGTATTGGAGCCACAGCTTCAGGATCTGTCCTTCCAGTGAGCACTCAGGGTTGATTTCCTTCAAAATGGATAGGTTTGTTCTCTTTGCAGTCCAGGGGACTCTCAAGAGTCTCCTCCAGCACCACAATTCAAAAGCATCAATTCTTTGGCGGTCAGCCTTCTTTATGGTCCAGCTCTCACTTCCATACATGGCTACTGGAAAAACCATAGCTTTGACTATGCGGACCTTTGTTGGCAAGGTGATGTCTCTGCTTTTTAAGATGCTGTCTAGGTTTGTCATCGCTTTCCTCCCAAGAAGCAGGAGTCTTTTAATTTCGTGGCTGCTGTCCATCTGCAGTGATCATGGAGCCCAAGAAAGTAAAATCTGTCACTGCCTCCCTTCTATTTGCCAGGAGGTGATGGGACCAGTGGCCATGATCTTTGATGTTGAGCTTCAGACCATTTTTTGCGCTCTCCTCTTTCACCCTCTTTAATTCCTCCTCACTTTCTGCCCTCAGAGTGGTATCATCTGCATATCTGAGGTTGTTGATATTTCTTCCAGCAATCTTAATTCCGGCTTGGGATTCATCCAGTCCTGCCTTTCGCATGATGTATTCTGCATATAAGTTAAATAAGCAGGGGGACAATATACAGCCTTGTCGTACTCCTTTTCCAATTTTGAACCAATCAGTTGTTCCATATCCAGTTCTAACTGTTGCTTCCTGTCCCACATATAGATTTCTCAGGAGATAGATAAGGTGGTCAGGCACTCCCATTTCTTTAAGAATTTGCCATAGTTTGTTGCGGTCCACACAGTCAAAGGATTTTGCGTAGTCAATGAAGCAGAACTAGATGTTTTTCTGGAACTCTCTGGCTTTCTCCATAATCTAGCGCATGTTAGCAATTTGGTCTCTAGTTCCTCTGCCCCTTCGAAATCCAGCTTGTACTTCTGGGAGTTCTCGGTCCACATATTGCTGAAGCCTACCTTGTAGGATTTTGAGCATAACCTTGCTAGCATGTGAAATGAGTGCAATTGTACGGTAGTTGGAGCATTCTTTAGCACTTCCCTTCTTTGGGATTGGGATGTAGACTGATCTTTTCCAATCCTCTGGCCACTGCTGAGTTTTCCATACTTGCTGGCATATTGAGTGTAGCACCTTAACAGTGTCATCTTTTAAGTTTTTAAATAGTTCAACTGGAATGCCATCACCTCCACTGGCCTTGTTGTTAGCTGTGCTTTCTAAGGCCCACTTGACTTCACTCTCCAGGATGTCTGGCTCAAGGTCACCAACCACACTATCCCGATCTTTCTGGTATAATTCTTCTGTGTATTCTTGCCACCTCTTCTTGATGTCTTCTGCTTCTGTTAGGTCCCTACCATTTTTCTCCTTTATCATGTCCATCTTTGCACAAAATGTTCCTTTAATATCTCCAATTTTCTTGAACAGATCACTGGTTTTTCCCTTTCTATTCTTTTCCTCTATTTCTTTCACTGTTCATTTAAGAAGGCCCTCTTGTCTCTCCTTGCTGTTCTTTGGAAGTCTGCATTCAATTTTCTGTAACTTTCCCTATCTCCCTTGCATTTTGTTTCCCTTCTCTTCTCTGCTATTTGTAAGGCCTCATTGGACAGCCACTTTGCTTTCTTGCCTTTCCTTTTCTTTGGGATGGATTGAGCCTCCATCCATAGTTCTTCAGGCACTCTGTCCACAAAATCTAGTTCCTTAAACCTGTTCTTCACTTCCACTGTGTGGAATTTGGGATTTGGTTTAGATTATACCTGACTAGTCCAGTGGTTTTTCCTACTTTATTCAGTTTAAGCTTGAATTTTGCTATAAGAAGCTGATGATCAGAGCCACAATCAGCTCCAGGTCTTGTTTTTGCTGACTGTATAGAGCTTCTCCATCTTTGGTTGCAGAGAACATAATCAATCTGATTTCGGTATTGCCCATCTGGTGATGTCCATGTGTAGAGTCGCCTCTTGTGTTGTTGGAAAAGAGTGTTTGTGATGACCAGCTTCTTCTCTTGACAAAACTCTATCAGCCTTTGCCCTACTTCATTTTGAACTCCAAGGCCAAACTTACCTGTTGTTCCTTTTATCTCTTGACTCCCTACTTTAGCATTCCAGTCCCCTATAATGAGAAGAACATCTTTCTTTGGTGTCAGTTCTAGAAGGTGTTGTAAGTCTTCATAGAATTGGTCAATTTCAGCCTCTTCAGCATCGGTGGTTGGTGCATAAACCTGGATTACTGTGATGTTGAAAGATCTGCCTTGGATTCGTATTGAAATCATTCTATCATTTTTGAGATTGTATCCCAGTACAGCTTTTCCCACTCTTTCGTTGACTATGAGGGCTACTCCATTTCTTCTACGGGCTTCTTGCTCACAATAGTAGATATGATAATCGTCTGAATTGAATTCACCCATTCCCATCCATTTTAGTCCACTGACACCCAGGATGTCAATGTTTATTCTTGCCATCTCCTGTTTGACCACATCCAGCTTACCAAGGTTCATAGATCTTCATTCCAGGTTCCTATGCAATATTTTTCTTTGCAGCATCGGACTTTCCTTTCACTTCCAGGCGCGTCCTTTCGGCTTTGGCCCAACCACTTCATTAGCTCTGGAGCTACTCGTACTTGTCCTCCGCTCTTCCTCAGTAGCATGTTGGACGCCTTCCGACCTGAGGGGCTCATCTTCCAGCATCATATCTTTTAGCCTTTTGTTTCTGTTCATGGAGTTTTCTTGGCAAAGATACTGGAGTGGCTTGCCAGTTCCTGCTCCAGGTGGATCGCATTTAGTCAGAACTCTCCACTATGACCTGTCCGTCTTGGGTGTCCCTGCACGGCATAGCCCATAGCTTCTCTGAATTACTCAAGCCCTTTCGCCACGACAAGGCAGCAATCCATGAAGGGGAGCTGTACTTCTAGGCAAGCACAAAGTCCACTACACACAGATACTTCATATATGGGAATTTCTTGTCCAATTTTCCGATTTTCATTATTCCCTTCTTTTCATATTGCAGAGACGGCACCAAACTATGGCAGCAATTCTATGCATGTTTTCCTGCTAGTAATTCCACCAACTTAGCAGGCTTCATTTTGTATTAAGTACAAAATTGTATTGTATTTTATGGCTGCAGCTTTAGATATATTAACAAGGTTAATGAAGATCTTCACCATATTTCTCTTCATTAGAACCAATAGACCAAGCTACACTGGAGGAGTGTGGAAGTCCTCTGACCCACTGGATACCCAAGTAGAAAGAACACAGATCACTGCTGACTGTCCTATACCCTTTAGGACACAATATCTGTGTATTTCTGCAATCTCTGCTTTTAGAAATTCCCACAAATGGAGGGAAGTGTAAATATCTATATTCTGGGGATGATACACTGCACCCTAATTGTGTGACCTATCCACTGATAGCCCATACAACACACATCTTTCCACAATTTCTCTGTCTCACTCACATACACACATGCATACATAATCAGGATGGTGTAATAATATGTCAATAACGTTTAGTAAACTGAGGTGAGCAAAAAGAAAAAGAAGAGTATGCTAGAATGCAGAAACAGCTATCTAAAAGCAACATAGGTCTTTCCCCCCACCCTACAGGAAAATTGGTAGTGCAGCAGCTGCAAAGGGATGCATATACCAAACAGTGTCCTCTTTAGCCATCACTGTTTCTGTTCTTGAGTAGTTCTCATTCATTTTCAGCTGCAGATCTGGCCCTGTCAGTAAGCTGGTTGCTTCAACCAGAAGGTCTGGGATTTTCAGGGAAGGGCAGCAAATCATAGTTACACAATATAATTATTTTATATCTCCATTCTCAGAAAAGAGGAAAGGCACATCTGGGATTTTCTGCCTTGGATACCAAAACAACTTGAACAGCTTTGGAGAGAGGTGGCATGCCTGGCAGAAGGTGGGAGAGCCATCATTTTCTGCTCAGGCAGTACAATTTCTTGGTCTGTGTAGGAAACGAACTGGATGGGTTACGCCCCTTTTGCTGGTCAAATCTTCTATGGAACTGGAAAATTAATGGGGCCACAGAGTTAGCAGGTCGCAATACATAGGTTGACCACTAAGAGAACTGTTATGTTGCACTTGGTTTTTAGACAGTGTGTGAGTGCATGTGTGTGTGAGAGAGATATGGTTTTAAAGCCTGGGCACACCTCCTCCTGCTCTCTGCTGGCACCAGGCCCAGTCCACAGCTGTCTGTGTGTTGCACTTTCACAATGCCAGCAAAAGCAAAAGCCAGGAATCTGGGGAAGTGCTGAGGGATACAGCTAATGTGTGCAACCATGTAGGCCTCTTGTGCCATTTTAAACTGCCAGGGAGCAGCGCATCAGTCGTGTACTTCTTGCTGCTCAAGGCATAGCAGCAGTGGTGCAGAGTCTAGTGGGGAAGATCAAGGAGCTGACCGTAAGCTCCACAACCAAAAGTTCCACCATAAAAAAACAAAAAAGAAAAAAAATCCCTGTTTGTCATGAGTGCTAGAGATTAGGTCATGTGGGATGCAAGACCTAGCTGAAATGGAAGATTACTGCAGCTGCTGAAAGTATTTTGCTGCCTACACAGAATATTACTTTGGCTCTGGGTTGATATATTGGCTGATCAGCCATGTTTTCCTAGGATTCTCGGTTCATTGACATGGATTTCTGTTGCAACGCCTTTCCACGATCAGCTGGTCCAGAAGCAACTGCAGAACCCTTACTAAGATGTCCTGCTTTGGTGACACCACAAGATCCCACCCCATGGTCTCAGATTTGGGCGTTGGAATCTTAGGGAACGGGATGCTACAGACCTGGCAACCTGAGATCACTATGATTTTGTAAATCTGATGGTCCTTCTACTTTGAGGTATGAACACATATTATTTGGCTATGTAGACTCCTAGTAAAATAAATAAAAAACCTTGCATACTTATTTCTCTCAGTACCTTTAAAAGCCTTTCCGATATTTTTTTAATGTGGGGTTACAACATCACTAATTTAGATTACTTTGTATGTTCTTTGGCTGCATCAAGTGAAATTACATTACTTCTGGTCAACCCTGTTTCCAAATGGCCACATTACCTATAAAAATTGCACATTTACTCTGTTTGAAAACATAGCATATACATTGTTACAAAGGGAAGGAGTGGAATGGAATAGTTCTTATCCCCCAAGAGGGCTTTAAACATTTATGTGAATTTAAGGTGCACAAAAGAAAATGAAATAAAAACAGCACTAGCTGCAGCATTGTACATCTTGAAACATATCTATCTTCTCCCATGTCCTAATTTGCCTTTGCAAGATGTAGAAGGTATAAAGCTGAGTGGTCAGCAGCACAGGGGATGGGGGAACTAATGCTTATCAGGGCAGAAAGCAGACCTAGGAAAACTCATGTTTGGACTATAACTCCCATACTGGGGGATTCTGGGAGCTGTGGTTAAAAAAAGAAAAGACTACTCTAAGCTCTGGTAGAAAATTACTGTTCTGCAGTGGCTGCTAGATTCTCTGATAACATTTAGACCTTTCCCCAAGTTTTGGCTTGTAAGCCAGGTGCTTCTCCTCCTGGAATAAAATTGTCTGATCACAATTAACCAGGCCCAAGAAAATATAATCAGACGTAATTACTGTAACATATGTTGTGTAAGGCTTCCCTTAACAAGTGTTTGAAAACTTTGGGTGGTGGAGAATACCTCCAGAGGTGCAGCTGTGCTTGTTTGTACTGATTTACAATAGCATAATGCAGGTTTGTGAATCTAGTTCATCAGATGCTTGAGGTATTGATTCTGCAGTTGGCCAGGAGAAGTACACATGAACATGGTGGAGATAAAACTGTAAGGAGAGAAGCTATATAACCCAGTCCTGCAGAATATAGTAGCTAGGTTATAGACAAAGATTGGCCAGCATGGGCATACTGCACCTCTGTTCAAGGAGCAGAGCCAGCCTCTATCATTAGGGGGAGTGAGGCAACTGCCTGACATGGCAGATGCTGGAACATACAGAAGTCTCAGGACCGTTCCTCTTGACCCTCCCCTTTCCCCTTCCTTGGAGGACAGAGGTATCTATGCCACCTGGCCTGGCCTGCATCCCTAAACTAGCTTGGGTGCTGTTTTATCTTCTGCCTAGGGCCAGGCTTGTCAAGAATCTTCATGCCCCTCAGCTGTCAGTGTCTTTCCCAAAACACCCCTCCCTGCCCACGCAACTAGCCATCTGCCCTCAGTTGTGGTGGAAGATCTTATTCCACAGTTACAGTTGAAATAATTTTAAACTACCGATCTGGTCTGCTTCTATAAACAAAATTGAAGGGAATGCTATTGTCTCAGTCAACAAAATGTCTTAAGTGTTCTCCAACCCATCCTTGACAAGAATACTTCACTCTCCAAAGCCCTTGGTGGGAGACTCATACTGGCCTGCACACAACTCCCCAACCTCAAGCAACTACTAACACACAATGGACCACAAAACAATAACACAGACAGGGGAACTAAATCCTGCCACAGATCCAGAAGCCAATTCTGCCCACACATCTATTCTGACAACACAATTACAGGACCTAACAGTGCCGCACACAACATCAAAGGCACCTCCACTTTTTCCTCAGCTAATGTGATCTATGCCAAAAATTTTTTCCAAAAATGCTCCTCTGCACTCTACATAGGACAGACAGAACAGTCTCTACACAAATGAGTCAATGGTCACAAATCGAACATCAGAAACCACAATACACAGAAACCTGTCTCCAACCATTTCAATCTACCAGGGCACTCTAGAAGATATGAAAGTTGCTATTTTAGAACAGAAACATTACAGGTCAAGAATACAGAGGGAAACAGCTGAGGTAAAATATATACACAAGATGGACTCCCAAATGGATTGAATATAAACCTAGGTTTCTTAAGTCATTACCAAATGCAATACTTATGCTGTTATCTACTGTTATTTTCTTCACAACTACCAGGCCCATCTTTCGACACAAGGATCAAAAGTAAAAACTGTTAATATTCCCTATATTAAGACATGGGGTTCCTCTATTATCTTCTTTTACTTTTATATATATTCTTCTTCCACCCTCCTATGTTTTTAAATGATATCCTAATTCCTGTCAGTCTTCACCAACCCACAAACCCACACCCACCTCTTTGCATTCTCCCCCGTTTTTTCTGCTCTTGCCTGGCTATCTGTTTTCTGTCTCCTGTGGGAATGTTTACAACAGAACTTAACACCAAACATAGGCCATAAATTACTGCTCGTGAGATGTAACCACACACCCAAGACTCTTAAAACCAATGAATTTTTTGAACATTTTACTTGTGAATTCTGTATTTCATTTTTCCCCATTTGTCTGAAGAAGTGAACTTGATCCACGAAAAATCACATTAAAAATATAATAGTTAGTATTTAAGGTGCCACATGTTTCTTTCCTTTTCCTTTTCCTTTTCCTTTTGTTCTCCCCCCTTTGGATTTTGCTTGATGCTTGCACAAACTAACGTAACTACCTCTTCCAAAACTAGAAAATGTCTTGGTAGCCTTTCATTTGCTTACATGAATTGTGGGAAAGAGGCTTATACTTGGGGGGAAAAGAGGAAGATACAATTGCTCTCAGACCCAGAGCTTCGAAACAGGGCCTCTCTTTTTTTTGACTGGAACTGTCAGACCCCCTCCCCCCAAGCTGGCATATCTGGTTGGGAGATTCTGAGTGTCATGGTTGAGATTATGTGGATTTAAAGCATGTATGAAGATGGGATATGTAGTTGTGAACAATGTAAAATGGAATCCATATTGGTGCTATGGAAGAATGATTTTGTATGATGGGAATGTTGTCCAGGAGGACTGTGAGAATGTTTTTCCTTTAGCCAGTTCTCCCAGGACCCGATAAGAAGACCAGACACTTGTTATGGCGGAGAAGAGAATAGACGGAGGCAAACAACACCTGCTTTCTCACGAGAAGAAGAGGAGGAGAATACTTCTACCACCTTACACTGTGATTGGATGACAGCGTGGGAGATGAAGAAAGACAGGAGGAGCCAAGAAGAGAGAAAAAGGAACTTTTGCCATGTGCAGCATTCCATCTTGTTCCTATTTTTCCTTTAGGACGGAACCATAGATTTTTCTAGGTCTTTTTGCCTGCTGCCCCATGCAGGGAAAGGACTGGGAAAGATGTAGGGAGAGAAGGAAAAGGAGAAAGGGGGGCTATAAGCCTTTTACCTATCCTAAGGAAGCTTTTAGAGATTTTTAGAGTTTTTGTAACTAAAAGAGAATTAGTTGTCTTGATTGTATTTGTAACAAGCCTTGAAAATGTTATATTGCTATGCTTTTGCATCAAACTGACTTTATTCTGTAAACCTATATTTTTTCAATAAAAAGATCAATTATAAAATCTTTTGGTCTCTTGAACAGTGAAGCTGTCTTAGCTATACCCCGAGGGGGAAGCAAGGCCACATTAAGCTACTGAGTCCTACCTTATTGAGCCAGGTAGATCTTAGGACTACAAAGCTCATGTGTAACTTCCTGCTGAGCTTTCTTAAGGGTCAGCAAGTATCTTTTTAGGGCAGACTTGTAAGAAGGAGTTTGTTGTACACCCTGGCTGAGGTCACCAGGACTCAACCCAGCTGAGTAGGGGTACTCAGACTTCCAATTACTCTCTGTCCGACCGACCAAGTTCTCCCTCACAGGAAGCTGGTCGTGACACTGAGAACTGTAGTCCAAAAAGGTAATATTTCTGAGTTCTGCTCAGACTATGTTGCTGAGGAAGAGGTTTGTGTTCGCCCTAGATAATTTACTGATTAGCTCAAAATATCTGGAACAGCTGTCTGCAGTTTCTGATGGGTTGAGTAAGGCCCAGTTAACACTGAATTTATTAATTTAGCCTGAAAGTAGTTTTGGACTGGACAGCTCTTCAAATAGAGGATGCAGTCAAGTAGACGAGGAACTCAGAACAATGGTAAGGTCCCATAGCAGAAGATCCTAATAAGAAAAGGAGTCCAAGATGGGTGGGAGATTCTAAACAAAAGAAATTCTAAAGGCACAACTACAAACAATTCTAACAAGGAAAAAAAAGGTGGAGGGCAACAAAAACAAAAACAAAAACAAGGAGAAGACCTGAGAACAAAAAAAAGAAAAGAAAAGAAAAAAGGGACACATATAAGGAAGGCCAGGAAACAAAAGAGAGAGTACAGAACACAAAAGCTAAGAATAACTGAGGTTAGCAAGGGATCCTAGAAGCCACAAAAAAGGTACATGTGTAGCAAAAGACACAGAAAAGAGATAGTGGCTTAACTAGTCAATGGGGATGGTAAAATGATAACAGACAACCAAGAATAGGCAGAAGAGCTAAATTCCTACTGTAGCTTGTTTTTCTCTCTAAACAGAGTTCTATGACCCTTCTGGAAAACGCGAAGTAAAAGTGGAATTATGGAGGATAGCTGACATGCCAGATGATTGGAGCAAGGCTAATGTTGTCTCTACCTTTAAAAAGGGAAAAAAGAAAGAACCTGGGAACTGCAGACCAGTCTGCTTGACATCGACCCCAGGGAAAATTCTAAAGCAGATTCTAAAGCTCCGCAAGCACCTTAAAAACAGTGCAGTAATAACTAGAAGCCAAAATGGATTTCTCAAGAACAAATCCTGCCAGATTGATCTCATCTCCTTTTTTGTTCAAGTAACCTCTGTGGTAGATGGTGAGAAGGATGTAGACACTTTCTGTTAGAGCAGTATGGCAGTGGAACCAATCCCCTCAGAAAGTGCTGAGTGCTCTAACACTGGAGTTATTCAAGAGAAAGTTAGACAGTCGTTTGCCAGATATAATTTGGATTCTTGCATTGAGCAGACTTGATAGCTTTATATGGCCCTTCCAACTCCATTATTCTATAATTCTATGAACTTTTCGCTTTCTCCATTTGAACTATAATTCCTTTATGACCATCTTCTCTAGCTGGGGCTTATGGGAGTCAAAATCCAAAACTCCTGGAAGGCCAATGATTATCCATTTCTGAGGCAGAGGACTGTCCTCTGACAACTTAAATGAGATGACATAAAGTAGGACACATACGGCCATTTATCATTAGAGGCATGCTGTTTGGTAACAAAGCATTTCAAATTGTGGAGTGTTCCCTGTGGAACTCTTGGTAAAGTCCATCTAGAAAGTTCTCTTTGGTATCTTTCAGGGCATTGGTGAAAACAGCTCTCTTTAGAACAGTAACAGTAACAGCCTTAGAACTGCAGAGCTGGAAGGTACCATGGCTCATCAAGTCCAGCCCCTGTCAAGAAGGCACAGTGGGGAATTGAACTCTCAACCATACCTAAACTACTGAGCTATCCAGAAGTTAGCTTTCCTCCTTTGTAGTATAATTATTGGTGCACTCTCATTATAAGTACATTGAAAACAAACATAAGTATACAACAGTACATAACAAAAATTGCTTGAACTGTTCACTTTATTCATCCTAATAATAATGACCAGGTATTTTAATCATGTCTCATATCCTGTTGCTTAGTAAACTCCACATGAGTAGACCCATTCAGCCATTGGGGATTTAATGACTCAAATTCTCCATGAGTTCTATTTGATTCAAAAGGGCTACTGCAGTAGTGACTTGCTATATTAAAGAAAGTGATGGGACCATGTACACAAAAGCACACACAAGAACACACCTTTGATCAGATCACATACATATATGTACATGTTTTTTGTTCCCTCAAAGAGTCTCTGTAAAGGAATAAGGCTGACCGGGTTTCCTTCGCCAGGGCACGTTCTCTTGCTTTCCAATCTAGATTGGAGAAACAAACAGACACAGCAGGGGTCGCTCCTTCCACCAGCAGGATGGCTGGGTTTTGTCTCTCTTCCCCCAGGCGAATACCAGGACCAAACTTATGCAAATTGAACTCCAGAACCTGGACAGTCATTGCACAATACTTTTTCCTATACAAACATTATTTCCTTCTCACCTTGGAAGTCTCCTTTTCATCCAACCTTGTAACCTATTTGCAAGATAATAAATTGCTTTCCTGTCAGAAAAATACAACAATGTAACCATGTATTTCCATAATTGCTGTCTATAGACCCACCCTGTTGACCCACCCTGTTGTAAAATTCTATCCCTTCTGTGATTCCCACTCCGATAAAGTGTGGATTCCTTTGTAATCCCATCCCTTCTGCTAATAGGTCATGAACCACCCATTTGCACCCATTTCTACTCCCATCTCCTTGTGTAACCAATGTTTTAAAAGTCCTAGTCTTCCTCTGCATGACACGGTTGTTCTTGCCTACACTTGGAGGCATGACTTCCGTCTGCCTTTTATTTAGCTAAATAAAACAGCATCCATTTGAACTCTCTCTCATGTCAAGGTTATTGGCGTTAAAGCTTTGACTCACTATTCCGGAGACTAGCTTCTGGTTTCAACAAAAGAGGCAACCAGAAGTAGGAGGAGAACTCACCAAATCATCACTGATTTAGTGGGCCTACTTTAGTACAGTAAGCAACAGGATTCCAACTAATATTTCCCAACTCTGAATTCCCAAGCTTGCAAATGATGCAGTCCTGATCTAAGATGAGCCAGGAGAGTGGATCTTATGAGCATTAGCCTGATTTGTCTAATCCCCACCTCCATTTTTTAGGGTGAAGAGTCCTATCACTTGGAGTTCTGTGTGTAAATTGGGGTGGGCAGTTTTGGCAGTCTTGGAGGCCACCCCCACCCTCATATGCAGTGAATTTTACTAGGCCCAGAAGTAACCAGACATCCACTTCTACTTTTGATTTTAAGGTTTGGAATTGGGGGTGGGACACTGGGGTGCTACAACTCCTAATGCAAACATTTCAGGTGCAAAAAACCTCCAGTTTTTCTTTAGAAAAATATATGGGATGCATCAGGGTCTGGGTATCCTCAAACGCAGCCTTTGGAGCTATATTTTGCCCACATGGATGCCGGCATTTCCACATAAAAAGCCTGCATCATATATTGGGTAAAATCCTGTTGGCGTAACTTTGTACCGGCATAACCTGGATTGGGTGCCAGAAACATTTAATTTAAGCTCATGGAAAGCTTCCTCTCCTTCCTTTTTAGTTTCTGAGGCTTCCTTTTGCCCTGCAGAAGTCTTTGGGAGCCTCAAGAAGGGATGGGAACCTTAACAGTAAAACACTACTGCCAGATCACCAGTAGCAGTTTCCATCCCAGTGGCTGCAATCTGGGGGCAGCTTTTTATTATTAAAGGCTCTCCACATTCCAAGGCTCTCAAAGGCTCACCCAGGCAAAAGAGAGCCCTAGGGAGCCTCAGAATTTAAAACAGTGGACAGGAAGCTTTCCATGTGTTTAAGTTAAATGTTTCCTGCACTCAATCTGAGTTTCATCAGCATGGTTACCCAACAGGATGTTGGCCATTGTATTTGATGTGTGGTAGAGGGGACTGGACAGATGAGCCAGGTCAAACATTTGTAGATAAATCTGGCAGCCTATGAAGAATTGGGAATACCAAGTACAGCAGCAGCACTCATCCTAAAGTAAGGGTATTGTACCACCATTTCCTACGTTTCATTTCTCTTTGGCCCTTGTCATTCTAAGGATAATCTTCCTTGTCTTATTGTTATGTGTGCTATCTCTAACCATTATGTCACATTGAAACCAAAAGAAAGGGGATTTGAATGAAGCTTATCAAGTGATTAAAAATTTTGCATCAGTTAATTGTCTGGCTTCCAAACAATTTATTGACTAAATGGTGTGAGCTAATTCGCAATATAGCAACTGTCACAATAGCATAAGGAAAAGGCACTGTAACATATTCTCTTTCAAATCAAATTTAGGAATATTCCATATTGTGCCAACCTAATCAACATCAAGGTTTTGCTCCACTTCAAACCCAAAGGCCAATTTGAGGACAAACTGTAATATTTCATTTAAGCTTTAATTGCTTGATCAAGCCAATTAACAGATTTATGTTTTTGCCAAGACAGTACAGAATACTGACAATAACCATGGTTTAAATGTAAGCTCCAGGCTACAGAACATCTGTCCAACTTGTGAGACCAGGCCAATACAAAATATGAATTCTGATGTATGTCCCACATGTACCCTGTTTCCCTGAAAATAAGACCTAACCTGAAAATAAGCCCTAGTATGATTTTTCAGGATGCTCGTAATATAAGCCCTACCCCCAAAATAAGCCCCAGTTAAGTGAAACCCCGCCCTCCACCATTGTGCAGCAACCAGAAGAAGATGATATGACTGTATTTGATTAAATGTAGATTGTTGTACATGAAAAAAAAGTAAAACATCCCCTGAAAATAAGCCCTAATGTGTTTTTTGGAGCAAAAATTAATATAAGACCCTGTCTTATTTTCGGGGAAACACGGTATTACTTCATGATGGACATATGGATGTCTGTTTTAGAGACTAAAAATTTCAAGCCAGATATGACAAATTGGCATTATCATGCATGATTGCATCTTCTTCAAGCCCATTTGCTGATCCAGTGTTAGCACTGGCTGAGCAGATCTTAGTGCTGATAAGTCATCCTTGCATGGCTGCCTTGGATGTACACATTCAACTACTTCATTCTGAAGCTGGTATTAGTCTCAGTAGCCTATCTGCATGGATACCTATCTGTGCAGTATACCCATGATTGGCTTTTCAGCTCCTTCTCAGTGTCTGTATTAGTCTGATGCATTTTGGCATATGAGTGGCATCATTAAGATGTTCCTCAGGTCTTGTCTTTTGACGGAATTGGACGATGACTCCCAGAACCCTCAGGGTCATGGGAGTTATAGTGCCTAAAAGTAAAATTTCCAGGCTCTGAAGTCTTTCTCAATGTAGTGTCCTCGGATGTGTTGAGCTACAGTCCTCAATTTATCTGCACAGCCACCTAAGGATGCTGGAAAACCTGCTGCGGGAGTTGTGGTGCAACATACCTGAGGAGCCTCAGGTTAGAGAAGGTACAAGTATCTGATACTGAGTTTAAAATATATATATTATCCCTGCCATCTCAATTCTCTTGCTCTTGTTATGCGCCACCATGGGAAGGTTATTCAGAGATTTATGGATTGGCTGGCTACACTGCTGATATAGTGCTACTGATGGGGAAAAATAGCTATCCTGCAGTTGTCATCACAAAGCAGACAAACTGCTTACAAGATAAAATGCACAACTATGAGGAAATGGAAATGAACTTTCAAAAGAAGTGTATTAATCATTTTCACACTCATACTAGCCTGCTAAAATGTGGGGACATAAAGCAGGAGCCAGCTCATGAGGGCCCATGCTCTCTTGCCACCTTGGGTGAGATAAGAAGCACTGCCACTGGTCTGGTTGTTACATCTCACCCACCCCTTCTATATGTACACAGGTTCCCCAACACAGCCTTGCTGCATCTCTAACCTGCCAGCCCTGATCCTGTTGAGTATCAGTCACCAAGAGCAACAGGCACTTTATAGCACAACAGCAAGTGTAGCAAAAAAGCCAAAGGAGCTTAGGCAGTGCAGGGAAGACACAGTGAGCTACAAGAAGCTAGAAGCGTGAACATGCAGCTCTGCAAGCCAGGGAGACAGCAGTATCAGTAGTAGTCCAGGAAGTGGTAGAAGGGGCTTTCCTGGCATGGATGTTGGCAGATCTTTGAGTCAGAGTCCTAAGTCCAAGTCTTTGGTACTAAATCCAGAGTCCCAAGCCCCAAGTCTGAGTCCCTATTAAAAATAAGCTTTTTCCCCAAGAAAAAGAGGGAGGGGTGGGCGGGTCCTGAGTGACAAGTCGAGGCCAAGTCATTTAAAAAACAAAAACAAAAAAACCAAGTCGAGTTGCCAGTGCAATTTAAGTCCGACTTGACAGTAAGTCCCATAACTCGAGTCCCCAGCACTGCTTCCTGGTGTATAGTGGCTAGTGATTCTAGATTCCAAGTGTCCTGCATTGGAGGCAGCCACCTCACCCTGTCTAATAGCAAGTCCTCTGCTGTCCATGAAATAAATGTTCCCACATGTTTTGGGGAATAAGGCTACTAACCTTCTCAGTTCATTCCCATGACATTCACTCTGACTCTGCCCATTGTTACGTCACATTGGGTTGTTGCTAATCATGTGTTTACTCGTTTTTTTTGTAATTGGATAGGGATTTAGGAGATCCAGGTTCTAGTCCTCATTCGGCCTTGAAACTCACTGGGTGACCTTAGGCTCTTCAGTCACTTTGGACTGGCCTACCTCAAAAGGTCGTTGTGAGGAGAAAGTGGGGAGGAAGAGAGCTTTGCCTGCTGCCTTGCAATTGTTGGAAGAATGATGGGGTATAAAGGTAACTAATAAAAACAATAACCTTTTGAGAAAGTATGTCATTATTTTCACATTATCTTGGATGGAATTTGGGGCAGGTGAATTCCAAGGTTTTCTCACAGCACCTTGTTTCTCATTAATCAGCTCAATTCACCATATCTAGGAGAAAATCAGTTCCTCGGCTTTCTATATCAGAAAACTGGGGTGATTTGGATGGGATGGGGAGAATAGGTTTGTAAAACAGATACAATGCCTTTCAGAAATAGAATGAGGTAGGAAGACAGCTTTAACTGGTATTCAACATGAAAAGCTTAAATTTTCTGGTCCCAGGAAAAGTAGGCCAAGCTGAAACTTTGCAACAATTTCTCTCTCTTTTTTAAACTTGGTTTAAAAACCAATATACTTGCCCTACAATGGCTGGCTTAGCCACTGGGTATATTGTGCAAATACTACACAGGTGATTACATGAGATGAGGCCTACAACAGAGATGATAGGGGACTTTGTAGGAGCTTAGTTTATCTACAGGGAGAAGTCGAGATACTTGCTCTTTAGTTTCAGTGCTTCCCTTCTGAAATAAAGAGGCTGCTTCTTAGGGGAAAATAGCCGGTCAGAGAGGCTGCATCATTCTGAGTGTTCAAGGCAAGCACATGATATGGGCAAGACAGTTCTCAGGGAAAAAAGAATAATGGGAATGTGAAGTGTTATACCAACAAGAGCATTGTCACTGCTAAATAAGTGGTGTGAAAAATACTTCAGACCCTGGCATTAGGCTCAAATGTCAATGGCAACCAAATAATTCCTGATAATTTGTGTGAAAGGCGAATCAATTCACTTAACACTTCTAGCTTATATTGCAGCTTGGCATTCAGCAAATTGAATTGTATGAGGCTGTTAAAGAGGACTGCAGCGTTGAAGGTATAAAGTTATTTCTGTAAAGCATCAGTTCAGATCAAGTGTGGTTAGAAGCATTCTGAAAACTTCAAAGGGCACCCAAGAAATGTTTGTTCTGCTGCATTATAATTGTTGGTTCAGTGTTTTAAGACAGCTTTGTGTCAGTATCCCTACGCAATGCTTACTTTTGTGATGGATCTATAAAAGTCCAAAGGGGCTGTGGAGGCCCTTGCCCTGATGCAGTTCTGGTTGCCCTCCCAATTTTTACCTGAATTGTCTCTCTGCCGCCAGCCTCCTGTCAGCAGCAAGAAACTGCAAGACAGAGATGCATCCTCAGGAATGGGTGGAGCACGAAGATTCAACAGCCAGTCTACTTTATTTCTATGCATGGAGTGGTGAGTGTGTCAGGGAAGCCATTTTGTCCTTCGCCATACGCAACAAAAGGCAACTTGACTTAGGTAGCAAAATCTTTATGAAAGAGGGGTACATGAAAGCATTGTGTTTCGTTTGTGTTACTTCTTTTGTGTAATGTTTCGATGTCCTTTCATGTTTTGTTGTCTGTCAACTGCCTGAGAAAATTTTCATCCTATAGTATTGCAAAGGCTATCCACAGCAGCCAATCAGAACATCCGAGGGAGTGGGACCTTTAAATCTGGACTCAGAAGGTACTGAACACTTTGCTTCAATAATTTCTTGTGCGGTTACTGTGTGCCTTCCATCCTGGATTGGTGCCTGCCTGTTGCCTGTGCCTCCATTTTTGATCCTATTATTGTATTACCTTTTTCTCTTGAATTTTGGGGAGTTTCTTCCCATTTCTTTGGATTATTTTTTGCTGCTCCCAGGCAGTCCATCTATGACAACATTGCTTTATGGGTTTTTTTTTTTATCCCCCACCCATTTCTTTGGGGATTCAACCCTGGTTTTGGCCCTTTCCTTTATTATTGAGACATGGTGGCGCTGCGGGTTAAACCGCAGAAGCCTCTGTGCTGCATGGTCAGAAGACCAGCAGTTGTAAGATTGAATCCACGTGACGGAGTGAGCTCCCGTCGCTTGTCCCAGCTCCTGCCAACCTAGCACTTTGAAAGCATGCAAATGCAAGTACAGTGGTGCCTCGACTTACAGACATCCAGATTAACGAAAATTTCGACTTACGAAAAGCTCCAGCTGCAAAATTTTGCTTCGACTTGCGGCCGGAGCTTCCACTTACGAAAGAAAAAAGGCAGGGGAAAAGGGCGGGAAATTCAAACCGTTGGTGGCGAAGAGGCTGCTTCTTCACCCAATCAGTTAGGAAAAGGGAGGCTCAGCCTCCCGGGCTTCCAGCACCGCCGCGACCGCCGCCGGCGGAGGCCTCACCGGCTTCCCCGCCGCTGCGACCATGGAGGCAGCGGTGACCCAGCGCCAGGAGGCTTGAGCTGGCCGGGTTTCTTTGGCCGCTCGCCCCCAGCCACAGCGGAGGCAGCGGTGACCCAGCGCCGGGAGGCTTGAGCTGGCCAGGTTTCTTCGGCCACTTGCCTCCCGGCTCGCCTCCCGCTCGCTCCTCGCCGCCCTCTGCCATTTGAATTTTCCGCCATCGGTCCATGGAGGGTGGCGCGGAGCAAGCGGGAGGCGAGCCAGGAGGCGAGCGGCCGAAGCACCCCGGCCAGGCTCAAGCCTCCTGGCAGTGGTGGTCACAGCAGCAGTGGAAGCCCGGGAGGCTGAGGAGACTGAGGACAGGTAAGGTGCTCCTTTTTTTAAAAAGTTGTTCTGGGTGGGTTTTGGAGGGTAGGTTTGGGCTGGGGGGGTTATGTTTCTTTGTTGTTGTTGTTGTTGTTTTTTTTTTGGCAGTCCCAGCGTGGGACTTGCTCCAATGTTTATTTTTGGATTTGTTTGTTTTTTGTTTTTGTTTTTTTTTGCAGTCCCAGTGTGGGACTTGCTGTTTCTTTTCTTTCTTTCTTTTTTTTTTTTTTGTATTTTTTTCTTCGGCCAGAACGGATTAATTGGTTTTCAATGCATTCCTATGGGAAATGGTGCTTCGACTTAAGAAAATTTCGAGTTGCGGCCACCGGTCCAATACGGATTAATTCCGTAAGTCAAGGCACCACTGTAGATAAATAGGTATCACCATGGTGGGAAGGTAACGGTGTTCCGTGTCTAGTCACGCTGGCCACGTGACTATTGAAACTGTCTACGGACAAACGCTGGCTCTACGGCTTGGAAACGGGGATGAGCACCGCGCCCTAGTCGGACACAACTGGACTAAATGTCAAGGGGACCCTTTACCTTTAACCTTTACCTTTACCTTTATTATTATTATTATTATTGTTGTTGTTGTTGTTGTTGCTGCTGCTGCTGCTGCTGCCGCCGCCGCCGCCACCACCACCGCCGTCGCCTGGCCTGCCTGCTACTACTACTGCCTGCGACTCAAAGAGCAGAAGAGGGGAACCGTTAAATGGCAGGGGAAGAGAAATCTCATATTCTAGAAGTGTTTCTTGGGGGAGGCTTTGGATGTCTTTTTGCCTTTTTTTTGCCTGCCTGTTTTTCTTGTTGTTTGAGAGAGGGAACTGTGTATATTTTCTAATTTTCCCTCTGTATTTGCGTGTAATTTCATTGATATTCCTAGAACTGTTATTTGGTTAATTAAAAGTCCCCTTGTATCCTGTAAGGGTACGGAGGCAATTTGGTAAGGGTACGGAGGCAACTTTATAATCCAATTTAGGCACACTATACACCTATAAACCTACTTGGACAGGAAGTCGCTAGTAATGCTAGTTGGTTCACACGTTCATAATTTTGAAGATTGACTATTGCAATGCTCTCTATGTGGGGCTGCCCTTGAAAGTGGTACTGAATCTACAGCTGGTGCAAAATGCAGTCACCTATTGGTCTTGGGGGTCTCCAGAAATGATCATTGTCACGACCAGCTTCCTGTGAGGGAGAACATGGTCGGTCGGACAGAGAGTAATTGGAAGTCTGAGTACCCCTACTCAGCTGGGTTGAGTCCTGGTGACCTCAGCCAGGGCGTACAACAAACTCCTTCTTACAAGTCTGCCCTAAAAAGATACTTGCTGACCCTTAAGAAAGCTCAGCAGGAAGTTACACATGAGCTTTGTAGTCTTAAGATCTACTAAGCTCAATAAGGTAGGACTCAGTAGCTTAATGTGGCCTTGCTTCCCCCTCAGGGAATAGCTAAGACAGCTTCACTGTTCAAGAGGCCAAAAGATTTTATAATTGATCTTTTTATTGAAAAAATATAGATTTACAGAATAAAGTCAGTTTGATGCAAAAGCATAGCAATATAACGTTTTCAAGGCTTGTTACAAATATAATCAAAACAACTAATTCTCTTTTAGTTACAAAAACTCTAAAAATCTCTAAAAGCTTCCTTAGGATAGGTAAAAGGCTTATAGCCCCCCTTTCTCCTTTTCCTTCTCTCCCTACATCTTTCCCAGTCCTTTCCCTGCACGGGGTAGCAGGCAAAAAGACCTAGAAAAAATCTATGGTTCCGTCCTAAAGGAAAATAGGAACAAGATGGAACACTGCACATGGCAAAAGTTCCTTTTTCTCTCTTCTTGGCTCCTCCTGTCTTTCTTCGTCTTCCCACGCTGTCATCCAATCACGGTGTAAGGTGGTAGAAGTATTCTCCTCCTCTTCTTCTCGTGAGAAAGCAGGTGTTGTTTGCCTCGTCTATTCTCTTCTCTGCCATAACAAGTGTCTGGTCTTCTTATCGGGTCCTGGGAGAACTGGCTAAAGGAAAAACATTCTCACAGTCCTCCTGGACAACATTCCCATCATACAAAATCATTCTTCCATAGAACCAATATGGATTCCTTTTTACATTGTTCACAACTACATATCCCATCTTCATACATGCTTTAAATCCACGTAATCTCAACCATGACATGCTACCCTTCGGAATTCCAGAAACTAGAAACTAGACAACAGTGTCCGTTTCTGGCTACAATAATATGCAGCTAATTCTAGGTTACATAATGCAGCTTAATAATTATTAACTTCATGTTAAAATACACTACATCATTACATTCAGTTATGCATTTTATTTAGCAAGGCATTTGAGGTAGAAAAATATTCTAATAGCAGCAATTGAATACATAACATTTGAGTTAAGCATTTTACTAATCTGAAAAATAGAAAAAACAATCATGTTAGTAATAATCACAGAATACACTCTGTATGTGCTCAGAAAGCATATCAGTGGTGATACAGTAAAATCATGAATCAATAGATTATATAGCATTGAATCAATATGCTAAAACACTATTTAAACAGTAAAATAGGAAAAAACACTCTGTGTATGCTCAGGAACTCTTTGATACATAGTTCCAGGAAAACATGAACAAATCAGAATTTCACCACTTCAACCATCTACCACTTCTGGATCTGCACAATACATTCTGGACAAACTGTCAGCAATCACTGCCTTTCTGCCAGGCAAGTGTTGAAGAACAAAATCATACTCTTGCAATACAATACTCCAGTACAACATTCTCGGGTTATGCATTTTCTGTCTGCTCAGCCATGTTAGAGCAGATTTGTCTGTTTGCAAAACAAACTTCTGAGCATGAAGATAAGGTTTGAAACAACGAGCGGCCCATAAAATTGCATAGGCAGCCCTCTCATGTCTGCAGTAATTTTTCTCCTGAGAGTTGAATTCTCTACTGACATAAGCAACTGGGTGTAAGATTTCATCATCACCTTTTTGTAACAATACAGCACCTAGGCCCAAACCTGAGGACGTAGTTTGCATCACAAAAGGTTTATCAATGTCTGGTAACTTCAATACAGGTTCATATATGAGTTTACGCTGCAAAATTGCAAAAACATTTTCACAAACTTGTGTCCAATTAATTTTAACAGATTTCTGCTTCCTTATTAGCCTTTTGATTGGCAAAACCAATTTACTGTAGTCATAAATGAACTCTTTGAAATGATCAATCAATCTGAGAAATGCCAAAACTTGTTCTCTTTCAGTAGGTGTAGGCCAATTGTTTACGGCTAACACTCGAATATCTGAGGGTTGGGTGTACCCTTGACCAATCCAATAACCCAAATAAGAAATTTTCCCTCTGATCCATAGGCATTTATCAGCTTGTACCTTCAAACCAACATTATGCAATCTGCACAGTACAATTTCAACATGTTCCATGTGAGAAACAAAATCAGGACTAATCACCACAATATCTTTCACATAATTACATGCAAAAGGTAAATCTTTCAGTATTTCATCTGCAATCCTCTGAAAAGTAAGGCTAGTGTTTTTCAAACCATGTGGCAATTTTTTGAAACGAAATCTCCCAACGTGGCTGACAAAACTGGTTTTATCTCTCGACTCCTCATCTAGTACTACTTGAAAAAAACCTGCTTGCACTTTAAGTACAGAAATAAATTCAGAGTTAGACACCCTATTTGTTATAGATTCCACACTTGGCAAAGAAATACAATCTGGTTCTGTTATCTGGTTCAACTGACTGAAATCCACTTCAAAGACAATACGATCTGAATTTTCTCTGGGCATTGTCCATATAGGATTATTCCATTCAGACTGGCTAGGTTCAATTATTCCTGAAGCCAATATTTTCTTAACCGTTTTCTCTACATGTCTGACATTAGTTCCTTCAACATAAATAGGATTACAAGTAACAGGTTCGTGGTCACCAGTATTAATCACATGTTTCACTATTTCACATGTACCAGGTTCATTAGAAAACACTTCACTGTAAGAGTCAAGAATAGATGCAAGCCATTCTTGTGCATCCCCTTCTGAATCTTGAGTTTCTCCAAAACCATCATTAACCAAAGCATTCTCAACATTTCCAAAAATAGGCAAGATCTCTTGATCTGCTTGATCCAAAACTGTTTTATACATATACATTTTGGCTGTTACAGGTAGATACAATTTCATTCTGTTGACATGACAAATTATAGATTTATTACCAGGACCTCTCATCTGGACAAGATAATTGGTCACCCCTAGTCTCTGCAAAATTCTACCTGGGCCTTCCCAACTGGATTCTGATTCTGCAGCTTCTGAAAGTTTTGCTACAAAAATATGGTCTCCAACAGAAAATTCTCTGCTCCTTACATCCCTGCAAGTTGGACAAGACTGTACATACTTCTTGATACATCTCCTCATTTTTGGCCAATAAAAATACTTAGAAACCATTTGCAAGGTTTTCTGAAAGCTGTAATGTTGACATTTACCCTCATGAATGAGTTTTAAAACCTGAAATCGAAAAAAGTGAGGAACAACTAACTGCACTAAAGGATCTGGATACTTTAGTGAGTTTGTCTGGATTTCATGATACAGCAATCCGTCTTCACTCCAGTAACAACACACAGATTGACATATATCGTCTGGCTGTTCAGCTCTTTTCCGAGCTGCACTCAAAGTAACATCATTATGCAAACATTCTTTAAAAAAAACAGAATGGCTCATTTCACAAATAAAATGTTCAGGATCAGTAAAACGTAAGGACTCTCCCTCTGGATACTGCAACAAATTAAATTTCTTCTCTGCTGACAATGTTGATTCAAAATCAGTAACCTTATGAACTGATGGGGCTTCTCTCGAAGTAAGATCCCCTAGTGAGGCAATCTCTGGGCTTGGCAAAACATTACTGGGTTCAGTCTCTGGGCTGTAAAGCAATTTAACCTCCTTTGAAGTCAAATTTAACACTTCTGTGACAGGAAAAACATTTCTCTGCTGCTGTGTGACTGGCGTTTTTACACAAGAAACAGGCTCTGGGCTATTTTTAGCTTCTGTAACACTGTCCACTTTCTCTTCAATTGAATTGGGTTGCGTTTCAGATTAGGAGCAACTTGTTGTGTCTCCGGTGAGGCATTTTTTAAGGTGGAAGTTTTTTCTACTGGAGAAAACTCTGCCTTCCCAGCCTCTTTCTTTTCAAGGCGAATTAAACGGAACATAGTTTCCTTAAATTGCCGCATCTGCGCATTTAACTCAGTCCGCAGCCCTGTCTGTTTCGTTAAGTCTATTGTTCTAAACAACCTTTCATCTCCAAACTTATACATCATCCGAAATTTTCTCTCATGCATCATGGCTACTAGGTCTGCATCTTCATAACAAACAGTTAAATTGGATGGGCTGGCTTCATTTGCAAACGCTGTCCCTTCATTTCGCTGAAAGGAGTTTGAGACGGCAGGCTTGCCCTTTCCTCTCCCGTCTCCTTCAGCTCGTGATGGCTGTGATTGATTTTTCTTTATAGAAATCCCTTTTAATTTTACTGAGTCTATGTTAATTGGCTCCCTCTGGTTAGGGATTTGAGACGCAGTGGTTTTAGCTGAAACTTCCTCCGAAGTAACATCTCTCTGGCTAAAATCTTCCCATCGAGGGAATTCTGTCAGTAACACATCTGGTAAATCTGCCTCTTCAGTCATCTGTCGACTGTTAAACTTGCAAAAGTCATTGGGCAAGTAACCCCACATAGAGGCCACTGTTCTTAAGGTAGTCAGCCTCTTCTGGGTCACTACTTGCTTGGTTCTGACCTTCCCTGCAGTCATCTGGACATAATTTCTGCTGTTCCCTGGGCGTCTGAGAGCTTTTAGGACCCTGGGGAAAAGAATTCTTCACTCTAGCTTCTGCTAGGATTTCTTTATGACCCGTCCGCCCACGGTTTCTCACCTGTCCGACGAAATGAGCGTCTTCCAGCTGTAGATCTGCTCGTTCTCTGCAGACCTCTCGTCGCGTGTTGCAGGCCTCCATCATGGCTCCCCATTCGTCTCTGCAATCTGGAACGTCTTCCTGCATGGGAAAAAGTTCCCTTCGCGCAGCGCCATTCCCTCTGGCTTCACGCTGTACAGGGAAAGAGTCTTGCTGCGCATGTGCGTCGGTGTTATCAGGTCTAGCTGAGATTCCTTGCATATTTGGAATATCTCTGGGACTGTCCAGCGCATCTTTTACAGACAACCCTGTTTTTCTAAAAGCCCACTGAGTTTGACTATTCTCAGAAACTTCTGGCATCAATGAGTGGCTATCTGAATATTGCGACGTCTCTTCCTCATCATCTGTATAATATAGGTCTGTGACCTCATCTTCCTCAAAGTAAAAATCTTCAGTGGACGTTTGCGTCCAGTTTTGCTCTGATTCTTGAGACATGTCATCTCTGTCATATCGGGATAGGAATGCCTCTTCCCAAAGTCTTAACTCTCTCTCCAATCTCTCATTAGCAGCTGTCTCTGCTTGAACTTTTCTGATTTCCTCACACATGAAATCGATATACCTTCTCAAAAAATCAAAAAGTGGTAAAAGTGCTGCTTCTGACTCCATCTTCCCTATCTGTAAGCCTTTTCTCTCTGCTTGGCCTAGCAAAAAAGAAAAAAAATCTCCAACTCCCTTCCTGTCTGTTTCACAGCACAGAAAGTAAATCTTGTGGTCCGCTCGGAGCGCTACCACGGGTTGCTGTCTTGCCTAGCAACTCTCAAGCTTATCTCCTTTCCCGGCCTGTCACTTTGTACAAAAAGTTGTCGGCCCAAAAATAAGCTTCCCCCTACGCCCTTGCTACTCCTCTTGAGCAAAGCTGTAGGTTAAGACACTTGGTCACTCTAGTGACACCTGGTCAACCTGCATTTAGCAGAAACAAAACAATTCAGAGAAAAACCTTTCTCTAACGCCTGACACTCAGAGTAGAACAGACAAAAACACAAAAATAGCTTTGTGTGAACCTTCCTTTATCTGACGAGTTTTGCCCTAGTAATATTCTCATCGGAAGCTGTCACTCTATTCTGCAACCCTTGAAAACATCAAACTGAACTTCCAGTTTGGCTCTTAACAGTTTTCAGCTGTCCCTGCGAGGTCTCTTCTCAGAGAGCACCCTCCAGGTTTACTTAACAACCCTCCAGGTTTACTTAACAACCAAAAAACGCAGGGCTTCCTTAAAAAGCTTACTGCTTACAGCAACTGCCAAACAAAGCACGGAGCTCCTCCGAGTCTTACCTGTTTCACACTTCGCTTCCAGGCAGAGCTAAACTGACAAGCACGAGGCACGTGAATCACTTTCCTTAGTGTCCGTGTTCCTCTGTCAGCACCAGGATCAAACAGCAAGACACGTAGTCTCTGTTACGCTGCTGATCACAGAAAAAGTACCAAGGCACATGGAATACTTTCCTGCCCCGTAGATCCGTCTCGCCGTGCCAACCATGTCACGACCAGCTTCCTGTGAGGGAGAACTTGGTCTGTTGGACAGAGAGTAATTGGAAGTCTGAGTACCCCTACTCAGCTGGGTTGAGTCCTGGTGACCTCAGCCAGGGCGTACAACAAACTCCTTCTTACAAGTCTGCCCTAAAAAGATACTTGCTGACCCTTAAGAAAGCTCAGCAGGAAGTTACACATGAGCTTTGTAGTCTTAAGGTCTACTAAGCTCAATAAGGTAGGACTCAGTAGCTTAATGTGGCCTTGCTTCCCCCTCAGGGAATAGCTAAGATAGCTTCACTGTTCAAGAGGCCAAAGATTTTATAATTGATCTTTTTATTGAAAAAATATAGATTTACAGAATAAAGTCAGTTTGATGCAAAAGCATAGCAATATGACGTTTTCAAGGCTTGTTACAAATATAATCAAAACAACTAATTCTCTTTTAGTTACAAAAACTCTAAAAATCTCTAAAAGCTTCCTTAGGATAGGTAAAAGGCTTATAGCCCCCCTTTCTCCTTTTCCTTCTCTCCCTACATCTTTCCCAGTCCTTTCCCTGCACGGGGTAGCAGGCAAAAAGACCTAGAAAAATCTATGGTTCCGTCCTAAAGGAAAATAGGAACAAGATGGAACACTGCACATGGCAAAAGTTCCTTTTTCTCTCTTCTTGGCTCCTCCTGTCTTTCTTCGTCTTCCCACGCTGTCATCCAATCACGGTGTAAGGTGGTAGAAGTATTCTCCTCCTCTTCTTCTCGTGAGAAAGCAGGTGTTGTTTGCCTCGTCTATTCTCTTCTCCACCATAACAAGTGTCTGGTCTTCTTATCTGGTCCTGGGAGAACTGGCTAAAGGAAAAACATTCTCACAGTCCTCCTGGACAACATTCCCATCATACAAAATCATTCTTCCATAGAACCAATATGGATTCCTTTTTACATTGTTCACAACTACATATCCCATCTTCATACATGCTTTAAATCCACGTAATCTCAACCATGACAATCATATATCTCTGGTTCTGGCTCACCTGAACTACTGCCTGTATGCTTCTGTGCCATGTTCAAGTTTTGAATGCTGACATATAAAGCCCTGAAAAGTTTAGGACCTCAATACTTGTTGGAGCGCCTTTCCCTAAGACGTACCATCCATACCACTCGCACTTCCCAGGCTTTAATGCTGCAGGTGTCCACCCCAAGGGAGACCAGGAAGTCTTCTACCAGGAGCAGGGCCTTCAGTAGTGACTGCCTTTCTATAGAATGCTTTACCTCTGGAGTTGCATCAGGCTTCTGCCCCCCTAATATTTAGAAAGTACATAAAAACGTCATTGCTTGAAGAAGCATTTCAATACATCCTTCCTTTATAATTGTTATTTTTTTGACTTATTTATTTTTGTTGTTTTGTCTGTGGTCAACATCTTGTGCTCTCTGTGGTCACCATCTTGTGCTCTCTGTGAGCTGCTTTTTTATATATAGTATTGTGATGTGGGTGGGGGGATGGTTGTTTTCACTATACTCATGTTTATCCTTTTGTTGGAAACCACCCAGAGTAGTGGCATGCCACTAGATGGTGCGGTATAGAAATTTAATAAATAAATAAATGAACAAACAAACAGGAGAAATACCTTCTTATGCTCAACCTGTTGAAGTGGATACAATAAAGCAACAGGTGGGAAAAATGACAACACAGAATGTTGGCATCCCTAAGACATGATTTTGCCAACTAAGCCACTGTGCAAATGGTTTTGAACAAACTGTGTTGGGTATCTTGGGATAGGAATTAAGGTGAAAGTGAGTGTCTGGGCTCAGATCCAGCATTGACTTATTAGTATTCAGCATCACTTCCAAAAAATTATGAGGAATAAAAGATGAGACCAAAAAAAAAAGCTGCATGAAGAATGGGACAGTCAAAGAAACGGCATGCTGTTTCTTTGACTTTCCTGGACCTAAATCTAAACTGAGACACATTCAAGTAACTGCCCAGTTTGTTGAGTTTTCTGCATGCCTATCTTAAAGCCTGTCTATATGGCACCAGAGTAGGCATTACGAAAACCTCCTTGTCAGGGCCAGCTGAATCCCAACTCAGAGAGCCTCCCCAGGAGGATACCGTGGTCGACGGTATTGAAGGCAGCTGAGATATTGAGGAGGACCAACAAAGACATTTTGCCCCTGTCAGCCTCCCTCAGCAGGTCATACAACAGGGCGACCAATGCCGTTTCTGTACCGTGGCGCAGCCTGAAGCATGACTGGAACGGATCCAGGGCATTGGTTTCATCCAAAAGAGCCTGAAGCTGGTCAGCCACCACCCTCTCCACCACTTTGCTAAGGAAAGAAACATTGGCGACGGGCCTATAATTGCCAATATCGTCCGCCGTCAAACTTGGTTTCTTCCTAATGGGCCTAATGAGTGTCTCCTTGAGGGCAAGGGGAACCTTGCCCTCCTGGAGAGACCCATTAATTATTGCTGTGGCCCATTCGATTGTTATAGGCCTGGCTGCTTTGATTAGCCAGGCCGGGCAAGGGTCAAGGGAGGAGGTGGTGGCCCGACAGCGATCAAGCGGAGGTAGGCCTGTGCTGGCAGCTAAGAGAAAGAAGGTATGGACTCTGCTTCCCTCCTCCTCTGTTCCTGTGAGTGTTGCATTATGGGTGGTAGGAAGGCTTGCTCCAGCACTGCTCCTTGTCATGCTTCTCTTGGATGAAGCCTTGCTTACAAATTATCTGGAGCTCTTCAAGCCTCACATAGAAGCAGCTGGTGACATCGAACCAGGAGGCTGAAAGACGAAATGAGAGATGACACTCAAACCATCTTCTCAAAATGTGGGTGACCCCGTTTGAATCAGAAGAAGACAATCAGCAGGCAACTAGCCACAGGGAGGGCAGGTGCATGAAAGTGAAGGTTAGGTTAGGAGAGCTCTAGCAGCATACAAAGCCTGTCCTAGTGAGTACAACTTGCAGGTTCTTCAAGTTGCTCATAGCAAAGTCCAACAGACTGCCAGGAGATGTTCTAACTATTATTGGCTTCAGCTCTGCTCTCAGATACGGACAGCAGCGGACACAGGTAACATCAAGGGAATGTATGACGGTATCAAGCAGGCTTTAGGTCCAATACAGAAGAATTGTGCTCCTTTGAAGTCTGCTACAGGTGTGATTATCCAGTACCGAGCACAGCAGATGGAATGCTGGGTGCAGCACTACTCTGAGCTATATTCTATAGAGAATGTAGTAACCGAAGGGGCGTTAAATAACATCGAGTGCCTGCCTGTCTTGGAAGAGTTGGACAGCGAACCAACTTCAGCAGAAATAAAAGCAGCCTTGGATTACCTTGCCTCTGGCAAGGCACCTGGGAAGGATAACCTCCCTCTTGAAGTGCTGAAGTGCTGTCACCACTGAGCTGTATGAAATCTTCTGTCTTTGCTGGAGGGAAGGTGGAGTACCACAGGAGATGAAGGATGCAAACATTGTCACACTGTACAAGAACAAAGGTGACAGGGGCGACTGCAATAACTACCGTGGCATCTCTCTTCTCAGCGTTGTAGGGAAGCTGCTTGCCCGTGTTGTGCTGAAGAGGTTCCAGGTGCTTGCAGACAGAGTCTATCCAGAATCACAGTGTGGATTTCAAGCTCATAGATCCACCAGTGACATGGTGTTTTCCCTCAGACAGTTGCAGGAGAAATGTAGGGAACAACGACAGCCACTCTTTGTGGCCTTCATAGATCTTACAAAGGCCTTTGATTTGGTTAGCAGGGATGGCCTTTTTAAAATACTTCCCAAGATTGGATGTCCACCTCGACTCCTTAACATCATCAGGTCCTTTCATGAGGAAATGAAGGGCACTGTAGTTTTTGATGGCTCAACATCAGATCCCTTTGACATCCGAAGCGGAGTGAAACAGGGCTGTGTCCTCGTGCCGACTCTGTTTGGGATCTTTTTTGCTGTCATGCTGAAGCACGCTTTTGGAACTGCAACAGAAGGTGTCTATCTCCGGACTAGATCAGATAGAAAGCTCTTTAATCTCTCTAGATTGAGAGCGAAGACCAAAGTCCAGCTGAAATGCATGCGGGACTTCCTCTTCGCCGATGACACAGCTGTTGTTGCCCATTCTGCTGAAGAGCTCCAACAATTTATGAATCATTTTAGTAAGGCCTGCCAAAACTTTGGATTAACAATCAGCCTGAAGAAAACACAAGTCATGGGCCAGGGCGTGGACTCACCTCCCTCTATTACCATCTCTACACAAGAACTGGAGGTTGTTCATGATTTCGTGTACCTTGGCTCAACGATCTCTGACACTCTGTAGATGTCAAGCTGGATAAACACATTGACAAAGCAGCTACCATGTTCTCTAGACTCACAAAGAGAGTATGGCATAATAAGAAGCTGACTACATATACCAAGATCCAGGTCCATAGAGCCTGTGTCCTGAGTACACTCCTGTACTGCAGTGAGTCCTGGACCCTTTGTGCACGGCTGGAGAGGAAGTTGAACACGTTCCATATGCGTTGTCTCCGACGCATTTTTGGTATCACCTGGCAGGACAAAGTTCCAAATAGAGCAGTCCTAGAATGAGCTGGAATTTTTAGCATGTATACATTACTGAAACAGCAGCATCTACATTGGCTTGGGTATGTTGTGCTGACGGTCAGATTCCAAAAGATCTCCTGTATGGAGAATTAGTGCAGGGAAATCGCCCCAGAGGGAGACGAACAGCTGCGATACAAGGATACCTGCAAGTGGGATCTGAAGGCCTTAGGAATGGACCTCAACAGATGGAAAACCTTGATATCTGAGCACTCAGCCTGGAGGCAGGCGGTACAGCATGGCCTCTCCCAATTTGAAGAGACACTTGTTCAGCAGGCTGAGGCAAAGAGGCAGTCCCGAAACCAGCAAAATCAGGGAGCTGGACAGGGGACAGATTGCATTTGTCTTCAGTGTGGAAGGGACTGTCACTCTCGAATTGGCCTTCTCAGCCACACTAGATGCTGTTCCAAGACCTCTATTCAGAGCACGTTACCATAGTCCAGTGATGGCTAACCTTTTTGAGCCCGAGTGCCCAAACGGCGACACAAAACCAAATTATTTCTTTCGAAGTGCCAACACTGCAATTAAATCTGAATACTGATGTTTTAGTTTAGAAAAAACAACTCATACAGTTGTCTGAATTAATCATCACCTTTTGTCTTCAAAACATAACAGAACTTTCAATGATACAAACACTTTTTTATTGAAAAATAACCATTAACTCTAGTAAATGGAAACAAATATTAAAGTAATACAAGCCAGGTAATTTATACAAACTTTTAAAATAATTATATGCATGTATTTTTTGATAAGGGATACTCAACTTGGCATGCTTTTGCACAATGTGATTTTTGATGTTGTATGCATGCTGATAATTTGTCAAACCTTGGCCCATATGCTGTTAGTTTGAGAGCAACACATGCAGCACCCAGACGACCCAGATAGTGTGGTTGCTGACCTTGAACCAGACATCCTGGAGAGTGAAGTCAAGTGGGCCTTAGAAAGCACAGCTAACAACAAGGCCAGTGGAGGTGATGGCATTCCAGTTGAACTATTTAAAATCTTAAAAGATGACGCTGTTAAGGTGCTACACTCAATATGCCAGCAAGTTTGGAAAACTCAGCAGTGGCCAGAGGATTGAAAAAGATCAGTCTACATCACAATCCCAAAGAAGGGCAGTGCCAAAGAATGCTCCAACTACTGTACAATTGCACTCATTTCACACACTAGCAAGGTTATGCTCAAAATCCTACAAGGTAGGCTTCAGCAGTATGTGGAACAAGAACTCCCAGAAGTACAAGCTGGATTTCGAAGGGGCAGAGGAACTAGAGACCAAATTGCTAACATGCGCTGGATTATGGAGAAAGCCAGAGAGTTCCAGAAAAACATCTACTTCTGCTTCATTGACTACGCAAAAGCCTTTGACTGTGTGGACCACAACAAACTATGGCAAGTCCTTAAAGAAATGGGAGTGCCTGACCACCTTATCTATCTCCTGAGAAATCTATAAGTGGGAGAGGAAGCAACAGTTAGAACTGGATCTGAAACAACTGATTGGTTCAAAATTGGGAAAGGAGTACGACAAGGCTGTATATTGTCTCCCTGCTTATTTAACTTATATGCAGAATACATCATGCGAAAGGCTGGACTGGAGGAATCTCAAGCCGGAATTAAGATTAAATGTAATGAGAGGAAATGGACATACTGGAAGAAATATCAACCTCAGAAATGCAGATGATACCACTCTGATGGCAGAAAGTGAGGAGGAATTAAAGAACCTCTTAATGAGGGTGAAAGAGGAGAGCGCAAAAAATGGTCTGAAGCTCAACATAAAAAAAAAAACCAAGATCATGGCCACTGGTCCCATCACCTCCTGGCACATAAAAGGGGAAGATATGGAGGCAGTGACAGATTTTACTTTCTTGGGCTCCATGATCACTGCAGATGGTGACAGCAGCCACGAAATTAAAAGACTCCTGCTTCTTGGGAGGAAATCTTAAAAAGCAGAGACATCACCTTGCCGACAAAGGTCCGCATAGTCAAAACTATGGTTTTTCCAATAGCGATGTATGGAAGTGAGAGCTGGACTATAAAGAAGGCTGACTGCCGAAGAATTGATGCTTTTGAATTGTGGTGCTGGAGGAGACTCTTGAGAGTCCCCTGGACTGCAAGGAGAACAGACCTATCCATTTTGAAGGAAATCAACCCTGAGTGCTCACTGGAAGGACAGATCCTGAAGCTGAGGCTCCAATACTTTGGCCATCTCACGAGAAGAGAAGACTCCCTGGAAAAGACTCTGATGTTGGGAAAATGTGAAGGCAAGAGGAGAAGGGGATGACAGAGGACGAGATGGTTGGACAGTGTCATCAAAGCTACCAACATGACTTAACAACTAAACAACAACAACATTTATAAAGCTTATTAAGTACACTGAAATTCTGGACTTGTTTCCTCCAAAGTAAACCACCCTCAGAAAAGCAGCTATATATAGGAGTGCAGACTTTTAATACACATTTTATACACTACATAAAGTGTATACACACATTTCACTTATTGGAAAAAAGTTTTACAGATAGCATGACTTGTCAGAAAGATAAGTAAAGCAAATTAAGTGTGGACTTTCACTACAAGCTAAAATAACCAAACAAAGGGTACTGTACTACAGTGGCATCATAATTTATTTTATTTATTTATTGAATTTATATCCCGCTCATCTAGACAGGGTCTACTCTGGGCGGCTTACAACAAAGTAGGATTAAAACAATTCAAACACTCTATACACCACAATTTAAACATAGTAATAATAATGTAGCTCAAGATGGAAAAACGATGAAATAAAAAAATAAAAAATAAAGACAGAAAATTAAAATAAAAGAGTAAAGCTCAAGCAGTGACAAAGGGGAAGGCCTGCTTAAAGAGCCAGGTCTTAAGTTGGCTCTTGAAAACACCCAGCGAGGGAGCCTGGCGAATCACAGACAGAAGACTATTCATAAGAAGACAAGCTCACTGGAAAAGGCAGCAATGCAGGAAAAAGTGCAAAGCAGTAGAAAAAGAGGAAGACTGCACATGAGATGGATTGACATAATAAAGAAACCCACAGTCTTTTGTTTGTAAGACCTTTTGTTTGGTGTTGCAGTCAAAGTAGGACCAGGAGCAGAAAGACTGGGATTCAGATTTTGGGAATAAACTGTGATACACTTGCCTGCTTTGGGGATGAGAAATAGAGAAACGCAATTGCTACACACTTCAGACTTCTGCTGTTCTCAGCAAACTGCAGAGCTAAATGCAGTGGAGATTAACAGTTTTGAGTCACACACACACACACACACTCTCTCTCTCTCCCCCCACACACATACACACACACAGCCTCCATTTTGTACATACATTTAAACAAGCTTGATGAAGTCGCGCATTCCTTCCCTCAACTGGAGCTTTCCCTCCTTGAATCAGTTCCTTTTTCAGTTTTGAGTCACACACACACTCTCTCTCTCCCCCCCCCACACAGCCTCCATTTTGTACATACATTTAAACAAGCTTGATGAAGTCGCGCGTTCCTCCCCTCAACTGGAGCTTTCCCTCCTTGAATCAGTTCCTTTTTCAGTTTTGAGTCTCTCTCTCTCTCTCTCTCTCTCACACACACACACACATACACACACAGCCTCCATTTTGTACATACATTTAAACAAGCTTGATGAAGTCGCGCGTTCCTTCCCTCAACTGGAGCTTTCCCTCCTTGAATCAGTTCCTTTTTCAGTTTTGAGTCACACACACACTCTCTCTCTCACACACACACACACACATACACACACAGCCTCCATTTTGTACATACATTTAAACAAGCTTGATGAAGTCGCGCGTTCCTTCCCTCAACTGGAGCTTTCCCTCCTTGAATCAGTTCCTTTTTCAGTTTTGAGTCACACACAGCCTCCATTTTGTACATACATTTAAACACGCATGTTCCTTCCCTCCTTAACCTGGAGCCTTTCCCTCCTGCTTGCAGTCACCTCCGGGGCGGAAGCAGTCCTTCACAAGCCCTGGATTGACTGCGGGGGCCAGCTGTAACCAATCAAGCAGGCTTATCTCCGATCTCTTAAAGAAGGAGTGCCGGAACCAAGGAAAATAGCAGGAAGAGGTGGCTGACGATGGTGCAGTTTGAGGTTCAGCTGTGGGGTGGGAGTGGGTAGCGGGGGGAGTGCTCTGCTTGCGTGCCAAGGGAGACGTCTCCACGTGCCACAGGTGGCATGCATGCCATAGGTTCGCCATCACTGCCATAGTCTCTCGAGACTGAAGGATGCCTCCATAAAAAGGTTGCTCTCCAAATATAAAAGTGCATAGACACACTGGACTGATGAAGAAGGGCTTTTTGTACGTAAAGTGTTACCCATGAGTAGGACAATCCTCATAAGTGTATCCAAAATCTGCTCCCTAAGGTGGCTGCTTTATTCTGCTTAATCATAGGGCAGGCCCTGCTAAGGCTCACCACTGTCTGCAGTTGTGGTAGATCATCTTTCTCTCCCCACCCCCATATTTTCCCCCTTCTTGTTTCTACTGCATAGCACAGCAAGACCAACTGGACATTTTTCTGCATCTCTTCACTGCTGCAGATCTGGCATCATGCTCAGACATTGTGTCAATGGCTAGAAGAGAAATGGTGGCAGCCATAAAACATGGAGAACAGTAAGAAAATGCTATAAAGTGGCCCTGCTTCTCTGGGGGTGGGGAGAGATACAAATAAGAAAAGGAAAACACTGGAGCAATACTTTTAAAAAACCTTTTTGAAACAAATTTTGGTTCAGCTCTAAGTTTAACATAGTTTTATCCAACCACTTTGAAAAACAAAAGAACTTTCAAGATTAGTTTGTAATACTGGTGGAGGGTTAGGAGGGGAGAAGCTGTTCTTTTAAAAATGAGTCAAAAATTCCACTGGATGTGCACAGTTCTTTGGATATGGTCATTCTCACCCATCCTGTCTGCCTCTGTTGAACTGCAACAGGACAGAAGAACATACACAATAGAGTTCTAACTTTGCCACCATTGTTAAAGACACGATATTAAGTCCAGCAAGTCAAAATGACTCTGATTACATCTATTATGTGAATGTGCTTGGGCATCACACACCCATGGACAAGTGTGCTGAATTAAAGACTGAAACCACCCTCCACCTGGCAAGCATCTTGATGCCAGTATGTATGACAATTATAATACCGTGTATACTATATTAATGATATTACTTAGCATCCAGTCTGTTAGGGTAGTTTCCTTTAAAATACTTTATTTTGCACATTATGTTATATGTGACTTATGGGCAGGTAATATAAATCAATATTGTTATGGAAATATCCACCTATAGTAGAAATAAATCTACAAAACCTGGGGTGAAAGTGAGAAAAGAAGTTCCTTTATTGTGTGATGCAGTTGCAACAGCAGAGAGAAAGAGAAAGCAATTAGAAAAATCACAGTCTCTCACTCTGCCAGAAAAGTATTGTGCAAAAGATTATATACCTGTAACACCCCCAATAACACCCCCAATTCCCTTACCTGTCTCATTGGCCAATTGGCCAATGAGCTCACAACCTAACGAAAGTAACACCCCCAATTCCTCCTCCCTACCTGCCTTGGAATACTAACTTAATGGCGTTTTTACTTTTGCAAAACAAGCTGTATCTTATCTTAAATGTCAGGTTCCACCCCATACCAGAAATTCTTCAGCGGGCATCTAGCAAAAGAGCAAGGAATAATATAAGCAAAGAAGAATATATGGAAGGCAAAACTTGCTCAATACTGTTACATTCCTCTATCAGTATGAATTAGTGGGAATTAAGAGATGGGTATGAAATGAAGCGCACACAAAACTGACATACCCAGTGTGACGATCACTCTCCCTAAAGAGATAATGATCTTGGGCAGGGAGTCACTGTGGGTGCAAAACTACCACCCTTATTGCCTGAGGTAGGTCCTTTAGGCCTCAGAAGTACACAGTACAAGCCCCATGGACAAGCCTGACCTTAAAAGAAACCTTTGCTTACTTTCAAAGCAATAAACCATTGACTATGTGCTTCCTTAAATAGCACAACAGCCTTGCCAGGTAGGACCTCTCAATTTCCAGTAGCAACTTAGTGACCTCAAATCCTCACACTGGATTTAGATGTAAGTCCTGCTAAATCAAGAGACCAGTCCTCTGTTGAAGAATTATATTTGTTTTTATTAAGAAAATAAAGAAGTTTCATTAGAATACAGTTGTAGCTTTAAGGCATAAGCTTTAGGCATATCCATCTCTTACAATGTTTAAATAAGTCTATTACAGTATTTCTAAGTAAAATAATAAATAGCTAAGACTAGGCTAAGTAAGCATTTTTCTCTCTCTACATGTTAGCATGCTAGAGAAGCTGGGCAATTTGTCTCCCCTCTTCTCCTTCAAACAAAAGAAACCTCTCTCTTCTCACATTCCACACACCAACAATGAACGAACATCAATCACATACACAAACTCTCCATTTCTACATGTCTTGGACCACCTTCTTCATGACACTTTCAAGCTGTTAACCAATTAAGATCAAGCGGGTGTAACACAGTTCACCGCCCAGATTTCACATGAGAAGATCCCAAGTCCAGGTGCCTTATCTTACCCTCTGTTTGGCCTTCTCTGGGCTTCCTTGGCCTTGCTCCTTATCTTCGTGCTTGACAGCATACCTTTAACAACAGTCTCATGAGAATGTTTCATTGCTTTTTAAATTCATCTTATACAGAACCTAACAGACTCCATCTTTGTATGACTACAAGTCCCAGTTTCCTTCTATTTCCTCACACCCAGCTGGTTTGTGGTTCCTTTTGTGGATGGTTCATGGAACAACACTTTCACAAAGTGAAACAAAACAACACACTTTTTCATCCATTGGTATTTCATTTCTCTTCATCCCGCCTCCCTCGGAAAGCTCCTCTTCATCGGCCCCAACACCTACCTTACTTCTTGGAGGGTTCCTTCCCCCCCCCTCTGCTGCTGCTCCCCAGCTGGCATCCTACCCCAGTGCTTCCTGAGAGGCTTTGGGCATTGTGGGAAGAGTAGTTTTGCTGCCCATTGGGCTATGTATAGAAGCAATCCTCAAAGAACTACACTTCCAGCTGAGCTACACAGAAAGCCCCCTTCATTTAGAGATGGGCCCGGACTGAACAAACCACAAACCAGTTTGATTTTTTTTTAAATTCTGTAATGGGACTATACCTTTGAAAAATCCCCAACACAAATATATAGATAGCCTTATAGCTAATATTTCAGCACCAGCATTTAGTGTGGTAGCAGAGGAGCGGGAAGCACCAAAACCAGCCTTTCCACTTGGCTGAAATGGCCTGTGAAATGCTTTAGGCAAAGAGTGAACGTGACATTGTGTGTTTTATCTGAAGCTTTAAAATGAAATGCATCTATGGTGGTGAGAGAATCTATGTGCCAGAAGGGAACGCAAAAGAATTCCTGCCATGTGCCTGCAGCAGTTTGCCATTTAACAGATTAAAAGCACTTCTGAATCCTGCAGGCAAGAACTCATTAGTTAAATAGATAATTAATTGTGGAAGAATTCTGTAATATATACAATTTTAAAATTATATAAAATGGCTTGTAGTTTGTTTTCTCATTGACTTGTGCAATCAAAGTCATTATCTAAGTATTTTATTTATCATTGTCATCATCATCTTAAAACAGCAGAGCTCTGAGGGACCCTATGGATCATCCAAACCCTATCAAGGAGGCACAGTGGGGAATTGATCTCCCAACCCTGGCTCTGCAGCCGGATATCTAAGCCGCTGTGCAATTCAGCAGTTCTACATTAAGCCTGTGTTCTTTCTTTGGACATATGTGCAAAAATTAACTGAATGAGGGATATTTGTGTGATTGGGCATCACTATTGTCAGAATCAAAAGTATGACACTCAAACAAGGCCTCCAAACACTATAGAACTTTATAACATGGTAGTTTGAGTTTGTGGTGGTCTGTCTCAACTAATATTTATCCCTGAAAGAGTTAAATGCCAGAGTAAATCACATGATCAACACAATCATATCATCTGAGTATCAAGATATGTGTCATTTTCTTGATCCTGTTTGGCTCACCAGAAATGACAAGGTGCAGTAATTAATCTATCTGGTCTCCTACCTAGCTCACCAGAAATGTAGAATCCAAACTTGCTCCATCTCTCTTCAGAGGAAGAGAATAAATTATGTTTTCCTTCAAATTGAAAAATGATTTCATGCAATGTTAGCTTGTCTAATTCTACAACCTTTATTCATCTACATTCCATAAGCATAAAGATACTTCAAAGTTGTTGAAATCATGTAACTTTGTTTAAAAAAAGTACAAATCAATAAAAGTAGAAATACATTTGTTAGCCTTTTAGCGTATTTGAACACACAAATGAAAAATACTAAGTTTGCTAAATGTTCACCCAGCCATCTGCGAATTAAAATCTATGAAGTAAAATCCATGATTTCTATGTGTTGCCTCTGTGCTGTGGTCTCCAGCTGCTGCTGTTTCAGTTTCTTTTTCCTCCACCCAGGTTCTTGGCTCACCTTGACACGGCTCTATTGTGGCTCATCTGTCTTAGCCGACTCTGTGTTGGTTGACTGGGATTTTGCTTATATTACACTAGATCTTTTTATAGCCATTGATGTTTATATTTCCTCATCATTTTTTTTACACATTTTTGCTCCAGTTGGAAATTCCAGTACTAGAAGGCTAATACAAAATCTCTTAGACTCAAGCAACCCAAGCAAGCTTTTGCTGATAAGAGGAAACAATCTTCTCTTCAGTCTGTTCTAAACTTGCAGACTCAATGTATTTTCTCATTGAGTCTGCTTTGATAGCAAACACCATGTAGTCTCTATGGGAATTGCTACAGTTGCAGACCTAATGGTTTTCCATAGGCTCTGCTATTCATATAGCTCACATGAGACTAGATAGGATTTTGTCAGTCACTCTGGAATGACCTCCGATGGTCATTCAGTATATTGCTGCTTAAACAATTACTTTTTTACTTTTTTTGTTTTTGTTTTCAAGATTACACCTCTTTGTCTTGAAGTAACCTCTACCAGGCAGTTCATTACTGTTCAAATTTCCATTGTACAATTACGTTTCACATTTCTAGGGTTACAATTCTTATCCTCTTAATCATATAATACTATATTTCTACAAAATTCAAACTGACAGTCCGTTCCCTCCCCCATCAGGTGAGTGTGGGAAAGTCCTGTTGACAGGTTTCTTTTTCCTGTTGTTCAATAATTCAGTTTTGCAATCTTGACACTGGTGTAGAGCTAGGAGCTGCTGTTCATTGCTAGAGAAGAATAACACTACAAATGGATCCTTTGTATTCCATTTAACATTTCTAGGGTTAAAAAGATGGTTAGCAATTTGAATTGGGGAAGGAGGAGTTTAAAAAGAATAGAGTAGTTTAGGCTGCTGGCACCTAAGGAGAAGGTATGTGACAGCAGAGCTCCCTTCCCATTAAAGCCCAGCATTGTCCCCGGGTACTCTAACCACTGAGATACTAGGGAGGGCTCAGGCTGAACTTACTGTGTAATATGTATGACCTTTGTTGTCACTCCTCCAATAATTTCATGGAGCTGTTAGGTGAAGAGAAAGATTTATGTAATTGCTTGCATAGCCTTTTTGTGTTCTGAAATATTTTCCTTTTCCTTTATCTTCAACCTACATTATCAAACTTTACTGAAACATATTATTACAATGTGGGTGTGATTGTGGAAGAGTAATTGTTTTGTGGGCTTTGAGTAGATAGGTCACATATTTGAGTAGATAGGTCACACATTTTGTGGGCTTTGAGTAGACAGGTCACACATTAAGCATGCTGCATCACCCCACAGGTCATAACCACTTGTGCTTCTTCCTCATATTTGTTTAATGGAGATCTGGACACACACAGATACTGGCCACAGAACAGGTTAGAATATCTCCTAAAAGATACAAAGGGGATTGGCACTGATTTGTATGCCCTTTCTGTAGGTACAGAGTGGATCAGCACAGCCTTAATTTAGATTATCACCACTACACCTCTCACTCATGTTTGGTCAGTCAGTGATTTCTGTTGGTCAGTCATGCTCCTGGGGACATGGTTATGGAGACTTCCATGGTTACCAGTGTTCCCCTACATCTACACCATTGAGCATTCCTTCCTTCAATTGGTTGGGTCCCAAGCCATGTACAGTTTGGAAGTCAGCAGCATTACTTGATACTGAGCTGGGAAACATACAGTTTGTGTATTATTATTTATGGTTTTGTCTTATAAGCAGTCATTGGCTGGTTCATGTGACAGAAGACTTATGAAAGCTGGTGCCTGGGATTTTTTTTCACCTAGCAAGACTGCCTGCACATTTTCTGGGAATAAGTTGTTCTGTCACTGATTCTGGATCCAAGTAGGGAAAGTATAGAACAAAGCACTGCATTTAGTGGATTGTTCTGAAAACTGTTACTGAGAAAGGTTCTTTTCTTGTATTTATGTGTTGTTATTTCTTTCCAAGTATCAGTTCTTTCAAAAATATTGCTCTTGATTGGCATGTGTGCCTTAAAACACATACAAAAATTGTCCCAACACCATCAATTTAAAATTGTACTGCAGTGCCTGGGAGGATCCTTTTTAAAATAAGTAATTACCCTATATACTTGAGTATAAGCCGAGTTTTTCAGCACAATTTTTTTGCTGAAAAAGCCCCCCCCTCGGCTTATACTCGAGTCAGTGTCAAAATTACATGTTCTCCCCTGCAGTGCGGGTGTTCTTCGGACTCCCCCGCTCATCTACGGGCACCTGCAGCCTCTGTGGGTGGTCCAATGACCCAGGTTAAGTACACTGCATTTTTCAGACTCCGCAGGCAGACACCGTGCTGGGAGGATAATAGCAGTCTATGTCCAAATGACAATGAGACATCCCCCCTTTGGAGCGCAAGCTCCGCCCTCCAATCTTCCCCTCAGTTCCTTTTTTCCGCCATGTTGGAAAGACGTATAGGAACACACGGAGCTAACAACGAGTATTCTCTTCTATTATCTTCTATTTTACCCTCAATACATCCTGCGCAGGAGCAGAAAACCCCAACAACCATACCGATACCAAAAAACATCATACCGAAGGCAAGCATACTATCAACATCATCCATATCAGTACCTCGGCTTATACTTGAGTCAATAAGTTTTCCCAGTTTTTTGTGGTAAAATTGGGTGCCTCTGCTTATATTCGGGTCGGCTTATACTCGAGTATATACAGTACACTTATGATACCTAGTGTGGTGTAGTGGGAAGAGTGTTGGACTAGGATTAAGAAGGCCTGGGATCAAATCCCTGCTCAGCCATGGAAGCTCTCTGAGGGTGTGGGACTGGCAAAGCCACTCCTTAAATATCTCACTTACTTTGAAAGTCTTATTAAGGTTATTGTAAGTCAGTTCTGACTTGATGGCATGTAACAACAACTACGCATATAGCTCTACCACAATAACATTTTAAAAAAGTAATTCTTCACTTTTTCCTTTCAGAACAGTCACTAAAATTGTTTTCTTTTTTGTTGTTGTTTAGTCGTTAAGTCATGTCCGACTCTTCGTGACCCCATGGACCAGAGCACGCCAGGCCCTCCTGTCTTCCACTGCTTCCCGGAGTTTGGTCAAATTCATATTGGTACCTTCAGTGACACTGTCCAACCATCTCGTCCTCTGTCGTCCCCTTCTCCTCTTGCCTTCACATTTTCCCAACATCAGGGTCTTTTCCAGGGAGTCTTCTCTTCTCATGAGATGGCCAAAGTATTGGAGCCTCAGCTTCAGGATCTGTCCTTCCAGTGAGCACTCAGGGTTGATTTCCCACAAAATGGATAGGTTTGTTCTCTTTGCAGTCCAGGGGACTCTCAAGAGTCTCCTCCAGCACCACAATTCAAAAGCATCAGTTCTCCGGCGGTCAGCCTTCTTTATAGTCCAGCTCTCTCTCCCATACATCGCTACTGGAAAAACCATAGCTTTGACTATGCGGACCTTTGTCGGCAAGGTGATGTCTCTGCTTTTTAAGATGTTATCTAGGTTTGTCATCGCTTTCCTCCCAAGAAGCAGGAGTCTTTTAATTTCGTGGCTGCTGTCACCATCTGCAGTGATCATGGAGCCCAAGAAGGTAAAATCTGTCACTGCCTCCATATCTTCCCCTTCTATTTGCCAGGAGGTGATGGGACCAGTGGCCATGATCTTAGTTTTTTTAATGTTGAGCTTCAGACCATTTTTGCGCTCTCCTCTTTCACCCTCATTAAGAGGTTCTTTAATTCCTCCTCACTTTCTGCCATCAGAGTGGTATCATCTGCATATCTGAGGTTGTTGATATTTCTTCCAGCAATCTTAATTCTGGTTTCGGATTCATCCAGTCCTGCCTTTCGCATGATGTATTCTGCATATAAGTTAAATAAGCAGGGAGACAATATACAGCCTTGTCGTACTCCTTTCCCAATTGTTCCATATCCAGTTCTAACTGTTGCTTCTTGTCCCACATATAGATTTCTCAGGAGATAGATAAGGTGGTCAGGCACTCCCATTTCTTTGAGAGCTTGCCATAGTTTGTTGTGGTCCACACAGTCAAAGGCCTTTGCATAGTCAATGAAGCAGAAGTAGATGTTTTTCTGGAACTCTCTGGCTTTCTCCATAATCCAGCGCATGTTAGCAATTTGATCTCTAGTTCCTCTGCGCCTTCGCAATCCAGCTTGTACTTCTGGGAGTTCTCGGTCCACATACTGCTGAAGCCTACCTTGTAGGATTTTGAGCATAACCTTGCTAGCGTGTGAAATGAGTGCAATTGTACGGTAGTTGGAGCATTCTTTGGCACTGCCCTTCTTTGGGATTGGGATGTAGACTGATCTTTTCCAATCTTCTGGCCACTGCTGAGTTTTCCAAACTTGCTGGCATATTGAGTGTAGCACCTTAACAGTGTCATCTTTTAAGATTTTATATAGTTCGACTGGAATGCCATCACCTCCACTGGCCTTGTTCTTAGCCATGCTTTCTAAGTTTTCTTTTTAGTTACATTTAAAAACACACCTGAATGGAACAAGCCATCAGCTAGTGATACAAAGCATACTCTCACCCTGCCTTAACACCCACAATGTAGCAAGAGACAGCAGCACAACCCAGTACTTGAATCCTGTGATATTCTTTCTCAATCAAGTGGATGGAATAAAGTTATCCATGTTAAATTACAGTTGGAATGCAGTGTATAATTAATCTCCTTTTCCAATGATCGTTGTCATTGGAAAATGAAATTAATGATAAGCAAGTAATTGTGTGTAACTAGTCATTTCCAAAATCTGCCATTTACCCAATAAAATATGCAGTACAACCATATCTTTCCTGGCCTTGGGATGATAGTAACAGGAGACTTTTTCACTCATTCTTCCCTTAGGCTATACTGGAACCTCTGGCTATTGCTTTGTGAAGGCTTGAGCTTATCATTGAATCCTTGATCTCCTTGGTAAGTCACAGTATTAGACATGTTTAAAGCAATGTATTTCAGACAATCAAAACATTCAGCCCAGGGCTGCTGTTCCTGTGGAGTTACATGGGGTTGCTTTCATCCTTTCTGACAAAATGGTACTTTTTGGAAAAATATAAAGGAGCCCTGTGCAGACAAAACAGAGAATCTACTCCATTTTTCCAGAGGTGACCATAGCAATCATGTCATCGTATTTATGAGAGAGAGCCCATACCCTGTTTCCCTGAAAATAATACCTAACCTGAAAATAAGCCCTAGTATGATTTTTCAGGATGCTCGTAATATAAGCCCTACCCCAAAAATAAGCCCTAGTTAAGTGAAACCCCACCTTCCACCATTGTGCAGCAACCAGAAGATGACATGACTGTATTTGAATAAACGTAGATTGTTGTACATGAAAAAAAAAAATCCCCTGAAAATAGGCCCTAATGTGTTTTTTGGAGCAAAAATTAATATAAGACCCTGTCTTATTTTCGGGGAAACACGGTAGTAAAAATCATAGTGTATTTATTTTCACAAATCCTTCCTAAGACAGATTTGATTGAAACAAAAGAAGACTGACTCTGGACAATCCTACTGTTCTGGTTTTACATGGTCTGTTTGGTTTTGTTCCTTCAAGAAGCACAATTGCCTTTATTACTGCAATGTGATAAATTGCTGCGCCAATTTATGAAATAGCAAGTCTGTTATCTTTCTCAGTTCTCCATATCTCAGTTCTAGTCATTATTATTGACTAAATCAATGACTAAACTTGGCCAAGTCATTTTGATTTATTTGGTTCATTTTGGTTCAATGTCCTCAAGTAGCCTTAGCAGGAAAATTGGGAGTTGTTCTCTCTTTAGGTTTCTGCATGGAAATGAGCAATGGTCTGTGATCTGATCCACTATCAGATTTCAGTTTCATAAATGTCTCCTGTTTTCACTCTTTAGGTCACCGGGGCTGTAGGTGAGAGGTGGGGCAAGGCACTGAAGTTTAGAGAAGTTTCAGTTTTGAACTACAGTTCCCAGAATCTCCCATCCAATATGGCCCTACTGTCAATGGATTCTAGTTGACAAATAATAACTTTTACAAGGTATACTGGAGGGAACCCCACTCTTTGGATTTCATGTCATCCAGAAGGACATATTGATCCCCTGGTGGCACCTTTTCTGAAATAGATATTGAATAGAATTTAAATATATACATATTCTTATGGAAAGACTGACATGAAATGGAAATGTGTAGAATTTATTGAGATAAACTTCTGCTGAAAGCATTTTACCGCTTTATTGGTTAAACTGTGTTAATGACTAAATAAAGCACACAAGCCTTTGAGAGTTACTACATTTGGCAGTCTATGTTCATAAACTGACCTGCTAACTTTTAGGATGCTGAGGACTTTGGTTTGAATCCCTGCTAGGCTATGGAAACTCAGGGGTGGGGTGGAATTGGTAAAATCACTCCTCAAATATTTCATTTACTCTAAAGCCCAGTGAGAGTCAATATAAATAATTTCCAACTTGATGGCACATGACGCTAATTCTTGTTTTGCTCGTGTGTCAAGCTATAAAGTACATTTAACACTCATTTAGAAAAGGAAGTCACTCAACTGGTAGAAGATGTTGTTTCTCACAGTGTGCGATTTTCCTCACCTCCATTTTGTGATTGGTCACAGAAGGTAAACATGGGCTTAATTTGCAGCCTGAATGCTGGAGGCACATGTCTCTGAGGAAATTTCATTGTAAAAGGCAAAAAGGCTAATTGCAGGGAATATGTATTCCTTTTGATGTCTAGCTTGGTCCTGTGACTTTTGAAAAGCCTGTTTACATAGTGAGACATCAGATCAATGCATGCTGTCTCTCCATATGTATTATACAGGACATGACACCAACTGCACATATGTATGCTCAGTTCCTTTGATCCTTTCTGTCTCCATCCTTCTGGAGAAGAAGGAGAAGGACCATGGAAATTTGCTATGTTCCATCACACTATCTGTGTGCATACTCAAACCCATTGCCTTTTAATAATGTATACAGGTTTAGCAGTGTCTGATTATGTGACATTTTCATTGGCTGTATATAAGAAAACTAGCATCGTAGCTTTGATCCCAGGAGATGCTGTTATCTCAGCAATTGTTTAGCTACCACACATGAAAACTACAGCTTGCTCTTATGTGTATAAATGGTTTTATCTCCTGTGAATGTCGCTGCCAATTTTGTTAAAACCTATGTTTGCTTTACTCACAGCCAGAAGAGCTGCTGGCTTCATTATAGTTGTCTGTACAGAGAAATTCATAAAGACAATGAATTATGGATAGTGACACTCATGTGGAATGCAAAAAAAAAAAAAAAGATCAGAAGAAGCAGAACAAGAACAGGACAGGAGACTGATGCAGCAGGAGGCATGTAGACATAGCTGTGAAAAAAAGAAAGGTGATAAATGATGCATGGTTTGAGGACTTGAGTGATAGAGTTGCTGTATTGTGCTCCTGTTTAAGGTGAAGAAGATCATATTATGGGAAGAGAGAAAGTTGTGGGATTGTCATTGTGAAAACTGAAGTATTACTGTACTACCTTAATATCTTTCCCCCAGAGAAGGAAGGGCCATTTTGGTATAGCAGAGGCAGAAGAGAAACAGGCCCAGAACCTCAGCTGGAAGACCAATTCCATCAGGGGCCTCTCTCAATTGTCACCAAGCAGCAGATGGGAGTAAAGGGAGATGGAAGACAAAGTTGTTAAAAAAAAATAAGCTCCGTGTTCTCATCTCTTAGCTGTTACCAAGTAGCAGACGTTCCATCATGCTGCACCAGAGGAAGATGTGAAGCAGGGTCATTCCATCACCCTGCTGAATGACCAGCTCCATGGGGCTCTTCCTTTCCATAAGCTGTTTCCATCTGCTGGTTGTAAGAACTGATGCCAAAATTTGTTTTTCATGAGGGACAGGTTGGCAGATATGCCTCTGGTGGGCCATCTAGCCCCGGTCCAGGGTTCCAGAAGAGCAATGTGCCTGCTTTGCTGGGGGAGGTGGTGCGCAGCAGACCAAAGCTAAGGGCTGCAAAACACAGACTGAGATATGATTGGAATAGCTGCCAGAGGAGATCCCTGTCATATCCCTGGGGTCCCCAAATTGAACAACACAAATGGAGGCTGTTCCTGCCAAATCAGGGGATAGAGACCCAGGAACTACACAGGGCTAGTGAGCAGGTGGAGTCAGCATCAGGGGGAAACTGGAGACTGGGGGCTTTAAAAGCTATACTGAAGAAGGTGGAGAGACAGAGCCCTGTGCTTAAACTGCAGTACCTCAGTTAAGTCTCTGCTCATGACCCAAGTTCAATCCCGATGGACTCAGGTAGCTGGCTCAAGACTAACTTAGCCTTCTATCTTTCCGAGACTGGCAAAATGAGTACTGATAATGGTTGTGGGGATCGCCCTTGTGACTCTGTTTGTTGTGGCCCTCACAAAGGTTCTCTCCCTCTTGATTCGTCTCGCTGTCACCCGGTATTATTTACTTAATACCACCTCTGGGTGTTAGACACATGTGCTGCCCAATGCAAGGCTTATTGAACTTCGGAATCAGTTGGTTGTAATAACAGATAATCTTTTATTATTAATCATATCACAAAGTAAATCACGTAATCACTGTAACAGGGGTTTGATTAGGTTTGGATAGGATGGGACATATATTCAGGCTTTTATTATATAATTTCAATCACTTAATATCTATCTTATTCTAGGTGTTCTCATTCCTGCTTGTTCAATCTAATCACCTTGTTCTTAATTCTCTTTCCTAACACTCTATACAGATCACTCTAATTCTTCTTCTCTTTAAGCTCCAACTCCCCAACTGTCTAACTGTCCCCTTGGTTCTGCCCCTCCTGCTCTATCCTTGGCTCCTCCCTCTAGAGCTCCTGTGACTGACAGGCAGGAATGACGTCACCTTTAGGCATTTCGTCACAATGGTATACATTGGATACGACCTCCTTGGATAGGAGATTGTTGTTCCTTGTCCAAAAGTTATACAGTGGAACCTCTACTTACGAATGTCCCTGTAGCGTTTTCACCCTTTTGACATCCCTCACCGCTAGCACCAATGTGGCGTTGGACTCACTCGTGCCTTGGCCTGTCCACCTAGGCTCAGACCTCAGAGCACACCAGGGCAAAACTCCTCTCTTTTTTCTTCCACTGCTGCCACCAGGAGATCCCTAAATCCCCATCACTCTTTTAGAAAGAATCAGGTCCACTCTCCAAGGAAATAGAAAGATCTCTTGTTTATTTGCTTATTGGTTTCAGTATTTTAATATTCAGTTCTATTCCTTCTCCCTTCCAATCACTGGTCAATCACTTCTCAGATCTCCTACTATTCCCATCAGTCTAATTACACTCCAATAAATCTCTGAACTCAGCTAATCAAACTCCTTCCAAAACTCTCCCCTCTTCTCCCCCTCAGGCTCTGCCTCTTGGCTCCGCCTCTCAGCAACATAAATATGCATGACTCACTCTAACTAAACCTGAGCCATGACCACATTTAAAGGAGAACGCTACAGTCCCTACCTACGAACATTTCAACTTACGAACAGCTCCGTCTGCAAAATTTTGCTTCTACTTGCGAACGGAGCTTCAACTTACGAACCGAAAAAAAAGGTGTTCTGTTTTTTAACCTAAGTCATCTTAGGTTAAAAGAAAAAAAATTCTCCTCCTAGTGGTAGAGGACGGATTAACCGGCTTTGCATTAGTTCCTATGGGAACTAACACTTCAACGTAAGAACGGCGCCTCTACATAAGAACCAAAAACAGCCAGAACGGATTAATCGATTTTCAATGCATTCCTATGGGAAATTTTGCTTCAACTTATGAACGTTTCAACTTAAGAACATCTTCTGGGACGGATTAAGTTCGTAAGTAGAGGTTCCACTGTATTCTCATAGCAGATCCCAGTTCGCTATGGCTCACAGGGTGAATTGTCTGATGAGATCATGAGAAACAAGGGGGTTAAACAGGGATGCATCTTGGCTCCTTATCTTTTTAACTTGTTCATTAATTATTTGGTCCCCATCTTCAGGATGGTCGAGGGTCATTTTCCAAAACTTGGCTTTCAGCGAATTCTGTTATTTTTTGTATGCAGATGATGCTGTCGTTTTATCCTTAACCCAGCTGGGCCTAAAGCATCTATTGATGGCTTTCACACCCTATTGTGATGCCAATTTGTAAAATCTAAAATTATGAGGTTTTTTGAAGGTTGCTAACTTTTTCCTTGCTGTAATATGAAGAAGGGCCTGCTTATTGGATGATGCTTGATAACTTTTTATTGCTTTTTAAAAACTTTCTGTGTTCTTTTGTATTGTGTGTAAATTGATTGACATGTATCTGAACAAGTCATATGACTGTAATAAACTTATTGATTGAGTACCCAGCTCACTAGGCAGCAAAGTGTTGTTTGCATAATTATGTTGTAAACCACCCAGAGAGTGCTTTAACACTATGGGGCAGTATATAAGTCAAAACAACAACAATAACCACCACAACAGCAACAATAGACTGAGCCAGAAAGAGCTAGAGTAGAGTCCCCAGCTGTGATTGTAGAGGAGGATGTGGAGGAGGTGCCCTGTGGTATGCCAAAGAGAAGCTGAGGGAAGTGTACCAAGCTGAGAAGGTGGATGATGAGACCATCGTGCCTCCCCAGGAGTGGGACTATGTAATCAAGGAGGATCCTTGGATGAGGGAGTTAGTGGAGTTGTGGGTCCCCAAGGGTGAGGGGCGTCAATGTAGTGGTCACGAAATGAGAAGGCTGATAGTTTAGGTGATCACCAGATAATTAAGAAAGCAATTAGTCTTAGAGAGAGCAGTTAAAGAAGTCAGTCACACACAGAGATGTCTGCCAGCAGAGTCCTCCACACACACCACTCCATACACCAACTCTGGGCAACGCCCCCAGGAGGACTCACTTTTATTAACCTTACAGATTGTTGATAGTATACAGATAGTTGACAGAATTCAGATAGGGTACTGGTTACATAATGCCAATTAGATTGGTCAAAGAAAGGCTTTGAAGTTAGCTCTCTATCTCTATGAGAAAGAGGAAGAATGGTAGCCGTTCTTCCCTCAGAAGCAGCTGCGTCACATCCAGGAGAGTGTGCTCTACACTGAAGAACAGACAACAGCTTAGCAACCTTGGGGAGGGCCCCCACACACCTCAACATCAGTACCCTTGTTCAATTCTGCATCCTAATTACTGGGAGGAAATGTTGGCCCAGCCAAAACTCCAAATTCCTGGAGAGACCCAAAGAGGAGAACCCATCTCAATGCAGCTGTGGCACTGGAGATGGCAACACTAGAAAGCTGTTCACAAAGTTATCTGTTCTTGATCCCCCCTCCCAAGTTTCAATAAATCCTATTGTGTTTGTACAAGCTGGTGTAGACTCCATGGATCTGGGGATGAAGAAAGGGCCACCCACCAACCAGGGAAGGCCAACAGAGTTCACTTTTTTTGCACCTTTTTTAATCCCTTCCCCCATTTTTGGATCTTCCTTTGTTGATTGTAAGCCTGCAGGTTGAAAGTGTCTTGATGCCAGAAACAGATGTTACAGGTAGCCCACCAGGGAACTACCAAGGCTCCAAAATATGCAAATATATTTATAGCTGACCTAGAACAACACTTTCTTAACTGTTGTACTCCAGAACCACTCCTCTATTTGAGTATTTATGTTGATCTGAACTGATGGAAAAGAATCCCTAGAGAAATTCCAGTAAAATATGGACTTATTAATGTATCTCAAATAGAGGTTAGCCTGGACCAGTCCGCACAACAGGTACATTTTCTTGACACCACTGTGAAGCTACAACATGGACATCTTAGCACTATGCTGTATCCAAAATCCACTGATCACTATACCTACCTGCATGCCTCCAGCTTCCATCCTGTACTGAGCTCTCAGGTACAATCACATCTGATCAGATGCATAAGATGAGACTCCAAACTCAAGGATCTCCAAATGCATTTCTCAGATGACAAAACCCATTTATTATGATTAAATAACAAATTAACTCGGCAAGATGAATTTCCAGAAACAACCTACTGCAGACTCAGAAAAGGACCAAACACCACTACTTGTCACTTTCAGCCCACAATTGACACTACTCACATGCGTCATAAATGATCTCCAACCCATCCTTGACAACAATACTTCACTCTCCCAAGCACTTGGTGGCAGGCCTATACTAGCGTACAGACAACCTCACAATCCGAACCAACTATTGACACATGACTTACACAACACTGATGCAACAATGGGGACTATACCCTGCTACAAACCCAGATGCCAGCTTTGCCCCCACATTTACTTTGGCAACATGCTCAGAGGACCTAACAATGTCACACACAACATCAAGGGCACTTTCACTAATGTGATCTATGCCATCTTTTGCCAAGAATGCCCTTCTGCACTCTACATGAGAAAAACAGGACATTTCAGTTTTGTCTTCAGTGTATTGTTGAATTGTTTCTTTTTCCACCACTCAGTTGAGGACCTGCAACAAGCTCTCCATAGACAATATGTTTTGGGAGAAAGTCATCTGACACCTTGATGGCATGGCCAGCCCACTGAAATTGTCATTGTTCCAAGACTGTCAAAATTATCACTTGTGTTCGCTCCAAGACTTCAGTGTCAGAGACTTTGTCCTGGAATTTGATATTGAGAGTTCTCTGAAGATGAAAATGATTGTGCTTTTTTGCATGGTGTTGATAGATAGTCCAAGTCTCTGCTGCATAAAGTAGAGAGGCTAGAACAACAGCTTTGTGCATCTTCAGACTAATGAAAAGATTGATCCACATTGATTCAACATAGAGGATCGAAGTCTTTGAAGGCAGTGCTGGTTTAGAGATTTGTGAAATCAGTTCACTGTCAATGATAACACAGTCAATGAAAACATATCTACTGAAGTAAGGGGGTGTTCGTATACCTTCAGGATTGGTTCCTCATAAGGTACACCTGAAGCAGGTTGGTACATCACCATTGTCTTATGGATGGTGTCTTCTTCAGGCTGAAATTATTGCAGGTGGAGGAGAATAGATCAAGATTTCTTTGCATGTCCAGAAATGTGGTTGCTTTAAAAGAGCACAGCCATTGGCAAATACAAGTTCATGCACTGTGCAAAATTAGATTTCAGTTACTGCCTGCGGGCACTGCAGATTTAACAGTTTTTCATCAGTGTGGTATTGAAGGTCAATACCAGTGTTTTCTTTATTGTAAGCATTCCAGAGCATCACAGAAAACATTAAGAATCTAATCACAGGCTGTCTTTAATGTCTCTTTTCAATCTTTTTTGCATTCTCTGTATAGTTTTTGGAGTCCTTTGGTTTAAAGAATAGGGTGAAAATGCTAGTCAGGTACCTGCTTCTCTCTCCTACATGAATGCATGAAGTTTGTTTTCATCCAAATGCAAGTGTACACAAGCTTAATGCAAATTGTTTCTTGTGTATGCCAACCTGCATAGTATGGACCTACAGCAAAATGTTCCAATTTCAAATGGTTGAGCAAACATTTTAGCTCAGTTTTCAGACAGTATGATTCTGTTTCGGGGTATTTTCCTAACTAACAAGCTATAGAAATTGCTATTCTGGTAGAGCAACAAGAGGTTGTGAAATGATATGACCTTGTCTGAACATTTAAGTGGAGGGTTTTTGTGGTTTGTTCTTTTGTTTGTTTGTTTGTTTTTTGTTTTTTTGCATAAAAAGCAAATAAAGGACCAAATCAATGCCTACTTGGCAAGAATTTCAACTTATTCCACGAATTACAGTTAAGTTGTAGGCGGCCACATATAGATCACAAAAAAAGTGGAAATGCAAAGAAAAGTCTGTTTCACATAATATTGGCACATGGTGGTTTACATGCATAGGTGCATATTTAGAAATAGTTACTGTAATTTGGGAAAGCCAGCATGATGGATACCATGTTGAACTAGCACTCAAGAGCCTGAGTTCACTAGGCCATGGAAAGTGACTGTCAATGGTAGCAATGTTGGACCACTTTTTAAACATCTCACATGTCTGGGAAACTCCTTTAGGGTCACTGTTAATCAGAAGCAGAACCATCTGAGAAGATAAGACTTGCTGGGAAAGACAATAATGCTAGTTGAAGGCAGTAGGAGAAAAAGAAGACCCAGTGCAAAGATGGATTGATTCAATAAAGGAAACTATGGCCTTGAGTTTACAAGAGCTGAGTAAGGCTGTTAATGACAGAACATTTTGGAGGTTGCTCATTCATGGGGTTACCATAAGTTGAAGATGACTTGATGGCAAGTAACAACAATTCAGAAGCAACCTGAGAGCACATAATAACAATAACGATAATTTGAATGGAAGGGCAATATTTTTAACCGGAATAGGGAAGATTGAGAACAGGTGACTTGAGTGCTTATTTAGGTTCTTATGCAGATAGGAATTCGTCAATCCCTCTGCAATGACTTCCAATGGACATTCAGTAAATTGCTACTTAAATAATTACTTTTTCCTTTCCTTTTTCCTTTTCAAGGTTACATCTCTTTGTCCAGAAGTAACCTCTATGAGGCAGTTCATTGTTCTTCAAACTACCCTGTTGCATTCACTTTTTACATTTCCAGGGTTACATTTCTTATACCTTTACTCATTTAATACTTTGTTTAAACAAAACTCAGACTGTGACAGTTCCCCTCCCCTGACAGGTGAGTGTGAGAAAGTCTTGCTTGTAGATTTTCTCTATTGCTCAATAGTCCAATTTTGGAATCTTGGCAGGATAGCTTTAGTGATGAGTAGAGATGGGCACAACTTAAGTTGTGCTGCATGGTACAACTCACGCCACACAGTGCCACAACTGCCGCACATTCCCTCCAACCACACACCCTAGGTTGCTGCCCCACTCACAAGCCTCTACACACCACCCGGGGCATTTTCTATCACCAGCTGCCCTTCCCCATTTCCTCTGGCAGCTGACCGCTCAACAGGTACGCAGGGAGATTCCCTGTCTGGCCTCCTTGCCTGAGTGGTCGGCTGCCAGAGGAGGCAGGGAAGGGCAGCCCAAGTTCCTTCCTGGACTGGCCAGCCAGGAACAGAAGACAACCTGGGCAGTGCACAGAGGCTGGGCAGCCGGCCAGGGGTTGTCGGAGGGAATGTGCAGTAGCTGTGGCACCATGCAGTGCAAGTGATATGATGCGGCAAGACTTGACTATTTCATGAGGAAATCTAGAAAACACCAGTCACGTGCTCCAGCAGAATTATGGGGTGGGGTTGGGGAGTATTTTTCTGTTAATTGCACAGCTGCCACTAATGTTTGCTTCTTGCTTTGAAAAACCACCACAATAATGAAGAAATGCAGACATGAGATTCTCACTTTCAGCTGCTGTGACTTACCTTGATCTTTAGACTTCCAGGAATTACAGCAGACATTCAGCTTCACAAGAGTGTGAAAGCATGGTACTTCAGTTGTTAAGCATTTTCAAAATGATTCCAAGGTTGTTGTTTTTTGTTATTTTTAAAAATCAACAATGAAGGGAGCAAAATATCTGTGGAGAAGAGGCAATCACACCAGGATAAAGCCAGTTTATTGCCTTCCTCAGATAGCAATCCTGTAAAAGGTACTATGCACTTGAAGAAAAACTTAAAGAAAACCCGTGGAAGAATAATGCAAAGTTACCAGGTTTATTTATAAACTTTACCTTTTGAATGCATGCTAAATTAACACAGTCTTTAAGACTGTGAAGAAATGCAATCTGCTGCTCTCATCCCATGTGTATAACTCAACCAGCTGGTGTACCACTGTCTCAATTCTACATTTGAAAACACAGTTAACTTTGAAAGGGCTCAAAGAATAATAAAAACAACACAAATGTAGCCCAATCTGTATGTGATATAAATAGATGCTGCCTGATTTCCTTGTACCAGTAAGCTGCGAGAGCAGGAGCTGCTTTAAGTCCAACAACAGGGCTATCTGTACAGAGAATGTGTTCACCTATACATACCTGATATTGTACTGTTATTATCAGAACTAGAGATGGGGACAAATAAAAAAAAATGGCAATTCGTTTTGATTCGTGATTCATCAAGGTTAACAGATCAACGAATACAAATATACGAATATTCTTTGACGAATCGATTCGTCGATTCATCTGCACTTTAAATGGCTATAACACTGGCCCCTAAGCACCTAGAGACACCAAATTGGCAGGGAAGCTTCCTCAGATGCTTTTCTACAACCCCTGAAAGACTGGTGAACATTGGATAACGGACCCCAAGTTTTATAGTCACAAAGAGGTCCCCCCAGGAAAGCTCCCCCCAGGTACTTAGAGAACCCAGAATCACAACAGAGCTTCCTATGTCTTTCCCCAACACACCTGCCAACTTTGGTGAAGATTGGATATCGGAACTCTGAGTTATTCACCCACAAATTGGGTCCCCCTCCAGGAGAGTTTACCACATGCACAGAAGCCCATGGCATTGAAGGAGTTATATTTGGCCCAAGCAGAATGAGAGGTCTCTTTGGCAGAGGCTTGCATGAGGCATTCAGTTTTTCTTCAGCTCAGCACAACATTACATTTGCCAGTGAAGTAGAGTTTGCCCTCAGGAGGACTGGAGGCAAGGAGGTATTTGGCAGTACAGCAGGCTTTTTGACCCCATCAGCACTGAGGAAGGTGGCAGCAGGAAAACAGGCTTTTTTGGCCCCGTCGGGCACTGAGGGAAAAAGCAGCAGAAAAGTAAGCTTTTTTGGCCCCATCGGGCACTGAGGTAGTTGGCAGCAGCAAAGTGGCGTGTGCTGCCCCAACGGGCACTGAGGTAGCTGGCAACAGCAAAGTGGTGTGTGCTGCCCTATCAGGCACTAAGGTACATAGCAGCAGCAAAGTAGAGTGTATTGCCCCATCGGGCACTAAGGGAAAAGGCAGCAGGAAAGTGTTGAGAGTTCTTGGGGAACTCGCTTAAGTTCCTGTAAAATGCACAGTGGAACGTCAGCTACCTCAGGGTAGAATTAGCTAGGGAAGTTCCCTTGTTTATCCACCCTCACCAAAGCCTAGCACTTTTGAAAAAAAGAACACTCAGGAGGCGATCTTTAAGTGTAAAAAGGTTTTGTATATTTAACTCACATGAATAGGCACTCAGTAGCTTTCATGTTGATACAAGAGGAAAAATAGTAAAAGCAAAGGTTTCTTTCTTTAGCCCATGTGGCTAGGAGGATCTCTGGGGTTCAGAGATCCTGCCTGGAGGTCTAGCATCTTGTAAGGTGAAAAAGGATCTGAGTTACAAAATGGAGTTTCTCAAACCTCATGGTGAGAAGGGGAGTGACAAGGGGCGGAGCTTATCTAGCCCGGGAAACAACAAATCCCTCTGATTGGTTAGTATGTAAATAAACAGGCAAAACAAGTTAGTCTGTGATGCAGGCCCCTTCCTCCCACATCTTGAAATTTGCATCTGGATTGCTGATTAGCCAACAAAGGTACATAGCAGCAGCAAAGTAGAGTGTATTGCCCCATCGGGCACTGAGGGAAAAGGCAGCAGGAAAGCAGGCTTTTTTTGCCCCATCGCGCACTGAGGTAGTTGGCAGCAGCAAAATGGTGTGTCTTGCCCCATCGGGCACTGAGGTAGTTGGCAGCAGCAAAGTGGCGTGTGCTGCCCCATCGGGCACTAAGGCACATAGCAGCAGCAAAGTAGAGTGTGTTGCCCCATCGGGCACAGAGGCACATGGCAGCAGCAGACACCTCTCGGGGGATCATCACCAGCAGGAGCGCGGGGCTGCTGGGCTTCTCGAGTGGAAGATCCAGCTTGTCCCAGGTCCTGCCTATCTACTCACGCAGTAGAAAAGCCTAGGAAGCTGGAATGAACAGTCTTCCAGGAATTTGGAATGAAACCTGAGTGGACTTTGGAGCACCGTGTTGCCATGGGATGCCCGGATGTAGCCCTTTGCATAAGCAAGCAGGGAGGCAGGGAGGAGTTGGAACAAACATGGCCCAATGAAACAACTTCACCCAGCAGATCCGATTTGGAAGGCCTTTGAGGTAGGAATTGTAGGAAGCACTGAAAGTAGAGTGTGTTGCCCCATCGGGCACTGAGGAAGCTGGCAGCCAGAAAGCAGGCCTTTTGGCCCCATCGGGGCACTGAGGCAAAAGACAGCAGCAGACTCTTGTCTTCTTCAGCAACATCACATTTGCCTGCAAAGTTAGTTAAGTTTGTCCCCAGGAGGCAACTGAGGTTGTCAAAGCAGCATCAGCATCAGCAACAGCAGGAGAATAGGGTGGGCAGAGCCCGGCCCTCTTGGCATGGTTGGAAGTACTTTGGAACATCAACTTCAAATCCATGCAACGGGGTGATGCCTGGACAGGCTTGGTGGGGCTGAGACTGGCCGGAAATGACACAAAGATGGCCCTCGGAGGTTTTGGGGGGGCTTAGACAGGCCAGCCCTCTTGGCACAGGTTGAAAAACCAGATGAGCTGTGCACTCTGAAGCCGGGCGATGGGGCAATGGGGTGACGCCTGGACAGGCTTGGGTGGGGCAGAGCCTGGCTTTGGGTGTGCCAACTTCAGTTGTACAAGAGCAACTATTTATTTATTCATTTTTCTCACTGCGCAGTCTGGGTGTGTCAAGAGGGCTGGACGGCCCTCTTGGCTTGTTCGGGGGTGCCGGGACCGGCTCTGGATGTGCCAAGAGTGTTAGATGGCCCTCTTGGCACATTCGGGTGACGCGCAGACAGGCACTAACACAGTAATGAAAAAGAGAAGGTATTGACAAATAACAATAAGTAATAAAAATGTTTGGAAGTTACTCTGGATGCCCAGACAAGACAGGCAGGAGTTATCCCAGTGATGCGCCTGGAAACAGCAGCAGGCAGGAGTTCTACAAAACTTGGCCCGCTGGGCTGATGTGACCCAGCAGGCAGGAGTTATCCCAGTGAGGCGCCTGGAAACAGTAGCAGGCAGGAGTTCTACAAAACATGGCCCGCTGGGCCGACTTGACCCAGCAGGCAGGCAGGCAGGAGTTCTATAAAACTTGGCCCGCTGGGCTGACTTGACCCAGCAGGCAGGAGTTATCCCAGTGAGGCGCCTGGAAACAGTAGCAAGCAGGAGTTCTACAAAACTTGGCCCACTGGGCCGACTTGACCAGGCAGGCAGGCAGGCAGGAGTTCTACAAAACTTGGCCCGCTGGGCCAACTTGACCCAGCAGGCAGGCAGGCAGGCAGGCAGGCAGGACTTGGTTGGAACTAGGCCCGAGGAGGTGACTGGAATCAGCAGCTGGACTTGTTCTGACTGAGGGGCAGGTTTGCAGGCCGGCAGGCAAGTAGGCAGGTCTTTTTTTCTTCAGGAGGACTGGAGGGTGGGCAGGTGGGCAGGCAGGCGGGCGGGTGGGCAGAGAGGCAGGCACAGGCAGGCAGGCAGTGTGTTAAGGGAGAGACTCATTGGAACCCTACCTCTTTGGGTTCAGTGAGGGGAAGCCCAACAAGGGAAGGTTCACCTTGATGAACGACAGTCTCTCCACAGTAACGGGATCCAAACATGAGCGGCGTGGTCGGAGCATGTCTCTGAGATGGGAAAACACTTGCTTGCCCTGGACGCTGGTGGGGGGGATGGAAAGGAGGTCCATGGCCACATTGGACAACTCCAGCCATATGACTAGTTTCCTAGCCCAGTAATGGAGGGGATCGGACTGGTGGGGCTGAGGGGGCTCAGCCAGATATTCCCACAGCATTATCTCTGCCGAATCCTCCTCAGCCGGCTGTCTTTCCTCTGAGGCAAGTGCCAAGGTCACCACAGAGCTCCAGTAATGTTGGTGAATGGAGCCTTCACCAGGTGAAGTCCTTCCCTGTGGTTTGGGCAAACCACCCTGCCCCCTCGTGGCCTGACGTTCCCAGCCCCCCACGCAAGCGTTGTGCCCCCAACGCCCTGCGGACCTCAGTGGAGAGCTCCGTTCTCCACTCCTCAAGGTCTGAATTGCATGCTGCCAAGCCCCCCTTGATTCGAGGATCACACAGGCAGGCCATGTGGTAAGCTCTGTGTCACGTTCCCGGGGGTTTCAAGAGCAAAGTCCAATAAGCCAGTCCAATATCAGAAGTTCAGAGGATGCAGAGCCGATACCAAAATGCCAAAGCCAAATCACAAACCATAAGCCGAGGTCAGGGTCCAAAGCCAAATCACAAACCATAAGCCGAGGTCAGGGTCCAAAGCCAAATCACAAACCATAAGCCGAGGTCAGGGTCCAAAGCCAAATCACACAATGTAGTCCGGGGTCAGAGTCCAAAGCCAAGGGTCCAGAGAACAAGGTTCAAGGTAGTCAGGAGCGTGGATGCGAGCCAGAGATTTGACTTGTTGCTTCCACGAGCTTCCCAGCCGTCTGGGAGCTGATTATATAGCAAAACAGTCATTGAACTGCTGGAAGCCTTTCATCCTGTCAAAACTCAGGACTAGCTGACCTGATGTTTCTGTGGGCAGCATTCAAGCGATCCTCTGACCTTTGCGTCATAAGTCTTTGCCAAAGTCTAGCCCTCACCCTGGCTACCGGGGGAGGAGAATCTGGTGGCGATTCAGCTGTCTGTGCTTCTAATTGCTCAGCATTCTCCTCAGCTGTAGTTAACCCCTCAGGTTCCGGATCTTCGGCTGAACTCATGACACTCTGTCACTGTAGACAGTATGGAGTCGCTTCTGCATGCCTCCTTCAACCTCTTCACCAAAGCTCTGGTCCGTGGAAGGAGGGAGGATCCTGGTGCCACAGCAGTCTCCAGGGACCGATCGAGGGCATGAATCAGGGGGATGACCTGCCCCAGGCTTGCCGTATAACCACACAAGATGTCCATGGTTTCCAGGAAGGGCTTGAGCACCTCCACCATCTGGGAGAGGGCCAGCCAGTCTGTGGCACTGATGCCCACCTCTCCCCCCCCGGGCAGAATGGGCATGGAGGACATGATGTCCTCCAAAACGGCCTTCTGCTCCACCAGGCGGGACACCATGGTGTAGGTGCAGTTCCACCTGGTGGGCAGGTCTGTCAGGAGAACATGGGTCTCCTGACCCAATTCCTCCTGCCTCTCACGCAGCCAGCGGGCAGCTTTCAGGCTGCAGGAGAAGTGGCCCACCAGTTGGCAGCATTGCTCCAGGAGTGCCCACGTCTCCCGGGTGCCTGCGTCCCACTTGGGCTTGACGTGGCTGCCCAGGCCAAGGGCATTGAGCACCACAAGGTGTAATTTGTGCGCCATGCATACGATGCCCTCAAAGCCCGCCGCCAACATGTTCCGCCCAGCATCTGTGACCATGTGGCCACAGGTCACCTCCCCCTCCGGTGCCCCCTCCTGCAGCACGGACAGGAATTCATCGGCAATGTTCCTCCCTGTCGCCTGAGCTTCCATGTGTCACGCCTGCAGCAGAATGGACCTGTAGCCTGGGGGCAGGGCAAGGGCCTCCCCCTGCTGTCGCCGATGCCCTGCCACTACTCAAGTCCTCTGGCTGCCACCAGTGGGATGTGAGCGAGAGGTAGCTGTGCTGACCTCTGCTCCACAGGTCCGCTGTGAAGTGCACCTTGCACCCTTGTAGCCATGAAAAATGGTCACGGACCACCTCCCTCACAGAGTCATAGAGCGAGGGCAGCACTCTAGAACTGAGAGTTCTCTGCGAGTGGAGGTCGTACCAGGGGGCAAAGAAATGCAGCAACCGGCGGAAGGCTTGGGATTCCATGATGGACAGTGGAAGTCCGAGCAGGGCAATCGTCTCGGCAATGAGACGAGTGGCCGCCTGCCGGGCCTTGCCCTTCAACCACCGGCTGAGGGTCATGGCAGACCCAATGGGTGCCACTTCATGGAGCGTGGCCTGCCTCATCCTTCCGGCCCCAGAAACCCCTGTGGCTGCCCTTTTGAAAGGAGGCACCTCCTCTTGCCTCCGTTCTGCCTCCCCTGGAGCTGCTCTTTTCCCTCTCCCAGACGGCGCGGACAAAGTGCCTTCCCTGGACAGGAGCCTTGGGTGGTGCCTCTCCAGATGTTGGCGGAGGGCGGTGGAGGACAGATGCCTGGGGTCTGACCACCACAAGGCAGGCATTGCAGCGTGCCAGCCATGGGTCATCGCTGAGCACCATGAAATAATCCCACATGGCCCCTCTGCCATGTTTGCCCAAAGGAGGACCCACTGCCTGCCCCTGACTGCTGGCCTGGGAAGAACTCTGTGTCCCAGGGGTGCTGCTGGTCTGGGAGAAGGGAACAGATTACTCTGGGGACGGGGGGGGGGCTGTGAAGCCTGCCCTGCTGTTACTGGTTCCAAATCGGACTGGGGATCTTCGGAAAACAGTAACTCCTCAGATTCCTCTAGGAAGAGGAGTGGCAGTTCTTTTGGCACCTCTGGAAGCTTTGGTTCCATGCCTGCCTGCAAGGCCACCGAAGGAGGGACAGCGGCACTTGTTATCGTAGACGGGGTTGTGCACGTAGTGGCCGTGATGACGGTGCTGCTACCTAGCCTGCGTAGCTTCACAGCCTTCTTCCCCTTGGATTTCCCCTGAAGAAATCCCTTCATTTTCTACTGCCTGCCTAACAAACCAACTAAACAAATAAAGCAATGGCGATTGAGGAAGGAAACTAATAGAGGGTCAGAGAGTGTGTGTGTAAATTTTATTTTTAGAATGATGGTGGTGTTGAACTAATTCTTTTACTAAAATGTGACCTGCCTGCCTAAACAAAGCCCCCCCTCAGTATAATGTAATTAGGAAAAATTCCCCCCCGACCCACTGTGGCAGAGAAGCCAAAAAACTACAAAAATAAAAGCCCTGCCAGCTAAGTCTCAGTCAGAGACACACACACACACACCACCAAATAAGTTTTAGAAGAAAAAGAAATGATGGATCCAGCCACACACCAAATTCCACCCCACCCACTGTGCCTGAGAGACACAAGCCTCCTAAAATGAACTTTTGAAAACTGAATAGTATAGTCCTGCCACCTAGACACGCACACGCACACACAACCAATTTGGGGAAAGGAAAAAATGATCCTCCTAAAATAAACTTTTGAAAACTAATAAAGGAAAAGAGATTCCACAGTCACATGACGACAGTTCCCCCCCCCCCCACCAGACGATACACACAAGCCTCCAGGGGGAAAAAAAGGTTTGATTGAAATGGAATGAAGCCCTTCCGAAGAAGTAGCCTAAGCTACCTGAAATCCCTCCCCAAATTCCCAGTAAAGTTTATGATGATTGGTGATGAAAAAGAAAAATATAAGTCTTTGCTTTGCTGCCGCAAAAGCAAAACCCCAAGAGCACCAGCAAGCCAGCCAGCAGCAACTGTTCTCACTCCGGAGAGCACAAACAGAAGTGGGGAATGGCTGGACGGGAAAAGCTTATATGAAGCGTCTGTAAAAGTAGATACACCTTTCAGCGGCGCTATTGGCTGCCAAACATGCCAATCCAGGATCTCTGTCCTGATTGGCCAGAGCTTCGAATTGGTGCCAGCAAGCTCAGAGAAGTCCCAAAAAGGGGTAACGAATATAGACGAATATGAACGGATCTACGAATAAAATGGAGGAAATATTTGTCAAGCCATATTCGTCGTGATTTTAAATTTTATAAATACAGATCGACGAATATATAACAAATCGGCTATATTCGTCAGAAAAACTGATCCGTTTTTATATTCGTCCCCATCTCTATTCAGAACTTTATTTCCTGATATCCACATGACATTGCCCTTGGTCCAGTTAGTACAGAGACATTTTCCCCATTTCCCGTTATTTGTAGTATTTTTAAAATTCCTTCTGCTAAGGGTTTTTTTTTGTCATTGTCCTGGGGAGGAGTTTTGCACCACAGTGCTTTCCATTTCATTTATGCGGTCAGAGCAACTCCAGATTATGTGCCAATATGCCAATATCTGGGGCTGTTTCCTACTTGTAAACAAAGTAGGCAGTTTAGAGATGGGGAAGATTTATGTTACCTTTTGACTTGGCACATACACACGCCCCTCCCAACAGAAGCTGCAGAAGTGGACGTCTAGACAGTTTCGGGGGAGAGGGGGCAAGGATTTCAACTATCTCTTGGGGGACATAACTTTTTTTTAAAGTTCAGTTTGGACACTTGTCTCTATAAGCAATGCTCTTGTTCAGGAAAAGAGTGACCAACCACAATCAATAGGGGTGGAGATTTTCACCTATCTGGAGGAGCCTCTTTTTTCCAATCAGGAGGACAGTTATGTTTAAAGTAATGGGGACAGGGTGAAGTGGTAATACTTAGATACCTAGATGGGATTGAACATTTCAGCCTCTCTTGCTCTTCTGTTAGAGCCCACCTGTGGATTGTTACTATTAGGTCACTTCTTCCTTAGATCGCTTCCCCCTTCTTCAAGGTTATAGTTTTGTTCTTTCCTCTTCACCTCCAATGGATGTGTGGCCATGAGGATGCATTACATTGGCCCTCAGAACACTTGCATGCACTGAAACCAACAGAGAACCTTCTGTAATCAATTCTATGTTTTTTTTCCTGAATGAATTTCTTGGAACAATAGACATACATTTTTCTTTCTACCTTGCCGTGAGTATCCTGAGTGATTCCTACTAATTCACTGCCTGAAGTTCATCCAACTAGCCTGCTGTGCTTTGCTACTCTAGGAATATGTAACCTGCAGAGCACATGGCCTGCCCCAGGTTTTTCTCAGTCCTCTCTACTCACAATTGACACTGCCAATGGGACCACAAAAAAGTCGAAGTCTTCATTCCCTGCTCTTCAAGAATGAAAAGAGACACTTTGCCTTGCCTATCTGGAAGGTGCTATGGTGTGTGTGAGTGCTCTGGCAGCAAATTACAGAAGTGAGAACCTCAGTGATGGCAACCAGAATCTGACACTGGCAGTAACAATCCAGACCCCGGTGTTTTGAGAGATCGTCATATGATCCCCTGACATCAGGAAGTTGCTCATGTCCAAATGTCTTCCTTTTCAGAACTGATTTATGCATTAAAAAGATGACTTCTTCTGTAGAAGGCAATCTCCCATCTCCACTGCATCCCTGTGTGTATCCTAGAAGCCTGCTCTGAAGGGTTGGTAAAACTTCACTGCCATTAATTAAAGAACTTCTATACTAGTGCTACCATTTTTCAATAATATTACCTTGCATGGAAAAGTATGGGTGTTGCGGTAGGAGCATCACACATATTGTTATTCTTAACATGTTTTGAATAAAATCAGATTTCTTCAAAGGATGGCTGCAACTGTCACGAACACCAGCTTCTTCTTTCTGTTGAGTAAAACTCAGGATACAAATTTCAAATGCTTAACCATTCTAAGCATAGCCAATAAATATCTTGGAACTGTTTTTTTTTAAAACCTAAAAGTCTATTCAATGGTACTAAGATTTCAATGGTACTAAGATGGCTGATGGTCGGATTCCAAAAGATCTCCTGTATGGAGAATTAGTGCAGGGAAATCGCCCCAGAGGGAGACCACAGCTGCAATACAAGGATATCTGCAAGCGGGATCTGAAGGCCTTAGGAATGGACCTCAACAGATGGGAAACCTTGACATCTGAGCATTCAGCCTGGAGGCAGGCGGTGCATCATGGCCTCTCCCAATTTGAAGAGACACTTGTACAGCAGGCTGAGGCAAAGAGGCAGTCCCGAAACCAGCAAAACCAGGGAGCTGGACAGGGGACAGATTGTATTTGTCTTCAGTGTGGAAGGGAATGTCACTCTCGAATTGGCCTTCTCAGCCACACTAGACGCTGTTCCAAGACCTCTATACAGAGCATGTTACCATAGTCTCTCGAGACTGAAGGGTGCCTACACAAGATTTCAACGAAGCACTTTCCACCTGCGAATGGGCTGCATTTCATTACACTGCACATACATCAACACGTGATTTTATGGTGCAGGCTTGGTCCAGTGCTGATTTCACACATTCTCAGGGAAAATGCCAATTAACTTCCTTTATTGAGTCTATTATACCATATATACTTCAGCACTTTCTTCTCGGTCTCCAATGGATCAGCATTAATTTTCTCATACTTAAAACTAATTTATGCTAACTAATTTATTTGTGCTTATGACAAGTCAGACTCTCAGTTTTTACATAAAATGGTACTATTATGCAGTTCAGAGCACAACTATTAGAAATACCTTATTTTCTTGAGATAGAACCAGAAGGCTTACCAATTAAAGAACTTGCCAGTTAAAGAATGTTATTGTACTTGTTGATTGTCCCCATGATTGCCAAACAAAATACACTTAAGGAAATGACCCCATTGTCATGGAATAACACAGCATCTCAATACTTATTATATGTAACTGTGATTTTTAGGAGTGGGTTGACTTAGGCTAATGTATTATCTACCCACAGTCTAGACAGGATATTTCCATAGACTCCAAGACTGCCAAATGTTGTTGGACTAGAATCCAGGTTTGGAATTACTGCTTTAAAACAAAAAGTAAAGTGTGCTGCTTATATGCTGCCCCGTAGCACTTAAAGCACCCTCTGGGCAGTTTACAATTTAATTATGCATTGCTCCTCCACTGAGCTGGGTACTCAATTTACAGCCACCAAGCAATGCTGCTGTGACATTATTTTTAATATATATATGCAAGAAATAATTTATAGCGCTATACCAGATTGCAAGAGAGAGAGAGAGAGAAATTATTTCTTGCAATCTAGTATAGCGCTAGTTCAGTATAACAGATAGAAAAAAAACTAAAACAGAGGTTTTTCTGCTGCCTGACACACATAAATGGAGACAGACAGACAGAAGGGGTGAAGAAAAAGATGGCGTGATGGAACTGGCAACTGGGACTGGTGAGAGGGAAAGCACACCAGTGAGTGGCAAAGAGAAGCTGACCAGTGTTGAAAATGTATGTGAGAGTTTCTGCACAGCAGTTTAAAGCATTACATAAAAAAAAAACCATACAGAGTAAAATGGTATTCTCCCTTTTGTGTGTGTGCCAGTAGTTGAAAATGAATGATCATTTAGTCTTGGTTAAAAAACATTAAAGAACTTTTACTGTATAACCTGTAGAATAGAATAAACAGTGTTTTGACATTCCACACTTTATACATCATCTTGTGCTTGACTTATTTACTTTGGTATATTATCCTTAAACTTGACAAATATAGTTACTTCTTATATACATCTCCAACTAACATAACTCTCCAACAGACATCCTCTCTAACAGACAACTAACAACCTAATTGACCAACAGACAACTAACTGCCACTTGCTTTATATATCCATCTGACAGTTAACCTCCACAGTTTCAAATGGCTAATGCCAGACAGGTTCTTATTAGTTAGAATGCTCTATCATGCAAAAGTCACATTCCAGTCCTTCCCATATAAACACATAAATAAACATCTATATCTGTATCTATATATGCATGCTGTGTTGTATAATTACATTTTCCAAGAACCAGAGGCATTGCTTCCCTGTGCATCCTGTAGTTGGAATTTTTAAAATCAATTTCAAACATGCTAAACCCAATTCAAAACTGTTTTTTCCCCCATGTGTAACTGAGCCCTGATTTTGACCAAAGCATGCTTGAGGTGTTTTTTTTACAAATTCAGAGCTAAACTATACATTACAGATAACCTATCATTAGGGAAATCCGTACTTGTGGAAATCATCTTAGTTTCATGGCAGAAGCTTTTCTCATCTCACATAATATGCAAATTAACTTGCTTTTTTCTTGATGGGCCTTAGTGGTTGACCATGCCTTTGTGTGGATGCCTCAGTTTGCAGACAAGAAGGTCTGCCTGAATCACATATTAAGTAATAAAGTGATTTCAGCTCTAATTATGGGTTATTTGCAATTTACAGTCAGCTCTTATATGCACATATGGTGCTTAGCATAACTGTATGGAGCTCTCTACTTGTTTATTATTATATTGCCAAAAATCTTTGTTTTGACAGGAAAAAGATTTGATTGGAGAGGTACCCAGAACTCATGAAAAACAGTAGTCTGTCTAAATATTCATGACACTGGCTCAGTAATTTCAGGAGAACAGCATTGTGAAGTGGTTTCCATACTTTGCTTTGCCTATTTATTTTGCCAATTCATCAATGTACGCACTTGGACATTATTCCCATTGAATTCAGTGGGCTTTATTTCTGATTAGACATGCACTGTCTTACACTGCTAATCTCTAAACCATCCACCACTCCATAGAATGAATATCTTTTTAAAATCTTGGGTTTACATTTGAACAAAGCCCACTGGAATCTTTGTAAAATATTCTTGTGCATTTTGCCATTTTGACACTCACACCCAAAAAAGTAAAGGAAAGAAAGAAAAGGTGGTGAATCTAAGGAATCCATTATAGGTCAAATGGGTTTTGAAATTATCATTATCATTCTGAAACAGCCCTGGAAATATCCAAGGTGAAGGAAATTAGGCATAATCACAACATTATGTGTATGTGAAAGGATACAAAGGATTGCCACCCCCAAATGTCCAAGGATTTAATTAGATTAGTAAAAGGAATATTTCAGGGGAAATTAGACATTCCTATGCAACTCCCTATGACCATCAACCTAGGGATTTAGTATAAAGCACTCTTCACGGATTGCTGCCTTGTCGTGGCAAAGGGGCTTGAGTAATTCAGAGAAGCTATGGGCTATGCCGTGCAGGGACACCCAAGACGGACAGGTCATAGTGGAGAGTTCTGACTAAACGCGATCCACCTGGAGCAGGAACTGGCAAGCCACTCCAGTATCTTTGCCAAGAAAACCCCATGAACAGAAACAAAAGGCTAAAAGATATGACGCTGGAAGATGGGCCCCTCAGGTCGGAAGGCGTCCAACATGCTACTGAGGAAGAGCGGAGGACAAGTACAAGTAGCTCCAGAGCTAATGAAGCGGTTGGGCCAAAGCCGAAAGGACGCGCCTGGAAGTGAAAGGAAAGTCCGATGCTGCAAAGAAGAATACTGCATAGGAACCTGGAATGTAAGATCTATGAACCTTGGTAAGTTGGATGTGGTCAAACAGGAGATGGGAAGAATCAACATTGACATCCTGGGCGTCAGTGAACTAAAATGGACGGGAATGGGCGAATTCAATTCAGATGATTACCATATCTACTATTGTGGGCAAGAATCCCATAGAAGAAATGGAGTAGCCCTCATAGTCAACAAAAGAGTGGGGAAAGCTGTACTGGGATACAATCTCAAAAATGATAGAATGATTTCAATACGAATCCAAGGCAGACCTCTCAACATCACAGTAATCCAAGTTTATGCACCAACCACCGATGCTGAAGAGGCTGAAATTGACCAATTCTATGAAGACCTACAACACCTTCTAGAACTGACACCAAAGAAAGATGTTCTTCTCATTATAGGGGACTGGAATGCTAAAGTAGGGAGTCAAGAGATAAAAGGAACAACAGGTAAGTTTGGCCTTGGAGTTCAGAATGAAGCAGGGCAAAGGCTAATAGAGTTTTGTCAAGAGAACAAGCTGGTCATCACAAACGCTCTTTTCCAACAACACAAGAGGCGACTCTACACATGGGCATCACCAAATGGGCAATACCGAAATCAGATTGATTATATTCTCTGCAGCCAAAGATGGAGAAGCTCTATACAGTCAGCAAAAACAAGACCTGGAGCTGATTGTGGCTCTGACCATCAGCTTCTTATAGCAAAATTCAAGCTTAAACTGAAGAAAGTAGGAAAAACCACTGGGCTAGCCAGGTATAATCTAAACCAAATCCCTTATGAGTACACAGTGGAAGTGAAGAACAGATTTAAGGAACTCGATTTGGTGGACAGAGTGCCTGAAGAACTATGGATGGAGGCTCGTAACATTGTACAGGAGGCAGCAACAAAAACCATCCCAAAGAAAAGGAAATGCAAGAAAGCAAAGTGGCTGTCCAACGAGGCCTTAGAAATAGCAGAGAAGAGAAGGGAAACAAAATGCAAGGGAGATAGGGAAAGTTACAGAAAATTGAATGCGGACTTCCAAAGAATAGCAAGGAGAGACAAGAGGGCCTTCTTAAATGAACAATGCAAAGATATAGAGGAAAACAATAGAAAGGGAAAAACCAGAGATCTGTTCAAGAAAATTGGAGCCATTAAAGGAACATTTTGTGCAAAGATGGACATGATAAAGGACAAAAATGGTAGGGACCTTACAGAAGCAGAAGACATCAAGAAGAGATGGCAAGAATACACAGAGGAATTATACCAGAAAGATCTGGAGGTCCCGGACAACCCAGATAGTGTGGTTGCTGACCTTGAGCCAGACATCCTGGAGAGCGAAGTAAAGCTGGCCTTAGAAAGCATGGCTAACAACAAGGCCAGTGGAGGAGATGGCATTCCAGTGGAACTATTTAAAATCTTAAAAGATGACGCTGTTAAGGTGCTACACTCAATATGCCAGCAAGTTTGGAAAACTCAGCAGTGGCCAGAGGATTGGAAAAGATCAGTCTACATCCCAATCCCAAAGAAGGAAAGTGCTAAAGAATGCTCCAACTACCGTACAATTGCACTCATTTCACATGCTAGCAAGATTATGCTCAAAATCCTCCAAGGCAGGCTTCAGCAATATGTGGACCGAGAACTCCCAGAAGTACAAGCTGGATTTCGAAGGGGCAGAGGAACTAGAGACCAAATTGCTAACATGCGCTGGATTATGGAGAAAGCCAGAGAGTTCCAGAAAAACATCTACTGCTTCATTGACTACGCAAAAGCCTTTGACTGTGTGGACCACAGCAAACTATGGCAAGTTCTTAAAGAAATGGGAGTGCCTGACCACCTTATCCATCTCCTGAGAAATCTATATGTGGGACAGGAAGCAACAGTTAGAACTGGATATGGAACAACTGATTGGTTCAAAATTGGGAAAGGAGTACGACAAGGCTGTATATTGTCCCCCTGCTTATTTAACTTATATGCAGAATACATCATGCGTAAGGCCGGACTGGAGGAATCCCAAGCCGGAATTAAGATTGCCGGAAGAAATATCAACAACCTCAGATATGCAGATGATACCACTCTGATGGCAGAAAGTGAGGAGGAATTAAAGAACCTCTTAATGGTCATAATTGACCAGATAGGCGGGATATAAATGAAATAAATAAATAAATAAAAATTAATGAGAGTGAAAGAGGAGAGTGCAAAAAATGGTCTGAAGCTCAACATCAAAAAAACTAAGATCATGGCCACGGGCCCCATCACCTCCTGGCAAATAGAAGGGGAAGATATGGAGGCAGTGACAGAGTTTACCTTCCTGGGCTCCACGATCACTGCAGATGGTGACAGCAGCCACGAAATTAAAAGACGCCTGCTTCTTGGGAGGAAAGCGATGACAAACCTAGACAGCATCTTAAAAAGCAGAGACATCACCTTGCCGACAAAGGTCCGCATAGTCAAAGCTATGGTTTTTCCAGTAGTGATGTATGGAAGTGAGAGCTGGACCATAAAGAAGGCTGACCGCCGAAGAATTGATGCTTTTGAATTGTGGTGCTGGAGGAGACTCTTGAGAGTCCCCTGGACTGCAAGGAGAACAAACCTATCCATTTTGAATGAAATCAAACCTGAGTGTTCACTGGAAGGACAGATCCTGAAGCTGAGGCTCCAATACTTTGGCCATCTCATGAGAAGAGAAGACTCCCTGGAAAAGACCCTGATGTTGGGAGGGTGTGAAGGCAGGAGGAGAAGGGGACGACAGAGGATGAGATGGTTGGACAGTGTCATCGAGGCGACCAACATGAATTTGACCCAACTTCGGGAGGCAGTGGAGGACATGAGGGCCTGGCGTGCTCTGGTCCATGGGGTCACAAAGAGTCGGACACGACTAAACGACTAAACAACAACAATCATCAATTTGTTGCTAGGTTCTGCATTTCAAGGCTGTATGTATTCTCACCCAATGTCATGCCATTTTATCTGGTGTGAATAAGGAGATATGAGAATTCAAATCTGAAATCAGTAATTTTGCCCAACAGCCTGTGCTTGGAAGATGATGTGAACAAGTGTGGGTTATAAACAACTGTCAAAGCCATTTTGTAATCAGAGTCACACATCAAAATTATAGTAATTGCAGACTGGAAATCTGGTGCCAGAAAGTGATGCTAGATGTGTTACGATATTAGATGCAGAGGACAGAGGACAGGACAATGCAAAGGTCTTGATGGCTATAAAAAAAATGAAATGGGAGTGTCACGATTCCCACATGGCCCGATTGTTTCACCAAAGTAAGAGCTCACGCTACGTGTCTTTCAGCTGCCACCAGTTGATTACATCAACATTATCTATTATTAATGAACGAGGTCCAGGCCATATGTGATTTGTAAAACAACCAAATAGAAATTGTTTATTGTTACAGATGATGATAGTTCAAGCAATGTTGTTAACTCTTAACAAACATCCTCCTTCATCCACTCTCAACCACCACTCTCCTGCCCAAACTCCAAAACTCTCAATCTTCCTCCACTAACTCCCTCACTTTTAAAAACTCCCTCTCCTCCTGCTGAGTCTCTTATATCTCATGACTCTGCCCCTCCAGCACTCCCATTGGTCTATGCAGATAGCATATGAATATTCATTACCTGGGCGGACGCCACAGGGAGTACTTGCCCAGAATCTCTGCTTGTTTTATTATAAATAACAACAGCTTCAATGCAGTTTAGCAAAATGCTTAAGATAAAATTGAAGAGACAGGAGAGGCCAGTAGAAAGCAGGCAATGCAATCACCAATTTCAAGAAAGTTCAAGGTGATGGATCTACCAATTCCAGCACTATCAACCTTCCTTTTCTCAGCAAAATTTGTATAGGGTCTGTAATTGAATTGGCCTCTGCAGAGGTTTGACAAGACATGGTCTCCTTTACGGATAAGATGAATGTCCCTTGTTCAGCTAAGATTGTCTTCCAACTTTAACTCTTAATCAGGCCATCAGTGCAGAACAAGTTAATTTGCATACCTGGGTCTGTCTGCTGGGTGGTTTATTTATGAAAACAGGGGAAAATACCCCCAACTTAGCTGGAAAATGCTTGGCACCTTCAGCATTTGGACTCTAGCCTTTCACAGGGACTGGTGAGAGATGCTAGGAACAACTGAACATTTGGAGAACTGAGCTATATATCATGCACCTTGTAAACTACCCTCCTACCATCAGGCATGATAAAAGACACTGTCTTACTGCTACTGTTGAAATAAGAGTCAACTGCCAGTTTAGCTTGCTTCTGTATGTGGGAAGGGGGAGAGAGTACCATCTTATCCTTTGCCTCATACAGCAAAATGTCTTGGATTATTTACAATAGTGGCTGGTGACTTCTTGAATAGATGAGGCCTCACTGACAAATAAAATAAAATATCTCCCTCTTTCCCCACTAGCACTTGTATGATACTTATAGAGAAGAATGCTTTGGTTTCAACACCAAGAAGCATCAGATGTTCACCATACACCGTACACAATAGGAGGTACCTCCTATGAGGAACCAGATTGCATTATACAGAGCATGAGTTTAACGTTCAGATCAAATTGAGTCGGGTCACCCCTCCTGTAGAAATAGGAACTTACCTGTTACTCCCAGAGCTCAGTGTCTCAGCTAATTCTATTAAGCCAAGTCTCAAGCAATAATAATAAACAGACAGTTTCTTGGAGGAAAGGGCAACAGGTTTATTCAGATAAAACAAGTGCGCACTTGGGTGCCCAGCAGGGTGGGGACCCCGGGTTCAACAGGGTTAAAGTTTTTATACAGTTTTTAAAAGGAAACAAAAGTATGCAGCAGTTCATTGGTCCTTGAGGACTATGTGCATTGGTTACAATTTCTCACATCTCAGCAAAGCAGTAAATTTCCCATGCGCAGAGCAGCTTATCTCTAAGGAATGTTGAATATTCCTTACAAAGCACTACTTCTTCTTTGGCACTTGCTCCCTTCTTACAGTTCCCCCTCTAGAAGCTGCGATAAGCATGTAGCATCAACGTCCATGAAGGCATTTCATTTCATAAAAAGAAGGGCGCGTTCGGTGAGGGCAAATACATTGCATAAGGGCAGGGGTGGCCTGAATACAGCAACAGATTAGAACACACAGGGCCAGGAAGATGACCAACCCGGCAGATAGTGATCGTACCCATCCCCATCCAGGAAGCCGATCAGTCAACCATCCCCACAAGGCAAGGTCTCTGGTGACATCTGGATACCACTGCATGCAAAGGGGCAGCTAATTGTCACTTAGTAGACCTGGCTAGGGCATACTGGGAGGGATCAAAGAGACAGTTTACATATCTGTCACCTGCCCATTGAACCCGGGTGTGGTCCCAGCCTCTCAGTGTTAGGGCCCCGGTGGGTATGATGGGCCAGCTCTACATGCCACCAGATGTCCCATGGTTGCACACCCAACAGTCAATGACATTTACAACCTGAGAGATATTATTCACTAATTGATGAAATAAGTTATGTTCCCAGCCTGCATGTACTGGGATAACAAAGTGTAATAGATAGAGGAGGGAATGAGCAATTTGTGCAGCCACAGATCTGATTGGAGCCAGACTAGTGAAGTACTGTTTCCAGAGGTGTATCAAGGACTCTTCTGCTAGATGGGACTGAAGATGAAGACAGGTCAGAAGGGGTCGTACAAGCTTCAATGGGATGTATGTCGTGCCATCTGTTGGATGCTGATACCACCCATCAGGACTAGTCTGAAAAGCATGATCCTGGGCGTCTGCTGCTTCTTCCGGACTGTACTCTGGACCTGAGGGAAGTTTGAGACCAAGAGTAATTTGGTTTACTCTGCAAGGCTGGAACTTCCGTGCGGCCGCCTTGGCAGCCAAGTCAGCCGTGTGGTTGCCTTCAGCAATCAGGTCTTTACTATCCTGATGTCTCGGCAGTGAATCAGTGCAAGTTCTTTTGGCAGGTGTACAGCATCTAAGAGTTGTGCAATGACCAGTCCATGCTTTATTGGAGAACCCTTTGCAGTCAGAAGTCCCCTTTCTTTCCAGAGTCGTGCATGCGCATGAAAGATTCCCCACATATATTTACTGTCTGTGTACAAAGTGATTGACAAGTCTTTTGCAGCCTGCAGAGCTTGGAGACCGACTTCCAGCTCTGCACGCTGAGCTGAGCAGCTTGGCAGCAATGCTCCCGACCTTATAACTGAGCCAGTCTGATTCACCACAGCCCACCCTGTCTTCCGCACACCGTCTTCTACATAGCTTGAGCCATCTGCAAACCATACCGCCTCTGCATTCTGCAGATGTTAGTCTTTCAAATCTACTCGCACTTTTGTCCGTCCATCGAGCACTGTTACACAGTCATGTGTTAAGGGTCCTTTAACCTCATCCTGTTCATCAGGTAAGTGGGCGGCTGGGTTCCATCTGTCGGATCGGAGCACTGACACTTGTGGATTTTCTAACAATAGAGCCTGGATTTTTAGTAGTTGTCCTGACGATATCCAAGTAGGCCTACGAGCCTGCAGGATGGCAGTTAGTGAATGAGCTGAAAGGACTTCCAGCACCCCACCAAAGGTAAGCTTGAGGGCTTCTGGGATTAGTACAGCAGCAGCCGTACAGATCTAAGGCAAGCAGGCCAACCATGTGCAGTATTATCCAAGGTCTTGCTCAGATAAGCCACTACTCTCAGGCCTGCAGATGTATGCTGCATCAGGATGCCTTCTGCTATTCCCTCACGCTCCACGACAAATAGTCAGAAGCTGCCTTCAGGATTGGGAAGCTGTAATGCTGGGGGAGTTGCCAAGCAGAGCTTCAGTTTCTCAACTTGTCGGGCCACTTCCCTAGGTTCTAGTAGTTCTGGCTAGAACCTAGTCTGCATGGGCAAGGATTTGGTATAGTGGCTGAGTCAGCGCACCAAAGTCCCATATACACAGTCTACAGAAGTTGTTGTTGTTTAGTCGTTTAGTCGTGTCCGACTCTTCGTGACCCCATGGACCAGAGCACGCCAGGCCCTCCTGTCTTCCACTGCCTCCCGAAGTTGGGTCAAATTCATGTTGGTTGCTTCGATGACACTGTCCAACCATCTCATCCTCTGTCGTCCCCTTCTCCTCTTGCCTTCACACTTTCCCAACATCAGGGTCTTTTCCAGGGAGTCTTCTCTTCTCATGAGATGGCCAAAGTATTGGAGCCTCAGCTTCAGGATCTGTCCTTCCAGTGAACACTCAGGTTTGATTTCATTCAAAATGGATAGGTTTGTTCTCCTTGCAGTCCAGGGGACTCTCAAGAGTCTCCTCCAGCACCACAATTCAAAAGCATCAATTCTTCAGCAGTCAGCCTTCTTTATGGTCCAGCTCTCACTTCCATACATCACTACTGGAAAAACCATAGCTTTGACTATGCGGACCTTTGTCAGCAAGGTGATGTCTCTGCTTTTTAAGATGCTGTCTAGGTTTGTCATCGCTTTCCTCCCAAGAAGCAGGAGTCTTTTAATTTCGTGGCTGCTGTCACCATCTGCAGTGATCGTGGAGCCCAGGAAGGTAAACGCTGTCACTGCCTCCATATCTTCCCCTTCTATTTGCCAGGAGGTGATGGGACCAGTGGCCATGATCTTAGTTTTTTTGATGTTGAGCTTCAGACCATTTTTTGCACTCTCCTCTTTCACTCTCATTAAGAGGTTCTTTAATTCCTCCTCACTTTCTGCCATCAGAGTGGTATCATCTGCATATCTGAGGTTGTTGATATTTCTTCCGGCAATCTTAATTCCGGCTTGGGATTCCTCCAGTCCGGCCTTACGCATGATGTATTCTGCATATAAGTTAAATAAGCAGGGGGACAATATACAGCCTTGTCATACTCCTTTCCCAATTTTGAACCAATCAGTTGTTCCATATCCAGTTCTAACTGTTGCTTCCTGTCCCACATATAGATTTCTCAGGAGATGGATAAGGTGGTCAGGCACTCCCATTTCTTTAAGAACTTGCCATAGTTTGCTGTGGTCCACACAGTCAAAGGCTTTTGCGTAGTCAATGAAGCAGAAGTAGATGTTTTTCTGGAACTCTCTGGCTTTCTCCATAATCCAGCGCATGTTAGCAATTTGGTCTTTAGTTCCTCTGACCCTTCGAAATCCAGCTTGTACTTCCGGGAGTTCTCGGTCCACATATTGCTGAAGCCTGCCTTGGAGGATTTTGAGCATAACCTTGCTAGCGTGTGAAATGAATGCAATTGTACGGTAGTTGGAGCATTCTTTAGCACTTCCCTTCTTTGGGATTGGGATGTAGACTGATCTTTTCCAATCCTCTGGCCACTGCTGAGTTTTCCAAACTTGCTGGCATATTGAGTGTAGCACCTTAACAGCATCATCTTTTAAGATTTTAAATAGTTCCACTGGAATGCCATCTCCTCCACTGGCCTTGTTGTTAGCCATGCTTTCTAAGGCCCACTTGACTTTGCTCTCCAGGATGTCTGGCTCAAGGTCAGCAACCACACTATCTGGGTTGTCCGGGACCTCCAGATCTTTCTGGTATAATTCCTCTGTGTATTCTTGCCACCTCTTCTTGATGTCTTCTGCTTCTGTAAGGTCCCTACCATTTTTGTCCTTTATCATGTCCATCTTTGCACAAAATGTTCCTTTAATGGCTCCAATTTTCTTGAACAGATCTCTGGTTTTTCCCTTTCTATTGCTTTCCTCTATATCTTTGCATTGTTCATTTAAGAAGGCCCTCTTGTCTCTCCTTGCTATTCTTTGGAAGTCCGCATTCAATTTTCTGTAACTTTCCCTATCTCCCTTGCATTTTGTTTCCCTTCTCTGCTATTTCTAAGGCCTCGTTGGACAGCCACTTTGCTTTCTTGCATTTCCTTTTCTTTGGGATGGTTTTTGTTGCTGCCTCCTGTACAATGTTACGAGCCTCCATCCATAGTTCTTCAGGCACTCTGTCCACCAAATCGAGTTCCTTAAATCTGTTCTTCACTTCCACTGTGTACTCATAAGGGATTTGGTTTAGATTATACCTGGCTAGCCCAGTGGTTTTTCCTACTTTCTTCAGTTTAAGCTTGAATTTTGCTATAAGAAGCTGATGGTCAGAGCCACAATCAGCTCCAGGTCTTGTTTTTGCTGACTGTATAGAGCTTCTCCATCTTTGGCTGCAGAGAACATAATCAATCTGATCTTGGTGTTGCCCATTTGGTGATGCCCATGTGTAGAGTCGCCTCTTGTGTTGTTGGAAAAGAGTGTTTGTGATGACCAGCTTGTTCTCTTGACAGAACTCTATTAGCCTTTGCCCTGCTTCGTTCTGAACTCCAAGGCCAAACTTACCTGTTGTTCCTTTTATCTCTTGACTCCCTACTTTAGCATTCCAGTCCCCTATAATGAGAAGAACATCTTTCTTTGGTGTCAGTTCTAGAAGGTGTTGTAGGTCTTCATAGAATTGGTCAATTTCAGCCTCTTCAGCATCGGTGGTTGGCGCATAAACTTGGATTACTGTGATGTTGAGAGGTCTGCCTTGGATTCGTATTGAAATCATTCTATCATTTTTGAGATTGTATCCCAGTACAGCTTTCCCCACTCTTTTGTTGACTATGAGGGCTACTCCATTTCTTCTATGGGATTCTTGCCCACAATAATAGATATGGTAATCATCTGAATTGAATTCGCCCATTCCCGTCCATTTTAGTTCACTGACGCCCAGGATGTCAATGTTGATTCTTCCCATCTCCTGTTTGACCACATCCAACTTACCAAGGTTCATAGATCTTACATTCCAGGTTCCTATGCAGTATTCTTCTTTGCAGCATCGGACTTTCCTTTCACTTCCAGGCGCGTCCATAGCTGAGCGTCCTTTCGGCTTTGGCCCAACCGCTTCATTAGCTCTGGAGCTACTTGTACTTGTCCTCCGCTCTTCCTCAGTAGCATGTTGGACGCCTTCCGACCTGAGGGGCTCAGCTTCCAGCGTCATATCTTTTAGCCTTTTGTTTCTGTTCATGGGGTTTTCTTGGCAAAGATACTGGAGTGGCTTGCCAGTTCCTGCTCCAGGTGCATCGCGTTTAGTCAGAACTCTCCACTATGACCTGTCCGTCTTGGGTGTCCCTGCACGGCATAGCCCATAGCTTCTCTGAATTACTCAAGCCCCTTCGCCATGACAAGGCAGCAATCCGTGAAGGGGCTACAGAAGTTAGTCAGTCCCAAAAGGGACCGGAGTTCCTTAGGGGTTTTTGGGGTTGGGATGTGCAAAAGTGCCTCTATTCTCTTTGGAGCAAGATACCGGTGCCCCTTAGTTAGGTCGTGACCTAATGTTAAAGCATCAAATAAATTCCAGATTAAAAATGGTAAACAAAATCAACACCAAAACCAGATTCAAAGCAACAAGGCATAACACTCCATTTAAACCCCCCTCTCAGATAGCCAGTCATTAAGAAACAGGCTGTTCGAACAGAAAGGTATTCAGCTGCCCTCCCTGCACTAAGACTGAAGTCCAACAGGCTAGCATTGGCTTTTATGTCCTGCATCTCTTTTCATGCTAGAAGCTGAACAGGAAGGGATAGAGAGCAGGAGGAAGCAATTCCCTTCTAACAGCAGAGTTTGGAAAAAGCAAATTCTCCAATGGCAAAAAGAATCCATCAGACCAACCCCCAAACAGAAACCTTCAGGCTGAGTGGTTGCTTTAATGCCTGTTACATTGCAGCCAGTACAGTTTGCAGACTTTCATTAATGGTGGGGGTGAAGAAAAGGAGATACCGGCCAAAAAGGAGAAGATAGTGCCCACCTTCAAAAGTAGAGTGGACTAGCAGTAGCTGGAGCTTACTTGAACAATGACAATGGGATAGAGTGCATCATTACACTCTGCTGGAAGGAGGCAAACCTGTCTTCGAAGAAAGACAAATAGCTAGGAGACTCTGGAGAAGTAACTGGAGGGCATCTGCCACCTAAGGCAGTGGCTTCAATCTCCTGAATCGCAGAGATGGCTCTACAGATCATCCATCAAACAATTGGTCGACCAAGGCCAGTGTTGTCTATTCTGACCAGTAAAAGCTTACTAAGGCCAGAGACCTTTCTAGTCCTCCACTTTTAGACATCCCTTTCTGTTCAAGGGTGACATGGAAATGCTTAAAACAAGCAAACAGAAATAGGCAATAACTAAGAGTATCTGTCAATTTATGAAAGTCTAATTTTTCTTTTTGAAAAATATTTGGTAACTCCATAACAGTGCTCTGACTAATGGGGCCCAAACCTGTCATCTTGATTACTGCTTTACTGATCCTAGGTAAAGATGACTTTATTCTCTGTACATTTTTCTAATTGCAGGCTATGGTGTCAGTTTGAAATGTTTAACTAATGGCTCTGAAATCACTGGTTCAAATGATTAAATCAACTCCAACTTAATGTGGAAGATCTAGGCTGAGAGACAGACTACATGGTACATGCGTCACGTGCCTCAATGTGTTTGAGAAAAAGGGTCTTTCAGTCTGAATTCCCTTGAGAGTGGAAGCTCATTCCAGACTGGGGCACACATGTTTAAACACCATACCTAATGCCATCTCTAGTCAAATATAGCATTTCTCTTTAGCCTGGTTTGCCAATGGTAAGTTCTTGTACTGGACTCATCCAGTTTTTGTCTCTGTATTCTTAAACACATTGACCTTTTTTTAAATAAACTCCTGGATCCCTTAGCATTTAGCATTCCAAACTGCCACAAGAGTTCTTTGCCAACAAGAAAAGGCATGTGTAGCTCTTTGCCTTATTTCCAAAAACTCAGAGGTGAAAAAAGAGGTGACATTATAGCTAAAACAGAAATTGGATGAATTTGTCATCTCTCCTCCCCCCATTGACAATGAAAGTAGGTTTTCTGGTTCACAATGAAGGTCAATGGATAAATTATTTTCTGTTGTTCCTACCTGTCTGCATTCAACTATCCGCTGTCAGAGAAAATAAATAAATATGAAACAGTGAGTCTTGCTGTTCAGAGATGATCTACCATACTCTTCAAGAGTAAATCATCTTTCGTTCCTGGGTAAATGTGTCATATTTTCCAATAGTCCAAGATGTTTCAACTTAGTGTAGCCCTGAACAATAGGAATGTGCAAAGTGGGTTTTTGTTTTTTATATTTCTTTTGTTTCAGGTTCTTCCTGGTGTGTGTGTGCCTCTTTCCTTTTTTTTTACATTTTATGTGTAGCAGTCCTTTTGTTTTACATTAAAAGGAAAATCTCTTTCTGGATTCACATTCATGTTTCCCCACTCACTTTTTCAGGCACTCAAAAAGCCCTAAAGAAACCTTAAAAACAAATGCAAGGCAACCTACTCCAAAAGCAAGCAACAGTACATGAGAAAGAAAAAAATCATCATCAGATCTATGTAGGCGCTAGTTTACATCATTGACATTCATCATTCTCCCAGCATACAACACCACCAGAGGTCACACAAAGATGTTCTTCCAGCTAAGATACCCCATCACTACCAGTCGTATTCACAGAGTAAAAACACCTCACTCACTCACATACCAATTCATAAAGCAGTAAAGCACCCAAAAATTAGAAAAGGGAAAATAGCAGTAAGAATTCATTGCCAACTAACTAGCACAACAGAGACCCCCTGGGCCTGAGCAGCACAATAGAAAAAAGGCAAGGAAACAGCCATTGAGATGGGCACTAGCTGCCTCACAGACAGAAACACCCACTTGCAGGGGTCTCCAAACTATGGCCTTCTGGCCACATCCAGCCCGCCTTGCCTTTTTATCCGCCCCGGGCATAGGAAGAGGAGCAAAGCCTGACAGAAGCGATCCCCCACCCCTGCTGTCATTGCAGAGACAGTGGAGATGGGGGATCGCTTCTGTCAGGCTTCACTCCTCTTCCTATCTCCACCCTGGCATAGGAAGAGGAGGGGGACCCAAGCAATCCCTCACCCCCACTGTCTGCAAAGACAGCAGGGGTGGGGGGTTGCTTAGGTCCCCCTTCCCTCCTTCATCCCTTGAAAATGTGCAAAATATATGATGTGGCCCTCATATTGAAAAGTTTGGAGACCCCTGCACCAAAGCATCCAAAAACACTACAACTTCAAGAACAAGATGGAAATTCCCCAAGCTGTGCCCAGCTGACCACAACATCCACCCGCACAGTCCAGTGGCACACTGGCAGAATCACAAAGTCCATCTCCAGGCCCACATAACCCAACAGAAGCAAACAAAACAGTACCTAACCCCCCACAAGCAAAATATCAGTCTTTAAATAAACAAACACCCAGTAAACTAACCAAACAACATTTTTTTAAAAAAATCAAGCCTGAAAAAGTTGGTGACATCTCTTTAAATAATTCAGATTTCTGGTCATTATCTACAATATCATCCCTAAATTAATCTTGCTAAGAAGAGGGTGTGTGAAGTGTGACATTAAGTAGGTAGAACTTGCATGCCATATGGTGCAGATAAACACAGACTCAGTTCTCAGTGTGACCTCTTTTTATACCATATATGTAGGATGAAGGTGCCAACAATCTGACCCTGTGAGATAAGAGAAGAACTCCTTGTATATAGTGGAGCATCTGGGAGGCAAAGTCTAGTGGGACTGAGATTACATAATTTAGTTCTGAGACGTTATGGTTACAATCTCTTTATGCATCCTGCATGGATTAATCAGAACTTGGCAATGACACATTTTTTGTCCAAGAAGCACAGGGCACCACAGGGCAGAATGTCTTGACATGCAAATTGTGCTGTCAGACATTATTTTGACTTGATTAAATCTGCTTCATGCTATTACCCCACCTCCCCCACAAGTCTGTATGCAGATGACAAACAAGTGTTTGCATTTCCTTCTACTGTGCAGGTAGGAGTGTCAGGTATTTGGCCTTTGTAACTTTGGACTGGGTTAGTAATAGTATTTTCCTAAGATGTATTTTATAAACTGTCTTGGTCCTGCTTTTAATGCGATTTTAGTTAGTCATGGGCTCTGGAGCCAACCCATGGGTATAGAAAGATATGATAAAATTGACACCGATAAAATTGAATAAAATTAATGCTAGTTATCTTAATGTCTGTTGGAAATGTGAGAAAGAAATTGGTACATACTTTCATATGTGGTGGGAATGTGAAAAAGTACAAAGATTTTGGAAACTAATCTTTAAAGAATTAAATGACATATGTGAAAAAGATACTAGAATTTAATCCTGAGATAGCTTTGTTATCAATATTTGAGAATGTGGAATACGATATGATGACTAGAGAGTTGATTACCAATTTATTAACAGCAGCCAGATTAATAATAGCTAGGAATTGGAAATCAAAATTGGAATTTCAAATGGAAGAATGATATAATGAAGTATGGAACATTGCTATAAACGATAAGTTAACTTGTAATTTAAAGGTTAAGAAAGGAAAGATGAAAAATAATAATTTTATTATATATGGGGCAGATTTCTTGAATATGTGCTAACAAGAGGAAAAGGGAAAGCTCCAAATCAGGAATCAATGCAGTTCTGGAGAAGAGGACAATAAAGGAAGAAGAAGAATAAAGATAAAGGAAGAAGAAGTTTACTGCAAGAGGTCCCGATTAGGGTGGTGCACTAGATCCCCCTAAGGGGCAAGTTGAATCGAATCCAGATCAGAACAACGCTCGAATCTCCATTCAGCTACATCATCATTGGATGAATTGAATTGAATTAATTTCCACATAACCCATTGTCCATTTTCTACCTTTCTCTAACTCCTCCCTTCTTCTTGACAATTCAAGCTGTTAACCAATTAGCCTCAAGAGGCTGTACCACCTTCCTCCTTCCCTAATTCCCATGAGAGTCCAGGTGTTGTTTATCTCTTCTCCAACATCATTTTTCTTTGGCACAATGACTATAGGGCTGGCCCATGCGGAGCTGCTGGGTTCTATAACGCCTAACTCCAACATCCTTTGAATCTCCTTCTCAATCTGCACAGCATGAGCCCCTACAACCCTATAGGGACCAGACCTCACAGGCGGGCTATCACCAGTATCAATAGCATGGGTAACCAAATCAGTAGAACCAGGCTTGTCAGAAAAAAACACTTTGGTACTATTCCAGAATTTGAGAAAGCCACTCCTGATCATCAGGAGTGTGGTGCCCAGGGCCCCCTAAAGAGCACCTAGCACTCGGTCAGAGAGTTCGACAGGCCACTTACATACCACCTTTACGCTGGGGCAAGTCCCAAGACCTCAGCAGTGCTTAGCGTAAGCCCTTTGAACAAGTCTGACCTTAAAAGAACACTTTACTTTTACTGAGTACTTTGCAAGTACAGACACATGGGCTTTGTGATTCCTTAGAACTCACAACAGCTCAGTTAGGTAGGACTCTTAAAGATAGCTAGTTTGTGGCCCTCTCCACTTCCTGGATTTAGCCAGACCCTGCTGTTCAAGAGACCAGTCCTTTTGTAAGAATTTTTATAATTTATTTTTTATTAGAAAAATAGAGTTTCATAGAATCAGTTTATATTGCACAAGCTTTAGCATAAAGAACATATTCAAAGATCATTACATTTAAGTAAAATAACTATTTCCCATTAAAATAATAAACACTACTAAGCTGGGCTGAGGTGGGCTACAGTGGGCTAGCCCCACCTCTTTCTTTCTCTTTACTTACATCCTCTCTCAATTAAGTTCCTTTCTCTCCCATCAACATGGAATCGAATCCCAGAACAGAACTTCTTTCACATAACCCATCGTCCATTTTCTACATTCTCTAACTCCTCCCTTCTTCTTGACAATTCTGGCTGTTAACCAATTAGCCTCAAGGGGCTGTAACATCTTCCTCCTTCCTTAATTCCCATGAAAGTCCAGGTGTTTTATCCAATTAGCTCGGAATGTTGAGTCTTTCACGGGCTCCTCGGTTCGACCTTCAATTTTATCTCGAACCATGCTGTACCGATCTTCAGAAAAACACTCTCATGGCACTTAGAAAAACACATTCTAATGTCTCTCAAATCATCTTCACACAGAACCTGTCTGACTCCATCTTACATTTCTATGACTACATATCCCATCATCATGACAGGGAACACTATTGATTTGTATTTTGGTTTATGTATTTTATGTTTATGTTGTAGTTTATCTAATAAATTTTTTTTAAAAAAGATATTTCTGTATATCTGAACATCTTGAGTCCATCTTCTCCATAGTTTTGAAAGTTTACTTTTTGGACTGCAACTCCCAGAACCCAGTAGACATCCTGGATAGGGGATTCTGGGCACTGGAGTCTCAAGCTGTAGTCTTGTTTTTCTCTTAGGAAACTCAACTGTGCCATGACATTAATAAAGTACATATAGCACAATTGGCATGAAAGAGATGTTTACAAATATTACGGCATACACTAGTCTGCAGCAAACATTTTGCTACCTGAGGCAAAGGACAAGATAACAACTCTCCTACCTTCTCCTAATTCTGTGTACTAAAGCTGACCAGACGGGCCATTGATTTTTTTTTTCAACACCAGCAACACAGCAGTCTCCTCCACTATATTTGAGGGAACAGGGAAGCTTAGAGGGTGCAGATCACGTGATGCATATCGGCATTACCAGTTCTGCATCACTTTGAAATCTGTTGCTTGAGGTAGCTGCCTCATTCTGCCTAATGGCAGAGGCAGCTTTATGCTGTGTCAGATCCTTGAGTGGATGCCTGACAGTAGTATAAGGGACTAGCATCCATAAAATCAAATTTGACAGGTGCCACACCCCTTTAAGGTGGGACAAAGGGGTCAAGAATCAACCCAGGCCCCTCCACCCGGATGGGGTGGCTTTAGGGGTGACGTAAGGGCTTGTGGAGGTCACCGTGGACCTATAGGGGGGTTTCATAGATACCGGGGTCCCCCGTGACCAGAGCGCAGCCTCAGGATTGGCCCCCCGAGGGGAAGTGCCGCCCCGCAGCCCTGTAGGTCAATGGGGAGTGGTTGGAGGGGTTTGGCTAGAAAAGGGTTAGCCGTAGGGCATGCCTCGGCATGCCCTTAGGCCGCCTGGGGACTGAAACGCCACAGCGGGGATTTTGGGGTCCTTCTGCGCGCGCTTGCCGCTCTTTGCAGAGACGATGGCGGACAAGGAAAACCTGCAATAATTTGAAGAGTACAAAAAGCCCACATTTTAGTAAAATTGATTTAATACGATTCAAAGTAAAAAATATTTCCCACATTTTTATACCCAAGGCCTTTTCCTAGGACCTCTGTGTGTGTGTTAAAAACCATTTTGAACAGTACAAAACCCCCACATTTTAGTAAAATTGATTTAATACGATTCAAAGTAAAAAATATTTCCCACATTTTTAGACCCAAGGCCTTTTCCTAGAATCTCTCTCTGTGTGTTAAAACCCATTTTGATTTTCCAGGAATCCCCCCATAGAGCTTTAAGCAACAGTCTACAGATAGAGGTTGATCAGACCTTAATAATAATCAACAAAATAGACAGCTCTCATAAGGCCTATAGACTTTTGGAAAAAGCTTGCAATTTAAAGACTATGTGCCACTATCAAAAGTGTCAGGCGGCCCTGTAGGCCAAAGGGTAGAGGTTGGAGGGGTTTGGCTAGAAAAGGGGTGGCCGTAGGGCATGCCTCGGCCTGCCCTTAGGCCTCCTGGGGCTGAAAGTCCACAGCGGACGCTGAAACGCCACAGCGGTGATTTCGGGGCCCTTCTGTGCGCACTTGCTGCTCTTTGCAGAGACTGGCGCGGCTTGGAGAAGATGGAGGACAAGGAAAACCTGATCCCCAGGACAAGCCAAAAGGACCCGGTGAAAGCCAAAAGGCGCTTGAGTCCCCAAGGCTACTATCAGGGACTTGTGGTTTTTTCCATGCCCCTGTGCCCCTTAGGCCCCCCTCCAAGTCTCAGGGAGAGGCTGCCTGAAGACACAGAAAATCTAAGAAGAAAATGCAGGTCTGCCGAAGACCTATTCGTATTTACCGCAAAGACAAAGCAGAAACCGAAAAGCACAAGAAAGCCGGCCTGCACCCTGATGTGGGGTGATGAGAAGGATGCTGGGCTTGAGTGCGATTGTGGGCAATGGTCAAAAAGAGCTTTACAGAAGCCAACCGGTGACACCCTAAAATCAACAGAGGTCATGGGTGGCTGTGTGCTGGCGAAACCGGGTTTTGCGGGGGAGGCCGACAGTCCTGAGGAGCAGATGTTGGAAGTGGTTTCAGATGAAGGCTTTGAGAGTGCTACAGAGGACCAAGTCAGACAGGTAAGAGCATTTTCTAAAAGCCATAGTTATGGGATATGTTAGGGGTTTTTAAGCTCTTTAAAAACCTTACTAAAGGCTTGTTTCATTCTCACCCACAGGAGAAGGCTTGGCATGATGAGGATGATGGGCTTGAGTGTGATTGTGGACAGAACTGCCCTGAAAGCAGCAGATGACGTTGTTTCATCCTCACCCACTGGAGAAGGCTCGGGCTGCCGAGGACGAGAAACTGCCCTGTATGAATATACATCCTGTAAATATAGACTCTATTGCATGTGGTTCTACCTAGGCAGCTTGTAAAGCTAATCTGTATGTCATGTGTTTCTACTGTCCCTGAGGCTTAGATGTTTCCTTTACAATACCCTTGTAATATATGGTCTTTTAATAAAGAGTCTTTATTGTACCATACTTTGTTCATATTTGTATACATTTATAATAGGTTAAAACAATTATTTATTGCAAGGATTCAGCACAGAAAGGCAGTAAGGTGAAAAAGAAAAATAAGTCATTTCTGTTTCCCAAAAACCTCAGTGCTGGAAAAAGTGTTAAGAAAGTCAAAAGTGCTGAGATTGCTGATCATGCCCTGTCTGTCCAGCATAGTTAGTCAACTTTCCTGCAACACAGAAAGGGAAAAGAAGGGTTTATTTCTTTGCAGATGCACATCTAGTATAAGTGAAACTCCAACCATGGCACATGTAAAGCAAAAGGCTACATAGGATAGCTTTAACCTAGCGGCACTCATAAAAGTAAGAGTCAGCACTCGCTTGTCTAAGGCTTTGGCAGCTTCATGAATTCCACAGGCTAATAGTGATGTAGTGATGAAAAGTTTTGAAAAACTGGTTCAGAGTTATACTACACCATCTCTCCCTCAGAGTTTGATACCCACCAGAATGCATATAGAGCAAATAGATAAACGGTGGGTGCTGTAGCTATAGTCCTTCATACTGCATTGTCACATGTGGAGCAGTAGGGGAACTATGTACAGCTCAGCTCGGCCTTTAATGCCAGCCGCCCTCAGAGACTGATGGTTAAACTAAGGGACTGGGCCTTCCATATTACACTTGTATGTGGATACAGTTTTTTGTCTGAACGCAGTCAGAGGGTTAGAGCAGGTCAATATACATCTACGGTTCTCAACCTTAGTATTGCTACACCACAAGGAGGTGTGCTGAGTCCCCTGCTCCATGCCCAATATACATATGATTGTATTTCTGCTTATAACAGCCATACCAGCGTTAAGTTCACAGATGATACCACAGTAGGGGGCTCAACTCAGAGGAGAATGAGTCTGCCTATAGGGACGAGGTGGAATGATTGATTAAATGGTGTAGCGAGAATAACTTGCTTCTAAATACTTCAAAAACTGAGCTTGTAATAGACTATAGCAGTGGTCGGGGAACAGGGGTAATTTACCCCAAATGGGATAAAAGTGAAAATCCTGGGGGTAATGAGCAGAGCACTACCCCCCTCACTCCCTCCCACCCCCACCCCCTGCAGCCAAACCTCAAATCGTAAGCCACCTCTCCCTGTTACTTCCTTGGTTGCAGCAGGGCAAATGTAAATCCTCCGTTCCTTCAGAGATCGGAGATAAGCCTGCTTGATTGGTTACAGCTGTTGAAGGGGCCGGGCAGTCAATCAATCCGGGGCTTGTGAATGACTGTTTCCACCGGAGATGACTGCAAGCAAGCAGGAGGAGGGAAAGGATCCAGTTAACGAGGGAAGGAAGGTGCGAGAGACTGAGGGCTTCATCAAGCTTATTTAAATGTATGTAGAAAATGTATGGAGAAAATGGAGGGAGGGAGGGAGGGTGGGTGGATGGATGTGTGTGTGTGTGTGTGTGAGAGAGACTGACTCAAAACTATGAAAAAAGGAACAGGCAAGGCTTGAATTAAGGCGGGGGAAAGGGTGGCTTCATCAACCTTGTTTAAATATATGGAGAAAATGGAGGGAGGGAGGGTGGGTGGATGTGTGTGTGTGTGAGTGAGAGAGAGACTGACTCAAAACTATGAAAAAAGGAACAGGCAAGGCTTGAATTAAGGCGGGGAAAAAGGGTGGCTTCATCAACCTTGTTTAAATATATGGAGAAAATGGAGGGAGGGTGGGTGGGTGGATGTGTGTGTGTGAGAGAGAGAGAGAGAGTGAGAGTGAGAGAGAGACTGACTCAAAACTATGAAAAAAGGAACAGGAAAGCAAAACAGAAGGCTTGAATTAAGGCGGGGGGGAAAGGGTGGCTTTTTAAGATGCTGTCTAGGCTTGTCATCGCTTTCCTCCCAAGAAGCAGGCGTCTTTGAATTTCATGGCTGCTGTCACCATCTGCAGTGATCATGGAGCCCAAGAAAGTCAAATCTGTCACTGCCTCCATATCTTCCCCTTCTATTTGCCAGGAGGTGATGGGACCAGTGGCCATGATCTTGGTTTTTTTGATGTTGAGCTTCAGACCATTTTTGGCGCTCTTCTCTTTCACCCTCATTAAGAGGTTCTTTAATTCCTCCTCACTTTCTGCCATGGTTTTGCGTAGTCAATGAAGCAGAAGTAGATGTTTTTCTGGAACTCTCTGGCTTTCTCCATAATCCAGCGCATGTTAGCAATTTGGTCTCTAGTTCCTCTGCCCCTTTGAAATCCAGCTTGCACTTCTGGGAGTTCTCGGTCCACATACTGCTGAAGCCTGCCTTGGAGGATTTTGAGCATAACCTTGCTAGCGTGTGAAATGAGTGCAATTGTATGGTAGTTGGAGCATTCTTTGTGTTGTTTGTTTGAAAGTTCTGACTGCAGAATCTTTCAAAAAGTGTCAATTGAAGAAACACTTGGATAATTTGCACCCACATCTGGCTTCAAAACCGCGGGAATATTTTCTAAATTTGGAAATGTCTGTCAAAAGACAAAGATTGGACAGCAACTTGAGAGGTACATTCAATCAATGTTCAGCATCCAAGGCTAGCTTTGAAGTGTCCTGGTTGATTGCCCGGAACAAAAAACCTTATACTATTGGTGAGGATTTGGTTAAACCAGCAGCTTTGAAAATGGCAGAGATTATGTGTGGTCAGAATGAAGCCAAGAAACTAAATTCTGTGCCCTTGTCTGCAAGAGTTATTAAAGAAAGAGTTTCTATTTTAGCAGAAAATGTGAGGCAACAAGTTATTTCCTCAATAAAAGAGAATAAATACTTTGCTATTCAGCTTGATGAGACTACGGATGTTAGTAGTAATTCGCAGCTGATGGTATATGTCCGCTACAAAGGTTTACATTTAATTGAAGAAGAATTGTTGTTCTGTTCTCCTCTTGACTTGTGATCTCGTGGAATTGATATCTTCAATAAAGTTAATGAATATTTTAATGACGTCAATTTAAAGTGGGAAGACTGTGTTGCTGTGTCTGTTGATGGAGCTCCAGCTATGTTGGGTCGTGTTAATGGTTTTTCAGCTTTGGTGAGAGAGAGAAATCCAAAAGTTGAAGTAAACCACTGTATTATCCATCGCCAGGCACTGCTTGTGAAACATTTGGAACCTGCACTGGAAACCGTCATGCATGATGTTGTCAAGATTGTCAATGTTGTCAAAGGACATGCATTAAACACGCGATTATTTCGTGAATTATGTAAAGCTGGTGATGCTGAATATACAGACCTACTTTATCATACAGAAGTGAGGTGGCTCTCACGTGGAAATGTTCTGAACCGAGTGTGGGCTCTCAAAGCTGAACTTGAAAGTTTTATGGTTGATCAAAAGCATGTTCTCGCAGAGAAGTTTACGAACTCCTTGTGGGTTGCACATCTCGCATATTTAGCTGATATGTTTGAGCATGTTAATGTATTGAACAAAGAATTGCAAGGAAAAAACATAAATATAATTTCAGCCAGAGAAAAGATTTCTGCATTTGGATCAAAGCTTTTATATTGGAGACAGAAAGCTGAACAGAAAAAGATAGCTACCTTTTCAAAGTTAGTTTTGTTCTTGGAAGATTGTGAAAATATTACTTTTGAAGACATCAAGGATACAGTTATAAGGCATCTTACCAAACTCAAAGAGCGGTTCTCCGATTACTTTCCAGATCTTGATTCACAAGCTGTCAGTTGGATTGTAGACCCCTTTAAATGTGAAATTGCTGTTGTACCAGAAGAGCCTCAAGGGTTGGCAGAGTCACTTCTTGAGCTTCGATGCAATAACGAAGCACGTATTGCATTTGAAAACAAAGCAGATCTGTCAAATTTTTGGATGTCAACAGCTGCAAAGGCATTCAAAATTGCACATGAGGAGGCAGTCAAAAAGTTGCTGCCTTTTGCAACAACCTACCTTTGTGAACAAGGATTTTCCACTCTTACGAACATAAAAACAAAGCAGAGAAATCGATTGGACCCTGAAGACTGTATCCATATTGCTCTGATCAAAAAGACTGTATCCATATTGCTCTGATCAAAATGCCCCAGTATTGATGCTCTCGTATCCAAGATGAAGCAACATCATTTCTCCAAAACCTGAAGTTTTCAAGTAAGTTGACGCTTTCAAAGTAATTTTGAATAGATTCAATAAGATTTTGAATTAAAATACTGTATCATTTCCTTCCTTTCAAATCAAGGGGGTAATGTCGGCTTATATAAATTTTTTGGGGGGTAAAAGGTAAAAAAGTTCCCTGACCCCTGAACTATAGGAAGAAGGGGTTGGATATTCCACCATTATTCATCAGTGGAGACTGGGTAGAAAGGGCGAGGGTTTTATGTTTTTGAGTGTCCATAGAGAGGAGAACATGACATGGGGCATAAGTACCTCAGAGGTACTGAAAAAGGCTCAACAGAGCTTGTACTTTCTGTGAGGAGAAAATTACTCCAGAGGTTGATTAATACAGCACAGAATATTGTTGGGTGTCCCCGCCCCACATTGGATGAACTGTACAGGTCCCACAGTCTTTAAAAAGCACAAAATACTATAAAGGACACCGCCCCTCCTGGACACTCTTTGCTTGAACTACGGCCATCAGGAAGACGATATAGATCTATTAAAACAAGGACAAATTGATTTAAAAACAGTGCATAATGTGAACTTAAGTGTTTTGTCATGCCCAGCCTGTAACAAGGCTCCTAATAATTTAGAATTGCTGGTTTCCAGGGCAGCAGGAATGTGGGTGGGTAAGATCCCTAAGAGCTGTCCCACTTCTCTTCTTTTCTCTAAATATGTTAATTTAGGAAAAATTGCAGCCTGGGGCAATGCACCTGAATCTCTCCCTCCCTGAAATCATCAAACATGCAGTGCACAGTTATATTCACTCTTCCTTTATAGTGCCCCTAACTGAGCCCCTGTTTGCTAACCATGTATGTTCATTTATATATCAGTGACAGAAAGGAAACTTTCAATTCATGACATACGATGCTTTTACACAACTATTTTTATATACATATGTTTGTCTTTACCTTCTTGTTGCTGAGTATAATTTTGGAGTTCAGGATGAAGCTGTAGAAATCATGACTTATAAAACAGAACTACAAAAAATCTATTTGTTGATTGTGGTAGAAAACTGCTAAATAATACAAGAGGCATTCAAAGCCCCATGAACTACAGTTAAAATGGCCAGAAATAGTGTGTAGAATATATGGCTGTTGGCCTGGGATTATTAAAGAGAGGCTCTGTATACCTAAAAAATAAAAAATAAAAAACTCGGTGTGGGGAGAAGGGACTGTGTGACATGTGCATACTTGAAATATACCTTCTCAGGATCATTAAGCAGTTCTGAAGTTTGAGCTGATGCTAAAATCTTTGGGCTTAGATTTCAAGGTAACTTAAAACAAGTTGTCAAAATGAAACTTTGTTTCATCCTATTTCACAATGTTCCTACATGCTTTTTGGGGAACAAGGGAATAAGTGGGTACAAGAGCTTGAACAGTAAATTTCATTATGGGTTAAACTAAAAATTTTAATCCAGAGAATTAACAGCTATAAAAAGCTATACTATCGTGAAATAATATCTTACATTTTGAATCATCTGCGCCAAGGATCTACTCACCTGGGCCCTTTCTTCTCAGCCAAAGTTCTCAGCAGGAGCTCTCGCCTCCAGGAAGGTATGAGTAGGGACCTCTCTACAGAACCTTTTTATACCTTTTTCCAGGGGAATCAAAATAAAGTCAAAATGTTTTTTCCACCCTTTGCATCAACGTGTTTGTTTTTCTGTCAATTATAAACAAGAAGCTGGGTTTTTCCTAACCCTACAATGGAGATTTTTATCGCTGTGAAAAATCTGCAAGTCTACCGCTGATTTTCTGTTTGTGAACCCATCTTTCGAAAACCAGAATCATCAACTTAAAAACTGTCTAGGCCTCTCGACCTCAAAGGATTTGAGGTCACCTTAGTAACATAAAAATTTGTCTTTTTAATTGAAGGCATCGTTCTAATGGAAATCTAATTTCAAAATCCAAGCAAAGTGACTGTCCAACGAGGTCTTACAAATAGCAGAGAAGAGAAGGGAAACAAAAGGCCAGGGAGATAGGGTATGTTACAGAAAATTGAATGCCTACTTCCAAAGAATAGCAAGGAGAGACAAGAGGGACTTCTTAAACGAACAGTGCAAAGAAATAGAGGAAAATAATAGAAAGGGCAACACCAGAGATCTGTTCAAGAAAAACTGAAGATATTAAAGGGACATTTTGTGTAAAGATGGATATGTCTAGAATCTAGGAGAATCAACTGATTTCCCCTTAAAACAGAAATCAGTTGCCCCAGCAGAACCATTTTCTAAAAGGCAACTGCTGTTATGTATGCACCCTGCAAGGTTAAGAATGGCTCCCCTGCAAGCCAATTACCCATTTAGGAAACCAGCCAGCGTTATTAATAAATATTAAGAGTCTTATGTCAGGTTCCTTACTGATCTTTCTGAAATTTGTATGTCTTTCTTATAAAATATAGTAAAATGGTTATTTTTACTTGCATTATTTATAATTAATAAATAGGGGCTGCCAAGCCCTGGTTCTCTGGGGAAATAAAATAAGGCCAAAGGGTTTTTTCCACCCCTCTGCATCAACATGTTTGTTTTTCTGTCAGTTATAAACAAGAAGCTGGGTCTTTCCTAACCCTACAATGGAGATTTTTATCAGTGTGAAAAATCTGCATGTCTCTCGCTGATTATCTGTTTGTGGACCCATCTTTCGAAAACCAGAATCATCAACTTAAAAACTGTCTAGGCCTCTTGACCTCAAAGGATTTGAGGTCACCTTAGTAATATAAATTTGTCTTTTTAATTGAAGGAATAGTTCTAATTGAAATCTAATTTCAAAATCCAACCTTCTGTTCCTACTCTCCACATTCCAACAAAGGCAAATTTACCCATGGGTAACTTTACTTTGCCTTCTTAGAAAACATTTAAGTTCCTGGCTTATGATATTCCCATGAACTAATGGCCTTAAAAGTGTCCTGTCATTAACATACCTCCTAGGTCTTGCAGATTAAAGGCTGGAACTTCCTTTATGGAGTCTGGTCTTCCTCTTTGCTACTACCTCCGAATTTTCCTAACATAATTTTATTTCCCACTCTGTCTTGTCTTCTCATGATGTGTACAAAATACAATGGCCAATAACCTGTTTAGTATTTAAATATGTGGTGTTCACTAAAATGTCTGGTTCCTAGGTCCTCTGTACCAAAAGTCTGCCTATCTCACTGCAATGGCAACACAGAATTTATAATTACAAAACAACAAAAACAGAGAAATGTATTGTTGCTACAACTTGAAATTAATGCTGTCTTCTCTTACAGCCCAACCCTATACACCTACACTTAGATGTTAGTCCCTCTGCATTAAATAGTGTTGACTCTCAGATAAGATGGTACACAATTCTAGCCTTAAATACTAGTAAGCTTTCAATTAATCATATAATAATATAACAATATTTATACAAGTTACCCAAAAATCCATGTCTTTTCATATGCATTAGCTCATTAATCATCTTATCTGATGTCTACATGGGGCTGGCATCTTTTTAGAACACTATGGTAACTTCCGCAGTTGGAACACAACATATTTAAATACTAAACTGGAATGCCATCTCCTCCACTGGCCTTGTTGTTAGCCATGCTTTCTAAGGCCCACTTGACTTCACTCTCCAGGATGTCTGGCTCAAGGTCAGCAACCACACTATCTGGGTTCTCTGGGACATCCAGATCTTTCTGGTATAATTCTTCTGTGTATTCTAGCCACCTTTTCTTGATGTCTTCTGCTTCTGTGAGGTCCCTACCATTTTTGTCCTTTATCATGTCTATCTTTGCACAAAATGTTCCTTTAATATCTCCACTTTTCTTGAACAGATCTCTGGTTTTTCCTTTTCTATTATTTTCCTCTATATCTTTGCACTGTTCATTTAAGAAGGCCCTCTTGTCTCTCCTTGCTATTCTTTGGAAGTCAGCATTCCATTTTCTGTAGCTTTCCCTATCTCCCTTGCATTTTGTTTCCCTTCTCTTCTCTGCTATTTGTAAGGCTTCGTTGGACAGCCACTTTGCTTTATTGCCTTTCCTTTTCTTTGGGATGGTGTTTGTTGCTGCCTCCTGTACAATGTTACGAGCCTCCATCCATAGTTCTTCAGGCACTCTGTCCACCAAATCGAGTTCCTTAAATCTGTTCTTCACTTCCACTGTGTATTCATAAGGGATTTGGTGTAGATTATACCTGGCTAGCCCAGTGGTTTTTCCTACTTTCTTCAGTTTAAGGTTGAATTTTGCTATAAGAAGCTGATGATCAGAGCCACAATCAGCTCCAGGTCTTGTTTTTGCTGACTGTATAGAGCTTCTCCATCTTTGGCTGCAGAGAATATAATCAATCTGATTTCGGTATTGCCCATTTGGTGATGCCCATGTGTAGAGTCGCCTCTTGTGTTGTTGGAAAAGAGCGTTTGTGATGACCAGCTTGTTCTCTTGACAAAACTCTATTAGCCTTTGCCCTGCTTCATTCTGAACTCCAAGGCCAAACTTACCTGTTGTTCCTTTTATCTCTTGACTCCCTACTTTAGCATTCCAGTCCCCTATAATGACAAGAACATCTTTCTTTGGTGTCAGTTCTAGAAGGTGTTGTAAGCCTTCATAGAATTGGTCAATTTCAGCCTCTTCAGCATCGGTGGTTGGTGCATAAACTTGGATGACTGTGATGTAGAAAGGTCTGCCTTGGATTCATATTGAAATCATTCTATCATTTTTGAGATTGTATCCTAGTACAGCTTTCCCCACTCTTTTGTTGACTATGAGGGCTACTCCATTTCTTCTACGGGATTCTTGCCCACAATAGTAGATATGATAATCGTCTGAATTGAATTCACCCATTCCCGTCCATTTTAGTTCACTGACGCCCAGGATGTCAATGTTGATTCTTCCCAGCTCCTGTTTGACCACATCCAACTTACCAAGGTTCATAGATCTTACATTCCAGGTTCCTATGCAGTATTCTTCTTTGCAGCATCGGACTTTCCTTTCACTTCCAGGCGCGTCCACAGCTGAGCGTCCTTTCGGCTTTGGCCCAACCGCTTCATTAGCTCTGGAGCTACTTGTACTTGTCCTCCGCTCTTCCTCAGTAGCATGTTGGACGCCTTCCGACCTGAGGGGCTCATCTTCCAGCATCATATCTTTTAGCCTTTTGTTTCTGTTCATGGAGTTTTCTTGGCAAAGATACTGGAGTGGCTTGCCAGTTCCTGCTCCAGGTGGATCGCATTTATTCAGAACTCTGCGCTATGACCTGTCGTTTTGGGTGTCCCTGCACGGCATAGCCCATAGCTTCTCTGAATTACTCAAGCCCCTTCGCCACGACAAGGCAGCAATCCGTGAAGGGGCTGTTATGGTTCAATAACATTGTGTAATTTATTCTCCATATTTATAATCTATGTTTTCACCAAAATCCAAACAATTGCCTTATTTTAACTAGCAGGGGAAGTGTATCACGAGGGGAGCAGACAGCTGTGAGATTTATCAGCCCTGGGATGTGATAAGTATCATAGTGAAGGGGCTCTAGTATTAGGCATCCTTCAGTCTCGAAAGACTATGGTAACGTGCTCTGTATGGAGGACTTGGAACAGCGTCTAGTGTGGCTGAGAAGGCCAATTCGAGAGTGACAATCCCTTCCACACTGAAGACAAATACAATCTGTCCCCTGTCCAGCTCCCGGATTTTGCTGCTTCTGTGACTGCCTCTTTGCCTCGGTCTGCTGGACAAGGGTCTCTTCAAAATGGGAGAGGCCATGATGCAACGCCTGCCTCCAGGCTGAACGCTCAGATGTCAGGGTTTCCCATCTGTTGAGGTCCATTCCTAAGGCCTTCAGATCCCGCTTGCAGATGTCCTGGTATCGCAGCTGTGGTCTCCCTCTGGGGTGATTTCCCTGCACTAATTCTCCATACAGGAGGTCTTTTGGAATCCGACCATCAGCCATTCTCACGACATGCCCAAGCCAACGTAGACGTCGCTGTTTCAGTAATGTATACATGCTAAAAATTCCAGCTCGTTCTAGGACTACTCTATTTGGAACTTTGTCCTGCCAGGTGATACCAAAAATGCATCGGAGGCAACGCATATGGAAGGTGTTCAGCTTCCTCTCCTGCCGTGCACAAAGGGTCCAGGACTCACTGCAGTACAGGAGTGTGCTCAGGACGCAGGCTCTATAGACCTGGATCTTGGTATATGTCGTCAGCTTCTTATTGAGCCATACTCTCTTTGTGAGTCTAGAGAACATGGTAGCTGCTTTGCCAATGCGTTTATCCAGCTCGACATCTAGAGAGAGAGTGTCAGAGATCGTTGAGCCAAGGTACACAAAGTCGTGAACAACCTCCAATTCTTGTGTGGAGATGGTAATAGAGGGAGGTGAGTCCACGCCCTGGCCCATGACTTGTGTTTTCTTCAGGCTGATTGTTAGTCCAAAGTCTTGGCAGGCCTTGCTAAAACAATTCATGAGTTGTTGGAGGTCTTGAGCAGAGTGGGCAACAATGGCTGCATCATCGGCGAAGAGGAAATCCCGCATGCATTTCAGCTGGACTTTGGTCTTCGCTCTCAATCTAGAGAGATTAAAGAGCTTTCCGTCTGATCTAGTCCGGAGATAGACACCTTCTGTTGCAGTTCCAAAGGCGTGCTTCAGCATGACAGCAAAAAAGATCCCAAAAAGGGTTGGTGCGAGGACACAGCCCTGTTTCACTCCGCTTCGGATGTCAAAGGGATCTGATGTTGAACCATCAAAAACTACAGTGCCTTTCATTCCCTCATGGAAGGACCTGATGATTTTAAGGAGTCGAGGTGGACATCCAATCTTGGGAAGGATTTTAAAAAGGCCATCCCTGCTAACCAAATCAAAGGCCTTTGTGAGATCTATGAAGGCCACAAAGAGTGGCTGTTGTTGTTCCCTGCATTTCTCCTGCAACTGTCTGAGGGAGAATACCATGTCAGTGGTGGATCTATTAGCTCGAAATCCACACTGTGATTCTGGATAGACTCTGTCTGCGAGCACCTGGAGCCTCTTCAGCACAACACGGGCAAGCAGCTTCCCTACAACGCTGAGAAGAGAGATGCCACGGTAGTTATTGCAGTCGCCCCTGTCTCCTTTGTTCTTGTACAGTGTGATGATGTTTGCATCCTTCATGTCCTGTGGTACTCCACCTTCCCTCCAGCAAAGACAAAAGATTTCATACAGCTCGGTAGTGATGGTCTCTTTACAGCACTTCAGCACTTCAACAGGGATGTTATCCTTTCCAGGTGCCTTGCCGGAGGCAAGGGAATCCAAGGCCGCTTTTATTTCTGCTAAAGTTGGTTCGCTGTCCAACTCTTCCAAGACAGGCAGGCACTCAATGTTATTTAATGCTTCTTCGGTTACTACATTCTCTCTGGAATATAGCTCAGAGTAGTGTTGCACCCAGCGGTCCATCTGCTGTGCTCGGTCCTGGATGATCACGCCTGTAGCAGACTTCAAGGGAGCAGATTTCTTCTGTATTGGACCTAAAGCCTGCCTGATACCGTCATACATTCCTTTGATGTTACCTGTGTCCGCTGCTATCTGTATCTGAGAGCAGAGCTGAAGCCAATAATCGTTGGAACATCTCCTGGCAGCCTGTTGGACTTGGCTACGAGCAGCTCGAAGAGCTTGCAAGTTGTACTCTCTAGGACAGGCTTTGTATGCTGCTAGAGCTCTCCTCTTATCTTCGATGGCTGGCATCAACTCCTCCGAATGGGCTTCGAACCAGTCAGCCGTCTTTTTGGTCTTCTTGCCAAATGTGGACAAGGCGGTGTTATACACAGCGTTCTTAAAGTGTTCCCATCGTTCAGGTGCATTTGCATCAGCCGGGCCTGGAAGGGTTTCCTCAAGCACTTGGGCAAATTCCTCCACTTTTCTTTGATCGCAAGTCTTGCTGATGTCAATACGTGGTCTTCCTTCCTTTTTCGTGTGATATAATCTCTTTGTTCGCAGTTTTATTCTACTACACACCAGGGAGTGATCAGTATCGCAATCAGCACTCTGGTAGCTGCGTGTGATCGTAATACTAGGAAGGCTAGAACGTCTAGTGAGGATCAAATCGAGCTGATGCCAATGCTTGGATCTTGGATGTCTCCAGGAAACTCTGTGTTGAGGCTTCGTATTAAAGAATGTGTTGCTGATGCAAAGACCATAATAACAGCAAAACTCCAGCAGGCGTTGGCCATTTTAGTTCATCTTTCCAATGCCAAAACGGCCTAGACAAGTGGGCCAAGAATTGTGATCAGCACCAACTCTAGCGTTAAAGTCTCCGAGAATGAACAGTGCCTCTCTCTCAGGGACTTTTTTTATAGTAGCTGCCAAATCGTCGTAGAATTTATCTTTCACTTCTGTAGCGGATGACAGTGTTGGTGCATATGCACTAATGAGGGTGACCGGTCCCGCTGATGAGTGGAGCTGCAGAGACAGGATTCTTTCACTCCCCACAGTAGGTGGAACAATGGATCTCAGAAGAGTATTTCTGACTGCAAAGCCAACACCATATTCCCTGGTCTCATTCAATGGTTTTCCCTGCCAGAAGAATGAGAAGTTTTTTTCTTTGACAGATCCCGAGTCTGGCAATCTTGTCTCTTGCAGGGCAACAATGTCCATCTGCAGTCTACTCAGTTCCATGTCGATGACAGCTGTCTTGCGCACATCGTCTATTTCCTGCAGGTCATCAGAAAAGCCGTGGTCAGAAAAGCCAGGGGTCATTGTCCGTACATTCCAGGTGCTCAGCTTTAGGGCAGAAGTTTTCTTATGATTGTTGAATGGTGCAGGGTTATCGATCTGCTTGTCGGCTTTTACCCTAAACCCCATGCACCCCGTGAGGTTAACAGACCGTGGCGAGGTAGCACCTTACTGGCTGGGGGCTGCCCAGCTTAAGGCGGGCGGTATCTACCTAGTGAGGTGCAATGACCTCTCCCACCGTCAGAAGTAGCCCCTGGCGTCATGCTCTACGCCAATCGAGCAAAGACTTATAACCGGTAACTGCTACTTCCCGTGTTGTTTCGACGCTGTAGTGAAGGGGCTCTAGGAGTGAATGGCATAGGTAGCCATGTTCCTGCAATTTATTCTAATGCCTGTAGATGGTGCTACAGGATAACATATGTAAATTCAATGCCTTTTTACAATAAATTATTATTCTCAGCTGTCATGTGTTTATTATATTCATATCTCTATTGACATATTGAAAAGCAAAACAAACAGGCAGTTGCCAAGAACTGTGACTGAATTCAATGACCTCACTAACTAGAGTGGGTTCATTGTTTTGGAACCTTTATACTAAACAATTGTGTTATGCCACAGGTTTCTAAGCCCTGTACATTTAGGTCAATTTTAGGGCACTTTTCTGCACCCTCCTCTCAAATATGCTTCAACATACAAGGTGTCAGACCTTGACAGCTGTACCTGCTCTCTCTCTTCAGCTGTGCATATATTTTTGTGAGCACCCCTCCCCCCAAGGTGGGGGCAACAGGAGTTCATGGTCTCCGTAAATGCCATAGTTCCAGAACTACTTGAACATAGAATCATAGAATCATAGAAAAGTGAAGTTGGAAGGGGCTTACAAGGTCATCAAGTCCAACCCCCTGCTCAATGCAGGAATACAATCAAAGCATATCTGCCAGGTGATTATCTAAGTATTTCTTGAATGTCTCCAGTGTTGGAGCACTCACCAACTCCCGAGGTTCAACTGTCATACTGCTCTAACAGTTAGGAAGTTTTTCCTGATATTCAACCAAAATCTGGCTTCCTAGAACTTGAGCCATTGTTGCGTGTCCTGCACTCTGGGATGATTGAGAACAGATCTTGCCCCTCCTCTGTATGACAGCCTTTTAAGTATTTGAAAAGTGCTATCATATCACCCCTCAGTCTTCTTTTCTCAAGGCTATGGTTTTATTGACTTTATTAAAATAGGAGATCAAGGTACAAGAAAAGGAAGGGTGCCAGTCATGCGCAGTTCCACCAGTCTGCTGGAGGAGGGCTGATTTAGCTCCACTAGGTCCCCTTCAAGTCCAGTCTCTTTTCAACCCCAGGTTTCTTTCAATGAGGTTGGTGGTGCCAAGTCTTCAGCACAGCCCTATGTTACCCTACTCTCTTCAATGAAGGTTTGTATTACTGGCTGCTCCTTGTTGGTAATACTGAGTCCTAGTGCTTTGATAAAGGAACCAGAAACCAAGTTTATATACAAGTGTCTTGGTCAGCAGCAATGGATAGTTTGTTACCAAGAAATAAGGACAGCTTGTTACCAAAGCAAAACTAGATTCTGAAGAAAAGTGGTGAGAATTTAAAAAAAAAAAAACCACAACTCTCAAGGAAACTTCAAGCACAACAAGATATTCACCATATAAATTAAGCACCTCTATGGATATATTTAGCATTTCTCATGAATGATTTTCTAGGCTTCCCAGTGGATATATATTTATCAATATAGGAACTGTATTTATCAATATATTTATTTATTATTTGAATTTATATCCCGCACCATCTGGCAACCAGACCACTCTGGGCAGCTAACAACAATATAAGGAATAATATTAAAAACACATATAGGAATTGTATGTATTATAAACATATATTAGCCTTGAGAAATGTTCCTGGCTTCCCTGTGGCTGTATATATCTCAGTGTGGTTTAGATATTATAAACTTTCATACTTTTTACATGACTGTTATTTTTATAACATGCATGAGTAGATTATAAGAGCATATAAGTAAATTCTTGTAGGATATTGTGCTTAGTAAGTTAACCTGGGTTTTGTTTACATTGTATTTTTGAAGGCTTTCACGGCCAGGATCCAATGGTTGTAGGTTTTCCAGGCTGTTTGGCTGTGTTCTGGAGGTTTTTCTTCCTAACTTTTCACCAGTCTCTGTGGCTGGCATCTTCTAACTCCTGTCCTCTGAAGATGCCAGCCACAGAGACTGGTGAAACGTTAGGAAGAAAAACCTCCAGAACACGGCCAAACAGCCCGGAAAACATACAACAACCATTTGTTTACATTGTTAGGCTTTCAGTGCACAGTGTTTCTGCCTGCCCTGCATCTTCTCCCCTTGGCAGCAGGGATTTCTATCCAGACCTCAGTCCAAGTGCTAGTCCATGTCCCCAGCAGCACCGAAGATGGGATCCAGGTCTTCTTCTGCGTCTCCCCACTCCTCATCTTCAGACCCCATTGTGACGTTTACCCTTGTGGCCCATGCTTGTTTTTCCCTCACAAAGGCTCACGCCGCGTTTTCTTCTCACTGCCACCGGTGGATTACTTCAATCCACAATTTAAATGATGTATGTCAGAACACTTGTCTTGTGAACAGAAACAGAACTTATTTATTGAAGTGAAGCAGATTGAATAATAACAGAAGTTTCTCAGATACACATTTGTTGTTGTTGTTTAGTCGTTAAGTCGTGTCCGACTCTTCGTGACCCCATGGACCAGAGCACGCCAGGCCCTCCTGTCTTCCACTGCCTCCCGGAGTTTGGTCAAATTCATGTTGGTAGCTTCAGTGACACTGTCCATCCATCTCGTCCTCTGTCGTCCCCTTCTCCTCTTGCCCTCACATTTTCCCAACATCAGGGTCTTTTCCAGGGAGTCTTCTCTTCTCATGAGATGGCCAAAGATGAGATGAGATACACATTATACATAAGCAATTCATCAACAGTTCTCTCAGTACATACTTCTTTTCTCTTGGGATATCATTACCACCTTCTCTACCTATTTTCCTAATCAGCTCTATCTCTCTGAATTAACCCTATCTATCTCAGTATCTGTTCCCTCTCTCTCTCTGAATAACCAGCCCCATCTCTATCAGTATCCCAATCTCTATCTGACTCTATCTCCCCCTATCTGCCTTCAGCCAAGCCTCATATATATTCATTGACTCAGCTCCTAACGCTCTTATAGGCTCATGTAAATAAGCTCTTGAGCTTGAGTGGCAGGAGTGACAGGGCCAATCGCCACATTCCTCACCCCTAAGAAAAGTTTGTCTCATGAGGGAAAACTTTACAGTTTACCCTTATGAACAACGGAACACAGGGTACATTTTAAACCAATACACTTACCATATAATACACTTACTATTTAGGATTTAAACCAATTCAACACATAAATATATCTCTATGTCAATCATTTATATATTTTCAACACATCATTTTATATAAGCAATCCATTATAACAATAAAACATTTAATACATTTGCATTGCTCACATTAAGACAAATTACATTACCTCTATTCACCATTATTATTTCCCATCACTATATACCTCTTAGTTTATCAACATCCAAACAAACTTTGCACTTAATCATATTTCATAACTCTTACATAAACAGAACATTTAATACACCACCACAAACGTTTGTTATCCACCCATTAGTTGTTTGGCCTTCGAGACCAGGCGTCAGCATCCACACTCTGAGTCCCTTTTATGCTGCGGATCACAAAGTCAAAGTCTTGCAGGTTCAGTGTCCATCTTGCAAGCTTACTGTTAGTGTATTTCATAGTTTGTAGCCACACCAGAGGAAAATGGTCGGTGCAAAGGATGAATTTCCTTCCCCAAATGTAGGGCTTCAGTCTTTGCAGCGTCCAAACAATTGATAGGCACGCCCTCTCAATGGCAGACCAATGTTGGAATTTTCTGATGATCAGAGTCACTGGGTGCAGATTCCCACTGTCCTCCACTTGGCACAGCACGGCTCCCAGTCCCACGTTCGACACATCTATGCCGAGGATGAACTCCCAGTCGGAGTCTGGTGCAACAAGGACAGGTCTTGAAGTCCGCACTCTCTTCAGATGATCAACAGTCACCTGGCACTCTGACATCCACTGGATGTCCTCGGCTCACCTTTTCCGGGTGAAGCCTCCTTTCTTTTTGACTCATGGCTTCACTTTCTCAACCGGGAAAAGGATAGGCAGTTTCTTCCATTCCTCCACCACAGGTATGATTGCATTCTTCCTAGAAATTTTATTGTTTTTGCCTTCACCTTCACCAATAAACTCGCCCACAGGTACTTTTGTTGCAAAGCTCTCCATATGTGGGGGACCACTATCACAGGTCACTACAAGATTCTCAGGCAAGTTTCTTTTAGGTGCCATCTCAAACACTTGGCTTATGTCAGATGTATTGAGATTTTCAACATCTGGTTCTATTCCTTTAATCTCTGGTTTCTCAGGTAGCGGTTTGTTGTGCAAGATTCTCAGGACTTTTGCAGCTGCATGGGGAGCCTTCTTAATACTAGTCCCTTCAACTTTCCAATGCTGCTGCAACAAATCCACAGGTCCTGACCCTGCTAACTGCAGTTCACTCCCCTCTATGGGTCTCAGCCTCACCACTTTCTCCTTGGGACAGAATGCTCTTTCCTGAGCCTTTTCCTCACACAAGCCTTTCTCCTTTCCACGAGTTCCCCCCAAGCTTGGCTCTGCTACTTCTAAGGACTGCTCCCTATATTTTACAGGGAAAATTAATTGTTTGTGGGGTCCTCCCCCTCTATGAGATGCCTTTAAAACCTCTCTATGTAATAGGTCTTCCTCTATATGGTATCATTCAGGATTTTCAGGGGTCAGTGGAATTTCCTTAATTTGTGCAAAGCATTCATTTAAGGTAGCGTCTTCCATCTGCTCATTAATAAAGGAGGAACTATTTGGATTCTTTGTTATGAACACTTCAGCCATTTCTGCTACCTCAGGGTCTTCCTCTAGACTGGGCCATCCCAGGTTTGATTCAGAGGTTAGGGCTCCCAATCTTTCCTCAGGGACTGTAATTTGCTTGCCCTGGGAGTGGGTTACCACTAAAACATTCTGCACATGCTTAGAGATATCTAAGCTGATTAAACAAGGAGCAGGGATTTGGTTTGACACTGCTACCTTCCATATACCAGACCAACCCTGGTATCTCACTGCTACTTTGGCCATTGGCAGCACCACCACGTCTGAGCTAATGCCTTTGAGGGTGATGTTTTGTTCCAACATATTTTCTTCAGGAATGATGTCTGAGTGACAAATAGTAACTTGGGAACATGTATCTTTCAGAGCCAGATACTTTACGTTGTCAATGAAAATAGGATCTGCAGAGTTATTCAATAAATCCTGATCACGCTCGATTAGGAAACATTGTAACACTCTCGCTTCTGGAATGTCTGGGCTCTGTGCCAAGTCCATTTCCTTAGCAACAGTGCTGTGGTGGGAAGAAGCCTCAACTGCTTCAACTGCTGATTGCTGTGCCCCACCATGCTGCACACAATATACCTTTTTAGGCTGAATGGAATTTCCACCTACATGCTGGTTAAAATCCCTATTCTTTTGAGTCTCACACTGAACCCAAAAATGACCTTTCTCCCCACACGCATAACACCGTTTACTGGCCTTGGGTTCAAAACAGAGGGCCTTATTAACTTTTCCTTCAGGACTATTAGGTTTCAGATGACTGTGCTCTGGAGATGAGGGTCTGTCTCTAAAATGGCTTCCAGTAGCTTGGGTATTTCTGAGGTAATCTCTACCGGGTGGGGGTCCTCTCCTCCTGTCGTCCCACACTTTTCTACCAATTTTTACCTCAGAGAATCGAGGATCTCTAATCTCACTAATGGAATCAGCTTCATATTGAGAAGCCTGTAATACATTTTTAGGATTGTTGTCTTTGACCAAATAATGCAATTCCCCTGGCAAAATGGAATAAAATTGTTCTAAACCAACCACATTTTTCATTGGTCTAGACAAGTGACATTTTCACGTTCCATCCATTTGTCCAAACATTGAATCAATTTAGCCCCCACTTGGGCATAAGATTCTTCAGGCTTTTTGGTAAGGGAACGAAATTTTCGTCTAAGGTATTCTGCATTTATGCCAAATCTAGAATATACCATCTTTCTATATGCCTCAAAATCTCTAGCTTGCTCCAGAGGCATCTGAGAATAAAGCTCAGATAAATCTCCATTTATTTGTGATCTCAAAATTATCATCCTTTCATCCTCCTTAATCTCAAAGTCCCAGCATGCTCTCTCAAATGAAATCAGGAAAGATTCAGGGCAATCTCCTTTCCTATACTGGGGACATTTCTTTAGATCGATTTTTGAGAGATTTCCCTCAGTAGAGTTGTTATTATTATTATTAGCAGCAGCTAATTCCAATTGTTTCATCTGTATTTGAAATTCCATTTCTCTTTGTCTTAATTCCATTTGTCTGGCCTCAGCTCTCTCCTTGAGCTCTAATTCCCTAGCTCTATCTTCAGCCCTCACTTTCTCCAACTCTAATTGGTTTTTCATAGCTAGCTCCTTCAGTTTAAATTCTTGTTCTAGTTTCCATTTTTCAAAATCTTGGGAGCTTTGAATATTTTCTCCCTCTGAGACAATCAATACTGATCCCTCAGTTTCTTCCTCACTCTGAATTTGAGGGTTTCCATTTCCCTCAACCTCTTGAGGATCAATTTCCTCCATTACTGGCTTTTTAGTTCTTTTGGGTGGCATAAGTGTGTATTTTCTTGATGAGAGGGACTGATTTCTATTGCTCAGTTAGTCTTACTTACTTACTTACTTACTTACTTACTTACTTACTTACTTACTTAGATTTTTACCCCGCCCCCCTAGACAAAGTCTACTCGGGGCGGCTTACAAATATCATAAAAACATCATTATATAATAAAATCATAAAACATCATAATTTTTAAACAATTAGATTAGATTAATACCAAGATGGGAGTGATTATAAAACAAAGAATAGATATCAATTATTGACTGAAGGGAAGGCCTGCCTAAAGAGCCAAGTTTTTAAATAGCTTTTAAAAACACCCAGCGAGGGTGCCAGTGAGATCTCAGTTGGGAGACTATTCCATAGCCGAGGGGCCACTGCCAAGAAGGCCCGGTTTCTTGTTCTTTCTTTCCGGGCCTCTCTTGGCGTTAGGCCCCTCAGCCGTCCCTCCTGGCTATACCGAGTGATTCGGGTAGATCTAGGTGGGAGAAGACGATCTGCCAAGTATCGAGGTCCCAAACCGTTTAGGGCTTTGTACGTCATCATTAACACTTTGAAGTCAACGCGGAAACGAATGGGCAGCCAATGCAAGGCAGCCAGAGTGGGAGAGATATGTTGATATTTTCTTACCCCACTAAGAAGTCTGGCCGCCGCATTCTGCACCATTTGAAGTTTCCGCGTCAATCTCAAAGGTAGCCCCACGTAGAGCGCATTACAGTGGTCTAATCTTGAGATTACGAGCGCATGGACAAGAGTAGTGAGGGCCCCCCATCAAGATAGGGTCGCAGCTGGGCAATCCGCCATAGATGGAAATAGGCGGAGCGGGCCATGGACGCCACCTGGGTTTCCATGGTAAGCGCCGGGTCCAGATGTATCCCCAAGCTGCGAACCCCACTCTTTGCGGTGAGAGTCGTCCCCCCAAAAGAAAGGGAGTCACCCAATCTGCTGATGGAGGGACCACCCACCCTCAGGACCTCCATCTTGTCCGGGTTCAGCCTCACCCCATTCAGCTGCATCCATTGCAGTACAGCCTCCAGGCAGCGCTGAAGGGACAGAACGGCATCCACTGAAGTAGGTGAAAAGGAGATGTAGAGCTGCGTGTCATCAGCGTACTGGTGGCATGATGCCCCACACCCCCTGATGATTCCACCCAGCGGCCTCATATAGATATTAAACAGCGTTGGGGAGATGATCTACCCCTGCGGAACCCCACAATTGAGACTCCACGGGGCCGAAACACTCTCCCCAAGCTGTACTCTCTGAGGGCGGTCCTCCAAGAAGGATCGGAGCCAGGCAAGCACCAGGCCACCGATTCCCAACTCGGAGAGCCTCCCCAGGAGGATACCGTGGTCGACGGTATCAAAGGCAGCTGAGATATCGAGGAGGACCAACAAGGACATATTGCCCCTGTCTGCCTCCCTCAACAGGTCATCCAGCAGTGCGACCAGTGCCGTTTCTGTGCCTTAAGCCCGTTTCCTGAAGCCCGACTGAAATGGGTCCAGGGCATTGGTTTCGTCCAAAAGCGTCTGAAGCTGGTCTGCCACCACCCTCTCCACCACTTTGCTAAGGAAAGAAACATTGGCGATGGGCCTATAATTTCCAATATCATCCGCCGCCAAATTTGGTTTCTTCCTAATGGGCCTAATGAGTGTCTCCTTGAGGGCAAGAGGAACCTTGCCCTCCTGGAGAGACCCATTAATTATTGCTGTGGCCCATTCCGTTGTTACTGGTCTGGCTACTTTGATTAGCCAGGCCGGGCAAGGGTCAAGGGAGGAGGTGGTGGCCCGACAATGATCAAGTGCTTTGTCCACCAATTCTGGTGTCACAGGCTGAAAGAATTCAAGAGTCACCGGGCAAGGCGGCGCGCTGGACATCTCTGCTCGATCCGCTGTATTTAAAAAAGGAGAGAGGTCCCGGCGGATGGCCTCCACTTTTGATTTAAAAAATGCTGCAAATTGGTCAGGTGAGATATTAGTGGGAGGCCCATCACCCAGACCAATTCCGGATAGATTGCGAACTATACGGAAAAGTTCTGCCTGCTGGTTGGAAGCTTCGCTTATCCGGTCAGCGAAGTGTGATCGTCTGGCAGCCCTTACCTTAGCCAGGTAATGGTTAGTTGCGATCCTAACAGCTTTCTTATTACAATCCGTCGGTTCCTCTCTCCAAGTGCACTCTAGCCGTCTCCTGTTTCGCTTCATTGCTCGCAGGTCCCGATTATACCAGGCACCTGGCCGAGCTCTGCGCCTGAGAGGGCATTTGGGAGCGATCGTGTCTACAGCCCTAGTGGCAGCGGCAAGCCAGCCGTCAACCAGAGCTTCGACAGGAGCGCCAGACAGCTCAGCTGGAATCCCTCTCATGGTATCCTGGAATCTCAATGGATCCAGTAACCTTCGAGGGCGGACCATTGAAATAGGTCTGTGCTCCCTGCGGGGAGGGAGTGCCATTGAGAGGTTACATTTTATTAGGTGGTGATCTGACCATGACACGGGGACTGACGCCATGTCAGTCACCATCAGACCACACTCACTCTGTTCAGTGGAAAATACCAGGTCTAGCATATGGCCGCTTGTGTGCGTGGGACTGTTGACATGTTGGGACATATCCAAGGAAGCCATGGTTTCCAAGAACTCAAGAGCTGGACCGGAAACCTCTGCCTCCGCATGGATATTGAAGTCACCCAGGACCAGAAGCCTCGGGGACTCCAACGGTGCCGTGGACCGCCAGCTCCGGTAGGGAGGTGGCTGGGTCGCGGGGAGCGCGGTAACCCAGCAAGATCCCAATACCATCCCTGGCCCCAATCCGCACATGGAGGGCCTCTAAGCCCGGCTTCACCACCGAAGAGCGCCTAGTAACCTCCAGGGTAGTTCTGTAAATAATGGCTACTCCCCCCCGCCCCTCCAGTCTACCCTGGTGCAGGACTGCGTAACCAGGAGGACAGGCGAAGGTCAGAGGAACACCCCCTGCCCCGCCCATCCAGGTCTCAGTCATGCACGCCAGGTCTGCATCCTCCTCCAGAATAAGATCTTGTACAATCTGGGACTTATTGGACACAGACCTGGCGTTCAACAGCACCAGCTTTAGAGTGGAGGGCCAGCTGAGGCCTCTTTTTAAAACACTGTTGCTTCTGTTTTCTTTTTCCAGTATTTTTCGGGGGTACTATGTAGCTCTCACTCGGCAGCTAATGATGGCTACACTTTCTCTGGCATCACACAAGCCACAATGTTTTTTGGTCTGAGACAACCTTCTTGCCTCCAGACACAAAACAAATTCTATTTTCAAGCCTCTGCTTTTTATTTTCCTATCACCTCAGATCTGCTCTGACTCTGGCTTCCACTTTTATCCACCAGTGCTCCCTTATCTCTCAGAGCCTTGGATTTCAAGCTAGCCTCCCTCCCACCGGGTCTCTCAAATCCTGAGGTAAACAAAAAAGAATTTTTCCTTTAGAGTCAGTTCCCTATCTTTAGTTCCCCCAGATCTGGGTTCAGAAGCGCCACCACTAAGCTTTTCCACAAAAGCTCTAGCAGGTCACCCACTTTTTTACCACAGACCTCTGACTAAAAGGTACCCACGACTCCAGAAAATTCACTTTTAAACTTTGGCTTTACTGGATTATTTTGTATCCCGCCACTGGACACCAATTGTGATGTTTACTCTTGTGGCCCCTGCTTCTTTTTCCCTCACAAAGGCTCACGTCGCATTTTCTTCTCGCTGCCACCAGTGGATTACTTCAATCCACAATTTAAATGATGTATGTCAGAACACTTGTCTTGTGAACAGAAACAGATCTTATTTATTGAAGTGAAGCAGATTGAATAATAACAGAAGTTTCTCAGATACACATTATACGTAAGCAATTCATCAACAGTTCTCTCAGTACATACTTCTTTTCTATCTATCTCAGTATCTGTTCCCCCCCTCTCTCAGACTAACCAGCCCCATCTCTATCAGTATCCCAATCTCTATCTGACTCTATCTCCCCCTATCTGCCTTCAGCCAAGCTTCATATATATTCATTGACTCCGCCCCTCCAGCGCTCTCATAGGCTCATGCAAATAAGCTCTTGAGCTTGAGTGGCAGGAGTGACAAGGCCAATCGCCACACCCGTTGAGTTGTTCTGCAGGTGCAGGTATCTCCCCCTTCCTCCTCCTCCCCTCCCTTTATCCCTGACTCCTGCCCTAGAGACCCAGACCGGTCCCCTCATCAAGGTGGATCATATCATCCCCCTCATCGTTTTCTCCACCTGGAGTCTTTCTTCAGATGTCTGCACCTTCTTGGGGCCCAGGAGCTGCAGTTTCCTTCAGGCCACTTTTTAACACTAAGAGACCTGATCTGGATCTTCCCAAACAAATGTGTGAACTGGGATATTATTACGGTTCCCCAAATTTTTTGATGCAGTTCCCTGATTAAAAATTATATCTAAAAGTGTGCACTTGAGATGAAAGCCTAAACAGAGAAGCTTAAACTGGAGAAAATAATAGGATACTAAAAGGCATACAGCATAAGGGGGAAAATGTTCGGAACAAATTACATGTAGTAGGGAAAACTACATAGAGAAATGTGTACCTTCAGGGAAGTGTGGTGTGAACTTCTAACCAAATCATCACCACCATCATAATTGTCATTGTAGTAAAAAATGAATGTAGAAACAAATGGAATGAGCATATGCTTTTAATTTAAAAAGACTGAAAAATCTAAAAAGCAAAACAGATACACTCTGCCCTGCTGCTGCACTGCACCAGAGAAATTTCTGTCCATACGCACATACACACCAAGTAGCACAATGCAAAAAGAATATGTAGGGATCTGCATTTGGATTTGGAAATGCTCAGAATTCACTGAATAATGCCATATTCAGATAGTTCCAAGTATATACAAATCTGAATTCTATACTTCCAAATATCTGTAATAATAATTCTTAATATTCAGAGTTCCATTTGCTCCTATAGATTAGAAAGCAAAAGTCTAGGTTTCTGCTTGCTAGAGGAAGAAGTGAAAATGAAACCTGTTTCTTAGATATCCTATCACCTATCCTAAAAACCACCTGGAGTGGTTTTTAAGAGACACTCGGACATCAAGGGTAGCGGGAGCAGAAAACTCTGTGTTTCTTGCTTGGGGTTGCCATGGCTTTCCCAAGGAGGGCTGGTGTGGGAGCAAAACCTGTCAATGATGTCTGCCTGCACCAATGAAATCTTGACGCAGACACAGATACCAGAAGGTATTTTTTCACCTTGGTTCTTTCCAACTGAAAGGTGGGCATAGCTGCCTATAAATCCTCTGAGAATTTGCCATAAGGACATGCTCTGGTGCAGGCCGGCCTGCACTGCAGCAGTTTTCTCTGTTTCCTTTTCTGTACCCTCAACTTAAATTTATATTCTCTACATCTCATTGTACATTATGTACTTAATATAGTTAGGAATAAGATTTAGAATTAGTAGATTAATAAATTAATACATTATAAATCAACAGGAAAATATTATATTAGGTTTAGATCCCTTTGGGAGTATATCATGTATGTATAACAAAATTTTATTCCCATGCATGATATACTCCCAAAGGGGCCTACACCTAATATAATATTTTCCTGTTGATATATAATGTGTTAATATACGTATATATTAACTTAATATACTGTTTACAGGGCAAGTTTTCTTGAACACTGTCTTGACAATCATGGCAGGGGCCTGTTCTCAAGAGACACCACCCAAGACAAAGGACATGGCAAAAGTATAGTCATACATGCAGGAGCCCTGAAAGCCAAAAGAGACTGACTTCTTGTCTTACTCGGCTGAGAAGGGGAGGTTTAGCCAAAGTGGCAGTGAGACTGCTGTCTCTCCCACCAACTAGTGCGCCCAATGAGAAGGTATTCTCTTAGGTAGTGGCCATTGTCAGTCCATACTGCTCACACCTGGAACCTGGATCTGTAGAAAAATTTAGTTTCCTTAAGGTCAACCAACCAGCGCTGGGCTTTCATGAAGTCCCCTTTAAGTAAGAGAGAATGGCACACTCTGCTCACAGTACTAGGTATGTCATTCTTCAGTCTGCTACCCCCTCCTTCCTCTTTCATTCTTCCAACTGTGACTCCAAGATTGGGCTCACTCACTTAACTGTGCTGTTAGCACAGTTCCCACCCACCACAGGGTAGTAGCTGCTCCAATCTGGCTGCCAATGCTCCCAAGGATGTTTGCCTCCTTCCCCAGTGCAACCTGTCCTCTGCTTCTCCAATGTGGATGGCATTTCCTGCTGGCATTCCCACAGTTCAGGGTTCAATCAGTATGCCCATTACAGTCACTTCCTAATACCTAGACACTGACGGCTGTTGGTGTGCCCTTTTTCGGCACAATCACTGTGAAGGTGTCAGATAATACAGGGAAATCCTTTAACAAGGTTTTGCCTGCTTGTGTTTTATAAAAGGAGGAAACGATGACTACATAGCATTCATATTGATTGTAGCAAAGTTCCGGATATGCAGAAATTCTGAATTTTTAAAATTCTGAATTCCGAACCTAAAAGGCTGTAATTCTGAATTCCAAATCCAAATCTTGGTGCTAGTTCACACCTCTAGTTTTATGTATTCTTTCCCTGTATGACCCATACCCACCAGCATTATTTTACAATATGGATATTCTGCTGTGTGGACTGTGCACGGTTGCTGCTCTAAAGCTAGGGGAAGAAGAAAAATTTATGCAGATGCTATTCAACGTCCTCTTAATTAACCATATTCACTAAGCGTACTTGTGAAATCTACCTCTGCCAGATTTGACCGTGCATTCTGCTTTCTGAGAAATGCTAGCTAGACTGGAACCAATTTATGGTCCATTTAGACTGCTCAGAGTGGATTTTTGGAATGTTGTATGAAATGAATAATAAAAATCAAGAGTAAAACAACCATAAAACCCAACCCCCAACCCCCATTCTTTTTACCTTAACATAGAAAGATGTCAAAAAGCTTAGGAACCTCTTTTGCAGAAGCTGAACTACAATTCTACAGAAAGAAAAATTAAATTAAATTGAAATCTTAGGCACTGATAGTTTTAGATTGAACAGGATATTGTGGTATGGCATGAGTGATTTACCAATGTCAATTTTTTGCATGTAGATTGGCCCTTGGAAGCAACTCTTCTTCCTTGAGCTTTCTTTTCTTTCTATTGTAATAGCCATTCTGCTTCTGCTGGGCGATAATTACAACTCTTGTTCTCTCTCCCTCGCTATAGCATAAAGTGCTGTGCTAGTGAGTAAATTAGACTAGCAATAGCTAAAACTGTTCTGTAGAAGTTCACAGTAAAAAGCTGATACATTTAGCTTTGGTTTGATTCAGTGAATTTCCAATGTCTACCTTGTTTCTCTATTGAAATAATAATCAAAATGAGTTACAGCAAAAACAGTTCAGTATAACAAAGAAGGGTAACAGGAATCAGTGAGTATAAAAGAAAATAGGATGAACTTGTATTTAATAGCACAATCCTACTGATGGGTATGTCCTTTTGGCCAACATCATATTGAGGAAAACAAAACATGTAATAGCTATCATGCACCAGTTCTTGCTATTTAACAGCTGTTTGTCACATGTCTGAGTGCATCACCAGTTACATAATTGATTGCACAACATAATTGGGCACATGATGAACAGCTGGCAAGATAGTGCACACCACATGTGCAATTGCCTGTTTATGTTCTACATTTGACACAGGGCTCTAGCTCAGGGGTTGAATGGATACAAATATGTGATACAGGATTGCAGCCTCAGTTTTTTCTGCTAGCAACAAGTTTTAAAGGCAAAATTAGCCTTCCAATTAACAATGTGTCTTTGAGAATCAAGTGTTACAACCAGATTTATCCATGACAACTAAGTCGGACTGATTTCAATAAATTAATTCTAAGCATGACCATACCACCTAGATTCAGTCTGGTTTCTAGAAGCTAAGGTCCAGATGAAGAGCATCTACAATGTCTAGGGTACCTTCTGCCGTTACCTTCACAAGCAAAAGTGAACCATCTACAACTTTGTATATGCTGTTGGATGCAGAACTTGGAGAAGTTATTTCAGGGACTAAAGAAGCTAGAATCCCTGAACCAGTGCTCATGCTGGCCAGTCAATCCTGAAAGTTGTTGCCCAAGGCCCTATTAGGACCCTAATTAGCCACATAGTTTGTATAATCTCTATTCTGTCCTTGCTTGGATAAGGAGGTATCTCAGACATCTTTGCACCAGCTGTTCCTGGCCATTGTGAAATTACCAGGTAGCACATCAGGGGCAGCACAGTTCTGCCCCTCATAAGCTGCCACCACTGGTGTTGAATAGGATCCAAGATCCAAAGAGTAATTTCCCCAGGCTCTAGATAAACTGCACTGCCCATCAGCCCTATCCAGCCAATACCATGATTTCCAGTCCAGTGATATCTGTACAGCCATAAGTTCAAAAACCCTTTTTTCTGAATATACGGATGAGAACTTACCTTTCTCTTCAGACTGTACCTGCTAGCAAGCATGCTCATGCTTGGACAAAGTTCCCTTTTTGAACTGTAACTCCCAGAATCATCTAGCCAGTAGGTTCTGGGAATTGAAATTCAAACAGTATTTTTTTTTTCCAGGCTCTGACTTTTGCTATATGAAACACACTTCTCCATTTATTCCATGGGCTAAGAAGTTCTCTCCCATCCCCGTCTCGCAACAAAGCTCCCAGGTATGTAAGAACTCTATAGCTAACTGATCACTATCCATTTTTTTAAAAAAAAGATATTCTATGTTGCCAGCTATTATGCTTTGTGGCTCTTAACAAAGAAGCTTTTCAGTCTACTTAACCAAAGCGGAAATAACAAACCAGGGACCAAGTTAACTAAAAGTCTCTCCTATAGATTATCTCAGAGAAAAATGTTTTCTTTTAAATTGTGAGCCAAAATAACCCACAAACCGATTATATGGAATAATCATGATAAATATCTCAAATCTGTCATAGCAGTCCATCTTTCAGCTTAGAGGAAGAAGGAAAAGATAGAACTAAATAATAATTTTTAAAAAGCCAGATGAACCCAAACATGGCATCATAACTGCTTGCTTTTATATCAGTCTCTTCTCCCAGCCACCCCACCTCTCCAATAAGGGAATTTGCCTTGAGCAACTCTGCCGAAGGTTTATCAACCAGCCCTCCCTACACTGTCAGGTTTGGCCCCACTTGGATCATATCTATATGTGTGTTTTAGTGCCCACCCTATTCTTTGGATCTTACTTTGTTTGTATGCATTTCACAACCTGCTTAATAAAGTTCTGGAAAAGAATTTATTAATTGGAAAAGACATCTAACTACGTCTTTTCTAGATCTTCATTTGACTCTGTGGCTCACTTATTTAGATTGTTTTGCTGGGGGCTGGAACTGTTCTCTTTACATGTTTTGGTGCTCTCCAGATGGACCGGGGAGCAACTCCCATTATTCCTCAGTGGTAAGATCTCATGCTTAGCTTCTTTGAAGAATAAAGTGATCCTCATGATGAGTGCAATGTGGGGAACACCTTTTGCTGTTCCAGTTTGAAGCCAACTTGATGTTCCTAAAAGACCCTTTCCTGTGCAAGTGGACATCCAATCCAGTAAAGGACTGGTATAAGGAGAAAAAAGTTCTGTTGGATTTGAACTTCAGGTCCAGACCGGGCCTGTCTTTAGAGAGAGCGAAACAGCTGCCTTTTGAGTGTCATGAGGGGGCAACAAATGGTTAGTAATTTAATTTGTTGTTATTGTATTTTGTTACTGCCAGGGACTGGGAGGGGTGATTGTTGGATTTTCTTTCTGATGCACTGGAATAATTTGGCTGGCTTCCAGGACTAGGTGCACTGTCTTGAGGGGAGTGGGGAGTGCCCTTTGCTGATCTGCCAGATAGGGATGGGAAAATACTCACTAAATTTCTTGCTCTCATCTATTTAGGCTGGCTTGATGTGACAAGAAATCTAGACAAGGAATTTTGGAGCCTCACAAGAACCCTCACATCCCTCCCCCCCCCCATCAATATTATTACAATTTATGAAAATATATGCAAAATTGCTTTTGGGCAGTCTACAAAGAACTAGTGTCCTTTCCCTTTAAGAGGTAAGACCAGTTGATTCTTTTTTAAAAAAAGACGCAAAGAACTTAATGCTTCCGAATTTGAAAAATCCACAAAACAAATCATTTATTTTATTTTTATTTATTTATTTATTGGATTTTTACCCCGCCCCCCTAGACAAAGTCTACTCGGGGCGGCTTACAAATATTATGAAAACATCATTATACAATAAATATTAAAAAAATCATTAAAACATCATAATTTTAAACAATTAAATTAAATCGATACCAAGATGGGAATAATTGAAAAGACAAAAAGTAGAAATCAGTTATTGACTGAAGGGAAGGCCTGCCTAAAGAGCCAGGTTTTTAAATGGCTTTTAAAAACACCCAGCGAGGGTGCCAGACGGATCTCTGTTGGGAGACTATTCCATAGCCGAGGGGCCACTGCCAAGAAGGCCCGGTTTCTTGTTCTTTCTTTCTGGGCCTCTCTCGGCGTTAGGCCCCTCAGCCGTCCCTCCTGGCTATACCGAGTGATTCGGGTAGATCTAGGTGGGAGAAGACGATCTGCCAAGTATCGAGGTCCCAAACCGTTTAGGGCTTTATACGTCATCATTAACACTTTGAAGTCAATGCGGAAACGAATGGGCAGCCAATGCAAGGCAGCCACCTGGGTTTCCATGGTAAGCGCCGGGTCCAGATGTATCCCCAAGCTGTGAACCTCACTCTTTGCGGTGAGAGTCGTCCCCCCAAAAGAATGGGAGCAACCCAAACCACTAACGGAGGGACCACCCACCCTCAGGACCTCCGTCTTGTCCGAGTTCAGCCTCAACCCATTCATCTGCATCCATTGCAGTACAGCCTCCAGGCAGCGCTGAAGGGACAGAACGGCATCCACTGAAGTAGGTGAAAAGGAGATGTAGAGCTGCGTGTCATCAGCGTACTGATGGCACGATGCCCCACACCCCCTGATGATACCGCCCAGCGGCCTCATATAGATATTAAACAGCATTGGGGAGATGATTGATCCCTGCGGAACCCCACAATTGAGACTCCACGGGGCCGAAACACTCTCCCCAAGCTGTACTCTCTGGGGACGGTCCTCCAAGAAGGATCGGAGCCAGGCAAGCGCCAGGCCACCGATTCCCAACTCGGAGAGCCTCCCCAGGAGGATACTGTGGTCGACGGTATCAAAGGCGGCTGAGATATCGAGGAGGACCAACAAGGACATGTTGCCCCTGTCGGCCTCCCTCAACAGGTCATTCAACAGTGCGACCAATGCCGTTTCTGTGCCATAGCGCGGCCTGAAGCCCGACTGAAATGGGTCCAGGGCATTGGTTTCGTCCAAAAGCGTCTGAAGCTGGTCTGCCACCAGCCTCTCCACCACTTTGCTAAGGAAAGAAACATTGGCGATGGGCCTATAATTTCCAATGTCATCCGCCGCCAAATTTGGTTTCTTCCTAATGGGCCTAATGAGTGTCTCCTTGAGGGCAAGAGGAACCTTGCCCTCCTGGAGAGACCCATTAATTATTGCTGTGGCCCATTCCATTGTTACAGACCTGGCTGCTTTGATTAGCCAGGCCGGGCAAGGGTCAAGGGAGGAGGTGGTGGCCCGACAGCAATCAAGCGCTTTGTCCGCCAAGTCTGGCGTCACAGGCTGAGAGAATTCAAGAGTCACCGGGCAAGGCGGCGCGCTGGACATCTCTGCTCGATCCGCTGTATTTAAAAAAGGAGAGAGGTCCCGGCGGATGGCCTCCACTTTTGATTTAAAAAATGCTGCAAATTGGTCAGGTGAGATATTAGTGGGAGGCCCATCACCCAGACCAATTCTGGATAGATTGCGAACTATACGGAAAAGTTCCGCCTGCTGGTTGGAAGCTTCGCTTATCCGGTCAGCGAAGTGTGATCGTCTGGCAGCCCTTACCTTAGCCAGGTAATGGTTAGTTGCGATCCTAACAGCTTTCTTATTACAATCCGTCGGTTCCTCTCTCCAAGTGCACTCTAGCCATCTCCTGTTTCGCTTCATTGCTCGCAGGTCCCGATTATACCAGGCACCTGGCCGAGCTCTGTGCCTGAGAGGGCATTTGGGAGCGATCGTGTCTACAGCCCTAGTGGCGGCGGCAAGCCAGCCGTCAACCAGAGCTTCGACAGGAGCGCCAGACAGCTCAGCTGGAATCCCTCTCATGGTATCCTGGAATCTCAATGGATCCAGTAACCTTCGAGGGCGGACCATTAAAATAGGTCCATGCTCCCTGCGGGGAGGGAGTGCCATTGAGAGGTTACATTTTATTAGGTGGTGATCTGACCATGACAAAGGGACTGACACCAGGTCAGTCACCATCAGACCACACTCGCTCCGCTCAGTGGAAAATACCAGGTCTAGCATATTTACCACAGCTTTGCACAATTTGTGCCAGTTTTGCAACTTGTACAAAACCACAAAGTAGACAGAATCAGAAAATATCTTGCCCTCTGACAAGTTGAAGAGGGGGGAAAAAACTTACATTTCTTCATCCTTGTCTGTGAGGATGAGATGAATGAGGATTTATATCCATATTGCTGGAGGCAGCCAGGAGACTTGGGTCAGCTTTGCTCAGGACCAGCACACAAGCAGCCAAGCCTCTCTCCTCTCCCCTGGCCACATCCCCATCCACTGTCCTGGATGCTACTCTCACACAGCTCTACTTAACAGAACTGTCTTCCAAGTTTGTGCGAGAGATCTGGTATGCCAACTACCATTCCCCTGCTCTTGCCTGTCACCTTTATCTACTGGCTTTGAAAATATCTGTGATGGTAGACCAGGCTGCCACTTCAATCTTGAACTCTTTCAGAAGGTTAGGTGCCTCCTAAATTTGGCACCATGAGACAAAGTCTTGGTTGCCCTGTCTTAATTACAGCCCTACCATGTGGTGTCATGTCCTTAACCAGCATAGGATATCAAGCAAGGGTGTTTGACCAAAGACTATTTTTCTTGAATCACCTTCATTAAGGCTGGGCAACATGCAGCTCACCAAACATTAATGAAGGGCAGCTTCCATTAGCCACACCAAACAGAGACAGTAATGATGCATGGTAGGATATGTAGTCCAACAATATCTGGAGGGTCACGTGTAATCTATGCTTTTCATTTTGATGTGAATCAGAAAATGGTGCAGGTATTGGAAATAAAAAGATAAATGAAACCATGCTCTCAGTCTTGTGCTATTTTCCCCCCATGTTTCGGGTTGGAATATAAAAGATCTGAAAGTGTAAAATATAAATCAGTGGCCACTGGGTTCGATCTGATCTTAGTTATGGTTAGTGTAGACCTCCTGAATCAATAGGGCTGAAGTTAGAATTAATACAAGTGCCTATTGCTTTTCTAAGGGTTTGCTCTAATAATGACTGAGCCTGGGTCCAACCCATTTTGTGTGATTCCACTCCTAGTCATTCATCTGTCTATTCTTAAGAGAGATTGTTCTTTTTTCCCCTCTAGTACTGAGCTTGTTTCTCTGCCCTTCCAAGTCACACAGAAAAGTCAGTAAAGGTCACACACGTAAAAAAAAAAAAGTGACATTTATAAAATCAGACAAGTTAAAAAGGGATTTGCCATTTAAGCAGAGCCCAATTAGTATTGCCCCCTAGTCTGCGAGGTTTATAGACCTCTTTGGAGGAGACAGAAAATAAGAGTCTTGCTTTTGCAGAAAACTGAACTATTATGTGCTCACAGCCTTTAACAAATGGGGTGCCTACAGCCATTGCTGTACTTACTTTGCAGTTGCTCCTCTGTGCAGCCTGTGGCTGTGATCTAGCAGTTCCATTGTGTACACACCGCTCCATAGAACAACTTCATTATTCTATTGTATGAGTAAAGGAATGTTTCAGATTCAACTGGAACTCACACTATGTCACAGAATACTCTTTCTTATATATGACAACTGGAAATTTCCACTTGCCTTAAATTTTATCCAGTACATTATCTGAGAGGCACTAGAATAGCTTTATGCCTCTTAACCTTCCTTTCAGAGGCTGCACGCAAGTTGTATTCAGCACGTGAGTGTGGAATTGAAGTTAGAGGACCAGAACAGGATTCGGAGCCCCAGAGTCAAATCTCCATTCAACCATGAACAGGGCTGGCCCTGTCATTATGCAGTCGCTGAAATCCTATTGCATTGGAGATAGCAAAAACTGATGCCTGCATAAACTGGTTGCACAAATCCACTTGCTGGATATGACTTCCATCTTCAGTGCAAATGTTGCAACTGCTCGCACAACTTGATTTTGTGAGGCATAGCTGTACAGCAGGATTCTGGTAAAACTGAGCTGGATAGCACAGTGGTTGGATCACTGAGGTAGTTCACTGAGGTGGGGCTGGAAGATGGCATGGATGGTCAAGTGTAGGATGACAGTTGTGTCTGGCTTGGCTTGGTTTACACTTTCCCAGCTCACCTGCTGCCCACAGAGTTGCTCCTCCTCTAATACTGAAATTAAATGGGACTGCCAGTGTGCTGAGCTTCTGTACATAAAATGGAAGAGGACTGCCATTTTGGCCTCTGCCCCAAGCAGCAAATTTCTTTGGACAACCCTGGCCATGGTGTCGGACCAGTCTGTATCTCGAGCCTATTCTATCTTACAGGGTAGCTGTGAGATAAAATGGAGAGAGTACAATCATATAACCTGCCTTGAACGCTATGGAGGAATAAATAAGGATACCCAGACAAGTGGCAGATGCGTGAACATATAACAGTTTTTCAACTTGTGGTCTTCTGTTCCTCTGATTTTGTCCAAACTCAAGACCATTTGCTTGCTTCTCTAAACCTGGCAAAGTTCCCCTCACCCCCTTTTTAAAAATACAGTTCTCAGACTCCCTCAGCCAGCCTGGGCAGTAACCACACTGGCTGAGGGATTCTGGGCACTGTAGTCCCAAAAAAGAAACTTTTGCAAACCCTTCTGCTCCCTTCTTCCACACATGCACCAAACAAAAGGCTGCTTATGAGGATTCTTAAATACAAAATGGAACTAACTCTGTGATTCAACACAGAGGTGTCTGGCAAGATGGGGGGGGGAGCACTTGACTGTTACTGGCACCTCTCATACAGTTTGGAGATTGGAAGGAAGTCTGAAATATTTGAAGAAATGTTCCTACTGACTGAAGTTACAGACTCCCTGTGAAGAAAGAGCTTTGCAAAGCTTGTTGTTTTGGCATAGACAAACTCCCCAGATGTGAATGTACTTTCTGCAGATTAGCCTGCCCTTGCTTGCTCTTTTGCATGGTTGCTGGCACAAGTACATTATCCCCTTTGACAGCTTGGATAAAGGCTTGGGGTCTGCAGATTGGTTAAGATTTATGCTTCAGGCAGAACTTGAGGAGAAGAATACCTCATTAAATATTTACCCAATTGTCTGCTCCTGAGCTTGCACTGGAAGCCAAGGTGCTGTTTTGACACTGGAATATTTCTTGGTAGAAGGCAGGGGTTGGTATCATCCCCCCACCCCCGTCTCTGTGGGGCTCTACTCATACTTCGTTTATCAAGCATAAAAATTAGTCTCTTGAGTTTCCCCTCATGTCTGCAGGTACATTTCAAGTGCCTTTTTATGAAGACAAAGTACATTATCATTGCTAAGAAGAACCAAGTGAGAAACAGCAAGGTGGCCAAGTTTAGGAAAATTGCTGTTTTGAACAACATGGAATAGTCATGCTAATTGAGGGATTCTGGGAATTATGGAGAGAGAAAAATCTCTGGATAACTGCTTATTTTATTTATGTGTTTGCTCTGTTTGCATACAACATTAGAAGGGTGTTCCCTCATTATTATTAGTTTTTTACTGAGAAAGGGTTCAAAACTGTCTTCATCTCTACCACTTTCCCTACTTGTCCTTCATTTCTTAAAATAGTTACATGTCCCCTCCTCTGTTGATGTTAAAGTTAGATTGAGCAAAAATTCCTTGAAGTAATGGTGCACTGCAAAGCGAGGATTAGGAGTATTGGTTTTCTTCAATGCATGTGGCCATGCTTCAACCAACGTTCTCTGGGAGTCCTACAGGTCAAGACAAACATGATAAGTATTTAACTTTTTTAAAAGCCCTTAGGATTCAGCACTAAATCTTCCTTCTATTACAGACAACATCAAACAAAGAGTAGCCCTCAGATTACAAACTGTTCAAACAGCAAGAAACCAAGGGGAATTTAAACCACCTGAGTGACTAAAAAGGTCTTCCTCTGGCATCAGAAAAAACATACAAATCTCCCTAAGGAAGGGCAATCAGGAATGGGGGTGCTTCCACTGAGAAATCCCTCTCCTTAGTAGCTCAATCCCCATGAACTCTTAAATGATTGTAAGGTTCATTTACCTATATACTGGAGATGGTGATCTTTCAGAGGGGGAATATTTTCTTTCCACTTGCTGTTCATTTCATGCAAAAATTAACCCCATGTTGTACATTTAAATAGGAACATAGTAAAAACACATGGCTGCCTTGACCACATCTAGATTTCTCCTACAAAAATGACCAATCTTTATGCCCGGGGATAGGAGAGAATTTCATTCAGTTTGATTTTTATTTTAAAAAGTATCAACGTTTGGAAATTCATATTTGGAGCAGAAAAACATGAGGTTTTAAAAGTTTCAACATGGGAGAAAGCAAAACTGACACATTGGTACAGAAGGCTTTGAAGACTTAAATATCTGTATTGAAGGCTTAAATATGAGGCACTTCCCCGCCCCCCGGCAGGCTCCATTTTCTTTATGAAATATTCCAGGTAGGAACAGCTACCTGGCAGGCAGGTACAACACAATTCCTTCCATATTGGAAATAGGTGCACCTTCCAAATCTGGCTGTGTGGACTGGTGATAATTTTGACTGTTCATTTTATATACTTCATCTTTTTTGGCAAAAAGATGAAGTCTAAATTGCATGTATCAACAAACAAAGGAATGGAATAAAATGTGCAAATGTCACAAAAAAGGCAAAAAAAGAACCTTACAATCAACAAGATTACAAGTAGGAGAAAACAAAACTGAGCAATTGTTCCATTCCTATGATATGCATTTGCTACACAATAGTTGAAACCCTATTGCTTAGCATAGTAAGTCACAACTACAGTCGGTCCATTTGAATCAATGGAACTAACAGAGGGGTTGACTCCATCCATCCCCAGTGATTCAATGAATCTATAAGTACTGTAGTGTGACTTACTACTACTACTACTAAACGACCTAATAACCATTTAAAATCTATCTAATCACCCTGTAAATCAGTGGCAGTAAATTCCATTATTTTCATAAATTAACAATGCATGAAAATTGTATAATTATTTTGAATTAAAATTAATTAATCATGTGCCATCAAATTAATTCTGATTTACAGCAATCCTTTTCAGGATTTTCTGGGTAGAGAGTACTCAGAAGTGGTTTACCATTCTCTTCTTCTGGGAGTGCCCTGGGACTGTGCAGCTTGCCCAAGCCACATAAGCTGACTTTTCTCCCTGGAGACACAGTGGGGAATCCAACTCTCAATTTCTGGCTCCACAGCCAGATACCTAACTCACTGGGTTATCCAACCAGCTAAGTCACTAAGAATTATCCTTTGTAAACCAATTAATGTTGTTTGACTGCATCTTGCAGGTTTAAAGGACAATTATATATTACAGATAGCATATTAGCAGAAGCTGAAATCTAGTAGTATTCCAGATTCATGATTCTGGGAGACCTTTGTGACTGAGCAATGGTATTTGCAAATGATGCCTGTGCTTCTGCCATTGGCCGTGAAACCGAGGAAGCCAATTTGCAGATTTCAAGAGATATGAAAAGCTCCTACTACAACAGTCAGGTTTTCTCTGTATCTAAACAACTCCATCTTCTAATGATGTCTAAATCTCTAACACATAGTTTGGTCTTGATATTGGCCTCTCTGCATATTTGTGTGTGCATGCATTAATGTATTTTGTTTCTGCAGATGCCTGCTGCTCTAAGAAACTAGTGTTTGCCCCATAGAGACAATCTTGAAGAACCTCTCAGAAGGTTTTCTCTTGATCTGCATCTATCTTTCATATAAGTCCAACTACTAAAGAAGGAAGATCTAATGATTTCTATCTCTCCCACCTCCATGTAGACAATTTCTAGCTAATTAAAACAAGTTTGTCCTTTCTGCAGAATGCACATATGTGGAGGGAAGCAGAATGACATAGCCCCTTGCTGTGTATCAGTCAAGGCTGGGCCACTTAAGTGTGACAGATTGTTTGACAGGTGATGCACACTGATCATAAGGTTGTGTATTGTAGCAGCAAAACAGCAGTATGTGCAAATTCATTAACTGGGAACCTCGCCAAAATGTCATTAGAAGTGTTGGTCTAGGAAATTAAAGATAATATGCTGTTGTGATGGGTACAGTAACAAGCCAAAGTTATGAAAAACAACGGCCTCTCCGTGAGGCGCGCAGCTGCTGTGACGGGGCTGTTTTGCCCGCCTGGCTGGAGAAGGTGAGACATTGCGGGATCAGGGTGAGCGGGCAAGAGCAAAAGCCTTAAAAAGGCTGATCAGCCCTGTGTCGCCCTCTTCGGAGGTGGCAAGTTGGAAGGAGTGGGTTGGTGGTGCAGCAAGGACCACGGCGGTTTCGTTTTTGACCATGTGGCCGCACGGAGCTGGGCAAAGAGGAGTTGGAGGGCTGGGCAGTGGCTCAGCCCCGCAGTTTGCCTTGCTGTCCAGGTGTGGGGGAGAGCCTTTGTAGGCTTCACCCACCCGGCTTGTTTTTAAAAAAAAAGAAAAGAAAAGGAGACAACTGACAGTCCACAGACCGTGCAGCGATCCGCTTGTGTTTTTTTTAAAAAAAGAATAAACAGATAAATCAGGGATGTTACAGTAAAGAGAGGGGGAGAGGAAAGGTGCTCAGAGGGGAGTCAAGGGAGTCAGGAGGTCATTGACTGCGGCCCGACCCCCCCAACCCCCATCCCCCCCCGTTTCCATCCACCCCTACACCCATATTGGTGGGGCTGAGGAGAAGGTTTTCTGGGGAGCATTTTGTCAATTATTGGAGACTCAATAGGCGGCTGTGTGGGTTCAGTATATGTATAAATTAAAAATATATAGTATATATATAAATAGAAAGGGGAGGGGGGATTTGGCATTCATTCAGTTGATTGGTTGTCTGGGTTTTAGTTAATTGATTCTTTAGTTATATATATATATTTAGTTATATATATATATATATATATATATATATAGGTATTTTAATTAATAGTGGGATATAGGTATAGAAATAAGTAAATTAATTGGGTATATTTGATAACAGCAGTACGACATACGTTGATATCTGTGGTGATTAGGTAGCACCATGGGTCCTAAGAAGAATCAAGGTGGGATGAAGGGGAAACAGCCTGCTAAACGCAAGGCCCCCCCCCCCCCACGCTCACCTCCAGCCATTTCCTCATCTGATGATGAGGACTGGCCTGATTATAGGGCAATATGGGGGAAGTTAAGTATGTTAGAGAGGGAACGGGCGCAGAGGAGAGAGGGTGATGGTGTGCGAGTTGTGCGTAGGTCCCAGAGGGAGTCTTTAGCACAAAAAAATGCTGAGCTTAAGAGAATGGATGATCTGATGCTGTCGCATATTGCTGTTTTGGAAGGGGAGCGATCCAGCCCATCAGGCGCTTCCTCAGCAGCAGGTACTCCAGTGATGCAACGGAGAGGGGCAAGGGTTGATGATCGGAGAGGCAGCGGTTCTCACTTGGCATCCTCCAACACCCAGACGATGGCAATGGATGACAAGGCGCATAGAGGTTCATCGGCAGAAACCATGACGGTCCAACATGGCACAACTGAGGACTCAAGGTCTGGTGCAGCTGTGCAGGAAGAACCAGCTTCCACCAGTGTACTCTTGGTATTACCGGGAGCGTCACAGCCAGGTGAGGGCACCGTGACATCGGGCAGCACACAGGCTGTGAGTGTTTGGCCGTGGGGTACTGGGAGCCTTCCGATGCCAGTCCCTTCGGCCTTACCTCAGCAGTCAATGGTGGCAGGAGCTTTCACACATGGAGGAGTCAGTGTAGGCGGGGATCTAAGCCTAGTTCACGGTCAGCAGCTCAGTGGGTTGTTAGGAATAAGACAAGTTTCAAATCTAACGGTAGGGGGTACAGGTGGCAGTGCCACTCAGTGGCACGAAGTGCCCTTCCCAAGGGTGACCAATCTCTACCATTGGGAGATAATCTCCTACCAGCTACAGTCGAGAAGATGAATACGTAGACATGTTCGACCTGCTGAATAGAGAAATTGAAGAAAAGAAGGACAAGGAAGAAGACAGGGAGAGGGAAAAATTGCAGAGGCATAAAACGGATTGTTGCTGGGCAAATTGGCTGCTTGGGTTTTTCATTTATGTGGGAACAGTAGTTTGCGCTTATCCAGAAAGGACCTTAGCATTTATTCAGTATATGGACTTGATCTACAGGGCGTATGTGGATTTCCCGGGGCATACGTGGCTGCTTTATGATGAGGGGTTCCGTATGCGCGCGGTGCTGTGCCCTATCATGCGCTGGGATGTCCTGCATGATGCTCTGTGGCTCAGGTTGATGACTCCATAACGTCCTGTGCTGGGCGACAGATTTAATAGTGGTCATTTAGTACAAAGAGCACAAGCCGGCAATTCCCGCATGGTGGCGGGACAGGTGGTTCAACCCCACCTTTATTGCTGGGAATTCAATGCTCGAGGAGCATGCAACAGGAGACCTTGCAGGTTTAGGCACCAATGCTCTATCTGCAATGGTCCACATGCGTCAGCAGCATGCCCCAAGGGCTGGCCAGGTGAAAACACAGGTAGGAACTCTGGGGGCGGGTGCAAGCCACCCACCCCCCATCTAATATGAAAAAGGGACCCAGTCCAATTAAGGTTCACATTCTGGAGCGGTGGCTTAGTGTATACCCTGATAAGGTTGCGTACGTTTTTGTTAGATGGGTTCAGATTTGGTTTCCATATACCAGTAGTTGGGGAACAAGTCGCTGCATGGTCAGATAATTTGAAATCGGTGATGGGACAAGAGGAGGTAGTGAGGAAGAAAATAAGCAAGGAGGTCAAAGAAGGGCGGGTGTTGGGTCCTTTCCCGGTTCCCCTGGTGGAACATCTAAGGGTGTCACCATTGGGGGTTGTTCCTAAAAAGGCGCCCTGTGAATTTAGGTTGATTCACCATTTATCGTTTCCCGAAGGTGATTCGGTTAATGATAAAATCCCGCAACAGCTGTGTAGTGTTCGCTACATGTCCTTTGACGAGGCGGTGCATATGGTACGGAGTTGCGGGATTGGGGCACAGTTAGGTAAATGTGATATTCAATCGGCCTTTAGAGTCCTACCAGTTCACCCAGAAGATTTTGATCTTTTGGGTTTTGCCTTCAAAGGCAGTTATTATATGGATAGGGCATTACCTATGGGCTGTTCAATATCCTGTTCAGTTTTTGAGCAATTTAGCTCATTTTTGGAATGGGTGCTCAGGCGTAGGGTGAAGGGCACCCGAGTTGTCCATTATTTGGATGACTTTTTATTTTGTGGGAGTTGGGGTACCTCTCAATGCCAGGAACTCATGGAGGCATTTCAGGAGCTCGCCAAGGAGTTAGGGGTACCTCTGGCGGAAGAAAAAATGGAGGGGCCTAGCCAGAAGTTGATATTTCTGGGAATTGAACTGGATACAGTTCACCAGTCCAGTCATTTACCAGAAGCAAAGTTGGCAGACCTCTGGGCACGACTGCAGGACATGGTTGAATGACGCAAATTCACCTTAAGGGAACTTCAAGAAATTGTGGGACACCTTAACTTTGCTTGCAAAGTTGTTGCCCCAAGTAGAGCATTTCTTAGACATTTGTGTGAGGTGATGAAAGGCCTTAAGAGATCACACCGTAAGAGGAGGCTGACTAGGGGTGTGAAAGATGACCTGAGGGTGTGGATACAATTTCTCCAAGACTTTAATGGTGTTTCCTTTTGGAGGGACAAAATAAGGCTAGGTGTAGATTTCCAGGTACAAACCGATGCAGCGGGATCGCTAGGCTTTGGTATCTTTTTCAAGGGGCACTGGTGTGCAGGGACATGGCCCCCTGAGTGGCACACGTTAGGTATCACCAGAGACCTGACTTTTCTTGAACTCTTTCTGATAATTGGGGCGTTATGGTTATGGGATGACCAGTGGGCTAACTCAGTAGTTACCTTCTGGTGTGACAATCAGGCAGTGGTGCACATAGTTAATTCTCTGACATCCAGGTCACAGAGGGTAATGATACTTGTTAGAGCCATGGTATTGTGTTGTTTGCAGTCTAACATAGTTTTTCAGGCCTGTCATGTTCCGGGAATTGACAATGCCATAGCTGATGCCCTGTCCCATCAACAGATGGATCGGTTCAGGGAGTTGGCACCAGGGGCACAGAGTCAACCGGACGTGTTGCTGATTGAGGTATGGAGAGTGAAGGCTTTAAGCAGGATTGGCCATCTCTAGATGACCATAAGATGCAATTTGTGGTGTACCTGCACTGGAAGGGCCTAGCACCCCGGTCAATTCAAGGGCGAATGTCTGCTCTGGCGTTTTACACCAAAGTGCGGGGATGTAAAGGTTATTCCATAGATTTCCGCATACGAAAAATGATTGAAGGTTGGGGTCATGAGCGAGGTAAAGTTAAGGATTCTTGTTCACCTTTTTCCCCAGCTATTCTAGCAAAATTGGGAAACACATGGCAGCTAGTGTGTAGGGATCACTTCAAGACCTGCCTTTTTAAAGCGGCAACGCTGATAGCATTCTTTGGGGCCCTACGTATAAGTGAACTGGTAGCAAAAGCAAAAAATGACATGTCGCTATCCTGTTTGCAGAGGAAGGACGTGGTTGTATCAGAGGGTCAGGCAGTCATTCATTTGCATAGGTTCAAAACTGACCAACAAGGAAAGGGAAAGTTTATCATATTAGGGCAATGTTCCCTAACCGAAATTTGCCCTTGGAAGGCTACGCAGGACTATTTGCAGCTTAGAGGGAATGACCATGGTGGTTTTCTGCGTCGTGCAGATAAGTCGCTCCTGACACGGTATCAATTTTGGAAAGTTACTTCCCAGGCCTTTTGCAAGGCTGGGATACAAGGGTGGCATTTTGGGACTCATTCCTTCAGAATCAGCGCTGTGTCCACGGCGACAGCCCTTGGGTACGGAAAGGAAGACATTAAGAAGGTGGGTAGATGGGTTTCACATAGATACTGCGATTATGTGTGCCCTCTGCCAAAGTTTTAGGTGCTGCTGTTGCTTTAATTTTTCTCGTTGCAGGTCGAAAGAGACCATTGGCCCGTGTACGCGTTCTGTTGGTCGGGCACAGTTATACGTTTTGGGCAGCAAAGTACGCCAGTCGGACCAGTTGAGGTCGAAATTTGGGACTTGGCGCTTTGGCTGCATTGGAATGGAGGGGATGGAGAGGCCTGTTATGGGACAGGTTCCTCGACTTGGTGCCCCTGGATACTCCGCAGGTGGTTCCAGACATTTTGGTGATCCACCTGGGAGGCCATGACTTGGCTCGGAAGTTGGGCAAGTCTTTGATACTTCAGATATTAGCTGACCTGAAGGTCTTTGCAGGCTGCTGTCCAGCCACATGCATCATATGGTCAGCTATTATTCCAAGGTTGCTATGGAGGGATAGTTGTGACCCCAGGCTTATAGACAAGGCAAGGAAAGGAGTTAATCAGGAAGTCGGCAGAGCCGTTAGGCAGGGCCTAGGGTCAGTTATATCACATCTATTAGAGTTTCTAGGCCAGAGTTATATAGGCCAGATGGAATTAATTTGTCTGACATGGGGTTAGACATGTTCCTGAGGGATTTGCAAGGGGGCCTTAGGGCCAAAATATTTGGCTTGGTGGGGGGCACAGGGCATACATTGTAGCCTTGTTGCCGTGGCGGGTAGTGCAAAAGGAATAGGTCCAAGTGAGTTCAAAAGGGTGTAATCAGGGGGTGCCAAGCACCCCTCCTCTCAGGTTGGTATTAGCAGAAGTTAGCTGAGGGGAGGGGAAGCAGGGTATTCCGGTAACATAATGCCCAGGGGTTTGGTAGGATAGTACGTTTGTGGAATAGGAATTCACTTAAACATGGTCTGGACCGGAACGTCATAATAGACTCTGGGGACAGACCAGAATTGCACTACAGTAGGCCCCCTTGTGAAAGGAGAATTAAAGTTAATAAAAGTTAATAAAATTGTGGCCCAGTTACCCCATGTCATGTGTCTCGTCTCTTTATTCCGGGCTGGGCAGGCAAGCATTATGTTATCAAAACCAGAGTCCCTTGGCCTTTTGTAATATTGGAGTTGCAGTGGAAGGTTATTAATGATTGAGTGTGAAGAATTAATACATGGAAAATTCATCTGATGATGCACTATCTGTCTTCTTAATGTATACACTGTAAATGTCCAGCAGCTGGAAAGTGAAGCTAGGCAAATTCCTTACAAGGAGCTCAATTAATAAACACCAGGGCTTCTTTTCCAAAGAGGAGGTAGATATCCCATTATAGACAAACATTAATGGTGCTTTCAGAGCCCAACCTACTACAGCTCAATTTGGCTTATGTTGCTCCCACGCTGCTGGTATGGTATAGAAAATATTGAAAATGTTTGTGGCCAGTACTGCTAATCAGGAAAAGAACTCACAAAAGCAATTATCTGCTATTTCCCATCTCGGTATCCATAAATGCAGATGATACCATAGGTTGAGCATATCTTTCTGGGAGCCGGTCTTCCCAATATATTTTGCTGCCTGAGTCTGAGCAGGAAATGGCACCTTCACAACCTGCTATCAGCTATTTTTTATTATGATCATGACGATGATTATTTTTTCTCATCTGTACTGTCTTTTGCTGATGAACTGATGAGGATGGTGATGTGATGATGAATGTAAACTTTAAAGTACTGGTAATACCTGTGGGACTATAGTTCTGTAGATGATTAATTTTTCTTTCTCATTTACTGTTGTTGTTGTCCACTTTTGGAATGATTGTCGATTGCTTTGCCCCTGCTTTTTTGGAACTAGTGTTGAGGGTTCTGTGAGGCCTCATTGGCCGTAGCATCAGAAAACAGAATGGGAAAAATGAAATGAAAGTACTTCTACCTGAAAGAAACCAAAAACAAAGGTGGAACCCCCTTGAAAGAACCCAAAATGAAAGCAAACCAAAAGTTTTCCCCCTGTACATCCCTAGTTAAAACACATAAATTCTGTTTTATCTTTTACAGAGATGAGGGGGATCAAATAGCACCAAGGGTCTGTGTCTCTTGTGAGCTTAATAAACCTTTCTAGTCAGATTATGGGCAATACTACGAGTATTTTTGTATACACAAAGGTCTGTTTGCTGTTAATTACAATGGTAGAAAATATATTGAAGTGTGCTGTCCTGCCATGGACTGTTAGAGAATATTACAATCAAAACATCTAGATAACAGTTCTGCTTTTTGTCATACTTTACTATTTTGCTGCCTGTTCTATTTTCAGTACCATTGATCAGCTGTTCAGTGCTACTCTGGTGTCTTTTGTTTCTTCCCATAGGTTTCTCATATCTGGATATTACGCCTTAGCATTAACTTGTCATACACACCCCACACCTATTGCTCTATGGAGAAAAGAGAGAAGAGGAGAGATGAGGACATAGTGTGGGAGGATCAGGAGTTCTGGATATGCAGGATCCAAAATCTTTCCAGCCTTTGACAACAAATCTACCAGGGAGATTTAATAGCACTGGATAGGACTGCCAAGTCAGCAGTAAACCATTCCTTATGGTTTTAGGTCTAAAGCCCAAAACTTGGGATCAGGCTGTTGAGATGTCACAAGGGTTGTGTGTGGGAAAGAGACATAACAGACAGTGGTTGAAATCCACCAGTAAGTCTCAATGGAGTCAGCTTATTGAATCAGTTGGGATTAGTGAGTCAGCTCCTCCATAAATTCCATTGATTCAATGGGCTCACCTTAGTTGTGATGTATAACTGGATTTTAGCCAATGTTGAGATTAGGACTCTGCACAAGATTTGGACAAACTACAAATTCTGAGATGAATTGACCTGTTTTGGACTGATTTTTCTGAGGCCTGTAATGAAGCAGAATGGCTTCAAGCAAATTTTCAAAGCAATTCAGATCCAGAGCACAACTAGAATCAGATGGGGGGTACAAATCATTTCAGCTTTTAAAGCTTTTTTTAAACCAAAATTTAAAGGTGTCTAGTACCATGAAAATTGATGTCTAAAATGTGGTACATATACTGTATATGTACAAACATATATATATGTACATCACTGAAAAAAACGAAAATGCTATAGCTGTTTTTGGTTTACTAATGCATTGACTTTACAAATGTATAGATTGATTTGCGTCTGGGGTAAAATTCAAGCTAGGTCACAAATTGCTCTGGGGCTTATAATGATCCATCCTGAATTGGCCTCCAAATCAAAGTGGTGGACCCATGTACACCTCTTATAGAGATCCTTTGAGGAATATTAAGGTTGATATGTGAATTCCAGTAGCAGAGCTTTACTGTATGCAAGATAAAGACAAAGACAAGGATGCTTTTGACCATGTCAAAATTATAAGCCCAGAAGCCAAGAAAATGAACTCCAAAATATAGGACAGCCAGCCTGGCCGAATCCCAATCTTTTAGAGTTCAGCACCAAAGCCTGATATGGGGGAAATGGAACCCAAAATCTGAGTGCGACATAGCAACTCTACTTTTGATCTGGTGTAAATTATTTCCTTCCAGTTGCTCATAATAGGAAGGTAGATGATAAACTTCCAAAATGTGAGAAAGTTGCAAATGCTGATCCTTCCTCCTTCTGTTCATGTGTTATGTAGGAATTATCTGGTCTTGGAGTGCTTCAGTTTAACTGTAGGTTGGCCCTGTTAAATGTTCAAACTTGAAAAAGTTCCTTTTTGTACTACCACTCCCAACATTCCTCAATCATCGTGACTGTTGTCCACAGCAGCTGGGAATTCTGGGAATTATTGCTAAAATATATATATTCTGAGGAAATAAATCTACAGAGGAATGTGGGAACAAAATGAAATTATGGCTACAAATCAGTGAAAGAGTAAGAGACTACAAAGAGACCAATTTGTCCCTCCTTGGCCTCAGTTACCCTAGCGTCAATTAGGAACAGCATCGGGCCTACACCATGACTTTTTTTTTTGGTGAAGAAAACACAATACATACAGTGAATATGTGTGTATTGGTATTATTGTATGAAGATGCATCATTCACACTTGATATTCATTTAGTGCATTGTTTTCATTTAGAAGAAACTAGATTTTCAAGATGAGTGATGATTTGTTGTGGTTAGGATTTTTTACTACTTCATGTCAATGTTGTAGATTTCTTGGCTTTGGTAAAGGACTGCTGTTCTAACAGTGATAAATAACAGACTGTTGTGTGTGTGTTTTTTTTTAATGTGCCCTGCATCGGGAAGATTACAACGAGAGACTCAAAAATAAGTTGTAGTGTTTGGTGTAAATAATCTCTGATTATGTGTCTAGACCTTGCTTCAGTGTTTATTGAAGCCGCCTGGCACACAGGGTAAGAACTAGAAGATTCCTGCTCCAAGACCAATCTCAGCATCACTTGCTGACTGGAAAGATTGCTGGAGAGCGTTGGTAGAGATACTGTTATCAAAAAGTGGTCATTTCCCACCTGGCTTCCTCCAACCCACCATCTTGGAGCCTGATGAAGCTGCTAGCAGGACAGAGTGCTGGAAGGGTGCTGGTTTAACAGGCACTAAGGGGTTCAGCTTTTTTCACCTGGCATATCCTGCACCACACCAACCCACTCCTTGGGAGCCTGATAAAGCCACTGACAAGGGGAAATGCTGCAAGGGTGGAGACATTGTTCTCAGGAGATAGAGCATCTGCCATCTACTTTGACCATCTGACCACTGTCTGTGGGAGTGACCACATGATATAATTTGTAAGTGAATGTGGGACTTGATGGCAGATTGGCAACCTGAATAAGTGAGAGATGGGGAAGGAACTGGAAAGGGAAACCCAGGTGACAGTTGGGAAGAAGTTTGCCGCAAGGAAGAGATATGGCTGCCTACCAAATCATGGAGAACACCATGTTGCTTTGTGTGAAATTGTGCTCTATTTGACCTTGTCCCTAATATATATTACCTGTATTAGACGGGAGATTTGCTGTATAAAACACATGTATACACTATTTCAATGATGCCATGTCACCAGCTTAGTGGGAGCCATGAGCACAGAAAAAAAAAACCATTGGTCTCATTCTTAAAAACCTCTTGTTCTAAGGCTAGCTTATTTTAACAAGGTATGCCTACCTGTTCAGAAAAGGCTTTGTGCTACCCAGCATGTAGTTGTTTCTTCTCCCACCCTTGGAACAGGAGTGTTTTCCATCCCTCCCTGCTAGTTTCAGTGTAGGGAGGCTAGGCTATATAAACCCTTTGGTTGCCCTGTGTGAGCGAAAGCTACCTATCCATCAGGCAGTTGCCTTCAAGGACCATGCCCAGCTGGACTCAGAGGCTCCCTAGTGTGTGTGGCCATTTTCATATTTCCTTTTGCTATATTGTATCATACTGTATCCATGGTCAACAATCAATAAAATAAACCTTCTGAGGCACTGGTGGCTTTGTCTGCATCAAAAAGTGTCAAAGAACGTAAGCTGACTGGAGTTCTTGTTTGTCCATAGCTTCTGTTTGGTACAATTATCAATAACCTAAGTTAGACTTTAATCTCTTTCTTGTGCAGTTAATTGGATGGATCATGTTGGTGTACTCGTATTGTTGATTAACTGGTTGTTGCTTGCAACTGTCTTTAAAGTTTTTGAATTGTTACAGTTATTGGTATTTAATACTTTGTGAGCTGCTTTAAACCCTATTAGAGGAAAAGCAGGGTGCAAGTAAGTAGATGATGATGAGCATCAGCACACAGTTGTAAGCCAGACTGCTGCAGGAGTCCTCCACAGAATTTCTTGTATAGGAGCAATATGTACTGTAGACAACCTACTAGGTTTATAATTATTTACATTTACATTTGTATGATTTATTATAATTTAAATCAGAATGGTCATGTCAACTATGGTTACAAACATATACAACATATATGCCTGTCCAAGCAATCCGAACAACATCACACACAACTTCAGGGACATGTTTACTTGTTCCTCTGCTAATGTGATCTATACCATCCTTTGACAAAAATGCCCCTCCGCACTCTTCATAGGACAAACAGAACAATCACTGTGCAAAAGTATTAATGGACATAAATCAGGAATGGCAATACACAGAAACCTGTTTCAGAACATTTCAATCTACCCAGATACCCTTTACAGGATTTGAAAGTTGTGTTCTTGGAAAAGAAACGCTGCAGAACAATATAAAGGTAAACAGCTGAAATAAAATATATACAGATGCTGGGAACCCATTTGAAAGGGGTTAAATATCAGTCAAGGTTTCTTAACTCATTAACAAGTGTGAAATGTCACATTGACTAACATAATTTGCACTTTGTGTCTATCATTCTCACTGACCATTGCTATTTTGTTCTTCTGTATCCCCACCAGCTCATGGGGCAATGTATAAATGATTGCCATATAGTCTTACTCTTATGTCTGAGGAACTGAACTTGATCCACAAACACACACATTAAAATATAGCAGTTAGTCTTTAGGTAAGGTAAAGGTTCCCCTTGACAATTTGTCCAGTCGTGTCCGACTCTAGGGGGCGGTGCTCATCTCCGTTTCCAACCCATAGAGCTAGTGTTTGCCCGAAGACAATCTTCCGTGGTCAAGTGGCCAGCGTGACTAGACACGGAACGCTGTTTACCTTCCCACTGTGGTGGTACCTATTTATCTACTCGCATTTTGCATTTTGCATGCTTTCGAACCGCTAGGTTGGCGGGAGCTGGGACAAGCGGCGGGGGGCTCATTCCATCGCGTGGATTCGATCTTACGACTGCAGGTCTTCTGACCTTGCAGCACAGAGGCTTCTGCGGTTTAACCCGCAGCACCACCAAGGTGCCACAAAGTTTTTTCTTTTTCTTTTTCCTTTTTTTTCTTTGTTGTTGTTGTTGTTATTGTTGTTTCTTGTCTGATGAACATGTGCAAACTGACTCTAAAAGTAAAGCAACAGGCAATACAATCCAAGTTCAAAAGATACGCCAGCTGTAGTGAGTTTGGAATGGGCAGAAGCCCCTTCTGCCAGCACAACCCTACTGTGCTGCTAATCTCAGATCAGCCAGCACAACTAGATTTACTGTCACAACTGCTGTGCTGGCTGAGATCAGCAGTCAGAAGAGCTAAAAAAGAGACAGTGAAGGGGAGGTCCACAGGTCTGAAGCTAAGTTATGCCAGACTCAACTTTCTTCAACCCAGACTCATAGCCAGTACAAAGTTAGGCCAGGAACAGGACAGTCCTATGTCATTTCTACCATTTCTAGGCTGGGCAAGTTTGGACTGAGCACAACCTCAGTTAGTCATCAACTCTGGACAGCTTGTGGACTAAGGAAACATGTGTCACTACAAAACTGGTCATGAGCTACCATTGCCTTCACTCATCTTGTCTTGTTACGATTGTACCCTTAAACATTACCATCACCACCCAGAATACTAAAATGGTAGAAAAGTGGAAGTACGAGTAGAAAGGCTGTATGTGCAAATTTGTTTAAAAATATAGTACATGCAACTGGAAGGAGAAGGTGCAGCATAGCCCCCTTGTTCAGGTTCATGTTGTTTGCTCAAGAAAGAGTTAAGATTTAAAGATAAAGAGATGTAGGGAGTGAATGTTCTGCAGTTAAACATAAACCATATTGGTGAGCAAAACTTAACATAAATCAATGACTTTCTGTTTTGAAATAAGAGCAGATTTAAAAATGGAATTAATAAATATAATTAATGCTTATATGCAGGATGACCAGTTGGAGGTGGAGTCCAAAAAAGCAACTTTTCCAAGCTCTGATGTCTTCTCTCAGAGAAGGTGAGAGTACATACCTGATGGCATTTAGATTGACAACGAAACCATATTTATTCTACTTGGCTTGTCATAACGCAATTAAAGATTTTAACTCTGTTCCTTTTAAGATTTTAGTTGTGTTTTTTTTTTATTCGTTTTGTTCTTTTGTGTTAACTGCTTTGGGGGGCCCTTGTTAGGATTGAAAAGCAGTATGACAATGCTTTTATACATAAAAGTAAATAAAATGACAAAACGTGGCTCTAATGAAGATAAACTGTCATTTTGTGTCTTTAGAATGCTTAGCTGGTCTACATTACTCTGCTCAACAGCTCTTTATACAATACATGCATTTATCACTACTAGAAGAGCACAAACAATTAAGCCTGGATTTATGCTTAGGTCTCTTGCCATCATGTGACTAATTCAGCTAAAACCTTGTACAATACTAGTATATTGAGAAGGAATAATGGGAACATGATTACAGTAGCAAACATGTCAACTTGTCTTTGTGATTTTCTTATGAATTACCGCAGCATGTGATTCAGAAATCCTATGAAGAATGTGTTCTTGGCACCACTGGGAAAAGTTGTTTTGTTACCAGTATAAATGAAAATGTTCGGCCAAGAAGATTTTATTCTAATTTTGGGGAGGGGTTGGGGAGGGGATCATTTCTCATTCCGTTAGGAAACTACTAGAGGGAGAAAGATGTCCTGAGACCTAAAAATTTTAACACTATATGTAGTTTTAATGAAATATTTTCTCAGTATCCAGCAATTTTCCTTGAACAGGCTCCTTTTCCTACTTATTCATTATACCTGAAAGCATATGTACAGTTATGAGGAACTGTTCCCAAAAATTGTTTTCTTCTCTTCTGTCCCTGCATCAATTAAATATTTGCAAGGCTGTGGGTTCCTTTAATGAGTCAATCCATCTCTTATTTGGTCTTCCTCTTTTCCTTTTGCTTTCAACTTTTCCCAGCATTAAGCAGGCATTAATTTTAAAATGGTCAGATAGTTGACAATCCTGCTTGTCTAGGTCACTGTCCCAATTTACTGCTGCTACCACAGAGTTGCATGCATGTATATGCTTAAATCTGATTCATGTGGTGCACAAGCCTCCCTAAGGAGCACTTAGCACTCGGTCCAAGAGTTCCACAGGCCACTTACCTACCACCTTTGCGCTGAGGCAAGTCCCAAGACCTCAGCAGTGCGTAGCGTAAGCACCCTGAAGAAGTCTCACCTTAAACAAGTACTTTACTTTATGCAGCACTCTGCAAATACCGAAACATGGGCTTTGTAATTCCTTAGAATTCACAACAGCTCAGTTAGGTAGGACTCTTAATGATAGCTAGTTTGTGGCCCTCTCCACTCTCCTGGATTTAGCCAGACCCTGCTGTTCAAGAGACCAGTCCTTTTGTAAGAAGTGTTATAATTATTTTTTATTAGAAAAATAGAGTTTCATAGAAGCAGTTTATATTGCTCAAGCTTTAGCATAAAGAACATATTCAAAGATTATTACAGTTAAATAAAATAACTAATCCCCATTAAAATAAGAAACACGACTAAACTGGGCTAAGGCGGACTAACCCCACCTCCTTCTGGCAATTACATACTTTACCATCCAACTACGTAACACATTCCAGAAAGAATCATCATCTCTCAGATCCTTCAAAAATCAGTTAGCTTGTAGCTAAGATCTCTCTAACACACACTTCTCCTTCCATCTTTTTCTACATTCTCTAACTCCTCCCTTCTTCTTTACACTTCATGGCTGTTAAACAATTAGCCTCAAGGGGGATGTAACACCTTCCTCCACCCTCAATTCCCATGAAGATCTAGGTGTATTATCTCTTCTCCAATTAGCTCGGAATGTTGAGTCTTTCATGGGCCCCTTGGTCCGACCTTCAGCTTATCACGAATCATGCAGTACCAGTCTTCAGAAAAACACTCTCACACCACTTAGAAAAACACATCCCAATGTCTCTCGAATCATCTTCACACAGAACCTGTCTGACTCCATTTTACATTTCTCTGACTACATATCCCACACTGCTTCAACTCCATCACAAATATATGCAGATCAGATGTGCTTAAACCTCTCAAATCTGACTGTTGATCAGTCTTTCATGAACAGTTTCCCACATACCTATTTTCAATATCTCATGCTTCTTTATGTATTGTCATTATTACTCTCAACATATGTAAAAATGCTGTAGTATTCTCCATGAAAAATAAAGGGTAGATATTAAGTCCTGTATATTCTTAAGTAGGAGTGAGGTCCACTGAATTCATCAGGACTTACTTCTGAACAGATATGTTTAGGATTGTGCCAAGAGTGTGTGTTGTGATCAAGAAAGTTTCTGCTTCAGTCTCTCTGCCATGGTACACTAGGGCTATTTTTGACTTTCTTTTATGCGGGGGGGGGGGGGGGGAAGAGACATATACAGTCATATGAAAAAGAAAGCACACCCTCTTTGAAATCTATGGTTTTACATATCAGGACATAATAAAAGTCATCTGGTCTGTAGCAGGTCTGATAATTAGGTAAATACAACCTCAGATGAATAACAACACATGATATATTACACGGTGTCATGATTTATTTAACAAAAATAAAGCCAAAATGGATATTTTTCAATACATCAATATATCAGGAAGGGATTTCTGTTTGGGAAAGTGTCCTCTGTTGCACTTGGAGTTCCTGCAGAATCGCACTGCACACAATGAACACTGGACTGCCCACCATCTACAGCACATGCTTGGCAGTAAGGGTGGCAGACACTGCCTAGGCAGACGTGCAAAGAGGCATCTATCCACAGGCTGTTAAAAAAAAGAAAAGAAATTAGTGTGGCAATACTGATGACCCCCCCATACTTTTACCAATGTATCAATGTACCAGCTGGGACAAATAAAAATAAAAATAATATGCGCACCGCAGAAATGATGGCCACCTCCCTGGCTTCAATTCTGAAAAGAAGTGGAGCAGGTTGTACACACAAGCAATCCTAGAAAAGTTCCTCACTTATACTGCTGGCCGGGAAAATGTTTCAGTCTTGACTGTATGTTGTGTAACTGGGGAAAAAACACAATGAACTAACTGGGGGATAACTAGAGAACATTTCCCTCGTGTCACCAGGGCCTTAGGCAGGTAGCGGGCTTGAGGGTGTCTTCCCAGAGGAGGTGGCTGGGGCAAAGCTGAAAAGCTATGGCAATACCCCAGGGCTAGAGGCTCACCCAGCCTGGTCTGGAGATGGGCCTGCTCTGGTTCCAGGTTCACACACTGCCTTAAGCCCCACAGCAGGTCAGGGGATTTAAACAATTAATAGATAAAAGTTGTGACCCAGTTTGAAATCCATTACTTGTGTCTTATCTCCTTATTTGCAGGTTGGGGCCAATTTGGTTTCTGCTCATTAGTCACCTTATATGTCTTTTTGCATACTTCACTTAGCTTCTAAGCACTTTAATAACATATATTCAATGATATCTTTTTAAAGTAGTGGGATGGAAGATACATTAAAAGGTGTGGTCATTTTGCATTTAGGGGTAATATTTGGGATTTTAAAAAATTTCTTTATATATTTCCATTCTATGCTATCATCTCCTTTATATTATTTGATTTCCCATTGTGCCATTGCTCTCATAGTCATTATTATAACACCTCTGTTTCAAGAACTATGCTGTAAACATTATTATTACTAATATTTTATTTGCAATTTATTATTTTTCTGAACGTTCTGACTTTTCACTATTGCACGTGTTGGCGTACAATACAATAAATTTAGTATTGGTTTACTTTTTGATATGGCTCTGAGTTATCAGTCACTCTCCATAAGCATTCTGTTATAACTATATGGAGAGAATACTCCAAGTCCAGCCAGTGATTCTCTCTTCTGCTCAAAGTTTGGATTGTAGGGATAGCAGCAGAGATATTCTGTGTGGTTGTTTTACTAAGATAACTGAAGTTAAGAGTGGACAACCTGAAGGCCTCCAGAGGTTGTTGGACTGCAACTTCCATCTTCCTATGACTGGCTTTGCTGACTAGAGCTAATGGGAATCACAGTCCAATATCTAGAGTTGCTCACTCACATGTCTTTAACAGTTAAAACTACCTATACAATTGGAAAATATATATCTATTGCTCTATCCAAAGTTTAATTATAATGCAGGGTAAGGTAAAGAAGAGATTACACTACAGGTTGAAAGGGAGAAACCCATAGTAATTTCTGGATATTGCTGTTTACTTATCATGGGGACACCTTTGGATTTTGAAGTTAAGAGTGTGAACTTCTCCCAGTCAAAAAACTTGCCCCATGTTGAGTCAGACCCAAGAGGCCTTTGCATTTGAAATGAGTCACAAGCCTTCCTTGTATTTAGAGAGCCTACTCTGATGACAAAGAAGGGATGACTGGCAGGGGAGAGAGCCCACACTTCACCCTCTTAGCTTTAATTAGTGTTCCTACTGAATGCCAGCAAACAAACAAGCAAACATCCCTCACACCCCTCAAGCTGGAGAGACACTTGAACCCAGCACCAAGTACACAGGGGCACTAAAAGCCATAACAATCATAGGTGGCTGCATTGGGACCAAGATGGTATAGAATCATAGAAAAGTGAAGTTGGAAGGGGCCTACAAGGCCATCAAGTCCAACCCCCTGCTCAATGCAGGAATACAAATCAAAGGATATCTGCCAGGTGATTATCCATGTTTTTCTTGAATGCCTCCAGTGTTGGAGCACTCACCAACTCCTCAGGTAACTGGTTCCACTGTCGTACTGCTTTAACAGTTAGGAGGTTTTTCCTGATATTCAACGGAAATCTGGCTTCCTTTAACTTGAGCCCATTGTTGCGTGTCCTGCACTCGGGGATGATCAGGAACAGATCCTGCCCCTCCTCTATATGACAGACTTTCACATATTTGAAAAGTGTTATCATATCACCCCTCAGTCTTCTTTTCTCAAGGCTAAACATGCCCAATTCTTTCAGCCTTTCCTCATAAGGCTTGGTTTCCAGCCCCCTGATCATCCTTGTCGCCCTCCTCTCAACTTGTTCCAATTTGTTAGCATCTTTCTTGAAGTGTTTATAATACACACACACACACACACACACACACACACACACACACACACACACGTATAAAAGTATATAATATATTATGAAAATGGAATTAAAGCAGTTTGTGCTTTTGTGCTGTAAACTCAGCAGGACAGAGACAATATCTTTGCCAGTGTTTGTATAGTGCCTACTACAATAGAGCTCTGATTCTAATTAAAACTCTGGGAACTGGTGGAACAGACATTCCAAACAAAAGTGCCAAGAAACCTAAAGGCATCTCCCTCTCTTCCTCTCCTGTCCTTTTGCAGTACTGCTTGCTATCTGAGAATTACCAAAAGATAAGCAAGAGCAAAAATTCTTGCAATCACAAGTACAGCTGTTTCACAGGGACATTTTTCCTCCTTGGATGCAAAGTAAACTGCATCAAATATTTATGACTTGAGTGGTCTCCTGCTGAAATTTAGACTCGGTGAAAAAATATTCTGTAAGGCTTTCCTTTTTGGAGCAAGCTGCTGGATGCTTTCAATGACTTTAAATGAGGGACAATAGCAACCAGGACCTACATGGTGGACAGCAGCATTGTTCATGATTAGTATATTTGCTACAGGTATGTTCATACCCTTGGCTTTTGTCCAAAGACTTCCAGAGAAGCTTACATCAATCAAAATCACAGTAATAGTTGAAGAAATTATCAGTATTATCTCCCATGAAAGGCAAGCTGAAAGTTATTCAAAAACCATGATTAACATGCCAGGTTCCTCTTGTTGTTAGTGTATTGTGTGGACATTTTGCTTTTTTTCCTCCCCTGTCACCACCATTTTCCTGGATCACCCATGAACTTACAATTCTATAATTAACTTTTATTCATTTTCAAATGGAAGAAAATCAGTATTTATAGTGCTTCCCCTTTCTTTCAATGAAGTTTAACTTTTAAGCTCTTTGGGTACATATCACTTTTTCATAGGACTATAGAAGTGGGAAAGATTATTTTGATCATTTATTCCAACTTCTCATAGTTTAAAGGCACACTGGCTGCTGAGAATGATTCCATTTTTCTCTAATTGCTGACAAGTTGATTGATTCCCTATTTTCTGTAATAGCTCCTAGATCTGGAAGCTATGATGGTATCACTTTTTACTATTCCTCTAGGAATACAGCTGCTCTCTGTGAATTATCTGATACAGTAACTAGTAATTCTAGGATTGTCTCACCTAACTTAATATTTCACAATAACATTGTATTGTCACATCAGCTCACTTTTCAATAGGGTGACAATTCTTCTAAAAACTGCTAAATATTCTGTCCCCTATGTTATTTGACTTTCCTTTTCTATGACATTCTGCTTACCAATTTGGGGCATAATAGAGAAAAAATAAATTTTAAAAGGAACTTTTCCAAACTCTCATAGCAACATTGCCTTTCAGAGCAACCCTGCTTGATTGACTTTGCCTTGTGCTCTGCCTCCTATATGGAAATATTATGCCTTCTTGGCTGTATGGTTGAATTATTTTCAGGAGATGTTTTATTTTTTTCATGTACAACAATCTACATTTATTCAAATACAGTCATGTCATCTTCTTCTGGTTGCTGCACAATGGTGGAAGGCAGAGTTTCACTTCACTGGGGCTTATTTTTGGGGTAGGGCTTATATTACGAGCATCCTGAAAAATCATACTAGGGCTTATTTTCAGGTTAGGTCTTATTTTCGGGAAAACAGGGTAGGTCTAAAGCAGAACTGAGGGTTTTGTTTTGTTTTGCTGCCACTGTGCTGCTAAAATTCGCAGCATGGCAGCAAATTTGATGGCACAGGAGTGGGAAGATGCAGCCCCCAGTGGATTGGAGGGTAATGTGGCCCCACACCTTTGAATGTTACCCATCCTTTGTTTAAGGTATTATTCTTCAGCTTGTTCTTTACATATTTTGCTAATCAGGAACAATACTACAAAACTTTATAGCCTTACGTACAGTGGGTACATAATATCATATCCATTATACAAAAGCAATGAAACAACACAATAAAATGATGGCAGAAATCCAAAGGACCCTCCAGGCATAGGCAAAAGCACTTCTACTTGTGTAAAGTAGCTTTGTCAGGTATCTACAATGGGCTCCTGGTTGAGAAATATATACCCAAAGCCCTCATGGAACAAGTTTCACTGCTCTCTGGATCTCTGACCGATTTTCAGTTCCTATAAAATGTTTAATACATTTGAAAGCAGATTTGATCCAAAGCAAGAAGAACTAGCTTGAAATACAAGTCCTTTTGGTGGAGCTCTAGCATTTTTTTTCTTCTCAAAGTGAAAGGATGTTCTTTGACTATTGTTCCATTAGAGGCAAATACTTGATTTTTATATCTTGCTTGCATTGCAGGATTTTTGAGCTTGTTTGATTCTAGGCTGCATTTTGCCTCAAAATAATGCAGCTGAAGAGGACTAATTTTCCTCTAACAAAACCATACATACCAAGTGTCTTATTTTTTTGTAGCAGGGCTAGAGATTTTTCATAGGATTTTCAGCTAACAAATCGTAAGAATGTAAGTAAGATGTTACTGCTGTGCATAAGATGTTAGTGTCATGTAATGGAGGATGGGAAATAATTTTGGGCAATGCTTTTATCACCCTTCCTCAATCGTGGAAGTTGGATGGGTGTCCAGGAAGGTCATTTCCCACTTGTAACCCTCCTATATTTCTCCACCACCCATTTCTTCTTTGCTCAAAGATTTGCTGTAGAGGTAAAAATAGAACAGTTACACAGGATCTTCTGACGGTAAGGCTAGGAGCCATAGACCCAAAAGCACCCTTAGTCATTGTGACATTTTCCTGTCAATTCTGTGAGCACCCAACTTAGTCTGGATCCAGACAAATAGTTCTGAAGCAAGAGGCATTTCTTTGGGAAGAAAGATCAACTAGAGCTTGGAAAAGTTATTTTGTGGGGGGAAACTCCCCAAATGCCCCAAGCCAGCATACCAATGGTCATACGGGCTGAGAGATTGAGAGTTATAGTCCAAAAAAGTAGCTTCTCCAAGTTCTGGACAAGAACAGCCCTTTTTTAAATCTAGTAGAGTTCATCTTCTATTTGTATGCTGATCTATGAAAACTAATAACAGAAAATAACATGAACACTTGCAAAACCCTTTTCTTATCACAAATTAACCTTATGCAGCAAAATCTGGTCATTGTTTCACATACTTTGAATTACAGCATGACTCATTGACATCTGAATTACTAGCCATGCCCCAATTTCATTATCAAAGCATAATATTCCCAGCACACATTACAGTTTTTGCATTTTTTTCCCAAATGACTGGTCATGATGCTCAATTATTCAATTATGTTTATCCAGAAGATTAAGAAAAATATTGCCAGGAATAACTCTGCGTAAGCTTTAGATTAGGCTATGGAATCTGCCAAAATAATGCCTAGAAATTCTGCACATGTTGAGTTGTAGAATAAAGGAGGATAACAGTGACAATTTGAGCAGGAAAATGGGTTCTAGCAGCCAGGAACTTGCAAAATGTTGACAATAGCAGAGAAGAGAATATAGATGGAAAAAAGAGAGGCATGATAATAGTGTGAGCAGAAGTAGTTATGCATTCTTGGGCTTTTTTTCATCAGACATGAGTATTAAGGGGCTAAAGCAAAGCTTTCAGTAAAAAGTTAAGTACTGGGGGTAGAAACAGACATTACAAAATAAGCCCATGATTAGAAAATGGATTTCCAGAAGCTGAAAGTATCTGAGTGCACAACAGGAGCTTTGTTTTGTGATTCATCTGAAGGTAAAGCATGGGAATCCATTGAAGTCTAATTCTCAAACATGGAAGTCTGCTTGAATCATGTCTCTTCAACATGAGCATGCGTTTCCTCAAGAAAAATGGTGAAAGTGAACTAGCAATGTGCAAATATTCTGAAGTGTGCAGGGGAAGGAAGAGTGGTGAGTTTGCCAGGTTTAATGGGAATTTGAGCAAGGTGCCTTCAGCTCCAGAATCCTACTAGGCTCCTCAAGGCACTCTGGGAAAATGCAGATCGCAGAAGTTGAAAATATAAAATTGTAAACACTTAATCCTGGAACTGACCCTTGATTTACTCCCTAGAATATCCAAGGAATAAACTGCAAACACATCCTGATGACAGAAAACCCTGAGGATGTGCTTGATAGGGGCAGAGGCACAAGGGCAATGTTTTCTGTACAACCAACATGGGGCAATGCGGTCATGATGAGTCAGATGGATTACAGCTGTTATGGGTGGAAGGTGAGGAAATCAGCCTTTCACTAGCAACATAGGAAAAAGTAACATCACAGGCTGCCCAGTGATTCCAACTCCCTGCCTTGTCATCGGTTTGGGAGGAGAAGCAGAAGCACTGCACAACATCTGAAATTGTCATTGTATAGGTGAAAGTCAGAAGAAAAGAAGACATGCCATGTTGGTCAGGGTAGGCTCTGCAGAAGCCTGTGCCTGATCACTCACTACAGGCCTTCTCTCCTTTTCCCCCATGGTAATATGAGCACTACACCCATTTGAGATCACTAGCATGGCTACAATATGGCACTGTTGTTCAATCACTATACCTCAACTGCCATTAAAGAATGGTACCATCTCCCTCATTGGATCTCTCGCATCCTTTTCGCCACAAGTGGTCAAATAAGGAGTTGTTGTAGGAGGAGAACAATGAGCTACTGGTAAGTAGCTCACTGGTGTATGTCAGTGACAACTAGCTATGATGCTTATATACTACTTCCATGAGCATGGGCAGCATACCAGCTGTTGGGAAATAATACTGGGAGGGTGCTATTGTGCTCATGCCTTGCTTGTGGGTTTCCTAGAGACAGCTGTTTAGGAACTGTTGGAAACAGTATATGCTGGAATGTGTTCAAAGATGCACAACACAGTGATCTGGTGGAGATAATTGAATTTCCAGAACTCTGTGAGCTCTCTTACCAATGACTCCTATTTAGTGACTGAGACATAAGATAGATCTTCTTATCGACTCATTATTAGTCAAAGAACAGCATCTATACTAAATCTGGACTTCAGAATAGGTGCTAATGTTATATAGTTTATGGAAGATACCAAATCACTCTGGATATTAAGCAATTACATAAGGCTATATGTCAGCTAGGTTAACCAAAACCAAAATTGCATATGAGATGAAGTCTAAACCCACACTGACTAACTAGGAAAGAGATCTTGGGGGTGTGATAGACAGCTCACTGAAAACGTCAACTCAGTTTGTAGCATCAGTGAAAATGACAAATCTCATGCTAGACATTATTAGGAAGTGAAATGAAAATAAAACCTGTCAGTATTGTAATACCTTACAGTCACATTTTGAATGCATCATACAGTTCATTTTTTAAAAGGATACTTTACAACTACAGTGGGGCTAGGGGTCTCACCATCAAGGCCCCCAGAGTTTTGGATGTCATCTCCCAGAATCCCTTACCAATGACCATGCTGGCTGGGGCCAGAACTGCAAAGGCTGAGAACCACTGCAATAAAGGACAATCACAAAGAGACAGCAAGGTACCCATCCACCATTGATCTGTCTAGGACAGTGGTGGCGAACCTTTTTGGGTTCGCGTGCCCAAAATGGGGGGGGGGGGAAACAGCGGGTGGCGTTAACTTGGCTGGACCTGGACCCGGACCCGGAAGACCGGAACCAGAAGTGGCAGTTTAAGGGGGAATCATGGCGACGGACCTGGAGGACCTGGAACCGGAAGTGGCGGTTTAAGGGGGAATCATGGCAACGGACCCGGAGGACCCGGAAGTGGTGGTGGAAGGGGGAATCCCGGCTGCAGCCGCCTCATGAGGTTTGGCTGCGCAGGGGGGTGGGCGGGGGGGGAGTAGCGACCTATGGCTCGCGTGCCAGAAGAAAGGGCTCCTCGTGCCAGCTGTGGCACGCGTGCCATAGGTTCGCCATCACTGGTCTAGGACAACTGGCCATTAGTCTGTTTTCTTCCCACTAAAGCCTTCTAATCCATTGGGCTGTATCTAAGAGAAGTGAGACAGTACATTTCTGCCATTAACTTGGCTGAGACCAGCAGTCCCTTGCCTCCATCATTTCCTATAGCAACTATTCCATTTGCTCATTCTGTAATTTTATTCCAGAAAAATATGAAAGAATCAGAACCCAAGTCCTCTGTTCCTTACACATATCTACTAGATTGTAAATGCAAAACCATCTCTACTGCTTTGTCTAAAGATGATATACATAAAGTTATTATATGTAAAAATAAGTAAGCAAGCCAAAATGATCAAAGAGCTAGAATATCTTCCCTATGAGGAAAAATTTATTAATATGGGCTTTTTATGTCAAAGCTGGATGGATAACTCAGTGAGCTAGGTATCTGGCTGCAGAACCAGAGGTTAGAAGTTCAATTCCCCACTGTTCCTCCAAGAAAAAAAGCCATCCTGTGTGGTCTTGGGCAAGCTGCACAGTCCCAGGATGCCCCAAGAAGGACATGGTAAACCACTTCTGAGTACTTTCTACCTAGAAAACCCCAAAAAGGGTCATTGTAAGTCAGAATTGATTTGACAGTACATGATTAATTAATTTTTAGTTCACAAAGAAATTTAGCTCAGAACTGTGGTATGAGAGAGGATTCTAAAATAATGCTTGGTGGGGGAAATGTAATATGTGTGCATTTGTATATGGGTGAGCAAAAAAATTCAAAATAATTATATACATTTCATGCACTGTTTACTTAATTAATGAATATAATGGAGTTTACTGCCATTCACAGTTTTTAAAGGTTGATTAGATTGCTGGAGATTCCCACACATTAACTGAAACAAAATTATATCAATCTATCAATCAAGTAATTTATCATCCTAGTCTATACAGTAATGAGAAACAAGTATTTATAGAAGAAAATTAAATGGAAACGTGACTACAGGTGTTTAATGCATAGTGTAAGCTTGTACATAGTGTCTGTAAGACAGCACACCAAACATATTAAGCATTTCATATTTCTAGGTATGACTGTTGTATCACTATGTCCCCGTTGATGCAGCAAATTAGCTTTGCTGTTTCTCATATGCTATTAATACTATAGGCAGCAAATCTATTTTATAAATATAAATATAAATCTTTTCCTCAATAAATCTGAAGACCAATGTAAAGAATGTGACACCCAGCTCTCCCTAAAGAGAGTATGAGGTTCAGACAGGGAGTCACTTTGGAGACAAATCCACCACCTTTGCTCTGAGATAAGTCCTTTAATCTTCAGAACTGCATGAGATCTGTTCCATGGACAAGCCTGACCTTAAAAGAACACTTCACTTTACTTTTAAAGTACTTAAACATGGGCTTTGTGATTCCTCAGAACTCACAACAGCTCAGTAAGGTAGGACTTCTCTATGGTAGCCAGTTAGTGACCTTTTCCAATCCTCTGGATTTAAGTATAACCCTGCTGTTCCAAGAGACTAGTCCTCAGTTGAGATTTTATAATTATTTTTTATTAAGAAAATAAAGATTCATAGAAACAGTTTGTTTGCAAAAGCAGTAGCATAAAACATGTCCAAAGATTCCAATAGTTAAATAAAGCTGCTATTTCTTATTAAAATAATACTAAAATCTAAGCTATGGTGGGCTATCCCCACCTCCTCCTTCTGTTTACCATGCTACATTCTGTAAGCATTTCCTCACATAACACAATCCATTCAGAAAACTCTCCCAGCTTGCGAAGCTAAGAGAAGCTTAAATACATCCCATCATCCATCTTTTTCTACATGTCTAACACCTCCTTCTTCTTGACACCTCATGGCTGTAAACCAATTAACTTCAAAGAGACGTAACATGACTCTCCACCCTGAATTCTCAGGAGATGCAGGTGTCGTTATCTTCTCCCAATCAGGATGGTATGCATGTTTGGTCTTCTTGGGCTTCCTCGTCTTTGCATGCTTATCTGAGTCCTCTCTGTACCAGGCAAATAGTGAACTAGAAAAACAGTCTCACGGCCTATCACATTCCAATGCCTTTCAAATCATGTTACACTGAACCAGACCGACTCCATTTCTTCTGACTACAAATCCCACTCTCCTTCAGATCATCACAAAGAACAACTTTATATAGCAGTCCTCATCCATCCTGGAGACTGTTCAAATATTATGACTGAACAATATTGCTACTGCTGTCATCTCTAGATGGATTGGTAGACTACTACACTGACAAAAATTCTAAAGAGAACTAGCAAGACATTATTCACAGGGCCTTGAAGTTATTTCAGATTAATAATATAGGTTAACAGAAAAAAGCAGAAGAAGAGAAACACTTTGAAACCACTTATCTAGAACCACATATATGGAAGGACATCAAAACAAGGACATTTATTAAAAACAAGAAACAGTGGCCAAAATCCTCTTGTGTAGCTACTCAAATGGCATAACTTTTTCAAGCAAAATTGCCCCAGATTAAGAAATTACCATAGGCATTGTCAGTTGCATATTGAATCTTACAACTTGTCATCTCGAGAGGTCATGAACATACTACCTGAAAGTTGGCACTCACCAACTTATTATCCGTGCCAGGATAGAGCTGAGATTTTAACTCAAGCCATGGTCACATCAACTAAATGTTTTCCAGTTCTCCCCCTTTGATTTCGCAATTTTAATTTGCAGTCACATGACGCACAGCCATTAGTGAATCATTTACTCAGTAAGCGTGCTAAGTGGGGATCATTTTCGCTCGGCCAGAGGCTTCTACTTTTTTTGTTGTGGATCTTTAAAAACGTTGCATTGCTGCGTGTGTGAACGATCTCATTGCAGCTTTTTTGAACTACTGTCACCCTGCATGTCCTTATAAAATGTTCTTATTTTTATTTTTCCTCAGTGTTTGTGTCAATGCATTGGTTAACGTCTGTCAAATGGTCTCAACAAGAAATTCTAGGCGCTTATTGAATTGGAAGGAAATGATTCGGTAACCCAAAACCACATTGGGACGCACATCCTGGAATAAATGCCATGTGACCTCAAAGTGCAACAGGAACATGATTAAAAGTTGCATAACCACAGGGGGACATTTTGCTGGTGTGACCACGGCTTCAGAGACATAAAAAGCTGCCTTATATTGAGTTCATGTCAGGACTGGGGCCATGCCGGAACCCTGCAACCTTAGTTCAGGCAGGATTGGCCCCATCTCTCTGGGGAGAACTGCTCAAAGGATTGCAGGACTGGGCCCTTTCCCTGCAGCTGTTGCCCAGCTCCTCAGGAGTGCCACCTGTGGAAGCTGAAGACTGGGCTATATAAGAACAGGCCTTCCCTACAGACCTTTGTCTCAGTAATGAAGGTCTTCAGCAGTGTTGTTGGTTCTGCCTTGCCTGCCAGCCAGCCTCCTTGTTCCTGCCTTGTCTCTACTTTCATCCCTGGACCCTGCTGCCTTGATATCGTTCCTCCTGGCTTTTATACCTGGATTGTCTGACCATGATTTGCATCATCCTTCTACTTGGCTGCTGTTTGGACTCAAAACTCTAGTTGGTTGGTCTCTGCTTGTACTGTGGGGTTGGCTCTACCTTGTTCCTGTGGTCTTGCTCTGGACTGGGTCCTGGTGCCTCTTCTACCGAACCCTGACAGTTTGCTGAGGCCACTTGCACCCTGACCTGGTCATCATGTCCACAGATGTAAGCCATGTCATCCAGGCTCTACAAGCAGAGGCCCTGGCCCTGTGTTCTCAGGTTGCTGCACTCCAGAATGTGCCAGCACTTTCATCACCAGTCCAGGCTCCAGCACCCCCTTTGCCAACCTGCTTTTCAGGGGAATGCAAGGAGTTAAGGGGGTTCATTAACCAATGCCAGGTTCTTTTTCATATGTGTCCTGATGCCTACCCCAGTGAACAAAGCAAGGTGGCACTGATGGTCAGTTTACTGTCAGGCCCAGCATTAGCCTGGGTGTCTCCTCTGCTGGAACCTCCACACCTCATTGGGAGGTCTGACTGTGTTTTTGCACGCTCTTGAGCAGAGGTTTGGGGATGCTAACTGGCAGCAGTCAGTGGAGTTGGCTCTGCAGTCACTAAGACAGGGCTGCGGATCAGTGGCTGACTATGCAGCTGAGTTTTGCTGCCTTGCAACTGATACCGCCTGGAATGAAGCGGCACAGCATTTCCACTTCTGAGCTGGCTTGAATGCTGCTCTTAAGGATGAGCTAGCCCATGTCACTGCGCCTACCACCTTGAACGAATTCATTTCCCTCTGTATTAACATAGACACTCGGTTGGTGGAGTGGGAATGTGAGCACTGTGACTCTCGGTTTGAGAACAGCTGCCATCATGCTGGGGTTGGGCCTTCCCACCCCCAGAGTCTATGCAGGTGAATGGTTCTCGTCACTGCTTAACCCCTGCTGAGAAGCAATGCCGTTGCGACCAAGGCCTTTGCCTTTACTGTGGTACTCAAGGCCACTACACTGCCACCTGCCCTGCCAAGGTTTGACCAGTGGGAAATGGCTCCTCCCGGTGGTTGTAGGGGGTAGCCTACTGGGAGCTGAGCCTTCACCCCCACACTTTGTGATACCAGTACAATTCTTGTTACCACAGGGGGCTATCCTTAAAGGGCTGGCTATGATAGATTCTGGGGCTTCATTTAACTTCATGGACACTGAGTTTGCAAAAAGTTTCAGATCCCCTGCCAGCCAAAGCCGGTCCCTGTACTGGTGGAGGGATTGGACGGTAGCCTCCTTGCATTGGGTCCGGTGACGCAAGAAACGGAACCTTTGAGGACGCTCGTGAGCTCTACTCACCAGGAATGGACTTCATTCAATCTGATCAGCGCACCCCTTTCCAGTAATCCTGGGAATTACCTGGTTAATGGAATACGACCCTGCACTTTCTCGGGCCCAGCAGATGGTCCATTTCCTGTCCGCCCATTGTCAGGAAAACTGTTTCCAGGGTTCTGTGGTCAAGGTTGGGGAGGGGAAGGTAGCTGAAACCTCGCCAGAAGACTGCCCTCAGAAGCCAGAAGTCACAATCCCTGAGCTGTACCAGGATCTGGCTGATGTTTTTGAAAAAAAGGGGGCTGAGACGTTGCCCCCACACCAGCCTTAAGATTGTCCCATTGATCTCCACCCTGGCACGGAGATTCCTTTTGGACAAATCTATGCCTTGTCTGCTCCTGAACTGGAGGCTCTCCGTGAATACCTGAAAGATAACCTAGCCAGAGGGTTTATTTGCCCATCTACCTCGCCTGCATGGGTGGCCATCTTTGTCAAAAAGAAAGATGGGGGATTGAGCCCTTGCATTGATTACCAGCAACTGAACCAGGTAACAATCAAAAACTGATACCCACTGCCTCTTATCCTGGAATTGTTCGAGCGGCTTCAGGGAGCTCACCTCTTTTCCAAGTTAGATCATTGCGGGGCATATAATCTGGTGAGAATCCGGGAGGGTGACGAGTGGAAAATGGCATTTTGCACTCATTACGGCCATTTTGAATATTCGGTTATGCCGTTTGGTTTGTGCAATGCCCCAGCGACTTTCCAGCACTTCATCAATGACATCTTCCAAGATCTCCTGGACCGTTTTGTGGTTGTCTATTTGGATGACATTCTGATCTTTTCAGACACCTTTGAGGAACATATTTCACATGTCCGGACAGTTCTCCTTCACCTCTGGAAGCATCGCCTGTATCCAAGTTGGAAAAGTGCCTATTCCACCAGACCTCTATGGAGTTCCTGGGCTATATTGTTTCCCCAGAAGGGCTACAAATGGACTGTCACAAGGTCCAGGCCATCATGGACTGGGAGTTCCCAAAAGGGGTAAAGACTCTTCAGCGATTCTTGGACTTTGCTAACTTCTATCGCCGGTTTATTCAAGGGTTCTCTCACTGCATAGCTCTGCTCACAGTCCTCCTGAAGAAGGGGGCCAAGTTCTCACGGACCCCTCAGGCTCAGGAAGCATTTCAGGGACTGAAAACCGCCTTCACTTCAGCCCCCATCTGGATCCTGACCTGCCATTCGTTCTTGGAGCTGATACCTCCAGTAGTGCCGTTGGAGCAGTATTGTCCCAGTACCAGGGGCCCCAGTGCCTTCTCCACCCCTGTGCTTACTACTCCTTGCACCTGACTCCAGCTGAGTATAATTACACTGTCTGGGACTCTGAGTTGCTGGCCATCAAATCTGCCCTAGAGGAATGGTGACACCTGCTGGAGGGAGCCAAACACCCAGTGCAGGTGCTCACTGATCACAGGAATCTGGAGCACTTCTGAGCTATGAAATGTTTGCAATCGCATCATGTTCAGTGGGCACAGTTCTTCTTCAGATTTTACCTCCGGATTACTTATCATGCCTCCAAACTTTTCTTGGAGGGACGGCTGTCTGTTTTTCAGCACCCACCTCTATGTTCCAGAAGGGGACCTCTGGCTTCAAGTACTGCAGCAATGCCACAATGCTCCCACTGCAGGTCATTGGGGATTTGCTAAGACGACATATTTGGTGGCTCAGGCATACTGGTGGCTGACATGGTGGTCAGACATCCGTACATATGTATGGTCCTGTGATGTCTGCACCTGAACTAAGGTACCTTGCCAATGCCCCCAAGGGTTGCTGCAGCCTCTGCCCCCCCCTCGCCCATGGTTCATGGTGTCTCTTGATTTTATTGTGGACCTCCCTCCATTGCAGGGTCACAGTAATTCTAGTCATGGTGGATATGTTTACGAAGATGGCGCATTTTGCGCCTTTGCCCAAGCTGCCCAGTGCAACCCAGACTGCTCAGCTTGTTCTCGCACATATTTTCCAGCTCCATGGCCTCCCTGATGCCATTGTCACCGATTGAGGTGCCCAGTTTACCACCCGATTCTGGACTACTTTTCTAAAACTCATTGGTGTGGAAAGGCGATTGTCCTCGGCACATCATCCAGAAACAGATGGACAGACACAGCGAGTGAACCAGGTCCTTGAGCAGTATCTCCGCTGCTTCCTGAACTTCCACCAAGATGACTGGGTGGACCTTTTGCCCTTGGCAGAGTTTGCTTACAAAAACACGGACCACTCCTCTACAGGACTAAGCCCTTTCTTTTCAAATTATGGGCAGCATCCACGAGACCACCCGAGCACACCGGCTGCCTCCCTGGTGCCTGCAGCTGCTGATCGCCTTCAGCTCCTACACACCACACAGGTGGAACTCCAGCAGCACTTGGACCAAGCCAAGGTCACCTATAAAGTGCAGGCAGACTGGCAACATCGGGAAGTGCCCCAGTTCTGTGTTGGGGACAAGGTTTGGCTATCCATGAAACATTGCCGTTCTCCGTGCCCATCTGCTAAATTAGATTATAAATTTCAAGTGCCTTTCCGTGTCACCCGACAGATCAACCCAGTCGCTTACGAGTTGGATCTTCCAGCACACCTCCGGATCCACCCCGTGTTCCATGTGTCCCTGCTGAAGCCATTTATGGCCAATCCGTTCCCTGGATGTCAGACCCCACCACCTCCACCTGTGCAGGTTTAGGATCATGAGGAATTTGAGGTTGCCAGAATTCTGGACTCCAAACACATTCGAGGGAGACTGCATTATCTGGTGGACTGGAAAGGTTATGGCCCTGAAGAGCGTTCCTGGGAACCAGTGGAGAACCTCCATGCGCCAGCCAAGCTGCGGGCCTTCCACCAGCAGCACCCAGATAAACCTTGGCTGTAACTAGGGATGAGGACACCCCTTCTTCTTTTTTGGGGGGGCACTGTCAGAACTGGGGCCTTGCTGGAACCCTGCAACCTTAGTGCAGGTAGGATGGGTCCCATCTCTCTGGGGAGAACTGCTCTAAGGATTGCAGGACTGGGCCCTTTCCCTGCAGCTGTTGCCCAGCTCCTCAGGAGTGCCACCTGTGAAAGCTGAGGATTGGGCTATATAAGAACAGGCCTTCCCCACAGACCTTTGCCTCAGCAATGAAGGTCTCTGGTTGTGCTGTTGTTTCTGCCTTGCCTGCCAGCCTCCTTGTTACTGCTTTGCCTGGTGGTTCCTGGCCTGCCTGCCAGCCGCCTTGTTACTGCCTTGCCTCTCCTTCCATCCCTGGACCCTGCTGCCTTGATACGGTTCCTCCTGGATTGTCTGACCATGATTTGCATCATCCTTCTACTTGGCTGCTGTTTGGACTCAAAACCTTAGCTGGTTAGTCTCTGCTTGTGCTGAGGATTTGGTTCTACCTTGTTCATGTGGTCTTGCTCTGGACTGGGTCTTGGTGCCTCTTCTACTGAACCCTGATAGTTCAGACCTTCTGGTCCATCCAGCACACATATACTGACTGGCAGCAGTTCTGCCGGCTTTCAGGCAAGAATCTTTCCAGCCCTAACTAGAGATGTCGGGGATTAAGTCCTAGACCTTCTTCATCCCCATACTTTGGAGCTGATAAATTTTAACTTGAGTAAGGATATGATCTTGTTGCCCTTAAGGGAATGGAAAATAGACTATTTTTAAAGAAATCAACTCTAAACCCTCTGAATTTAGAAAACTGCTGTTCTGTCTAATAATTTCTCTTATGACTGGGCTCTTGGCCGTATTGAGGGTGCTAGCCTCTCTTTTACGAGTATTTTTTGGGAAAAACAGATTATTTAGGCCCAGCTTAGTCCGGGTTTCATCCTTGTTTAACAGAGAGAATACTGCCAATTTTATCACATCTTTCTTTATGCAAGATGTATGGCTGAATTGTTTGTAACAATTAATGAGGTTTTTGTGCTCTCTTCCTCTCTGTCTTTGTCTCTGTCTCTCTCTCACACACATACATATATCGGATAATCTATCAAAATGCCATGAAAATTATGAAAGTGTTAATCTTTGAAAGAGAATTTTCAAAATCTTCAACAATTTTGGCAAAAGCAAGAATTTCTGGAATGATTCATAGGAAACACAGTAGATTTACGTTTTATTTCCTTCTGATTTCAGTCATGCTCAGAACCAAATTAAGAGAAATAAATTGGATTGAAACTGATTCTAGCATAAAAGGAAAGTTCTAGTTTAAGATCAGAATTTAGAACATATATGAATTCACTCATTCACGAAGAACATTTAAATGTAAGGCTCACCTTCATGTCTACACAATGGAAGTAGTAATGCATTCAATTGTCAAAAAAGCATTCTCTCTTGCTCACAATTTTCCTTGGTCTACTTTTCAGTTTCAGTTATTTTCTGCCTACAGATAGACATCTCTCTCACTCATTCAGCAGCAATAGCCATTCTCATATACTTACATAAATATAGCTGCTTGTTTCTCCCACCTTTTTATAAGACTGCTTGATACAGCTATACTGTTGGATCTCTGGGAGCTTCATGTGTTGCATCCTCAGTTTGCCAGCAGAATACTTGTAATTTAAAATGGAATTTTGAAACCTCTGAAGCTTAGAAATACATTACAGTACACATCCCTGCACTGTCCATTATAAAATCAAGACATTTCTTATTATGGAATTGGTCATCATGGATAATCCATTTTGCAATATGTCCAGTAATGGTGAAATCATCAGTACATTTTAACAATTTAAAATATTTGTTTGGAACTATAAGGAGCCCATCATATGCAATGAAACACATTCATTATCTCTGCATTCACATATAATAAGCCAGAATTTCAATGAGTTCTCTTGGAGACAGAAGTTGGCATTCCCAGTTTGCATATAATAATAATTAAACAAGGAAGGGATGACTGGTTGTTTATTTAGCAGTAGGAGTGGTTAGCATGCACAAATATGCTGATTGTTTCATATAAGCAATAAGCATGGGACCCTGGCTTATCATTATGACAGACATGAGACTCTTATCTGCTTTGACTACCAGCAGCCTGTGGTCCAGAGAAAGCACGAGCTAATGGCTACTACCGTTTTCTTTTCTTTTTTAGATCTTCTGGTCTAATACAAAACAGTGCTAGAATACATATTCTCCCCTAACTCTGTCACAACATTTACCTTCTGGCTAACACCTGACATTCTCATAAATCCCTCTGTTGCTTTGTCCTGCCTCTGTTCTCCCTGCCTGCTCATAATGCAAAGTAAGCATAATAAAGGAGAGGCAGGCTTTAGGATATTGGAGTAGAAGCTCATGCCTCTTCCTAATCTCTAGCTTTGGTGAAATTTAAAGACAAAGATGGAAGAGTCCCAAATTCCAAGTTGCGTTATCCTACAAAATAAGTTTCTCTATATTCTGTGTGTCATCTACTTTTTATGTGCTGTCTGTCCAGCTATGACCCAGTACCCAAAGATTTGATCAACCTGTCAACTGGTTGAAATTTTTTTGAAAGATTTGGTTTTAACAGCTTAATAAATTTATTGAACTACTTTGAGGACACTTATTTCCATATTTCAAAACCCCTTGGTGAAGGAGCCTTTCTGAAAATTAGCTCAATGAAGTGAAATGAAACTACTGGTTCTTCTCCCTCCACCCACACTTAACCACAACTTGCTTCAATAAGCCCAGATACCGCCATTGAGCTTCCCTCTTTGACATATAATACCCATATTATCCATGCTGATATGTGCACCTGAATTTTGAAATAGAGGACTCATTATGATCTTTACTCTAGCCAGCTGCTAGTGATACACTTTTGCATATGCCTGTGATCAGAGCCACAACTTTTTTGTCACACTTTGTGGAAACAGCTACCATGTATGTGCAGATGGGAATATTAAAGACGACCTACATAAGAAATAAAATTGCATAGTCAACCACTAGAAGAGTTTATAATGTAAGTGTCTCTACAGCAGGCTCTCCAGGTTGGTTAGAATCTACATGCAGCAAAAAATAATTTTCAGTCCAGTCGAAAGAAAGAGGCACAGGTGGGATGGGATAAGGTGTTGGTTCCCACTACACAAGACTAAATGAGGCAGTAGATTAGCAGCATACAAACAGGAATTTAATCTGTAAAATGGGTGTTCCAAGTTCAACTTCTACAAAGAGTTGATGTCATGGCCTTGGACAAATTATTCTTCCAAAGCTTCACTGCCTAGAAAGGTTGACAGGAAGACAAACTCCAAATCTATGACGCATTAATATACAAATCAGGGGTGTGAAAAGTGTGGTTCTCCAGAGCTAGCTGTACTGCAGCTCCCATAATCCTTGAGCATCAGCTATGGGAGCTATAGCTCATGAGAGCTGCAGTCCCTTATGTTCTTGAGAGCCATGTTTGCTACCTCTGCTATAAATAACACATGTCTAAGATTCTCCTCTTGGATGCACACCTTAACATGGTGAGGGTTTTTTTGTTGATCAGAGAAGCCAAGAGTAATGCTGTCATAAGACGAGGCTACATTATAAGTCTAGAAAGGTCACCCAAGGTGGAATGGTCAAAGCTGAGACACCAGTCAAAGATGCATCCACATTCTTCAATTGTGAAGAAACCCCTGAAGGGCAGCTATTGGGCAGCAGTGGCAGGTTTTTTTAATTATTATTTCTTGCAATCTGAAATGGTGCTAGAACAGAATGACAGATAGGGAAAAAATTAAAATTCCCTGCAGCCCAGCACATGTACAGGGAGACAGACATACAGACTTCTGATGGAACACATACATACTGAGGAGGTGGAAAAGAGAGGGAACCAAGGTTGAAAATGAGTAGGTTTGCAAAGGAGGGAGACAGGGAGCTGGGACTGAAACAGACCACACATTTTGAGGAAATTGGCACTTCTAGGCTTGTCAAAACAATACATGTGTGTCATGTAAGCACCTTTAAAAAAAAATCAATTGAAAACATTCTAAAGCTGATTCAAATATAGTTTTTTCCCTAGTATAACCACACTTGAGACTCAGAAGCACAGCAAGAAAGGAACTAGAAAAGTAATCAAGTGTAAGAACATGTCACTGGAGACCATGGCCAGGATCATCCACACTCTTATATTACCAGTTCTTATTCAGTGTTGTGAAAGCTGGACAGTGAAGAAAGGTGACAGGAAAAAAATAGTTTTAAGTACTGGAGGAGGAAAGCTTTGTGGATGCCTTGGACCACCCAAAAGATGAACAGATGGGTCCTAGATAAAATCAAGCCTGAACTTTCTCTGTAAGAAAAAATGATGAAACTAAGGCTATCTTACTTCAGGCACATCATGAGAAGGCAAGATTTGCTGGAAAAGAAAATAATGCTTGCAAAAGTTGAAGTAGGAAAAGAGGAAGAGGTGGATTGACTCAAGAAAGAAAGCTACAACATTTAGTTTACAAGATTTAAGCTGTGCTGTTGAGGGCAGGACACTCTGGGCATCATTTGTTCATAAAGGTAAAGGTCCCCCTTGACATTTAGTCCAGTCGTGTCCGACTCTAGGGGGCGGTGCTCATCCCCGTTTCCAAGCCGTAGAGCCAGCGTTTGTCTGAAGACAGTTTCCGTCGTCACGTGGCCAGCGCAACTAGACACGGAATGCCGTTACCTTCCCACCGAGGTGGTACCTATTTATCTACTCGCATTTGCATGCTTTCGAACTGCTAGGTTGGCAGGAGCTGGGACAAGCGACGGGAGCTCGCTCCGTGGTGTGGATTCGATCTTACGACTGCTGGTCTTCCGACCCTGCAGCACAGAGGCTTCTGCGGTTTAACCTGCAGCGCCACCACGTCCCTTCATTTGTTCATAGGATCACAATAAGACAGAGGTGACTTGATGGCATGTAACCACAACCACCAGTACTGGCTGCTTCCAGAGTATACACAGTGCTATACTCTGTTGGAAAGACCCTCTTCCTTATGCTTTTTGAAATCTTTTCAGAACAGATATTGCACTACTTTGTGAAGTTATCTCAGCCACCCTGAGGCTAGGAGCCCACGGAACAAGAGCACTCATAGTTGACAAGATATTTTGCCAACATCAAATGACTGAAGATGCAGAAAAAATGTTCCAAGAATGATAAGATAAAGCGCTATCAGTTCCAAAAGAAGCACTATCATTTCCAAAAGTGCACAACCTGTCCCTATGTGGTATAGGATTTACTAATGTCATTTTAATATAGTTTATAAATTGTTGGATTGTAAGCTCCTTTGATCTATGAAAAATGTACTATAACACAATTTACTGCCTGGTCACTACTTCCTCTCGTCTTATTTCGAGACATAATGATTCAGGCGTGCACGGAGATCATGATTTTGCAGCATAAACCTCTTTATGGATGTGCGTCGGATCTGCCTGCGGTTACTCAATAGTGAGGAAACGCCTCTCCGCCCATGTTCAACAGCGTTCTCCTCCTCCTCCTTATTATAAACCCCCATATTCCAGAGCATCCGAAGTTGATTCTGGAGTTCAGTCAAAAGTGAGCCTATGGATTAAATGAAACGTCCCCATCCTTCCTTCTACCTCCTCAGGTACGGCCACAACCTGTCTCAGGAAGCTCTTTTCTCCAGAAGGACAGCAGCTGATTGGCATCCCCCCCTTGCTCCCAATCCACGCTTGCTTTCTTCGAACTTCTTACACTCGCCTGGCAGCAGATGCCGTTGAAACGTATGCGCTTGATAGGGTAGGGAAGGGAAGGGAAGGCGAGGCGAGGGGGTGCTCGCGTGCTCGAATCACGGCCTAACATTCTCAGCGCGCGACAACGGCCGCCGGCGCGTGCGCGCTGAATTCTCCCAGCTAAGCCTTGAGCGGGATGGGAGGGAGGAGGGCGAGAACTCCGCAACTTGCTGGAGAAATCCGGGAGAAGCGCGCGTGAGCGCGTTCTCTGTCGGCGCGGGTGCGCGCGCGTTCTGGCTAGTTCCTTGTTCTGTATTAAGCTCTCTCGCTCTCGCTCTCGCTCTCCCCCCTTTGCTTTGGGGAGCCGCCGCCTTCTTCTGATTGGCCGGCTGGAGTCCCGGCCAGGTGTCAGCAGAAGCAGAGACAAGGAGAGGGCACCGAGTGCGGAAAGGGTGGCAGGGGCAGCCTCGGGCTGAGGCACTGCGGCCGTTCCCGCCACCGCCGTTCTCCCTTTGCTCAGCGGTGGCATCCCGTAGGTGCTTCTACTGACAAGGAGGAGAGCTGAACGCTGTCACCTTCCTCTGACAGCCGCTGCCAACGGAGGGAGCGACGCGCCGGCTTGCCCGGCGGCTGGTCCCCTCTTGGGACCCTCGCCTTGCTCTGGAGAGACTCAAGCCTCTCTCTGTGTGTACCTCAGGACCCGCCACCTCCTCTGGGGCTGCTGGAGAGACCGGGGTACGCCGCTGCCGAGGCGAGAGGTGGGCTTTTCGTCGCTTCTCTTTGCTTGGTTTGAGTTTGTGGGGCGCCTGCAAATAAACAACCCGCTCGAGCGGTTCCGCCTCTACTCCAGCTTTTGGGGAGGGGGTGGGGAGAGCACAAAGAGCTTTGAAGGACTTGTTGACCCAGCAGCGGTTGTCTTCGGCCTCCAGAGTATTGGCCAAAAAGCCCTGCGGGGTGGGGCGAAGGCTGGGAGCAGGGGTGGGGTAAAGAAGGATGGATGGGTGAAGTTGCACATGCACACCAGCTTCCATTTTGGTGCATCCCCCCCCCCTTGCTCACTCTGTGTCGAGTGTGAGCGCTGACAACTGTCCACCTCTTTGCTTGCTGTCAGTCTCCTTTTTATTGCAGCTGTTTGCTGTTGCTGCAGCAGGGAAAATGTGCTTGTGTCTCTGACTGGTGGTTTGATGCAATTGCTTCGCTTGGACTCTGCTGAAATGTGCCTTTTAGAGCTAGCAGCAGCAGCAGCCCCTCCTGTTCGATGTTTTAGAGATGGGTCATGCAGAGCAAAGCAGAGCTCACTGGCTTTGACCTGACACATCAGCAACGTGCCTAGAGGAAAATTAGGGTGGGAGGGGATATCTGATAAACCCATAGATCATCCTTTTCTATACTTCTTCCTTGCCTGTGGAACTTTGGTTTCAGAGTGGCGGTTTATGCTCTTTTCCTGTCCCCAGAGCTGTCTTTGCAGGTAAATCTTGTGCTAAGTGCTGAATGACATCTCCTCTCGATTGAGCTGAAGTGAGGTGTTAGTCCTATGGAAGAGGGAGTAGATTTTAAGGGAGAAAGAAGGAGGTGGTTATGAAAAAAATTTTAAGGAAGGGAATAAGGTTGCTTTAAGGTTGTAGAACACAATGTTGTGCACGTTTAGTTCCACAGCATTTAAATCAATAGGGGCTACTCTCTTGAAAGAGGGGTTGCAGAATTATAGCATCCATCCTGTATTACTGCTATACTAAAAGTACAGGTGATGAAGGATCCACTGCTTTAGACAATTTAATATGTTGCTAGCTATAGTTGGAGTTCTAAGTGTCTGGATCTCTCTCTCTCTCTCTCTCTCTATCTCTCTCTCTGTGTTAGAGAGAGAGAGAATATGGCTTGCTGTGTGCCAAAGATAAAATACTCTTGAGAGTGCAATAAACTTGGTTTTATGTTGACATTTCATGTCATTTTACAAAAAGGTAGTTTGTAGCTGACAGTAGAATTACAATTCTAGTACATTTGCATTTTTTCTTCATTAAAAACAACAACCAGTATTAGCTGCTGAAAGTCACTGTCTCTTTCTACTAATTTGATTTATGTACATTAACGTGCTAATCAGGTTTGAATTAATGGCTTGGTGCTGGAATGGCTTGGCACATTTATTTAAACATTGTTTTATGGATACGAATAATTGCCTATAATATTTCTTGTTAGAAATTATACTGGCTTGCATTGTGCTTCCTTCCTACTGATACTGGAAAATCTAGTGCACATTATTTTGTATATGATATCATGACACTGTGCTCTTTTTGATAAGAGTATGTAACAGCATCTTCCCAAGCTCTGGAGGAGCATGTGTTTCTATAACATGACTTTAGGGACAGTACATGGTAATTATAGAAGAAAATACCATCTGGTAGAAGTTAACTCATAGGCAGATTAATTAAAGAGAAGAGTGTCATTACACTGAGGTGTATTTTCAAATTAATGTAACCAAACTGGAACACAAAACGAATCAAAATGCTTTAAAATGCAGCTGTGCTCTTGAGTAGATCTTTGGGAATTTAAATTACGCCTAGAGGGAGTATATTGATAAATATGCAGTATATTGATTCAAATGCTTAGTTATGTTTTCTTTCTAAATTTATTGTTGATTTTATAATGGAGACACCAAGAATCCTTGGTTTAAAAAGAAACGGCATGAAAGGATATGATCCTAATGTAGATATAAATTGTAAGGCCCCATAAATTTCTGTTTTAAACAAGATTTAAATCCATGTTGAACTTCCACTGAAATAGGGACATTAAAATTTCTTATTAGGTTGGATTGTGGCTGCTGCTTAGTAGCCTTCTCATCCCTGTCATTCTTCTGTATTGATGGGGGGAATTTTTGCATTCACCAAAGTATCCCAGATTCTAGAAATCATTAGCAAATCAGATTTGTTTATTAATTCTTATAAATAGTGCAGTACTGTTATTTGAGTTCAATGCATTGAGAGATGACACAATTTGGTAGAAGCTACACTATGCTGGCAGAATGCAAAATACACTCTCAGCATACCAGTGGAATGCCTCAGATATACCAGTGTAAAGGTTTCCCCAAACAAGGGATTTGTTGTCTAAAATGGACCTGATTGGTCACAGAAGTTATCAGTATTTTCTTGTCATCCAGATAATGCAACACTTATCTTGGGTAGAGCAGAGAATTCTGTGACTTTCCACTCTTTTTTAAATCAGGTAATGGCTAGGGTTTGTTTGTTTTTTAAATTATGTACTGGGATGGTGAAGGTTCAATTAGCACCAAACCAACAATTCAACACAAAAGAGAACACGTTCTCCCCCACCCTCCACAAATCCACCAGAAAAAGTGTCACCAAACCTTTTTGTATTTAAAAAAAGAGAAAGAAATACAAATAACAATGGTCAGGGTCTCTGGGAGTATAGATCTGCTTCTTCTTCGGACCTGCCTGTCCTCCTTGGCTTTCCTCCCGACTTATCTATTTCAATCTTTTTGCCCACTGCTGTCTCTTTTCCATGCTGCTGTGTCTTTGATCTGCCTTGCCTCCTCTGCATTGCCTGCCCCAATGTTTCCCGCGCTTTCCTTTTTGCTTCCTCCACACACACGGCTTTTTCCTTTACTGTGCCTTCTATTTCCACCTCTTCTCTATCAGCTACAGGGAACAAAGAGGGGGAGGAAAACGTTTTCTGTCTGGAGGAGTCCTAAGATTTAGGCACTGGAGATTAATAGTAAGAAAGGGATGGAAAGGGGGAGGAAAATATTTATGCAATGTCCTCAATTCTTGCTGATGGTGCAACTTTGTTTATGCTAACACTGAGACTTTTCACCCATTGGTTGAAAGGGTTTAATGTTTAAAAAAACTCAACTTCTCATTGACAATGACAGTACCTTCACTGTTATGACACAGGATGGGAAAGAGCACAACTCAGCACCCAGTAGCAGAATACCACAAGTATATCAACTCTATATGGGTAGATCATAACCAATGTCTCTCTCTGTCAACCCCATGTGATATGCAGTTAAATCTCACAAGGGAAAGATTCTGATAATGGGAAGCAATGGTACTGTGCTATCAGAGGCAGTACTTCACACAAAATACCCATCTTCAGAACAGTCTTAGGAACTTGAATACCTTGCTAAGGCTTCTCTCCTTAGAAACCTATAGTATACTTTGCTCTAGGACTCCATTTGTGAAAATGCCCATGCTAGTATACACATGCTGGGTGGCTGGGATGAGCCCTTTTGCTTCTTTCTTGCTTGGAAAGTGGAAAGCTTAGGCTGAGCATCAGCTGGGACTCATATGGTTCCATTCATATTAGGTTCATATTATATGAGCTGTATAGCTTGGAAATATTATTTTATTTGGGACTGCAACTTCAGGACCACCCCCACCCCCAACAGCATGATCATTGGCTATGTATTGATCATCCTGGTTGGGGGTTGTATTCTAGAAAAGTAACTTTTCAGACCTCTAACTATGCTGCAGCTGTTGCCTTTTTCTCTGTACACACACACATGCGGAGAGGGGTGCAGGGAGAGAGACAGAGAGAAAGTCTGTGAGTTTCACCTTTCTTTACACAGGTCCCTCTTCAGGTACAGAATCCATTCTTCATCTGTTCTGTACAGACTGAGGACAGGCCAGCCTGCTGAATAAATACCAGTGTCCAAGATGCTGCTGGTTGTTCTTCTGTCGGATTGCTATGCTGCTTGCAGCAGATGGGCAGGCTCATGATGGGTACATAAGCAGCTGTTAATGGGTTCATGACATGGAGTTGGTGTCATTGCGCCTATTACTCTAGTAATGAATAATTGTCTTGTGGGAGTGACTAATAGATAACCGCATAAATATATATTTCACTTTAAGATTCTCTGATAGTGATCAGTAAAGCTTCACCACATGTGTTGTTCCGTTGTTGCTAGAGAATATTAAATGTGGGTATTTCCTTCTGTCCTAGGAAAGACACCCTAGCATCTAGTTTCAGAAAGGGATTCTGGAGGGAAAGGTGGATTTTGATGGGCTCAGAGCTGATGGCCCTTAAGACATGCTCACTGATGTTTCCTGGATGGTGAGGGGGTTGCCTCATTGAGCAAGTGTGTTATGGTGCAAAATTATTATAGAGTTTAGATCTGAAGCAGATTTTTATTTAAAAAATCAAAATAGAACCTATATTCCAGGAGACTAAAAACAAAGCCATGTATGCTAGGCCACAAATGCCAAGTTTTAACATGGTGTCAAAATAAATCTAATGGTGCCAGTCAGACCTTGAAGGGAAGAGCATTTCACATCCAAGATGTTACAGCAAAGAAGACCCTCTTCCATATTGCCATGTGTTGTACTGTTCCCAATGGTGGGGTATGAGGAGTTGCTGCCCCCCCCCCATTTCTTCAAAAATTGACAGGTACATGTAGGGAAAGGAGCTCCCTCACATATTGAGCCTCTAAGGTATTTAGAACATTGAAAATCTTTACCAACAGCAATTTAGCAGCTTTATGTTGTATTCATTGCATATCCTGTGTCTTCTTTAAGGATAGTTCCATGTAGAACACATTAGAGTACTCTACGATGGATATTACCCTGTTTCCCCGAAAATAAGACCTAACCTGAAAATAAGCCCTAGTATGATTTTTCAGGATGCTCGTAATAGAAGCCCTACCCCAAAAATAAGCCCTAGTTAAGTGAAACTCCGCCCTCCACCATTGTGCAGCAACCAGAAGAAGATGATGTGACTGTATTTGAATAAATGTAGATTGTTGTGTCAGCTCACAGGTCTCCTAAGAGATTCCTGCGGCTTGAACAGAGAGGTTCCAGGGGCAAGTGTACTCCTTAATCAGCTGAGCTGAGTCCGGTACCCAGCCAGGCAGCACCACTTACTCCTTTTCCCAAGTCCGTTCGAATTAGTAATTGCCAGAGAGAAGAACAAATGGACTCAAGTAGCACATCTGTGGCCAAAAAATAATTTTGCAGGTTTGCTGTTCAAGAGACCAAACATCAGCTTTTAAGAATTATTGTTTTATTAGAAAAATAGAGTATTTAGAGATATTCAGTTTGTTGCAAAGCAAAGCATTCAAGTACATTTCCATAAATCAAAGCAGTTAGAACTTTAGCAAATTCCAGCTACAAAAATAAAATAAAAAACTCTAAAAATAGCTTGAAAGGCAGGCAAGGCATAGCCCCCCTTTCTCTATCCTTACTCTGAACTACATTCTAGCATAATACTAACAAAATAGCAATTGGAACTCAAAAGTCCATCCTAAAATCCAAATCAAGAATCAAAAGGTTTAAAAAAAGTTTTTTCTCTATCTCAGTCTTCCATTTTTCTTCCATGCTGGGACCACCCTTCTTCTTCACTCTCCTCTGACGTAAACCAATCAGGATGAAGGGCTGTCTCTTCACACTCCACCTCCGTTTCCCATGAGATGTGCAGGTGTTGTTGACCATCTTCCTGATGTTGTGTCTTGACCCTTATTGTCTCTGGCCAAGCTTGCTTCATGGAAAATTACAGCTAGCTCTAAGAGAAAAAAGATTCTCGAAGCATCTAGTTATGCTAACACAGACCAATATGGATTCCTTCTACACAGTTCCATTACTACAAATCCCATTCAGAAATTACATTTTAGCCTTAATAACCTAAACCATGACATGCTACCACTGGGAGTTCCAAAAATCCGAAACAGTAATCTTGTTTCCATTTTTGGTTACTAATTATAGTAATAAACAGTAATTAACTGGTTACATAGTGCAAATACTAATGATTACCATTGATACATTCAAAGTTGCATTTAATCTAGCAAAAGCATTGAGGTAGAAAACATTCTAATAGCAGCATGTAAATATACTCTTTAGGTTATGCACTTCTACTATCTGAAAAATAGAAAACAGTCATGTTAGTAATAACCAATACAGTATATACTCTCTCAGTAGAGAAACAGTGAAACATTAACAGTGTTTCAACGATCTGTCACATCTTGATCCACACAATACATTCTGGAAAGACCATCTGCCACAACATTCAACTTTCCAGGGATGTGCTGAATTTCAAAATCAAAATCTTGCAATGCCAAACTCCATCTCAATAGTTTCTGGTTGTGAGATTTCATCTTCTGTAGCCAAACCAAAGCTCTATGATCTGTCTGCAGAGTAAATTTACGACCCCATAAGTATGGTCTAAGTAAATTTAGCGCCCAAATCACGGATAACGCTTCTTTTTCAGGAACTGCGTAATGTCTCTCTCTTTCTAAGAGTTTTCTAGAGAAATATGAGATTGGATTAGTAATCCCATCTTCCCCTTTCTGTAACAACACAGCTCCAAGACCCAAATCTGAAGCATCTGTTTGTAATACGAATGGCTTGTCAAAATCAGGTGATTTCAGTATAGGTGCAGCACTAATCTTTGCCTTTAAGGCTTCAAAAGCACCTTGACATTCTGGTGTCCATTTTACCTTGACAGGCTGTCTTTTCTTAGTTAGCTCTGTCAGAGGCGTTGCCAAATGACTGAAATCAGGTATGAATTTTCTGTAATAGCCAACTAGGCCCAAAAAGGATTGAACTTGCTTTTTGGTTGTTGGAATAGGCCAATCATTTATGGCTTGTACTTTGGCATCCAGAGGCTGAATTTCTCTTTGCCCAATCAAATGACCTAAGTACATGACTTTTCCTTGCATCCACTGACATTTACTTGCTTTGACTGTCAGTCCTGCTTGCTGGATTCTAGACAACACAGTTTCAATGTGTGACGTGAGATTCAAAATCAGAACTGAAAATTGCAACATCATCAAGATAAGCACTAGCAAATGTAAGACCATGCAAAAGTTTGTCTATCATTCTCTGAAATGACGCTCCTGCGTTTCGTAACCCAAATGGTAAACGTTTGAAACGGAAAGTACCCACATGACTGATGAATGTGGTCTTATCTCTTGAATCTTCTGCTAAATCAAGTTGCCAATAAGCATTTTTCAGATCTAGGATGCTTATGTAATTAGCCTGAGAAAGGCGTTCAATGAGATCATCCATCCTAGGCAATGGATACAGATCTGGAACAGTAACACTGTTTAATTTTCTGTAATCCACACAAAATCTCACTTCATCAAGAATTTCACCTAAAGCATTCTTTTTTGGCACCAAAACAATTCCACTAGCCCAAGGGGCGGAGCTTTCCTCAATTACCCCTAAAGATAACATCTTTTGTATCTCTTGTTCAACTTGAACTGCATGATCACCAATAGCTCTATACGGGCTGGACCGTATAGGCTGGCTGTCACCAGTGTCTATCACATGGCTAACCAAATTAGTAAATCCAGGTTTATCTGAAAAAACATCTTTAAAATGCTCTAGAATCTGTAAAAGTTTTTCCCTCTCTTCTTGAGTACCTGATAGAATGATATTGTCAGACCACGTACCAGCATTCTGTAATTCAGACAACATATCAACAGGTTCTTGTTCTGGTTGCATACATGCAGCATGACATTGAAAAACCATAGCAGATATGTCTCTATACACTTTCAAACTATTGACATGATACATAACAGGTTTTTTACTAGAATCAAGCATTTTGACAAGGTAATTGACATTTCCCACTTTTTGGACAATTGTCCCAGGACCTTCCCAGACAACTTCAAGTTTAGAAGGTCTGAGTGGGTTTAGAACAAGTACCAAATCCCCTACTGCAAATTCTCTGTGTACCTTGGCCTTGGTACAATCAGTTTTGGTTACAAGAGGCCGCTGTTCCATCAGTTTTTCATCTAAGCTGTCCTCAGAGGAAAAATCAGATTCGTCATCTTGGACTAGTTTGCTTTGTGAACGTGTTACAACTTGAATTGACGGAGTTACCAAACTTTTCTGATAAGCTGAGAAGGCAATATCATTACCCAGCAAAAAGTCTGGCGTTGACTCGTGAACAAGGACATACTTGTACCCAGACCAGTTGTTGTAAGACAAATGAACATACGCCAAAGGCACAAACTTTTCCTCAGCTCCTTTAGGGTCATAAGTCTTAACAGGACATCTCAAATTAGTCAAAATCAACTCAGGATCAATAAATTTAATCGAAAGAGAACTGATATCGGCTGCACTGTCGCGAAGGGCATTCAAAGTTAGAATTTGATCAGTAGTTTTAAGATGCACCGACTCAGTAAACAAATTTTTACTCCAAAGGAGTTGCTCCTCAGAAACGAGAACACTGGGATCCATCACTGTGAATTTATTTGCATTGTCAGTCTGTTTAGCAAGTTCTACAGTTGTTTCAGAGATTTCCAGCCCCAATATCCTAGGAGTATTCTGATTTACGGCCGCCTGCATTCCTCTGCTCTCCGCGGCTGTCGACGGAAAAACTTTGAGGTTAACTCCTTCCTGTCTCGGTGAAGGCATAAGGCTTGACTGGTTAGAAAAATGAACTGAACTGCCTTCTGTCTGAAATTGCTGGCTCTCCTGTGGGGTAGAGCTAAGATATTTCACTTTAGGAGCGGTTTGTTTAACGCGTAGTGAGGCCGGAGTGGGATTTTTACTAGCTATCTTCTGAGATTGACTACTTTGCACAGTCAGTTTGGGACAGTCTCTTTTTAAATGTTCTCCTCCACATTCAAAACACTTCAGAGGCTGCTGCTTAGAAAATTCCCCTTTGTGCTCCCCAAACGAAGTACGCTTGGTTTCCTGAGATGCAGGCCTTGCAGGCTTCTGATAGTCAGTATACTTTCTGGGGGTTTCTGAACTAGATTTATACCTGGCACCACGTTCATCCTTCTTAAAAGAAAGGATTTCATCTGTTTTCAAAGCCAAAGTTTGTAAATCTGGGTAATCTCTCTCCATCAAAGTACTTCTGATTTCCACTGGCACTAAGTTCATAAAATGTTCAGTAAAAAACACTCTTTTCATATCAGCAACAGTTCTAGCTCCGGTAGACTCTAGCCACTGTTCTCCCAATTGCTCAATTCTGTCTGCAAGGGCAGAAAAACTCTCTTTGTAGCTCTTTTTAATGCCTCTAAACTGCTGTCTGAGTGTCTCAGGTGTGTAACCGAATCTCTGATGAACAATGTCTTTGAACTCCTGCCAGGAGATATCCCTATCACCTTGGCGTGCTAATATTTTAACCAACTGTCCAGTAACTTGTGTGCGAAGAAGCTTAACATAAAGACGAACTGGCACTTGTAAATCTTTACAGGCCATCTCATAGTTCGTAAGGAAGTCCAAAACATCTGAACCCTCTTGATAAAAAGGCAAATTCTTTCTGTCATAGCTGTCCAAAGAATCTCTGACATTTTCTCTCTCTCTGGCCTCCCTCCTAAGCAATTCCAACTTTTTCTGTCTATATTCATTGTTTAATAACTCACCGGCATGTTGAGCATTAACGTTTTGCCGTTGACAGGCGATGAAATCAGCCATCATGAGCGTAAGCTGATCCATCCGTTGTAACTCAGGACTTCTCTGGTCAGTAAGATTCACGCTAGCTCCTTCTGACGCTGTATCGGCTCTTACAGCAGCTCCTGCTGCTGGAGCCGGGGTTGCAGAAATCCCGGTAGCTGCTGGAACACCCGTCTGTGCTGGAATAGGTTCCCTTTTGCCGTCTTCTCCTTCGTCCTCTCTCCCTAGGTCTCGCAACATGGTCCACGTGTGGTCCTGGTCTTCTTCCAGCATGCGACAAACAGGTTGCATAGGTAGATTGGACATTAAACTGTCCTTTTGTAATCCATAGGGTGGTTGAAAAGAGATCCCGTTGGCTCTTCTCCTCATTCCCCTGCCTTGTGTCATAAATCTTTCATCCAGGGCTTGCATTATCTCCCTGTCTATCGTTTTCTGAGACATGTTGGGATGATTTAATTCAGTGAGGGATGAACTTCTGTAAAGATTCATCCCTTACTCCCCTTACTCTGCCTGTTGCTTTTGCATAAGCAATTCGCACAGCACAGAAAAGGAAAAATGAAACTGTCTATCTCTTAGCCGAAGCTGACCAGACATAAGCCAGAGCAATATGGCTTATTCACAGGAATCTTGCTACTATTCTCTGCACATTTATGGAAATGACAAACTGAATCTCTAGTTTGGTCTCTTACCAGCTTCACCTGAGCTAAGGCCTTGTTACAAGACATCTCAGCTACTAGCTAGCTGCTTACAGCTGCACAGTGCGATACAGATCACTTCAAAGAGCCTATTTCTGATCCACATTGCCAGAAAGCAACCTTACCACTCTGCCACACTACCAGTGATCAGAGCTCCAGTTTGTAGGCTATAACCTGGTCTGTAACAGCGCTGCCACCATGTCAGCTCACAGGTCTCCTAAGAGATTCCTGCGGCTTGAACAGAGAGGTTCCAGGGGCAAGTGTACTCCTTAATCAGCTGAGCTGAGTCCGGTACCCAGCCAGGCAGCACCACTTACTCCTTTTCCCAAGTCCGTTCGAATTAGTAATTGCCAGAGAGAAGAACAAATGGACTCAAGTAGCACATCTGTGGCCAAAAAATAATTTTGCAGGTTTGCTGTTCAAGAGACCAAACATCAGCTTTTAAGAATTATTGTTTTATTAGAAAAATAGAGTATTTAGAGATATTCAGTTTGTTGCAAAGCAAAGCATTCAAGTACATTTCCATAAATCAAAGCAGTTAGAACTTTAGCAAATTCCAGCTACAAAAATAAAATAAAAAACTCTAAAAATAGCTTGAAAGGCAGGCAAGGCATAGCCCCCCTTTCTCTATCCTTACTCTGAACTACATTCTAGCATAATACTAACAAAATAGCAATTGGAACTCAAAAGTCCATCCTAAAATCCAAATCAAGAATCAAAAGGTTTAAAAAAAGTTTTTTCTCTATCTCAGTCTTCCATTTTTCTTCCATGCTGGGACCACCCTTCTTCTTCACTCTCCTCTGACGTAAACCAATCAGGATGAAGGGCTGTCTCTTCACACTCCACCTCCGTTTCCCATGAGATGTGCAGGTGTTGTTGACCATCTTCCTGATGTTGTGTCTTGACCCTTATTGTCTCTGGCCAAGCTTGCTTCATGGAAAATTACAGCTAGCTCTAAGAGAAAAAAGATTCTCGAAGCATCTAGTTATGCTAACACAGACCAATATGGATTCCTTCTACACAGTTCCATTACTACAAATCCCATTCAGAAATTACATTTTAGCCTTAATAACCTAAACCATGACATGTTGTACATGGAAAAAAATAAAACATCCCCTGAAAATAAGCCCTACTGCATTTTTTGGAGCAAAATTAATGTAAGACCCTCTCTTATTTTCGGGGAAACACGGTACTAGTGCATGAACTACTGGGACCATGTTATCCATGTCTAGGAATGAAAACAGCTGGTAGGCCAGGTGAAGTTGTCAAAAAGTAATCCAAGCAAAGCCATGTCATCCCCAAGAGAGAACCAGAAGTACTCCCAAGATATGCATCTTCTTCTTCTTCTTCAGGGAAAGCACAACCACTTCCATAAGAGACTGCTTATCCAGTTTTCAGCTTGGGACCCTCAAGCTACATAGCCTCTATTCTGTCAGGATTCAGCTTTTGATTTTTTTTTAACTATATGATGTTTATGTTTATGATGTTTCTCTCAGAATTGGACCCAGAGTAGATCACTGTTAGTAACTAGATACAAATGAGAACACATAATAGTAAGTTGCAACTGTAAGTTGTAACACTGATACAGAATTAAACAAGTTGTAATATCAAAACACAGTTAAATTAAAAACACTTTTAAAAACACATCAGTTAGATGGTATAGCAGCCTGTTAAAAACTTTATCAGCAATGTGTTTCTTGAAGCCGGCTTGAATAATAATTTCTTTAACTTTTTAGAAGAAGTACAATGGTGGCAGGGGCAGTTTAGGGTACCTTGGAAGCCTGGGGGCAGCCAGTGAGTGGGCTCTTATCGAACCCATTACCACACTGAGACATTGGCCTAGCACCTGCACAACCTCACATGATGCTGAAGGAGAAAATTTATTCATTGGCATACTGGCACCCAGTTCAGAAACCACCGATGATCTCTGTAGAGTAGAATCCTGTTTGTTATTAAGCTGTGGAACACCACAGTTTAATAAGTGAGGTGCTGGACAGAAGTTTCCCAGTGTCACTCTCTGTAGCTGATTGTGCAGGCAGAAGTGGAATTGGCATAGACTGTGCCTCACATTCTCATCTCACAGAACTGCTTCCATTAAGATATCATGGTTAATATTATGAAGAATTGCCAAGAGGTCCAGAAAGATTAATGAGACAGCATTCCCTATGTTTTCTCAGCCCTTTCCCAAGATCCAGTATTATCCACCCTGTCAAATGAGGCTTATTCTCATGCAAATGTGCATAGGGTGTATACCTGAAGAAGTGAATAGTAATAGTAACAGTAATCCACAAAAGCTCACCTGAAAAAAATACTTATTCTTAAAGGTGCCACAAGACTTTGTTTTGTTTTTGTTATATATATTGGAGCAGACTAACAAGGCTACCACTTTGAAAACTGTTCAGAGGATTGGAACGTAAATACAGTGGTGCCTTGATTTACGAACTTAATCTGTAATGGAATGGTGTTCGTAAGTCAAAACATTCGTAAGTCAAAGCAGCATTTCCCATAGGAATGCATTGAAACCCAATTAATCCGTTCCGGCTGTTTTTTGTTCTTATGTCAAGGCACGGTTTGTAAGTTGAAGCATTCGTTCCCATAGGAACTAATGCAAAACCGGTTAATCCATCCTCTACCACTAGGGGGAGAATATTTTTTTTAACCTAAGATGACTTAGGTTAAAAAAAGGGCAGGAAAGGAGGGAGACACACAGAGAGAAGACAATAGGGGAGGGAGACAGTTTGGAGTCTAAACACATGCTAAACCAACACATTTTAAACCCACACATTTTACACCAACACATTTTAAACCATGCCAGCACAGACCCTTGCAAAAACTTTTCTGATTTGCAAGGGAAGCATGCATGAACCATTGCAAAAGCACAGAAAACAAACGGAGCAAATCAGAAATGCAAAGAGAACGAAGCAAAAAAGCAAGGAAAGCATGCATGAACCATTGCAAAAGCACAGAAAACAAACGGAGCAGATCAGAAATGCAAAGAGAACGAAGCAAAAAAGCAAGGGAAGCATGCAAGACACATCGAAAATGGGGAACCCCCCAAAAGCAAACAACGCCCCCAAGACCCATCAGAAATGGGAAAAAACACTCCAAAAAGCAACCAACCCCCCCATCGGAAATGGGGGGGAACCAAAAAACAAACAAACCCCCCAATACCCATCACAGCACAGAAACATAACCCCCCCAGCCGAAAACCACGCTGCAAAAATACCCAGAACAGTTTTTAAAAAGTATAAAGCAGCACCTTACCTTTAGTAGGCAGCCTCCTCGGATCGCACACTCTCTAACTGCCGGGGCGAAAGAGCTACAAAGAAGCAGCCTCGTCACCACCTACAGTTAGCTATTTGAATTTCCCGCCCTTTTCCCCTGCCTTTTTGTGTTCGTAAGTCAAAGCTCCGTTCGCAAGTCAAAGTAAAATTATGTGAACGGAGCTGTTCGTAACTCAAAATGTTCGTAGGTCAAGGCGTTCGTAAGTCAAGGCACCACTGTACCATATGACATTAAACCCTGAAGATCTTAGTACATAATGTTACACATTTTATGTGTGTTTGTCAGTAATAGACCATCGCTGATACTGTAGTGGATACTGTCTTTTTACAAATACTGGGAGGTTTATATGTTGGGAATGCTTTTTTAAGCTAATGGGCTAGCATCTTTGTTGAAGTGGCTTTCATATCATAGTAGTTTGCTTGGAGAGATGTCCATTCACAAGACTGTAGTTGGTAGGACATGAGATGGTAAAAATATAGAAAAACAAATGCCCTTACCCTTTACATCTGCTTTACACTTCAGCAAGTTGTTCTTTCTTACAAATGAAAATTGATTTTGACTTGCTTTGGCAATAAAATGTTTTGTACATGTATGACTAGGGAAGCACACTCAAATGATACATTATGTCTGGGAGGTTGTTTTATTTACTGAGATAAAATAGGGCAAAATAGCCATGTATGATTCATAACTGAAAGAAAATGGTATTTGGTTTATATGTAGGCATCCTTCACTCTCGAGAGACTATGGTAACGTGCTCTGAATAGAGGTCTTGGAACAGCGTCTAGTGTGGCTGAGAAGGCCAATTCGAGAATGACAATCCCTTCCACACTGAAGACAAATACAATCTGTCCCCTGTCCAGCTCCATGATTTTGCTGGTTTCAGGACTGCCTCTTTGCCTCTGCCTGCTGAACGAGTGTCTCTTCAAATTGGGAGAGGCCATGCTGCACCGCCTGCCTCCAGGCTGAATGCTCAGATGTCAAAGTTTCCCATCTGTTGAGGTCCATTCCTAAGGCCTTCAGATCCTGCTTGCAGATATCCTTGTATCGCAGCTGTGGTCTCCCTCTGTGGTGCTTTCCCTGCACTAATTCTCCATACAGGAGATCTTTTGGAATCTGACCGTCAGCCATTCTCACGACATGCCCGAGCCAACGTAGACATCACTGTTTCAGTAAGGGATCTGATGTTGAGCTATCAAAAACTGCAGTGCCCTTCATTTCTTCATGAAAGGACCTGATGATGTTAAGGAGTTGAGGTGGACATCCAATCTTAGGAAGTATTTTAAAAAGGCCGTCCCTGGTAACCAAATCAAAGGCCTTTGTAAGATCTATGAAGGCCACAAAGAGTGACTGTCATTGTTCCCTACATTTCTCCTGCAACTGTCTGAGGGAAAACACCATGTCACTCGTGGATCTATGAGCTTGAAATCCACACTGTGATTCTGGATAGACTCTGTCTGCAAGCACCTGGAGCCTCTTCAGCACAACACGGGCAAGCAGCTTCCCTACAATGCTGAGAAGAGAGATGCCACGGTAGTTATTGCAGTCGCCCCTGTTGCCTTTTTTCTTATACAATGTGATGATGTTTGCATCCTTCATGTCCTGTGGTACTAGGCCTAGAGTGGTCATAATTGACCAGATAGGCGGGGTATAAATGAAATAAATAAATAAATAAATAAATAAATAAATACTATACCTTCCCTCCAGCAAAGACAAAAGATTTCATACAGCTCAGTGGTGGTGATCTCTTTACAGCACTTCAGCACTTCAACAGGGATGTTATCCTTCCCAGGTGAGGAAATCCAAGGCCGCTTTTATTTCTGCTAAAGTTGGTTCGCTGTCCAACTCTTCCAAGACAGGCAGGCACTCAATGTTATTTAATGCCTCTTCGGTTACTACATTCTCTCTAGAATATAGGTCAGAGTAGTGCTGCACCCAGCATTCCATCTGCTGTGCTCGGTTCTGGATGATCACGCCTGTAGCAGTCTTCAAAGGAGCAGATTTCTTCTGTATTGGACCTAAAGCCTGCTTGATACCGTCATACATTCCCTTGATGTTACCTGTGTCTGCTGCTATCTGTATCTGAGAGCAGAGCTGAAGCCAGTAATCGTTAGAAGATCTCCTGGCAGTCTGTTGGACTTTGCTACGAGCAACTCGAAGAACCTGCAAGTTGTATTCACTAGGACAGTCTTTGTATGCTGCTAGAGCTCTCCTCTTATCCTCGATGGCTGGCATCAACTCCTCTGAATGGGCTTCAAACCAGTCGGCCGTCTTTTTGGTCTTCTTGCCAAATGTGGACAAGGTGGAGTTATAAACAGCATTCTTGAAATGTTCCCGTCGTTCAGGTGCATTTGCACCAGCCGGGCCTGGAAGAGTTTCCTCAAGCGTTTGAGCAAATTCCTCCACTTTTCTCTGATTGCGAGTCTTGCTGATGTCAATATGTGGTCTTCCTTCCTTTTTCGTGTGATACAATCTCTTTATTCACAGTTTTACTCTGCTACACACCAGGGAGTGATCAGTATCGTAATCAGCACTCTGATAACTCTGTGTGATCGTAATACTAGGAAGGCTAGAGCGTCTAGTGATTGGTTTATATATCACTGTCCAAATAATCACCCTAGTGAAAAGAACTTTGAAATTGCTGCAAATAACAAAATGTAGGCACAATAAGAGGAGTAACTGCTACTGTGAACCCAAACTCTTAGAACAACCATCTTATTTTCTGAGACACTGGAAATTTAATCTGCATTTATAGGATGGGGAGACATTTTCAGATTCAAGATACCATATTTTTCCATTTATTACACACACCCCGTTTATAAGACACCCCCCCACTTTTCTAACCCAAAAATTAAGAAAACGTAGCTTTGAGGATTCAGCCTCTGGACTCAGAACGGTTGGACATTTTGAGTCCCTGTTGAATCTGAGCAATGCCTACAGGCTCCACCTCCAAGGAGGTGTGTTCCAATTGGTTTGTTCAGCATCAGCTGATGTCAGTTCCATAAGGCTCGTGATTGGAGGAAGCTAAGTCTCCTGACTGCAGGAAGCTAAGCCTCGTGACTGAAGGAAGCCTGTTTACAGAGGCAAGGTATGTGCCATTTTGTTCGCTCCTCAGCTATCTCAGCTTACTTCTGTGTAAAAGATACCCCTCAATTTTTAGTGTAATGATTTTAAGGAAAAGTAGCGTCTTATACACGGAAAAATACGGTATAGCCTTGGAGCAAGGAACGTATGGCATTGGATTTAGGTATGTGGAAATCAAAGGTGGAAGATAAGAACTCTTGTTAATCTGACAGATTACTCACTTCAGCACAGCAATACAAGAAATGTGCATATTATGTTTCAGCACTATTGACCTACTAATCATTATCCTGAAAATATATGAATAAAGAAGAAATTAAGTCTTATGTAAAACATATTAATACTATTGTGTGGAATCAGTACCCCTTAAGAGCCAGAAGTTCAGATGGAATTCAGTGGCCAAAATTCTGTTGCTTATTGTAGTAAATGTATTGATTAAAAAAAAATCCCCCTCTATCAAAGAAAATTCTCAGGTTTCTTCTAAAACCTCCAAATGACTGCTTAGAATTAACTCACTTAAGAAACATCCATTCTCAGTGCTGCTTTTTTAAAAATAGGAGACAGAAGATTTCTGCAACAAGGCGAAAATCCTGTTGCTTAATGTAATAAATAGCCCTAGAGTGGGCTCATTGAATAAATAGGGATTTAGTGAGCCAACTCCTCTGTAGATTCCATTGATTCAAATGGGCCAACTCTTAACTGCAGCTGAAGTACTGGGAAAGATTGTTCCTTGAGTGAGTTAATTTTGAGCAGTTATTTGGAGGTTTTAGGAGAAACATGAGAATTTCCTTTGATAAAGGGGGAATGTTATTGGACTCAATACATTGGTGCAGATTCTTCTTTTTCTGATCTTATTTGGCTTTTTACACATAGCGTCTGAAACATTTTTCTTGTTATTGAAAAAGGGCTTTGCCTAAAACTTCTTGGTGAGGTGGTACCAGGCAGAGTAGGCATATGGTGTTAATGTCATGTAAGATGACTTTTCAGTTCATAGCCATTCTCTGTGTTGAAACTCCAACGCAACAATTTTTGGTTATGAGGTTTCATTTTTTGCAACCAGACCAACGCACGATGGTCAGTCTGCAGGACAAATCTGCATCCCCATAGGTATGGACGGAGATGCTGAAGTGCCCATACAACAGAAAGGCCTCTTTTTCAGGTACAGAGTAGGCCCTTTCATGGGGAATTAACTTCTTTCTGAAAAAACTGATAGGATAACAAATCCCATCATCCCCTTTTTGCAACAACACAGCTCCTAATCCCCAATCTGAAGCATCAGTCTGTAACACAAAAGATTTGTCAAAATCAGGTGATTTCAAAATAGGAGCAGAAACAATTTTAGTTTTCAAGGCATCAAAAGCTTTTTGACAATCAGGTGACCAATTAATTTTGACAGGCATACGTTTTTTGGAGAGCTCTGTCAAAGGAGCTGCCGTGTCACTGAAATTAGAAATGAATTTCCTGTAATAACCAACCAGGCCTAGAAATGATTGAACCTGTTTCTTTGAAATAGGAACAGGCCACTTTAGGATACTGTCCACCTTGACCTGTATGGGTTGAATTTCTCCTTGACCAATCAAATGACCCAAATACAAAATTTTCGCTCTTACCCACTGACATTTGCTGGCTTTGACTGTCAGACCAGCATTCTGCAATCTACATAACACAGTTTCAATGTGAGACATATGGGAGGCAAAATCAGGACTAAATATAGCAAGATCATCCAAATAAGCTGAAGCAAATGGAAGGTCAGCTAACAGTTTGTCCATCATCCTCTGGAAAGTCGGGGCTGTGTTCTTCAATCCAAGCAGGAGCCTTCTGAAATGGAAAGTCCCTACGTGGCTTATGAACGTGGTTTTGTCCATCGCCCCTTCTTCTAACTTTATTTGGTAATTCCCACTGGAAATATCTATTACAGAAATGTATATAGCCTTGGATAATTTTTCAACCAGAGAATCCATACGAGGTAAAGGGTAAAGGTCAGGAACAGTTATGCTGTTCAACTTCCTGTAGTCCACACAAAATATGACCTCATCCAAAATTTCTCCAACATCATTTTTCTTTGGCATGATGATGATAGGGCTGGCCCAGGCTGCCTGGCTTGGTTGAATCACACCCAACTCTAGAATCTGTTGAATCTCCTTCTCAATCTGCGCAGCGTGAGCCCCTATAGCCCTATAGGGACTGGACCTCACAGGTGGGCTGTCCCCAGTATCTATAGCATAGGTGACTGTGAAGGACAGGATGCTAGTGTGCCGTCCTCACAAGGAGAAATATCAAAGGACGCCTGCGCGTGTGTGGAGGGAGTGTTGGTGGAAATAGAGGGGAGTGAGGGGAAGAGAGAAAATACACTGGAGGTGTGTTTAGCGGAAGACAAAGGGGAGGAGTTGGATCTGATAGTATGGGAGGAGATTATAAAGGAACAGGGAGAAGCGTGGGAATTTCAGGTGGTGGCAACGGGGCAGATAGAAAGACACACAAGGGATTGTGCTGTGCAGACAGAGGAGGGAGGCAGCTCATCCGGTGGAGTTAGGGAACTAACGCGGGAGTTCCCTAACCTAAGGACTGGAGGAGGGTTGCTGCCAGATCCAGATGTGCCCAAGTGGGAAGGACAGCGGGTAAAGCCGGTAGAATGGACTGTAGTGGTCTACCCCCGCAATCAAGATGGGGGGAGGAAGGTTATTCGCCCTTCACCTTCCTTCAACCAACCACCTCTGGAAGGGGATTGGGCAAGACACCCTTGCTGCGGGACGGTGTGTGCGGTAAGGAGTACGCCTATACGTGCGATGACCGATCGGGAGCGTTTTGGCCCGGCCCCGATGTGAAGAGCGATATATTTACTCCGGATGTAAATGTTAAGAGTTATAAACTGTTACCAGAATTAAGTAGTCTTGATCCGTTTGAGATGATAGAAATTGAAGTTGAGTAAAATAAAAAGGAACCTGTTCAAGTTTTGAAACCATCTTCGTCTCTCATTCCCGCCAAAACGAGGGAACCGCCGGTAGTTTTAGAAGAACCTGATCACAGTGACTAAATCAGTGGAACCAGGTTTGTCAGAAAACACACCTTGGTAATTGTGATGTTCACCCTTGTGGCACCTGCGTGTTTTGCCCTCACAAAGGCTCAAATCGTGTTTTCCTCTCGCTGTCACCAGTGGATTACCTCAATCCACAATATAAATGACGTTTGTCAGGACACTTGTCTTGTGAATACAAACAGAACTTATTTATTGAAGTGAAGCAGATTTAATAATCACAGAAGTTCTTCAGATAAACATTGTACACAAGCCAATCATTAACAGTTCTCTCAGTACATACTTTTCTCTTGCAATATAATTACCACCTTCTCTACCTATTATCTTAACCAGCTTTATCTCTCAGTATTTGTTCTCTCTCTCTCTGACTAACCAGTCCTTATCTCTATCTGTATCTCTATCTCTATCTCTATCTGGATCTCATCCCAATCTCTATCTGTATCTCTATCTGACTCCTCCTTCTCCTGCCAAACCTTATGTAGCTGCTGACTCCGCCTCTCCAATCCTCTCATAGGCTCATGCAAATTAGCTCATGACTATGAGTGGCATGAGTGACGTGGGACATTCCGGAATTTGAGAAAGCCACTCCTGCTCATCAGGAGTACCTGAATGAACAAAGTTGTCTAGCCAATTTCCAGCATTATGTCCCACTCTTTGACATGTGTCCCAAGAGAAACAAAATCTCTCACAGATCTCTTCATTTTTGGCCAGTAAAAATGTTTAGTGACTCTCTGTAAAGTCGTTTTGATTCCCAAGTGTCCCGAAAATGGAGTAGAATGAGCCAGTTCTAACACCTTGTGCCTGTAATTCTGAGGCACCACTAGTTGACTGGATGGCTCTAAATTAACTCTAGCATCAGAAGCAAATTGGTGGTACAACAGACCATTCAGATCCCAGCAAAAAGTCACAGGCTTGGACTGACTCCACGCTTGGGGCTGGTCAGCTCAAGACCGCAATGCAATTAAGGAAGGGTCAATTTCCAGCTGTCTTTTGAACTCACTTGAGCTCGCCATTTCAGACTGTGATCATAGTTAAAGTCCTTTACTCCTTTCGATGCATTTGTTTGTAAAGGAGGCGACGGAAGCCCAAAATCTTCTAACAAAACAGGTTTATTATCTAACAAGTTATCAGGCTCAAACATGTTCACATCATTCGGTTCCGCTTTTAACAACAAGTCATACTTCTTAACTTCCATCAAACCAGGTAACTCTCCTTGCAACAAAAGAGGAGATTAACTTTTAACTCTAGGTGTCCATTTCTGTCTAGTGCCCGAGGTGTCTGGCATATTGTCTGTCAGGGCTATGGTTGTGGATGGTACACCCAACCCACCTGCGGCTCCCAGGCTTTCTTCCCCCTGTTGTGTCTCAGCAGGGGTCTGAAAGGACTGAGCCCACGGGATCTCCCAGTTGGCGCCATACATCTCCTCTGTTCTTTGATTTGTTCTTCCCTCCTTACCCAAGCTTTATATTCTTTCTTCCTTTTCCTTTCCTCTGTTTCACCCCAATATGGTGGTTTTCTATAGGTTTGCCTTTCCATTCTTTCTCTGCATATTCTCTGGGTACCCGAAACTCTACCCATTCCCCTGTCCAGGGATCTTCTTGTATCAAATCTACTAAGTCTTCTCTTTTCTCTGTAATCTCCTCCTCAGCCCAACACACCTCTCTCCTTTCCTCTTTCAGACTACTCTCCCCTCCTTCTCCCCCTTTTCTATCCTCCCCTTTTCACACCAAAATAGCGCCACCTAGTGCTTTCGTATTTATTTCTAGTTGTTTTAACCCTCTTTCAATGATCTGTTTCTTCTTCTGCTTTGTTGATATGGGAGTCAGACAGTACACCCTGGAGAGTATCCCTGGGGTTACTCTCATCCTAACACATCCCCCCCTCCAGTGTGCCGTCCGAGTCTTCTCTTTGTCTTCCCACGGTCCCTGTTGGGAAAAATAATCTGCATTAATGTGGGGCCCCCCTTTTCTATGCTTAACGACAAACGAGTAGGGTTATAATGAAAGATACCACCGAGTCAACCTAGGATTTGACTCTTTCATCTGGTTTAACCATTGTAACAGAGCATGATCCGTCACCAACGTGAAAGGAGCCCCTAATAGGTAATATTTGAGTGCGTGAGTCGCCCACTTGATGGCCAAGGCTTCCTTTTCAATAGCTGCATACGTTTGTTCCCTGGGAGTGAGTTTCCTGCTTAAGTACAATATTGGATGTTCCTCCCCATCAATCTCTTGGGCCAACACTGCTCCTAGCCCTCTTTCTGATGCATCTGTCTGTAGGAGGAAGGGCAATTCAAAATCAGGTGCGTAACGTACAGGGTATGAACATAACTTATCCTTTAAGGTAGAAAAGGCTCTTTCCTCACAATCACCCCAACATACTTGGTTGCTACTTTTCTTCCAGGTCAAGTCAGTTAATGGTGCTGCGATTTCTGAAAATCCGGGGATGAATTGCTTGTAATATCCTGCCAATCCTAAGAACCTCTGCACCTCTTTCTTGGTGTGAGGGCGTGGCCAGAGAGACACCTTATCAACTTTTTCCTCCTGGGGTGTCACTACCCCTTGTCCCACCACAAATCCCAAGTATTTAACTTTGGATTGAGTCACTTTGCATTTTTTTTGAATTTACAGACAATTTGGCTTTTCTTAATTCTTGTAACACTGATAGCAGGTGTACCATGTGCTCCTCCCAGGTAGAACTGTATAATACTATGTCATCTATATACGCAGCTGTGTATTCTTGGACAGGGGCTAATACTGCGTCCATCAACCTTTGGAAGGTCGCGGCTGCCCCATGTAGCCCAAATGGCATGTGGGTAAAATGGAACAGCCCCTTTGGGGTGGAGAAGGCGGTTTTTTCTTTATCTGCCTCTCTCAACGGAATTCGCCAATATCCTTTCGTTAAATCTAAAATGGTGAGGAAATTAGCCCCACCCATTTTTTCCAACAGGTCTTCTACTTTAGGCATGGGATATGCATCAAACTTAGATACCGCATTTAGTCGCCTGTAATCTATACAAAACCGGGTACTCCCATCTGGTTTTGGCACTAGTACTGGGTAACTACGCCAGGGACATGATGATGGCTCAGTGATTCCCAATTCTAGCATTTCGTCCACTTCCTCCTCTATCACTTTCTTTAAATGATGAGGCCATGTGCGGCTGGTGGATCTTATCACTACTTCCGGGGGAGTATGTATCTGATGTTCCACTGCCTGTGTCCGTCCCGGCAAAGTAGAGAACACTTCCTTAAACTAGGGCTCTCAACCCCTCGTTTTGACTGTCATTCAACTGTTTTCCCATATCCACTAATGAGGTCACATCCTGTTTAATCTCCTTGGCTTCTGGCCCTAAGCACACTTCTTCCTCTTCTCCAAACAGAGCTTCTCTTTCTTGCCAACTCAAGTAGGTTTATGGGAAAGGTCTGTACTTGTTTCTATTTTTCTGGCATCCTTATTTCATAATCTACTGGGCTAACTTGCCTAAGCACTTCATAGGGTCCTTGCCATTGAGCGAATAATTTTGCTGCATCAGAGGGGAGGAGTAACAACACTTTCTGTCCTGGTTCTAAAGTTCTCACTCTCACTTTTCTATCGTACCTTTCTTTCTGCTTCCTTCGTGCTTGTCCTAGTGCTTACCTAGCCATCGCATGGGCTTGTTCTAGGTGCTCCCTCATTTCCAACACCTATTGTACTACTGTCTGTGTTTCACTTTCCCCACTCTCCCATTGTTCTTTTAACAAATCCAAAATTCCTCGAAGGTTACACCCATACAACAGCTCGAATGTTGAGAACCCCGTTGAGGTTTGTGGTACCTCCCTAATTGCAAACATAAGAGGCCCCAATAACATATCCCATTGCCATGGTTTTTCCATTACCAATTTCCTCAGCATCCCCTTAAGTGTCTTATTAAAGCGTCCCTCTAGCCCGTTGGTTTGTGGGTGATACACTCTCTCACATAATCCATCATCCATTTTTCTACATTCCTCGGACCTCCTTCTTCATGACTGTAAACCAATTAACTCAAAGAGGCGTAACTGTCCGATCCACCTACAATTCTCATGGAGATGCAGGTGGTTTATCTCCATTCCAATTAGAAAAGAATTTGTTGGGTCTTTGCGCTGGGCCTCTTTGTCCTTGCATCCTTATCAAGTTTCACGCTGTACCAGCCTGGCTGTAAATTAAGAAAAACAGCCTCTCTGCCTTTCTCACATTCCCATGTCTTCAACTCCTTTCACTTTAAAAACCTAACAGACTCCATTTTCTTTCATGCTCATTGACTACAAGTCCCACTCTCCTTCAGTCTCATGACATGTGTGTGTCTTTATTTGACCATGAGCTAATACTAATTATAAAAATTATTGCAAACTGTCAATATATAGCAACAATAGGTTTTACTAATTACTTGCTTCACATACATTGCCATTAGGCAGTAGCTTCAGCGCAACAAAGAAATAATTCTGCAGCATGAAGGTAGTAGTTGGCTTTGAATATTGAATGAAGAATTAAAATATTTAGAAAGGCCTTAGAATAAGCTTAAGAAAGGTAGTTTTTGTTTTGTCTTGTTTGATACTGACACACTCTAGTTGTGAACAAAGATTATGCCCAGAATGTTATAGGGGATATATGCTACCCTAAGTGCTGTTGCCTATGCAGCTGAATCTTTTTAGAAATCACAGAAAGGTCATATCGAAGACACAATGCTGAAGTGATTGTGCGCACATAAAACACTGTGCTAATGTAACTTCTATAGACTATTTAGTTCTGTCCAGTAGGTGGAGAAATTCTAGGAAGAGGCTGTGATTTCAGATTTCAGTTAGAAAGAGCGGAGAGCTGGAGAGGCATGGAGGATGATAAGGCCCTTACCACTTAGATTTAGGTAATACAATTCCAATATGTTTGTGCAGATAAGGCACTGGAAGGGTGAATCCAGTGATCTTATGTGTCACTGTATGGATAAATTTTATTTTAGGGCTTTAGAGATTGTACTTGGAGCTGATTCCTTTATGTTGTGGATGCCCTATTTGGGTTGATAAATATATCTGGGACTTGATTTTTTGTTTGTCTTCAAAGAGACATTTGCATTCTTCCTTGTTTCTACAAGCAACTGCCTCTCTGGTGCTGGTGAAAAGAACTTTGGAGTACAAATTGTAGCATCTAGTATAGGCAAAAGCTTTTGTTTTGTGACTGGCTGCTACTGGTTGCACAATGGTACAATCCAATGTACCTTCCATGTAGTTATGTACATTGATATTTATGGTACATGATTGCCCAGCAGGATACCAACAAGTGGTTTTCAAATATTCAGTTCTTATGAGCACTAAGCATATAAGAATATCACTTCTGATGAAAGCTTTTGAATAAAAACATGAGTACACATGTGGGAAAAATTATTATAATACATACAAGGACATTTATTCTTGTCGGTTGAATCTGTTATCACTAGAACAAATGTATAAAGTAGGATTTGTATAATATCATCTATAGAATTTGACCTTTAACAGTTTGGGGGCAAATTACATGGATTTTATTTTATTTTAATGCCATCTTTCTCGCAAAATGGTGGGGGAGGGGCAAGGCAGCTTACAATATCGTTGAAAAAACAATGTAAAATACACTCAAGTTAGAGATATCAAACTAGAATTAAATTGATTCTAGATTATGAATATTCGTTACTCAACAATTAGTACCTCTCAGGACATATATTAGGCCAAGCTCCAAGCTTCCTCTTAGGTTGCAGTTTCCTGATTCTCTTTTCTCCACTAAATGATAATATTTGACACTGAGGTGCAACATACAGGATCAAGTATTCCATAGAATACCAGTCAGAAGGGACATGAGACAAGAATGCATTTTGGCTCCCCTGTAATTCAATTTCAACATCAATTCTATGACCCAAAATTTGGCCCATTCCTGAGTTCCATGCACCATAACTTGCAAGTAGACCAATTCCTGCTCTGTTGCATGCAGATGATACAGACATTTTATCCACCTCACAAGTAGTACTTAGGAGAACCCTGCGGGCTTTTTCAGCATATTGTTCAGCATTGCAACTTACAATAAATTATCAAAAACATGTTAATCAAAAGGGCCACAAAGCACAAACGGCAGATCAAGGGGCACACTATCAAACAAATTAAGATCTATATATATTTAGGTGTATTTTTACCGCATAGCTGTTTAGTGGAAAACTCACATCAATCATGCAACTGAAAAGGCCTAAAGAGCAGTTGCTGCCATATTGAGATTTTACTTCTCACAAGAGGGTCTGCATACACCATCTACAATGTAAGTTTTTCAGGGCAAATTTGTGACACAACTTATGTATGGGGCACAATTATGTACCCACCAAGATTTGTGTCACCTTGAAACAGTATAATCTAAATTTTTATGATCTGTATTTAGTGTCCCTCAATGTATCACTAAGGCACCACTGAGAATAGAATTAGAGATGGCAACCTTTTTAACAGGAGTGGCTTCAAATAATTAGTTTCTGGCTTAAATTAAATCTCAACCCCACTGGGTTAGCTCTCCTGATTCTAATAGATAATCATCTCTTAGACTGAGTGACAGCTAATTATTATTTATAAGAAATAATTTATTTACAGTTTCAATCCATCATGTATCATCATGCATCATGATTGTATCATGGTTGTCTTAAAGCCAAGAACATAATTGGCAATGGATCTTAGATGTCACAGTCCAGGTGGACATTACTCAAGGCTAGCCTTATCCGGTGGTTGGGAACAATAATAAAATTTTTCTCCCAGGAGATTATCTTTATAATCTAGAATACAGCAAATACCATAGAGCCTTTACTTTGGCCTGTTTTAATGCACTACCATCCAAGTTATTAGAAAGAATGTATCTGTGCACTCCTTATTTGCAATGCCTTTATCCTTACCAGTCAGACATGGCTGAGACTGTTAACCATGTTTTATTATACTATCTATTTCATAAAGATCTGCAGTACATAGATCTTGAAGGGGCCTCGTGGCGTAGTGGTTAAACTGCTGTACTGCATCTAAAACTGTGCTCACGACCTGGGGTTCTATCCCAGGTAGCCGGCTCAAGGTTGACTCAGCCTTCTATCCTTCTGAGGTCTGTAAAATGAGTACTCAGCTTGCTGGGAGGGCAAGGTGTAGCCTGCATAATTAACTTGTAAATTGCCCAGAGAGTGAGTTAAGTGCTATGGGGTGGTGAATAAGTAGCACACTTTGCTTTTTTTTACACATATCTCTCCTCTACTAAAAAAAAAATCCCAGACAAGTCTGATAAGTATTATGTCTACCTCCTTGTTTCTAATTTGTCAAGTGACATTAAAGCTAAAGTTGCAAAAGTCTGTGCAATTGCATATAAAACAAAATGCAAGTGATAAATCATTCTATCAGTTACACTGGGAGTGTGGCATAGTTGTTGTGTACTGTAGTTGCAGAGAGCTTTTAAGCTTGTCCCTATATGCAATATACTTTCACTTGAGATTATTGTTATTTGTTTTGTTTTTGTTGTATTGCTTTTAAATGGGTGAGCTACAGTGATAAATTATTATTATTATTATTATTATTATTATTATTATTATTATTATTATTATTATTATTATTATTATTATTATTATTATTCAGAAACACCAGGCACAGTCAACATTATAAAAACATTGACTGGTATTATATAACAGATACAAGTTGTAAACAAAAACCTAAGTATCTGTTAAATATCGGTGCAGTATGTATGCTGTTCCTAATATTGCTGTTTTTTGTAGCTCTGATTGTGTGATTTCTGAGATCTGCAACTGCTTATAGTACTGTGTGAAGTTTCTTGATATTGTTCTCAAAGCCCCAATGACTATGGGGCCACTGAAGTGTGTTTCTTCTAGAGGTGAGATGTTTTGATTGCCAAGTCTCTGTATTTTGTTAGTTTTTCCAATTCTTTATTTTCAACTCTGGCATCCCCTGGAATCCAGACCTTTCTTTGTTCTATTACTACTATGTCTGGTGTGTTATTTTCAAGGTGTCTATCAGTTTGGATCCGGAAATCCCACAAGATCTTGACTTCCTCATTTTCTGATACCTTTTCTATCTGATGTTCCCATGGGTTTTTGGAGGCTCGCAAGTTATATTTTTTGCATAATGGCCAGTGGACTAATTTTGTCACTCTATCATGTCTAATTTTGTAATCTGTTTGTGCAATCTTTGGACATTCACAGATGAGGTGTGACACAGTTTCATATTTTTCTTGGCAGAGTCAACATTTCCTGTTAGCACTAATTCCTTGGATCTTATCTTTCATCACATTGGTTTGGAGTACTTGTTCTTGTGCAGCAAAAATTAAGCCTTTGGTTTCTTTCTTAAGTGTCCCCAGTTTTAGCCATGGCCATGTTGAATTATGATCATGTTTTCCATCAGTATTTCTCAGGAATTGTCTATATAGTGGTTTATTTAACCAGCTGTTAAATTTCTTTTCAAATGGTTGTTTCTTATATTGAGCCTTTGTTTCTGTCATTTTCAAAATATTCTCCATTTTCACTGCCTTAAGTAATTTTTCTCTGCTTGTACTGATATAATCATTTAGGCTTCTTTTTTTCCTCCTCTACTAACTGCTGTATTTACAGTAATCCACGGCCTCCGATTTTTCGTGGTAAATATAATCTGTCCACATCGCTTTTTGGATGTAGTGCGTGATGCATGTTCATTAGTTTCTGTGTTTTTTATCCAATTCTTCTAATTCATTTTGAGTCCTATTATTATTATTATTATTATTATTATTATTATTATTATTATTATTATTATTATTATTATTATTATTATATTTTGATTTATTTTATTTTAAGTCACCTTTCTCAAGATAGCTTGCAGTATAGTTTTGAAACAATAAAACTAATGTACACTAAAGTTACAAATATCAAATAAAAATTAAACACATTCTAATTTATGGATATTAGTTATTCAGTAATTCCAGTTTTATATATATCTGTGCTATATTATTGGATTTGTGTGTACAGGACTGTCATTGTGAGTTTTTGGATAGTACTTTCATTTAAATACAAAAGGAGAAAAACATGAAAAGAGGCTCTTCCTTCTGCTTTCATGTTCTTTCTTTGATTCCCCAAAGAGAGTCTCTTGAACATGAAGGATTCATTTAAATGAAAGAAGGGAACACAAAAATTCAATGTTGTGTTGTGTTTTCCTCTTTTGTTAAATTTTCCCTTCATCCAAACCATCTGAGAAATTTGACATGCCCACCCCATTCTTTCCCACAGTTGCCTCACCACTGCCACCACTGGGTCCTTTAGGACAGGGGTCCCCAACCCCCGGTCCGCGGCCCGGTGCCAGTCCGTGGGCTTCCTGGAACTGGACCGCGGAGACGGATCTCCGCTCCGCACGCACGCACGGTGGGCGTGTCATGCTCACGGAGGGGCGTGTTGCACTCCCACACCCCTCTGCGAGCGTGACACGCCCTCCCGCTAGCATGGGGGGCACCCCCCCACGCACGGAGCCTGCACCCCTCCAACCAGTCCGCAGTCCCAAAAAGGTTGGGGACCGCTGCTTTAGGACATTTTTGGACTAGAAAAATAAATAAGGAAAAAATGAAATTACCTAAAACAGGTATCATCTTGCATGCTAAACAAAAAAAAGTTGTGCATGAACCCTCCCAAAGAAACTGAAATGGAACAGAGAGTGGACATCCCTGGTGAGTTTGGCTTAAGGCAATGGTTATGATGGCATTTAACTGGACAAAAGAAACAATGGATCTTTTTGTACCTTACACCTGATAAGTTCATATAAGCTTTTGTGAACCATAGGCCACTTCAGAGATGCAAAATGCCTTCATCTATACTTTACCTATACTAGCGCACCAGTGATCTTGTGCTGACAGAGCAGATCAACATTCTACAAGGTAATTCTGAAAATGGGGCTGCCCCTCAAAAAATTGTAACTTTTAAACTGGACTTTGGATTAGCACCAAATTTGGCACCAATGTTGGAGACAGGCTGCTCTTACTCTGTGCCAAATTTGAGGACGTTTGGGCAAAGGGTTTTCAATTTAAGATTTTACTATTCACACTTGTTGAAAAACAGCCCTGGCAATTGCTTTGTCTTGGGTGAGAAGTGACTAACTGATGAAAAAAAGGAATCAGCTTCTGGGATGTTCCCTTTGTTGGTGTCACTTTGTGAATGGTAGTGAGCACCAAGAGGGTATACTGTGCTCACTGCCATTCATCTTGACTGCTGCCTTTGGTGTTGTCAACATTCCAGCTTCCTTTTGATATGTAAAACTTGGCATCTTTTTTCTTGCTGGCAACATAGGCTCAATATTGTGCAGTGATATCAAGCTATTTTCTGGTGTTTTGAATTGTGGATACAGAAGCACAATATCCCACATTCATAAACTGGAGTTGCTGTGTGTGTGTGTGTTTTTTTTTTTGAAGAAGTGAATATTTGTAACTATATGTGTAAATCAATTCAAGTATTACAAGATGCCAGAGGTCTGTGATAATCTCCTCCCAGAAGAAGTGGAACCCACATAAACACTATATCCCTGGATATTTTCACTGCTTTGAGGAAATAGGTTAAATGCAATGATATGGGTGGCATTCCATCTTCTATTGGGTAGATAATAAAGCTGGCACTTGTACAATGTGAGGACATGTGTATGTTGAGACATAAGAGTGTTTGAGGTTTAGTTTTGTAAAGTACTTTAAAAAAATAGCTGTAAACTTAATGTAGTTTATTGCCAAGAAGCCAACTTAGAATAGACATGGCAATGCATTAAGGTATAATATGACTGTGTGGATACCTTTGCCAGCTTTCTAATGATAAAGTGAAAGTGATTCAATGGAAGCAAATTTGGCATGGAATTAAAATTGTGAGCTTCTATTTATGTCTTGCAGCAGCCTCACAGCCGTAAAATGATGATAGGAAATCTACATGAAGAATGATGGCTAGTTCTGAGACCTCAGTAGCTGATCAGGAATCTGATATTTTCCAACCATGTGATGTAATTTTGTTTTGATTTACTAACTTCTCTTAGAACATCAGGGTGTGCAAGCCAAAAATAAAAAAGATATAGAAATAAAATAGAAAAGAAAAAGAAAAAAAGTGGGGGAAAGATGTGGAAGGCCTTAAATTTTTACCTAACGTAGATATATTACGTGTTTACATGCTCACTTCATTTTGGCATATCCCCCCCCCCCCCAAGATATCTGAGAGAATATTCATTGAATGAACCAGTGTTTCTTTGCCCCTGGAGAAAGTGATATACTAAAACTCAGTGGGCTAATTCCCAAATAAGATAAATACATTAGGTGAATGACACTTTTAAAGGAAATACAAATGTAAGCCCCATGGGATCTACTCTAGTAGGGACTAAACTGTTAGTCTCTTATAGCATAGATCCACTGAATCAATGGGACATACAGTAGCATTTACATTGAAAGTTTTATTTCTCCAATGGATTTTTTCTGATTTGAACTAACAATTGGATTTAACCCAGTGCACATATTATGCTTCCAAATAAGTACAGTGGTGCCTCGCAAGACAATTGCCTCGCCAGATGAAAAACTCGCTAGACGAATGGGTCCGGCGAGGTTTTTTGGTGCCTCACAAGACGATTGTTCCTATGGCGGTTTTCCGCAAGACGAATGTTGCCGTTCAGAGGCTAGCCAAGCACCATTTTTGAAGATCCCGCCCCTTTCCCCTGCCTTCAGCAAGCCTCTGAATGGAAAAAGGAAAAGAAAAGAAAAAAGAAAGCCTTTTTACGTTCAGAGCCTTACCGAAGGCAGGGGGAAAGGGCGGGATCTTCAAAAATCGTGCTGGGCTAGCCTCTGCAAGTGCCCATCGCCGCGTGGAGGGACCCCCGCGAGTCCTTGGATGGTGCAGGGAAAGCCTCCGAAGGGCTCCGAAGCTGGTGCGTGCGGTTGCGGGGGACCCCCGCCAGTGCTCCGATGGCTTCCCCTGCACCATCGGAGCACTGGCGGAGGACCCCTGCAACCGCGTGCGCTGGCTTCGGAGCCCTTCGGAGGCTTTTCCTGCACCATCCGAGGACTCGTGGGGGTCCCTCCACACGGCGATGGGCGCTTGCAGAGGCTTGCCAAGCACCATTTTTGAAGTTCCTGCCCTTTTCCCCTGCCTTCGGCAAGCCTCGGAACGTAAAAAGGCTTTCTTTTTTTTTCTTTTTCCTTTTTCCGTTCCGAGGCTTGCCGAAGGCAGGGGAAAAGGGCGGGAACTTCAAAAATGGTGCTTGGCAAGCCTCTGCAAGCGCCCATTGCCACGTGGAAGGACCCCCGCGAGTCCTCGGATGGTGCAAGGGAAGCCCCGGCGATCGCGGCAAGGGACCCCCCGCCAGTCCTCCGATGGTGCTTCCCCAGCTCCCTACCTGGTAAGTGACTTTTTTAAAAAAAAATTCCCCATAGGAACGCATTAATTAAATTTCAATGCATTCCTATGGGAAAACGCATTTCGCAAGACAAATTTTTAGCAAGACGGCATTGACCGCAGAACGAATTAAAGTTGTCTTGTGAGGCACCACTGTATCTCTAATTGGACCATCATTTTAAAACAATTGCCTCCTTTGCTGTTGTTGTGTCCAGTTTGATAGGTGCATATCTTTCCTTTTCCGACTACGATCAGAAATCAGGGGTTTAATAGCTTGATTTATGCATTGCTTAAGAATGACTTGATGGAACTTTTTTTGACATGATCTTTAAACTTTTGCCATATTTCATTTCAGAAAGGAACAGAAATGAATTTAGTCAGAAATGGATCATATGAATTCTGTTTAGTTTCTCTTGCTGACTTTTGCTAGATTTTTGTTAACTTTTTTCTCTGTAAGTTTACTCTGAATTTTAGATTCTTAGTCCTAGCTTCTGTAAACTTTTTTGTTTCAAGACTGGTTGACTTTTTGACTTCTGGGAGACAGATAGTTCTTAGCGCTATGAGTCAGAGAAAGTGCACAGGTACTCCATTCCCCCCCCTGCTTAATGGATTTTCCATGGTAAGGAAATAACATGGAAGAAAAACATGGTGGTTTTTTTTTACCAATAATAGAAGATGGCACATAAAATTCAGTGAGTATAGCAAGGCAAGTGAGCACACTTCCACTTCTTTCCGCTCTTTTTGTTCTACCTCTTCGTGCCATACTTGGCCCAAACACTTGGCTTTCATTGTTGAGTTATTCTAGACAACTGAACCTCATTTTATCATGATCTCTTAAGCTTTTCTTAGTTGGCCTGTGTTTATTATATCCACTGAGAACCAAACTTGGAAAGGGATGCTGATGCTCCTGCTACTACGTCTTCTAAGTCTCCTAGAATGAAACAAATTCTAATGATCAGCATTTTTATCAAGTGATGATCTGTTTATTTTATTCTTGAATATGGATAGCATTCTGGGGGTATTATTTCAATTATGGAAGAAAATGAAGCAAATTAGGCCTTGGCTTTTTTAACGTCCCCCCCCCCCCTTTAAAGGATTGTTTGACTGCTTGTCTGTCATCTTTCATGTTTCTTTTCACATATTTTCTTGACATACTTCTACCCTGTTTCCCTGAAAATAAGACCTAACCTGAAAATGAGCCCTAGTATGATTTTTCAGGATGCTCATAATATAAGCCCTACCCCAAAGCCCTAGTTAAGTGAAAGCCTGCCCTCCATCACTGTGCAGCAACCAGAAGATGACATGACTGTATTTGAATAAACGTAGATTGTTGTACATGAAAAAAATAAAACATCCCCTGAAAATAAGCCCTACTGCTTTTTTTGGAGCAAAAATTAATATAAGACCTTGTCTTATTTTTGGGGAAACACGGTATGACATTCATAATATTTGGGAAAGTACTGACTCAAGGTCAGAATTTGTCATGTATTAGTTATATTAAGAGATGTCACTTTGGATTTTGTTTCGTTTTACCATTTGGTCATATTTTGTACCCCTTCACGGATTGCTGACTTGTCGTAGCGAAGGGGCTTGAGTAATTCAGAGAAGCTATGGGCTATGCCGTGCAGGGCCACCCAAGACGGACAGGTCATAGTGGAGAGTTCTGACTAAACGCGATCCACCTGGAGCAGGAACTGGCAAGCCACTCCAGTATCCCTGCCAAGAAAATTCCATGGACAGAAACAAAAGGCTAAAAGATATGACGCTGGAAGATGAGCCCCTCAGGTCGGAAGGCGTCCAACATGCTACTGAGGAAGAGTGGAGGACAAGTACAAGTAGCTCCAGAGCTAATGAAGTGGTTGGGCCAAAGCCGAAAAGATGCTCAGCTGCGGACGCGCCTGGAAGTGAAAGGAAAGTCCGATGCTGCAAAGAAAAATACTGCATAGGAACCTGGAATGTAAGATATATGAACCTTGGTAAGCTGGATGTGGTCAAACAGGAGATGGCAAGAATCAACATTGACATCCTGGGCGTCAGTGAACTAAAATGGACGGGAATGGGCGAATTCAATTCAGACGATTATCATATCTACTATTGTGGGCAAGAATCCCGTAGAAGAAATGGAGTAGCCCTCATAGTCAACAAAAGAGTGGGAAAAGCTGTACTGGGATACAATCTCAAAAATGATAGAATGATTTCAATACGAATCCAAGGCAGACCTTTCTACATCACAGTCATCCAAGTTTATGCACCAACCACCGATGCTGAAGAGGCTGAAATTGACCAATTCTATGAAGACTTACAACACCTTCTAGAACTGACACCAAAGAAAGATGTTCTTGTCATTATAGGGGACTGGAATGCTAAAGTAGGGAGTCAAGAGATAAAAGGAACAACAGGTAAGTTTGTCCTTGGAGTTCAAAACAAAGCAGGGCAAAGGCTAATAGGGTTTTGTCAAGAGAACAAGCTGGTCATCACAAACACTCTTTTCCAACAACACAAGAGGCGACTCTACACATGGACATCACCAGACAGGCAATACCGAAACCAGATTGATTATGTTCTCTGCAGCCAAAGATGGAGAAGCTCTATACAGTCAGCAAAAACAAGACCTGGAGCTGATTGTGGCTCTGATCATCAGCTTCTTATAGCAAAATTCAAGCTTAAACAGAAGAAAGTAGGAAAAACCACTGGGCTAGTCAGGTATAATCTAAACGAAATCCCTTATGAATACAGTGGAAGTGAAGAACAGATTTAAGGAACTTGATTTGGTGGACAGAGTGCCTGACAAACTATGGATGGAGGCTCGTAACATTGTACGGGAGGCAGCAACAAAAGCCATCCCAAAGAAAAAGAAATGCAAGAAAGCAAAGTGGCTGTCCAACGAGGCCTTCCAAATAGCAGAGAAGGGAAACAAAATGCAAGGGAGATAGGGAAAGCTACAGAAAATGGAATGCTGACTTCCAAAGAATAGCAAGGAGAGACAAGAGGGCCTTCTTAAATGAACAGTGCAAAGATATAGAGGAAAATAATAGAAAAGGAAAAACCAGAGATCTGTTCAAGAAAATTGGAGATATTTATTTATTTATTTATTTATTTATTTATTTATTTATTTATTTATTTATTTATTTATTATATTTCTATCCCGCCCATCTAGTCATTTCATTAAAGGAACATTTTGTGCAAAGATGGACATGATAAAGGACAAAAATGGTAGGGACCTCACAGAAGCAGAAGACTTCAAGAAAAGGTGGCAAGAATACACAGAAGAATTATACCAGAAAGATCTGGATATCCCGGACAACCCAGATAGTGTGGTTGGTGACCTTGAGCCAGACATCCTGGAGAGTGAAGTCAAGTGGGCCTTAGAAAGAGGGGGGACTTCCGGCTCGACGTCGTGACAATACAGTCCCAGGGAGACAGAGCTCTGCTCCCCGAGACTGCTTTTCAGCCTGCTAGGGAGCCCCAAGGGGCTTAAGTCACCCCGAAGAGGTGACGAGTGAGGGGGAGATACCTGTAGATCACGAAGATAATGGCAATTGTTTTCGTTTGATTCAGGAAACTCCTCAAACCAGCAGGAGAAAAACAAGCTGCCTGCTTGCTTGCGGCTTGTCGAAGTCATCGGCTGCCGGAGAAATAAGCACTAAGTTCTGGATGTTTTACATCGCGTTATCAACCTGGGTGAGACTATTTTTCTTCTTGTTTTACTAATTCTATCAACATTCCTGGCCAGAATAACCCATTAAAAGAAAAGAAGAACTCTAAGCCGTCCCCAGCTGGAGAAAAAGCGGCAGCAAAACAAAACGAAAGAGCGGTCCGCTGCTCTGAGGGGAGGCTAAGGAGACAACCGGAAAATCTATCCCACGGAATATTAATCTGCATTTGTTGGAATTTCTTGGAAAACAAAAGGGTGTTTTTTGAACTTAATAAATGGAGATCGGGAATTAAGGAAATCATCATTCTGGGCATTAAAGAGTGGAGGCAAACTTTGAAATTTTGTTGTGTCTAAACTGTGGAATTGGCGGTGAGCCCAGACGAAGAGCAACAGATATCTCTGGTAGTGACCTTGGATCAGCTAAAACTCTTAAAACCTGGTTGTTTTTTCTTTGGAAGCTGCAGTCTGGATTAACTACAGACAATTACAGACAATTAACTCTTGGACTGTAAATAACAAACTTGACGGTACTTGATCGAGCTGGATTTACAATTAAAGACTCTAGATCATCCAGTCAAATTTGGATACATACGTTGAGAATTGAATGGATTGAATGCCAACCCAGCTAGCAAAGAGTGGAAATAACCTTTGAAGTTCTGTTATATTAAATTGTAAAATTGTAAAACTAGTAGCCTGTTTAGGCAGAAAATACTAGATAGCTCTGGAAGTGGCCCCCTGTCTTGTATTAGTGAACTTATAAACTGAATATAGAGCTATGATGATAAGGTACTGTTAATAACTACTGATGATAAGGTATTGCTGATATACTGACTATAATTGAATAATTAAAAGGTGGGAAAGGCAGTGTAGCAGGTCAACAGAACATTGGGGGACTGATTGGATAATTTGGGGGAAATTATTCATGATGAGCCTACCAAATCTTTCTAAAACTGCAAAAAAACCAGCCTCTGCAGCTTCATCTGGGGCCCTCAGTCCAGTACAGCAAAGATCTATCGATACAATGCTATTCCAAGAAAAATTTCAGAAAGACCTACAAGCAACGCTCCAGAAGATTCAAGAAACAGTTGTATCACACAAAGAGGAGACAAAGAAAAATCAAGAAGAATCAAGAAGAAACCATGAAGAAGCCAAACTTAACCAACAGAAACTGGAAGAGAAAATGGATAAAATCAATGAACAGATTCGCATGATGAATACGCAACTTCAAGATATCCAGCAAAACACTATAAAGAACCAACAAAGAATTGAAAAATTGGAAAATAACGCAGATCAAACAGAGAAGAGATTGGATGAATTGAAAAAAGAAAACCACAAACTTGTCCAGGCTAACAAAAATCTAACGGATTCAATCGCAGTAATGGAGATGGAAAGAGCTTCAAACATTCTTAGATTCCAAAACATACCAGAAGATAAACAGGAGGACTTACCAGAATTGATGGTAACCATTTTGGCAGAGGCACTCGGAATTGGAAAAGAAGAGTTGGAAAATGAGATAGACCAAATATATCGATTAAATTCAAGTTATGCCAAGAAGAATAGAATACCACGTGAAGTACACGTAAAGTTTGTGAAAAGATCGACAAGAGATGAAATACTGCGAAGGACCAATGAAGACCCAATACAATACAGACAAAAGAAAATTGTGGTATTGAAACAGATACCTTGGAGAATAAGAGAGGGGAGGAAACAATATCAATTTTTGACTACCAAACTGAATAGGAAAGGAGTGAATTTTATTTATTTATTTATTTATTTATTTATTTCATTTATATCCCGCCTATCTGGTCAATTATGACCACTCTAGGCGGCTTACAACATACACTAAAAACAATAAACAAAAACATACACATAACATAACATAATTTTCCCAAAGATGGCAAGAAACAGAGTGTATTATAGTGAAAAAAGAAAGAAAAAAAATAATAGGAGTTAACTGGAAAGGGGGAAGGCCTGCCTAAACATCCATGGCTGGTACCTGAAGGGATACTGATCAACTGGAATTCAAGAAGATATAGGCTTGACTCCACCCATAAAGCAAGAGAATTTCTTGAAAAACATATAACCTTCTTCGAAGAAGAAGCACAGGGGCAAGATATAAATGAAGAAGAAAGTGGAAAACAGAGAGAGAAAACACCAGAAGAGGAGAGTGAACTAAGTGAAGAAGAAAGTCAGAAAAAGGATATTGAACAAGATCTGTACAAAATACAAAGAGAAAAAAGGAATACCAGGGCAACAAAACCTAAATACAAGTAAATAAGATGGAGAACGAAATTGGGATTTTCTCAGTGAACATCAACGGCCTGAATGCACCAAGAAAAAGGAATCACGTCTTCTCAAAACTACAAAAAACTAAAACAGATATAATCTGTCTTCAAGAAACGCACATTAAACAGCAACATTACAAATATTTGATTTACCCGAAGATTGGGAAACTCTACTACTCAGCTGCACAACAAAAGAAAAGAGGGGTAGCTTTATATGTGAAAGAAAAGCTAAACTCTAAACATATCTATTCAGATGAAGAAGGGAGAATCTTAATGGTAGAAATAACAATAAACCAAAAAAAGATTTTGATGATAGCAATATATGCACCTAATAGTAACCAAGAAAAATTCTATCGTAAGCTATATAAAACAATAGTGGAAAAAGAATATCAAAATATTTGCATATTAGGAGACTTCAATGCAATTGTAGATGAGAGACTTGACTACAAAAGTGGTAAAAAAGGGAAAAAGGGAAGGAAAAGACTTCCAAAAATTTTCTTTCAGATGGCAGAAGAACTAGGATTACAGGATATATGGAGAGAAACAAACACTAAAAGCTCTCAATTTACCTTCTACTCAAACAGGCATGAATCTTGGTCGAGAATAGATATGATCTGGCTATCCTCAGAATTAAAAACTGAAATACAGGAAGTAGAAATAGAAACCAATATTTGGGCAGATCATAATCCAATGAAAATGCGGTGGAAAGGAGAGAAAAAAGAAAAGACAAGATGGACCTTAAATCAGGGAATATTGAAGGATAAAGAATTTGTGGAAAGAACTAAAAAAGAAATGGAATTCTTCTTCAAAGAAAATAAAAAAGAGGAAACATCACTCCAAACGATTTGGGACACAGCCAAAGCATATTTCAGAGGATTAGCCATATCATATATAGCCAAAAGGAATAAAGAAAAAAACCAACAACTTACAAAACTGAAGGAAGAATTTAAAAAACTGGAGCTAGAACTACAAAAAGAACCGCAGAAGAAAATCCTTAAAAACCAGATGGAGATAGTGAAACATAAATTAAACTTAATAGAATCAGAAGAATTAGCTCAACAAGTTAAAAGGGCTAAACAAAATTTCTTTGAGAATGCCAACAAACCTGGAAGATGGCTATCCTATAGATTGAAAAAAGAAAAACAAAAAAGATTAATAAGGAAGCTACAAGATGAAAATGGAAATTTACAATATCAAAAAGAGAAAATAAAAAAATAACTAAAGAATATTATGCTAATCTGTATGATATTCAAGAATTTTCCCTTGAAAAAACAATACAATATATCGAAAAAGCAAACCTCCCTAAAGTACCAGAAAACATCAAAAGTCTCCTAAATGAGAAAATAACAATGATGGAAATAATAGAAGCCATTAAAAAACAAAAAAATGATAAAACCCCAGGACCAGACGGATTACCAGCGGAATTTTATAAATCCTTCCAAGATATATTAAGCCTACCAATAAAAGAGGTCTGCAACGAAGTTCTATTAGAAGCTAAAATACCCAAGACATGGCTAGAGGCATATATCACCCTAATACCAAAAGAAGATACGGACTCTACACAAATAAAAATTTTTAGACCAATATCATTATTGAATGTCGACTATAAAATCTTCGCAGTAATTATAGCGGAAAGATTGAAAAAATTCTTAATGGAGTTCATTCATTCAGACCAAAATGGATTTTTGCCAAAAAGACAACTAAGGTACAACCTAAGGATAATCTTAGACATATTAGAATATTATGAGGTGCATACAGAGAAACAAATGGCATTAATATTTCTGGATGCCCAAAAAGCATTTAATAATATGAATTGGCAATTTATGAAACAGCAAATAAAAGCTATGGACTTTGGCACAAACTTCATAAATGCAATTGAGACAATCTATAATGAACAAATAGCTAAAGTAATTGTAAATGGTGAATTGACGGATAATATTAATATAAAAAAAGGCACTAGACAGGGATGTCCGCTCTCTCCATTGTTATTCATATTAACTTTGGAAGTATTAAATAGAAATGTGAGGAATGATCCAGAAATCAAAGGCACCAAAATAAAGGACGAGAGTTACAAATTACAAGCATTTGCAGATGACTTGGTGTTTATTTTGGAAGATCCGTTGGAAACAACATTGAGACTATTGGAGAAAATTGATGAATTCGGAAAAGTAGCAGGATTGAAGATAAACAAAGAAAAAACTAAAGTTATAGTGAAAAATTTAACAGCCAAACAAAAAAATCAACTCTCAGAGATGTCAGACCTACAAATAGTTAAAAAAGTTAAATACCTTGGAATAGATTTAACTGCCAGATGCGTAACTATAAAAGAAGATAATTACATAAAACTACTTAACCAAATAAAAATGGACCTAGAAAAATGGAAAAATCTACAATTATCACTACTAGGAAGAATTGCAACAATCAAAATGAACATCTTGCCAAAACTACTCTTTCTGTTTCAAACAGTGCCAGTGAAAATAGAGAAGAAATATTTTGATGATCTAAATAAAGCGATATTAAAATTTATTTGGCAAGGGAAGAAAGCCAGAATAAAATTGAAAATGCTCCAAGAATCCAAGGAAAAAGGAGGCTTTGGTTTACCGGACTGGACCTTATACTATCAAGCATCTGTCCTAATGTGGCTGAAAGAATGGATTTGTCTGAAAAACAAAAGACTTTTGTATTTAGAAGGGCATGATTTACAGTTAGGTTGGCATGCCTTTTTATGGTATCAGAAAGGTAAAACCCACAGGTATTTTCAAAACCACTATATTAGAAACTCCTTGTATATAATATGGGAAAAGATAAAATTGAAAATGTACACAAAAATACCAGGATGGGTTTCACCTATAGAAGCATTTGTTCATCCCAATCTTCTGAACTTTGAAAAATTTTTGACTTATGCAGATATCTTAGATAGAGACAGGAGATTAAAACCGAAACAAGACCTTATAGACCAGGGATTAGACGCATCGTGGTGGCCCATAATGTTAGAAAGCATGGCTAACAACAAGGCCAGTGGAGGTGATGACATTCCAGTCGAACTATATAAAATCTTAAAAGATGACGTTGTTAAGGTGCTACACTCAATATGCCAGCAAGTTTGGAAAACTCAGCAGTGGCCAGAGGATTGGAAAAGATCAGTCTACATCCCAGTCCCAAAGAAGGGCAGTGCCAAAGAATGCTCCAACTACCGTACAATTGCACTCATTTCACACGCTAGCAAGGTTATGCTCAAAATCCTACAAGGTAGGCTTCAGCAGCATGTGGACCGAGAACTCCCAGAAGTACAAGCTGGATTTCGAAGGGGCAGAGGAACTAGAGACCAAATTGCTAACATGCGCTGGATTATGGAGAAAGCCAGAGAGTTCCAGAAAAACATCTACTTCTGCTTCATTGACTACGCAAAAGCCTTTGACTGTGTGGACCACAACAAACTATGGCAAGTTCTTAAAGAAATGGGAGTGCCTGACCACCTTATCTATCTCCTGAGAAATCTATATGTGGGACAGGAAGCAACCGTTAGAACTGGATATAGAACAACTGATTGGTTGAAAATTGGGAAAGGAGTACGACAAGGCTGTATATTGTCCCCCTGCTTATTTAACTTATATGCAGAATACATCATGCGAAAGGCAGGACTGGATGAATCCCAAACCAGAATTAAGATTGCCGGAAGAAATATCAACAACCTCAGATATGCAGATGATACCACTCTGATGGCAGAAAGTGAGGAGGAATTAAAGAACCTCTTAATGAGGGTGAAAGAGGAGAATGCAAAAAATGGTCTGAAGCTCAACATTAAAAAAACTAAGATCATGGCCACTGGTCCCATCACCTCCTGGCAAATAGAAGGGGAAGATATGGAGGCAGTGAGAGATTTTACTTTCTTGGGCTCCATGATCACTGCAGATGGTGACAGCAGCCACAAAATTAAAAGACGCCTGCTTCTTGGGAGGAAAGTGATGACAAACCTAGACAGCATCTTAAAAAGCAGAGACATCACCTTGCCGACAAAGGTCCACATAGTCAAAGCTATGGTTTTTCCAGTAGGACAGATCCTGAAGCTGAGGCTCCAATACTTTGGCCATCTCATGAGAAGAGAAGACTCCCTGGAAAAGACCCTGATGTTGGGAAAGTGTGAGGGCAAGAGGAGAAGGGGACGACAGAGGATGAGATGGTTGGACAGTGTCATCGAAGCTACGAACATGAATTTGACCCAACTCCGGGAGGCAGTGGAAGACAGGAGGGCCTGGCGTGCTCTGGTCCATGGGGTCATGAAGAGTCGGACACGACTTAACGACTAAACAACAACATATTTTGTAATGTATTTGTGGGTGGAGAAATTCAAAAAGCAAAGAAAGAAGTAAAACTCCTGTTTTTGTGAGTCTTGAGAATTTTTGTGAAAATTCTCAAAATAATTGTTGTTTAAATAAGACAATTTACTTAACAGCAAATTCTTTCCTAATGACCAGTCTGCCTTCTTAAAATGTTGAATGTGCAGTAAGGAGAATATAACAGTTGTGATCTCATCCCGTCCAGCACATCTTCAGTTCATGCACGAGTAAATCACTGTAGCTGAGATGATGGAAGATAGACCATACAGTATCATTACTTTAGGAGCCAGAGGCAAGAACTACAATAGTACATGGAAGAGGTGATTCAGTATAGAACAGACAAGACTAAAAATATGATGGCCCAGGAAAAATGGGGGGAGGAGAGAGGAAGACACATTTCCCCCAAAGATTTCTTTTCTTTTCTTTTCCTTTATATTTCCCCCCTCCCTTTTTTTTTTTTTTTTTTTTTTTGGAAGTTTTGGAAAGATTTTTAAAAAGAAGATAAAATATATTAAATATATTAAATATTTTAAGTTTTTCATAGATTGCTACATGCCAAATTATTCTGCAGTACAGTTGACTTGAAGCTGTAAAGGAACTTTGACAGATTGCAGAATGGTAATAAAGCATTTACACAAAACAAACTTCAACTCTTCTTGCCTATTGCCAGCCTCAGATTCCTCCATCATCTTCAGCATGTGAAAAAAACAATCATACATGTAGAAATAAACTGATATGTAAAAGGCTAGAGAAACCTGTCTCAATCTAGGCAAACTTTCAGTTTCTAGATGACCGTGATAAACATGAATGATCAGGAGAAACTGGTGGTAGTGCTAGCTCAAAAAATGATACCAATTTAACAGTTTCATGGGGGAAAGCATTCAATTTGCTTGTCCTCTTCCATTTTTCCTTGCTCCTTTTCTGCAACATGTGCTTTCTGTGCCTGCTTGGCACTGTGGAAGAAACTAAGTTAGGTAAACATGGGGCTAAATCCAAAATTAGTTCTACCTAGAGTAGACTTATTGAGCTACATGAGGCTTAAATTAGTTTAGAGTAATGGATTTTAATGGATCTAATTTAGGGAGGACTAGAGATTGGATTTAACCATAACTTTTTTTGTTTTATCATAAAGTTGTTTTCTCTGTTTGAAACTTTTGCCTCCTTCACATAAACTGGCAAAAGCTAAGAAATGCTAGATTTGTAGATTGTATATTCTGTTACAAAGAAAACTTTGATGGGCTAAAATTCTATTAGTTTCACCTAATTCAGCATGCAAATGGAAATGGTTGTTCTATCTACCTGAGATTTATGTGCATTGGTTTATGAACAAATATTAGTATTTTGACCAATGAAAAGTAAAAGCAAGCAGACAAAAAAAGAAAAGAAAAAGAACCAGCAAACCAATTTGTAACCAAAAAAAGAGCATAAAGTGAATTAAATTTGTAATAAATTTAAAATTTAATATGCATGAATATGGTAATTCCATGAGCAAGTCAAGTTAAAAATTGCAGCCAAATGACTTCAGATGTGTAAAAGGGCTTTAAAAACAAGTATTAAAAATTTTCAATTTGTTTCTCAAGTGTTTCCCCCACCCACAGAAAAAAATTGTTCTACAAATTTGTGGAAAAAATTCAGAAAATGGAATTTTTAATCTCACTGACACCATTATGAATGCTCCCAGAATGGATGCTGAGGTTATAATTGCAATTATTCTTGATTTTAAAAACAATGATTATTTTCCCTCAAAAGAAAAAAATGGTTTGTGGGGCAGAGAAACACATATGTTGACATTTATGAAAAGAAAATAAATATGGCTAGGATGAAATCTTAATGGGCAGAACAGCAAAGGAATCCTTGAAACTTATGAGTTAGACAATCTGTTTACCATGAGAACCCAAATGCCATATGAAAATGGCTGGTACTAGTAAGAAGTTGATTCGAATTTGACATCATTTCTGTTTGCAGGTAGATTATGGCTCCACCTTTAAATTATAGACTGGTGGCTTTCAAGCTTCATTTCTTGCAGTGGCCTTATTATTTGGATCTATGTACTGAGGAATCCCTCTAGAATCCTTGTCTGTTGCATAGGATTCAGGATCACCTGATAAGATGGTGATTCAATTCAGTTTGTGTATCCTGAGTTGCCTTCTCTTGTGCAGTAGCATACAACCTAGAATATGCCCTGCATTTTTCTATAGATTCTATAATAGTCTCACTATTCTCTTGTGACTGCCTGCTATAAGAAAGGACCACCAGTAATGAGCAGAAGATGTACCAGGGAAATTATCCACCATTACTAATCTTCTCACTGGGGAAACTCCTTATTAATATCTAAGAAAATCAAGATTCCACAGATAACAGTTTGCAAACCATTGTAGGGGTCTCCAAACTTTTGAGTGTGAAGGCCACATTGTATATTTTCCACATTTTGAGGGCTGTAGGAACGGGCATGCATGGGTACGTGCAGCCACACACCGCCCCCCCCGGACACCCCCCCCCCCGCATGCAGGCTGAACGGAATAGGCTGGATAAAACGGCAAGGCAGGATGGATGTGGCCCACGGGCCGTAGTTTGGAGACACCTGTGCTAGATAGTGACTCATCATTCTATACCAGTGATGGCAAACCTTTTTGAGCCCAAGTGCCCAAACTGCAACACAAAACCAACTTATTTATTTCGAAGTGCCACCACTGCAATTAAACCTGAATACTGAGGTTTTAGTTTAGAAAATGCAACTCAGAGTTGTCCAAACTAATTAACATATTTTGTCTTAAAAGAAAAACACAATAACAGAGCTTTCAATGATAGTTTTTTATTGAAAAAAGAATCAACTCTAGTAAATAAAAAAAATTAAAGTAATACATTATACACATAGCCCGAGGCCAGGTAATTTATACAAATTTTAAAATAATTATGTGTATATATTTTTAGATAAGGGATACTCAACTTCTAATATGATTATATGCCAGACTGAAATTGTATGGGGCAAGCCTTACTCCGGGTCCTTTCCCTGCTTCTATAGGTGTTGGATTAGTAAAAGACAAAGTCAACCTGTATTAGGATGAGCAAGATAAACAAGAAAACTAAACTTGCTTAACACACTTTAAACAACTCCTAAACTAGTGTCTTGGACTGCATTTGGCATGCTTTTGCACAGTAGTAGGCATCCTTCAGTCTCGAGAGACTATGGTAACGTGCTCTGAATAGAGGTCTTAGAACAGCATCTAGTGTGGCTGAGAAGGCCAATTCGAGAGTGACAATCCCTTCCACACTGAAGACAAATACAATCTGTCCCCTGTCCAGCTCCCTGATTTTGCTGGTTTCGGGACTGCCTCTTTGCCTCAGCCTGCTGAACAAAGTGTCTTTTCAAATTGGGAGAGGCCATGCTGCACCGCTTGCCTCCAGGCTGAATGCTCAGATGTCAAAGTTTCCCATCTGTTGAGGTCCATTCCTAAGGCCTTCAGATCCCGCTTGCAGATATCCTTGTATCGCAGCTGTGGTCTCCCTCTGTGGTGCTTTCCCTGCACTAATTCTCATACAGGAGATCTTTTGGAATCCGACCATCAGCCATTCTCACAACATGCCCAAGCCAACGTAGACGTCGCTGTTTCAGTAATGTATACGTGCTAAAAATTACAGCTCGTTCTAGGACTACTCTATTTGGAACTTTGTCCTGCCAGGTGATACCAAAAATGCATATGGAACATGTTGAACTTCCTCTCCTGCCATGCCCAAAGTGTCCAGGACTCACTGCAGTACAGGAGTGTACTCAGGACACAGGCTCTATAGACCGTCAGCTTCTTATTAAGCCATACTCTCTTTGTGAGTCTAGAGAACATGGTAGCTGCTTTGCTAATGCATTTATCCAGCTCGACATCGGTACACGAAATTATGAACAACCTCCAATTCTTGTGTAGAGATGGTAATAGAGGGAGGTGAGTCCACGCTCTGGCCCATGACTTGTGTTTTCTTCAGGCTGATCGTTAGTCCAAAATCTTGGCAGGCCTTACTAAAATGATTCATAAGTTGTTGGAGCTCTTCAGCAGAATGGGCAATAACAGCTGCATCATCAGCGAAGAGGAAGTCCCACATGCATTTCATGGACTTTGGTCTTCACAATCAATCTAGAGAGATTAAAGAGCTTTCTATCTGATCTAGTCCGGAGATAGACAGCTTCTGTTGCAGTTCCAAAGGCGTGCTTCAGCATGACAGCAAAAAAGATCCCAAACAGGGTCGGCGTGAGGACACAGCCCTGTTTCACTCCGCTTTGGATGTCAAAGGGATCTGATGTTGAGCCATCAAAAACTACAGTGCCCTTCATTTCCTCATGAAAGGACCTGATGATGTTAAGGAGTCGAGGTGGACATCCAATCTTGGGAAGGATTTTAAAAAGGCCATCCCTGCTAACCAAATCAAAGGCCTTTGTGAGATCTATGAAGGCCACAAAGAGTGGCTGTTGTTGTTCCCTACATTTCTCCTGCAACTGTCTGAGGGAAAACACCATGTCAGTGGTGGATCTATGAGCTCGAAATCCACACCTTGATTCTGGATAGACTCTGTCTGCAAGCACCTGGAGCCTCTTCAGCACAACACGGGCAAGCAACTTCCCTACAATGCTGAGAAGAGAGATGCCACGGTAGTTATTGCAGTCGCCCCTGTTGCCTTTGTTCTTGTACAATGTGACGATGTTTGCATCCTTCATGTTCTGTGGTACTTCCTGTAGCGTTCTCCTTTGAAGCCTATTGAAATAATCCAGTGAAGCCTATTGAAGTAATCCAGTGAAGCCTTTATAAAAGAGTTTATTGAGTCAAGGGTACCTTTTAGACAGGATCTGTGGCAATGAGGTTTGGTTCCTGCTAGAGCTTTTGGGAAAAGCTTAGTAGCGGGGCCTCAGAACCCAGATCAGGGGGGTCTAAGATAGGGAATGACTCTGTGAGGAAATTTCTGAGTTTTACCTCAGGATCTGAGGATCAGAGGGCTTGCTGTGAAATCCCAGGCTCTGAGATAGGAGAGCGCTGTGGATAAGGCAGAAGCCAGGTCATAGCAGATCTGAGGGAGAGAACCTAAGGAAAAGGCTTGAATTCTCTGAGAGGGAATTTCTGAGTTTACCTCAGGATCTGAGGATCAGAGGGCTTACTGTAAAATCCCAGGCTCTGAGATAGGAGAGCGCTGTGGACAAGGCAGAAGCCAGGTCATAGCAGATCTGAGGGAAAGTACTAAAAGAAAAGGCTTGAAAAATTTATATCAGTAACTGGAAGTAAAATAAGGAAAACAGGTCCTTTTAAAAATTTGTGAACGCTGCTCTAATCACCCCAGAAAGAAAAGATGCCTCCCAAACACGCCACAAGGGGGAGTCCTGAGTCTGAAGAGTTACCTCAGGAATTGGAGGGAAATAAGGAATTAAGCCCTCAAGAATTTGAGAAATGGAAACTGGAAAGGGAATTTAAATTTAAGGAACTACAGCTCAGAGTTGAGCAGGAGGAGAGAAGGAGGGAACAGGAAAGCAAAGAAAGAACTGAGCAGGAGGCCAGACAATTTGAGCAGGAGGAGAGAAGGAGGGAACAGGAAAGCAAAGAAAGAGCTGAGAAGGAGGCCAGACAATTTGAACAGGAAGAGAGAAAAAGGGAAATGGATTTTCAACTACAGATGAGACAGCTAGAGATTTCTGCTCTAAACAATAATCTTAATAATAACAACAGTGGGGGAGGTGGAATCCTGTCAAAGATAGACTTGAAGAAGTTTCCCCAGTACAAAAGAGGGGACTGTCCTGAATCCTTCCTCATTGCTTTTGAACGCACCTGCAATGACTTTGAAATCAGAAATGAGGATAGAATGATGGTTTTAAGAGCGCAGGTTAGCGGAGATCTGGCAGAAATATATGCCCAGATGAATCCCGAGAAGGCAAGAGATTTTGAGGCATATAAAAAGATGGTTTATTCAAGATTTTGTCTGAACTCTGAACACCTGAGGCGGAAATTTCGCTCTCTCTCTAAAAAGCAGGATGAATCGTACTCTCAGTTGGGAGCTAGATTGGCGCAGACTCTGGAGAAGTGGATTGAAAGAGAGGAGATCACTTCTTTAGAACAGTTGAAGGATTTAATTGGGCTAGAACAGTTTTACTCCCTATTACCTGGAGAACTACGGTATTTAGTAAGGGACAAGAATCCTAAAAATTTATGGGAAGCGGGAGAACAAACTGATTTGATTAATGCTTACAGGAACCCTAGATTTTCAGAGCTGAGAGTAAATAAACCAAACTGGGACAATAACTATAAAAAGCCTTTTAATAAAAATTACCTCAGCAGGAATCCTGAGAGAGAAGGTCAGGGCGGGACTTCCCCAAAGTTGCCAAGGGCTAGCCCGCCAAAAACATCAAACCCTGAGGCACGGTTCGCCAAAGTACCTCAGAATGACAAAAGGAATTTTAGATGTTTTAACTGTGGGCAACCAGGCCACTTACAATTCCAGTGTAGGCAACCATACCCCAACTTGCAGAGAAATGATTCTCTAACCAAAAAGGTGTATTGTGTCAAGCAAGTGGAATCAGGGGAGGAAAATAGTAGACAGAGACCTGATCCCATAACCACCATCACTTCTACTGACCATGAGGAGGAAGATATTCCTATAGCCCAAGTAGTCCATTGTTTCTATATCAGCAAGGACCAGACCCTTCTCAGAAACGCAGGTGAAGAGATAGTTGTGAAAGGAAAGAAGTACATTGCAATAAGAGATACAGGATCTCAAATCTCCATTGTCCATTCCGATTTAGTAGCCCAGGAGGACATTATTCCTGGCAAAGAAATGTCTTTAAAGGGAATTGGGAAGGAACCCGTGGTTTTAAAAGTGGCTGAGATACCAGTAGAATACCAGAATTGGTCTGGAAAGTGGCAAGTAGCTGTGTCAGATGAAATACCAGCAGCTTTTCTCCTTGGTTGGGATTTAATAGAGCATGTCAAGAGTGCGTTAGTGCTTACCCGCTCAAAGGGGGGTCAAAACTCACCCTCTGCAGCTCAAACCGATACTGTAGCAGGTGGAGCGGTTACCGTGGCAACCCAGCTTGATGATAGGGCTGAGGCAGAACTCATGCTACTACAGAATCCCAAAACAAATAACAATTTTGCCCAGGAGCAGAAGGAGGACATTAGCTTGGGAGTTTGCTTTGAAGCTGCCAGGACTCCCACTGTACTGTCTCCTGAGTGCCCTGAGAGCTTTAGCTTAACCAAAGACCTTCTGTACAGGGAAACGTTAGCTACTCCATACCGAGGAAAAGGGGAACCCCGAAAGCAATTAGTGGTCCCTAGTAAATACAGGGAGAAAATCATTAATCATGCTCACAGCAGTTTATTTGGAGCTCACATGGGGATCACCAGAACCAAAAGACGGGTTGGCCAGAACTTCTTTTGGCCAGGTATGGGCAAACAGATTACTTGTTTCTGTAAAACGTGTGATGTCTGTCAGAGACGAGGGACTGGGCAGGACAGGACCAAAGCCAAATTATGTCCTCTGCCAGTCATCTCTACACCGTTCCAAAGGCTGGGAATCGATCTAGTGGGTCCCTTACCTAATGCCACCCATAGGGGATATAAATACATCTTGACCATAAGGGATTTTGCCACTAGATATCCCGAGGCAATTCCTTTGCGCAACATGGAAACTGACACCGTGGCAGATGCCCTAATCAATTACATGAGCCGATTGGGATTTGCCAGCGAGATAGTCAGCGATTTGGGAATGGGTTTCACATCCAAACTGATCAAAAGGTTATGGAAGGCTTGTGGAATTACCCAAATCAATTCGACTCCATATCATCCAGAGACCAACGGGCTAGTTGAGAAATTCAATGGCACTTTAGTGTGCAGGATTAAGGCGTATGTAGCAGAGAACCCAAATGATTGGGACTGCAAAATACAACCCTTACTATATGCTTATAGGAGCATCCCTCAAGAGAGCACGGGATTTAGTCCTTTTGAGTTACTGCTAGGACGAGAGGCGCGCGGACCTTTAGATTTGCTCCGCATGAATTGGGAAGACCACAGAGAAAATGACCCAGAGTCAGTAGTTGAATATGTATATAAGTTGCAAAACACCTTGCAACGTTCTCTGGAGTTGGCTGGGAGGAATTTGAGGGCTGCCCAGGCTAAACAGAAGGCATGGTACGATAAGAAAGCCCGTGAAAGAACTTTTGGGCCGGAGGAGGAAGTTCTCTTGCTCAGGCCAGTCAAAGGTCACAAGCTACAATTAGCTTGGGAGGATCCCTATAAAGTAGTGACAAAATTGAACAATGTCAATTATGTGATACAGAAGGAGGAAGGCCCTGATGCCTTAAAGAGGGATGCATCTAAAGATGTTCGGGAGGAGAAGAGGGAACTGCCTACCCTTTCCCTAGCTGAGCAAGTGAAGCCCCGAGCCAGACTTAAAGATGACGTCACTATAAAACGACCAGCAGATGACATCCTGTGGACAACCGAGTGGCCGATGACCGCCAGTCGACGGAAAAGGGTGCGGAGAAAGGAACCAGTGGTCAACAGAGGGACTCCTGAGTACCAGCAGAGGTGTGTCCAGCTGAAGGAGATGACCACAACCGGACCAGTCCATGGTGCGCCAGACTACGACGGGAAAGTGAGAGACTTGGACTTTGCAAATTTTGCCTTTGCAACAGGGACTCAGTTCTTGCCTCGAAAACCCACAACGTTGTCGCACATGTGCTTTCCAGGAGGCTAGATGAATGATACCAGGACTTTTATTATAAACTGAAATGGACTATAATTCACAGTTAATTATTTATGTAAAAGTTCAGGATCGTGATTTCTGTATGGTTGTAAATTCTGTAAAATGATAAGGTAAGGTATATTATTGATTAGTAGATGATAAGGTAAAGTATTGTATTGATTATTAAATGATAACGTAATGTATATTATTGATTAGTAGATGAAAAGGTAAAGTATGGTATTGATTATTAAATGATAAGGTAAGGATTTGGTTGAAATTTAGTAAAAATGTGGAAGGTAAAATGTTATGAGAAAAAAAAAAGTTTAAGCTATTGCAGCTGTTTGTTCAGGAGGAAAAATGTGTTTCCCCTCCCAAACAAACCTAAGTAAGGGGGGAGGTCTGTAGCGTTCTCCTTTAAATGTGGTCATGGCTCAGGTTTAGTTAGAGTGAGTCATGCATATTTATGTTGCTGAGAGGCGGAGCCAAGAGGCAGAGTATAAGAGGCAGAGCCTGAGGGGGAGAGGGGGATCAGATCAGAGTTTTGGAAGGAGTTTGATTAGAGAGTTCAGAGATTTATGTGATTGTGATTAGACTGATGAAAATATAGTAGGAGATCTGAGAAGTGATTGACCAGTGACTGGAAGGGAGAAGGAATAGATCTGAATATTATAATACTGAAACAAATAAGCAAATAAACTAAAGATCTTTCTATTTCATTAAAGAGTGGACCTGATTCTTTCTAAAGGAGTTATGGGGATCTAGGAATCTCCTGGTGGCAGCAGTGGAAGAAAGGAAAGAGATCAGTTTTGCCCTGGTGTGCTCTGAGGTCTGAGTCTAGGTGGACAGACCAAGGCACGAGTGGGTCCAACGCCACATAGGTTCCAGAGGTGTGGGATCCAAAAAGGGTCAAATCGCGACACTTCCCTCCAGCAAATACCTTCCCTCCAGCAAAGACAAAAGATTTCATACAGCTCAGTGGTGATGATCTCTTTACAGCACTTCAGCACTTCAACAGGGATGTTATCCTTCCCAGGTGAGGAAATCCAAGGCCGCTTTTATTTCTGCTAAAGTTGGTTCGCTGTCCAACTCTTCCAAGACAGGCAGGCACTCAATGTTATTTAATGCCTCTTCGGTTACTACATTCTCTCTAGAATATAGGTCAGAGTAGTGCTGCACCCAGCGTTCCATCTGCTGTGCTCGGTCCTGGATGATCACGCCTGTAGCAGACTTCAAAGGAGCAGAATTCTTCTGTACTGGACCTAAAGCCTGCTTGATACCGTCATACATTCCCTTGATGTTACCTGTGTCTGCTGCTATCTGTATCTGAGAGCAGAGCTGAAGCCAATAATCGTTAGAACATCTCCTGGCAGTCTGTTGGACTTTGCTACGAGCAACTCAAAGAACCTGCAAGTTGTATTCACTAGGACAGACTTTGTATGCTGCTAGAGCTCTCCTCTTTTCCTCGATGGCTGGCATCAACTCCTCTGCTTTTGCACCATTAATGTAATTTTTGCTGTTGTATGCATGCTGATAATTTGTCAAACCTTGGCTCATACTCCGTTAGTTTGAGAGCAACACGTGCAGCACTAAGGTCATCTGTTAGTCTGTTTCTGGTATCAGATTTGATATAATTCAAAGTTGAAAACAGCTGCTCAGAAGCATAAGATGACCCAAACAAAGTAAGAAGAGCTATCCCAAGTGCTTTCGTTGACTTAAAATTTACTGAGAGCCTGAGTCAACCTCGGGCTGGCTACTTGAATCCTTTGGGGTTGAACTCAGATTGTGAGCAGAGTCTTCACTGCGGTACTGCCGTTTAACTACTTTGCTCATGGCCCACGAGATCGTCCACTCCTGCTCCAAAATTTCTGGTTCAAAGCAACTCTGTTTCTTTCCCTTTGGTCTTTTCCTTTTGTTCAGCTTGCCCCCAATTATCTGTGTGCATGCTTATATTTTCCTCACCATAGTTCTTCTTTGACACCTCCATTCATCCTTCCTAAGAAGGGTTTTGCCTCTTAGTGGGTCCATATTTTTCATCTTCCCAGTGGATTATAATTTAAATGGTACCTCGCCTTCTCTGTAGTAATGTATTTATCTTCACTCCTGGTGGTAGTTAAACAATACTGGAGAATATGCATTGCCCAAATATCCTGCAGAATTTATTATACTTGATCAGCCTAGAATAGTTGCACTTGACCACAGTTCAGGAAGTTACTCTTTTGAACCAGAACTCTCATAACATCTGGACAACCATATCTGATCACCATGTTGGCTGGGGAGTCTGGGAATTGTAGTAGAAAGAAATGGCTTTCCCAAGCTCTGAAACTGACTCAGGACCCATGCAGACCACTGTCTGGTTACCCCAATGCCTTCAAAACATAAAGAGAGCATTCTCCCCCACTGTTTTCCCTTTCAACTGCTGCCCCTCAGTAATTTATTCACAGGTACACTGCCTCTGGAAAAGGAGGTTCGGTTTAGTCCTTTGTTAGGGTCTGGGCAAAACCAGTATCCAGGAAAACAACAATGAATCTTTCTGTTTTCATACACTTGAACTAAAGTAGTCACTATAATAATTGCTTTAATAATCACAAATCTACTGCTCTGTGGTTCTGTCATGGTGTAAAAGATGGGCACAATGCTCAAATCCTCTGGATTGTTACAACATGGATTTGCTGCTTCGTGGCACTGGCAAGGTCCAAACACAGGGATGCAAGGTATGGATTTGATCTTCACGGATCTAGAGGTTTTTTCCCCCCATGGAAAATCATTCAGAGCAGCTTATTTAGTGTTGAAGCCCTACCCTCTACATGGAATGTCAAGGATAATTTTCACACTGAGGCAGAACAAGGCCTATGATAATCAGCAGCCATACTTGACAGGTGTGCAAAATGCTGAATCATGCAGTCTGGGATGATGCAATGTCCACACTGATTGGCTGTATGTAAATGTGCATGTGTATAACTGTGGGGACATGTGGAGAAGATGTAGGATCTCTTCTAATGAATGTCATGCTGCTGGTTTGTACTGCTGAACTTCTGTATATACTGTAAATACACTTGGTGTTGGAAGAAGCTGTCTTTGTCTGTGTGATTCAACTGGACTGCCTGGACTGAAACAAAACCTCTGCTAACTTACACCAACAAGGGGTTATGCACCCAGAGAAGTCTGCCTTGCGCCAGAGAAGCCAGTGAGTGCCAGAGGGTACCACAGAGGCCAGAGGAACCAGTCCAGAAGTGGAGAAAGTCCAGTAAGGTGAGCGTCCTGCCATTCAGAGCCCAGGAGGGGTAAAGGACGGAGGACGGAGATAAAAAGGCAGCAAAATGCAGTCAGTTGGGGCAGCAGGAATGGGAGGATTCCCTCTCACAAAGCTAAATGAATGGAACTATCTGACTTGGTCAGTTAAAGCCGAAATGCTGCTGAGAAGGGAGGATTTGTGGAAGATTGTTTCCAATCCCCCCACTGTCCTGAATGAGGAACAGACAAAGCAAAATGAGAAGGCTTTAACAACAATAGTTCTGTGCTTAGAGGACAGCCAATTAATACACGTGTGTGGACTGATCTCAGCTAGGCAGTGCTGGCAAGCTCTGCACCGTGTCTATGTTCAGGACTGCTGGCAGCAAAGTTGCTCTGACACGTAAATTATACAGAGCAAGGCTTGACCATGATGGAAGCATGTCAGAACACTTACAGCAGATGAGAAATCTGTTCGTGGAGCTTGAGCAGAGGGGCATGCAGTTCACAGAGAATTGTAGGGTCATGAAATGAGAAGGCTGATAGTTTATGTAGTCACAAGTAATTAGGATAGCAAATAGTCTTAGAGAAGTTAAAGAAGTCAGCCACACACAGGGATGTCTGCCAGCAGTGCTCCTGATAGGCGACTAGTCTTAGAAGGAGAAGATCAAGACTACTCTGCCCTGCCCCCAGGAGAACTGTGTTTTATTAACCTTACAAGCTCACAGATAGTTGACAGTATACAGATAGGACAATGGTTACATAATGCCATCAGGATTGGCTCAAGGAAAGGCTTTTGAAGTTAGCTCCCTATCACTATGAGAAAGAAGAAGAATGGGTAGTAGCTCCTCCCAGAAGCAGCTGTGACGTCCCAGGAGAGTTTGCTCTACTACTGTAGAATCAGCCAACAGCTTAGCAACTTTGGGGAGGGGCATTCCCCCACAGAGAATCACAAAGTGTATGTGATCCTGAGCAGTCTTCCAGAAGACTACGATGCGCTAGTAACAAGCCTTGAATCCATGCCAGAGAGGGATTTAACCCTGGAGTATCTGACAGGCAGATTGTTGGAGGAAGAGGAAAAAAGGAATGAGAGGTCCCAAGTCAGAATGAGAAATGACATCCCACAGCAGAGGAGAGCTGCTTCCAGGAGCGACGGAGAACAGACGGGAAAGGCTCTTGCTGTAAGACGCTGTTTCAAGTGCGGATCGGAAAAGCATTTGCAAAGGAACTGCAGAAAAAGAAACTAGCCGGAGAAGCGGAGGCAAGAAGCAAGGGAGGATTTCTCTTGTACAGGCTTCTGATAAGGACTCCAAGGTCAACAGCTGGATTCTTGACAGTGGAGCTGTTTGTCATTTAACTCATAAATCAGATCTGTTTTCTTCCCTAGGTGCTTTGAAACACAGCTATGTGAGCCTGGTGAATGGAGAGAAATCGTCAGTAACGGGAGAGGGAACAATTTACATTCCAGGTTTGGAAAGGGAACTACATGGTGTTTTGGTTGTGCCCAATTTAGACTGTAATATCCTAAGTGTCTCATGTTTGGACAAGGAAGGGTTTACAGTTACATTTGCTGATAGCACATGTGTAATTAAGAAAGGGAACAGGGTATGTGCCACAGCAAAACTTGAAAATAATTTATATGTACTGAAGGGAAGAACACAAAACAAAGTAACACATGCTATAGTCAAAAACACACCACCACATGGCCAGTGTGCTGATTTGATGCACAGGAGACTGGGTCATGCTAATTTCAGGGTGGTAGAAAAAATGCAAAAGATGGCAAAAGGTTTGAAAATGAAACCCTGTAAGAATTTTCTGGATTGCAATGTATGCAAAGTTGCAAAATCAAAGGTCCAAAGAATAAGCAAGGAAAGTAACAGGCAAACACAGAGACCTTTCCAGTTGGTCCATGCAGATATAATAGGGCCTCTAGCACCATCTATGGGAGGAGCTAAATATGTTTTAGTCTTAGTTGATGACCACACACGTTTCTCATTCTGCTTTCTCATGAAAAATAAGGCAGAAATGTTTGATCATTTCAGGGGATGGGTGAACTTTGTGGAAAGACGTTATGGCCAAAAGGTGGGCCAGTTTCAGACAGATAGAGGGTCTGAATTCATGTCTGGAAAGTTCCAGACGTGGCTGACAAAGATAGGGATACATCACAGAAAAACAAGTCCCTATTCTCCATTTCAAAATGGTGTGGGAGAACGCAGGAATGGAGTCCTGCAAACCATGAAAGACGCCCTGTTAGCGGATGCTAACATGAGTAATTTGTACTGGGGAAAGGCGTTTCAGACGGCTAACTACATAGTTAATAGAATTTGGTCTTCAGCCATAGAACAGACCCCATATTTCATGTTATATGGCAAAGAACCTTCCCTGCAACATATGAGTGTTTTGGATGCAGTGCCTGGGTGCACATTCCAAAAGAAACAAGGAGAAAAGGGAGACCAAAAGCCAAGAAAATGAGGTTTCTGGGGTTGTTGTTGTTGTTTAGTCATTTAGTCGTGTCCGACTCTTCGTGACCCCATGGACCAGAGCACGCCAGGCCCTCCTGTCTTCCACTGCCTCCTGGAGTTGGGTCAAATTCATGTTGGTAGCTTCGATGACACTCTCCAACCATCTCATCCTCTGTCGTCCCCTTCTCCTCTTGCCTTCACACTTTCCCAACATCAGGGTCTTTTCCAGGGAGTCTTCTCTCCTCATGAGATGGCCAAAGTATTGGAGCCTCAGCTTCAGGATCTGTCCTTCCAGTGAGCACTCAGGGTTGATTTCCTTCAAAATGGATAGGTTTGTTCTCCTTGCAGTCCAGGGGACTCTCAAGAGTCTCCTCCAGCACCACAATTCAAAAGCATCAATTCTTCGGCGGTCAGCCTTCTTTATGGTCCAGCTCTCACTTCCATACATCGCTACTGGAAAAACCATAGCTTTGACTATGCGGACCTTTGTCGGCAAGGTGATGTCTCTGCTTTTTAAGATGCTGTCTAGGTTTCTCATTGCTTTCCTCCCAAGAAGCAGGCGTCTTTTAATTTCGTGGCTGCTGTCACCCTCTGCAGTGATCATGGAGCCCAAGAAAGTAAAATCTGTCACTGCCTCCATATCTTCCCCTTCTATTTGCCAGGAGGTGATGGGACCAGTGGCCATGATCTTCATTTTTTTGATGTTGAACTTCAGACCGTTTTTTGCACTCTCCTCTTTCACCCTCATTAAGAGGTTCTTTAATTCGTCCTCACTTTCTGCGGTATGAAAAAGGGTCTAAAGCATATAGATTCTTAGATGGAAATAGAAATGTGGTTATTTCCAGATCAGCCAATTTCTGTGAACACGAAAATTGGGACAAGGTTCATGCAAACTCAGAAGTGTTCATACTCGTAAACAATGGTGAAAAATCTCAGGAAATAGAGGTAGTTCCAAAGCAAGAGGCTGAAGGAAGCTCAAGTCCCAGCAGCTCAGAGGAGGAGGATGGGGAATGTAGTGAGGCAGAGAGTCAGCCTGTTAAAGAAGAACCAGAGGTTCCCAGAAGGTCAGAAGGATTTAACAAAGGAATACCTCCATCAAGGTTTGGTGTGGGGGAAATAAGAGTTTGCCACGTGTTCCATGAACCTAAGAATTATGAAGAGGTGTTGCTTCTGCCTGAGGCCGAGAAAATGAAATGGCAACAAGCCATGAAAGAAGAGTTATAATCCATGGATGAGTGTTTACAGAAACCACATTGCCATCAGAACATAAAGCAATTGGAAGCAAATGGGTCTACAAAAGAAAAATGCAGGTCAATGGGGAATATAGGTACAAAGCCAGATTTGTGGCTCAGGGATACTCACAAAGAAAAAATGTACACTATGAAGAGGTTTTTTCCCCAACAGTAAAGGCAGAATCTTTGAGGCTAGCATTAACTCTGGCTGCTTCAAGAAATTACCTGGTTAGTCACTTTGACATAACTACAGCATACTTGAATGCAGATCTGCAAGAAGAACTATACATAGCTCAGGCACCTGGATTTGAGAGTTCTCAACCAGGAATGGTGTATAGGTTAAACAAGGCAATTTATGGGCTTAAACAGTCTGCATGATATTGGAACCAGTGTCTAGATTTAGCACTGAAAAGACTGAAGTTTAAGAGTAGCCTGGCAGACCCATGCCTTTATGTCCAAGAAAATGGAAAAGAGCAAAATATTTTGCTAGCATACGTCGATGATATATGCTTTATGTCAAAAGAACAAGCTCAAATTGATCTGTTTGAAAAACAATTGAAAAAAGAGTTCAAACTAAAGAACCTAGGCCAGATACAGAATTATTTGGGGGTTCAAATTCAGAAAAAAGACAATGGTTATGTCCTAAATCAGAGATTAAAGATAGAGGAAATGCTAATAAAATACAACATGCAGGACTGCAAAAGTGTACAGACACTCATGACAGTAGATTTTCAAAAGTCAGAGGATGAAAGCAAAGAGTTTGAAGAACAAGAAGTGTACCAATCAGCAATTGGAAGTTTACAATATCTAGCAAACTGGACAAGGTCAGATATTGCTGTAGGAGTCAATATTCTGAGTTAGGCATACTGCAAAGCCAACACAGAAACACTGGTTGGGGGTGAAAAGAATATTTAGATACCTAAAAGGTACCCTTGACACATGTTTGTTAATACAACCCTCTAGTGATTTAAAATTACAGGTTTATGTAGATAGTGATTGGGCCAATGACATAGCTGACAGGAAATCAGTATCAGGTTTCACAATAAAGTTTGCTGAGACATTGGTGGGATGGAAATCAAGGAAGCAAAGTTCCGTTGCCACATCCACTGCTGAGGCAGAGTTTGCTGCTCTTTCAGAAGTGTGTTCAGAGCTAGTGTGGTATAAGCAATTGCTTATAGATCTGAAAGTTAAAGTAGATCAGGCCATAACAGTGTTTGAGGACAACACCACGTGTATACAGATGGCAACCACAGAAAAAATGAGAAGCAGGAGCAAACACATTGATATTAAATATCACAATGTTAGAGAGGCAGTAAAAGAAAAACTAATTCAACTGCAGTATTGTGAAACAGAAAAGAATGTAGCAGACATTCTAACAAAACCACTGAATGTGCAAAGACACAGAGAACTAAGTGAAGAATTGGGAATACATTCTGCTCAGGTGTAAATTAGGATGGGTGTCAAGGATAATTTCCACACTGAGGCAGAACATGGCCTATGATAATCAGCAGCCATACTTGACAGGTGTGCAAAATGCTGAATCATGCAGTCTGGGATGATGCAATGTCCACACTGATTGGCTGTATGTAAATGTGCATGTGTATAACTGTGGGGACATGTGGAGAAGATGTAGGATCTCTTCTAATGAATGTCATGCTGTCATGCTGCTGGTTTGTACTGCTGAACTTCTGTATATATTGTAAATACACTTGGTGTTGGAAGAAGCTGTCTTTGTCTGTGTGATTCAACTGGACTGCCTGGACTGAAACAAAACCTCTGCTAACTTACACCAACAAGGAATTCTTCTGAAATTCAACACACTTGTTTTTTCTACTGATTGTGTTTTGTTTACAATGCATCTTTAGATCTAAACAATTTACAAATATTGATAGAGAAGTAACTCATTGGACCTGGTTTGTTTTGTTTTCTATTCACAGAGCCAACTTTTCTTTTGTTTTATCCTTCACGACTGTCCTCCTCAATTAGATAATCTTGCCCCCATTTCAGTCTGATAGTTAACCCTCTCTTGCTGCACTTCTGTCAGTCCCTGTTTCAGATATGGGTGATGCACCCCTCAGCTTGCCGCGCATTGCCCATCTGACATTTCTCACGTTACGAAACCTTGCAGTGGCGGCGTTTCACACAGACACCCCCTAGAGAAGAAAAGCATCCCTGTGCCTCCCACCGCTCCTGTCCTTGTGCTGCTGTTGGATTCAGTTTTGCAAACTTCATTTTCCATCGCCCTCAGGGAAGGGGTTGGGTTTCTTCCCCACCCCGCCCCTTTTGTATTTCTCTGTCCTTCCCCCGCCCTGCCTGGTCAGAAGCAGGGTGTGTGAGGCTTGTCCGAGCACGTCGTTTTTGCTTTCATAGCTAAGACCTACGAAAGTTGAGACGGACTATTTTCTGAGGTTTGGCTGCCGGGGGGGGGGGGTAGCGATCTGGTGACTTATGGCTCGCGTGTCCACAGAGAGGGCTCTGCGTGCCAGCTGTGGCATGCGTGGCATAGGTTCGCCATCACGGTTCTATACTCTTTTGAGAGGGGCAACAGTTATTTTATTTGTATGTTGTCTACACCTTAGGGGGTGATGGTGTGCAGGTTACTTTTTGTTGCTTGTTACCACAAAATGTAGTCTAAGCTGCCGTTTCTGTGAATATTTTGAGGTTCCCGCATGCATGCATTTTTCAAGTCTGGAAAATATTTATATAACTGAGAATCTGATGTAGTTTGACTCTGAGAAATACGCTGGATGCGAATATTGATTCCAAAAATAAGCCATTATCGTATGAATAATACTGATTTATTTATTTCTTGGATACCCAGTGCAGTGTAGTGGATAAATGGCAGACTAGGATTTGGGAGGCCTGGGTTCAAATCCTGATCAGTCATGAAAACTCAGTGGGGGTGTGGAACTGGTAAAATTATTCCTTAAATATCTAATTTATCTTGAAAGCCCCATTAGAGTTGCTATAAATTGGTTCTGATTTGACAGCACATAACAAATTTATTTCTTAATCCCCAAACTGGTATGAAAATAATATTATTTTGCTCTAAATGTGTTTTAATTTCAGGAAGTCACTGAAGTCTTGAAATTGTTTTAGATTCATATTCTTTCCTTTGTTTTCTTTTGGCATTTCAGATTCTTCAGCTAATTTATTGCACTGAGGATAGAAATAACCATGGGGAGGAAGTTGGACTTGTCTGGCTTGACTGATGATGAAGCCGAACATGTTCTTCAGGTAGTCCAACGAGATTTCACCCTCCGCAAAAAAGAAGAAGATCGACTGAGGTGAGACTTCTGTAGGTAATAGTACAGTATGAGAAACCAGTTTGTTTTAGAATATGTGCAACTAAATTGTTCCTTTAGCTGTTCTTGTTCATTGGTTTTAATTGTCCACCACATTGTCTGTAGTCTTAACCAGAGTTTGAAAGTAACTAGGTAAAGGTAAAGGTTCCCCTTGACATTTAGTCCAGTCGTGTCCAACTCTAGGGCGCGGTGCTCATCCCCGTCTCCAAGCCGTAGATCCAGCGTTCATCCGAAGACAGTTTCCATGGTCACATGGCCAGCGCGACTAGACACGGAACGCCATTACCTTCCCACCATGGTGGTACCTATTTATCTACTCACATTTTTACATGCTTTCGAACTGCTAGGTTGGCAGGAGCTGGGACAAGCGACGGGAGCTCACTCCATCGCGTGGATTCGATCTTACGAAGGGGGGTCTTCTGACCTTGCAGCACAGAGGCTTCTGCGGTTTAACCCGCAGCGCCACCACGTCCCTCTTTGAAAGTAACTAGTTAGAAGTAATATATCTTCCTAAAACTAATTTCTTTTTCAGTAATCCGTATTGTAGTAGTGATAGTATTACAACATTAGCAATATAAGAGTAGTAACAAAGGTTAATTTTTATGTGTAATGAGTAAAATTGTCGAGTTACTTTCAGTTATTTCATAGAATCATAGAATAGTGAAGTTGGAAGGGGCCTATAAGGCCATAATGTCCAACCCCCTGCTTGATGCAGGAATACAAATCAAAGGATATCTGCTAAGTTTCTCTTGAATGCCTCTGGTGTTGGAGCACTTACCACCTCTCGAGGTAATTGATTCCATTGCTGTACTGCTCTAACAGTTAGGAAGTTTTTCCTGATACTCAAATGAAATCTGGCTTCCTGTAACTTGAGTTTCGTGTCCTGCACTCTGGGATGATCGAGAACAGATCCTGCCCCTCCTCTGTATGACAGCCTTTCAAGTATGAAAAGTGTTATCATATCACCCCTCTGTCTTTTTCTTTCAAGGCTAAACATGTCCATTTCTTTCAGTCTTTCCTCATAGGGCTTGGTTTCCAGCCCCCTGATCATCCTTGTTGCCCTCCTCTGAACTTGTTCCAATTTGTCAGCATCCTTCTTGAAGTCTGGTGTCCAGAACTGGACACAGTACCAAAGATGAGGCCTAACCAGTGCTGAATAGAAGCGAACTAGCACCTTACGGGATTTGGAAACTATACTTCTGTTAATGCAGCCTGAAATAGCATTTTGTTGTTTAGTCGTTAAGTCGTGTCCGACTCTTCATTACCCCATGGACCAGAGCACGCCAGGCCCTCCTGTCTTCCACTGCCTCCCGGAGTTGGGTCAAATTCATGTTGGTAGCTTCGATGACACTGTCCAACCATCTCATCCTCTGTCATCCCCTTCTCCTCTTGCCTTCACACTTTCCCAACATCAGGGTCTTTTCCAGAGAGTCTTCTCTTCTCATGAGATGGCCAAAGTATTGGAGCCTCAGCTTCAGGATCTGTCCTTCCAGTGAGCACTCAGGGTTGATTTCCTTCAAAATGGATAGGTTTGTTCTCTTTGCAGTCCAGGGGACTCTCAAGAGTCTCCTCCAGCACCACAGTTCAAAAGCATCAATTCTTCAGCGGTCAGCCTTCTTTATGGTACAGCTCTCACTTCCATACATCGGTACTGGAAAAACCATAGCTTTGACTATGTGGACCTTTGTCGGCAAGGTGATGTCTCTACATTTTAAGATGCTGTCTAGGTTTGTCATCGCTTTCCTCCCAAGAAGCAGGCGTCTTTTAATTTCGTGGCTGCTGTCACCCTCTGCCGTGATCATGGAGCCCAAGAAAGTAAAATCTGTCACTGCCTCCATATCTTCCCCTTCTATTTGCCAGGAGGTGATGGGACCAGTGGCCATGATCTTAGTTTTTTTGATGTTGAGCTTCAGACCATTTTTTGCGCTCTCCTCTTTCACCCTCATTAAGAGGTTCTTTAATTCCTCCTCACTTTCTGCCATCAGAGTGGTATCATCTGCATATCTGAGGTTGTTGATATTTCTTCCGGCAATCTTAATTCCGGTTTGGGATTCATCCAGTCCTGCCTTTCACATGATGTATTCTGCATATAAGTTAAATAAGCAGGGGGACAATATACAGCCTTGTCGTACTCCTTTCCCAATTCTGAACCAATCAGTTGTTCTATATCCAGTTCTAACGGTTGCTTCCTGTCCCACATATAGATTTCTCAGGAGATAGATAAGGTGGTCAGGCACTCCCATTTCTTTAAGAACTTGCCATAGTTTGTTGTGGTCGACACAGTCAAAGGCTTTTGCGTAGTCAATGAAGCAGAAGTAGATGTTTTTCTGGAACTCTCTGGCTTTCTCCATAATCCAGCGCATGTTAGCAATTTGGTCTCTAGTTCCTCTGCCCCTTCGAAATCCAGCTTGTACTTCTGGGAGTTCTCGGTCCACATACTGCTGAAGCCTACCTTGGAGGATTTTGAGCATAACCTTGCTAGCGTGTGAAATGAGTGCAATTGTACGGTAGTTGGAGCATTCTTTGGCACTGCCCTTCTTTGGGATTGGGATGTAGACTGATCTTTTCCAATCCTCTGGCCACTGCTGAGTTTTCCAAACTTGCTGGCATATTGAGTGTAGCACCTAAACAGCGTCATCTTTTAAGATTTTCAATAGTTCGACTGGAATGCCATCACGTCCACTGGCCTTGTTGTTTGCCATGCTTTCTAAGGCCCACTTGACTTCACTCTCCAGGATGTCTGGCTCAAGGTCACCAACCACACTATCTGGGTTGTCCAGGACATCCAGATCTTTCTGGTATAATTCCTCTGTGTATTCTTGCCACCTCTTCTTGATGTCTTCTGCTTCTGTGAGATCCCTACCATTTTTGTCCTTTATCATGTCCATCTTTGCACAAAATGTTCCTTTAATATCTCCAATTTTCTTGAACAGATCTCTGGTTTTTCCTTTTCTATTATTTTCCTCTATATCTTTGCACTGTTCATTTAAGAAGGCCCTCTTGTCTCTCCTTGCTATTCTTTGGAAGTCAGCATTCCATTTTCTGTAGCTTTCCCTATCTCCCTTGCATTTTGTTTCCCTTCTCTTCTCTGCTATTTGTAAGGCCCCGTTGGACAGCCACTTTGCTTTCTTGCATTTCTTTTTCTTTGGGATGGTTTTTGTTGCTGTCTCCTGTACAATGTTACGAGCCTCCATCCATAGTTCTTCAGGCACTCTGTCCACCAAATCGAGTTCCTTAAATCTGTTCTTCACTTCCACTGTGTATTCATAAGGGATTTGGTTTAGATTATACCTGACTAGCCCAGTGGTTTTTCCTACTTTCTTCAGTTTAAGCTTGAATTTTGCTATAAGAAGCTGATGGTCAGAGCCACAATCAGCTCCAGGTCCTGTTTTTGCTGACTGTATAGAGCTTCTCCATCTTTGGCTGCAGAGAATATAATCAATCTGATTTCGGTATTGCCAATGTGGTGGTGTCCATGTGTAGAGTCGCCTCTTGTGTTGTTGGAAAAGAGTGTTTGTGATGACCAGCTTGTTCTCTTGACAAAAGTCTTTCAGCCTTTGCCCTGCTTCATTTTGAACTCCAAGGCCAAACTTACCTGTTGTTCCTTTTATCTCTTGACTCCCTACTTTAGCATTCCAGTCCCCTAGAATGAGAAGAACATCTTTCTTTGGTGTCAGTTCTAGAAGGTGTTGTAAGTCTTCATAGAATTGGTCAATTTCAGCCTCTTCAGCATCGGTGGTTGGTGCATAAACTTGGATGGCTGTGATGTTGAAAGGTCTGCCTTGGATTCGTATTGAAATCATTCTATCATTTTTGAGATTGTATCCCAGTACAGCTTTTCTCACTCTTTTGTTCACTATGAGGGCTACTCCATTTCTTCTACGGGATTCTTGCCCACAATAGTAGATATGATAATCGTCTGAATTGAATTCACCCATTCCCGTCCATTTTAGTTCACTGACGCCCAGGATGTCAATGTTGATTCTTGCCATCTCCTGTTTGATCACATCCAGCTTACCAAGGTTCATAAATCTTACATTCCAGGTTCCTATGCAGTATTCTTCTTTGCAGCATCAGACTTTCCTTTCACTTCCAGGCGCGTCTGCAGCTGAGTGTCCTTTCGGCTTTGGCCCATCCGCTTCATTAGCTCTGGAGCTACTTGTACTTATCCTCCAATCTTCCTCAGTAGCATATTGGACGCCTTCCGACCTAAGGGGCTCATCTTCCAGCGTCATATCTTTTAGCCTTTTGTTTCTGTTCATGGGGTTTTCTTGGCAAAGATACTGGAGTGGCTTGCCAGTTCCTGCTCCAGGTGGATCGCGTTTAGTCAGAACTCTCCACTATGACCTGTCCGTCTTGGGTGTCCCTGCACGGCATAGCCCATAGCTTCTCTGAATTACTCAAGCCCCTTTGCCACAACAAGGCAGCAATCCATGAAGGGGGAAATAGCATTAGCCTTTTTTTTTTTTTTTTTTTTTTGCCACATCACACTTTTGGCTTATATTCAGCTTGTGATCTCCGACAATTCCAAGATACTTCTCTCTTGTAGTTTTGCTGAGTCAGGTATTCCCCCCCCCCCCCAATCTTCTAACTGTGCATTTGGTTTCTTTTTCCAAGGTGCAGTACTTTGCACTTATCCCTGTTGAATTTCATTGTTGTTTTTAGCCCAGTGCTCCAGCCTATCAAGATCATTTTGAATTTTGTTCATTTTAAGGCATTTTCAAATGCCTTTTGGCATTAATTTTTCAGGGTTGATTTCATCCTCTTATCTATGCTTGTGAGCAATGGAATTTGTCTTTGTCTTTTGTTTTTTTATAAATATTTTCAAGATGCAATATTAGGACTGGTGACTAAAAGGAGCCAGAGGGAAATTCTCTTTAATTTTATTAATATACCATGTTAATAAAGCATAATGCAAATAATTATGTGCATGATTGAAGCAATGATAGTGTAAACTTGGGAGAAAAGTAATATAATGGTTTCCTTCTAAAATACTGTGTTGTAGGCGCTGGTCTAAACAGAATGTATTCAGATGTGATTGGATTAAAAACTCATTTTTTTTAAAAAAAATGATTAACCCCATTCTGTCACTCTATACACTACGCCATACTGACTGTCATAATAGCTAGATAAAGGCCCTAAGTTCAACATTTTAAGGACACAGCTGTGTGATTGATTGTTGGTTTATGGAAGCTGGATCAAGGAATGGTACCAGCAGCACCATGTTGTTGAATATAGTTCTTAAATTATTTTGAGACTCAAGACAGTTTCTTATCTGTTGGAATGGTACATATTCTTATAGTGATATTGGTAAATCTTTATCATGTTGTTTGGCATGACAGTGCCTATGGGATCCTTCCTCCCTCCCTCCCTCCCTCCCTCCCTCCCTCCCTCCCTCCCTCCCTCCCTTCCTTCCTTCCTTCCTTCCTTCCTTCCTTCCTTCCTTCCTTCCTTCCTTCCTTCCTTCCTTCCTTCCTTCCTTCCTTCCTTCCTTCCTTCCTTCCTTCCTTCCTTCCTTCCTTCCTTCCTTCCTTCCTTCCTTCCTTCCTTCCAATTAAAAAGAAGATTTCTGTCTCCTATATGTGAAATGCTAAATTCTTTTGCAGCCTTTGATAAATTATCTACAAATCGTGTGGGAGTACTGAGATCAGAAGGAACTGTATGAAATGCATAAATTGTGGTACTTCTTCCATCAAAAGCATATTAAGTTATCCAGTCTGAGAGGGTTTGAGGATTATATGTCACTGGAGAGAGAAGGGTCACCCACATTATTTGAAAGCCAGGGTACTGGACTGGCTAAAATGTCATGTTTTAAGCTGGGGAGACTCAAATTCAAATCTCCACTCAGCTCTGGGGTAGCTCATGGTCTGAGCAGAAGGGAGGTCACCCCAAAATTTCAAGCTGAGGCAGTCCTCTTGCTTAAACCACAGGCTACATATGCTAAGCTCCAAAGCTTGCTTTTCAACAGCTCAGCACTTTTCAGCTTCGCCTACTTCAGAGGGTTGTTCTAAGCATAAGAATAGGGAAATGTATGCCATTCTTGGTTTCTTGGAGGGACAGCAAAGTAAGCATGTAATAAATAATCATACAATTATTTTAAATGACTGAATAATTTACAAAACTGAAAATTTGTAGGACTCTAATCTGTGGGTGAAAGACTGTTAAAGGCAAGTGGCATGTATTTCCTGTTCAGTTAAATGATCTCATGACACATAATACAGGACAGTCTTGTAACATAAACTGTGCAACAAACTCATAGAGTTAAAGAAACAGAAATACTTTAGCATACATTAAAATATGTGGCATTCCAAATTTTTACATTGTATATTTCTAGAACTGGATACAGAGCTGATGAAGATCAGCTTCACACATCTGAATTTTATGTTTTGCATTGGTACGTTGCTGTCTTAAAAACAGACCTCTTTGTGAGGCACAAACAGGTGCTCTGCTATGTGATGCTCCTGTATTCTTAGCACATGAATATGTACACAAATATGAAGTAAATCCTTCTGTGTTCAATTAAAGTTGTGTTCTATGCAGTATGCTCAGGATTGCATCGAAAATGATGTGTTTAGGCATTCTTCATTTGTTGCTGTTTATATGGGTTGCTTTCCCACCACAGTCGTGTCTTCTGTATGTAATAAGCTACCACTCATAATCCTTGGGAATTGACAAAACTATTATAGGAACTGACATGCAAGACGTTTGATCCACATAATTCTTCTCTGTTAATTCGAATTGGGCATAAGACTAAATTATGTGGGAAAGGCTCCCATGCTGCAGTGGCAGCAATCTGAATCCTTTTGAAATGTGGTTACTATGACTGTGAATATAGGCATCTGTGTGGTCCGCCCAGGTCATGAATATTAATGTGATATCTGCATAGACCAATGGGAGTGCTGGAGGGGTGGAGTCACAAGATATAAGAGTCTCAGCAGGAGGAGGGGGAGTTTTTAGTTTAAGGAGTTGAGGAGATTGAGAGTTTGGAGAGGTTTTGGAGTTTGGGCGGGAGAGTGGTGGTGGAGAGTGGATGAAGGAGGATGTTTGTTTAAGAGTTAACAACTGTAGTGAACACCCTGTTTTCCTATATATATAATGGTATTGGCCTGCATCAATGGGAGCTGTTGAGAGGCGGAGCCAGAGAAACCAGGAGGGAGGGGTGAGTCAGAGTCTAGAGAGTTCAGCCAGAGAGACAGAGAAGAGGGAAAGAGTCTGGGGTTTGAGGCAGAGGGAGTGATTAGTCAGAGTGTGACCTGTATTAATTAAGATAGAAGAGGTCAAAGTAAAATACTGAAGCTTTGTGTAAGTTTAAGAATGTGCTTAAGAACTAGTCCTAAAACAACTTGTAATCAATAAACCTGTTTCTGTTTAAAAGATCAGTACTGAATGGACCTCAGTCTTTCATAGGAAATATAAGTTGATAAAGAGATCAACTGGTGGCAGCGTGTTAAAGGGCATGTTGGGATACCTTCATGAGCTGTGGGTTTGGTGAAACAAGCAGGGGCCACGGGGTAAACACCACAATTGGTGTCCAGTGGCGGGATACAAAATAATCCAGTAAAGCCAATGTTTAAAAGTGAATTTTCTGGAGTCATGGGTACCTTTTAGTCAGGGGTCTGTGGTAAAGAAGTGGGTGACCTGCTAGAGCTTTTGTGGAAAAGCTTAGTGGTGGGGTTTCTGAACCCAGATCTGGGGGAACTAAAGATAGGGAACCAACTCTAAAGGAAAAAATATTTTTTGTTTACCTCAGGATTTGAGAGACCCAGTGGGCTAGCTTGAAATCCAAGGCTCTGAGAGATAAGGGAGCAGTGTTGGATAAGAGCGGGAGCCTGGTTCAGAGCAGATCTGAGGTGATAGGAAAATAGAAGCAGAGGCTTGAAAATAAAATTATTTTGGTATCTGAGAGGAAGAATAGCTCAGACATCGAGAGACAGTAACTAAAAGGTTGTGAGCTGGAGAACAGCCAGAGAGAGAGCTGCTGAGTGAAGCACAACAACATAGTTACTGGAATAAACAGCAGAAAGACAGGTCCTTTTTAAAAGCAGTACAGACATTAAAGACTAATTCACTCAGACTTAAACATGCCACCCAAACATAGCCAAAAAGGGAGTCAGGAGGCAGAAAGTTTACCTCAGGAAGTGGAGGGGAATGGAGACCCTCTAGCTCCAGTGGAACAGGAGGAGACTGATGAGGGTGCCTCAGAAAAACAAGGTGTTCTAAGCTCCAAAGATTTTGAAAAATGGAAGTTGGAACAGGAATGTAGGCTTAGAGAAAGGGAACTAGAAATTAAAGAAAGAGCAAAGGAACAGGAAATTAGAGAGAAGGCTGAGGCCAGTCAAAAGGAAATAGATTTTGAAATGGAGAAAGAAAGGGCCAGAGAAAAGGAGAGGGCTGAGGCCAGACAAATGGAATTAAGACAAAGAGAATTTGAGCAAGAAAACAGGCAAAGGGAAATGGAATTTCAAATACAGATGAAAAAATTGGAATTAGCTGATAATAACTACTACTACTACTACTACTACTACTACTCTAGTGAGGGAAATCTCTCAAAAATCGATCTAAAGAAATGTCCCCAATATAGGAAAGGAGATTGCCCTGAATCTTTCCTGATTTCATTTGAGAGAGCGTGCTGGGACTTTGAGATTAAGGATGATGAAAGGATGATAGTGTTGAGATCTCAAATAAATGGAGATTTAGCTGAGCTTTATTCTCAGATGCCTCTGGAGCAGGCTAGAGATTTTGAGACATATAGAAAAATGGTATATTCTAGATTTGGCATAAATGCAGTACACCTTAGAAGAAAATTTCATTCCCTTACCAAAAAGCCTGAAGAATCTTATGCCCAAGTGGGGGCTAAATTGATTCAATGTTTGGACAACTGGATGGAATGTGAAAATGTCACTTCTCTAGACCAAATGAAAAATGTGGTTGGTTTAGAACAATTTTATTCCATTTTGCCAGGGGAATTGCATTATTTGGTCAAAGACAAAAATCCTAAAAATGTATTACAGGCGTCTGAATATGCTGATTCCATCAGTGAGATTAGGGATCCTCGATTCTCTGAGGTAAAAATTGGTAGAAAAGTGTGGGACGACAGAAGGAGAGGACCCCTACCCGGTAGAGATTACCTCAGAAGTACCCAAGCTACTGGAAGCCATTTTAGAGACAGACCCTCATCTCCAGAGCACAGTCATCTGAAACCTAATAGTCCTGAGGGAAAAGTTAATAAGGCCCTTTGTTTTGAACCCAAGGCCAGTAAACGGTGTTATGCGTGTGGGGAGAAAGGTCATTTTTGGGCTCAGTGTGAGACTCAAAAGAATAGGGATTTTAACCAGCATAAAAATGGAAAAGATGATAGTCAGACCAAAAAGGTTTACTGTATAAAACCAGTGGAAGCCACTGAAGGAGGTTGTAACAATGGTTCTGTCTCCATGGCAAGTAGCACGACAGAAAATTCTGATCTGCCACAAGCCAGAGTCGTTCAGTGCTTTCTTATAAAGGCAGATAATATTTTACTACAGAACTCTGGAGAGAAAATTAGTATTAATGAGATATCTTATGCTGGAATTGTAGATACTTGTTCCCATTTAACCCTGTGTCATCCTGATGTGGTTCCTAAAGAACAAATACTTCCAAACCAAACTGTTACCATCAAGGGAATAAGTTCTATGCCAGTGATTTTACGTATGGCTAAAGTAAAGATAAACTATAGAGACTGGGTTGGAATTTGAGATGTAGCAATTTTTGATCAAATACCCGCACCTTGTTTGATTGGATTAGATCTCACTAAGCATGTGCATAGTGCTTTTGTAGTAACACGTTCCCAAGGAGAGCAGTTAACAATCCCTGAGGGGAAAATGGAATCCCTAACTTCTGAAAGTAACCTGGAAGGCCCCAGTTTAAAAGAAAACTCTGACGTGGATGAAATGGCAGAAGTTATATTTATGAAAAACCCTAATAATTCATCATTTGATAAGGAACAGAAGGAGGATACCACCCTTACACAGTGCTTTGAGAAAGCTAAGGGAACTCCCTCTTCATTAACGTCTGAATGCCCGGAGAGATTTATAATAGAAAACAATTTGTTATATAGGGAAGTTTTGTTGGCGCCTCAGAGGGGTGGAGATGGAAACCTCAAACAACTTATTGTACCTGAAAAATATAGAGGCAAGATCTCAAGCAAGGCGCAGAGTGATGCTTTTGGAGCTCACAAGGGGATATTGCGTACCAAACAAAGGGTTGCAAGGAACTTTTACTAGCCAGGAATGGGTCAGCAAGTTAAGCAGTTTTGTCAGACATGTGATACGTGCCAAATGAGTGGTACTGGGGATCACAAGACGAGGGCTAAGCTATGCCCATTGCCAGGGATCTCGACCCCTTGCCAACGCATGGGTCTGCAAAAGTCCTTAGTAATACCAGAGCAAAGCTTGAGGAGTGCTCATAAAAAGCAGAGGGGTTGGTGTGATGAAAAGGCCCGGGAAAGAACATTCTGTCCCAAGGATGAAGTGGGGATGCTGAAACCCATAGAGGGGAGTGAATTGCAATTAGCAGGATCAGGACCTGTGGATTTGTTGTAGCAGAACTGGAGGGCTGAGGAGTCTAGTCGCTCTGCAGCTGCAAAAGCACTTAAAACCTTGCAATGCAAACCCCTACCTAAGAAACCAAATATTAAAGATATACGTAGAACCAGATGATGAAAATCTCAGTGCATCTAAAATAAACCAAGTGTTTGAGATTACACTTAAAAGAAACATGCCTGTGAATTTGGAGGTGACTCATGATAGTGGTCCCCCACATATGGAGAACTTCGCAACAAAAGTACCTGTGGGTGAATTTGTTGGTGAGGAGGAAGACATAAGCAATAAGATCTCAAGGAAGAACGCAGTCTTAGCTGTGCTGGAGAAGTGGAAGAAACCGCCTGACCTTCCCACAGCTGAGAAAATTAAGCCACTATTCAGAAAGAGAACAGGCTTAACCTGGAAGAGGCGAGCCGAGGACATCCAGTGGACGTCAGAGTGCCCGATGACTGTAAATCATCAGAAGAGAGCGCGGACTTCAAGATCTGCCTTTGTTGCACCGGACTACAACCAGGAGTTCATCGTGTACATTGATGTGTCAAGTGCGGGTCTGGGAGCCGTGCTGTGCCAAGTGGATGACAGCAGGAGTCTACACCCAGTGACTCTGATCAGCAGGAGATTCCAACCTGGTGAGAGACATTTGTCTGCCATCAAGAGGGCGTGCCTATCAATTGTTTGGACGCTGCAAAGAAGCCCTACATTTGGGGAAGGAAATTCGTCCTTTGCACCAACCCTTTCCCTCTGGTGTGGCTACAAACTATGAAATCCACTAACAGTAAGCTTGGAAGATGGACACGGAACCTGCAAGACTTTGACTTTGTAATCCGCAGCGTAAAAGGGACTCAGAGTGTGGATGCTGATGCCTTGTCTCGAAGGCTAAACAACTAATGGGTGGACAAAGTTTGTAATGTTGTATTAAATGTTCTCTTTGTGTACTAGTGATGAAATGCAATTAAAATGAGGTGTTTCTTTGGATGCTGATGAACTGAAAGGTGTATAGTGATGGGAAATAATAATGGTGAGTAGCATTATTAATGTAGAAGTAATGTAATTTGTATTAATGTGAGTAGTGCAAATGTTTATAATGGTATTATTGTTTTAAATGTTTAAAGTGGTAAGTTTGATCTAGTAAACCTAGTAATGGATAGAAAACTGTATTATAAGGTATGTATAAATATTGGTAAGTTATTGTTATATTTGCATGTACTTAGCTGTTTGTTTATGAGGCCAAACTGCTGGGTTTCCCCTCATAGAACAAACTTATTAAGGGGGGAGGTATGTAGTGAACACCCTGCCTTCCTATATATAATGGTATTGGCCTGCACCAATGGGAGCTGTTGGGAGGTGGAGCCAGATAAACCAGGAGGGAGGGGTGAGTCAGAGTCAAGAGAGTTCAGTCAGAGAGACAGAGAAGAGGGAAAGAGTCTGGGGTTTGAGGCAGAGAGAGTGTTTAAGGAGTGATTAGTCAGAGTGTGACCTGTATTAATTAAGATAGCTTAAAGTAAAACACTGAAGCTTTGTGTAAGTTTAAGAATGTGCTTAAGAACTAGTCCTAAAACAACTTGTAATCAATAAACCTGTTTCTGTTTAAAAGATCAGTACTGAATGGACCTCAGTCTTTCATAGGAAATATAGGTTGATAAAGAGATCAACTGGTGGCAGCGTGTTAAAGGGCGTGTTGGGATACCTTTGTGAGCTCTGGGTTTGGTGAAACAAGCAGGGGCCACGGGGTAAACGTCACAACAACATTCCTTGATCTATCATCATCTGTAACACTAAACAATTTCTATTTGGTTCTTTTAAAAATGACATATGGCCTGGACCTCGATCATTAATAATAGATAATGTTGATGTAATCAACTGGTGGCAGCTGAAAGACATGTAGCATGAGCTCTTAGATTGGTGAAACAAGCAGGGGCCACGTGGGGATCATGACAGCATCGTATAGTATATTCTCTTGGAACAACCTGTTATTTAAAAGCTTTTAAAACTTCCAAATAGTTTAGGCACATGCCCTGGGAAGAAAGAAAGAATATGAGAATTTCTTCTCTAGGGCATGCAGTTCTCAGTAGATATTATATTGGTGAAACACATGAAGTTCTCTTGTGGATTTATTTTCCATGTAGAACATGGCTAAAAATATTGCCATATTTATGTATGAAGGAGCGAGTAAGATGAAGCATCCAAACGCACACACACATTGGGGGTGGGGTGGGGTGGAGTTGAACAAGTAAGTGGTCCTCTCTGTCAGTGTCTGTTAGCTTTCTTTTCTAAAAGACCATAGTTTCCAGTAGATTTTTGCAGTTCCCACCCTGCTTAGTTCATGTTAACCAAAAATTAATTTTAGTTTGTAATGACAGAAATCCATTGACAGACATGAGAGAATTACCATATTAACTGAAAACTATAGTAATTCTTCTATTATTGAGACATATTCTTAACTAATGCTAGAACATTTCCTGTAAAACTATTTATGTGTTAGCGCATCAGTGAAAGAAACACTAGGCATGTGCACTAGATCCATTTCAATTGGTTAGTGGCTCAGCTGGATTGAAAGAACAGATATAGATGAAAATGCTGTAGGATTTTTCTGCCAGTAACATGTGAAAGTGTAGTTGAACGTGTTTATGTTGCAAGGTGTAAATATGCAGGTGTTATAGCTTGCACTCTTTGTATTTCCAATACATTGGTATTATAATATTCTGGTTTCCCAGCATCCTGGCATTCCAGAGTCCTGGTAAAACAGGCCTTTATTCCTCCAAGCTTTGCAAAGTTTTAGCCAAAACAGTAACATTATAGTCATAATGGCAGTCTGCTAGATTCTAAGTTACAGACCAGGGTGGATAGAAATTTTTTTTTATTTATAATCAAATTAAATCACAATTTAAATTGAAAAATCATTTTTAATTTAAATAGTTAAAAAAATATCTGTCCCCTTTGGTAGTAGTAGGCATCCTTCAGTCTCGAGAGACTATGGTAACGTGCTCTGTATGGAGGTCTTGGAACAGCATCTAGTGTGGCTGAGAAGGCCAATTCGAGAGTGACAATCCCTTCCACACTGAAGACAAATACAATCTGTCCCCTGTCCAGCTCCCTGATTTTGCTGGTTTCGGGACTGCCTCTTCGCCTCGGCCTGCTGGGGAAGCTGCTTGCCCGTGTTGTGCTGAAGAGGCTCCAGGTGCTTTCAGACAGAGTCTATCCAGAATCACAGTGTGGATTTCGAGCTTTTCAAATTGGGAGAGGCCATGATGCACCACCTGCCTCCAGGCTGAATGCTCAGATGTCAAGGTTTCCCATCTGTTGAGGTCCATTCCTAAGGCCTTCAGATCCCGCTTGCAGATATCCTTGTATCGCAGCTGTGGTCTCCCTCTGGGGCAATTTCCCTGCACTAATTCTCCATACAGGAGATCTTTTGGAATCCGACCATCAGCCATTCTCACGACATGCCCAAGCCAACGTAGACATCTTTTTCAGTAATGTATACGTGCTAAAAATTCCAGCTCATTCTAGGACTACTCTATTTGGAACTTTATCCTGCCAGGTGATACCAAAAATGCATCGGAGACAACTCATATGGAACGTGTTCAGCTTCCTCTCCTGCCGTGCACAAAGGGTCCAGGACTCACTGCAGTACAGGAGTGTACTCAGGACACAGGCTCTATAGACCTGGATCTTGGTATATGCCATCAGCTTCTTATTAAGCCATACTCTCTTTGTGAGTCTAGAGAACATGGTAGCTGCTTTGCCAATGCGTTTATCCAGCTCGACATATAGGGAGAGAGTGTCAGAGATCGTTGAGCCAAGGTACAGAAAGTCATGAACAACCTCCAATTCTTGCGTGGAGATGGTAATAGAGGGAGGTGAGTCCACGCCCTGGCCCATGACTTGTGTTTTCTTCAGGCTGATTGTTAGTCCAAAGTCTTGACAGGCCTTGCTAAAACGATTCATGAGTTGTTGGAGGTCTTCAGCAGAGTGGGCAACAATGGCTGCATCATCAGCGAAGAGGAAGTCCCGCATGCATTTCAGTTGGACTTTGGTCTTTGCTCTCAATCTAGAGAGATTAAAGAGCTTTCCATCTGATCTAGTCCAGAGATAGACACCTTCTGTTGCAGTTCCAAAGGCGTGCTTCAGCATGACAGCAAAAAAGATCCCAAACAGGGTCGGCGTGAGGACACAGCCCTGTTTCACTCCGCTTTGGATGTCAAAGGGATCTGATGTTGAGCCATCAAAAACTACAGTGCCCTTCATTTCCTCATGAAAGGACCTGATGATGTTAAGGAGTCGAGGTGGACATCCAATCTTGGGAAGTATTTTAAAAAGGCCATCCCTGGTAACTAAATCAAAGGCCTTTGTAAGATCTATGAAGGCCACAAAGAGTGGCTGTTGTTGTTCCCTACATTTCTCCTGCAACTTCTGAGGGAAAATACCATGTCAGTGGTGGATCTATTAGCTCGAAATCCACACTGTGATTCTGGATAGATTCTGTCTGCAAGCACCTGGAGCCTCTTCAGCACAACACGGGCAAGCAGCTTCCCTACAACGCTGAGGAGAGAGATACCACGGTAGTTATTGCAGTCACCCCTGTCTCCTTTGTTCTTATATAATGTCACGATGTTTGCATCCTTCATGTCCTGTGGTACTCCACCTTCCCTCCAGCGAAGACAAAAGACTTCATACAGCTCGGTGGTGATGATCTCTTTACAGCACTTCAGCACTTCAACAGGGATGTTATCCTTCCCAGGTGCCTTGCCAGAGGCGAGGGAATCCAAGGCCGCTTTTATTTCTGCTAAAGTTGGTTCACTGTCCAACTCTTCCAAGACAGGCAGGCACTCAATGTTATTTAATGCCTCTTCGGTTACTACATTCTCTCTGGAATATAGCTCAGAGTAGTGCTGCACCCAGCGTTCCATCTGCTGTGCTCGGTCCTGGATGATCACGCCTGTAGCAGACTTCAAGGGAGCAGATTTCTTCTGTATTGGACCTAAAGCCTGCTTGATACCGTCATACATTCCCTTGATGTTACCTGTGTCCGCTGCTATCTGTATCTGAGAGCAGAGCTGAAGCCAATAACCATTGGAATATCGCCTGGCAGCCTGTTGGACTTTGCTGCGAGCAGCCCGAAGAGCCTGCAAGTTGTACTCACTAGGACAGGCTTTGTATGCTGCTAGAGCTCTCCTCTTATCCTCGATGGCTGGCATCAACTCCTCCGAATGGGCTTCAAACCAGTCGGCCGTCTTTTTGGTCTTCTTGCCAAATGTGGACAAGGCGGTGTTATAAACAGCGTTCTTGAAATGTTCCCATTGTTCAGGTGCATTTGCATCAGCCGGGCCTGGAAGGGTTTCCTCAAGCGTTTGGGCAAATTCCTCCACTTTTCTTTGATCGCGAGTCTTGCTGATGTCAATACGTGGTCTTCCTTCCTTTTTCGTGTGATACAATCTCTTTGTTCGCAGTTTTACTCTACAACACACCAGGAAGTGATCAGTATCACAATCAGCACTCTGGTAACTGTGTGTGATCGTAATACTAGGAAGGCTAGAACGTCTAGTGAGGATCAAATCGAGCTGATGCCAATGCTTCGATCTTGGATGTCTCCAGGAAACTCTGTGTTGAGGCTTCATATTAAAGAATGTGTTGCTGACACAAAGACCATAATAACAGCAAAACTCCAGCAAGCGTTGACCATTTTCGTTCATCTTCCCAATGCCAAAACGGCCTAGACAATTTGGCCAAGAATTGTGATCAGCACCAACTCTAGCGTTAAAGTCTCTGAGAATGCACAGTGGCTCTCTCTCAGGGACGTTTTTGACAGTAGCTGCCAGATCGTAATAGAATTTGTCTTTGACTTCTGTTGTGGATGACAGTGTTGGTGCATATGCACTAATGAGGGTGACCGGTCCCGCTGATGAGTGGAGCTGCAGAGACAGGATTCTTTCACTCCCCACAGTAGGTGGAACAATGGATCTCAGCAGAGTATTTCTGACCGCAAAGCCAACACCATATTCCCTGGTCTCATTCAATGGTTTTCCCTGCCAGAAGAATGAGAAGTTTTTTTCTTTGACAGATCCCGAGTCTGGCAATCTCGTCTCTTGCAGGGCAACAATGTCCATCTGCAGTCTACTCAGTTCCATGTCGATGGCAGCTGTCTTGCGCACATCGTCTATTTCCTGCAGGTCGTCAGAAAAGCCAGTGGTCATTGTCCGAACATTCCAGGTGCCCAACTTTAGGGCAGAAGTTTTCTTATGATTGTTGCATGGTGCAGGGTTATCGATCTGCTTGTCGGCTTTCACCCTACCTAGTGAGGTGCAATGACCTCTCCCACCATCGGAAGTATCCCCTGGCGTCATGCTCTATGCCAATCGAGCAAAGACTTATAACCAGTAACTGCTACTTCCCGTGTTATTTCGACACTGTATGCAAAGCTGGAGTGTCCTCTCCAGAGCACGAAGCCTGGGTAAAATAATATGGAGGATAGGCTGTTACCCAAGCAGCAAATCCCCCCTCTCCACGTCACTTAAATAGTCCAATGGAAAGGCAAGAGCCAATACAACTGGTTCCAGCGACATCGCAGGAGTTGCCAGAACGACACGAACTGCCTCCGGGACTCCAGCTCCGGATTTTGCCTCGAGGTTAACTCATGAAGCCTTTTCCATCAGTGGATATAGCCACAAGGCAGTGGAGGTTTGAAATCAGAGTTTTCCTTCTCCTAGATGGGCTGCCTTCCAAGGCTGACGAACCCCACCTACCCGGCCTGCTCCCTAATAGTGCGGAAGTATGATCCTACCCCTAAAACATTCCTGCCCCCCCCAGGTGTATGCAGTGCTATTTGGCTTTCCTATTTACCAGATTAGAGTAAAAAATAGAACCAGAGAATTTCGCACGCCGTTAGGCGCACGCTTCTGCTCGCACTCATTTAAAGCCAAAACCCCGCCCCCTCAGACCATGCAGTCAGGGAGAACAAAGGTCAACCTAGAAGAAAAGACCTCACCAAATAAAATGTCCCCCAAGCACAGCTCACCTCCTGCCTCAGCTTCCTCTTCAGGAAAGGGGCTTAGAGCTTCTGCTCACACTCATTTAAAGCCAAAACCCCGCCCCCTCAGACCATGCAGTCAGGGAGAACAAAGGTCAGCCTAGAAGAAAAGACCTCACCAAATAAAATGTCCCCCAAGCACAGCTCACCTCCTGCCTCAGCTTCCTCTTCAGGAAAAAAAAATTTTTTTTTCCACTTTAGGTACCAGACATCTAAATCAGCAATCAGGTAGCTGCACACCAGGAGGCTACATTTCCAAAAGCCAACAATACAAGCATCATAGATTTTCCTCCATAGGGGCAAATTGACTCAAGGCTGGCTTGGCTGGATGCAAACATTATTTAATAATTTTCCTGTATGTATTTTTTAATATGCTTAAAGACTAAGAAAGTCATTTTCTTTAATATATTTTTATTCATAAGAACATTTGTGTTTTAGAGATATATTCTCCAGTTTTTGAATATGCCTTTTTTAAGGTTTTAAGCTCCTGCACTTTTAAAAATGTAATCTACTTTTATTTTGAAACATAATGGTAACATGATTTAATTTCTGCCTACAACTTAAGTTTTGCTTTTGGATTATTTCTTATTTGCAACTTTTCATAGTTGTAAGACTTCAGGATGGAAAACACACCTGAAGCTTTTCACAAGTTGCAAGGATAGATTTCTGTTTAAGTCTTTGTGCCTACAGTTTTTACATAGTTGTAAGACTTTTAGATGTTTTCAAACTTTGAAGTATTTGTGCTTATGGAACATAGAAGAAACGTAGAAATAAAGCTGGCAGAATTAGACAAACTGATGTTGCCTGGGATTATTGCAGCAGTGAATGGATTTATACCTTAATACTCAGATAAATTTTGATGTGATTGGAAATGATTGTCTGATTTCATTCTGGAATTTACCCTGAATGGGGATAAATGCCAGCTGTGACAAACACAGTGTTCCAATCTTTCCCTGGAAGTCTATAAAGTTCTGTAGGGCTTCCTCGGAAGATGTTCAGGCTTCAGAATCCCTGACCTAACAAACCTCTCTTGAAGATGACTTGAAGAAAAGCCTATGTTTTTTGTTTGAAAAGACCAGGTCAGCCAAAACTTTAAACAAAGTCAAATGTTGTTTGCCATCAAAAGATGTTTTGATGTTTGCCATCTTGAACTATATTATTACTGTTGTTTTTATTTTATTATATTGTTTTTACTTTTACCTATTATTGTTAGCCGCCCAGAGTAGACTTCAGTCTAGATGGGAGGGGTATAAATTTAATAAAAAAATAAAATAAAAAAATAAAATGTCTTCATCTCCATCTGTTTGCAGAGGCCAAGGAAAAATGAAGAAAGCAAGGTGGATGGAGACAGAGGGCAATAGCAAGATGGGGAAAGCTACATTAAGTATAGGTTGCCTGAATTGTTGGAATACATCACCAATACATGTAATAGATAAAGTGGAGGGGTATCTTCCAGGGTCTTTGTTCACATTGATACTCTCCAGACATTCTCCTTCTCCCAGTGAGATCACTTTGTGTTTCTTGTTTCTCTGTCTTGTCTAAAGAGAATGCCAGAGCTGAAAAGCCTGGAAGCCAGCTCTAAGGAAGTCTGCAAAAAAATTCAGGGACCCCTACCTTCTCACTGTTTTTGTAAATTTCCCAATTAACTTCCTAACTGTAAAGTTTCTTCTGTCTTTGTTGCCTTATGACTGGTCTCTAGAGTAATTAATGCTGCTATTCAGGAGTCACAAGCTCAGCACAGGGCTGCTGCGCTCTGCAGTAAAATATAGAATAACTGACACATCACTTCAGTCTAGATGGGCAGGAGATAAATTTAATGAATAAATAAATAGTTAGTACCTTGATTGAATTTTCATATCTGACAGGGCAGTGTTACTAAATGCTAGTTTTCTCACTACCGTGTGGTCAGTCAACTTTAGAGTGGCTTGTGAACTGTCAATACTTTTAGAGTACAATTTATTAAAACTTACATTAGTTGTTGTTAATCAATGCAGTGTTTTGAGTATAGAAATTCAGATGTTTCACTGATGACATTAATTACACCTACATGCCACCCACATAATACTAGTTTATATGCAAGTTATAGTAAGGAACTGGAAGTGTTTCCTTTAAGCATTCCTGCTGGAAAGGGGGTGGGAGTATTCCTGTGGTACTGTGTCTAGCAAGTGAGTCATTGCTGCATCGATACATAATGCTGTTAATAGACAGGTGGGCTCAACAGCTCTCAAAAATACAAGTCATAGTTTGATAGTTTCACATTGCAGTCTGGAACAATGGTTATCATTATGTGCTGCACTTAATATCTTTACTTTGGAGGGCAGGATGCGGCAGCTGGTGATTATCCTTGAATGTAATTGCAATTTTCAGCATAATTTGGTGCCTGATTGTATGCCAAACAATTAAATGATGCATAAGGGTTTTCACACAGAAACAAACCTGACTTTAATAGCCATCTGGACTCAGTTTTCCCATTCCTTGAATCTGGTAAATATTTTCTTCCATGAGTTTCAAAGGAATATTTGTGGCCTTGCGGGAAGACTTTGTTCCAGTTTGAAATGTTTACTCAAAAGCTAATCCCACTAATTTCAACAGAACTTGCTTTCTAGAAATCTGCTCAGGATTACAGCCTTATTCTTGCTTCCTATTTAAGGGTAAAATGTGTTTTGTGTTATGTATGAACAGTGATTTAACAAAACAATATACTTTTTTTTTAATAATTTTTTTTTCCAGACAAAAACAAAGAACAAAAAACAAATACAACAAAATTACAAAAAATACAAATAGTGCTTATTACAAACTAAATTCTAACGTGCACCCCATACCCATGGGACCCCATTTAACAATATTTTTATTACGAATTACCTTTCCAAAATTGTATAGAGTATTCTTTAGAGGCTTTCCCCCTTCCTTTCACTAAGACAAATTCCATGAATTTACCCCAAATATCATAAAAATTGTTAGAACTTATTTCCCCTCTTTTTATTTTAAGTTCAATAGTCAATTTATCGTTTAATGCAATGTCCCATACTTCATTATACCAATCTTCTAATTTAATATCATTTCTGTCTTTCCAAAACCTAGCTATTAATATTCTAGCACTTGTCATAAAATTAGTGATCAATTCTTTCGAGTAATAATCCAAATCTATGTTATCAAAAATTGACAATAGAGCAATTTTAGCATTAAAATCAATATCTTTACCAAATATATCACACATTTCCTTAAAAATCAATTTCCAAAATTTCTTAACCAGTTTGCATTCCCACCACATATGAAAATACGTACCAATTTCCTCATCACATTTCCAACATGCTTTGAAGTATGCTGGATTTATTATATTAAGTTTTACAGGAGTCAAATACCATCTTAAACAGATTTTGAAAAAATTTTCCTTTATCCTTGTCGACATTAATCTTAAAACTCTCACCCTCCACATTTTTATCCAATCCTCTATTTTAATTTCTATCTTTAAATCATTTTCCCAAATTAATTTCAAACCTTCTGTTCCCCATTCTTTTTCCTCTTGTTCCAAAATTAAATTATATATTTTACTTACTATTCCCTTCAACATTGTATCTTGCATATCTTCATGTGATGACAGAAATTGTTCGTACTTAGTGAGTTCTCTACATTTGCCATTAGTTTTCAACCAGTCCTTTGTCCAGGTGTCTAACTGAATAAAATTATACCATGATAATTTATTAGTTTGAAGTTTAGACATAATCAATTCTTTCGATCGCATTTTGCTCATCCAGTCCTTCAATCTTACCACCCTTTTATTCTTAAACAGTTCTACTAAACCCTTTAAATTTGTAGGAAAATTTTCTATTTCAGTCACTAATTTTAATGGTGAAGTTGAGGGACAAAACTTCTCTTTATGTTTATTCCATATATTTAACATATTTCTTAAAAAGGGGTTTTTCATTTGATTCATTATACTTCTCTTTACTACGTTAAACAAGTATCCTTCAGCATTCCCATTTATTTCTGAAGATTCCATCTCCCACCAAATTAATTTTTCTTTATTGTATATAATATCTCCAATAACTCTTAATTGGTTTGCTATATAATAATTTTTAACATTAGGCATGCCTAAACCTCCTTTTTTGGGGGCCTTATACCAATATCTTTTATTTATTCTAGATTTTTTACCTTGATTACAAAATCCATTAATTAATCCCTGCCAATACTTAAAATCCTCTTCTTCTAATTGTATTGGGAGCATCCTGAATAAAAAAGTAATCTTTGGTAATATTTTCATTTTAATTATAGCAATTCTCCCGAACCATGATAATTTCAATTTAGAATATTCTTGCAGTTTATCTTTAATATCGTTTTTTAATTTATTAAAAAAATTTTCCTTTAATTTTTGAGTTGTTCTAACTATATTTATACCTAAATATTTAATATAATTACACATTTTAACACTATGTTCATTCACAAACATTTCTTGTTCCTGTATATTATGATTAAACATCATCATTTGTGATTTTTGCCAATTAATCATTAATCCTGTTATTTCCCCAAATTTTTCTAAATGGTTTTTGATATTATCCATGCTCTGTAGTGGGTTTTTGATAGTCAATAATGAATCATCAGCAAACAAATTAATTTTAATTATATCGTTTTTTCCTATTCCTTTGATTGATTTATCATTTCTTTTTATATATATATATATATATATATTTTATTAAGGGTAACATAGGGATTACAAAAGGTAAAAGGGAGTGGAAGGAAAGGAAAAGGGTTTTGGGTTGGGGAGGATAGGAGAACACAATATACGCCATCATCCAATCAAATCATATTTCAAAAAACAGATCTACTTTCAGCTTTTTTTTTTTTTTGTAGTTCAGTTGCCCTCTTACTATCCACTTACAACTTTATTTTTAGTTTAAAACTATGTTATTCCGACACTATCTGAGACCCATCTCCATTTGTATGATAAATCCCGTTCTTCAATTTTCTTTTGACTTAGACAGCTATTAATCACATCTAAATTGTTATCTATTTCTGTCTCATTCCATACTTTCTCAATAAACTCTTGTTTCAGTGACTCTGTTTTCTTCCAATTTTTGGGAGAGGAAAATGAATCCAGCACAACCATCCAATTTTCAACATCACATTTTCTATCTGTAGTAATTGAATAGATCACTGGATAACTCTTTACCCCTTCTATGTTGCTTGATACCTTACTCAATAGGGGCTGTTCTGGAGTTGCTACATTTTTACTTGACTGTAATTCAGCATCTGATGATCTCTCTTTTATCAGGTTTTCTATCTGATTAAAATGTTCATTTATTTGCTGAAATCCTGATATTATTATTTTCTGCATATTAATCTGCCATTCCTTGTCTATTTTTTGTGCCATCATTCCCACCCCTAATTTCTTCCTCTCAACCATAAACAAATGCTATCATATGTAATCATATATATATATATATATCATATATAAATCACATATAAGTCCACTTTTAATCCAAAAGCTTGCAATACAACTGTGGCAGAATTAGCCTTTTTCCTGCAAAAAGTCAACAGAGTTCTATTATCAGGATCCCACGAAGTCCAGCCAAAAAGGTCGAAATTTCAGATCACCAGGTTTCAGTCTCTCCAGCAAATCACCTTATAATCCAACTGATCTTCTTTCCATTAGTCCAAAGTCCCTAGAGTCCATTAAGGAAAACTCCAGTCCTTGTTTTCCGGTCTGCTCAGCCCAGCTAGTCAGTTGTCGCTGATTCGTTTCCTCCTCTGTCTGTTCTTATGTTCTAAAAATAGCAACTCATCCCATCTTCTTCCAAAAACCAGATAGACGTCTATTTCAGAGTCCCACACAGACTAGTTCCTCCACATTAAGCCGCAATCGCTAAGTTCCAGTCTCATAAATCCTATCTCTCGGTGTTTTCCTCCGGGATTTTTAAGAACAAATAAGTTTCCTTCACTGTCCCTCTTTTTGGCCGTGAGCCAGCCTGTTGCTTCCAAGACAGTTTAAGAATTCAAGAGGCAGAGGCAGAGGCAGGCTGGTAAGCTAACGTTCGCCGCTTCTTTCCTCCTTTTGCCAAATTCTTTTCACTCTACCTTTTTTTTCCAGCTTAATAGGGCTGTTCATAGATCAAAAGCTTCAATTAATTTTCAAAATTATAACGCTTGTTCTCTTCTCCTCCTTTGGGTACTCATGGTTCAGTGCCAAAGAAAATGGCTCCCGCATCGATTCGTGCTTGAGTGAATCTTACAGATGGAAGAGATACTGGGTCGCCACCCACTTTCTCCCCCTCCTGTCGTCACCAAATGCTTCGGAGAAACCTCTCCTGGTCTCTCCTTCGACCCCCTTATTTCTAGGGGAGTCCCAAATCGAGCAGTTCCAACATTTTCCAGGGAGCTTCTTCCCTGGTGCTGCTGGCTTCACCACGACAAGCCCCGCCTCCATTGATTTATCATTTCTTATTGCGTTAGCTAACAATTCTATAACCATACAAAACAATATTGGTGAAAGTGGACAGCCTTGTCTTGTACCTCGGCCTAGAAAAATCTTTTCCGTTAAGCCATCGTTAACTATTACTTCTGAAGTATTGTCTGAGTATAATTGATCTATAATCCCTCTAAATTTTTTACCAAATCCCCAACCCCTTAAAAGAAGCTTTAATGTTGGCCATTCAACACAATCAAAAGCTTTAAATATGTCCAATGATAAGACCATTGCTTTTATTTTTTCTTGTTCTATTTCATATATAATGTTTAAAACTCGTCTAGTTAAATTATCCATTTGTCTACCCTTAATAAATCTGCATTGGTCTTCCTTAATATAATTTGCTATGAATCTGTTTAATCTATTTGCCAATATAGCTGTAAAAATCTTAGCATCTTGGTTTATTAAAGATATGAGTCTATAAGATCCCGGATCTGTTTGATCCTTATTGGGTTTTAAAATGAGAATCGTTAATGAATGTTTCCAAGAAGCAGGTATTGTCTCTCCTTCCATTATCCTATTATAAAACATTTTTAACTTAGGTATCAAAATGGAACTGAAATGTTTATAATATTCTGGACCCAATCCATCAGGGCCTGGTGTTTTACCATTTTTTAATTTATTAATAACTTCAGCAATTTCTTGTTCATTGATCTCTTCTTCTAATATTCTTTTATCCTCTTCCAATAATTTAGATTTTAAATTGTCATTTATATATTTTTCTATACTTTCTTTCATTACATTATTTCCTTTATACAATTTCTGAAAAAATTCATGAAAAATCTTCAATTTATCTTTCATTATATTACAATTCTTACCTGTTCCATCTTTAATTATCCCTATTGAGTCTTTTGCTCTTTTATTTTTACATGTTCTAGCTAGTAATTTGAATATTTGTTAGTAAATTCAAAAAAATGTCTCTTTAAATACATCAAATCTCTCTGGACTTTCTCTATTTCTACCTTATCTAATTCCTTTCTCTTAGCCTGAATTTCTAGTAAAATTCTTCTATCTCTTTCTATAAAAAATCTATTTTCTAAATTTTTCAAATCTTCTTCCAATTTTTTCACATCTCTCTCCTTAATTTTTTTTAATTTACATGATTCTCTAATTGTTATTCCTCTTGTAATTGCTTTCATTGTGTCCCACAACAGGCCTAGTTTAGCACCTCCTGTTTCATTTATTGTCCATAGTTCTAACCATTCCTTCTTTATCTTTTCTATTACTTCTGGGTACTGCAAAATATTATTGTCCATTCTCCACCTTTTGGAGTCTTTATAATCTTTTTTTATTTCAATCTCTATTGACATCAATGCATGATCTGTTATTTTAATAGTATTAATTTCAGCATTAGCTATCTTAGAAATTAAATCTTGAGATAGAAATATATAATCTATTCTAGAGTAAGTATTATGTACCGCTGAAAAATAAGTGTATCTTTTTTCATCGCCTTTCAATTCTCTCCAAATGTCCTTCAAATGGTTATTTTTTACCTTTTTACTCAATATTGTATTTCTTTGATAAATATCATTCCGACCATATACAGTTTTGTCTTTTATCTTATCCATAACCATATTAAAATCTCCTGCCATAATAACATAACCTTTCTTTACCTTTTCCATTTCTTTAAAAACCAAATCATAAAATTCTCCCTGTTTGTTATTAGGTGTATAAACATTAACCAGAGTATATTCTTCCAACCCCATTTTACCTTGCATTATTATATATCTACCATTACAATCTTTTACTACTTTTTCTACTTTAAATTCACAATTTTTAAAAATTATAATTGCTACACCTCTAGATTTAGAAGTTCCAAATTTTTTTTCATAAATGTCTATATTGTTCATCTTTAACTCATTGACTCCATTTTCTGATTGATGAGTCTCTTGTAGAAAGACAATGTCCAGCTTGTTTTTCCTCAACAATGCTTCTATTCTTCTTCTTTTCACTGTTGATCCCAGGCCTTTCACGTTTAAAGTTGCAAGTCTTATTATTTTACCCATGTGAATTCAAAAGTTTTCTTTCCAATAGGTCCCGTGTGCAACCTTTCCTCCCACCAAACTACCAAAAATAAACTGAAACATACAATAAACATAACAACCCCCAATAATTGATCTTTATCAATCTTGTGAACATATATTTTAACATCCTCTCCACCATAGTCCCACGCCATGGCCACTGGCATGAGCAAAAGGTGGGGGGGGAGAGACGCCACCTTCGTCCGGCGGAACCACGACTGCAGCCTCGCCTCCGATCTTTTTATTTGACTTTTGCATTTCTACTTAATATTTAATACTAAAATGATAATAAAATGAGAACGCCCTTCTTCTCCCCCCTTTCCCCTTTATTATAATCAATTTTTTTAAAAAGAAAAATAAAATTTAAAACTCAGTTTTTAGTACTTTTAATTTTGTTATTGCTTTTACTATCTAAATTTAGTATATTTAATGTGATTATATAAGTATGATTTGTACAGAACAGAGAAAGAAAAGAGTGAAAAACAAGAATAAAATAGTATTCAATAAAGGTGATTAGGAAAAAACAAACAAAAAAAGAGAGAGAGAAAAAAGGGGGGAGAGAAACATATGTGTATATATATACACATATATGTATATATATATATAAGAAAAAATTTATTAGGAGAAAGATAATGGAAAAAAGAAAAAAATCTGGTTCATCTTCTTCCACACATCTGATTGTTTCTGGTTCAGCCTTCTATTTCTGTAGTTGGAGTTAGCTCCTGACTTTCTTGTTCCTCTTCCAATTTCCAAGCTTTCAACAGATCTTTGCCTTCCTCACAAGAGTAGATTTTAAACATAATCTTGTCTTTCCAGATTTTCAAAAAAATGGGATAACCCCATTGATATCTGATGTTATTTTTCTTCAAAACTGCTATAACCGGCTTCATAGATCCTCTCCATTTCACAGATTCATTGCATAGATCCTGGAAAATCTGTATCTTTCTGTCCCGATAAACCAGCTAGTCTTGTTTTTGTTTAATTACTCTCATAAATTGTTCTTTCTTTGTGTAATTCAAAAACTTCACCACCACTGGTCTAATTCTGAGACTTTTTGGGTTACCCAGGAAATATGCCCTTTCTATATCTGTTTCAGTCAGATGTTGCATGTCCATGATGGAGTTAATCCAAACTGTAACCTCTTTTCTGAGATCTTGTCCGTGTTGCAATTGGAAATTCATTATTTTAATATTAGACCTTCTGAGGTTATCTTCCATGTATATCAGCTTTTTGTCAGTTTCAGAAATTTGTTGATCCATGGACGCTATTTTTTCTTGATTTGTTTGAACTGTATCTCCAAGGTCTCTAATTTTACTTTTGACGTCTTTAAGCTCCTGTGAGACCCCTGCAATTTGGTCTTGAAGTTTGTTAATACTCATTTCGATGGACTTCGATCTTTGCTCTGTTTTGTCGAAGCCTTGTGACATTTTAAAATACATATCTTTTATAAGTTTCGTAATCTCGTCCATCTTATCTTCTTCAGCTGGTACAGTCGTCAGTCTTTCCAAACTGCGATCTGAAGGGGTTTTGACAGATTTATCCCTCCTCCTTGACATAAAGAGGTCTAATTGTGAATAATTATTGTTGTTATGGGCTTTCGTTAGGAGCAGGGTAATTGGAAAATTCCAGAAGCTTATCGGACCCAACAGTGAAAGTATTTCCCGGTTTTAAAACAACACAGTCCTTAGAGAATTTAATTAGCTGTACATGTTCCTTATCTTTCCCTTTGAGGATTTATGTAAAAAGAACCAGTCTTTTAAAAGAAGAAATGCATTTTAATAGCTTTTTACCTTGCTGGGCGATACGGAGGTTCCGCTCCTAGCTGGTCATTCCCCGAGCGGAAGTGACGTCTCCAACAAGATACTTCTGTGTCACCTTGGAGATAAAATAGATTTACCTAGTGCTAAAGCCCACTTTCTCATTTAATGGTAAATCTTGATCCAGATGTGGGAAACACTGGCTGTATAATTCTGGGAACTGTAGAAAAAGAACAACAGCACTGCCAGTCTATTCCTTGATCTCTCTGAGGGTGTGAATACACAGCAGGGTAACCTCACTTTGATTTGCAGTTTTTAGAACTGGGTCTCTGCTAGTGTCCACAGGTTTCTGCAGGTGAAATCAGTATAGTTGTCCAGATTAATTCCCTGAGCCAGCAGCAGTGGCAGAGGCAGAATGCTGTGAAATATCAGCAATTTCCATACGGATCACCCCCTCCCTTCACCTCTTTTTTTTTTTAAGCTTAAGGAAGTGACATATCACTAATCTATTGCAATATCAACGTTGGAAAATGTTTTATAAAAGGAACACTGGAGACAACAAGTGCTCAGTTGAGAAGAACTAACATTCCCACACCCACTCTGTTTTCATTGGATCAGGCAGTCACAGCGGGCAGAAAGCAGAGAAAAGTGATACAAGCCGAGTTGGAGCAAAATAAAACCATTGCTCTGGCTGAATAAAAAAAAAAGATGATTCCCCACCAGGCTTTTCTGTGCTTAGCTTTATGTTGTGTAGTTGACAGTTTGTAATTCAATTTCCCCCTTCATGAATCACTGCCTTGTCGTGGCGAAGGGGCTTGAGTAATTCAGAGAAGCTATGGGCTATGTCGTGCAGGGACACCCAAGACGGACAAGTCATAGTGGAGAGTTCTGACTAAACGCAATCCACCTGGAGCACGAACTGGCAAGCCACTCCAGTATCCCTGCCAAGAAAACTCCATGGACAGAAACAAAAGTCTAAAACAGTGGTCAGGGAACAGGGATAAATTACCCCAAATGGAGTAAAAATGAAAATCCTGGGGGTAATGAACAGAGTGCTACCCCCCCATCCCCCAACCCCTGCAGCCAAACCTCAAACTGTAAGCCACCTATCCCTGCTACCTTCCTTGGTTGCGGCACTTGTAAATCCGTTCTTTTAGAGATCGGAGTTAAGGCGGCTTCATTGTTTACGGTTGTAGAACAGCCCGGGGCAGTCAATCTGGCTTGTGAATGACTACTTCCGCTGGAGGTGACTGCAAGCAGGAGGAGGGAAAGCTCCAATTAAGGCGGGAAGGAAGGTGCAAGAGAGGGATGGGTGGCTTCATCAGCTTGTTTAAATGTATGTAGAAAATTGAGGGAGAGAGGGTGTGTGTGTGTGTGTGTGTGTGTGTATGAGAGAGAGAGAGAGACTGACTCAAAACTGAAAAAAGGAACTGATGCAAGGAGGAGGGAAAGCTTCAATTAAGGCGGGCAGGAAGGTGCGAGAGAGGGACGGGTGGCTTCATCAAGCTTGTTTAAATGTAATGAGAGGAAATTGACATACTGAACTGAAGCAACTGATTGTTGAAAATTGAGGGAGGAAGGGTTTGTGTGTGTGTGTGTGAGAGAGAGAGAGAGACACACACACACACACACACAGAGACTTGACTCTTTCATAAAACCATGAAAAAAGGAACCTTCCAAAGTTAATCTCTGCTGCATTTAGCTTTGAGAACAGCAGAAGTCTGAAGTGTGTAGCAATCGCATTTCTCTATTTCTCATCCCCAAAGCAGGCAAGAGTATCATAGTTTATTCCCAAAATCTGAATCCCATTCTTTCTGCTCCTGGTCCTACTTTGACTGCAGCACCAAACAAAAGACTGTGGGTTTCTTTATTGAGTCAATCCATCTCATATGCAGTCTTCCTCTTTTCCTACTGCATTGTACTTTTTCCTGCATTGCTGCCTTTTCCAGTGAGCTTGTCTTCTTATGATGCCACTGTAGTACAGTACCCTTTGTTTGGTTATTTTAGCTTCTAGTGAAAGTCCACACTTAATTTGCTTTACTTATCTTTCTGACAAGTCATGATATCTTTAAAACTCGTTTCCAACACTAAATTTCAAATAAGTTAAGTGTGTGTATACACTTTATGTAGTGTATAAAATGTGTATAAAATGTGTATTAAAAGTCTGCACTCCTATATATAGCTGCTTTTCTGAGGGTGGTTTACTTTGGAGGAAACAAGTCCAGGATTTAAATGTACTTAATAAGCTTTATAAATGTTGTTGTTTAGTCGCTAAGTTGTGTCCCACTCTTCATGACCCCATGGACCAGAGCACACCAAGCCCTCCTGTCTTCCACTGCCTCCCAGAGATGGGTCAAATTCATGTTGGTAGCTTCGATGCCACTGTCCAACCATCTTGTCCCCTGTCGTCCCCTTCTTCTCTTGCCTTCACACTTTCCCAACATCAGGGTCTTTTGCAGGAAGTCTTCTCTTCTCATGAGATGGCCAAAGTATTGGAGCCTCAGCTTCAGGATCTGCCCTTCCAGTGAGCACTCAGGGTTGATTTCCTTCAGAATGGATAGGTTTGTTCTCTTTGCAGTCCAGGGGACTCTCAAGAGTCTCTTCCAGCACCACAATTCAAAAGCATCCATTCTTCGGCGGTCAGCCTTTCTTATGGTCCAGCTCTCGCTTCCATACATCGCTACTGGAAAAACCATAGCTTTGACTATGCGGACCTTTGTCGGCAAGGTGATGTCTCTGCTTTTTAAGATACTGTCTAGGTTTCTCATCGCTTTCCTACTGCTGAAGCCTACCTTGTAGGATTTTTAGCATAACCTTGCTAGCGTGTGAAATGAGTGCAATTGTACAGTAGTTGGAGCATTCTTTGGCACTGCCCTTCTTTGGGATTGGGATGTAGACTGATCTTTTCCAATCCTCTGGCCACTGCTGAGTTTTCCATTGATGATGATAAAAAATAGCGCACTGGTCCTTTGATGTTGGGCTGTGGCACCAGGGTGGGTGACATGACCTTTAGCCTGGTTTGTTCTTTTTTGCACACCACACACAGAATGATTAAAGTGGTAGGAAAAGCCCCCCCCCAACTCTGCCTTGGCTGTCTCTAGCAAGCACGTCATTGCTAACACCACTCTGGCAGCCATTGATGATGATTAAATCCTCTGCGAGCTAGCAAAAATTTAATGCAACTTGCTAGGCACGTTGGACACCTTACTACTCCCTATACCACCCCATGGCCGGTGTGCAATGTGTTCCAGCAAAAATAGTGCACATCTTTATTAAATTTGGTGCATCCTGCTAGATCGGTACACAGCCTGTGTAGATTCAATAAGATTTTGAATTCAAATAATGTATGATTTCCTTCCTTTCAAATCAAGGGGGTAATGTTGGCGTATATAAATTTTTTGGGGGGTAAAAGGTAAAAATGTTCCCTGACCCCTGCTTTAATAGCGCAAAAAATGGTCTGAAGTTCAACATCAAAAAAATGAAGATCATGGCCACTGGTCCCATCAACTCCTGGCAAATAGAAGGGGAAGATATGGAGGCAGTGACAGATTTTACTTTCTTGGGCTCCATGATCACTGCAGATGGGGACAGCAGCCATGAAATTAAAAGACACCTGCTTCTTGGGAGGAAAGCGATGACAAACCTAGACAGCATCTTAAAAAGCAGAGACATCACCTTGCCGACAAAGGTCCGCATAGTCAAAGCTATGGTTTTCCAGTAGTGATGTATGGAAATGAGAGCTGGACCATAAAGAAGGCCGACTGCGGAAGAATTGATGCTTTTGAATTGTGGTGCTGGAGGAGACTCTTGAGAGTCCCCTGGACTGCAAGGAGATCAAACCTATCCATTCTGAAGGAAATCAACCCTGAGTGCTCACTGGAAGGACAGATCCTGAAGCTGAGGCTCCAATACTTTGGCCATCTCATGGGAAGAGAAGACTTCCTGCAAAAGACCCTGATGTTGGGAAAGTGTGAAGGCAAGAGGAGAAGGGGACGACAGAGGATGAGATGGTTGGACAGTGTCATCGAAACTACCAACATGAATTTGACCCAACTCCGGGAGGCAGTGGAAGACAGGAGGGCCTGGCGTGCTCTGGTCCATGGGGTCACGAAGAGTCGGACACGACTTAATGACTAAACAACAACAACAATTCAATTTCATTCATACCAAATCAGACACAAATTGCAGGGTAAATGGCCGATGTAGTCACTCTGTGAAATGGGTAACCTAGTAAGGGCTGCATGTAGCTACTAGTATGACTATATTCTCCTCCATACATAATAAATAAAAATAGATAAAATATATTTATATAGAAAACTAGCATGTCACCAAGGAACTTAAATAAAGAGAATATTTAACTGCAGAGTTATGGTTTAATTTTGCTTCGACTTGTGGCCGGAGCTTCCACTTACGAAAGGAAACAGGCAGGGGAAAAGGGCGGGAAATTCAAACCGTTGGTGGCGAAGAGGCTGCTTCTTCGCCCCAACGGTTAGGAAAAGGGAGGCTCAGCCTCCCAGGCTTCCAACACCTCCCCGACCGCCACGCCGGGTGCCGGTGCTTTGGAAGCCCGGGAAGCCGTCACCTGGTGCGGCGGTCGGGGCGGCTTTGGAAGCCCGGGAAGCCGGCACCTGGCGCGGAGGTTGGGGCGGCTTTCAGCTTCCCGGGTTTCCAAAGCCGCCCCGACCGCCGCGCCAGGTGCTGGCTTCCTGGGCTTCCAAAGCACCGGCACCCGCCACGGTGGTCACAGTGGCGGTCAGAGGGCAGCGGGGATGGGAGGCAGAGGGCAGCCTCCCATCCCTGCTGCCCTCTGCCTCCCATCCCTGCTGCCTCCGCCGCTGCAGGAGGCAGCGGGGACAGGAGGCAGAGGGCAGCGGGGACGGGAGGCAGAGCCCGGCCGGCATGGTTCGGTGGCTCGCCTCCCGCAGTGGCGGAGGCAGCGGGGACAGGAGGCAGAGGGCAGCGGGGACGGGAGGCAGAGGGCAGCGGGGACGGGAGGCAGAGGGCAGCGGGGACGGGAGGCAGAGGGCAGCGGGGACGGGAGGCAGAGCCCGGCCGGCATGGTCTGACGGCTCACCTCCCGCAGCGGCAGAGGCAGCGGGGACGGGAGGCAGAGCCCGGCCGGCATGGTTCGGCGGCTCGCCTCCCGCAGCGGCGGAGGCAGCGGGGACAGGAGGCAGAGGGCAGCGGGGACGGGAGGCAGAGGGCAGCGGGGGACGGGAGGCAGAGCCCGGCCGGCATGGTTCGGCGGCTTGCCTCCCGCAGCGGCAGAGGCAGCGGGGACAGGAGGCAGAGGGCAGCAGGGATGGGAGGCAGAGCCCGGCCGGCATGGTTCGGCGGCTCGCCTCCCGGCAGTGGCGGCGGCGGAGACAGCAGGGTAAGGTGCTGCTTTTTGCTTTTTTAAAACTGTTCTGTTTTTACAGTACAGTATTTTATTTTTTATTTTTTGGGGGTATTTTTTGCTTCAGCCGGAACGGATTAATCGGTTTTCAGTGCATTCCTATGGGAAATGGTGCTTCGACTTACAAAAATTTCGACTTACGGCCACCATTCCAATACGGATTAATTTCGTAAGTCAAGGCACCACTGTAAAACATTGCATCACAGGGGAAAAACACTATTACATGTACTTTATTTCAGGTATGGGCAAACCCTGCGGTTGCCAGATCTACTTTGCATTATGTTAGAATCCCTGGGTACACCATCAGAGCAAGGTATAAAAGACACATATGTAGATTTAAAGAATAGGGAGCCTTTAGGCATGTTCTGAGTTTAAGAATGAGCGTGCAGTTCTGGAAACATTCTGAATGCATGAAACTCTATTTTTGACCACCCCAGATTTTCTCCATTTCAGCAGCCTTAAATTTATGTGGAAAAACATTTTCCTTTTGTTAAATGGTTGGAAGCAAAAAAAAAAAAACCTGTTTTCTCCACCTGGAGATCACTTACAGGCTGCCAAATGGATCTTTATGGATCTTCTATCAGCCTGCAATTTACTTTACCCTGGCCAAAATCCTCTTGCATAAAGTTATGTGTATGGGAGGGAAGCCTTAATGCCCCAAACTAACACCTGATGCTCTCAATCCTGGCAGCAAGAACATCAGCAGTGATTTTGGGGCATTAAAGTTCCTCCCCATTATTCCAAAGCTCCCAAAGTCTTCCCCAAGTCAAAGGGGATCCCGAGGGAGCCTCAGAATTGGGAATAGGAAACTTTTAATGAGTGATAAAAGCCTGTGGCTGACATCATAAACTTGTTTAAGCATAACTTTATGCAAGAGGATTTTGGCCATTATCTATCAAGTAAAAATAATGGGAATATATCTTAAGTATCACATTTTTCTATCCTGATCTTAATCACATTTGCATGGTAATAAGTAAAGAAATAATAACAATAAAAAGTCATATAGTTTTGAAGGGTACCAAGACTATTTCCTGTTTTTTCCTTGTCTCTAATGCACTAATCAATCAGCCAGAGACAGAGAGAGCCAATAGATATTTGTTTATTTTCAGCTGAAATCAAGCAAATAGATGCAAACTTCACACGCAGAAAACATGCAGAGAAGAAGCGCACCCCAGATACAAAAAGTATTCATTTTTATAAGGCAAAACATGAAAGAGGGGCTAAAGGGGTTGGGAGGATATATAACTGTAATCCTTAATATAACTGGATTACACATTCATATAGCGAAGCAAGTTACAGAAAGCAAGATGGCTATGGTCAGGCTAAGATATATTTTATATGTATTAACTGGACCCCTTCATCCCTCCCTTTTCAAATTTTGACCCTTAGCATAATGGGTCCATGATGGGGTTTTTGATAAATGGCAGTTCTCATTTGCGTTTGTTGTTTTGCTAATAGCTCTAGTTAGTGATTATATATATAGGGGTGCGATATCCCCATGACCCATCTTATACCCATGTGGCTGGACTGTAGTACTCTATGATGCATTGAGGGGGCCATTCATTTCCCCACTGTGAACCCTCTATATCTATGGATTTTTGGATCGAATGAGATCGTCATAGGATGGGATGGCCAAAGTTCTTCCTTGTGCGTCTGGGAGCAGGTTGATGGTACCCAGAGTACAAGAATCACACCAATTTCAGGGGAGCCTGGAATAAGTCGTGTTGCCATAAATCCAGAACAAACTTGTCAGGAACGCATGTCCTTAGAGAAGGCATTCCACTAGGGGAAGGAGCCAACTGCAGGACCCAGCATCCACCACCTTTGCAACCTAGACTGGGTGACGTCTAGTAGGTGTGTGTGGGCAACTACGGGCAAGCTTCTGACCCTAGATTTCCAATTACTCACTTATTTGAGCTTAAAACTCTTACTTATGTACTTTGGTCCTTGCACACCAGCCCTACCAGGTAGGACACCCCAAATAACCAAAATAGCAAATGAAGCCCTTGTGGCCAAGGCACTTCATTTAGGCACTCTTAGTCTTGCTCCCAAGAATCACACTGGTGTAAAATATAGAATAGTTATTTAGAAAGAGTAAAAAGTTAGGGTTGGAACAATGGTACACAATTAGCAAGGAATGTTCTGGTGATCAGTCCTAAGAGACGAACTTGCCTCATCTTCACAGGAACAAACAGTCTCTAGGCACGATGCACACGTGCAAGTCCTGGGAAATAAGTACTTCAAAACCCATATCCTCACAAAACTTCCTGGGACATGCAGAATCTGCTCAGTATTGACCTAGCATTGTGTAGTTTATCCCGTGGTAGTGTTATTAGATAGCCACCAAGGCTTGTAGTGGTGGTTATTTGTTCTGCTAATGTAGTGAACACATTTTTATCTGGAGATGAGAGGTAAATCTAGTTCCAATTCCTGATACAGTGCCAGACCTTCCCTTATTTTGAGACATCTCGTCTTGTAAATGTATTTAGGATTTTGTTGATATTGGTAGTTGTCATGTTCCCGCCTGTCCCTTGATTGTTTCACCAAACACAGGGCACAAATTACGTGTCTTTCAGCTGTCACCAGTTGATTATATCAACATTATGTATTATTAATAATAGAGGTCCAGGCCATGTGTCATTTGAAATAGAACCAAACAGAAGTTGTTTATTAATACAGGTGATGAAGGTACAATCAATGTCTTTAACTCTTAACCAAACATCCCACCTCGTTTTTGGCAAGCATCACAGCCTTGACAATACTGTTTAACTTGCTTCTCCATCCCTGGCCAACAAAAGCTCTGTGCCACCCTCTGCCTAGTGTGAGAGATGCCCATGTGTGCTCCAAATACATCTTTGTGTGCTTTTTCCAAAATCTTTTCTCGGTATTTAACCGGTACAATTAACTGTTTGTGGGGTCCTTCTCCCCCCACCCCATGAGGAGTCATTAAAACCTCTCTATATAATAAATATTTTTCCACACAATACCTCTCTGGGTGTTCAGGGGTCAGTGGAATGAGATTCTCCTTAACTTTTCCGAAGCACTCAGTTAAGGAGCTATCTTCTTTCTGTTCCTTAATAAAGGAGGAACCCTTAGGATTTCTCAACAGCACTAAATCAGCTGTCTCCCTCATTTCAGGATGTTCCCCTAAAATGGGTCTTTCAACACTCTGCACATGCCTAGATAGATCTAAACCAATCAGACAAGGAGCTGGGATCTGATCTGACACTGCTACTTTCCATATACCAAACCACCCATGGTACTTCAATGCTACTCTAGCCATCGGCAGAACCTCAGAGTCCGAACTAATGCCTTTGAGGGTGATGACCTCATGTTCTAACATTTTTTCTTTAGGAATGATGTCTGAGTGACAAATAGTAATCTGGGAACATGTATCTCTTAAACCTAAATACTTTATGTCATCAATAAAAATAGTCTCCCCGGAGCTTTCCAGCAAATCTTGATCGCATTTGATAAAAAAAACACTGTAACACTTTAGCCTCAGGAAGTTCTGGGCTCTCTGCCAAGTCCGTTCCCTTAGCAACAGGGCTGCCGGTGGCGGCTTCAGCTACTGCAGGCTGAAGGAGAAATGCTTTTTTAGGCTGAATAAAATCCCTATTCTTTTGAGTTTCACATTGAGCAAAAAAATGTCCCTCTTCCCCACAGGAAAAACATTTCTTATTGGCCCTATGCTCAGAATAAGGGGATTTATTAACTCTTCCCTTAGAACTATTTGATTTCAGGGGATGTTGTTCTGGGAATGAGGGTTTGGCTTTAAAATGGCTTCCCTTAGCTGAGCCTGACTGAAGTAATTTTTACCAGATTGGGATTTCTTACTGTCATCCCACACTTTTCTACCAATTTTTTCCTCAGAAAATTGAGGATCTCTGATCCAACTAATAGAATCAGCATATGTAGACACTTGTATCACGTTTTTAGTATCCTTGTCCTTGACCAGATAAGGCAATTCCCTTGGCAAAATTGAATAAAATTGTTCCAATCCAACCACATTTTTCATTTGTTCTAAGGAAGTGATATGTTCCTGCTCTAACCACCTATTAAGAAACTGAGTCAACCTTGCCCCAAGTTGAGCAAAAGACTCCTCAGGTTTCTTTGTAATTGCGTGAAATTTCCTTCTGAGGTGCTCAGAATTAATCCCAAATCGGTAATACACCATCTTTCTATAAGCCTCAAAATCTCTAGCTTGCTCCAGAGGCAGCTGTGAATAGATTTCAGATAACACACCACCTATTTGTGATCTTAAAATTATCATTCTTTCATCATCTTTAATCCCAAAGTCCCAACAAGCTCTCTCAAATGAAATCAGGAAAGATTCAGGACTATCTCCATTCCAATATTGGGGAAATTTCTTTAGGTTGATTTTTGAGGGATTTACCACACTGGAATTATTATTATTATTATTTTGAGCAGCTAATTCCAATTTCTTCATCTCTATTTGGAACTGCATTTCTCTTTCTCTTTGCCTGTTTTCTTGCTCAAATTCCCTTTGCCTTTCAAGTTCTCTGTGTTCAAATTCCCTTTCTCTTTCTTTAATTTCTAGTTCCCTGAGTTTGTATTCCTTTTCCCTTTCTCTTTCTTTGACCTTTCCTTTAATTTCTGAGTTTGTATTCTTGTTCCAACTTCCATTTTTTAAAATCTTGGGAGCTTTGAATATTTTCTCCTTCTGAGGCAATCAATACAGGTCCCTCAGTTTCTTCATCCCTTTGGATTCCCATTTCCCTCAGCACCTTGGAGCTCAGCCTGTGCCTCCATAACTGACTTTTTACTTCATTTGGGCAGCATAAACAACACAATTCCTTATTAAACTAGACTGGTTCTTTTCCCTCACAAGATCCAAATGGGCCTTTCTTTCAGTGGCTTTCCTTATAACTAGGTTGCGCTTTTCCAAGCAGCTCACCTCGGCTACTCCCAGGCTCACAACCCTTGCCACAATATTTCCCTGTCTGGGCGATTCTTGTCTCCAGACACAAGAACAACTTTCTGCTTAGCTTTTCTTTACTTTTAGCTTTTATTATCACCTCAGATCTATCCTGACTTAGACTTCCACTCCATCTGCTACTGCTCTTTTCCCTCAGAGCTCTGGATTTTGAGCTATCCACTTGGTCTTGTAAATCCTGAGGTAAATGGTTTCTCTTGAGTAGGTATATTCCCTATCTTAGGATTCTCCAGATCTGGGTTCAGAAGCCCCAAAACTAAGTCTTCCACAAGACTCTAACGGCTAACCACTTCTTACCACAGATCCTAACCCCTCCTAGCTAGGAATACCTTCAAACTCAGACCCATTCAATTATTCACTGGATTGTTTCTTATCCCAGCGCTGTGCCACCAATTTTTCACGTTCCCACCTGTCCCTTGATTGTTTCACCAAACACAGGTGGCAGCTGAAAGACACAAGCTACGTGTCTTTCAGCTGCCACCAGTTGATTACAGTGGTGTCTCAACTTACGAACGTCCCTACTTACGACCATTTTGAGTTACGACCAGCTCCTGCTGCAAAATTTTGCTTCTACTTACGACCGGAGCTTTCACTTACAAACAGAAAAAGGCAGGGGAAAAAGGCAGGAAATTCAAATTTCTAACTGTAGGTGGCGACGAGGCTGCTTCTTTGTAGCTCTTTCGCCCCAGCAGTTAGAGAGTGCGATCGGAGAAGGCTGCCTGGTAAGGTAAGGTGCTGTTTTCTGCCTTTTAAAAACTGTTCTGGGTGTTTTTGCAGTGTGGTTTTGAGCTGGGGGGGTTATGTTTCTGTGCTGTGCTGGGTCTCGGGGGGGGGGTTGTTTGTTTTTTGGTTCCCCCCCCCCCATTTCCGATGGGTCTTGGGGGGTTTGGTTGTTTTGTTTTGTTTTTTCCCCATTTCCGATGGGTCTTGGGGGGTTTGGTTGTTTTTTGGGTTTTTTCCCCCATTTCTGATGGGTCTTGGGGGTTTGTTTGTTTGTTGGTGCTTTGCTTTTTCCCCATTTCTGATCTGTCTTGCATGCTTCGTTTGCTTTTTGCATTGCTCTGTCCCCATTTGCGATCTCTCTTGCATGCTTCGTTTGCTTTTTGCATTGCTTTTTCCCCATTTCCATCTGTCTTGCATGCTCTGCTTGCTTTTCTTCCCGCCCCCCTTCGGCCGGAAGGGATTATTCGCATTTCTGATGGGTTTTGCAGTGATTTTTTTTGTGTGATTTTTTTCTTCAGCTGCAACGGATTAATTGCATTTCAATGCATTTCAATGGGAAATGGTGCTTCAACTTACAACCATTTCGACTTACGCCCATCTTCCTGAACAGATTACGTTCGTAAGTCGAGGCACCACTGTACATCAACATTATGTATTATTAATAATAGAGGTCCAGGCCATGTGTCATTTGAAATAGAACCAAATAGAAGTTGTTTATTAATACAGGTGATGAAGGTACAATCAATGTATTTAACTCTTAACCAAACATCCCACTTCATCCACCCTCAACCACCAACCCTCTCTCTCTCTACTCCAAACTTCCAATTCCAAAACCTCCCTTCTCAACTCCTCCTACTCCCCCTCCTGCAGAGACTGTTATATCTGGTGACTCCGCCTCTCCAGCACTCTCATTGGTACATGCAAATAGGTTATTACTATTCATGACCTGGATGGATGCCACAGTAGTCTGTCACACGTTTTCGTGGTGGTAATGTGTGTGTGCGCGCGTAGGCGAGAGAGAGCGAGCAAAAAAAGAAACCACAATCAGATACATTTTTCCTTGTCCACCCACAGATCAAAGGTTCACAAAACCAATAGACAGAGGACACCCCCCCCCAACATTCCTCCCAGAATCCTTATTACAAATAAAAAATTAGCAGGGACATACATGTGGAACAGAACTTATTTTGAATAATGCTCATGTAACTGTGATGAGTATAGGAGCTAGAATCTATCCACAAACCCTTCCCACAGTACAGTGGTGCCTCGACTTACGAACTTAATCCATTCCAGAAGATGGTCGAAACTCGAAATGGTCGTAAGTCGAAGCAAAATTTCCTATTGAAATGCATTGAAACCCGATTAATCCGTTCTGGCTGTTTTTGGTTGTATCTCGAAGTGCCGGTTGCAAGTCGAAGCATTCGTTCCCATAGGAACTAATGCAAAAGAGGTTAATCCGTCCACTACCACTAGGGGGAAAAAATTTTCTTCTTTTAACCTAAGATGAAAGGAGGGGAACAATGGGGAAAAGAGGAAAGAAAGAAGGTCATCACTGGGGTACACAGACCCCTCAGACAAAAGTTTGTGCTGTTAAGCACAAAAAGAGAGAAGATAGAGAGAGAGAAGACAATGGGGGGGGGGAGAGAGAGACTTTGGAGTCTAAAACACCTTTTAAAACCAAACACCTTTTAAAACCAAACACCTTTTAAAACCAAACACCTTTTAAACCCACCCACCAACACCTTTTAAAACAAAAGAGAGGTCACTTAGCTTTTGGTGTCTTCTGGAGGACATCACGGTGACTTCTGGCTGGAGAACAGGCAGGTGGGTGGTGAGATGGTCATCATTGGGAGGTAGAGGTCCCCTCATTTGGGTCATCTCCTCCAGGGGTTCCCTGTCGCTGTCTCTTGGCTGCAGGCTCCATTCTGGTGAAAAATTTGTCCAATTTCAGCTGCTTCGTCCTGCGCTACAGAACCTTTCTGAAATGGCTGACCACATTGTCGTTCATCATGGCCAAAACTCTTCCTGTCACAGTCCTGTTTGGGTGGTGCCTCTCAAAGAAGTCCTGGCACTCATTCCATTTCTTGCAGATTGATCTTATCTCCTCGCTGCTAACCTGCGCTCCCTCTTCCTCTTCCTCAGTGGAAAGTTCTTCCACAAGAGCCTTCTGCTGCTCGGTTTGCAGTTCTGCAAGTTCTTGTGTGGTCAACTCCTCTTCGTGGTCTTCAACCAGCTCCTCTACATCCTCCTCGTTGACATCCAGAGCCATGCCTTCACCCATGGAGATGATGTCCCTCACCACCTGTGCATCAGTCACCTCAGTGCCATTGTCTGTGGTACATTCTGGCCACAGTTTCCTCCAGGCTGAGTTCAAGGTCCAAGTTGTGACATCTTGCCAGGCCTTGTCAATGAGTCTGATGCAGTGGAGGACATTGAAATGTGACTTCCAGAACTCTTTCAGGGTCAAGGACGTCTCCTCAGTGATATTGAAACACCTGGTGAAGAGTGCCTTTGTGTACAGCTTCTTGAAGTTGCTGATCACTTGCTGGTCCATGGGCTGCAGAAGAGATGTTGTGTTGCGGGGGAGGAACTTGACCCTGATGAAGTCATACTCCTCGTCGAGATCATCCAACAAGGATGGGGGTGTGCCGGGGCGTTGTCCATCAGCAGAAGGCATCTTTCAGGAAGCTGGTTGTCAGAAAGATATTTTTTTGACAGTGGGTGCAAACACTTCATAGAGCCATTCCAGAAACAGCTGTCTTGTCATCCAAGCTCTTGCGTTGGCCCTCCACATGACAGGCAGTGTGGCCTTGTTAACTTTCTCTCGGTGGAATGGGTGAGGAGTCTGGGAGTGGTACACCAGCAGAGGCTTGATCTTCAGATCGCTGGTGGCGTTGGCACACAGCAAAAGGGTCAATCTGTCCTTCATGGGTTTGTGGCCCGGCATTTTCTCTTCCTCCTGAGTGATGAAGGTTCTGCTGGGCATCTTCTTCCAGAAGAGCCCTGTCTCATCACAGTTGAAGACTTGCTGGGGGAGGTAGTCTTCTTCCTTGATGAATTTGGCAAAGTCCAACTTGAAGGCTTCTGCAGCAGCATTGTCAGAACTTGCAGCCTCCCCATGTCTTATCACACTGTGGATGCCACTTCTCTTTTGGAACTTTTGAAACCACCCCCTGCTGGCTTTGAATTCTTCTTGTGGTGCACTTCCGGAGGGGTTTCTTTCCATTAAATCATTGTGCAGCTTCTTAGCTTTTTCACAAATCATGGCTTCACTGATGCTTTCCCCTTTCACCTGTTTCTCATTCATCCACACCAGTAAAAGTTTTTCCACCTCTTCAATCAGGGGCAGCCTATTCTTCGTTATGATTGTGACTCCTTTTGCCACATCAGTTTCTTTAAAAAAATCTTTCTTCTTCAATATGGTGGAGATGGTTGACTTTGGCATCTTGTATTCAGAGGCCAGTTCAGTCACACGCATGCCATGTTCATGCTTTTTGATAATGTCCTTTTTCACTTCAATGGAAATGATCTTCTTCTTCCCTTTGCTCTGCTCTTTCTTTGGAGTCATGAGTACTGTTCAGCACACCACAGTACACAAACCCTAGGAGCCACAGAATCCAGCAACCATTATTCCAGCAAACAGACCCCCTCAGCACAAAAAGACAGCATAGAGAGAGAGAGAAGACAATGGGTCTGAACCCAGAACTCAGACTTGAGTCTGAACCACATTTTACACCATTCCAGCAACCAGATCCCCTCAGAGAAAGTTTTCTGATTTTAAAACAAAAGACTTTGGAGTCTAAACCACATTTTACATCATTCCAGCAACCAGACCCTCTCAGAGAAAGGTTTATGATTTTAAAACAAAAGACTTTGGAGTCACATTTTAAACCCACACATTTTAAAACAAAAGAGAGGTCACAGTACACAAACCCTAGGAGCCACAGAATGCAAAAATAAATAAATAAATCCAGCAACCATTATTCCAGCAAACAGACCTCTCAGTCTAATTTTACATTTTAAAATTACAGTCTAATTTTCACATTTAATTTTAATTTAATATTACAGTCTAATTTTCACATTTTAAACCCACACTGCAAGACCCATCAGAGCACAGAAACATAACCCCCCCACCTAGCCCAAACCCACGCTGCAAAAACCCTGTACAGTACATACAGTACTCACCCAGAACAGGCAGTCTCTCTGTTTTAAAAAAGCAAGTCAAAAATCCAAAAAGCAAAAAAATATTTTTTAAAAAGCCAAAAAAAAAAAAAAATACAGTACAGTACAGTACCAGGCAGTACCAGGCAGTCTGAAGTCTCTCTCTGAACCCACACTCTCTAACTGCTGGGGCGAACGAGGTACAGAGAAGCAGCCTCTTCGCTGAAAAGCAGTTCAAATTTCCTGCTTTCCCAGCCTTCCCCTCCTTTTTTTTCCCGGTCGTTAGTCGAAGCTCCGGTTGCAAGTCGAAGCAAAATTTTGCGGCCAGAGCTGGTCGTAACTCGAAATGGTCGTAAGTCAAGGCACCACTGTATATCTTCTTAGGGGTCGGTAGTGGTGTTAACTGTCAACTTCCTCGGATGAGGGCACCCCAATTTTTTCCCAATGTTCAAAAATTGTCCATTCTAGTTTTGTCCTTCTTATGATAGTCCAGCAACTAAAAAAGCAATAGGGGTGAGACATTTATTGTTTATTGAGATGGGAAAATTTCAATGAGTCCTGCTGCTTGCTTCTAGGCTGTGGAGGAGACTGTTTTAATTTTCAGGAATCCCAAAATCACCCCCCCCCAAAGTGAACGTAATCAAAACTTTCCTCTAAAGCAAGCAAATGTGCAAGGTTTGGGGGCGCGTCTGCTGTGCTCACGGAAGGTCGAGGTTTCCTGGAAAGTTTGAGACACAAGGGTGACAGCTGTTCACAAGCCCTATCCTGAGCAGGCAGGGGAAACAACCTTCAGTGGGGGTGTAATTCTTTTGCAAGAACCCAGTCGCCAGGCTGTGCTGCTGGAGAGAGGTCTGGATGGGGGAGGGGTAACACTTCTTTGACCTGGCAAGACAGAACTTTCAAGAGCCTTTTTCTTGCTGGCTCCTCAAGTTCCCTTGGTAAAATCCTAATCCTTAAAAGGGCCTGAGGAAGCAGACCTACCTGTCTCTTGTGACTTTTTCCATAAATGTGATTTCAATGTCTAATTCAATCTTTTAACCTGCCCTGATGACTGGGGATGATGGGCCACATGATATCTCCAGTCAGTGTTGAGGAAGGTGGGAACCTCCTGCACTATTTTGGCAATGAAATGGGTTCTTCACTACTTCCCTTGCCTTACTACAAGCTCAAGAGGAGAAGGCTTTTGGCCATCCTGTCAGAGTGTCCACAGAGACAAAACAATACTTATGGGGGCTCAGTTCAGTGAAGTCTATTTGCCATCATGAGCCTGGCAATCTTCCCTTTGGTTGTGTACCCAGAGGGCCTTTGAAGCCCCATGTTTGGGTTGGTTTGGCAACAAACCTCACAGACCGAGGACACATCCTCAGCCAATAAGCTTAAGCCTTGTCCAGTTGCCCAAGGACAAATACAATCTAACAAAACATTAAGACTTGCATGCATGCGCCTATGGAGTTCTCCAGAAAGTGTCTTGCTAACAATTCTGGCAATACAAGCCAACCATCAGCTAAACAAAACAAAAACCCTGTCTCCACGTGTGCCCTTTTTCTCTAAAATCTTGCACTTTTTTGTTTTGAGTTTCTCGGGGCTAACAGTAGGATGGTTGGGATCGGGAGCACGGCCAAAACCATATCCAGTGTGGGGGCATTTTCAGCAGTATTCCATGCTGTCTCATCAGCTAATCTATGCCTTTCTGTGTCTCAAACCCTCTATTTTTCCAGAGCCCTACAAAGGCCTAGAGCACTTCAAACGCATAACAGGAGTCTGCATATATGTGAACCCTCCGGCCCTTAGTCAAACACAGGGCATGGGTCAATGCTATCACAAAATTGGGTCGCTCCCTACACGGGGCATAGGGAGGACGGTTGCCGGATTACTCAGCCAAGCATTTGAAAGCCAGAGCCCTCCCTTTTGCTTCAACACAGCAGCTGTCACTGCCTGTAAACATGAGGGCTTGCCTTTTGTCACTGTGTCCAGCAACTTTGACAGATGGGCAACCAGCCTTCGCCAGCTGCCAATCCTCTGAGCCAGAACCCCTAGTGCCATTTCGTCCTGCTCATGCACAAACAGCTCAAATGGCCATTCAGGATCTGGCTAGCCCAGGTGGAAGTGGCTCAAGCTGGAAGCTTCTGTTGCAGAAGAGTTGGTACAGAGTGGGCCGTATGCAAATTTGGCAAAACCAGACAGAAGGGTCAACTTTTGGACCATTTTTTTGTTGTGCCCTCTCAGTCATCATATGAAACGGGGGTCTAAGCAAAGAAATCCATGGGTAGTGTAAGCTTTACTCAGAAGTAACGCTCAGTTCTTTGGGCGGTTCCTGGATCCATCACCCACCTTGCCCCTTCTGCTCTTACCATGTTGTCGCATGGCTCTAAATCTCAAGCTTATTCAGCCTGGGTGGGCGGCAAAAATGGGGAGACTCAAGGGTCCCACCGGGAAGACAGTGTAGGAAAAGGGCGGCTGCAACAGCGCCCGATCTTTCAGGGTTTATCACAAGATTATTTCTCTCTCGCTTGGAACAAGCCAAACCAGAGCAAGAACCCCAGAAGGTGTCCAGATGCCTGGTGTGAAACTTGGGGTGCGCCTGGAAAGGATTTTTCCACCAACATGCAAGGTATGTGTTGAAAATAGATTGCATCCCAGAGGCAACTCCAGATCGGCTTTGTTGCACTCCGATTTGGATCTCGCGGGTGCATCCTGGGTTGGGATGGAGTTCCCCAGCTGCCCCAGGGGGAAAAAGGCAGGCGGCAGCAGGGAGGGGCATTTTGGCAAAACTAGGGAAGAATGCTGGAGCCTTGGTGTGATGGGGATCGGGGCGGTGGCATGCATTGTCAGTGACTCCTCCTATACCCACGATAAGGGAATGTAAAACTTGCACAACAGGGTTGCACAGCATGCTATGAGTGGCCCCTGTATCCATAAAAAATGAATGGGTTTGACCCCCAATATTTATTCCCAGTAGAGGCTCAGGGGTTGGAACAAGGGGGTTGCCTCCAGGAATTAGTCCTGTTCTGCGGAGGACATCATGAGTGGATGAGCCAGCCAAGCACCATTCACCCAATCCTCCTGTTCCTGGATCCTATTTCTGTGATTGATCTGTGGGTTAGATGCACCCCTAGTGGGACCAAGGCACTGGCTTCCCTGAAGGGCTGTGGACCTCCCACAAAGCCCATCCTGGGGGTCTGTTTCCATCCCTCTGAAGGGCACCTTGTGCCCAACATCGAACAGGAAATTGTTGCGGTGAGGCAAAGGGGAGAGGGGGCTGTAAAGCGTCTGTCAAAAGGGGCAGCTTGTCGTTTATCAGCCCCTTCTTCTTACTCCTTTCTTTCTCTCCTCTTTCTTTTCTCTGTCATTCTTCCTTCCTTTGTCCGTCTGTCTGTCTTTCTCTCTCACTTTCTTTTACTTTCTTGTTACCTGCTTTCTTATCTCTCTCTCTGTTTCTGTCTCCATGTAAATCCAGCCAATATAATCCTTTCCTTCTTCCTTGCTCCCTCGGTCTCTATCTGTAGGTGTTCTTTCTTATCTCCCATTCCTTCTAGAACTGGCCATATGCATCCTAACTAAGCCCTCTTACTCTGCTTCACCACACAAATTCCCTGCCAAAATTCACCTTCCTCTTTCCTAATCTCTTTTTCTCCCTTAGGTACTGGTTTATAATTTCTCCCTCTACCCACTGTAGCTTTTCAGGCTCTCTGTGTTTCCTATCTCCTTCCACTATTTATCTCCTTCTCTAGCGCTGATCTCTTCCTCCTTTCATCTTGTCACCTTCTCCTTGCTTCATTTCTCTGCCTCCTGCTGCTGTTATTGCTCAGTCGCCTCCTCCCTTTTGATGGGGGGGGGAGATGAGGCAGCAGCGTGAGCTCAGGCTGAGCCCTGGCAGCGAGTGACACCGCACCCCACATTGGATTGGCATGGGTGGCAGCATCGGCATGGCTCGCACGCCACAGCTTCGTCATCGCTGGTTTAGATGATTGTTGGGGAAGTGATTGATCACTTTCTGAAAAATTGCAAGCCGCTGTGGCCATCTGAAGAGGTGAATCAGCGATTTCTTCCTCAGCTTTAGAATTAGACTCTAGGTATTTCATTGTGTTTAAAATCATCACAAACTTCTGCAGAAGGCTTAGTGAGGTAAATCTTGACTCATGTTATAAGTGGGTCAGGTCAACATACAGAGGTTCCTCAGTTTCCTTTTTAGTAATTTATTAATTGTTTGGAGTTTGTAAAACTTCCCGTTCCTTAATATGCATTGCAGTGAAGCAATCCTAATAGGATCACTTTCAGCTGCGGTGCTAATTTCCCCACGTTATTTATTCACTTAGTTTTACTCTCATGTAAAAGTTTACTTTACTGCAATAGCTTATGCAGATTTCTCGGCTCTGGTCACTTACTGACAATCTAGAGTCGGAGCTGGCCTAGCCCTTTGCTTTCTCACAGCTATTGTTCAATATGGTCCTGTGAAAACACGCACACACACATTTTTAAAAACACACACACTTCAATTGCCTGTTTATACTCACATCCTGAAGTCTTCTTCGCGTTTCCCCTAAATTTTCCCCTAATAGATCTCTTATGAGGCGTTCGATTGTGGCTTCACTGGTCTGCCCCGGACAGCCCAGACCACATCCCCCCAACAAATATGGTCAGGGTGCGCTGGGACAGATCAGGGTCATCCTGGGTTTCTCCAGGAGCCAGTCTCTGAAGGCTACCTTCTGCCAATTTTTAGGCAGGTATTTTTGGTGGCATTTTATGCTTCAAAGTCCCTTCGTGGTCGCCAAAATGAAGGGTACCAAGACTATTTCCTTTTTTTTCCTGCCTCTAATGCATTAATCAATCAGCCAGAGACAGAGAAAGCCAATAGATATTTGTTTATTTTCAGCTGAAAGCAAGCAAATAGATGCAAACTTCACACGCAGAAAACATGCAGAGAAGAAACGCGCCCCAGATACAAAAAGTATTCATTTTTATAAGGCAAAACATGAAAGGGGGTTGGGAGGAGGAGGAGAAATGGGAGGAGATTCTGTAATTGGTAGGGATTCCTGCAAGTGCTCGGCTGTGGGCAATCATTCATTCCTTTGTGTCAGACGCCCGGACTTCTCCAAGGATAAGATTCCAATTTAGAAAATACTTTAATTGTAAAATGAAAGAAACTCAGACAGACACCCCCTCCTCCCTTGTTCATTCTTGCCTGCCTAAGCAAAACCTTAATATAACTGGTTTACACATTCATATAGCGAAGCAAGTTACAGAAAGCAAGATGGCTATGGTCAGGCTAAGATATATTTTATATGTATTAACTGGACCTCTTCAGTTTACAGAGTTAGCTGCTACAAGGTTTTTTTTTTTTACTAGATCAGATTTCTTTAAAGGGGAATTTTAAAAATGTATGGAGGATTAATCTGTCAATAACTACTATTCATATTGGCTATTAAGGAGACAGGAGGGCTTGCGCTGTAATTTATCTGTAATTTCAGAGGCAGCATACCTCTTAATACTTGCTAACGAAACAAACAGCAAGGTTGTATTGTGGTTTTTTTATCCAACAGGGGAACTTTCCAGAAGTGTCTGTCTGACCACTTTTAGAAATATGGAATACAGCATTAGTCTAGGTGGCTACTTTAGTTTGATCTAGATGAGCTGCTTTTACATTCTCATATTCCATTGGTTTTATTGAGATTTGCTTTTCCTCAAACTGATGCACAGGCTTACCGTTTGTGTATATGTATTATATTATATTTGTTTGTTTCTCTAATCGATAAAAGGTAAGATATATTTTTCTTAAAAAGAACACCATAAATATTTATGTAGGTTAGGGCTACAGCCAAAGATTCTTTGCATTCTACTTTGTAGTTTTTCCTTACCACTCAGATTCCTTCTGTTAAAATTGAACCATTCAGCTTTCCTTGATGTGCTGCTTTCTCAAGTCTCTTATCTTATATTTTCCTGAGGTCACTTACACATTCCCAAAAGTGAAGACATTAATTTTCATAAAATTTGCCTGTGCTAATTTAAATCTATAGGTGGAAATTTAGAAACATCTAGAATTCAAACAGGAACACAAGATATCTCACCATAGTGGGGAAGAATGTGAACAGGTGACCTGTGTGCTTGCTCGGTCTGCTACCCAGGAGCTAATTGTGTTTGTTCAACTTCAATTTATTTTCCTGCTCTCCTTTCTTAATGCCTATATGAAATGGACACAGAAAGGACTGTCCTCTGTAAAACAGAACATATATCCTACTATCTGTTCTTTTAGGTTGGTGGTGTTTTTTTTAATTGGTTCTGGGACGTTCTTCCAGATCAGGAAAGGTTGGGCTGACAAGACTTTTAAGATTGGCAAAGAAATATAGGCCTTTATGAGATTCTTATCTAGTCCAAGCACAACTTCATATTAAATTTTGATTCTTTTGACAGATGAGTACTATCACATTCATAGTTTCTATAGCAATAAGGAAGTGTTCTTGAGAAGGGGGGCTTTCAATAAAAGAAAATCATGAATATTCTAATTAATGCATTTTGCAGAGCTTTTATTAACATTGTCATATCCAGGCAAAATTATATATTGGAACTACAGAATAGCTAGACCTTTTTTTTATTTGTATGTTTATGCTCGATGGTAGTGATTAATAGAGTGAGTTTAAGAAAGAGATTTCACAATGCTGCCTTGGACTTCAGATCTCCGGATTTTAAGCTATCCTGCATTTGCAAGTGTTAGTTCACTTTGCTTTTCTGCCCAGGCATTCCCTCTTAGCAGTTTAAGCATATGTTTGACATTACGCAGCTTCAACAAAAGCCAGGTGCTACTAAAAAAGAAGAAACCACTAGAGAGCTGTGTGGATGCTCAGCTGCACCGTCAGTCTAAACTGTTTTCACCTGTGTTGCTTGTTCAATATTGTTAGCATTGCTAACATTGTGGAATGGAAGTATGGCATATGTGGCATATATAGAAGTATAAGATACGTGGAGGTGTAGCATAAACAATCTACCTTTTTTTGGTGATCTAGCATTTTTCCTTCTGAATAGAGTGAAGTGTTTTGACTGCAGCATAAAAATTGCTTAAGGGCAGTCTTTTAAAGAGATGCTTTACTGAATCAGTATCAGTGGTTGTTATGATGCAGTTGCAGTACAGGAGACAATCAAAAACAAAAGCCTTTGAGGTTGCTGTGCAGGAAAATTCATGACTTTAAGTGACTATGCAGACTGATGTGCTGTTTAAAGGTAAGGATGTGAAACGGTCTTTTTATTTCCATTACAGGCAAAACCAAAATAAAAATAAAAGAATAAATTAAAAAGACAAAAACGTGGTGGCATCTTAAAGACTAACTGTTATATTTTAATGTGAGCTTTCATGGACAAGTCCACTTCCTCAGACATAAGAGAAAGAGATATAACATGGAAAATATATATACATGGCATTAAAATACAGAGATTGTGGTTGGTTGGTAAGAAAGTCAGTGGGTGTTTAACATTTTATTTCCAGGCTTCTAGCTGAGACTCACTGTTTCAGCATGTCAAGACAGTACCTCAAGGTACTCAGTCCCCTCAAAAGTGATCAGCTCCCTCATGACACTGTGATGCCAAATAATAATTTTTCTCATTGTGGTTTTTACAGTTTGCGCAAAATACACTTTGCATAAAACTCCTGTGTCTACACAAAATGGGTGTCTCATCCCTTCATGAAGCTAAGCATACGTACACATACAAAAAACCCCACAAAATTAGGGGCTGATTTATTATAAAGATACAAGCAATGTATCAAGTGCAACTACTTCTACTTATTCATAGAGCAAGGCAACAGAGCTGCTTGTAGAGCTGGGGGTTAATTCATCTGGCCATGCGGGCATTGTGACATAATTGTGACTGTTACATATTTTTTTTATGCTGCTATTCACCAAGCACTGAGCCAGATCTGGATTTGGCTGGCTTTCAAATATCCAAAGCAAATGCAAGATGAGAGCAACACATGGTACCCATGCCACCATCTACCTATCAAGCTGCTTAACTCCCTAGGAGACAAATTCTGATAATTGAACCACCCTTGATACATATAACTTGATGGGAAAGTTTGTGTATACATATTTTTGAAAATGCTGCCTCTATCCCACATCTTAATTTAAACTGAAGATAGCAAAAGTCTGATGTGTTTGACGTGTTTGTATATGTTGGTGTGTTCAGCTTTACTGCATGGTTGCCTGCCTAGAATAAACAATCTCACATGAGGTTATGAATACTCTCATAGCTGCTGAATATTGTTTAATTTCAGCCATTTGATCTATCTATTTAACTCACCTCTTGTGCAGACAAGAGTCACTTGCGAGATGTGGCGAATCCTAATTGGAAGCAAATTAATATTAATAATATTGTGAGTTTAACTGGCATTCTATACTGAATGAGATCAGGGTTTTATCTTAACTGGTGATTTTAAAGTTATGTCCCAGGAAAACCTATAATGCCTTGGAAATTGGTCAGTAGAAAAACTACAGTACTACAAAAATAATAAATTGAGGCAATAATCCTGTTGTTATCACAGAGCATAAATGGTCAATTGTACAATCAGAGTGTACTGTTTTACAGGCTGTCCATTACATGCCCAGATATTCCATGATTGCATGATCAATAGTGTGAGTAGCAACTAGGACATAGTGAAGACTGCTTGTGTGATTGCTCTTTCAAATGCAGTTTTCTGGGATAGGATGATACCCTAAGTAATTAATAACTTGACATCTCAAATCAACAGCTTGAGGTACCCACCTGTTTCTACCTAATGTTATGGTGAGCCTTGCAAACAGCTGTCACATGCCTGACTTCTCCCAACTAGCTAAGGCTGTGCCAGTTTGGCACAGGCTGAGGAAAAAAAAATATAGTTTGCAAATAATGCAGATGGGTATGTAAACTAGACTTCTGATATATGTTCTCATATGATTGCCTCAGCCTACAACTTCTGGTCAACTCAGCTCATATTTTCACACTTCAGTGCAAAGCTGTAGAACATGAGTTGAATACTGTAGTGATAAATGGAGAGAAGCAAACATATATCAACAAGTTTATTTGGCTAAGTGAATTGGCTTTCCTGTTAAAAGTCTCATATGAAGACCTTTGGAATAACAGTATAGTTTTAGGCCTTTCTCCAAAGGATGACTACAAATAAGGTATATATAGGCCAGAATCATCCATCATTTTATAGCTGTAGATTTGCAGCTGTTAACATTTGCTGATAGAGATTAAATTCAGTTGCACTCCAGCCTTTTGCACTAAATTCCACTGTGAAAGATACTTTATTTTTTAAAAGTAATAGTTGCTCACGGACACCTTCATAGAATTAAGATTTAGACATTGCTATATAACTGCTTCTTTGAGTTCCTAGCCCTGCTTTACCGACGAAAGGATTCCATGGTGTTTCAACCAAATGTTGTGGTGACTAGGAAGGCTTTTGCTCTGGAATTCAGATAAGAGCCATACCATTGTTAACAGAATCATTTTTCCTGAAAAGAAAGGAAATGAGTCAAGAATTCCTAATCTTGCCTGAGAAGGTTTCTCCCCACCACAAAAAGTACTTTATGTAAATTGTCTGCAGCTCAGAAACAATCCTAAATAGAAATTGCATGTTCTAAGAGAAGCTGTTGGAGTGAAATAAAGAAAATACTAATAGTGAACATATATATTTCTCTGTTTCATCTTCTCCGGGCCCCTTCGGCCTTGCTTCCTTATCTTCGTGCCCGGCAGCACAATTCTAACAACAGTCTCATGAGAACATTTCAGTGCTTTCAAATCCATCTTACACAGAACCTAACAGACTCCATCTTTATATGACTACAAGTCCCAGTTTCCTCCTATTTCCTCACACACCACCCCTTAGAGTTCAAAAATCCAGGGTTTTATACAATCCTGCATTGTTGACTAAACAAGCTAGGTTACATAAATGGCCTAGTACTCTAGCTAAATACTATGTTAAAGTTATACAATGCAATAATAAAAATTCAATTTAATCTTGCAAAACTAATCTAGCAGTAGCATGAGGTAGACAAAGTTCTAACAGCAGCAATGGATTACATATCTCTTGTGTTAAGGCAATTCTAGGAATCTGAAAAACAGAAAACAACAGGTTAGTACAGTAACATAGCACTCTGGCCATGCACAGGAACCATTGGCATTGAAACAAGATCTTCAGCCATCTTCCACTCCATGGTACATCCTCGATAGGCTGTCAGCCATGACATTCAGCCTGCCAGGAATATGCTTCCTCTTTGGAAATCAGGCAATCCGGATCAACAACCTTAAATTGTAATTTCCACTGGGTTTTCTTGTCTGGTGACTTCGCTGCTTTTGCAACTGCTGCCCCAAACATTGCTGGCTGAAAAGGGTTAGTAGAAGCATGACAAATTGTTGGCATTCCTTTCTCTCCGCTTGCTCCCTCGCCGGCTTGCAGTGTGTTAACTCCTTGTGGTCCTGGATTTTGAAGTGCTGGTCTCTGGAGCAGGAATTCCTCTGAGTCGTCGTCTCTCTGGAATCTCTCGGTCCTCTGTGGGCCCCATGCGATGTCATCTGGCGGCTGGAACTCCTCATGGTCCGGGTAGCTAATAAACTGGGGTCAGGGATCGCAGACTGCCCTGTTATCCTGGATCTGGCACCCCCGGCCATGGAGGCAGGTGCAGCTCCATCCTCAGTAATGACAACCTTTACCACATCTCTGGACAGAAGGTAATCCAGGGAGGGTAAAGTAGTCCCTCTACCAAATTCGCTAAGAGAGGGTAAAGGAGTCCCTCTTCCTGTCATCTTGCCTAGCAAAATAACAAACGCAGAAAAGCACCTTATTTCACTTCACAGCCTGGATATGCACAACTGCATCTAATTTAGACTAGGTCTCTCAACAGCTCAGACCACACACGAATCCCAACGCTGCCGACCATGTCACAATCACCTCTCCCTAAAGAGATAATGATCTTGGTCAGGGAGTCACTGTGGGTGCAAAACTACCACCTTTATTGCCTGAGGTAGGTCCTTTAGGCCTCAGAAGTGTGTAGTTCATGCCCCATGGACAAGCCCGACCTAAAAGAGAACACTTGCCTACTTACAAGGCAGTAAATCATTGACTATGTGCTTCCTTTGATAGCACAACAGCCTGATGAGGTAGGACCTCTCAATATTACAGTAGCAATTAGTCACCTTCTCAAATCCTCACTGGATTTAGGTGTAAGTCCTGCTGTTCAAGAGACTAGTCCTCTGTTGAAGAATTATATTTGTTTTTATTAAGAAAATAAAATAGTTTCATTAGAATACAGTTGTTGCATTAAAAGGCATAAGCATTAGGCATATCCAGCTGTTACAATGATTAAAATAAGTTCATTATTCCTAAGTAAAATAATAACAGCTAAAACTAAGCTAAGTAATCATCTTTGCTCTCTCTACATGTTAGCATCTAGCTGGGCTATTTCACCCCCCTCCTTCAAAAGACAAACTTCACACATTCCACGACATCCACCAACAAACAAACATCAATCACATACATGAACAACCAATTTCTACATGCCTCTGGAACACCTTTTTTATGACACTTCCAAGCTGTTAACCAATTAAGATCAAGTGGGTGTAACACAGTTCACCGCCCACATTTCACATAAGAAGATACAAGCCCAGGTGGCTTATCTTTTCCCTATTATGCTCTGTTTCATCTTCTCTGGACCCCTTCGGCCTTGCTCCCTTATCTTCGTGCCCGGCAGCACAATTCTAACAACAATCTCATGAGAACATTTCAGTGCTTTCAAATCCATCTTACACAGAACCTAACAGACTCCATCTTTGTATGACTACAAGTCCGTTTCATCCTATTTCCTCACAAAACCTTTTGAAGCAGCAGTTAAGACTAACAAGTGCTCAATGCCAAGAAAACATCACATAAACAAGCCATCATTTTGTAGCTTCTCTACTGTGTTTTTAAGTAGGGTGAACTGAACTAACTTGGTTATAGAATTACATATTTTCAATGTATGAAACTAATTCAGTACTTAAACAAAACTTTAAAACTCACACAATTCAGTAAACAAATATAAAATTTCCAGTGTTTTTCAGCTACCTTTGGACAATTGTATCTTGGCTTAATAAGGGAAGCTGCAACTTATTGAAAGCTTCCGCATTGCTTCCAGGATCACCATAAAGAGAGCAACTGAGGCTCTGTGTATGCAAATGAAAGGGTTGTTGCTATCTTGGCTTAATAGGTATGGTTGTCTTAACTATGATATTGTGTATTCCATTAACAAAGATCTACTGAGTATTTACCTATTTACAGCAGGAAATGTACGTCTGTAATCAAAATTAACTATTAGGAGATCTATGGAAGGGGCCACATTTCCAATCAAGACATTGCACAATAATAGAAGTGAAGGCAAATTCAGTGTGGCCTTTATCACCCTCTTTCCCTTGATGTCTATATCTCTTCTTTCCTACTATCCATGTTGTTTTTGAAGACATAGGAGACTTAGGGATGGGAGAATGGAAGCTAGAGATACTGTGACAGGTACTCAACATTCCAGCTCCTGAATGTCATGAGAAAGCATGAGAAGGTATAGTGGGTTTCAATATGATATTTTTCTTACTTTCATTTGTTTGACCAATCTCTTATCTCATCTATCCAAATTAATGGGTTATGATGCAAACAACTGAGCTTTCTGCACTGGGGATGAAAATGGAATACCTAGGAAATAAATGTTTAATATAGATGTGTCTGAAAATTGGTCCTCAGCATGTGGGAATTTTAGGGCAATCCAGTGTATTTTATAAATTGCTCTTGAATAAATGATACCCTTGAGTTCATGCTTCAGTAAATACTGACCATTTCCCCCAATTTACAGCATCCAGTGCTGAGCAAAGACAGAACAGAATTATTATTTCACTACACAACTAGCCAGCACTAAATTGCAACCATGTTTTTAAAAAATTATTTGCACCTACCCAATGCTAAAGTTTTCTGAATCTTAAAGAAAGTGTATGGTCAACAGCAACAGATTAATCGGAATGATGCTATCATGCTCTTTGCTAAACTGTCAAGATGTGAAATTTTTATGTGAATGAAATGTGAATGAAAGTGCTTTTAGAATCGACGCTTGAATAATAGTTTATTAAAGTCATTGTAAAAAAATTAGCCAGCTCTCTAGCTGAGCAAGATCACTGTACCAAAACAATCCTGATAGTTGAACGTGTTTATCTTGCAAGGTGTAAATATGCAGGTGTTATAGCTTGCACTCTTTGTATTTCCAATACATTGGTATTATAATATTTTGGTTTCCCAGCATCCTGGCATTCCAGAGTCCTGGTAAAACAGGCCTTTATTCCTCCAAGCCTTGCAAAATTTTAGCCAAAACAGTAACATTATAGTCATAATGGCAGTCTGCTAGATTCTAAGTTACAGACCAGGGTGGATAGAAATTTTTTTTTATTTATAATCAAATTAAATCACAATTTAAATTGAAAAATCATTTTTATTTTAAATAGTTTAAAAAATCTATTTTATTTAAAGCAAATCCACCCTATTATAGACCCATGAGTTACAAAGGATATAAGGTTATATTTCCTATTAAAAAATCTTTTTCTTGGTGCTCCAGGCTCCCAGGGAAAGGATTGCTTATAGTTGAAAGGGAAAGGGAAACAACTGAAAAAACTATAAATATGGGGAGATGACACACACACACACATGAATGAATTCAATGAGTTTTTCATCTTTACATCATTGCAACTCCATGTCACTTTTGGTACCGGACATCTAAATCAGCAATCAGGTAGCTGCACACCAGGAGGCTACATTTCCAAAAGCCAACAATACAAGCATCATAGATTTTCCTCCATAGGGGCAAATTGACTCAAGGCTGGCTTGGCTGGATGCAAACATTATTTAATAATTTTCCTGTATGTATTTTTAATATGCTTAAAGGCTAAGAAAGTCATTTTCTTTAATATATTTTTATTCATAAGAACATTTGTGTTTTAGAGATATAGTCTCCAGTTTTTGAATGTGCCTTTTTTAAGGTTTTAAGCTCCTGCACTTTTAAAAATGTAATCTACTTTTATTTTGAAACATAATGGTAACATGATTTAATTTCTGCCTACAACTTAAGTTTTGCTTTTGGATTATTTCTTATTTGCAACTTTTCATAGTTGTAAGACTTCAGGATGGAAAACACACCTGAAGCTTTTCACAAGTTGCAAGGATAGATTTCTGTTTAAGTCTTTGTGCCTACAGTTTTTACATAGTTGTAAGACTTTTAGATGTTTTCAAACTTTGAAGTATTTGTGCTTATGGAACATAGAAGAAACGTAGAAATAAAGCTGGCAGAATTAGACAAACTGATGTTGCCTGGGATTATTGCAGCAGTGAATGGATTTATACCTTAATACTCAGATAAATTTTGATGTGATTGGAAATGATTGTCTGATTTTATTCTGGAATTTACCCTTAATTGGGATAAATGCCAGCTGTGACAAACACAGTGTTCCAATCTTTCCCTGGAAGTCTATAAAGTTCTGTAGGGCTTCCTCGGAAGATGTTCAGGCTTCAGAATCCCTGACCTAACAAACCTCTCTTGAAGATGACTTGAAGAAAAGCCTATTGTGGCAGAATGCCCACGTCACTCCTGTCCATCATAGCCGAAGCTCAAGGGCAGGAGCCTATGAGAAGACAGGAGGGGCAGAGTCAAGGAGACCCTCGACTTACGAACCGCCCTAGTTACGAACATTTCAACTTACGAACCGCTCTGATAGAAAAATATAGCCTCGACTTGCGAACTTTGCTTCGAGTTACGAACCGAAAAAAAAACCTGCAGGAGGCGGGGAAAGCGCGAAATTTGAACTTTCAAGGTGTTCTGTTGAAAAGGTGTCTGTTCCCTCCTTCCCTCCCTCTTTTCTTTCCTTTTTTTTAACCTAAGTCATCTTAGGTTAAAAGGAAAAAAATGAAAAAAAATTCTGCCCCTAGTGGTAGGAACGGATTAACCGGCTTTGCATTAGTTCCTATGGGAACTAATGCTTTGACTTACAAACCGCCCCTCGACCTAAGAACCAAAAACAGCCGGAACGGATTAATTGGTTTTCAATGCATTCCTATGGGAAATGCTGATTCGACTTACGAACTTTTCGAATTAAGAACGTCCTTCCGGAACGGATTAAGTTCGTAAGTCGAGGGTTGACTGTATTCGATCCTGCCTGGGGATTTGAGATATTTAGTCAGAGACAAAAAGCCCAAAAATGTACAACAGGCAAGTGAAACTGCTGACTATATAACAGATATAAAGAACCCCAGATTCTCTGAGGTAAAAATTGGCGGGAAAGTCTGGGACGACAGAAGGAAAGAGCCCAGAGATTACCTCAGGGACAGGCAAGCATCTGGAGGCCATTTTAAAGGCAAGCCCTCAGATCTGAATCACCAGAAAAATAAGAACTTTGAAGGAAAGGGTGACAAGTCCCCATATTTTGAACCTAGAGTCCCTAGAACCTGCTATGGATGCGGGGAGAAAGGACATTTTATTGCTCAGTGCCAAACCACCAAGCATAGAGAGGTGGGTCAGCAAAAAGAGGGGGGATCCAGTCAGCCCAAGAAAGTATATTATGTACAACAGAAGGGAGCTAAAGAAAACATGGAGTCGGTTGCCATGACAACCTCAGAGTCACAAAGGCCAGAGAGCCAGCAGGAGGAGCTGCCTATAGCGCGCGTAGTTCAACATTATTTTATAAAAAGTGATCAAAATCTTCTGCGCAGTTCAGGAGATGAGATTTATGTAAATAATATCAAATACCTTGCTCTCAAAGATTCATGCTCACAGGTGACAGTGTGTCATCCAGAGATCATACCCAAAAGAAACATGCTGGAAAATGAGGTCATTTATATTAAAGGGATTGGAGTTGAAATTGTGAAGCTGCCAGTGGCAAAGATCCCCATAAAATATAAAAAGTGGACAGGAAATTGGATAGTAGGCGTATCAGATCAAATTCCTGCACCTTGTTTAATCGGCCTAGATTTATCAGAGCATGTACAGAGTGTTTTGATAACAACTCACTCCCAGGGAAGGCAAATTGAAGATACTGAGGAGAATAGAGGGAATCCTGAGATGAGAGAAGGGAATGAAACAGATGAAACAGCTGATCTAGTTTCTATGAGGAATCCTAGAAATCTGTCTTTCATAAAAGAGCAAAGAGAAGACCCTACCTTAAATGAATGCTTTAAAAAAGTTAAGGAAGGGCCCCTAACCCCTGAAAACCCTGAAAGATACAGTGTTAAGAAAGACCTGTTATACAGAGAAATATTAGTGAATCCTCTGAGAGGAGGGGCGAACATTCTCAGACAATTAATAGTACCCTCCCAATACAGAGAAAGAATTATAGAAAAGGGCCATAAAGACACATTTGCTGTACATTTAGGGATCACACGTACAAAGCAGAGAATAGCTCAAATTTTTTACTGGCCTGGGATGGGGAAGCAGATTAAATTATATTGCCAAAGCTGTGACACATGTCAAAGGCAGGGTACTGGGAATGATAAAACCAAAGCTCAGTTGTGCCCTTTACCAATCATCTCGACCCCATTTCAACGAATAGGCCTAGACATAGTGGGACCATTACCTAAAGTTACCAGACGGGGAAATAGATTCATTTTGACAATAATTGATTATGCCACCAGATACCCTGAAGCTGTTCCCTTGCGAAATATAGAAACAGAGACAGTGGCAGATGCCTTATTAAATTATATGTGTCGCATGGGCTTCACTTCCGAGATAGTTATGGATTTGGGAACCTCATTTACATCCAGATTGATGAAAAGGTTGTGGCAAGTTTGTGGCATAACTCATGTTACATCCTCCCCATATCATCCCCAGACAAATGGATTAGTGGACAAATTTAATGGGACCCTAATGCGTATGATTAGAGCTTACACCGCAGAAAATCCCAATGACTGGGATCACAAATTGCAACCCTTATTGTATGCATACTGATCTGTACCCCAGGAAAGCACAGGATTTAGTCCATTTGAATTAACATTTGGAAGGAAAGTGCAGGGACCCCTAGATTTACTCTGGCAAAACTGGGAGGAACTTAGGGGAGAAGATCCTGAATCAGTGATCCAATATATAGATACCCTAATGAACTCCTTGCAGCAGTCTCTTAAGATAGCAGCTGACAATCTAAAGAGCCATCAAGGGAAGCGAAAGCACTGGTACGATAAGAGGGCCAGGGAAAGAACATTCAATCCTGGAGAGGAAGTTCTAATGTTGAAACCTATAAAAGGGAATAAACTACAATTAAATTGGGCAGGTCCATTTAGAATAGTCTCAAAAATCAGTGAAGTGAATTATATAATTCAGGAGGAGGGAGAAGAAGGTCGAAGAGTGGTTCATGTCAATATGATCAAACCTTATTATAGGAAAGAAAACGTCGTCCTATATGCCATTAAAGAAGTGGATAACGAAAAACATGAATTACAATATTGGAAAGGAAGGGGAGAACCCCAATATAACCCTGAAGATGTTAAAATTAGTCACACTCTGACCCCAGAGCGACAGAATGAAGCGAGAGCCTTGCTGCAAAAATACAAGCATGTCTTCTCGAATAAGCCTGGTGTAGCTAAGGGAGTAGTGCACAAAATAGATACAGGAGATGCACCTCCTCAAGCTGTCACACCTTACAGAGTAACAGGGCACCCCCAATAGTACTCGTGGATAAACCTGGTGGAAGTATCCGCTTTTGCATGGATTATAGAAAACTGAACCACGTCACTAAGCCTGATGCTTACCCGATGCCTTGATTAGATGATTTGATCGAGACTATAGGGGGATGCCAGTTCATATCCAGTTTAGATCTGACTAAGGGGTTCTGGCAAGTGGGGTCAGACCCCAAAGATCAGGAAGAGACCGCTTTTTGTAGCCCCTTTGGATTGTATGAGTTCCGGGTCTTAAGTTTTGGATTGCGAAACGCTCCAGCAACCTTTCAAAGACTCATGGACCAAACATTACAAGGGCTTAGGGAATCCACTGTAGCCTACATCGATGATATTGGGATCTATAGTAAGACATGGGAAGATCACATAAACCATATAGAAACAGTGCTACTGAGACTACAAGAGACAGGGCTAACAGTAAAAGCCAGTAAATGCCAACTAGGTAGCTCAGAATTAAAATACGTAGGCCATGTAGTAGGGGGAGGCATAATCAAACCCCTAGAATCGAAGGTAGAAGTAATCAGTAATTGGCCTAGACCGATGTCCAAGAAGAAAATTAGATCTTTCTTAGGGTTAGTCGGCTATTATCGTCGCTTTATACAAAATTTCAGCGAGGTAGCCGCCCCTTTATCTGATTTGACACACAAAAGAAAGGCTGAAAAGATCCAGTGGACGGGCGACTGCGAGGAGGCCTTTAATAAGTTGAAGACTGCGTTGATTACCGGTCCTGTCCTGAGAGCTCCAGATTTCCAGAGAGAGTTCACCGTCTTCACGGATGCATCCTGTATCGGGTTGGGAGCCGTACTGAGCCAGGCAGATGACAACGGAAACCATCATCCGGTAACGTACCTCAGTAAGAAACTGCAGGCGGGCAAGAGACATTTGTCCACAATTGAACGGGAGTGTCTAGCGATCGTATGGTCATTGCAGAAACTCAGGCCATACATATGGGGAAGACATTTTATACTTTGCACAGACCATTCCCCACTTCTGTGGCTGAGAACAATAAGGGCAAATAATAACAAGCTGATGAGATGGGTCGTTGCTTCTACAGGACTTTGATTTTGAGATTCGGAGTGTAAAAGGAACTGAAAACGTGGTGGCCGACGCATTATCTCGGAGACCAGAAGACTGACAGATGGAGAAGAAGAAAGATGTAACTTGTATTGTTATATAAAATGTTCTAGTTATGTACAAGTATGAGAAGTAACTAAAAATGTAATTTCTATATGAATTAATGGTAAGTAGAAAGAAAAGTAAAAGAGTTGTATTAAGTAAAGAGTAAGTAATGAAAAGGTTGATTAAATTAATTTAAATGTTTAAAGTCATAAGATGAATGTGTGTTAACTAGTAAGCAATAATAACAAGCATGCTTAGATACTGTATAAAAGAGTAAAAATATTGTATTGCTTAAATGAGTAATTGATGATCGTACTGGAAAAATGTTTGAAATAAATTGTTTGTTGCGTCATACGTTGTTCATGAGGGTAAACTACTATAAGGTTTCCCCCATGAAACAAACTTTTCCAAGGGGTGAGGTATGTGGCGGAATGCCCACGTCACTCCTGTCCATCATAGCCGAAGCTCAAGGGCAGGAGCCTATGAGAAGACAGGAGGGGCAGAGTCAAGGAGACAGTTAGACAGAGGGAGACAGTTAGAGAGACAGAGAGGGAGTTAGAGAAGAGATTTGGAGAGTTAAGGAAGAGATTGGAAAGTTGGAGAGTAGAGAGAATGAGAAGGAGATAAATGAAGTTAAATAGTCAGAGACTCTTAATGAGATGGTCAGTGTGAATAAGTAATACAAATGAATATGCACACGTGTAATCATACATATGAAGTTTAATGAGTGATCCTAAACAATAATAAAAGAACATCTGTGATTTATAAATAAACAAGTTATATTGGCAGCACGTGTCTGAAGCATCTATGGTGCAGTGTGGATGAGAGATCCACTGGTGGTAGTGGAAAAGAGAAAAGAACGTATCCAGAGAGTGAACCTGGGTTTGGGGAAAACAAACTGGGAACACTGGGTGGATCGTCACACCTATGTTTTTTGTTTGAAAAGACCAGGTCAGCCAAAACTTTAAACAAAGTCAAATGCTGTTTGCCATCAAAAGATGTTTTGATGTTTGCCATCTTGAACTATATTATTACTGTTGTTTTTATTTTATTATATTGTTTTTACTTTTACCTATTATTGTTAGCCGCCCAGAGTAGACTTCAGTCTAGATGGGAGGGGTATAAATTTAATAAAATAAATAAATAAATAAATAAAATGTCTTCATCTCCATCTGTTTGCAGAGGCCAAGGAAAAATGAAGAAAGCAAGGTGGATGGAGACAGAGGGCAATAGCAAGGCGGGGAAAGCTACATTAAGTATAGGTTGCCTGAATTGTTGGAATACATCACCAATACATGTAATAGATAAAGTGGAGGGGTATCTTCCAGGGTCTTTGTTCACATTGATACTCTCCAGACATTCTCCTTCTCCCAGTGAGATCACTTTGTGTTTCTTGTTTCTCTGTCTTGTCTAAAGAGAATGCCAGAGCTGAAAAGCCTGGAAGCCAGCTCTAAGGAAGTCTGCAAAAAAATTCAGGGACCCCTACCTTCTCACTGTTTTTGTAAATTTCCCAATTAACTTCCTAACTGTAAAGTTTCTTCTGTCTTTGTTGCCTTATGACTGGTCTCTAGAGTAATTAATGCTGCTATTCAGGAGTCACAAGCTCAGCACAGGGCTGCTGCGCTCTGCAGTAAAATACAGAATAACTGACACATCACAGTCCCATTCCCTGCCTCCAGCACAGAGGCAAGCACAGCTCCATTGGTCTGGAAGATCTGGGTCTGTTAGCATAAATATTTTATCTGCCTATTCCAAGTGATTTGGCAAGGCTGCAGCATTCAGTCCCTTGTATCAGCTATTTAAAATTGTTTAATAACAATTGGTAAAACATTCACATTCTGCTCTTCCAAGGGACAGAAGCAAGCAAAATAACAGTACAGTATGCTTTTCTCTTCTGTACAGACAGACTCAGAGACTGCTTCTTGGCAATAAAGACATGGGGGAAAAAATTTGCAAAGGAATATCTAGTTTGGTTGCATATATCTTCATATAGACATATTTTAAGCTAGAGATGGACAAAAGAAGATGTAAATGACTTAGAAATATTTGAACAGACAAATTCTGATAATTGAACCACCCTTGATACATATAACTTGATGGGAAAGTTTGTGTATACATATTTTTGAAAATGCTGCCTCTATCCCACATCTTAATTTAAACTGAAGATAGCAAAAGTCTGATGTGTTTGATGTGTTTGTATATGTTGGTGTGTTCAGCTTTACTGCATGGTTGCCTGCCTAGAATAAACTATTGATTTCTGAATTTTGGGTTAGAAAATTGGGAGGTGTCTTATACATGGGGGCTTCTTATACACGGAAAAATATGGTAGTCATTGGGAATTCTGATTTGTATACCTTTTTGCCTTACAGTTGAAATATTTGTCCTTTTCACAGTATTACTTTTCCTGCCAATATATGTTTAGAACTGTAGTTTCCCTTGTCTGACAAATAGGGATGTGCAGTACCTGCTTGACATCAATCCATGACCAAATAAGAACCTAATAGACTGGTACCTGACCTGACCGGTGACTTTTTGGAGACACAGAATTCTTGTTTGGGTCCATGCCAGTGTTTGTGCATTTCTGGTTTTGCAGGAAAACTGAATGACAGAATGATGCAAGCAGGATAGAAAGGCTTCTGGTTAAGCAGCAGCCATCCGAGTCTTCTATTCACCTCCACCTCCATTTTTCCAGCTACAAGAGAAAGCCTCCAGTGGCTTCCTTAAGGCAGCCACTGAGTGAGGTCCTTTAAAAGACCAGTGGGCTTAGTTCTCTTTCTTAAAGAGACAATGACTTTCTCTATTCTTCTCCGCACCTTTTATCCTTTCTCTCTTCCCCCCACCTTCCTCTTCCCTGAGTCAGAAATTAGTGGTTCTATGTCCACAGTATAACTTTTGATGATTTAATCAATGACTTTGAAGCAAGAAAGAATAGAAAAATTCATTTCTAAAATAAAAAGCATATTCTCCTTCTCCTTCAGTACCAACTCAGCATACTCCTTAATTTTCCTTTCTCATTCCCCATTTCTATTCATTATGTGTAAATGATGAACTTAACATATGAGATCAGTGATGTTCTACATTGCTCCATTAATCCCACTGGCTTTTGCTCTGCCCCATGGTTATCCCAGGCCTGCCTTAATACCCCAGTTTAGTTTGTTTTTACACATCTGTTCAATTACATTGTCATGCTGAAGCACGCCTTTGGAACTGCAACAGAAGGTGTCTATCTCTGGACTAGATCAGATGGAAAGCTCTTTAATCTCTCTAGATTGAGAGCGAAGACCAAAGTCCACCTGAAATGCATGCGGGACTTCCTCTTCGCCGATGATGCAGCTGTCGTTGCCCATTCTGCTGAAGACCTCCAACAACTCATGAACCGTTTTAGCAAGGCCTGCCAAGATTTTGGATTAACAATCAGCCTGAAGAAAACACAAGTCATGGGCCAGGGTGTGGACTCACCTCCCTCTATTACCATCTCTACACAAGAATTGGAGGTTGTTCATGACTTTGTGTACCTTGGCTCGACGATCTCTGACACTCTCTCCCTAGATGTCGAGATGGACAAACGCATTGGCAAAGCAGCTACCATGTTCTCTAGACTCACAAAGAGAGTATGGCTTAATAAGAAGCTGACGGCATATACCAAGATCCAGGTCCATAGAGCCTGTGTCCTGAGTACACTCCTGTACTGCAGTGAGTCCTGGACCCTTTGTGCACAGCAGGAGAGGAAGCTGAACACGTTCCATATGCGTTGTCTCCAATGCATTTTTGGTATCACCTGGCAGGACAAAGTTCCAAATAGAGTAGTCCTAGAATGAGCTGGAATTTTTAGCATGTCTACATTACTGAAACAGTGATGACTAGGTTGGCTCGGGCATGTCGTGAGAATGGCTGACGGTTGGATTCCAAAAGATCACCTGTATGGAGAATTAGTGCAGGGAAAGCGCCCCAGAGGGAGACCACAGCTGCGATACAAGGATATCTGCAAGCGGGATCTGAAGGCCTTAGGAATGGACCTCAACAGATGGGAAACTTTGACATCTGTGCATTCAGCCTGGAGGCAGGCGGTGCAGCATGGCCTCTCCCATTTTGAAGATACACTTGTCCAGCAGGCTGAGGCAAAGAGGCAGTCCTGAAACCAGCAAAATCAGGGAGCTGGACAGGGGACAGATTGTATTTGTCTTCAGTGTGGAAGGGATTGTCACTCTCGAATTGGCCTTCTCAGCCACACTAGACGCTGTTCCAAGTCCTCTATTCAGAGCACGTTACCATAGTCTCTCAAGACTGGATGCCTAAATCTATCATCAATTACATTGCACATCACTACTGAAAAGCATTGATCAAATTAATTTATAGATTCCTTAAATTTATTTATCACAGATTTAAAAAGTGGATTTTAACTGTGTTTTAATCACTGTGAATGAATGTGTAGCAATGATGGAATTACTCCAAATGATCTATGACAGACAACCTCCTCTACAACAATTGCATTATTCTGAAAACTATGTGAAATTGGGAATTTTAGCAGTTTTCTGTTAGCAGTAGGGCAATCCCTACTGTGCAGTTCCACCTGGAGTACTTATTGGGCTGTATCTAACATTAGTCTTCATAACCACAGAACTAATGAAATAAAAGGGATTTATTAGTCACAATTGAATTTGTAATAATCTCAGTGGATCAACCGAGCTAGATATCGCTCATTGGCCAAACCTTTGTTGCATAGTTATGCCAGCACAAGGCAAATGGTGTAACTTACAGCAGTTTTCCATACCTAATCAATGAATCCCTGCTTGAATTTTTGTGTGCATAGCAGTGTGGTGGTTGGCATGGGTCTAAAAATCCAAGTGGAGGCTTGTTAAATGCTAGTAAGATGACACTGCAAGTTACACAGTTTCACTGCTGCAGGTTTTATTATCCATAACTATTTTGGCCATTGTAAGAACTCCGCAACAGTGCTTAGCTACTGATGTTTTCATAAATCTATTTATATGTCCTGCATTGTTTTTAAATTGTTTGCTTTTGGTTGTGCAGTCCTATTCTTCACAGCTGAAGAGCAGACACATGTACCCTCAAAAGAGAGGGAGAGAGAAAGTGGGAAATAGAGATTGCCCACAGAGCAACTTCAGCAAGATACCTCTTTTAACACCACACTAGTGGTCAGAGAAGCAATGAGAGGTGGGGCATGGAAATTCATATTACTAAATGTCATTGCCCAGACTTTTGGCAATTCATGCTCCGCTTTTTGCTTCCTCCAGATTCCTTGGCTAGCTGAATTGGCTTAATTTAGTGTTTCAAGTTAAATTTAAAGGTCATTTTAAAAGTGGAAGGGCCTTTCGTACTTACAGCTTCTGCAAAACTGAGGTTGCACCTGCTTACAAAGCTACATCCAGTACCAGTGCTGTTCAGCTTGTCCCAAACAGTTATTTAAACCCATACATTTCCAAAATGAAATGTAGCATTGGTAGCTTCCATCCTAGAAGTAAAAGATAGCACTCTGTCAGTCTTTTAAAAATTGCAGCATATAGATAGTGTTATTTTAAAGGTAGTTTTGACAGGTGACAAATTGTCTGTTGGGACAATCTTTATATATATTTTTAAGAGTTTTCAGATATCTTTTTAAAAACCATACATGTATCAGACTCATGTTACAAAAGGAACAGAGAGCAGGTAGACTGTATTAGTATTTAGTGCACAAAGACTTGTAAATCCATGAGCAGAAGTGTTTTTATGGGAAAAATAAATGTTAAAGATTATATCCACAATATTAGACTGATCAATCATTAATAGTTAAAAATGGCTGGAATCTTGTTGCCTTGTTTGACAAAATGTGTAATTTTTAACTTGTTCCTAGCTGGCAAGTAAGAAGTTCCTGCTGGGACTCTTGAATACACACCGAGCCAAGGATATGTGGCCTTCCGAGAATTGCAGCAGTGCCTCTTTACTTGCCATCTAGGAAAGAGTGAACATTACACCTCTTGTTACACAAAGCAGCAGGATTAAGGAGCCACACAGAGAGATATTTGGCCATGACTCATTAGCCTTAAACAGCCTTGAAATTCCAGTGAGATTAAAATTTTAGTTTTAATCTTATTTTGTTCTGAGGCTAGAAGTAGGAATCTATGACCCTTCAGACGTTTGTGGCTTACTACTCACATTAGTGAGTAGTAAACCACAGCCAGCATGACAAACTGTAAGATGCTATGGATGTTGCAGTACAAAAACATCTGGAGGGTCATAGTTGTTCTGCCTGTCCCTGACTAGATAAGGGAGGCATTGTTGTCTGTAAGTCTGCAAGCAGGGACAAATACTGGGCATCTCAATAATCATTAAAACATTTAAAAATGAGAGAATGAGCATGTGTATGAAACACTATGAGATGGGTTTGACAAAAAATTCAAGGCCTCTCCTGCCCTGCTGCACTGAGCAAATGGCTGTAACAATGTCAGGAAGGCTTTGGAGCTGGATTCTGAAGCCTCATGGTCCCACCTGTCACCTGTTTGGCTGGCAGACATACTCAAACACTGTATTGGTTCAGCTCCCAGAATTCTGCTCTATCTTTCCTTCCCACACACCTCTCTGGGCCCAGGGCCAATTCCTAACTGGCACTGATTTAAGTTACTCAGTTGTTTGTTTTGAATTTCTCAGAAGTCTGTAGCCACAATATGTCTGATTTTAAAGATCCAGTCCTTTAACTCATCCATTGTTAGTCCTACTTTGAATAGACTGAAATAAACAGGACTTAAATAAAATGTGACTAACAAGTCCTGCTTAATGGTTGAAATCCTGTTCTTGGCACTAGAGTGGGCCACTGAATCAGAGGGGATTTGGTGAATCAACTCCTATACATTCCATTGATTCAAATAGGCTTACTCTAGTGGTGATTTACTTTAAGTTGCAACTAGAGTAGGTTCGTTTGAATCAATGGAAGGTAGGGAGGAATTGACCCACCACATGGCCACTGATTCAGTGGGCTTACTCTGTTGCAACTTACTGTGCTAAGCAACAGGATTTCAGCCATTGATTTGAGTCTCATCCTGATGCATGGCAAATCAAACAAATAAGCCAAAATGTTCTACATAGAGAGATCATGTATCTGTTTGATTTTTTCATGTATGCAGTTGGTTGTTACATGAGCACAACAACATTTATAGAGCATTGTAAAGAGTTATTTGTAGCTGCTTGTGCAAGCAGAACCCTGTTATCACATTCTGTGGTTTCCCCCTGAGCAAAGGAGATCAGGCAGAGAGTGGCTGAAAACACCATTCAGTGGGTCATTACATCCTACTGACAGTCAATGGGATGCTGACAGAAACACACACATCTTTCAAGTAAGTTGAAGCTCTCTTGTTCTGTGAATTGCTCTCTAATTTTATGACTTGGCACGTCTTCTCTCTGTTCCCAAATGATTTCCTGTTTCCGGACTTGGAACCGTAACAGAAAAAAGTCACTTCCATTATTTTGCTTTATGTTTGTTTTTAAAGCAGGGTAACCAGGATAAAAGGCATGCAAGACTACTGCTTCGAATATTTATATAATTCCTGTGAACAATATAATGGTCTTCTGAATGTGTTGCAGGAGCTTGGGGTGGGCGACTAATGCCATCCACCTAGGAGCTACAGTGCTCTTCTTTCTTTTTCTTTCCCCTCCTTTGCAGTTTTGCACGATCCTGGATTTTGTAGTTCAGTTGGAGTTTTGGGTTAGAATTAACTCATTCTCAGTGAACCACTTAAATCAATGGTGGAGATAAAAGTAAAGAAGGTTTAACTGGAAAGTGAATGGTCCCTGTAAATATATGAAGAGTGACTAGCTATCTTCCATTGGTAATACCCTGTTTCCCCGAAAATAAGACCTAACCTGAAAATAAGCCCTAGTATGATTTTTCAGGATGCTCGTAATATAAGCCCTACCCCAAAATTAAGCCCTAGTTAAGTGAAACCCCACCCTCCACCATTGTGCAGCATTGTGCAGCAACCATAAGATGACATGACTGTATTTGAATAAATGTAGATTGTTGTACATGAAAAAAAATAAAACATCCCCTGAAAATAAGCCCTACTGCACTTTTTGGAGCAAAAATTAATATAAGACCCTGTCTTATTTTCGGGGAAACACGGTAGTAGATAGTTTCTTGTATTTGTCCTGTTTATCAAGCAGGACAAATACAAGAAATTATTTTTAGTCCAAATTAAGGAGATGTAAATCTGACAATTTCACATTCTCCTGTTTTTGTCCTGAATACATTTTTGTGAATTCTTATGACAGATGGATAAAAAGAAACAAAATCATTTCCCATCTACACTGGCCAAATAAAAAAGGTACACTTGTTCCCTCATGAAGGGATCATATTGTACCTGCCTTAAAATGAGTCTATTGGGAAGTAAGGAAGGAAGGAATATGGCAACTCTAATTTACTATTATAAACAAGATTATATACAAAGAGAGTTTAAAGAGCTAAGCTCTGACAGCCTGGAAGGATGAATCGGTTAATTTCACTTTCATCAATATGAAAAAACATTAAAATCTCTGATTCTGTCCATCACCTTTATACAGAAATGCGTGAATTGTTGTAAATTTTTACCAAAAGCAAATTGAAATTACATTCTGACACATCCTTAATGCAGAAATGGATACAAGCAAATAGGGGGAACAATCTCATCTCAGAACGTTCTTGGGAGGTGGTTGAGGCCAAGCTATCATTTTTTTCTGTTCCTAAATGAATCCCAACTGCTCAGTCTGCTTCCATTTCTGTTACAGGTTTGATCTGTTGAAATCAGTCTATTTATCTGAGTGTACTTATTTCGCCAAACTGATATAAATGAATTGAAAATATATTTGTCACTAAGTTAGTTGCTATGAGTCTGAATACATATCTACAAGGAGTTAGTCTACTGTATAGGGTTCATCTTAACAGACGTGCCATTTTTTAGTGAAAAAAATTGTGTGTCCTAGATCTGTGGCAGCCTAATGTATTATTCATAAAAAACAGACTTTTTTTGTTAACAGATAATTGTGTTTGGACAGGAAAATAAAGCTTCCCTATTTATCAGGGAAATACTTTAAGGATTTGGCTCTTACTAGAGACAGGAATAAAATACTGCTGATGTGATGACCTTCCAATTGCTTAAGTGGCATGCAAAGTTTTTCTTTCAAAGATCAACTAGATCTTTGTACTCTGTTAAATAAAAAAAAGTGGTATCTTGTATTGTAGAGAAATAATTGCATAATAATTCTCACTGGAAGTGGCAATGGTAAAATCATAACTTGGAAACCCTATTAGGGTTGCTGTAAGTTAGATACAACATGTCAGCACATAACAACATAGGTATCTTCAGACTTAGTGGGCTAAATTACTAGGTGATGCTATTCTTCTTTGCCTTTTGATTGCCTCTTTATCTAGCAGCTAGAGACCACAATTATGTGACACCATATTCTGCTGACATTATCTCTTAATTAACCTTGCCAGAGCTTATTAATGAGTCTTATTTAATATCAAAGAATGGAGGAGTATGCAAGGGTTGTTTTTCTTTCCCCAGTAATAGTTAAGGTCTCCTGACACCTAATTCAGTCTCCTTTAATTAAAGTATTGATTTAGTTGTTGGAATTCTTTAGAGCATTTTGTAACCTTTAGATGACATTGGGCTGTATTTCATGGTGGTTTAACAGTTAACCATATTGTTGATGCATAGATTTTGTCAGCTTGATATCAAGACTGTTAGGCTCTATTCATAAAATCAAATGCTGATTCCTATTGTATACATAATGGCAGGTGTATAACTTATGTATAACTTAACTAAAGTAGCTGACAGTGCATACCGGTATAGCTTTTCTAGTAGGCTTGTGCATCTGTGTACTACTCTAGAAATGAGATATGTTAACTGTTTCCAGATCTGACTTAAGCCAAGACATTTTGCTGTATGAAGCAATAGTAAGTGGAGCCTTCCCTTCAATTCAAGGTGCATAGTATGCAAGTGCCAGCCAAGTTATATGGAAGTAGCCTCTGAGCGGGCCTTCTCTTGTGTCCTCCTCACCAGATGTGCCTCTGAGAGTAGTGGGACTAAGAGAAGAGATTCTCCTGAAATTCTTAACAGCCCCAGAGGCTCATATGGGGAGATACTATTCTTCAGATTGCCTGCACCCAAGTCATATAGGGTTTCATAGGTAATAACAAGCACTTTGAATTGGTCTTAGAAATGGATAGGCAATCAATAAGCTGTTCTAACCAGGGATTTATATGCTCCCTGTGACTGGCCTTGGTCAACAGTCTGGCTGCCCAATTTTTCAACAGCTGAAGTTCCCAGACACTCTTTGAGGGCAGCTCCACATTGAGCATGTTAGCAGTAATCCAAGGAGGATGTAATAACTAAGGCAAGCAGGTCACACAGTAGCCAAATCAGACATCTCCAGGAGCAGATGCAGCTAGAATCCTGAGCTTTATAAATCCAATCCCCACCAGATATTAATCTGTCCATGACAAAGGAACTACCGAGAGTTCCTCCACATCAAGTTCACCCTCACAACCTCTCTCACACCTCTGTCTCTCACACACAGAAAACCAGGTCCAGTGTGTGCCCTGCAATGAATGGGGCCAGATACCACTTAGGACAGACTTGTGTTTGTGATGGAGTACATGAAATTCTAAGCTGCTCTGATAAGATGGTTTTGGTATGGGTGCTAAAGTCCCCCAGAAGAACAAGCCAAGAGGAATTGGGCACCACCCTGAGACCAGTTCAGTCAGCTAACGGAGGAACACCAACAGAACCACTACTTTGTCCCAGACAGCTAGTTTCAGATGTACATACCTAGTACATACCTAGTACATCGTAGATGGTGGGACAGGGCACCTGCTGAGAGAGAGATGGAATGTCAATAGACTGTTGTAACTCTGCTGTCTCTCCACCCCTGGAGTCTTGCCTGCTGCTTTACATAGAACCCTGTGGGCAAAGCCGAGACTGACCCATCCCTTGACTTCATCCAACCAGGGCTTTGTAATACATGCCTAGTCAGCACATTTGTCCAGGATCACATGATCCAGAATCAGATCCTGGATATTTGTTGTCTTATTCTTCACTGACCTGGCATTTAGCAGCAGCATCTTCAACCCAAAGGGTCTGCCACGAAGACTATCTAGGATATTTGAACTGGGAGAAGATTTAGGGATGAACAGTATTTGGCTTCTCACCCCCTCCTAAGATTACAGAATTCTTTTTCTACAATTTATTTCTTGCTTCCCTCTCTAATTGATGCTTTTGCTTCTACATTTCATACCGTTCTTCCTCTCTCACCGAAGTGATATTACATATCTGGTACCAGTCAAAATAATGTTATTTATATAACTTTCCTTATTGAAATGGTCAATATTTTAAATATTTCCCATTTAATTGAATAGGGTAACTTGGAATTTGTAGTCTGATTTGATGAAATTTATACATGTATGAAGAAGGGAGAGTGGTGTCTACTATAAGATGGTGAACAGAGGCTTGATATTCTTTGATACTCTGCCCCCTGGACTATTTACCTTCTGATTTATGGGGTCTTCCAACTCAGATCATCCACGCCACTAAAGATCAGCTGAGTCAGTGACAATTCATCACTGCAGAAAGGCATGGACAGAGCAATAATAGATGGAGGGAGAAATTGACCATTGGCAGATATTTCCAACCTGGCACGAAAGAACTATAAATGAATGAAAACAAGTATTGTTCATGCAGGGCTGTGAAATGGGACTTTTAAGAAGGTGTTAGTAAGTGTAGGAAGGTGAGCGCAAGTCATGACTAGGCTGGGACAAACTACCTGTAAAATGGATTTAACAAGCAATTAACGCAATAGAGAGAGCCTTTAAAGGTTAGCCTCTCATTAATGAAATTAGACATCTACTGTAACTAATAACATCTAAATCTAATTTATCCCCATGGATATCCTATTATAATTCCATCAGTTTTGTGCTCTAGTATTGCTATCAGGGGCTGGGGCTGGGGGTTGGAATCTGGCTTTAAATTTAATTCAATAATCTAAATCAAAATTAACTAATCTAATCAAAATTACCTAAAATTAAAATTGATATCTTTAATGATGAAATTGCCCTTATTAATCTCTTGAAATTATTATTGATCAATTATTCTATTATATGATAATTAATTACAGCTAAATTAATCCATTGACAAATTATTTTAGTACATATTACTATTGCTCTTTATCTGCACCACTCTTTACCCTTCTTTGCACTTTATTACACAACATTTACACTGGAGTCAATAGGCCTGTCATCCAGTGAAGGGGAAATGAATAATATACCAGTTATTACGGGCAGAGGAAGGTATGGCATTGGTGTAGCAACAATTAAACCCAAAAGAACGGGGGCTAGATGGTTAAAGGCTGTCCCTTGTTCTAGTTCTGTTGCCAGCGACCAGAATCAAGGTAACTTGCTCAGCCAACCCTCCACTCTATCCTTGATGCTGTTAAATGCCAGATCTGCTTTAAATAAGGCCCAGTTAATCCAAGACTTGATCTTGGATGAAATAGCAGATCTGGCTTGTATTACTGAAACCTGGGTGGGCGCAGATGGCGGTGTAGCACTCTCATTAATTTGCCCACCCGGATATTCCATCTAGCACCAAGGTAGACTGGAGGGTTGGGGAGGGGGAGTTGCCATTATTTATAAAAACACCTTAGAGGTTGTTAGGCTCTCTGCCTTGAGCATCCCGGGCCTTGAGGCCCTTCATGTGTCGGTGGGGACCAGGGATGGATTTGGGATGGTGCTGGTTTACCGTGCTCCCCACGACCCAGCACTCTCCTTTCCAGAGCTGGCAGACTAAATCTCGGTGGTGGCACTGAGGATACCCAGGCTAATTGTCCTGGGTGACTTCAATGTCCATGCTGAGGTTGGGGCCACAGGCCCAGCTCTTGAATTCTTGGAAACCATGGCTTCCTTGGACATGTCCCAATTTGTCAATGGTCCCACCCACATGGCGGGTCACACATTAGACCTGGTATTCTCAACAGGTCAGGGAGAGTGGATCGATGGTGACTGACTTGGTATTGGTCCCCTTGTCATGGTTGGATCACCACCACAAACTTTGCTTTTTGGCGGATAAACGCCCACAATTTGTCTGCCATAAGGGCTATCTGTTGCAGGTTAGTAAGGCATTTATCTAGCAAGGCAGTCCTCATCTCAGGGGTTACCAAAGTCAGAAATTGTTCACACAAAATTAGCTGAGTAAGTTCTGCTGCAGTGTTTGCTCTAGCTGCCTCAAACCAATTTGCACACTCTCTTTCCAACCTATCTGCTAAGGCTGAAAAACTTGTGTTGTCTCAGGCTCCTAAATTTTTGTCTCAATCCTTCAGGAGTGTATCCAAAACATCTTTGTACCAGCTGTTTAAAATCTTGCCAAGATAAATCATCTCTGGCTCTCTGCACCAAGATTTGAGATAATTGTCCCGTAACTTGAGAGCGGAGCACTTTCACAAAGAGTCTCTCAGGCGCACCTATATCTTTACAAGCCTGCTCAAAGTTAGTTAAAAAAGCCAGAACATCATCCCCTTCCTTGAAACACAGGAGATGTTTTCTATCAAATTTAACCACAGAATCCCTTTCTCTCTTCCTTTCTCTCTGCTTCCTAGCTGCCTCTGCTGCCTCATTTCTCATTCGCTGTGTAGCCTCCTCTTCTTCCTTACGTTCTCTCCTCTCATGGGCAAGAACTAATTGCCTCTGAGCCGACAAAAAGTCAGTCATCATAAGGGTTAACAAGTCTGTGTTAGATGCAGGTTGAGGTGATGGGGTCCTGGCAGGGGTTGTACCTGTTCCTTGGTCGAGCGGAGTGGCAGGGGTTGCCCCGGCTCCTTGGCCAGGCAGATCATCACCTCTTGGTCGTCTCTAGGAATACTTGAGTTCCCTGCTGCTGCCGCTGCCTCACGGGCCGCTGCTCTCGCCAAGCGTCATCTCTCCCTCTCGGTTGCAGCATCCCAAGTTTGAGTCGGCAAACTGTGAATTTGGGGTCAAGAACAGATAGTCCTGTTATCCTGGGTCTGGCACCTCCAGGCACCAAAGTAGGCACAGCTTCAGCTCCGGTGATAGCAATCTGGTCTAATTCCTGGGACAAAAGGTAGTCCACGCTTCCAGGCAGATCACCCAAGGAAGGTTTCTGAGTTCCCCTCCCTGTCATCTTGCCTAGCAAAATAACAACAGAAAAGCAGTTCTATTCCACTTCACGGTCTGGATATGCAACAACTGTATCTAATTTAGACTCAGTCTCCAACAGCTCAGACCACATTCGGAATCCCGAAGCTGCCACCATGTAACACTCACCTCTCCCTAGAGAGAGTACAGTGGTGCCTCGATTTACGACCATAATCCGTTCCAGAAGATGGTCGTAAGTCGAAATGGTTGTAAGTCGAACCAGCATTTCCCATTGAAATGCATTGAAACCCGATTAATCCATTCCGGCTGTTTTTTGGTTGTATCTAGAGGCTCCAGTTGCAAGTCGAAGCATTCATTCCCATAGGAACTAATGCAAAAGCGGTTAATCTGTCCTCTACCACTAGGGGGAGAATTTTTCTTCTTTTAACCTAAGATGACTTAGGTTAAAAAAAGGGCAGGAAAGGAGGGAGGGAGGGAACAATGGGGAAAAGAGGAAAGAAAGAAGGTCATCACTGGGGCACACAGACCCCTCAGACAAAGGTTTGTGCTGTTAAGCACAAAAAGAGAGAAGAGAGAGAGAGAGAGAAGACAGTGGGGGGGGGGAGAGTTTGGAGTCTAAAACACCTTTTAAACAAAACACCTTTTAAATCAAACACTTTTAAAACCAAACAGATTTAAAACCCCAAACCAAACACCTTTTAAACAACACACATTTTAAAACCAAACACCTTTTAAAACCAAACACATTTTAAACCCACCCACCAGAAAATGTTCTGATTTTAAAACAAAAAAACTTTGGAGTCTAAACTCCATTTTACAGAATGCCAGCCACCACAGACCCTTGCAGAAAATGTTCTGTTTTTAAAACAAAAAAACGTTGGAGTCTAAACTCCATTTTACAGCATGCCAGCCACCACAGACCCTTGTAGAAAATGTTCTGATTTTAAAACAAAAAGACTTTGGAGTCTAAACTCCATTTTACAGCATGCCAGCCACCACAGACCCTTGCAGGAAATGTTCTGATTTTAAAACAAAAAAACTTTGGAGTCACATATTACAGTCTAATTTTCACATTTAATTTTAATTTAATATTACAGTCTAATTTTCACATTTTAAACCCACACTGCAAGACCCATCAGAGCACAGAAACATAACCCCCCCACCTAGCCCAAACCCAAGCTGCAAAAACTCTGTACAGTAAATACAGTGTACTCACCCAGAACAGGCAGTCTCTCTGTTTTAAAAAAGAAAGTAAAAAAAAAAAGCAATTTTTTTTTTAAAAAGCCCAAAAAAAAACACCGAACAGTACCAGGCAGTACAGTACCAGGCAATACCAGGCAGTCTGAAGTCTCTCTCCGTATCCACACTCTCTAACCACTGGGGCGAACGAGGTACAGACAAGCAACCTCTTCGCTGAAAAGCAGTTCAAATTTCCTGCTTTCCCAGCCTTCCCCTCCTTTTTTTTCCCCGGTCGTTAGTCGAAGCTCCGGTTGCAAGTCGAAGCAAAATTTTGCGGCCAGAGCTGGTCGTAACTCGAAATGGTCGTAAGTCAAGGCACCACTGTATATCTTCTTAGGGGTCGGTAGTGGTGTTAACTGTCAACTTCCTCGGATGAGGGCACCCCAATTTTTTTCCCAATGTTCAAAAATTGTCCATTCTAGTTTTGTCCTTCTTATGATAGTCCAGCAACTAAAAAAGCAATAGGGGTGAGACATTTATTGTTTATTGAGATGGGAAAATTTCGATGAGTCCTGCTGCTTGCTTCTAGGCTGTGGAGGAGACTGTTTTAATTTTCAGGAATCCCAAAATCACCCCCCCAAAGTGAACGTAATCAAAACTTTACATGCTGTTAAGCTGATGTGCAATCAATTACACTCTAGTGGTTATAATTCAATGCGTTTCTGTTTTATGATCAGGTGATGCTGACAGCTATTGAGCAAGCCTAAATATGTTTTTGTGTGTGATACTGTAGGCTCTAAAAATACTAGTATATACTAAACATCCACATTTACTACAAAAGTTGAATAAAGAGTTTAATCAGCAATACTAAGAACTCCCCACTTGATACTATTGCTTTTAGTTAATATAGTTTTAGTTAAAAAATATCAGGTTTTCTTGTGGCATAACTCTTCATTTTACTTGCAAAATGTGGGCTTTGAAGAAAACTTCTTTGTATACTTATTTTGTGCCACTTGTAATCTTAATCATGGTCAATAGAAGTAATTCCCATTTTGTCAAATGAAAGTTATTCATTTACAATTACAACCTAAACCTTTCTGTGTAAGAAATATGATTTCCTTATATTGTTTATACTGGGGAAAGACTGTGGGGATATACTGCAAATCAAAATAAAACTGGTATCATGGGACCTATTCTCTAAATATTTATTCTGACTTTTAAAACAGTCCTGCATTTATAGTGTGCAGGATTTCGAAGCTAAGATGCTAAATTTAGTTTTAAGTGATCTGCCACTTATCAGAGACATCTATTTATATTATTATGAGGAAAACAAATGCCAGATTAGCTTAAATTCTTGCTATTTAAATGTACAGAAAAACACTTGACTCTTGAAATGAGTCTCCAAAGTATGAAAACTCATGATGTATCTTTCTGTAATCTTCCAGCTACAATTTGGAAGATTTCTATATGGTGAACAATGGAATAATAAGTACACATACAATTGGCATAAGGGAGATCAGCAATGTGACACTTTGTTGAGGATCAGTATATGGCCCATCAAAGTGGGGAAAACAAAAATGGAAATGGGCTCAATTCTGTTCCCAATAAACTGTGAGGTATCATAGGCCATGGAGAGTAATGTGCTTTATGGCTGTTTCCTAATTAATCCAGTTTAAGATTGCCTTTTAAAACAATTTCTCTTGTTCCATCTTTTAATATAGGAAATCAGCTAACCAGATACAGTGGTGCCTCGCTAGACGATTGCCTCGCAGGACGAGGAAATCGCTAGACGATGGCTTTTTGAAATCGCTAATGCGATCGCAAAACTATGGTCTCCTATGGGGGATTTTCGCTAGACGACAAGGTTTCCCCATTGGAATGCACCGACTAGTGGTCAAAAGCTGTCAGTGCATTCCAACGGGGACCCGCGCTCGCTAGACGAGGTTTCCCTATGGACGATCTTCGCAAGACGACGACTTTTCCCTTGGAATGCATTGAAGAGATTTCAATGCATTCCAATGGGGAAACGCGCTTCGCTAGACGATGTTTTCGCAAGACAGCGATTTCCGCGGAACGGATTAACATCGTCTAGCGAGGCACCACTGTAATTTGTTAACTCAGCCACAGAAAAACAGTTTCATATTAGGTACTTTATTCCATCTCCTTGTACTTCTGTGGGAGTAAAGAATTGCTGCTACAGAGATTCAGCCTTTCTTATGAGCTTTGTTGTTGTTATGTGCTGTTCTCACCTCTGTCGTATGGTGACCCTATGAATGAGCAATCTCCAAAATATACTGTCCTCAGCTTCCCTGTTCAGCTCTTGTAAACTCAAGCCTATGGCTTTCTTTAGGAAGTCAGTCCGTCTTGTATTTGGTCTTTCTGTTTTCCTGCTGCCTTCTACCTTTCGTAGCATTATTATCTTTTCCAGAGAATCTTGCATTCTCATGATATGCCAAAGTAGGACAGCCTCAGTTTCAACATTTTTGCTTCCAGTAATAGTTCGGGTTTGATTTGTTCTGTTTGTCTTTTTGGCAGCCCAGGGCATCCACAACTCTCCTCCAGCACCACATTTCAAACCATTTTTTTTTCTTGTTAGCTTCCTTTAACTGTCCAGTTTTCACACCCATACATAGTGACTGGAAATAAAAGTGTAAATTATCTTGGTCTTTGTCTCCAGCTAGACTACACAAAAATGAAAGTAGACCAGTGCACCTACTTTACTTCTAACAGTCTGTGCCCTCTTTATGAATATTTCCATCTTTATTTAGTGTTTTGTGTTTTGTTTGCATCTAGTAAGGAGAGAGGATATTCATCTTGTACAATTTTTATCTGGGCGGATAAGATGATTGTGAGGTGTCTGTTTTTCTGTACTGGAAGCTTGACTGTTCCTCTGTCTTCTGTGATTTGATGTATTATGTATCAATCTGTAATAATGTTGTAGAATTTTTAAAGTGTTAAAAAAGAAGAAAATTGGGAGAGAAATATTTTATGATGTTACTGAAGCTTCCAAAATCTTTTTGATAAGGTAGAGAATTCGGCAGAATGAATAAGAATTTTCATAATGTAAGTGGAAGCAATTGCTTTTATCCAATGGTTTGTTTATTTGTTTTGTGCATGCAAGAATTACGAACCATTTATTTAAAAAATCCTCACTAGCAATAACTTTCTTACTTGTTCCCCATAATGTTTTTGGATACGTCCTATTGAACATGTAAAACTTCCTTCATCACTATAGTGAACACATCTTACAGAGCTCAGTCCAAATGGTGGAACAAGGAAACAAGACTGTCTGGTGTAACCACACACTATCTGCTGCATGCTGCAGTCCGTATCCATTTCAGACTTATAGTTTGTAATGTTATCTTTTAAAAAGTGGTTTGTTTCATTAATCATGAATAAGTTTTAAAAGATACTTCTTTGGTGGTAAATAATTGCCACTACAGAGATCCCAGACTTTCTTATGAGCTAGTTTACACAAAAATATTAAACTTAGAAGTGAAAATTTATCCTTTGTTGTGTTAATTGTTCTATTAATTGTTACTTTCAAAGAAATCATGGGCAATGTACAAACCGGCATTTCATGGAAAACCTTGCCAGTCTGCACACTATAGCTCATTTCTCTGCAAAACTTTCCCAGGCATTAAATATTTCCTTATTTACAGTCACTGATAAGTGCTGAAGAATAATGAAATAACAAGTCAAAACTTGCCATTCATTATGCCAAAAAGTGAACAAGTGTGGGTCTTTCTAAGTAAAAAAGCAAATAAAAACATTGGAAACCTTGAAAATGAAAAAAAACTATATTATAAAATAACACATTTTTATTGATGCATTATTTCTAATGTCTGCTTAAGACACATGACCCCCAAATTTAAGGAGCAGTATTCTTAGGGAATATCCAAGATGAACCTTGGGAGGCTTCCCATATTATATATTGCCCTTGGGCAAAGAGATATCAAGTACAAATACACTCATAGCTTATCACTTGAAAATGGTTAGTATTACTTATAAATACCCATCAATACATACAAAAATACACATTTTTCTCTTTAAAATGTAGTGGTGAAGAGAAGATCTAGGCATTAATTTAGTACTTTGAAGGAGGACACTATTAGTTTTGTGCATGTACCATTCACAGCTGATGCACTCCACACTTGGTATATGTAAATAGTACGTTGGGCACAGTGTAACATTCAAAATGATTTTGATAGCAATAATGTATTTGATGTGGAAATGATGTCACTTTGGGATCAATAAAAAACATCACCAAGCATTCATTATTTTAATGATTTGATATGTGAAAGATGGAATTGATTGTTGTTGTAAGTTTTTCGGGCTGTTTGGCCGTGTTCCAAAGGTTTTTCTTCCTAACGTTTTGCCAGTCTCTGTGGCCGGCATCTTCAGAGGACAGGAGTTAGAACTCTGTCTGTGTTCTGGTGTAGTGTGTGGGATAGTTGAGTATTTGTAGCTGTGGGATCAGCTTGTTGTCCTTTTCAGGAGATTGGGTGATTATGGTGATCAACCTGTTTTTTGTTGTGGGTGTATTGTTGTGATAAGGGGGAGAGATTATCTGTCACTGTGATTGATGGGTGTCATTAGCTGGTCTTTTGTGTGCAGTGATCACCAGTCCTTGTGGCTGGGTAGAGTTCATTGACCTTTTGCAGGCTGTATTTTTCAGTGCTGGGAGCCAGGCTTCATTGAGTTTTAAACTTTCTTCTTTTTTGTTGAAGCTGTGCTGGTGTTTGTGGATTCCAATGGCTTCCCTGTGTAGTTTAACATAATGATTGCTGGTGTTGTCCAGTACTTCTGTGTTTTGAAATAGGATTTCATGTCCAGCTTGTTTCAAGGCATGTTCAGCTACTGCCGATTTTTCCGGTTGTATTAGTCCACAGTGTCTTTCATGTTATTTGATTCTGGTGTGGATGCTATGTTTTGTGGTCCCAATATATACCTGGCCACAACTGCAAGGTATCCAGTATACTCCTGCAGTGGTGAGGGGGTCCCTTTTGTCCTTTGCTGACCGTAACATTTGTTGTATTTTTGTGGTGGGCCTGAATACTGTTTGTAGGTTGTATTTTTTCAAAAGTTTCCCCATGCGGTCTGTGACCCCTTTGATGTATGGCAGAAATACTTCATTTGTGGGTGGCTGTAAAAAGTGGGGTATAAAGAAAGAAAGAAAGAAAGCAAGCCAGCCAGCCAGCCAGCCAGCCAGCCAGCCAGCCAGCCAGCCTGCCTGCCTGCCTGCCTGCCTGCCTGCCTGCCTGCCTGCCTGCCTGCCGTGCCTGCCTGCCAGCCTGCCTGCCAGCCTGCCTGCTTTGGCAGGAAACGTCCACTCATTAACAACATATGCAACCAGCACCTCAATTGTGAATGGCAATTTTGCTGACAAGACTTACATAATTTCCCTTACACAAGCATAGATCAGCAAAAGGATTCTGACCATTATGTCATTTGAACCAATATGTAAAGGGTCCAAATTATCAACATGTTAAAAATCAGGACATCTTACTTCTGATCTCTACCCCAACTTGCAACCAATTACAAGGGGGGGGGGGGGGAGAGAGAAGCAAGACAAAAAGAAAAGGAAAATGTTAACATTTTAATTGTCCTTTATAAAAAGAAATAAAAGAAGGTGGACAAATGAACAATTTGGAAATTTGGTTGGTTTTCTCTTCATTTATTTGTTTAACTGAGACATTCAGGAAATGCCTGGATAATGTGGGAATCCATTTCTTCTGCAGAAAACTGCAGAACTCTCTGTAGCATATTATTTGCTTTTTGCTGTTGAACAGAAGAGGGCTTGGAAAATAAAAGAGGGTACCTTCATCCTCTCTGTTAACATACGCTCAGCTGCTAAAAGTGGGAGATTTGGTTTAACCTTTAACGCATGTGTCTGTGGCAATCTGTGTGCTAACATCCCTTTGGAACCAGGTCTTCCAGTGTTTGCCTACAGGCTCCATGGAGCACAGAAGTTAAAAGAAAAGAAAATTCAGAGGAAGGAGCCGTAGGCAGTGGATGGAAACCCCCAAACAGCTCAATGAATGAAGAAAACATGAGAACATACGTGAATTCTAAGGAAGAAACTCTAATAATGTTCCTCCACCCAAAGAATTTTTGCTCTCTCGAAGTAGCTAGGAAAGGTAAGTATTAGTCATTACATAGGAAAAAGTGAAATTGCTAATCAGTGGTTGAATTCCAGTAATGCAACTTATGTTGTGTAAGTCATAAAATAATCAGCTATAGCAGTTTTTCCAGAAATTAAAGATTCCAGATTCCTTTTCATATGTCCCCAGGCTCCCTTGGGATCCCTTTCATCATGGGGAAGCCAAGGGGGACATGGGATTGGGAAAATACTCTAATTTCCAAAAATAGCAGCTGCTGATAAAAATTATCATACCAAAGGTGATTTTTTGGAAATCAAAGACTTCTTCTTGTCTTGCCCCCAGTAGATTCCCCCTGATGAGAGGGGTCTTAAGGGAGCCTCGGAACCTTGTGGGAAGAGGGTAGTATCAGAAATTTTTAGTTTCCAAACTACAGCCACAAATATCATCAGCCTTACACACTGTTATTTTGGCAATAGGATTTCAGCCAGTGGCCAAAATCCTGTTGCTTAGTATAGTAAATTACACTAGAGTAGGTTCACTGAAACAATGGAGATTTGGTGAATGAACTCCTCCATGAGTTCCATTGATTCAAATGGGCCTACTCAGACTGTGACTTACTACATTATAGTAAGTCACAGCTATAGTAGGCCTATGTGAATCAATGAAATTTCCAAATGAGTTGACTCACCAAATCCCCATTGATTCAATGAGCTAAGCAACAGGATTTTGGCCAGTGGGAACATACATCTTACCCCAACAGTTACCACAGGTAAAGAGGTATTACCAAATCCAATATTGGAGTTATGTGGCCAATGGAAAACCAAGTGGAACAAAATGGAGTACTTTGGTGGATTCATGTCTGACTGACTGAAATGTTCTATGCTGTAGCATCTTGTTGCAAGTCCCACCCACAAAATAAAAACACAAATGCCCTTCTTGGGATTACAGTATGACGTATCTCTTTAGGAAGCCTACACACATTTTCTTGAAAGGAATTTTGTATAATTAAAAGGGTCTATGACAGCTAGTCTTAAGTTTCTCTTTATCATTCTGATGTTAGCCTTTAATTGTGAGAGGAGAGCTAATGATACAGTATTGTAATTGTGATTGTAGATTAATACTGTGCAGTATTATAATACTGTGCAGTATTTGACTTATGTTAATAGAAGATATTCTGATTTTAAAAAGCAAAGATAGAAGAAGCAAAAAAAGAGAATAATTTCAGTAAGGAAAGGAGAGTTGAGAAACATAGAAGTGTTGTGATGTTTGGTAACTTCAGGAAGCTGGAAGAAGCCAAAGGGAAATTCTAAAAGAGAATGACTAGAGATCAGACAATGTTGATTATATGTATCATGTGCACAATAATCTGGTCTGTGCAAGATCCAGCAATGAGCAGAGTAGAACACAAGCTGGCAGATGAGAGATGTCCAGTAGTCACAGAGGAGAAGTGGAAAAACTTCCTTAAAAGACATATTGATCAGCTACAGAGAAACAAAAGGCTCTGAATTTTGTATTGTCAGAGATGGCTGGTTCTCTCTTATGACCAAGTGACTTATGATACAGTACTTTCCTTTGAAGTGTCTGAAGTCTGCCCTCCCCCATGCAATAATCAGTGCTGATCAGGTGCCCTGTTAGCACTATTAGTATGGAACCACTACCAAATGTTCAGTGTTCCTGAGCTCAGAAAAAGTACCTAGAATCAAACTGAGAACAGATGAAGGTGAACAAGCAGAGGGTAAAACTGCTGACTTGGATTGAGGTGACCAGTTTGTCTTGGATAGAGTTGTATTCTCTGCACACTGAAAAAAGGGGTGCTCCTGCCTTTGGCATTCCCAGCAGTGTCTGCTTTTTTAATTGCAGAGCTATCTAGAAAATACAGAACTTGCCTCCATGACATGCTCTGGTTAGATCCTGGCTGGATAACTGTAGCATGCTTTAATTGCAGCTGCCTTTCTAGACAGTTTGGAAACTCACATTTGCACAGAATAATATTGAGTTTATTCTTCTACTCAATACACTAGCTGTCTGTTTGTTTCTGGGCTGTACCCATACAAGCCTGTCAGTGGCTGTACCTATATGAGCCTGTCTGTGTACTGATATTAATGGCAGGTGTCATGTTTTCTTGGCCTGTCATTAAAAGATTGACAGGTAACAACTAAAGCATGGGTTTCTTCCTTATAATTCTGCATTTATGGAATCCACACACCCATCCCAGAGTAATGTAGCTCTATTATTAGTTTCTTTTAAATTTTTAGAAATAATTAGACTAATAAATCTATAATTTATTTATCTGTTTTAGTACTTCAAATAAATAAATTAGAGCTTCACAGCCTCTAACAATAGTGTTAAAATGTGACCAGAATGCCATCAATTGTTGAGTTAATATGGTAATATTTTAAAAAATTGAATATACATTGGCCAATATCATTTATGCTGGTGTAAGTGCAATGATGTATATCACAGCAACAAATTGATTAATTTAGTTAATAAGTCACTGTTTGTATTCCTCATTGTGTGCCAAGTCATCCAACTGGTATGATACCAGAAATACAAGTCCAGATTCATTGACTAGCAGCAACTTGCTTCTACCATCTACCTCATTGGATTTAATGCTGGTCTAAATAACCAAAAGGATTTTGGTTAGAGTAAATAAAGATTTCAAAGAAAATTTAAATCTGGAATCAACAAGTGTTTTCTGTTTTGCAATTCACTAATTATTAGTGTTAGTTTGACAATGAAGTAATTAGAACTGTAGCTGTAGGATATCTATCCAGACAACAGATATCTATCAAAATATGACATTATTTCAGAGTGTCCTTGGCTTTTGTGTGAAAAGGAGGGCCAGTTATTTTCTAATGAATGCCATCTTGAAAATAAACAGAATCACATATTTTCCAAAACATGTTAGCAGCAAATTTGATGCAAAGAGCAGTATCTATGGAATGAAGATCTAAAATACAGTGGTGCCTTGACTTATGAACTTAATCCGTTCCAGAAGATGGACGTAACAAAATGGTCGTAAGTCGAAGCACCATTTCCCATAGGAATGCACTGAAATGCGATTAATCCGTTCCGGCCGTTTTTCGGTCGTATCTCAAGGCACTGGTCGCAAGTCGAAGCATTCATTCCCATAGGAACTAATGGAAAAGCGGTTAATCCGTCCACTACCACTAGGGGGAGACTTTTTTTTAACCTAAGATGATTTAGGTTAAAAAAAGGGCAGGAAAGGAGGGAGGGAGGGAACAATGGGGAAAAGAGGAAAGAAAGAAGGTCATCACTGGGGCACACAGACTCCTCAGACAAAGGTTTGTGCTTTTAAGCACAAAAAGAGAGAGGATAGAGAGAGAGAAAAGACAATGGGGGGGAGAGACTTTGGAGTCTAAAACACATTTTAAACCAACACCTTTTAAACCAAACACCTTTTAAAACAAAAGAGAGGTCACAGTACACAAACCCTAGGAGCCACAGAATAAAAAAAACCCATTCTAGCCGGGACTAAAAATGCTACAACTACACACTGCAAGACCCATCAGAGCACAGAAACATAAACCCCCCAGCCCAAACCCACGCTGCAAAAACCCTGTACATACAGTACTCACCCAGAACAGGCAGTCTCTCTGTTTTAAAAAAGAAAGTCAAAAAGCAAAAATCCAAAAAGCAAGAATTTTAAAAAACAAAAATGCAAAAAAAAATACAGTACAGTACAGTACAGTACCAGGCAGTACCAGGCAGTCCGAAGTCTCTCTCCGAACCCACACTCTCTAACCGCTGGGGCGAAAGAGCTACAGAGAAGCAGCCTCTTCGCTGACCAACGGTTAACTGAAAGCAGTTCAAATTCCCCGCCTTCCCCGCCTTTTTTTTCCGTTCGAAACTCGAAGCGCCAGTCGCAAGTCGAAGCAAAATTTTGCGGCCGGAGCTGGTCGTAACTTGAATTGGTCGTAGGTCGGGACGTTCGTAAGTCGAGGCACCACTGTAATGGCTTTAGGTCTTGTTACAAAAGAGAAGTCATTGTTAAGCTTTGGTTACTGGAATGTTTATTTTGTCTGCTGTTTACAGAATGTCAACACACTTAATACAAAGATTTATAGGGCTAGAAGGTCTCTAGTTCCAATTTGTAGCAATTATTCTCAAAACAGGCAGGTTGTCTGTACAGAGAAAATGTACTTCACACGAGGTATATTCAAGGGTTCCCTGAATTAGTTTGAGAACCAGTTAGGAGTTTTGGATTTGTGTCTGATTAGGTTTGAACTGATTCAGACTGAAACCCAAATCCAGATTCAAATATCCGAATCTTCAGAGTTTGGATGTAACTTTTCATAGGTATGTATGAAATTTAGGTACATTATAACTCTCTCCTGGATGTTGCCTACCAAATTCCAGAGAGGGAGGTCACATTTGTGATTTTAAAGGTTTCCTTGAGAACAACCACAACTTTTTTTTTCCGTACAAGTATATGAAATTTGCCAGAATGGTAGTTCTTGCTGAGTTTTCAATTGTAACAAGTTCTATATACATTAGTTTAAAGGTTTTTGTTCTATCATTTCTTAAATTTACTTTAAGATACCTAATATTTGCTAATATGCATTGTGAATTATGTGTGGTATTTGTGCACTAAAACATACTCTAAGATATAGAACAAGCAGACTAAGCAAACAGATTGAATTCAAAACCATTAAAGATGTAACAAATATTTGAAATTTTTCTAATTGTCACAGAAAAAGAGTGTCTTGACAGATTGAAACATCCTATAAAAAAGTCAGCTACTGTGAGATACTTTACTCCTTCAAGTGAGGGGAAACAGAACGGCTTTTTCTATCAACAGAAGCATCAGCATTATAATTTATACAAACCTCCTTATTTTGCATTAAAATAGTGCTGTCTCAAAGCCTTATCTACTGTACAAATACAAGCTTTTTTCTCTAAGAATATTGTATTTTGAATATTGAGAAAGTGCCATGGGACACTGTCACAGAAAGGCTGCCATGGACACAGTAGAGTAATTCACAAAATGGATACAAAGGGGTTTAAAGAATCCCAATATTTGCTATTGCAATTGATTTCACAGAAGGTGTTAGGACAAGTAACCTGCCCAAGAACCTTAGTAAAAGGCAAACATGGGATAGAAAAATGAATCCAATGACTTCTGTTCCAAAAGACAAGTCATTTCCCCCGTTTACTGCTAAATAAAATGCAAAATGCATCACCTGTATCCATATTTACACCTCTTCTCTCCCACATAGGCCCTGTTCTTCCTCCCCTAGGGCCTTAGCCCAGCAGATCCTCCACTTTTTTCTTCCTTTGATGTGTGTGTCTTTCCTTCTGCCTCTGAGGCATGGAAAGAATTGCTCACTTGCTATCTGTATCCTCTTCTCTGCTTAAAATCCACCTGGTCTTCTGCTGATGGTATACAGTTAGAACTGCTCTCTCTTTTCTCTCTGCTGATTCTGTCCAACTAGAACTGTCCTCTCAGAGCTAAGTGCAGTAGGATGGATTGTTGTGCTCTGTTGCTTTTACATGTGTTTTTAGTACTGCTTTTATTTACTATATTTAATATAATACTTGCTTAATTCTTTTTAAATATTTGTATACTTACTGTTTTTAGCTTTTAAATATTGTCTTTTTAATTATGTAAGCCACCTTGGGTCCTTTTAAGGAGAAAGATGGGGTAAAATATTTGCAAGCCAGCCAGCCAGCCTGCCTGCCTGCCTCCTGGCCACTTGCCTGTAGAGAGGAAGGGAGAGGAAATTTTCCATTTCTTTTTAATTGTTGCTAATGCATCAGTGATACTTTGAAGGGGCTTTTTTTTTTAAAGAGCCCTTTCAAAGCACCACTGATGTGCTGTGTCAGTTAACAAGAATTAAAAAGAAATGGGAAACCTCCTCTCCCTTGCCCTTCATAAGTGAGCAGAAAGGAAGATTCCTGTTTCTCAAGATAATTGTGCAGCTTAGACAAAGCATAGAAGAGTCAGGAGAGGGATTTTTGTTGGCTTTTTTGTTATCTTTCCTCCAAAGAGAAAGATCAGTCTAGATCGGGCTAAGCAGAGTCACTTGAGGTGCCATATGGTTGGTCCTTGCATATGGATGCAAAGATGATCCCAAATGACACACTGTACCTCAAAACAATTCTTTCTAGCACAACCTACACTGATCCAGGCTGGCATACATGAGTGATCCAGTCGCACCCTGAGACTGAGGAAAGCCAGGTTTTAATGCCCATTCAGCCATAAAGCTGCTAGGTTAACTTTCAGTTAGTCCCTAACTCAGAGTTTAACTTCCTGTTATGAACCTAAGGGGGAGGAGAAGGAATACTGTATTAAACTGCTTTGGGTTCCTTGAAGAAAAGAATTAAAAGGATAAAAATACAATAATAAACAAGTTTGACTGTGGCTGGGCTGGGTGTGAATTGCTACTGTTAGCAGTGCCTGTGGCTGCAACTGCCTTGTCTGTTCTGTCATGACAAAATGACATGATGGTCATCAGTTGAATTTCTTTTTTGATCTTTATTCTATTTGATTGACGGAGCTCAGGTTAGCACAATTTTGAAAGAAAGGAGTTGGCTGCAATGCAGCAGTGCCAATATTAATGAATTATCTCCAGGTGTGGACTGTCCTCTTATGTGGGGCCCACAGCCCCCACACCCTCTGAAAAAGTCTTGGTTAAGATTAATATATATTTTCCCATTTGCATCATAGCCTGCCCTTGTATTGACTTGAATCCAGTCTTTAAAGTAAGAGTGAGTAACAGGTGACATCCCAAATGCTTGGCAGAATACAGAAAAAGCTTCTCCTCCTTTCCCAGGGCCACTAAGCAGTTCTACTCATCTTTAGAGCAAAGTTAATAAAATTATAGCAAACAAGAATAGCTTGAATTGGCTTTAGTAGCATCTATGCGCAGAGAAAGAATGGAAATGTTTCATATTAATGGCTCTTTCCAGAACGAAAATGCTTAGGTTAGCAAATATACTTTCACTTCTAAAATAGCATTTTAGTATCCATATGTATATATGTTGCATGCCTCCCGGAATTTTTAAAAATAGATTTAAGGGTTGTTCATAAAGGGATGGAAACTGAAACTGAAATAGTGTCACAAACTCATGTTTCTAGTATATGGAATTTTCTTCTCTTGATTATATTGATGTAGTAATGATTTACAAAGAAAGTTGTTTCCCATTAAGTACCTTGCAAAATAGGTTTTGTCTCTGACATTCAGAACTAATAATAATAATAATAATAATAATAATAATAATAATAATAATAATAATAATAATAATAATAATAATAATAATAATAGGCGAGCCACTCTTCGACCCGGCAGGGAGGCTTGTTGTCCTGCCTCCTGTCAGGAGTGGCAAGCTGATCGCAAGCTCCAGAGTGATAGGAAGGATTGTGGAGCCGGCGGCAGCGGCAGAATTGTGAGTGGATGGTCCGACCCCAGGGGGCCAGACCCTCGTTATCGCCACCTGTGCAGGGGTATTCATATACAAATACAAATACCCCCATCTCTATTAAGGACACAGTTTGTGTCCTGAAGATTCCCCTCATACTCAGTCAGCTGTTGTTCACCCATTAGCCCTATGCAGTCAGGCAGTGTACTGGGTCCTTTGGAATAATGGGAGATGTCTTCACATATTTCTTATTTCTGCCTGGGACTTCTCTTCTGCCTGAGGTAAGTTACTCATGCTCTAGAACTAGGCTTGGGAAGAATGCTCACTAAGTTCCTGATTCTCATTAACATTGGCTACCTTCACATGACAAGACACCTAGATGGGGAACTTTCGAGCTCCATGAGATTCTTACTCTTCACCACAAGAGAAAGACAAGTGGTTCCCCTCCCCCCATAAAGATTTTTGCAATTTACAGAAAATGCCACTGGGCATTTTGCAGTATAATGTCCTTTATTTTTTTAAGAAGCAGAGAATGCCATCCAGCAAGCATAGGATTAGCTGATTTGAAAAAGATGCAAAGATTCCATGTGACACTTAAGATTTTTTGAAGCCCATGAAACTAAACAGCAGCTTTCATAGTTTTGTGTGATTTGCACAAATTATAGAATTCTTATTGGCAGTGTGTGGAAATTATTGGCTTCTAAACCTCTAACTATAGAGTGGATAAAAGTTCAGGGACCTAGAGAGCAGAATCTCCCCTCAGTAGACCACCCCTTATTGGTCAGTTTACCTCAAATGGCACTTACTGTCTTATTAATTCACTGAGAAACACGGGTAAGAGAAAATAATTATAATATTCTGTTTACTCACAGTTCTTCATAGATTAAAAAAGCACCATTCTACACAAAATATCAACTGGTTACATGAAGAAATCTTAATTGATTCACCAGCTGCATACTGACTCACTACATGGCTGATAGTCCAGAGTATATAGCTCTAACTGAATTTTGACTGTCTGACTACATTGCTAACTGACAGAGCACTTCTGACTAAAAAGAGCAAGGTGGGAGGAGAAACTTGAGTAGAGAGGCAGAGAGGAAGCAGTTGGCTGCTACTGGATTGATTGACATTGACCCCAGTCCAGAAAGGTCCGTCTTAGCCAAAACCTCTTAAAGGCAACATACAATGGATGGGTTATGTCAATGCCAAATCAGCTGTCAAGCAAAGGATTTTGGACATAGAACTTCAAGAACATTTAGGTTCACTGGACAAATCTAGTGTTGTAAAAAACAACACCTTTATAATTCCCACCTATTTGACCAGTATAACACCACCTAAATCTAGAAGAGCTTTTACCTTAGCCAGATTTAATGTTTTGCCTTCTAATCTCTTGGAAGGGAGATTTCAGGGCATATCCTATTCTGATCGTTTATGTCCTTCCTATGGTGGTGAAGTGGGGCATGTTTTCTTGTACTGTCATTTTTATCAACATCACACAGACCTTCTCTATTTTTCAAAAATTTCCAGGGAGATCTGATGAATTTTATATTCTTTTGCTCTGACAAGGTTTCGTACATTACTAGTAAAGTGGCCAAATACTGTGCAGCCGTTATTGCTTGCTGCAGTTTCCTGACCACATAAGGTCTTTGAGTGCCCCCACCCTTGTTAGAGATTTCTTGTTTAATTTTTCTTTCTAGGAGAGTTGGGGTGGCATAGTGATGGTTATATGTGTCTTAATTTCATCTTATATTATTGGTGCGATGTTTTTAAAGCTTTTGTATCCTTTAATGCCGGTGGCTAACTTAGAACTTCTTTTTTAACTTTAATGTCTTAAAAGAGCCAGGTGGTGCATTGATGGTGACATGTCTTGTCCAATGTCTTTCGGTATTAGCTGATATTATGTGATTTTATCTAAATAATGTATTTTTATTTTCCTGGTCATTGGCCTTAATAAATAAATACAACATACAGTGGTGCAATAATTCCAACAATTTGCACAAAACCGTCAGGTTGACAGAACCAAAATATATCCTTCTTCTAGGATGAGAAGGGTAAAAAAGTAATTCCTTGTCCTTGCCTATAAGAGTGAGATGAATAGGAGTTTACATGTCTATCTAGAGATCATGACTGTAAGGGAAAGACAAATGGATTTTCTATTCCTTTGAAGAGCATATTAGTACAGAAGCATAATTTGCGTACAGTCACTTTAAGAGTTTTTAAATGGGAAAGTTTTGCAGTTTCCATAGCATCACTCCCATATGAGCAATCCTAAATGTTTCCTTTAAAAATGCAGGAGATATTCAAAGGGAAATAGAGCTGTTTTCCCAATGGGAATTCTCAGTTGAGGATTTTCATTAATTGCCTTGGATATTTCTTCTACAAGCAAATGGAACAGCAGGTATTTCAGTTTATAGTCAACAGCAGTTCCTCTCTCAATTGGCTTTTGCAGCTAGTGGCTCAAGGTAGTAAACCTGACAGAGAAATAAACAACCAGATTGTAGGATGTGTTTTGACCATTTTGTTTATGACTTATAATAGGAGCTTAAGTGCTAAACACTGAAAAATTACTAAACATAGTGGATATTTTTCCAGTTCAGACCTGTTACACAAGCAGCATCTGAGCAACACAGGCTATCATAAAGCATAGCTTTGTGACTGATACTTTGTGTGAATTATACAATGTTTAAAAGTTCCCACCCCACCTTTTAAAAGTCAATGCCAGGCATGTTATGAAACAAAACAAAAATGAGCTGCAGATAGGGATTAACTAGCACATGATAAGAATTTAGCAAAAGCACAGCTTTCCTGCTTGGGCAGCCTCCAGACAAATTAGGTCACCCAACAAATACCAGGGAAGTTAAATTATTCATCAGGCAAGCAAGGCCAAAAGATATGCACAAGCAGTGAACCTCACCACAGAAATCATCATTCGGAGAGGGGTGTTTATATCCTAAACCAGGTGGATAGAATAAGATACAGAATTATGTGTGTGGGGAAAAATAGCAGCACTTTAAATAGTGACATAATTCTGACTTGCCTTCTCTCCATATTCCTGGCAGTTCACACATTTAGTAATAATAATTTAAAAACCATAAATACTTCCAAAGGACAGTATTTAATAACACAGATTATAATTCCAGCAGAAGTCCCCTCACAAAAAACTGAAGCCCTTTTCAGAGATTTTCAGGAAACAGTAGTAATGGGCCTAAAAGTAAACACCTTTCAGAACTCACAGACGTGGACACAAAGACTTTGGCTGAATTCCTGTTGAGCAGTTCAACATGTGCAGTGGTGATGATAGCAGTGGCGGTGGTAGCAAATTACTGCTGATTAAAGGCTTCCTGTGAGAATTTTGGAGTGCATGTGCATATCCCAAAAATAATATCATCTTAGAATTACAGAGCTGGAAGGAACCCTGTGGATTATTAAGTCTAACCCCTGTCAAGGAGGCACAGTGGGAAATTGAACTCCTAGCCTCTGGCTCTACAGCCAGAGACCTAAAGCATTGAGCTATTGAGCAGTTTGCCATTAATCAGCAGTAAATTGCTGCTGCTGCTGCTGACATCATCACTGTTATGCACATGGAGTTATGCAACAGGATTTCAGCCATTGCTTTGCCATACCACTGCTCCAGGAAGTAGATAATACAGAGAGAGATACATTTTTTAAAACTGTGGTATTACTAATGATATTTGCATAGTAAACAGATGAGTGAATGTAGGTTTAAGTACAGATTTAAATAAAGTAAATTAATGAGTGTGACGTACACCCTGTGTCCTTTGTTTATTTTCCCTTAAACACAAGTCCACCCTCTGGGTGCTTGTCCTCACTTCACGCTGCCACCAGGTATTTTCCCTTAATACCAAATAGATCATAGACACGTGCTGCCAAAACAACAGATTTATTGATAATATAGATGTTATGTTAATCACAGGAGAGGTCACAGATGTTTAGAATTTTTCATTAAAGCACAATCACTGAAATATGATATTTTAAGTTCCACATTAGATCACTTCTTGTTTACTTATTTTCCATTCAATCAGTGTATATTTATTTGTAATAATTCTCTATCTCTGACTATCTATCTATTTCTCTCAGCAACCTCACTCCTTCTTCTCTCTAACTCTCTCACTTCAATTCCCTATCTCCACAACCACTTTTCTCCAACTCTCTTCCCTAACTGTCTAAACTGTCATTAACTGTCTTTTAGTCTCCTCTTATTTCCTTGGTTCCGCCCCTCCTGTCATGTCATTGGCTACCACATCAGAGCTCTTACCTGACTGACAGGAGTGATCTGAGAGCTGTCCGTCACAATGAGTTGTATGCAGACCAGGTTAATTGGATTTAGTTTCTGTTGAAGTCTGCAAAGCTTAACTTAATCTAAATTCTCACATCAAATTCAGTAGAACCTGAGCACCTTTGGTATGCAGTGAAATAACTTATAGCACTTTACTATGTACACCTCTGCTGTTCTACTTTTGAGGGATTAGATTTTACTAACAAGTAGTTAAGAGTACATATTTCTGATCTTAGAAGTAGCTGACCATATGGGTTGAAAGATGCTTTGAGTGGTCATTACCAGTCTTACTATAACTATATTTAGCAAGATCTGTGCTCTGATTTTGAGCAGGTGCAGGGAGTTGGATTTGAGGGCTTTGTAGTAAACCACAGACTGGCATCTCCTTTTAGATATTAGGAGGCTGGCCAGCATATTTTGATATTTGTCTGGAAGCGCATCACATGATCTATTAAGTCATTTAACAAATCATGCATTTTGTAATAAAGGATTGACAATTCTAATCAACAGCATTATTCTGTTATCTTTCCATACCTTAATTGCCTTAAAGCTAGTGGATAGTAATTTTTACGTATGTAATTCTGTAAATAAGGTCTCATGAAGGGCTGATTATAATCCAATGTTTTCTCTTGTCTTCAGCAACATGTTGGAGTGTGTGTGTGGGGGGGGGGGGCTTCTCAATCCCAGTCAATGAATAATACTATACAGTCATGAGAAAAAGAAAGTACACCCTCTTTGAATTATATGGCTTTATATATCAGAACATAATAAAAAATAATCTGGTCCTTAGCAGGTCTGAAAATTAGGTTAATTCAACCTCAGATGAACAAGAACTAGAGATGGGGATATTCATATTCATATACAAATATGAATATCCCAGATGCAGCTGGACCTAACGAGGATCCAGCCCCCGGGACTGGACCGTCCACTCACACGTCTTGTTGCGGCACCAGTCCTTCCAATGGCGCCTGGAGCTCCGCTCTCTTCCTGCTTGGCTGGCCACTCCAGGCAGGGGGCACGAGGACAAGTCAGGATGATGTTAGGTAAAGCATTGCTAAAACAGATTTAGAAGCAACAAAATGTATTTATTTATTTATTTATTTATTTATTTGTCTTATTTTTAGGCCTCCTTTCTCCTTATATCAGGACTCAAGGTGCCTCATGGTATTAAAAAGAACAGAATTAAAAAGACAACAAGTTATACATTAAAACCAGTTAAACTATAAAATTGATTTAAAACATATAAAATGTTATATAAAATGCAAACCATTCCATAAACCTCTCCTAGATAGTCTGTCACTAAGGGAAAGCCGGCCTGGAGAGAAAGGTCTTTTGCCTGCTTGCAGAAGGACAGCAACGATGGGGCTAACCTGGCTTCCCATGCAGGGGAGTTCCAGAGTCTGGGAGCAGCGACAGAGAAGGCCCTCTCCTGTGTCCCCACTAAACACACCTGTGAGGGTGGTGGGACCGAGAGAAAGGCCTCCTCTGATTATCTTAATATCGCAGCAGGCTAATAAAGAGAGATGGATTATTTTAGACAGGTTGGACCAAAGCCATTTAGGGCTCTATAGGTTAAAACCAGCACTTTGAATTGTGCCCAGAAATGGATTGGCAGTCAGAGGAGCTACTATAGCAAGGGAGTTATGTGAGCCCAAGTTAACAATCTGGCTGCAGCATTTTGGAAAATAGAATTGCAGCAGGGATACTTTGTTACCTGGAGGGAACAGACCAAAATTTACATGAAGCAACAGGATTTCTATTTAATGTAATTTATGCCATTAAAATTTGGGGACTTTTTATTATAATGCTCCTTGAATTTGCTAACATGATTTTTAAATTATTCTTATATCTTGACCAAAATAATCTTTGACAATCTTGTAGTATTTTAGAGGTTATTTGATTTTAAAAACTATTGTTGCATTATTTTTGCTTCCCCATGAATTGATTAAGCAGTTATGAAGCTAGCCTGTGAATTACTGGGAATTACTGGGAAATGCACCTGTGAAGAAAGATCGTTTAAAAAAATTAAACGAGAAAGTGAGCCATCCCCTCTTTCTACTCAGGCGGAAGAGATCAACAGAGAAGCAAGTGCATTACATACGGGAATTGTTAACATGACTTTGGAGTCAGTCCAAACCACTGAAGAAGAAGAGAGAAAGGAGAGGGAAACAGATCAACCAATAGCTGAGGGCCTCCTGGTAACAGAAGAGTTGGAGGAGAAGGCGGGAGTACAGAGGAGTTGGGGGTCATTAGCAAGCTTAGCAGCGGGAGAGGAGGAGGATAAAAAGAAGTCTGAAGGAGAAAGAACAGATAGAGAATGTAAAACTGATCTAAAACCGGATCTAAAGCATGAGTTTAAACCTTATGCCTTTGAGATACTGAGAAGTGCTGAGCGAGGGTTAGGAAGGGGAGAAAAGTCCATTTTAGGACCAGTTCCTATTGGACTGGAAGTACAACTAGGGGAACTGGATCCATTGGAATGGACAGTATACGTATACCCACGGGGGAAGGGTTCTTGGAGGAAGGTGGTATGCCTGGAACCTATCCCCACTGGGGTGAGCCCACACAAGGGGGATTGGGCCAGACATCCTTGTTGTGGGACCATATGCGCGGTACGGAGTACGCCTATGCGCAAACCAACAGATCGGGAGAAGTTTGGGATGGCGCCGCATTAAGAGAAACCGCGATTACTAATGATTCAGATATTATGTGGAACAATTTGCCATTGTTTAATAGTCCTGTTGGACCCACTGAAGTTATAGTTCATCCCTCCCCTCCTCACAATATAAACAGTTTGGTTAAAGAAAATTCGTCTCTTGTCATCATTCAAAAGGAAAGTGGGGAACTGCCAGTATCACAGGTTGAACCCGACCACAGCACCAAATTAGTCTTGTTTTTTTTAACCATCTTTTCTCAACATGTTTTCCTTCAGATGTGTCTGAGTAGAACTCCCATTACCCCAGACAGCATGGCCATGATGGCTAGGGAAAAGGAAGCTGTAGTCCAACACATCTGGAGTCTTCCACATTGGGAACAGTTATTTTAAGTAATTGATTCTGTGCTTAACCTTAAGGTAGTAAATTCCACAATGGCAATGATAAAAAAAAATGGGGAAAGGAGTTGTTTGTGCATGAAGAGGAAACTTTTCTTTTCTTTTTGGGGAGCTGCATTAAAGTTAATCACACTGAGTATTGAGTCATATGGAATCTGTAAGTCTTGGCATCTGCTCAGCCAATTTGCTAGTATATTGCACTCAAGCTATCGGAGGAGCAATGGAGATCTCAGTCCTTTTCTGTTTTCAAGGAGAATGCCAAAACCCACAGCTATATTTGATCATTGCACTGCATTTTGCCTCTTGCCTTCTTCATGGATTTTGAAAGATGATTTAATCATTTGTCCTATTTTGAGATTCATATCATGTCTATGTATTGTATAATACGTGTTCCAGTAAAGTCTGTACTATATCACTTGCATTGTTAAATCACTACCACCCTATAATACTTCATTTTATTCTATTAAATGATATAAGATTCTTTTCTAGCACATCCACTGTGACTCATTTTTGTGCCATTGCAAATTGCTGCCAAGTGTCACAAGCCCCAATCATTTTCCTTTCACTAAAATGATGTGTTGATGTTTGTACAATTGTACACTTGTGCAACTGCTGCTGTTGATAATGGTGGCAGCAATAAATGCTGGGTTCTTAATCAAATTTTTCACAACTCAGAAAACTAGATACCCTAGTTAGAATTCTGCAGTAAATTATGCTGGCATAAATGTAACAACATAAACTGAAGGAGTGAATTGCCAGTGATTAATGAGTTGCCACTTACCTTCCTACTTGGTTGCCAGTCAGACGACATCATGTGCAACTAGGAATATGAGTGGCAACTGATTAGTTAGTGGCAATTTGCCACCAAGATTCACACCATTACACTTATGCCAACATGAATCAATATTAGGATTCTAGCCACAGGATGGGACACTAGAAAGGTATTTGCAGTGCATGTGGTCATTCATGCAAAGAAAACAAATCTGAAGAGAGCAAATAAATACTTTGATACTTTGGAACCATATTTTTAGAAAAACTATTGCAAGGTTAACAGCTGGTAACCTAAAGTGTCCCAACTATCTAGAATTGACATAAGCAATGGCTGTATGGCTTAATCCAGAAGGTACTTCCCACTCCTCGCCACTTCTGTTTTTTAACATTTCTTTTTGGGGGTAGGAGGATGTTTTATTACTTCCTCCTCTGTCTGATCTGTATGAAACTATGTCAATCTCAGTGCTTATCCAAATGGGCTAAGAGTTTTGTCATGGATGGCTCAGCCACTGTAGCATAGAAACAATGACAGTAGCATAGAAACAGTGACGGTAGCACTGACATATCAGGGCAGTTGGATAACTCTCTCCTTCCTCATTTTTTAAAACTGGCCTCATCCAAACAAGGTATGTGCCTCACTTTGATGTAGATTGGAGTTTTGATCTCTTTCCCCCACAGTTTGACTCACTCCAAGCTTCCATACCTGTTTTCCTTGAATGTAACCTTGAATTTGAGATTCCACACTAATATGTCTCCTTCCTCCCTCCTCCAGCTGCTCTGCTTCTTTCCCCTCATGCCCTCCCCATTCTCCTTTCTGTCTTTAGTACTTGAAAGGTGATATGCACAAGCTGTGCCCTTTTACAGACAACGAGGAAGGGAGGAATCCCTTCAGAACTCAGAGGGAAGGAAATGAAAGGAAAGATGCAGGGAACAAACCCCCTAAGAAAGATATGTGGAGATGTACCTGAACCAGATGGTGAGAGAAAGCTATGCTGGGGAGGTTTTCCATTCATCAACATAGACAAGACGTTGACTAGCTTTTCGGGCCACAGCAAGAAGTCAGGGGAGGAGAGTTTCTTATGTTTTTCTTGTGGAGGTGCTGGGGAGAACACTGGTACAGCTTGACATCACGGCTGATCTCAGAGGAGTTCTAGTTGTACATGCCACTATATGAACTAGGCTTTCACAACTCCTCCTACCCATTCAGCCAGTCCCTCTCTCTTAGCTTTTATAAGCCCAGAATGGCAAGGGTCCAACAGTCATATGGTAGCTTTTACCTCTTTAAGGGTCCTGCCCATGTCATCAGGCTGCAAAACCTGAAACGTATCCATTAACACAGGATAACCAGGGATAAAAGTTACATTCAAAGGACTTAAATCAACTGTGGCATTCAAATCAGAGCAGATCCAAGTGATTTTTTCCTGCAAAGCATTGTGCAAAGCATTTCAGTTTCATTGAAATTGTAGCAAAGGGATCACACGATCACTGTAATGGGCTCAAGTCAGCAGTTTGGATGCAGTATTTTGAACCAGCTGAAGCTTCCAAATTGTCTTCACAGGCAGCCCCACATACAGCATGTTACAGTGATCCAAATGGAATGTAATTAAAGCATGTGTCACTGTGGCTAGAAAAGTCAAATATTTTTAGGAACGGGTGCAGCTGGCACTTGATCTTTTAACTGTGCAAATGTACTCCTAACTACCACCAAAATCTTGTGGCTCAAACCATGGTTTCTTTAGCTATTCTACTACAAGTGGAAATCAGCACACTGTTTTAACCACAATAAAGCAGGGTTCTTGTGGAATTCAGCCTTATGGTCATATCTGAGCATCTTCTATGCATAGTTCTATTGTTCTTTGGGGAATCTTTTTCGTAATATAATGCTGCCCTGATTATTATATCTGGGAATGAGTGACTATTACAGAGAAGAAGAGGTTGGTCTTATATTTTCTCTGTGTCTGCTGAAAGTGGCCCTCAGGCTATTATTACTCCCACAAAGGGAAATTGAGGGCTCAATTGTTCTGATTCCAGGTGGCAGGTGCCAGGCGCTATCTCAGCAGGTCTCAAGTCAGGCTAGTAGACAAATTAAAGTGCCAGAACAAATAAGGAATATTGTATCTTGAAAGCCAAGCCACAGGTACATGCAGACTCAACAAATGCAAAGAGGCGGGGGGAAATGGGTTCAAACACAAAACTGGGGTCATAACAGAGCAAGAAGAGGGAAGCCAGATGTATAGCCATTAATTGAGCAAAAGTGAGATACCAAATGTAGCAGGAGCTTCTGTAATGTAAAGAATCAGGAACACACTGGATGAGATGGTTGGACAGTGTCACCGAAGCTACCAGAATGAATTTGACCCAACTCCGGGAGGCAGTGGAAGACAGGAGGGCCTGGCGTGCTCTGGTCCATGGGGTCACGAAGAGTCGGACACGACTAAACGACTAAACAACAACAACAGACAAGTGTCTTACAGATGCTGCCTGGTCCCATTCATACCACAGCTGTAGGAGATCAAGAAGCTTGTATTCTTCAGGAATCCTCTGCTCTGACCTCATACTTCTAGGTGTGGCAATTTTGCCCTGACTCCTTCAGTGCTACTGTTCCCTAGGGCTGCTGTAGAGCTCCCCTTAGAGACCATTCCCCATTGTTCCTGAGGGTCCAGGCTATGCTACAGTCTCCAGCTTCCAGAAATTGGTTGCTAGCATTGTTCCAGTAGCTCTGATTCTATTCCAGATGGTGTGTGACAAGAACTGTACAACTTCTTTCTGCCCTTTCTGGATATTTATAAGTTCTCCTCTTTTACTTTAAGCTTTTGTACTTTTTAATTCCTTGTTGTTGTTGTTGTTGTTGTTGATATATTGGCAATAAAGAAGACCGGAAATTTAGAAGAAGCAATGCTTTAATAAGTTGTGATGTCTTACCAGTTGTGACAGTTCTTTTCCTTCAGTAACCGATGCCACCTTCTAAATAATCTAGTAAAAGAAACAACAAGAAAGCAGGGAATTAGAGTAACAAGAAGTTTGCAATACTTACACTTACATTGCAATGTGATTTGAGGGAGCATTGGTATAATGGCTTATAATATTTAAAAGTGTGTAATGTTAGGTTTTGACTAATATACATTTTGAAACGGAGCAGCTGTGCTAAATGTAATTCTGAGTTTTTGAGCCTTCACTACCAGTTGAATAGAAATGCTTTGGAAAGAAACAGTCTCAGATTGAAGTTACCAGCAATTATAATTATAAGAATTACATCTTGGGCTTTTAACTATTTGTGAATGGAAACAGAAAGTTGCTTCTCTGAAATTACACATGTCAGTGGCTGGAATTTCACAGATAGCACATAGAAGGGTAGTGTTAACTTTGAGGAAGATAGTCAGCTTGAATAGCCCCAGAGAACATCAACCTGCTGTCAGTTTGTGATTTGTCTGGTGTCAGTGAACCAAGAGTTTGTCTTCACCAGAAAGTTTTCCAGTATAAAAATGCCAACATCAGTAAACTTTACTGAGCTTTTTTCATACTTCTGTGTACTTTCTTAATATGCGCAGTGAGAAATGAAAACTAAAAGAGGAGATGAAGGAACAAGACATGTGAACAATCCATGCTGCAGTTTTGAATATAGCATTTTCTTTTCCTTAAATGAATAAAATTAGAAGTGGGAGGTGGGGGATTCAGATCTGTGGCAGCAGGTGTGGGATGTGGGGAACTATCTTTCCAAGGCTACTTTGCAATATACTGCTTGGGGGAAGTAGGAGGTTAGCTTCAATGGTGGAGGGTTGTTATTATTTAAAAAAATGGAGAAGGAAAGAATATTAATCCAGTGAAGACATTCATGGACAATGACTTTAATGTACTTCAACTGAATTCATATCTGTTTTTTAAAATTTTAATAGTGTCACATATAATTAATAATGACGTGCCATGAAGTTGATTCTTACCTATGGCAACCCTTTCCAGAGTTTTCTAGATAAAAAGTACTCAGAAATGGTATACTATTCCCTTCTTCCAGGATTGCCCTGGGATTGAGCAGCTCGCCCAAGGCCTCTGCTCTTGGAAGGCACAAAGATAAATCACTTCTGATCTCTAGCTCCAGAATTAGTTAACCAATTCACTGCCCTGTCCAGCCAACTAAAGCTAAATGTAGATGCAAATGTAGAGAGAGATCTAAATGACTAGGCTACCCTATTATTTCCCAACAGACAGTGCCTCCATTACTATACAAAAGCACAAACCAAAGGAAAATGGAAGAGAAAAAAAAGAAAAAAAAGCAAAGCAAAGCATATGGATGTTTTTCTTCCCATTACCCATACAGTGGAACCTCTACTTACGAACTTAATCCGTTTTGGAACGGTGGCCGTAAGTTGAAACGTTCGTAAGTAGAAGCACCATTTCCCATAGGGATGCATTGAAAACCGATTAATCCGTTCCGGACGAAGAAAAAAAAATCACCAAAAAAAAAAAAAAAAAGAGCACAGCAAGCCCAGTCGGAAGGTGCTCCGTTGCTGAGGCTTTAAGAAAAAGCCTCAAAAAAACAAACACTAGAGCCACCTCCGTTGCTGAGGTTTAAGAAGGAAAAAAAACCTCCAAAAACAAACAGCAGAGCCCTGCAGACACACACACACACACACACACACTCACTCCTCTGAAGCAGAGCACAGAAACATACCCTCCCTGCAGACACACACACACGCTCACTCCGAAGCAGAGCCACTAACAACACAGCACAGAAACACCAATACCCACCCAGAACAGTTTTTTAAAAGGAGAAACAGCAGCTTACCTCCCTGCAGACACACACACGCTCACTACAAAGCAGAACGAGGCTCTCCCAAGCAAGCCTCCAACACGACACACCCTCTAACTACGAAAGTGAAACAACTACAGTACAAAGAAGCATCCTCGGTGCCACCTACAGTTAGAAATTTGAATTGCCCGCCTTTTTTCCCTGCCTGTTTCTGTTCGTAAGTGGAAGCTCCGGCCGCAAGTAGAAGCAAAATTTTGCGGATGGAGCGGTTCGTGAGTTGAAATGTTCGTAGGTAGGGACGTTCGTAAGTAGAGGTTCCACTGTAATAGGTTCAAAGTAGGCAACAGAATTTACTAATAAGTGAAATTGTGGACAATATTTAGTCATAGCTGAGCACCGATCCCTAGAGTCAGACATGACTGGACTAAATGTTAAGGGGAACCTTTACCTTTACCTTTACCTTTACCTTTACCTTGTAACATTTTAGGGGTATTTTTATATCAGTGGTTTCATTTGTAGCCTTGTTATGCTATATGGGTGATCACGGAACGAAGGAAGGCTAATTGCCTTAGAGAGAGAACAAAGGAGTCAACAGCGGATGTCCGAGCCAGCGGAGCCTACTGGCAACGCCCTGAGAGCTCTTTTATTTACTTAGCATGATTACATAGTATGTTATAAGAGAAACAGATAGGATACTAGTTATCTAATTGTAACTAGGATTGGCTAAAATAACCCTTTGATCTTATGCTCTACCTCTAAGCGAAAGGGCAGAAGAAGGGGTTACCCCGCCTGCTGGCAGCTGCCGCTTCCTCCCAGGAGTGTATGCACATCACTGGAACAGAATGCAGCTACAACCTTTAAGCAGAAGTTTCCCAGATTTCCCGCTTTTTTTTTTTTGTTTGTTAAGCAAAGGCACATATTCTTTCATATATATGTGCGAACTACATATAAGTCTTTTCGGCGAAGGCCTGAGGGCGAAGCTTTGAGGTAGGTAGTTATCATGGAAAAGAAGGTTGGTATACATTGAATAAAGCAACAGGAACGTCTAAGGAGTATGAGGAGCATAATTCCAAGAATGAGAACACAACACAACAGCGTCACGGAGTTGGCATTCAGCTGTGAGATAATGGCTGCTAGAAAAGTTTCAGGAGTTTCCAGGATCTGCTGCTGATTTAGAGTTCTTTTTGCATCAGCACTCAGCATCTTTATCATCCCCCAAGTAACTTTGGGCTGAGTGCCTTCAGGTTGGACCGGGCGCTTCCGGCGACGCACAGTCATCTGGTCCTGCTCCAGGGCCATCGCTGGGTTGAGTTCCAGAATCGGGTTCTGCAGGTTGCGATGGCAACTCATTCTTCCCACGATATGGCCTCACACACTGAGCCGGGATCCACAAGGGACCTGTGGGAGTAAGTACAGCAGCATAGCCGCACCCCTGTTAGTAAAGGGGCTGGACCCTCCCATTGAGGGTCGGGAGGTTGCTTATAAGTCACCAGCAGCCGTTCCATGGGGATTTCTTTACAGAAGTGTTTCTCTACTGGCGACAACTTATGCTGACCTGCAGATACAGTTAAATGATTTAATGTGAATAATGCTATTGATACTACATCTGGAACATCTTGGGGCTTAATCCCTCTGTTTTGTGTTTGTTTTGAAAGGACAAATTTAAAAGAGCAGTGTGCTCATTCTACAATAGCCTGTCCTGTGCAGTTATAAGGAATACCATGGGAAAGTCGAACATCCCATTCATTGCAGAAAGTGGTAAAGGCGTGGGAGGTATAGGCTGTTTTTAAGGCTTCAGGCTGGGCCCATAATTGCAAACGTACGTAAACAATGTTGTATGACATGGCGAGAGGTCTCGCCACGAAGAGGGGTAGCCCAGATGTATCCTGAATAAGTATCAATATTTGATGAACATAAGAAAGAGGAGCAAGGGTAGGAACATGAGTGACATCCATTTGCCAAAGCTGATTGGCATCCGTTCCTCGTGGGTTAACAGCATCAAAAGGAAAGGAAATGGGAGACATGAAACAGGAAGAGCAGGAGGAGATGATGTCTCGAGCTTGAGAAAGCAGAATAGAAAATTGCTTATGGAGTTGTTTAGCACTCTGATGAAAAAAGGAATGGCTGTCAATAGGATTGGGAAAGAGGGGACACAAGGAACAAAGAGCAGAGTCTGCACAATGATTTCCTTCCAAGATAGCATCTTGGAATCCAGTATGAGATCAGATGTGAGCTGCAAAAAAAGGTTGTGATCTGGTAGCAAGGAGGTTTTTTAAAGTCAAAAACAGGGAAAGTAAGGAAAAGTCAAGAGCAGGAGAAAGATAGGCATGTGACAGATGAGTGAGAAGGTTAAATACATATTGAGTGTCTACAATGACATTTAAAGGTTCATCTTGAAACATTTGAAAGGCAAAGTTGACAGCCGCCAATTCTGAACGTTGAGAAGAGGTTTGAAAAGAAGTAAAAAAGGTTTTCCAGGTTCCGGGAGGTTGCTGAAAGGTAGCCACGCCTCTGGTAGGCGCACCATTGGTAAAAACAGTTAGAGCATCAGGGAGAGGAGTAGCAGAGAAAGGAGAGGAAAAGCGAAGGGGTACTTGCTGAATGAATGTTAAGTGTGGGTCTTTAGGTGGATTAAAACGTATATCACCAATATAGCCTGCAAAAGCAATTTGACAAGTTAGTGACGTAGACATTAAATGATCATGGTCAGCTTTGGAAATAGGTAAGTAACAACACAGAAGATCCCAACCTGTGAGTTGTTTGGCACGATGGCGCCCTTTGATTACAAGGTCTGTAATCGCATTTAGGGTGGAGTAAACATTTCGGGGAGGAGTGTTAGATAAATAAAGCTATTCTGCTACAGAAATGGCCTTGTCAGACTTCGGGCTACACAACAACCCAGTAGGCAGTTGGGGAGTGTTCAAGATAACCAGCTGCAAGGGACCAAAAGAAGGAATGTGGTCGACCATGGTACGTCGCAAGGCTGCGTTAATTTGATGTATGGCATGTTTCATAGCCTTGGTGATGGGTATGGAGTCAGCAGGAGACTGATGTCCCCGGAGTGTGTTAAACAAAGGTTGCAATTCATGAGTAGGAAGGCACAAAAATGGACGAGCCCAATTTAAGTGCCTGAGGAACTGTTGCAACTGCACTAATGTAAATTGAGATGGAGTTTTTAGTTCTGGTAAGAACGGAGAAGATGTAACTTGCAACAGTTTGTGCCCTAGATAAAGAAACGGAGGTGTGGTTTGTATCTTTTCTGGAGCTACGTGAAGGCCTTTTTTCTCTAAGCAGTTAGCTAGAGAATCATAGACAGTAGTAGGGAGGGATTGCCCCGCCACCAAAATGTCATCCATGTAATGATATACAAGCAATTAAGGATGTTCCAAGCAAAATTGCTGTAGGGCTAGATCCACAAAATGTTGACATAAAGTCGGGGAATTCAACATTCCCTGAGGCAAGACTTTGCACTGATATCTTTGAGTAGGTTGGGAATTGTTGTACACAGGGACTGTAAAGGCAAATTTTTCCCTGTCTTGTGGTGCTAAAGGAATAGTGAAGAAACAGTCCTTGAGATCTACTATCATTAACTCATTGTGTTGGGGTATCAAATTTGGATTAGGCAAGCCGCATTGCAAAGGGCCAATAGGTTGAATGCGCTTGTTAACTTCCCGAAGGTCGTGTAGCAAACGCCACTTCCCAGATTTATTTTTGATGGTGAAAATGGGGGTATTCCACGGACTGGTGGAATACTCTATATGTCCTTAATCTAATTGCTCCTTAACTAAGGCCTCCACTACGTGGAGGTTTTCTTTAGACAATGGCCATTGATCAACCCAGACAGGTGGTCCAGGGAGCCACGTTAATGGCAATGCTGTGTCAGATTGCGTAGAGGCCTGTATTATAAATTTGTCTGCAATTTTGCATCGACCTTTTTCAAGAGATCCCGACCCCAGATGGAAAAGGGAATAGGCAGAATGTAAGGAGTGATTGTGATTTGTCTAGGAGAGTCACCTAGACTTTCCAGAACAATGGGCTGAAGGCTTTTCTGGGCTTGCTCATAGCCTCCAACTCACCAAATGTCGTGCACTGACTGGGTGGGATAGCTTTCTGGCCAGTCTTTCTTTGCAATAATGGTAACGTCAGCTCCTGTATCAATCAGGCCATTAAGAACAAGCGATCCCATTTTAAGAGGGAGTCGGGGCTGCGAGTGCTCGATGGTAGTTAAGGCAGCAACTCGAGTAGAACCAAAACCCCCACTACGAGGGTTGGTAGAAGAACCCATCTGTGTTAATGGAAACAACAACAATTGAGCGATAAATTCACCGGCAGGAAGGACTTGCGGTATATTTGACCAGGTTTGAATAATTAGAGGTCCTTCATATTTCCCATCAATGATGCCTGGTACAACAAATAAACCCTGTGCAGAGATGCTAGAGCGGGGGAGAATGAGACCCACAGTGTCTTTGGGTATTGGTCCATGATGTGCTGTTTTGACTTTGTAGACGGCGAGAGGGAATTGATAGTCGACCTCTTCGGCTGTGATCAGATCATGACCGGCACTTTTAACAGTAGCAGGTCAGATTTCTTGAACTGGGGTAGTATTCACTGAGTTCCCCCCACTTGACCCGGGGCTGGAGGTCCACCCGACTTGGAGTTTCCCGGTGTTGGAACAGACCGGCATTGATTGGCCCAGTGATAACCTTTCTGACACCGGGGGCATTTTTTAGAAGGGCATTTATTATTTTGGGGGGTTGATCTGCATTCCCGTCTGAAGTGCCCTTCCTTGCCACAGGAAAAACATTTACGATCTCGGGTGGGGTTCAAGGAGGTAGCCATGGCTGTGGCCAAAAGCTGTGTCTTGTGAGTTTCTGTCCCAATATTCTGACATAATTTTAGCATGGCAGCAATGTCAGTCTCTGGTTTATTGTAAATAGCCTGAAGGGCCGTTTTACAATCCATGTTAGCATTTTGAAACGCCAGATGTTTCATCAAAATATCAGCAGCCTCAGTATCCTCCACCTGCCGTTCAATCGCTCTTTGCAATTTGTTAATGAAAGACATATAGTCCTCTGTAGGACCCTGACGCAAATTGGCAAAAGACCCTAAAGGGGTACCTTTGTCTGGGATTTTTAACCAGGCTGCTCTAACAATGTCACCCACTTGTGCCAATCCCGTTAGGGATGGTAATCTGCTGTGCTATGGTGACAAAGAGTCCATCTCCATTTAGCATATCTGCAAACACAGCAATATTGTTTTGTAAATTATCCATGGCCAGAATCGCAGCGGCGTCTTTCCATTCCTGCGTAAACAATATGTATTGCGCAGGAGTGAGCATAGCTTTAACCAAGGCTTTCCAGTCAGCTGGAATAAGATTTCCATTTCCTCATAGCCCATCAACCAGCCCAAGAGTAAAACTGCTATGGAGACCGTTTTCAACTACACTTTTTTTCAACTCTTTAAACGTGGCAAGGGGAAGACCTTCATGAACACGCTGTCCCTGATTGTTATGAACCACAGGACAAACAGACATAAGGGGGAGGGTGGCAGCAACATCCTCCGGGCTTCCTTGGGCCATAACATCAGATAACATCTGCTGCACTGCTGAACGAGAAGGGGGAGGAGGGGGGAGGAGAAAGGGGAGAAGGGGCTGTTGGAAGAGCGGCAGGAGCTGCGTAGGAAGGAGGATTGTTTCTATTTTCATGGAGATCTGGTGACTTAGAGGGTGGCAAAATCTGAGGGGCTGTTGGAAGGTTAGCTAAAGACTGGGCTAACAAAGGGTTCGCAATCTTTTAAATCGCGTCCCAGCAAAGATGCCATGTATGGAGGACTTTAACTGGAGCAACAGGGTCTTTGTGCAGTTTATTCCCAATTTTATCCCAATCTGAAAGTTTAAAGCTGCCCTCTTCCGGATACCAAGGACAAAAAGTACCTATTTGTGTCATTAAATCCTCTTCCGAGGCAGATACACCATGGTGACCTTCTTTATGGAGCAAGTAAATCAGGTCTTTCTTATGTTGATTTTGAAGCACTGTGAAGGTGTTTCCCATCTTGAACTAATAATACTCACCGGGATCCAAAAGAGGATGCGAGGATGCGTCTGGAGCCCGTGCCAGGCGAGGTGAGCTGCTTTGATTGCCTCAGGCGATGTCCCTGTTCGGGCGCCAATTGTGGGTGATCATGGAACAAAGGAAGGCTAATTGCCTTAGAGAGAGAACAAAGGAGTCAACAGTGGATGTCCGAGCCTACTTGCAACGCCCTGAGAGCTCTTTTATTTACTTAGCATGATTACATAGTCTGTTATAAGAGAAACAGATAGGATACTAGTTACCTAATCGTAACTAGGATTGTCTAAAATAACCCTTTGATCTTATGCTCTACCTCTAAGCAAAAGGGCAGAAGAAGGAGTTACCCACCCACCCCTGCTGGCAGCTGCCGCTTCCTCCCAGGAGTGTATGCACATCACTGGAACAGAATGCAGCTACAACCTTTAAGCAGAAGTTTCCCACAATGCTACCCCACTTCCAGACGGTTCCACAGGGAAAAGAAAAGTAAATACCGATTTTGACAGTAAATAATAATGAAACATTGTTCCTAGGAACAAATGCATTAAAAACTATTTTGCTTCTCAAATCATATTTCCAGCAGGCCATTTAAATCATTGTTTACCTCATATGAGAAATAGCTCAAAGATATGGTAAGAGTTATTTTCTTTTTCATTTAACACACTAAGTGTACTGTACAAATATATGCCATGTCAATGAATGCTACTGCTTAGATAGAAGCTGCTTGTACCCTGCCAGTCATACATCCCTTTATCCTGATAAACTCTAGCCATCCTATTATGTCATTAGGTTTGATGACCAGTCATTAAGTTTCTAGTTACTGTGGCACCCAAAGTAGTTACTGGAATCTGGATTACATGTGGCGACTTGTTACTCCAGATTTATTGCTGCAGTAAATCTATCCTACATACAGTGGGCTCAGTTCAGTTGTTAGATTCACATAGAGCAAGCCCACTGAATGAATATGACTTGTTTGGTCAACATTTATGGAAGTCCCATTTATTCAGTTGGTCTACTCTGCTTGGGATTAATCAGTGTTTTTAGTCTTATGGCTGTATTGTGACAGAGTGCTATACCAAGCATAATGAGCAAGCATGGTCATGCACCTTGCTCTATGTAGGAACAGTCAAGAGAGAAGGGGTCTCATGTGTTGGAAAGGAAAGTGGAGATAGAGAAGAAAATGGACTGGGTGAAATAATTTTATAATATCCTTGGTGTTTTCTGATATACATTAAGAAGACCCTGGCCATAGTTCAATAAACTCATGTTTAGAGAGAGGAAACGTTTAATTTTAATTCCTGATATTACTGATCTAAAGTGTATTGTGCAAAGTCATCCCAGTAAATAACACAAATATTTTGATTATAAGATAAAATATGTAGTTGTATTAAACTTTCCCCCCACCCAGGTTGTATACATTTACTTAAACAGATTATTTTCAAAGATGAATCGAGCTCTGTAGGTGTATTTTCTTAATTTTGTAGTGTTGTTCATTGTAACTGCAACTGAGGTTGCAAAACTGTTCCTGGACTGTATCCCAGTGGGACACAGATGGAGAATAATTTTCCTCTGGATTGAAAAGCTCCTTTTGTTTGCATTCTTAAGCATGCTTAACTAGGACTTAAATTACATTCAACTCAATTGTACTTACTTATATTAAGCATGCATAGACTTCAGTTTCAGATGTTGAGCTTAAAATTTCTGGTGTAGCTTTCTTCCTGATATGCTAGTCTTCCAAGTACAGGGGATTTTTTAATGAGAAAGTATTTAGCTATATTATCCACCTTCAGTAATGCAATCCACTAAATACCAGTTTTAACACCTAGAGCCAGCACTAATGCATCAGATTCCAGAGCATTATGATAACTGTTAATTGCACAAATGAAGGCAGAACACAATTAATTTAATTTTTAAATGTAACTTGCTAGATTTACATTGGCTGAAGTCCAGTAAAGTTATGATGTGCAAACCTAATAACATCACCAGTCACAGCCATATTTTGTTGACAAAACGTTTCCTATCCTCCTACCCCGCTGGTTCCTCAGGCCCCTGTGGTCCTGGGAACGTCTTTGGGGATGGTAGAAGGAGGCGGGGAGTCTTAAATGTCTGAAAATCACTGCCATTGGTCCCACCATGGCAGCCAGGACTGGCAGCAGCAATTTTCAGACATTTCAGACAGAGATCTGCTTGCACCTAGAGTAGGCCCATTTGAATTAATTGCACTTATGAAATAGTAGACTTGCCAAATCCCCACTGATTCAGTGGGCTTGCTGTAATGTGATTTACTATGCTAACAATAGGATTTCAGCCAGTATGGATTAATTATGAGTGGACAGGTACTGTACTGTGCACAGTACTGTAGTAAAGCAAAATATAGTCTTACTGGTTGAAATTCTGTTGATTAGCATAGTGAGTCTTACTCTTGTTGCGACTTACTACTTTACAACTAGTCACAACTAGAGTAGGCCTATTTGAATCAATGGAATTTAGAAAGGAGTTGACTCACTAAATCCCCACTTATTCATTGGGCCTATTTTAGTACAATTTACTATTCTGAGCAACAGGATTTCAGACACTGTGTCTAAAGGAGTGCCCTATTCAGTAATTCAGGGGAAACCATAGATATTGAGGGCAAGTTAGCTGTTTCCCTCTGTTGAAGCTTTAAACATAAAACAAATAATCAGAAGAGGGAGAGACTGCTATCTGTGTAGCCTCTTTATGTGAACCTGATCTTCTATTTGTATGATGAAATTATTCTGCTTCTTTCTGGTAAGGCTATAGTAATTTAACATCATCTTAACAGTTAAAAATTTGTCCCCTTCAACTTAACCACAAGCAAGGTCCCCTCTAAGGCAGTGGTCCCCAACCTTTTTGACACTGCAGACCAGTTGGGGGAGGACGGGGTCCATGTGTGGGGAAGGTGGGGCACCCCCAGCGCTTGTGCGCATGCGCAAAGGGGCGGGGGCCACTCACGCAGGCACGGGCACACTTGCGTGCATGTGCAAAGGGGTGGGGGCGCTCACGCGGGCACACACACACTCACGCGCATGCGTGAAGGGGCGGGGGGAGTGCATGTGGGGGGAGAGATCTTTCTCCGCGTCCCAGTCCGGCCCAGGCCATGGACCGGCACCGGGAAATGGACCGGGGACCCCTGCTCTAAGGTGCATGTCTGCACATGCGCACACTTCTGCCCCCCTCCATGTAGGGCTCCTCCTCCTCTGTGCACCCACAGCAATTGTTTTTAGCCCCTTTGGCTCTGGTCATGATGGAATCCTGTGGGGAGGGCGGAGTCATGCACAGGTGAGGGGCAGAGACTCGCCCAGCAGGGCTGAAAATTAGAGGGAACATTGACCAGAAATGAATCAAATGAATCATGTTGGCAAGATTTAATGTATTACCTTCGGCTATTTTATTTGGCAGATACCGTAGAGTCCCACATAATCTCAGATGATGCCCCTGCAGTCAAGATGCCATTGAAACAGTTTCTCATGTTCTTTTGGATTGCCCCTTTATAATAGCCTCCGAGCAAGATTTTTAGATCCATTGCTCTCTGGCCATCAAGGTTGCTCTGATAATGCCAAGGTCTGCTTTTTAGTCCAGGGGACATCTAATCATGTTACTACTTATGTTGCTTGTTTTTTACAAACTGCGATTCAAATCAGAGAGGCTATCTTCCGGGTATAGCCCATGCTTGCACCTCCTTTTCTAATTTTATATTGGTCATGGTTTTATTACTCCCTACAGTTTTTCCACCGGTCTAAAGCATTCTGTACTTTTAATGCCAATAAAGGTTTGTATGTATGTATGTATGACCAGAAATGAAATAGATTTTTGATCTCACAAACAGTTAATTGTTAGGAAAGATGAAACCGTTAGTAGAAAATGTTTAATACCTCATCTCTTATTTAGATAAATAAAATTTCAATGTCACCACATTGCTCAAAATGCTGATGCAGAGAATAAATATGGCGTAGCTTTGATTCCTGGTCATATATCAAACCACTCCACTGGAATGGGATCAGGAATGCAAGTGGCAGCTTGTTAATTAGTGCCCATGACCCTTCCACAACAGGATTTTGACCATTCTTCAGAATGCAGTACATTCTTCTTATGTACTGCATTTGAGGAAGAGCTTCATTTGAGAATATGGAACTAAAATGGGGCATTTGACCCATTAAGGAAACAAGATAGGAAACCTCTGAAATGAGATGTGTATAGCCATAAAATTAATATTTTTGGGGACTACATTTTTAATTTTCATACTGTTAAAGGAGAGTATTCACAATCACAATGCATGACTTAAAGTTTTTGTCCATTTTACATAAACCCACTTCTTTCTGTAGTGCATTTGTCATTCTTTGAACTTTGACAAACTTCCCCTTTGTTCTGCTGATTCATAAATCTTGGGATTTCCAGATGTAGAAAAAACAAGCATTTTATTGTTTTGAATGCTTAAGACACTCTATCCTATAGTAACACACTTCAGCTGTTCTATTTTATTCCTATTGTTCAAACTGCTACGAAATCTAGGCAGTGGAAATAACATATGGTGTTCAATAGTTATTACCCATTCCATCTTTTTTTTAAAAAAACCACAAAATGTGCATTTGAGTAAATCCAATGTGAACAATATCTGAACATTTATTATAACACACACAGAAATCAATTTAATTGCTTGATTGCTTAGTGTATCACCTTTGTTGTAACACCAGATTTACTACCATATTTTTCATTACTTTATAGGAATGGTACTTTGAAAAAGATTCAAACACTGTGTGTTATACTATCAAAAAGAATCCTTCCTCATGAAACTCCTTTGGTACTTCCAACCTTTTATTAATTCCTGTTGAAGGTAGTTTGGATATTTATGACACAATCTTCTGTTTATTTACTCAGATTCAGTTTCATTAAGTGGTGATAAGTCCCAGATAAGTGTGTATAGCAGTGTATTCTTACAGCACAATTCTATAATTGACTACTCAGAAGTAAATTTAATTGAGTTTCACATGAATGATTTAAATTATGTTTCCAATATTGTACATTTTCTGGAAAAGGCTGCATATTAATGTGGTACTATAATAATTAATAGGAGATCTCTGTTTGCAACTAAATCAAACCTCTGTATCATTCATTAATTTGCCTTTGAAACTGCTCAGTAATATAAGTTTTCTGCATAATATAGAAAACATTTTAAAAAATTGAAACAGTCATGCATCCCACATCACTTTTGGTCTAGAGAGGAAATGTCTGCTCGGGCAGAAAGAGACATAATAGATGAATGAGAAGAAGTAATTCCATAAATAAAGAAAAACCTGATTGTAAGTCAGGAACATTTCTTACTTTGTGTAATTTGCATATACTTTGTTTTATTACTGGTCTTTAGGACTTACATAGGAGACTCCTTTGAGAAAGAACTTCTCAAACAAAAGATTGCCTCAGTTGTGTCATATGTCTCAATATTAATGTGCTTTCAGCTCTAATCACAAGCTATCTGTAATGTTTGTTTCTTCCTTTAGTAATTTGACATTCTCTGTGTTAGCGTGGGGCCAACTCCAGAGGCTTTATATGGCTCTTGCATCTCCAAAAGCTTGGAGTCAGATTGGATATGGAGCTTGTAAGAGCACTCTGTTTGGAAAAACAAACCTTGGAACTAAAGACAACAAGTTACACAGAGCCTCTTATCTGGCTGCTTCAAATCCTCCCACTTCATTAGCAGAGTAAAGACGCAAATGTGAGAAAATGCACGGAGAGAGTTCTGATACAACTTATAACATTATGTATTAAACTTGGTTAGATATATAACCTTGGCAACATATACATTGGCACAGACATCTCAGAGCAACATAATATACATATTCAAGTAAAGCAAATGGCCACCAGACTCACAGCTGAGTGGCAAAGATCTGTTCTGACTCTCTTGCTTATATACACAGAACAGCGTATCACTGCACATATGGCAGCTGATCATGGTCAACAAGCATTACATAAGCTTGTCCCACCTGTATGCTCTCAGTCATTACTTGGCTTCATGTTACATGCATGACTTCGCATTCTCTACTACAATATTAAATTTAACCCCTTGTTCACTTAAAGGAACAAAATCCTGACACTGTGTTCATATGTAAAGAAACTTAAAGCAGGATCACATACAGTGGTGCCTCGATTTACGACCATAATCCGTTCCAGAAGATGGACGTAACTCGAAATGGTTGTAAGTTGAAGCACCATTTCCCATAGGAATGCCTTGAAATGCAATTAATCCATTCTGGCCGAAGAAAAAAATCACCAAAAAAAAAAAAAAATCACTACAAGACTCATTGGAAACGCAATTAATCCCTTCCGGCCGAAGGGGGAAAAAAGAAAAGAAAAGCAATCAAGCATGCAAGACCCATTGGAAATGCACAGAAAACAAACGGAGCAGATTGGAAATGCACAGAGAACAAAGGGGGCAGGTCGGAAATGCAAAGAAAACAAAGGAAAAAGCAAGGGAAGCATGCAGGACCCATCGGAAATGGGGAACCCCCCCCAAAAGCAATCAACCCCCCCCAAGACCCATTGGAAATGGGGGGGAAGCCAAAAAACAAACAACGCCCCCAAGACCCATCGGAAATGGGGGGAAAAACCCCAAAAAGCAACCAAACCCCCCAAGACCCATCGGAAATGGGGGGAAACCCAAAAAACAAACAAACCCCCCAAGACCCATCGGAAATGGGGGAAAACCCCCAAAAAGCAACCAAACCCCCCAAGACCCATCAGAAATGGGGGGGGGGAACCAAAAAACAAACAAACCCCCCAAGACCCATCGGAAATGGGGGAAAAACCCCAAAAAGCAACCAAACCCCCCAAGACCCATCAGAAATGGGGGGGGAACCAAAAAACAAACAAACCCCCCAAGACCCATCACAGCAGAGAAACATAACCCCCCCAGTTCAAAACCATGCTGCAAAAACACCCAGAACAGTTTTTAAAAAGAAGAAAACAGCACCTTACCTTACCAGGCAGCCCGAAGCCTCCCTGCAAACACACACACACGCTCACTCAGAAGCAGAAGTGAGGCAGTCCCAAGCCTCCTCCGACGCACACTCTCTAACTGCTGGGGCGAAAGAGCTACAAAGAAGCAGCCTCGTCACCACCTACAGTTAGAAATTTGAATTTCCTGCCTTTTTTCCCTGCCTTTTTCTGTTCGTAAGTGGAAGCTCCGGTCGCAAGTAGAAGCAAAATTTTGCGGCCAGAGCTGGTCGTAACTCAAAATGGTCATAAGTAGGGATGTTCGTAAGTCAAGGCACCACTGTATTTGAAGAATAAGTACTGAAGAACATTCCAGAACTAAGGGTGCATAACTGGGCAGAAGCTTGTTTCTCAATTGTATGGAAGGTGCAATTAGAGACTGCAAGGCTTTAGAGGTAGAACTGCAGCATCAATATATAATAGTAATAATAAAGAATTTGGCAAAAAGAAAGGGAGAAAATGCAATCAACCTTTTGTTTCTGTGGTTCAAATAACATGGAAATATGTTATCAGTCATTACTATATGTGATATATAATCACATCATATAATTAATATCTTTAAATAGGAACTGGAAAGGGGCATCTAAAATTATCAATAGACTGTAGTATCTCCTCCATGAGAAGGGATTATAGTGTTTGGAGTTGTTTAACATAGAAACATGCCATGTAAGGGAAGACATAATCGAAGTATATAAAGTGATGTGTGAGCTGGAGAAAGTAGATGGGAATAAGCTGCTTCTCTCTCATGATATGTAACCTGAAATCATCCTCTGAAATTGAATGGATAGAGATTCCAGAAAGATAAAAGGAAGCCTTCTTCACAGTGCATGACGAAATGATGCATTTCCCTGATATAGAGATGCCTGCCAGCTTGAGTGACTTTAAAATGGTTTTGGATAAATCCAGGAAGGTCTGGGCCATCAGTGGCTACTAATAATGATGACTATACATTACCTCTAGAGGGACATGGTGGCACTGCGGGTTAAACCGCAGAAGCCTCTGTGCTGCAGGGTCGGAAGACCAGCAGTCATAAGATCGAATCCACGCAACGGAGTGAGCTCCCGTTGAGCTTGTCCCAGCTCCTGCCCACCTAGCAGTTCGAAAGCATGCAAATGCGAGTAGATAAATAGGTACCACCTCGGTGGGAAGGTAACGGCGTTCCGTGTCTAGTCGCGCTGGCCACGTGACCACGGAAACTGTCTTCGGACAAACGCTGGCTCTACGGCTTGGAAATGGGGATGAGCACCGCCCCCTAGAGTCAGACACGACGGACTAAATGTCAAGGGAAACCTTTACCTTTACCTTTACACCTCTAGCTGTGTGAGAATATCATCCACCTTGATTCCCAAGGGCTCTGTGATTAGGGTCTCTATGACAGCCTGAGCTTGTCATTGACACTTAAGGTGCCATTCTCTATATGTTGTGGGTTTCCTGGTTTTGTTACTTCCATGGTGGGTGTTTTCTCTAAAATATTTTCAGCTTTTTAAACCCTCAAAGCATCGAAGCAATATTTGGTGCTTCAAAGAGACCAGCTTCAAGTCAGTTTGCTTTGGCAAAACCAAAACCCATCTCTAGTCACCTTCAGTTTCAGAATTGAACGATTTGAGAGGAAGAGCTATCCTCAGTGGGGATTCCTGTGGGAGGAGAGACTCCCACCACGGCTAGCTAAGAAAAACTTTTTAAACTGCTTATTAATGGACAGACTGTGTTTGTGAAAGGACCAGTCGAAAACTTAGCTCTTAGTTGCCGGGGAAATACTGGTGAGCTGAAGCTGGAATTTGCTTTAAAAGAGCTTTAAAAGAGCTGCTGGGAGTAAGAAAATAAGAAAGAATCTAACAGATTATGAAATAAGTAAGAAAATAAGAAAGAACTTTAAGCATTTGGTATCTTGAATAAGAGACTGAGGGAGTGAAAAATAAATCATCACAAGGTTTCACTTTCTGCAACATATCCAGATACGGAGAAACGGAGAAACGAAACTTAACATTCCTTAACCTTCGGTTAGTAGGCTCCATCTACTGGTAACAGTTAAAATAGCAGTTCAAAGTCCAGGAAATTACTGAAATTTATGAGGAAAGCTAGGTCTGAACAGAAAGAGAGTAAAGTTGTAAAGAAAAGAGATTATTCAGCGCAATCAAGAATTAAGCCTTCAGATTCCCATCTGGTGAGATTGTCAAAAGAGGAAGTAGAAGCAGAAGTAGAAATGGCCCAAAAAGCTGATAAATCTGAGATGAAGTTAATGTTGGAAGCGATGGCAAAGGTGAATGAAAACATCATGGAAATGAAACAAACAATGTTAAATATGGATAAAAAATTCAAGATGTTGGAAAGGATGTTAAGACCAATCAAGAGGATTATAAAAAAACTGAATTAAAAAATTGATTCTCATTTTAAAAAAATTTATGAAAAAGTGGAAGGATTGCAATCTCAAGTTAAACAAAATTTTGTTAGATTACTGGACAATGAAATTGTTACCACAGACTTACAGCAGCAGCTGATCCTATCACAGGATTACAATCGACGTAATAATATTAGACTAAAGGGAATTCCAGATTTGGGCTCCAAAGAGAAGGACTTAACAGAACTAGCACTAGCCTGGCTGAAAAAGACGGCACCAAAAATAGACTGGACTGTGTATGATTTGGATAAAACACATAGAGTCGGTTCAAGACGCAGAGGACAACCCCGCCATATTCTGATTAGATTTTCAAGCCTTAGAAAAAAAGAGGAATTGATGAAAATTTTAAGAGAATCCAGGGAATTTGGTATTTGAGGGTAACCCAATTCAAGTGTTTAATGATTATTGTCATGAGACTATGGTATTTAGAAGAAAAATGCGAGTTATTACTTCTATCCTTCAAAAAAAAAGTGTTAAATATAGTTGGGGTTACCCTGTGTTTCTAAAGGTGCATCATAATGGAAAATTTCATAAGGTCACATCAGTCCCAATGGCTCTGGATTTTTTAAAGGACTCTGGAATATTAACAAAAGAAGAGTGGGAGGAGCAAATGAAGACGGTGGAGGGACCAGGGCAAAGTCAAGAGTCGGAGGAAGAAGAAGAAATGGACCAAGACTCTATTGATGGAGATAAGGAAGAAGAAGAACATGAAAAACAAGGAGCGAAACCAAAACAATCGAAGAAGGGTAAAGGAAGAGGAAAATCAAGAGAATAAGAGATAATAAATTTAATGTAAAATTTCATTTGATGTAAAAGGAGATCTTCTGGTAATTGTTTGTATAATATAATGGGATAAAATAATAAGGGGTAAACCCAGATACTTGGAGGTTTCTAAGGAGTTACCCAGTGATGGTTAATTATAAAAGGAGGAATATTAAAAATGAAAAAAAAAAAGGAATAATCGGGAAGAAAATGAGATAAAAGGATTACAAAATGGGGAGACCGGTAATAGAAGAATAAATAAGATTTTTATTGGAAAAAAAGAGGGAGAAATCTGGGAAGAAAAATATTTAAAAATTAAAAACATTATATATATTTACATACCTGATATGAAGAAATTTATATATGAATATTCACACATAGATATGGGGGGAAAGGTAGTTATGGATATGTTGGTGGTAAAATGGGATTCATATAGTAAAATAGAGTGAGACAGTGAGAGAGTTGCGGCAGGTAGGACCAGACACGTCCCCCCCCCCCCCCAGGGTCTGTAGAAGATAGCAGAAGAGTCTGTTAGAAGATGGGGGGAAGAAAAGTAGTAGTGGGGAAGGGGGTGATAGAAGAATTTGATAGGAATTCAAGGTTTTTTAATTTTTTCTTTATTGGGGGAGCACTGTAGTACACAAATCAGGACTAGTATTAATTTTTTTAAAAAAATAAACTAGTGAATGGTTAAACATTTAAGGTTTTTAACATGGAATGTGAAAGGCCTGGGTTCTAACATGAAGAGGGCTAGGATACAAAATGTGTTGAATAAAAGTAATATGGATATTGTATTCTTGCAAGAAACTCATCAAAAAAGGAGGGTTTTAATGAATTGAAGGGCAAATGGATTCAAATTTATGAAAAATCATTTGGGACTTCAAAGTCTCGGGGAGTAGCAATATCAATATCAAAAAAGAGTGAATTTAAAATAGAAAAAATGGAGAAAGATACTCAAGGCAGATATTTGATAATGCAAGGTAAAATAAAAGGAGAAGATATTACACTTGTAAATGTTTATGCACCTAATGAGAGACAGGAGGAATTTTTTGAAAATATATTGAGAAGGTTGGATAAATTGAGGAAAGGTTTTGTGATATTAGCAGGTGATTTTAATATGGTAATGGATATGAAGAAGGATAAATCAAAGTTGCGAAATGGGGAAGGGAAAATTAAATGTACAATACTAAATAGATTAATAAATAAAATAGATTTGAAAGATGTATGGAGAGAATTAAAGGTTGTAGAAAGAAAGTTCTTCCACTCACAGGTGCATAATACATATTCAAGAATAGATTATATATTTGTATTGAAAGATTTACTGCCTAAGGTAAATGATACAGTTATTGAAGTCATACAATTATTGTACCATGCCAGAGTGAATATGAAATTGATGTTTAAATGTGATTATAAGGAGGCAGCAAGGTGGAAAATTGATACGAATATTTTTTGGCATCCAAACCTGATTGAAAAATTTCAAAAAGATTTAGAAGAGACATGGGAAATAAATGAGAAGGGAGGAGGTCAACCTAAGATAATCTGGGACACTATGAAGTCTATGGCAAGAGGGTATGCATGTAAAGCGTCTTACATACTTAAAAATAAGCAGGGGAAAAGAATACAGGATTTAGAAGATAATATAAAGGAATTAGAGAAAATAGTTATAAGAACTAGAGATAAGAAAGCTATAATAGAATTACAAGCAAAGAGGAAGGAACTGGAAGGGATTCATTTTGAAAAGGTACAAAGAAACTTAATTTATCTAAAAAGAAATTTTTTTGAATTTAGTAACAGGAATTCTAAATTATTAGCTAAAGCATCCTCTATAAAAAAGAATAAAAGCAATATAGCAGTGATACAAGATCTGAATGGGAAAAGATGTAATAAAATGAAGGAGAAATTGGAAGCATTTCAAACATTTTATAAAACTTTATATACTAGTAAAAATCCTTACATAATGAAAATTGAAGATTATGTAAAAACAATTTTAATAAGAAACTGTTAGATGATGATAAAAATAAAATGGAACAGTTAATTACGGATAAAGAAATAGAGGATATAAATAATTTAAAGACAGGGAAGACCCCTGGAACAGATGGATTAGGCCCAGAATATTATAAAGTATTTAAAAAGATTCTTATACCAAAGTTAAAAGGGTTATTTAATAAGATACTAATGGGAGAAGAAATCCCACAATCATGGAAAGAGTCATTGATTGTCTTAATATTGAAACCAGATAAAAATCCAATAAATATGGAAGCATATAGACCCATATCACTGATAAATCAAGATGCTAAGATATTCACGACAATAATGGCAAAAGAGATTAAATAACTTTATGGGGAACGAGAAGGGTACTTAATTTAATGCACTTAGCTAAAGAAACTAATTCTAAAGCCGGAGTAATATCGTTAGACATATTCAAAGCATTTGATTCAGTGGAATGGGGTACGTTAAAGATATTAATTAAATATTTAGGGTTTGGACCTAATTTTAGGCAGATAATTCACCAATTATACTCACAGAATACAGCCAGAGTAATAGTTAATGATGGAATAACTGAGACAATATACCTAGGCCGAGGCACAAGACAAGGTTGCCCCTTATCTCCAGTATTATTTACAATGATAATAGAATTATTGGCACAGATAATTAGAGATGATAAACAGATTGTAGGGATAGAACATAAAGAAAATGGCAAGATAAATTTGTTTGCTGACGATACATTATTAATGGTTAAAAATCCAATAGAAACAATAGAAAGACTTAAATTACACTTGGAGGAATTCGAGGGTATAACTGGGTTAAGGGTAAACTGGGGAAAGTCAGAATGTTTATTATTAAATCACTCGGTTGAGGAGAAAAAAATGAAAACAATATTTGAAGGTAAAATGGGAAACGTTATGAAATATCTAGGGATTAATATTACTTGGAACTTACAGGATATAATTAAAATAAATTTGGATAGATTGAAAAAAGAGATAAATGGAAGGATAAAAGAATATCAGAAATTAAAGATTTCTTGGTTTGGCAGAGTGGCATTATGTAAAATGAAAATTCTTCCTAAATTGAATTTTATATTTTGGATGCTTCCTATAAAGATTACAGAAAAACAATTGAAAGAATGGCAGATATTGATAAATTGTTATTGCAATGGAAATAAACGAGTGAGGATTAATAAAAAATTATGGTACGTAACACAAAAAAAGGGAAGTCTTGGATTACCCAATTTAAAATTATATTATATAGCAAATCAGCTTAGACATATCCCAGATATTATTAAAGGTAATAAAAATTTAATTTGGACAGAAATAGAAATGAAGGATAAGGAAGAAAGAATGGAAAGTATATTGTTTAAAGAAAAAATTGGAGAAGAGATAAAAAAGATTACTAACCCTTTCCTTAAAAATATGTTAGAAAATTGGAAAAATTTTAGAGCTATATTGAGTCCACTGATCTCTCCTTTATCCCAGGTGGTGGATTTAAAGAACTTTCCAGAAAATCTTAATTTTTTTAAAAGAATATATTAAAAAGTAAAGGGATAAACAGGATAAAAGACTGGATGGAGAAGATGAGAGATAAAGAAAATATAAAAGAGGTTGTGGGAGGAGAGGGGATTTCTTGGTTTATTATGATTCAAATAGAAAGGTGGACAAGGGAATGGAATAGTAAGGAAGGGAAAAGTAGAAAAATGACAAAATTTGAAGAGATTATTAAAAAAGACTGAAATCAGAGGAAAAGACAGAAAGAAAGGGAACTGTAAGTCAAATATATAAATTATTAATTCAAGCTGAACAGGATACACAAGGATTAAAAACACAGTGGCAATATGATTTGGATAATGAAGTAATAGGTGAAGAATGGGATAAAATATGGGATCGAAGAATTATGAAGAACATGTCTGTAAGGATAAAAGAAAATTGTTATAAGGTAATATGGAGGTGGTATTTAACGCCGGTAAAACTGAATATAATAAAAATGTATCATCACTATGCTGGAGGTGTAAAAAAGAGAAGGGGACGTATATACAGTGGTGCCTCGACTTACGAACTTAATCCGTTCCAGAAGATGGTCGTAACTCGAAATGGTCGTAGGTCGAAGCACCATTTCCCATTGAAATGCATTGAAACCCGATTAATCCGTTCCGGCTGTTTTTTGGTTGTATCTCGAGGTGCCGGTTGCAATTCGAAGCATTCGTTCCCATAGGAACGAATGCAAAAGTGGTTAATCCATCCACTACCACTAGGGGGAGAATTTTTCTTCTTTTAACCTAAGATGACTTAGGTTAAAAAAAAGGGCAGGAAAGGAGGGAGGGAGGGAACAATGGGGAAAAGAGGAAAGAAAGAAGGTCATCACTGGGGCACACAGACCCCTCAGACAAAAGTTTGTGCTGTTAAGCACAAAAAGAGAGAAGATAGAGAGAGAGAAGACAATGGGGGGGGGAGAGACTTGAGTCTAAACCACATTTTACACCATTCCAGCAAGCAGAGCCCCTCAGAGAAAATTTTCTGATTTTAAAACAAAAGACTTTGGAGTCTAAACCACATTTTACACCATTCCAGCAAACAGTGCCCCTTTTCTGATTTTAAAACAAAAAGACTTTGGAGTCTAAACCACATTTTACACCATTCCAGCAAGCAGAGCCCCTCAGAGAAAATTTTCTGATTTTAAAACAAAAAGACTTTGGAGTCTAAACCACATTTTACACTATTCCAGCAAGGAGAGCCCCTCAGAGAAAGGTTTCTGATTTTAAAACAAAAAGACTTTGGAGTCTAAACCTCATTTTACACCATTCCGGCAAGCAGAGCCCCTCAGAGAAAATATTCTGATTTTAAAACAAAAGACTTTGGAGTCTAAATCACATTTTACACCATTCCAGCAAGCAGAGCCCCTCAGATAAAGGTTTCTGATTTTAAAACAAAAAGACTTTGGAGTCACATTTTAAACCCACACATTTTAAAACAAAAGAGAGGTCACAGTACACAAACCCTAGGAGCCACAGAATGCAAAAATAAATAAATAAATAAATAAATAAATAAATAAATAAATAAATAAATCCAGCAACCATTATTCCAGCAAACAGACCTCTCAGTCTAATTTTACATTTTAAAATTACAGTCTAATTTTCACATTTAATTTTAATTTAATATTACAGTCTAATTTTCACATTTTAAACCCACACTGCAAGACCCATCAGAGCACAGAAACATAACCCCCCCCCCAGCCCAAAACCATGCTGCAAAACCCACCCAGAACAGGCAGTTTTTAAAAAGCAGAAAGCAGCACCTTATCTTACCAGGCAGTCCCAAGCCTCCCTGCAAACAAACACACTCTCACTCAGAAGCAGAAGCCAGGCACCAAGTCTCCTCCGACGCACACACTCTAACCGTTGGGGCGAAAGAGCTACAAAGAAGCTCTTCACCGACCAACGGTTAGCCCTCTAATTTGAATTCCCCGCCTTTTTCCCCTGCCTCTTTTGATCGCAACTCGAAGCTCCGGCTGCAAGTCGAAGCAAAATTTTGCAGCCAGAGCTAGTCGTAACTCAAAATGGTCGTATGTTGGGACGTTCGTAAGTCGAGGCACCACTGTACATATGTGGTGGTCATGTGAATTAAGAAAGCAAGAATGGAAGCAAATTTTTAAAGAAATAAGAGAAATAACTGGATTAAATATTCAAATGTCCCCGTCAATGGCTTTATTGAATTTGGTTAAGAAGGATCAATTGTTGAAAGAAAATAAGGACTTAATAGTAAGAATGATTACGGCAGCAAGGTTAATTTTTGCAAGAAACTGGAAAAATGATAACCAACTCAATTTAGAGGAATGGTATAGAGAATTATGGGATATGGCAATTAATGATAAACTGACATGTGATATGAAAATAAGAAGAGGCCTATCAAAAAATAATGACTAAGAAAATATGGAGTGTATTCTTGGAATATGTATTTCGGAGAGGGAAGGGGTGTACACCGAGGGAAGAAACAATGAAGTTTTGGAGAGAAAATGGATTGAATGAAATTTAAAGCATTATTAATGCTAGCCCTGAGGGTGATGGGGGCACTGATGTAATATGTAATTGTATTGTATAGTGGTGGTAGGTTTATGTTGTGTAGGTTGTTAAAAAAAATTTAAAAAAAGAAGTGAATGATGATCCAAAGAAAAACCAGTTTCAGAAACAGTGTGTCTCCTTATATAAGTTGCTAGCAAATGCAAAATGGAGGATGCAGTTGCTGGTGGGCTTCATATTGGGTACTGGCTGCCAAGTATGTAAGCAGAATGATGAACTAGATGAGTAATTGGTCTGGATTTTAAGAATTTTATTATCAATATATGCATTTTATGATCATTGAATTCTCATTGGTTTGTAAAATGTATGTCTAAATGGTTATTTCATGAAATGGAGAACACTTTTTCTAGGGAGCTTGTTAAACCTCATTATATAGAAATACACATATAGAACACAGCATGAAGTGTTCACATGATGTATTCACTTCATCTAGAACTGGAAGTCATTTGTTATGAGCTTTGAAAAAGAGACTGGTTCAATTAGTATGAGACTTAACATTGAATTTCTATGCTTAACTTCTGATTCTGAGCCTGCCAGCTAAATTTACTTTCTCACCCAATGACTCCATTGCTTGTTATGCCTTTTCAAGAAGATTGTTCAAGTTTGGCATGCTGACATTTGCAACATCTATCAGTCTTATAATTGGCTCAGCAGTGTGAGCATTTACAACTTTTCCTTTATTACACTGGCCTGATGACATCTGACAGGGAATACGAGGGCTTTGGTGCTATTTCTTTTGTCTTCCATTCTCAGAAGACTTTGTTAATGAATAAATTTCAGTGTTGGCAGTTGGAGTGTGGTTGCTACAGATGCCAGTTCATAATGTGACTGCAACTTTGGAAATAGAGGTTTTAGGGCACTAAGCTTGATGATGAGACAGAAATTAGATGTGATGGCATGTATGCCTTGTAAAAAGTTTTATTTTAGGAGCACACTGAGTGAGGGACCATTAAAATATTCTTATGAGCCCTTCATTCCACTCAGGACTGGTCCTGCCATTAGGTGAAATGAGGTCACTGTCTCAGGCAGCACATCCTAGGTTTTGGGGAGGTGCTGGAAGATACAAGACAGAGCTGAAAATGTTTAATCCATTGAATTAGCCTTATTAATGTTTTCAGAGTGGAGCTGATCAAGAAACCTCACATTAAAATATAGATATTAGTCTTCAAGGTGCCACAACATTTTGTCTTATGTATTTTTTGTTTTTGTTTTGTTCTGTATCTTGTCTGATATGCGTTACTAATGTGTTGACTCAGTCATTAGTTTTGGGGGGAAACAGTAGAATTTCTAAGGTTCTTTCATGATTTACCTCTACTGTCATATTTGTTATTGGGCACTTTGAAGGTGCTCTTCTTGTTGCTTCAAACGTATCTTTTCAGATACTTTCAGACATTCTGCACATGTCTGAAAGCTGTGAGGCTGGAGAAAATGGCATGCCCTGTAACACAGGTTACCATTTCCTTACTCCAAGGAAAGAGACACCCATGCACCAACAACAACACTGCCACTCTGCAGAGGTGTCTAATTACACTTCTTTATCATGTTTGTCTGGCTGAAAAGTATTGTCATGATTAACTCATTCTCTTCTCCCCATATTCTCCTGCCCTTGCATGGCTAGAGTGACCAGTTTCTATTGTGCCCAGCACAAATTTGATAGGACAGTCACACAACTGAAAAAATAAACTAGCTTCAATCTCCTATGGATAATTTTTGAAAAATCATGCTAGAAGTTAACACTTGGTATATAACCAGCAGCCTCTGCGGAAAGTAAAGCTGGGATGATTTGCTCAGTCTTTGGGGTCTTTGTTATGCACAGCAAGATGAGATTTATTGCAGCAAGCCTACATAGACATCCTTCAGTCTCGAGATACTATGGTAACGTGCTCTGAATAGAGGTCTTGGAACAGCGTCTAGTGTGGCTGAGAAGGCCAATTCGAGAGTGACAATCCCTTCCACACTGAAGACAAATACAATCTGTCCCCTGTCCAGCTCCTTGATTTTGCTGGTTTCGGGACTACTTCTTTGCCTCGGCCTGCTGAACGAGTGTCTCTTCAAATTGGGAGAGGCCATGCTGCACCACCTGCCTCCAGGCTGACTTATGGCAGCCTTTTGAATTATCCCTTCATTAACAGTCTTGCTCAGGTCTTGCAGCCTAAGAGCTGTGTTGCATATATTATCTTTATCTTTGATAAAGTGACTAAATTAGTGGACCAAGGAAACGCGGTGGATATAGTATACTTAAAATTTAGTAAGGCATTTGATAAGGTAGACCACAACCTACTTCTGTGTAAGATAGAACAAAGTGGAATAGACAGCGCAACTACCAGATGGATTTGCAGCTGGTTGACCAACTGCACTCAATGTGTGGTCCTCAATGGAACCACATCTATATGGAGGGAAGCACGCAGTGGGGTCCCTCAAGGTTCTGTCTTGGGCCCAGTGCTCTTCAACATCTTCATAAATGACCTGGATGAGGGGATTGAAGGAGCACTCATCAAATTTGCTGATGACACAAAGCTGGGGGGGAATTGCTAATACTTTGGAAGATAGACTCAACATTCAGAAGGATCTAGACACACTTGAACATTGGGCCCTATCCAATAAGATGCAGTTCAGTGGTGGGAAAAGTCAGGTCCTGCACTTAGGCAGGAGAAACCAGATGCACAGGTACAGGATAGGCGGTACCTGGCTCAACAGTAGTACCTGTGAGAGGGATTTAGGTGTCCTGGTGGACCATCGCCTAAGGATGAGTCAGCAGTGTGCTGCAGCTGCCAAGAAAGCCAACACAGTCCTAGGCTGCATCAACAGGGGGACAGCATCAAGATCACAGGAAGAGATAGTACCACTCTATACCATGCCAGTGAGGCTGCACTTGGAGTGCTGTGTCCAGTTCTGGTCACCACAATACAAAAAAGACATTGAGGCCCTGGAAGGGGTGCAGAGAAAAGCAACAAAGATGATAAGGGAATTGGAGGCGAAATCCTATGAAGAACGACTAAAAGAACTATGTATGTTTAGCTTAACGAAGAGAAGACTGAGGGGAGACATGATAGCAGTCTTCCAATATCTGAAGGCTTGCCACAGGGAAGAGGGTATTGATTTATTCTCCATTGTGCCTGAGGGTATGACAAGAACCAATGGGTGGAAACTCGTCAGAGTGACATCCAACATGGAAATAAGTGGAACAGCTTGCCTCCCAATGTTTTGGGTGCCCCATCGCTGGAGGTTTTCAAGAAAAGATTGGACTGCCATCTGTCCAGGATGGTATGAGGTTTCCTGCCTTGGGCAGGGCGTTGGACTAGAAGACCTCCAAGGTTCCTTCCAACCCTATGATGATTCTATGAATGATCTTGTGGTGACAGCGCAGATTAACATTCTATAAGGAAATTCTAAACATGGGGTCAGCACAAACACAACATTTTAACTTTGAAAGTAGACTTCAGTTCAGCACCAATTTTGACAAGGTGTAGGCGACAGTCTGCTCTTGCTCTGTACCAAATTTGGGGAAGTCTGGGCAAAAGATTTTCATGTTATGATTTTTTTAAAAGTAAAACTGCCCTCTCCCCTGTGCAAGCAAGCCTAAATATTCCCAGATTTAAAATGGCTCGTACAAATTGAAAAGACTAATCTTGTTCATCTTGAAAGATAATGGTTGATTCCACCCACTTTTTTTATTTGGAAAGAATCTGGGTTTCAGGGGCTGAAATATTAATACTCCAAAAAGGTCTTTCAAAAGGAAAAAAAACCAGCCACTTTGTTATAAGACAGAGCATGTGTGGAGCAGGTCTACCAGCAATAGCATTCCAAAGCAGATACATTGTTGCCCAGGAAGGGAACTGTTTAGAGGGCAATGAAAGGTCACAGAAAAAGTCAAAAGACAGGTTTTCTTTGAAAAGTCAATTTTAAAAGAAAATAATGGAGTGACAATCCTCCAGAAAGGGACATTTCACTGACAACATATACTGGTCTAAGCACAGAACAGCTTCCTTGGAATCAGATGGAAAGGAGAGATGGACATGGGTGTTATCAGGATACTGGTAGCACTGAACCCCAAAACTCTAGACAACCTCTCTCAGCTGTTTCATGTACATGTTGAATAACATGGAGGACCGGACTGAGCCCTGAGGCACACCACAGACCAATGGCCTAGGTGTCAAACATGATTCCCCCAACACCATCTTCTGAGCTCAATTTTCCAGAAAGGATTGGAACTGTTTTAAAACACTACCTCCAAGACCCATCTCACAAAGATGGTTTAGAAGGATGCCATGGTCAAAGGTATCAAAAGTCACCGTGAGATCCAGCAGAATCAACAGGGATACACTCCCCCATTCAGTTCCTGACATAGGTTATCCACCAAGGCAACCACAGCTGTTTCTGTTCCGTGACTGGACTGAAATGGATCTAGATAATCCACTTCATCCAAGAATGTTTGGAGTTGAAATGCCACAACACATTCTTTGACCAAAAATGGAATACTGGAGATTTTCATGTTTACATGAAAGATGGTAAAATGGAAGTGACTCTCTTTTTCATTTTCTTTTATCAAAAACCAAAATAATTCTCTAAAACACAAATGATTTAGATTAAAGAAAGAGGGATACACAAATGCTTCAGTTTTTTTCATGTTTCCTTCACCTGACTTTTCTTTCAACCTTTGTCAAATTGTCAGGAGAAATTTTTTATCCAATAGTGTCACAGAGGGCTGCTGTCAACAGCCCATCAGAACATCTTGGTGAGAGTGGGAGTTTTCAATCTGTACAAAGACCTGGATTGATTGGAACCCAGTGGAAGGGCTCTTTCTTTGCTTTAATTGTTCCTTGTGGGTGTGCAAGGTTCTGGTGCCTTCCATCTTGGTTTATGCTACCTGCCTGCTTCTCTGCCTCCATTTTGCATACTTTCCTCTCTCTCTTTTTGGCTTTTTATTTTCTTCATTGGGGGTGTGGGGATGAAAGAAACATTCATGAAAAAAATCCAAAGTGAAAGAAATGCAACATGTTTACCTTGCATGGGTAACCTAGTGATGGGTAACGCGAGGTTCTCCTGAAAAAAGGGCTGGATAGATTCATCCTGAGGAAGCCATGCCCTTGAGTTGCAAGACCTGAGTAGAGCTGTTGTTAATAACAGGATCTTTTTGAGGTCCCTAATTAACGAGATTGCCATAAGTCAGAAGCAACTTGGCAGTACATAAGAACAGACATAACCTGTCTGGATCTATACCGAAATTAACCTGCAGGCAAAGGACAAAGTGTTTTATCAAAGTTATTGGAGAAGTGTTGGCCTGAGTATCCCATTGGAACATTATTTTGATTCTCTCTGTTTTTCTTTCTTTCTTCTGGGGCTCCAGTGAAATGAAGCAGAAGCTCGATGAAGAGGGTGACAAGTGCAGCATCCTTTCCAAGCAGCATAGCTTTAATGAGCGCTGCTGCATACGTTGCTGCTCCCCTTTTACTTTTCTCATCAATACAAAGCGACAATGCCAAGACTGCAAATACAACATCTGCAAGAACTGCAGCTCCTATCAGAGGAAGGAAAAAGCTTGGCTCTGCAATGTGTGCCAGCAAGCTAGGTAAGCACTGTGGATTGAAATACTAGGAGTAAATGACAAAGCTGATGCCTCTTTCAGACCTTTTTTTCTTTATTGAAGTAACTGATGAGACAGGAAAAATCACATACAGAACTCCAGAAAAATGCTGTTTTATTGTGTTATTTATTGTAATTTCATTGGATGATCATACTAATTGTCCAGGGTACCTTGCTTGCTTACTTTAGAAAATGTGAGATTTATTATTCTTAATTCTGCTTCCTCTTCTTCCTTCTGCCATGCAAAGGATGCTTTGACTGCAAATTTGTGGGGTTTTAGGGAAACAAATGTGTATGTACTGGTGAGTGGGAGCTGGCATATATGATCAAACAGAAATTGACAGATCATGAGAAGTACGGAAAATAGAGCCAACATTTTCTGCTTGCTGTTTGTTTTTTCAGTGTAATGTGCCTTTGAGTGCTATGTGTCTTAAAGTGATATAAACCTTGACACATAGCAAAGTTCCATATAGGTTCTAAAATATATGAAGTAGCTGGAGCAAAATGTCATACTCTTCTCCAGTTTTCTAATGCCACAAAACATCACTTATTTAGTCACAATCTGACAAATATAAAGGGCAAAAAAACATACATCCTATTAAAAAAACACTCTTCAGCATTCCTTTCTGATCCTTTGAAAAACCCACTCTCATAACATTCTCTAGCATAAAAGAGTGCTATGAGTGGAGGCAGTCATGTTCATCTCACTGTACAACGCGTACAGAATTATATACTGGCCTTCCCAGAGCACTCTTCCCCAGATGATCTAGACTATAACTCCCATTAGCCCCAGCAAGCATGCCCAGTTGACAGCGCCCATAGGAGTTATAGCTCAAAACAATCTGATGGGCAGCATGTGGGAAAAACCCATATGTGCATATTGCAGGCACTCTAGCACTGTGAGATAAAGAGCAGAGCACTCCCTAATGAAAGCAAGAGGAAGGGAGAAAATGTCATTAAAGACGATGGGTTCATCTTGTTTCTTGATTATGGTTCTTGAAATTAAGCTTCAACTCTAACTCAAAACTGCACAAGCACAGGAGAGGATAAAGTTCTGCACTGTGTAACACTTTTAAAAAGCTGTAAATCAGGTGAGCTTCTGGGTTCACTAGAAATTTTCAGCAGGCAAAAATATGATATAGCATTTGAAGGTAGCAGAGCAAGCTGATGGTCCAAAAAACTAGGCCAGATGTAGTGTGTATTGTTTTTGAGCACACACTGGTAGCAAAGTAAGATGGTGTTTGCAGATCAAACTTGAATCATTAAGGTATTGTTGTCTCTCTTCTCTGTGTAGACAAACAACCTTATTGGGACCCCTGGAAATCTGTTTGTTGCCTTGACTCTCAGTTTTGCTGTGCCAATCTTTTGGAAAGGACAGACATGGCATAAAAATTTCATTCTAGTGCTTAAGTCTATTGGCCCCTGACCCAAATTAAATCTTTATTTTTGTTCACAAGACTGAAAGAAATAATTCAGTTTGATAGGCTGAATATGACAAAGCGAGAACAATACACTATTAGAAGGAAGTGTGGCCTGGCATTTTATAATGTTTGATATATTTCTTATTTCTTTTTAGCAAAGGAATACATATTCCCTTAAAATGCACCAATTCCATAGGAAACTATGTAACTTACTTTGAAATTGAAAGGTGCTAGAATTTTGACTGGAACTCATGTTTCTACCAAAGCTCAGAAACAACATGTTCAGTGAACAATATTGCCTTGTGACATATTGGCTGAAATCCTGTTCATGTGAGTTTCACAATGTAAGGGTGATGATGTCATCAGCCAGGGCAATTTCCTCCTCCAACGCCTTGGGTCTCACAGGTTCCTAACAATAAAAGGGATTACTTACCTGCAGGGGTTTTGGGATGGGAGTGGGAAATATTTATTTTTCAAAAAATGACCTTGACTGATGATATCATCAGCTTTATGCCACGGAACTTACATTATTTTAAAATGATCTTTGAGGTAATGCAAAAACTGCTGACTTGAATTTTTAAAACCTCCTAAAACAATTCTGGGTGATTTATTTGAGGGTGGTTTTTTAGCCATTTTTTGTTTTCATGTTTACTTTTGTAACACAAAGTTAAATATGGCTAAACGTACCATGCTAACAACCTTTTACTGTCTAATTAATAGGACCAGGCTATGTTAAAGAGTCACTTTGGGAAAGTATTGATTAGTGAATAACACATTACTTAGTAAAAAAACATTTCTAAGCTCTGATTCCTACTTTCTCACACGGGAATCATTCCATCTACCTGTGGGTGCACAATGGAATGGTTGAAGCTTTTTATTAGAGAGACCCATGACGCTGTGCACATTGGGATAGGTAATGGGGGCTTTACTTTTCTGGTGCTCCCATCAAACCTGCCACTACACCTGTTCTTCCATTCCTGCATTTCTGCTAGAAAGCATTGCATGAAATCCCCACATGCCATATTTTCTAATGGAAATGTAGCTATTTGTGCCTGCAGCACCTGCAGCAGAGTCAGAGTGGGGACACATAAAATTAACTGGGGGTTGGGTCTCAGGCAGCCCACAGGTTATATGTTGCCCATACAAGCTATATGTGCTCTCAACTGGAAGTGTGATCCTACTGAGAGACAAGGTACAGTCTTGTTATATATAATGTTTTCCAGTGGACTTTTGAGGTGGTGGCAGCAACTCATTGAAGGGCCACAAAAATGGCTGGAGGGTGTACAGGTATCCTAGGGGACGCACATTGTCTATGTACACATTCAAAATTAGTATTTTCCATTTAAGAGTTCTATAAGTATGGCTTGCCCAACAGTGCAATACAGTGAAGCAACCTGCTTCAGCTAGTGATGAGGAAATATTTGAAGGGGAAAGGAGGAATAGTTGAAGGCAGGGATCACTGACTGTGTAATACAAGAAGCCTTTAAAAAGCACCTGCCCCTATCAGGATGGGGGCAGACACTTCTTCAGGCAGCAATTTGTCTTGGGAAGCCACTATGTGTAAGTTCTGCTGAGGAAGGTGTAGATGTGGCCTAAAAATTGCAGGGCCATCTACTTATTGCTACCAGTGCACATTTACTGCCTTCATGTGTCACACAAACAGCTAAAAGACAGGATGAGCATGGGACCTCGATTATAATGCACTGGGCTTTTCATCTTCTCATGATCCTCCATGTGGTCGTAGGCAGTCCTAAATGTTTATGGCTGAGCTTCATAAAAGACAAACTCAGTTTGGGGTGATGTGAAAGCAGTTTATTTTATGCGTTTTATCAAAGACAAGCTAAGTGGAACAACATCGTTAAATTTCATGAATATATTTAAATCATTATTTTCTTTACTGAATATTTTATTTATTTATTTATTTATTTATTTTATTAGACTTCTACCCTGCCCATCTAGACCAAAGGTCTACTCTGGGTGGCATTACAAATTTAAAAAACAGTTAGACCAATAAACATATACTATTAATCCAAGATGGCAAAAATGTAGAATTTAAGAATTAAATGTAGAATATTACATTACCCTTGAAATTTTCCCTTACTCCTTATTCTACATAAATCAGAAACAAATTCATGTATTTTAACTGAACAGTTACTTGGCTACTGTGCAGCTTTTTTATTCCCCAAAGTTGTAGACTATGACTAGCAGAAAAAAATTGGGCTTCGTCTTCTTTTGTTCTTTTTTATTGTCTTTCTCAGTTTGGCTGACTAAATCTCTTATATTTAGTTTTTTAAAAAACTGGTTTAAATGGTTTGATGTTTTTCTTCCAACTTGGGTGAACATTCAGAATTATGCATTCAGATCAATTTATATCACTTGTATTAAATCAAGTTGGAGGCTCTCAGAAGAATTATTTGATTCATCTGTATCCAAGGAATTTTTAAATTAAAAAATAATAATTCTATGTTCCCAAAGGAAAGTTATCTTTGATACATAATGCTTTGTCCTTTTTTGCAACACAGAGTAAACTGCAAATTACTATAAAATGATTGTCTTCTGATGTTGAGTGAGATTTCTTGTACAATGGTGCCTCGCAAGACGAAATTAATCCGTTCCATGGTTAATGCCGTCTAGCGAAAATTTCGTCTTGCGAAGCGCGTTTTCCCATAGGAATGCATTGAAATTTAATTAATGCGTTCCTATGGGGGAAAAAAAGTCAGAAACCAAAAAAAAAAAGTCAGCAAAAAGTCACTTACCAGGTAGAGTAGACTGAGCCCAGCTCCTCAGTGCGTTTGTAGCCCCAGAACAGCCGGAAAAAGAGTGCCAAACAGCGGAGAGTCAGCAACCAGCAGGGAGCCGGCAGCCATTTTGTGTTCGTCTCCACTCCTGCCCCCCCCTCCCCGCCTCTCAGCTGATCGGCGCTGGGTCTAACAGGCTTCCCGAGGCTTGCCTAGCAGGGAAAAAGCCTCTTAGACCCAGCGCCGATCAGCTGAGAGGCGGGGGGGGGGGGGCAGGAGCGGAGACGAACACAAAATGGCTGCCGGCTCCCTGCTGGTTGCTGACTCTCTGCTGTTTGGCACTCTTTTTCTGGCTGTTCTGGGGCTACAAAGGCACTGAGGAGCTGGGCTCAGTCTACTCTACCTGGTAAGTGACTTTTTGCTGACGTTTTTTTTTTTGGTTTCTGACTTTTTTTCCCCCATAGGAACGCATTAATTAAATTTCAATGCATTCCTATGGGAAACGCGCCTCGCAAGACGAAAAATATTGCAAGACGAGGGCGCGAGGCACCAAAAATCTCTCAAGACCCTTTCGTCTTGTGAGTTTTTTGTCCTGCGAGGCATTCGTCTTGCGAGGCACCACTGTAATATTAACTTATGTTTCTTCACAATAAAGTCTTTCTTCTGAAACATATCACCAACTGTTGAGATATCCAGCGTTAATATAAAATATCTGAATTAAAATATCTCTCCACTCTTTCTTTCTTTGAATTTATTTATTTTTTACTCTATATTGTTATGAATATGCCTCCCTGTTACCTATGACAGGGTTGAGTTGACTTACTGAACATAGAATAAAATAATGCAATAAAATGGCCTAAATCCTATTGGTAATCCCAAGTACTGTAGATATATTGGATCACACATTGAATCAGCTGCTGAATGATGGATCCATATCCAAGTGTTTTAGTAGGTCTCCAGTTAGATCTATCCATTGGCTAGTGGCCAAAATCCTTTAAATAAATTGTAAAAACAGTGATGGTAACATCAAGGGTGAGCTTGCTGGTGATTAAAAAGTTCCTGTTTGATCTCGCTGATTCACCTGTGATCAGTCTCATTGCAAGCATCCCAGATGACCTCTGAGATTGAATCAGGAGCTCTTTAATAACTTACAACCTCTGCCTGCTGCTGGTGTCATCACTTACGAACGTCCCTACTTATGACCATTTCGAGTTACGACCAGCTCCGGCCGCAAAATTTTGCTTCTACTTGCAACCGGAGCTTCCACTTACGAACAGAAAAAGGCAGGGAAAAAAGGCGGGAAATTCAAATTTCTAACTGTAGGTGGCGACAAGGCTGCTTCTTTGTAGCTCTTTTGCCCCAGCAGTTAGAGAGTGTGCGTCGGAGGAGGCTTGGGACTGCCTCCTTCTGCTTCTGAGAGCGTGTGTGTGTGTTTGCAGGGAGGCTTCGGGCTGCCTGGTAAGGTAAGGTGCTGTTTTCTGCTTTTTAAAAACTGTTCTGGGTGTTTTTGCAGCGTGGTTTTGAGCTAGGGGGGTTATGTTTCTGTGCTGTGATGGATCACTTGAGGGGTTTGTTTTTTGGTTCCCTCCCCATTTCCGATGGGTCTTGGGGGGTTTGGTTGCTTTTTGGAGTGTTTTTTCCCATTTCCGATGGGTCTTGGGGGGGGTTGGTTGCTTTTTGGAGTGTTTTTTCCTGTTTCCGATGGGTCTTGGGGGGTTTGGTTGCTTTTTGGAGTGTTTTTTTCCCATTTCTGATGCGTCTTGGGGGGTTTGTTTGTTTTTTGGGTTTCCCCCCATTTCCGATGGGTCTTGGGGGGTTTGTTTGTTTGTTGGCTTTTCCCCCCCATTTCCGATGGGTCTTGGGGGGTTTGGTTGCTTTTGGGGTTTTTTTCCCCATTTCCTATGGGTCCTGCATGCTTCCCTTGCTTTTTCCTTTGTTTTCTTTGCATTTCCGACCTGCCCCCTTTGTTCTCTGTGCATTTCCGATCTGCTCCATTTGTTTTCTGTGCATTTCCAATGGGTCTTGCACGTTTGATTGCTTTTCTTCCCCCCCCCCCCTTCGTCCGGAAGGGATTAATCGCGTTTCCAATGAGTCTTGCAGTGATTTTTTTTGGGGGGGTGATATTTTTCCTTCGGCCAGAACGGATTAATTGCATTTCAATGCATTCCTATGGGAAATGGTGCTTCGACTTATGACCATTTCAAGTTACGTCCATCTTCTGGAACGGATTATGGTCGTAAATCGAGGCACCACTGTAGCTAGTATCTGCCTCAAGAACGCTTTAGTAAAAAACATCCACAAATTATTTCTGTTAACTAAAACAAAAACCAAACCTAATTTCATCACTAAGGATGAAATAGTCCGTTCTAGGAATTATTATTCAGTTCCCTAAGAGGGCACAAATAACAAAAGAATTTAATTTCACATTTCATTTACTGTTCTTTGTATTGCTGCTGTGATCAGTTCATCTCCTTATACGTCAGAAAGGAGCATTGGAGAGGCAATAGCAATTCCTGAAAAACATATTTTGAACTATTTCTGAGGGCTTTACATTCTCAGCAATTTACACCAGGGTGCAATACAGAAGTTTTGGAATTAGGGTTGTCAGGTCTCAAGCCACTGGCTGGAGCCTCAGAGAATTGCTATGCTTCTCCACTTCTCCAAGTGCACAGACAAATCGTAGGGTGAACAGCACTGGAGAGGAAAAGGTTTGATTTTTGTGTGTGAAGTAGCTTTAAAGCTTCAGTGTCCATCTCCACCCATTCCCAGCTGGCATTATGGCTGACTGAGGGCTTGATCACACCAGCCAAATCTACTGCAGTTCTAACAATACTTCCTGTACCTCTGTTGTACTGAATCACTGTCACATGGTACATATACTGGGGAAAATGTTTCCATTTGTTTTAACATTACCAATTCATTTCTTCCTATTTGAAACATTGTGGCCAGCTACACTGTGGAACCAGTTTATTTTCTTTCTTGTTTCCTGGGGCAGTGTAGCCGTTTACTTTATTTTTTAAAAAAAACAATATTTTACCAATATGTCAATATGTTGGGAAGGGGTTTCCATTCAGTAACGTTTTATCTGTGGTGCCGGTGGCTCTTGAAGAAATGCATTGCACACAATGGGTCCGTCCATTTGCCATTTGTCTTGTTCACTCCATGTAAGGAGTGAACAAGACAAATGGCACATGGAAGTCATTCTGCTCCCAAGTTACCTCGGGAGTTGGTGAGTGCTCCAACACTGGAGGCATTCAAGAAAAACATGGATAATCACCTGGCAGATATGCTTTGATTGTATTCCTGCGTTGAGCAGGGGGTTGGACTTGATGGCCTTGTAGGCCCCTTCCAACTTCACTTTTCTATGATTTCTATGATTCTATGAGATTGTCCCTGTAAAGCCATTCACATATGTTTACCTACAAATCGATATACCAGCTACAAAAAGTTTTTTTTGAAAAAATCAATTGCAGGGCAGCCACACGGCAATAATGGTGGTCCCTTTCCCTGGGGATTTGTCATTGGAAAAGATTAAATAGGGATATTCACTCATGCAATACTGGTAAGGAATGTTTTCAATACATCATCAGTACAAAATAAAACAACTCTCCCAGTGAGGGAGAAATAAACCGCAGATATACTGCTGCCTGGGAAAATTATTCAATCATGGCCATGCATCGTGTGACTGGAAATTTATTCAGTGATCTAACTAAGATATAACTAGGGCACATTTGGCTGGTGTGATCAGGCCCTGGCTTAATGTGAAGCTGTTTCTATGTGTGTTTTCCTTGCACAGCATTGGTGCACAAAAAGTAAGGAGAGAAGGGAGAAAAAGCCAGTGTGTCCATGGGCCCATTATGTCATTTGTTGCAAAAGACAGTGTGGAGAACCGATGTGGCAATTCATGCATCTTCTTGTTTTACAAGACTTGGCAGCTGGTGTGCAGGGCTTCGGAGTGGTGAAAACTTCCCATAGACTGCCACTGTACTTTCCAAAAGCTCCAGCAGTAGTTTAGAGCTCAGTAAAATTCCCAATGTGTTTGTGTGCTATAAGCAGGGTAGTCTACTAGCAGTTAATAGTTATGTAGGAAGCTTTCGTTTTTGCCAGAGGACTGAAGACTACATTATAAATCAATCGGCATTAAAGACACATGTCATCTTCCTACAGAAGGGTAGAAATAGTGTAACTATTTTTGTAGGAAGTATTGAAAGTAAGATAGATGTAAAAATGTATCTTTTACATATGAGCTGCTAAAACACGTAATTGGTAGATACTCTTTTCTAGTTTTGATTGTACAAGAAGCTCCCGTGGATACCAATTTTAAATGAGACGTTAATATAAACAGCCTATGCACAGTATGAACTGTTTACAGACATTTGCCTGCTTACAACTCATCACATTTTTCCAAAGCTGCTCTCTTGGTATAGTGTTAAATGCAGACCTGATATCAATAAGCTGCTTGTGGAGTGTGAGTGCAGTTTACAACCTACCTTTGTATATAAGATGGTGTAAAAAAAAGTTGTAGACCCAGCTGCTTGAAAGACAGCTTGTTTATTTGCCAATATATTTGTACCAATTACCCAGTCTTGGAGCTTGACTAAAGGCATCTGGGATAGAACTAATCATTCCAAGTTAAGCTAACAAAGTCTATGGTTAGTGTGTTTTTGTCTTTCACCTTTTTAATTTGTGCATATTAATTTCCTTCCATACAACTAAAACTTTTCCCAAACTACCAACAATTATATGAAATTTCCTTATTAGTCGCAGGTGTGCCCGTGACCAGCTCATCATAAGGATGAGCCAACTATATTCAAATATTCAATAATTTATCAAGCTGGTTGTATACATTAATCTCAAGAAAGCAGTACATTCATCTGATACTGTTTATATTAATGCAAGGAGAAATGTATACAACACTGTTTCCCAAACTGCTGGTAGCTGAGCTTAATTAAAATCGGAGACCCACTTCACTCTTCTATTTAAAAGACAACAGGTCTGACTGGCAAGAGTAATGGCTACCAATATTCTTTCACCCATTTCCTGTCCTACACATGAGTTTTAAACATAACCCATGACAGGAATTATGCAAACTGAGAGCAATGGCTCCTGTAAAGATGCTGTGAGTCTTTCTGACAATAGGGAATTCTGGAGTCTAAAAATCTACAATCTTCCAAGTCACACCTTGTAGGAAGACATTATATGATGGCTTGCCTTCCAATGGAGGCAAATTGGGAGGAGGGTAGCCCAGGTAAATTAATACAGAGGTGTAGGAAACTGACTTCTTTGAGCATGGCTGTTATTGATGACAGCAGCCTTCAATTTTATACACACTACCAGGGTTGGGGGCAGATAGTGCTATAAGATACAGATATACAAACCAGTGGTTATGGGTCCCCAGGCTAGTGTCAGAGGGGAGCCAGAGAGTGTTCTACAGTCCCAGGCAAATTATGCAGCACACCAGCTCTCCATAGCATTTTACTGTGGCGTTCTTTAATATCTTGCTAATTTGGATTTGCCTGAAAAAAACATTATTGCCTCAGAATAATTTTGTGAATCTACTTCACTTGTAGACTCTAAGCAGGAGCTTGTGGTTTAAAACCTTTTTGGAACACAACCTTTTTGTTCTACTGTATCCAATTAATCACACTTTTTAAAGAAAAGAAAAGAAAGAGTGCTTCGGGAGCTGATCTAGGAGGAAGTTTAAGGTGATGCACAAACACACACATAAGGCTCTTGAACAGGCATGGGGACTGTACAACCTGCAGACAATATGCAGCCCACCAAGGCCAGACCCTGAACCCCCCTAATTAAAAATCACCTCAAAAATGGGGGTGCTTCTCCAGAAGCTTCCATGGGGTATGATTCTATTTTATGATTCTCCATTATAACCCTTGAGTATTTGGGCCCAAAAAATAGCTCTGTCCCCAAACTGATCATTTCCAGTTTTGAAATTGGTATGCAGAGGTCCAGGGATGGGAAATGGGGTGAGTGCCCAATTCCTTCTGCAATAGCCCACTTTGGTTTAGAAGCTATAAATCCAAATAAAACAATCTGTGCAGACTGCCTAAATGTGAATTCTTTACAGTACCTATATATTCTTTACAACACCATCTCAATTTAAATATTCAAACATTACAGAGTCCATTCAGGTCCAACAATTAAATCCATCAGGAAACCGAGAGGTCTTGTTCAAGTATGTGTAGCTCATGCTCTAGAACAGTGGTTCTCAAACTTAGGTCTCCAGATGTTCTTGGACTGCAACCCCCAGAAATCCTGGCCAGCACAGGTCATCTGGGGACCCTAATTTGAGAATCACTGCTCTAGGTTTCTTTATGGCAGAATTTCCTTGGGAAACAACTTCAGTTCCTTTGTTAAAACTTTAAGAGGTTCCAGCTAATCCAGCTGCTTGTATGAAAACCTGGTTTCACTTTCTTTCTCAAAGCCGGGGCTGTAAGTCTTACTGGTAAAAGATCTAAAACATACAAATACATACTTATTTCCAGAAAATCCCCAGACAGTATCCCTTCATTACAACTTAGAGCATGAGCTACACATACTTGAACACAACATCTTGGCTTCCCAATGGATTTACTTGTTGGACCTGAATAAACTCTGTAATGTTTGAATATTTAAATTGATATGATGTTGTAAAGAATATATAGGTACTGTAAAAAAAATTCATATTTAGCCAGTCTGCAGTAGTTGTTTTATTTGGGTTTCTTGGATGAGCACCATGTTTCTCTTGTTTTTGTGGACATTAGGAGCTATAAAGGCATGGGTCAAAGAATAATTCCACATCACATTTGCCTATGAGCCATGTTCATATTATATTCATATTTATCCCATCCAGGTTTTAAAATATCTTTAATATTTTAAATAATTGTCTCTAAATCACTCATATGTACACACACACACACACACACACACACACACTCTTTTATAAGAGTGATTTACAAACAGAAATATTTAAGCAAAATGTTCCAGCTTCTGCCTTCTTTGGTTGCTGTGGTAAAAGTATGCTGTTTCCCAGTATGCATGCACTTTCTTAAGACTATCTTCAGCCAGGTCATTCATCTATACAGAATTCATTTTGATTTAATTGTGCACTTCTAAGCAATGAATGTAAACTTGTTAATTGATTTGACATGTGTTGATTTTCATTAGCATAAAGTATCACATCTTTCAGTTTTCCTCATGCCATATTTGTGCATCCACTCATACTTGAAATAGACAACTGTCCTGTCTCTCCCCCTTTACTTTCTATTTGTTTTATTCTCTTTTTAACCCCACAGCATTTTACTTTTTATTCTTTTATCTCTATCTACTTTTCTTAACTCTGGACTGCTGAGATAAGGGCTTCATGGACTTTGTATATTGTTTTGAGTTTGAGTTTACATAATTTGGTCTTCCGTGGATAGTCTGAAGTCCGGTGTTGGGAGAGTGAACATTATGGGGAGGAAGAAGAAACGCCAAAGAACTCCTTCAAATTCTCCGGCCAAGGTTGCTAAATAACTGCAGCTGGATGAAGTAATGGCTTTTACTATATCTGAAACTGTAAGTGATTTAGCTAAAAATGCCTCATTGAAAAGGTTTTCAGTGCTGGTAGCGGATCCTCAGGAGAACAGTGAGAATGAGGGTGTATTGCAGAAACTACCCCCTCCCCCAGAGGTGAAGGCAACCAGGTCGGCTTTGGATCCAAATCTAATCCCTCCAGTCAGGGAAACGTCAGGAACCGCAGAAGGAGGTGTGCAAAATACAATGGCCCCTGAATATCTGGGGGTGGCTGGCCATCAGCTATTATTTTATTTATTTATTTATTTAACTTATTTGCCGCCCACACTACCCAAAGGTCTCTGGACGGCTTACAACAATTTAAATACAGTAAAAACAATTAAAATACAATTAAAATATATACACTAAAAATTGCCATCAGGACCCACAGTTGATATTATTTCAATTAAAAGCCTTCTGGAACAGGAAGGTTTTGACCTGGCGCCGAAATGTCATCAGCGCCGGCGCCAGACGAATCTCAGTTGGGATAGCGTTCCATAGTCTGGGGGCAGCTGCCGGAAAGGCCCTTTGTCTACAAGCCATCCCTCTTACCTCCTTGAGGGATGGCTCTTTCAAAAGGGCCCCCTGGCTAGATCTTAACTGCCAGGTAGGTTCATATGGAAGGAGGCGGTCCTTCAGGTATCCAGGGCCCAAGCCGTTTAGGGCTTTATAGGTCAAAACAAGCACTTTGAATTGGGCCCAAGCAGCAACTGGTAGCCAATGTAATTTAAACAGAATCCGCTTGATGTGTCCCCTAGCGGCCCCACCACTCACCAGCCGTGCAGCTCGATTCTGGACCAGTTGCAGTCACTGGACCATCTTCAAAGACAGCCCCACGTAGAGCGCATTGCAGTAATCTATACGAGATGTTACCAGTGCATGTGTAACTGTCATGAGACTCCGCTCGTCCAGGTAGGGCCGTATCTGGTATAATTTCCGCAGCTGAAGGAAGGTGCCCCTGGCCACCGAGTCCACCTGGGCTTCCAGAGTTAGACTGGGGTCCAGGAGCACCCCCAGGCTGCGGACCCTGTCCCTTAGGGGGAGTGCAACCCCATTCAGGGCAGGGAAATGGCCCTCCAGCCTGTCCGGCGAAGCACCCACTAACAGCACTTCCGTCTTGTCTGGATTGAGTTTCAATTTATTAACCCTCGTCCAGTCCATTATCAGGTCCAGACACGAGTTCAGCACAGAAACCGCCTCACTTGGATTGGTGGAAAACGAGAGGTAGAGCTGAGTGTCGTCAGCATATTGTTGACTTCTCAGCTCAAACCTCCTGATGACCTCTCCCAGCGGTTCCATGTAGATGTTAAACAGCATGGGGGACAGTATCGAGCCCTGAGGAACCCCATGACATAAACGCCATGGGACAGAGCAACTGTCCCCCAGCACCACCCTCTGGACACGGTCAGCCAGGAAGGAGCGGAACCACCGTAAAGCGGTGCCCCCAACTCCCAACCCAGCCAGCCTATCCAGAAGGACACCATGGTCGATGGTGTCGAAAGCCGCTGAGAGATCCAGGAGTATCAACAGGGTCACACTCCCCCTGTCTCTCTCCTGGCAAAGGTCATCGTACAGGGCGACCAAGGCTGTCTCCGTACCAAAGCCTGGCCTGAAACCCGATTGAAATGGATCCAGAAAATCCGTTTCATCCAGCAGCGCCTGGAGTTGCCCGGCCACAACCCGCTCCAACACCTTGCCCAAATAAGGGAGGTTCGCCACTGGTCAGTAGTTAACCACCAGCCTTGGGTCCAGGTTAGGCTTTTCTAGGAGTGGCCGAATTACCACCTCTTTCAAGGTGGAAGGGACCACTCCCTCTCTCAAAGAGGTGTTCACGGCCTCCTGGACCCAGGTGCGAACCCCCCTGGCAGATCTTCCAATTAGACAAGATGGGCAAGGGTTAAGCGGAGTGGTGGTAGAATGGACAGATCCAAGCACCCTGTCCACATCCTCAGGTCTCAACAATTGAAACTCATCCATTAATACTTGACCTAAGCACGGCACACTAGACACATCCTCTGATTCTGCAGTAATGGTGGAGTCCAACCCACTGCGAATCTGAGTGATTTTTCCCTCAAAATGAATGGCAAACTCATCACAGCGAGCTGATGAGCAGTCCGGGACCTCCACTGGATTTCCCAGTTGAAGAAGATCCCAGACCACCCGAAACAGCTGTGCTGGATGACATTCTGAGGAAGCAATATGGCTGGAGAAATATTGCCGTTTCGCCAGCCATATTGCCACAAAATAGGCCCGATAATGGGCTCTAAGTCGTGTTCGATTGGACTCCCAGCGGGATTTCCTCCACCTGCACTCCAGCCGTCTCCCCTCTTGCTTCATCGCCCACAGTTCAGATGTATACCAAGGAGCTGTCTGGGCTCTGCGTGCAGGGAGAGGGCGCTTAGGCGCATCGTGTCAACCGCCCGGGTCATCTCCCTATTCCATAGGGCAGACCTGGGCAAAGTGCGGCCTGAGGGCCACATACGGCCCGCGAGCCACTCCTGTCCGGCCCGCCGGACATCAAAACCATTTATAGCTTTTTGTCTAAAGTTGATCAGTTGCTTTTCTTTAACATACCACAAAAAACCTCTTTAGTATTTGTGAAGATTAACAAGTTTAAAATAAAAACAATCATAACATCACTGTTTCATTTTATTTTTAAGTAAAGTTGGTTCGGCCCCCGAACACAGTTCAGATTTTTCATGTGGCCCCCTATAGAAATTAATTGCCCACCCCTGCCATAGGGTGACCTGAGCTTCGACAGGAGCGCCGACCATATCAGACGGATAATCCCCAGAGCATTCAGGAAACCATCCGGATCCATTAGTCTCCGAGGGCGGATCATCTTAATAGATCCCCCACCCTTGCAGAGGGAAGAAGAAGCTAATAGACTAAACTTGACCAGGAAGTGGTCTGACCATGACAATGGGGTCACAACCAGCCCCTCCACATCCAAACCACCATCTTCCAGTCCCGTTAAGAAAACCAGGTCCAAGGTATGGCCCTTCTCATGTGTTGGGCCGATGACACATTGAGACAGCCCCATGGTTGTCATGGTGGCCATGAAGTCCTGAGCTGTCCCAGTCAAGGCAGCCTCGGCATGGATGTTGAGGTCCCCCAGCACCAACAGCCTGGGAGTCCTCAACACCAGGTCCAAGACTACCTCCATCAGCTCAGGCAGGAAGACTGTTGGTAAGCAGCAGGGTGGGCGGTACACCAATAGAATCCCCAATCTGTCTCGTAAGCCCAACACACAATACAGGCCCTCAAGACCTCCTCTCAAAGGGATAGGAAGCCTGGTCAAGGAGATAGAACTCCTATGGACTATAGCAACTCCTCCTCCCCAACCCTCTGAGCGACATTGGTGCTGGACCTAGTACCCAGGAGGACACAGCTGGGAGAGGGGAACACCACCCTCCTCTCCCACCCAGGTCTCAGTAATGCACACCAGGTCGGCACCCTCATCCAGAATTACATCATGGATGAGGGCAATCTTATTTTGTACCGACCTGGCGTTCATCAATAGCACCGTGTGGCTCGAGGGTTTGCTGCTATGGTCACCTGATACCATCTGGTTGGGGGTAGGACTAGAAGAGGGGATAGATGTAAGATATCTAACCTCTCTTCTCCTACGTGGGCATGTTCTACCCCCACCGCCATTCCTTCCCCTACCCAGCACCACCTCAATGGCTGTCCCCTCCAACGCCCTCCCCCCTTCCTGTTCCCTCAGATCCACTGTGGGTCTCTACGTACGTAACCTGATGGCAACTAATAACCCACACAATAAAAACCCCTTCTAAGCCCCTTCTAAAGCCCCTTCTCCCCCCCCCCCCGAACCAGGTGGCTGATGTTGAGGAGGAGGTGGGGCAGCCAGAGGCTGGTCAAACAGAAATAAGGTTCTTGTCTCTCTGAGTAAATTGCTACGAACTGAGGTGAGCCAAATAGATCTGAAAAATATTGTAAACTTACCAACCCCATGTTTCAAGCTAAGGCTTCGGTTGGAATTTTGCAAACCAACAATTCCTCTTATGTTGTTTAGAATGACAGGTTTTTAAGCACCTTTTCTATAACAACTAAAAGAGCTTTCTCTGAAATGGAAGCAGACTCAAATCATCCTAAGCATGCCCTTAGGGAATTACCAGCTCTGTCCACTCCTTTGCAGAATCCAAGGCCAGTACAAATTGGCTAATGCCCAAGACTAACCTCATCTGAGAGACAGACTGAAGCTTATCACAACCAGCTGTTGTGGATGGCTCAACACTTTGCAAGACTGACACCCTGGAAAAATTGGAGACGCTGACAAAGTGCCTTGAAAACTCCCTTGACAAACTAAGGAGAATCTCAGCTGCTCCAAATCTAATGACTAAATCATTAGGTGAGCGAACTTCAAAAGGTCACACTGAGACTGTCCAAAAGCACTTAAGAACCCAGAAGGAGGTGCCTAACCTGTAACATAATCCTAAAAGTTCTCCCAATTTATACAGTACCCATGTCCAGGAGGAACATGGCAAGGACACAGTTGAAGCTCCAGACAAAGACTTATTAATGCAATTGGACATAGATGGAGATGAACTCGTGTCTGAAGCCGCCACTGCCTTCAGATTGCTGCCCAGGAAGGAACAGATGAAGATCATCACTAGTTTGAACAAAGTGAGGTTTGATCTAATTGGCAACATGGAAGTATACATCCCATCTCTGACCCCTCCTCAGAAGGACAACAAAATCATCAGGACTGTTCCTATGCCATCTGTGGAACCCCTCTCTCTGATTGCTGTACCTCAAACTTCTCCTGTTCCAAATCAACTCCTATCCCAAGCACTAATCTATCACCATTCCACCTCTGATAATAAAGGAGAAGCATAGGCCCAATCAAGAGGGTCAGTTGTGGTTGGTTCTGATTTTCAAGATGTATCTATGCCTCACCCACTGGTACCAAATTCTTTTTGCTTCCCTTTTTACAGCTATAGATAATACTGGGATCTTGCCAAAATTCTGGACCAATGCAATTCTTGCCCCCATTTATAAAAAAGGGTATCCCCACTTCCCAGAAAACTTCAGACCAATCAGTAATTGGGAAACTATGCAAAACAGAAAAAACCTGTCATTCTAAACAGAAGACTCCCTGGAAAAGACCCTGATGTTGGGAAAGTGTGAAGGCAAGAGGAGAAGGGGATGACAGAGGACGAGATGGTTGGACAGTGTCATCGAAGCTACCAACATGAATTTGACCAAACTCCGGGAGGCAGTGGAAGACAGGAGGGCCTGCCGTGCTCTGGTCCATGGGGTCATGAAGAGTCGGACACGACTTAACGACTAAACAACAACAATGCGAAACATCTACTAATTGAACTTGCTTCCTGGATTGATAATCAGGCATTGCTTCGCTCTGAGCAAGCTGGTTTCAGGAAAGGTAAGGCCACAGTTGATAACTGCCTTATACTTTCCCATCTTATTAACAAAACAGTTAAGTATGAAAATTCTAAATTTTATGTGGCTTTCCTTGACCTAAAGCAGCTTTCGATTCGGTAGATAGTTTCTCTGGGAAAAACTTGAAAATATGAGCATAGATAAAAGACTCCTTTCCCTCATAAGAATTTTATACTCTGGCACAACATGCCAAGTTCGTGCCTCTTGGAAAGGTCAGTTAACTAACCAATTCCCAACCAACAAGGGAGTGAAACAAGGATGTATTCTTGCTCCCTCCCTATTCAATCTATTCATGAATGATCTAGCCCCCTTTCTAGCCAGTGTGGAGGGCCATCTGTGAGAAAGAGGAGGAGAAAAAGGAGATGGAAAAGAGTGAGCCGTCCCCTCCAACGTCTAAACAGGAGGATAAAAAGGAGAAAGTGATGGAAATAGAGATGATGAAAGTGATTGAGGAGATAGAAGATATAAAGGTGGGAGAAAAAGGGGAGGGAGTAGAAAAAGAAGGTCGGAGATCAGTGGATGTATTCCTGACCTCAGAGGAAGGTGAAAGATCAAAGGAGACCGAGAAGGTAGTAGTCATAGAAGATGAATGGTATGAGGAAGAAAATAGTCCTGGGGAGTTTAAGGTACCGCGGAAGGATATAGAAGTGAGAAGTGAGATGGGAGGTGCGCGAGAGAGAGAGGGATCAACTGTCAAACCGATCATTGAAGGACTGTCACCTGAGGAATGGACCATACTAGTCTACCCGAGACAACACGGTCCAGTGAAATATGTGAACCATTGCAGGAGTCTTCAGAGAGGAGAGAAACCGCCCGAAGAGGATTGGGCTCGACACCCATGCTGCGGGACTATTTGTGCAGCACGGAGTGGATGGCTGAGGAAACCCACGGATCAAGAACAGTTCGGGAAGACGTACCGTTAGGAGCTGGATGGATGCTATGTCCGTTACCTATGTTATGGGACAGTTCAAATATAAATCCAAGTTACAATGATCCTATTGAAGTTATTGTTGAAAAGAATCCAGTTGTTGTTAATAAAACTTTGTTGAATGAATCTCCTTTCATGTCTTTTCCCTCACAAAATACAGAACTGTCAAAGAGAATTGAAGAACCCGTTCACAGCATCCACCAAAATTGGGGATGCATTGTGTTCCATTATTGCTTTATGCGGACGATGCTGTTATCATCTCGCACTACCGTCCAGGTTTGAAATGTCTAATTAACAGAATTGTGGAATACCTGGACAAAAACAAAATGCGACTGAATTATAATAAATCCAAAATCTTGGTTTTCTCAAAGTCGTGGAAGCAATTTCAATGGAATCTGAATGGGCACAAAATCGAACAGGTTAAAGAGTAGAAATATCTAGGCATCCTGTTCCACTACAAACATTCCTGGTCTCCTCATCGCAAAATGGTTATAAATGTAGCTAGATTCACTGGTCAGGCAATACTTCATTTCTATTATAATTCTGGTAATTGTTACGTTTCGGCAGCTTTACAGGTTTTTAAATCCAAAATTATCCCACAAATTTTGTATGGCAACTCAATCTGGTTAAATGCCATGGATAGGTCAATTGAACGGATGCAATCTCAACTCTTACGTAAAGTGCTAGGGTTATGAAGTTGTGTTCCTTACTCGGTGCTTTGTCTAGAGACCGGATTTTCCTCTTTGGAAACAATGGCTTGGCTGAGATCATTTCAATTCTGACTAAAACTTTTCTATAACTCTGACCCAGATAGTTTATTATACCAACTATAGCTGGACTCCAAACCTCCCTTTGGGACAACTGCCCTTTTTAAGAAAACTGAAATGAATTGGCTTAGATAGTGACTCCTTGGGCTCACTAAATGAAGGGCAAGCCTTCCAAATGATCAAAAGAAGAATTTTGGACATTGAATTCCAGGAACTATGGAATGCAGCCAATAAGACCTGTTCACCACTGTTTTCCCACATCCCCTTTAAGATTGGAAAACCAGCTGCCTTCCTTTCCCTGCTTAAGTGTCCACAAAAACGTAGGGCATTCTTCATAACCAGATGCAATGTCATGCCTGCAGCTTTACTACAGTGGTGCCTCGCTAGACGATGTTAATCCGTTCCACGAGGATCGCTGTCTAGCGAAAACATCGTCTAGCGAAGCACATTTTCTCATTGGAATGCATTGAAATCGCTTCAATGCGTTCCAAGGGAAAACACAGTCGTCTTGCGAAATTTCCCATAGGGAAACCTCGTCTAGCGAGTGAGGGTCCCCATAGGAATGCACTGACAGCTGCACTGACAGCTTTTGACCACTAGTCGGCGCACTCCTATGGGGAAACCTCATCGTCTAGCGAAATTCCCCATAGGGAAACATCGTTTTGCGAAGCGCAGTAGCGATCGCAAAAAGGCATCGTCTAGCGATTTCCTCGTCCTGCGAGGCAATCGTCTAGCGAGGCACCACTGTATATGGTAGGTTCAAAGGAATCCTGTACCTTGAAAGACATTGCTCATGTGAGCAGGGTGCATTGGTAACTCTTGCTCAAATGTTTCTGCACTGTCCAGTCCACCAGAGTGATTGTTCCAAATATGTGGCACCGGTCCTGTCAAAATTGGAGGAAAAATCTTATGCGGATAAAGTCCATTTATTTTATCTGTGGAGGTGCCCGATTGCAGATTTCATCAGCTCAATTGTGAGAAAGTGAAGCCTCGCTTTCAATTAAATGTTTTTTGGGGATTTGGTCTTCTGCTTTCCTCCCTCCTGGATTTTGTATGTGTGGGGCACTTAATGAACCAGTTTGGTTATGTTTTATTCTCTTTATGCCAGTAAAGGTTTTGTCTTGTCTTGTCATACCTGAAATAATAGGTTGTGAATTGCGTGAGTTATTAAACTGATTTTTGTCATTAGCCCTATGATTGAAGGGAATTCAGATGATGGGAAAAGTAAGATGTGCTTAACTAATCCTGTCACTCACAAGTCATTCACCAAGTCTCCTGCAAACATTTTTCTGAGAAAGATGAGAAAATGAAACACCAAAGTCCTGTTTAAGGTTTATGTGTGCATACATGGAACTGCACAATCAGCAGGACGTGTCTGGTAGGTTGAAGGAGAGTGCCAGAGCAGAAACTGACCTTACATGATTAGCCTCACCTTTACATGCAAGCAAACAGGTTTAAATAGATGGAGGTTAAATTCAATGAAGATATGAAATATATTATCAAAAAAAATTGACTCATTGATAAATGGAGAGAAAAATAATGAAATTAATGTAAGTCCTAAATCCAAAATACCATGTTGCTGCAAGAAAACAAGCACTTTTTGTAAATTTGTGTTTGTTTCTGTTTAACAAATGTAGTAGTTTACCAAAAGTTTACAAAAAAGTTAAACAAAAGTTTACAAAAGTCAGTTTACCATGACTTTTTGTATAGAACTCTAAAACATATTTTAAAAATTCACTGGCCCCCTGATATAGTCAGTGCCTAAATTAGTGTGCATAGTTCAGCACCCAACCTACCCTGTGAGCTTTTGGCGATACTCTGCCTGATCTTTCTCCAGGTCCATGGCAATATTTGTGCATTTTGGAATATTGTTTTAAAAACTTTTCCTGCAAATGGGTAAGTGTGAAAGGCTATAAATTAGGGTGGGGATGGGCTACACTGTGCCATCAGTCTCAGAGACATGATCGACACTGTGGGTGATCACGGAACAAAGGAAGGCTAATTGCCTTAGAGCAAAGGAGTCGACAGCACGGCTGTCCGAACCAGCGGAGCTACCGGCAACGCCCTGAGAGCTCTTTTATTTACTTAGCATGATTACATAGTATGTTGTTAGAATTCAGATAGGATACTAGTTACCTAACTGTAACCAGGATTGGCTGAAATAACTCTTTGATCTTATGCTCTACCTCTAAGCGAAAGGGCAGAAGAAGGGGTTACCTTGCCTGCTGGCAGCTGCCGCTTCCTGCCAGGAGTGTATGCATGTCACTGGAACAGAATGCAGCTACAACCTTTAAGCAGAAGTTTCCCACATTCCCACTTTTTCTTGTTTTTTAAGCAAAGGTATATATTCTTTCATATATTTGAGAACTACATATAAATCTTTTCGGCAAAGGCCTGAAGGCGAAGCTTTGAAACAGGTAGTTATTATGGAAAAGAAGGTTGGTATACATTGAATAAAACAACAGCAACTTATAAGGAGTATGAAGAGCATAATTCCAAGAATGAGAACACAACACAACAGTGTCACGGGGTTGGCATTCAGCTGCGAGATAATGGCTGCTAGAAAAGTTTCAGGAGTTTCCGGGATCTGCTGCTGATTTAGAGTTCTTTTTGCATCAGCACTCAGCATCTTTATCATCCCCCAAGTAACTTTGGGCTGAGTGCCTTCAGGTCGGGCCGGGTGCTTCCGGCGACGCACAGTCATCTGGTCCTGCTCCAGAGCCATCGCTGGGTTGAATTCCAGAATCGGGTTCTGCAGGTTGCGATGCCAACTCATTCTTCCCACGAAATGGCCTCACACACCGAGCCGGGATCCACAAGGGACCTGTGGGAGTAAGCACAGCAGCATAGCCATGACCCCATGTTAATAAAGGGGCTGGACCCTCCCACTGAGGGTCAGGAGGTTGCTTATAAGTCACCAGTGGCTGTTCCATGGGAATTTCTTTACGAAAGTGTTTCTCTACTGGTGACAACTTATGCTGACCTGCAGATACAGTTAAATGATTTAATGTGAACAATGCTATTGATACTACATCTGGAACATCTTGGGGCTTGATCCCTCTGTATTTTGTTTGTTATGAAAGGAGAAATTTAAAAGAGCGGTGTGCTCGTTCTACAATAGCCTGTCCTGTGCAGTTATAAGGAATACCATGGGAAAGTCGAATGTCCCATTCATTGCAGAAAGTGGTAAAGGTGTGAGAGGTATAGGCAGGGCCATTCTCTGTTTTTAAGGCTTGAGGCCAGCCCATAATTGCAAATGTACGTAAACAATGTTGTATGACATGGTGAGAGGTCTCGCCACAAAGAGGGGTAGCCCAAATGTATCCTGAATAAGTATCAATAGTTAGATGAACATAAGAAAGAGGAGCAAGGGTAGGAACATGAGTGACATCCATTTGCCAAAGCTGATTGGCATCCGTTCCTCGTGGGTTAACAGCATCAAAAGGAAAGGAAATGGGAGACATGAAACAGGAAGAGCAGGAGGAGACGATGTCTCGAGCTTGAGAAAGCAGAATAGAAAATTGCTTATGGAGTTGTTTAGCACTCTGATGAAAAAAGGAATGGCTGTCAATAGGATTGGAAAGAGGGGACACAAGGAACAAAGAGCAGAGTCTGCACAATGATTTCCCTCTGAGATAGCATCTTGAAATCCAGTATGAGATCAGATGTGAGCTGCAAAAAAAAGGTTGTGATCTGGTAGCAAGGAGGTTTTTTAAAGTCAAAAACAGGGAAAGTAAGGAAAAGTCAAGAGCAGGAGAAAGATAGGCATGTGACAGATGAGTGAGAAGGTTAAATACATATTGAGTGTCTACAATGACATTTAAAGGTTCATCTTGAAACATTTGAAAGGCAAAGATGACAGCCGCCAATTCTGAACGTTGAGAAGAGGTTTGAAAAGAAGTAAAAAAGGTTTTCCAGGTTCCGGGAGGTTGCTGAAAGGTAGCCACGCCTCTGGTAGGCGCACCATTGGTAAAAACGGAGCATCAGGGAGAGGAGTAGCAGAGAAAGGAGAGGAAAAGCGAAGGGGTACTTGCTGAATGAATGTTAAGTGTGGGTCTTTAGGTGGATTAAAACGTATATCACCAATATAGCCTGCAAAAGCAATTTGACAAGTTAGTGACGTAGACATTAAATGATCATGGTCAGCTTTGGAAATAGGTAAGTAACAACACAGAAGATCCCAACCTGTGAGTTGTTTGGCACGATGGCGCCCTTTGATTACAAGGTCTGTAATCGCATTTAGGGTGGAGTAAACATTTCGGGGAGGAGTGTTAGATAAATAAAGCTATTCTGCTACAGAAATGGCCTTGTCAGACTTCGGGCTACACAACAACCCAGTAGGCAGTTGGGGAGTGTTCAAGATAACCAGCTGCAAGGGACCAAAAGAAGGAATGTGGTCGACCATGGTACGTCGCAAGGCTGCGTTAATTTGATGTATGGCATGTTTCATAGCCTTGGTGATGGGTATGGAGTCAGCAGGAGACTGATGTCCCAGGAGTCCATTCAACAAAGGTTGCAATTCATGAGTAGGAAGGCACAAAAATGGACGAGCCCAATTTAAGTGCCTGAGGAACTGTTGCAACTGCACTAATGTAAATTGAGATGGAGTTTTTAGTTCTGGTAAGAACGGAGAAGATGTAACTTGCAACAGTTTGTGCCCTAGATAAAGAAACGGAGGTGTGGTTTGTATCTTTTCTGGAGCTACGTGAAGGCCTTTTTTCTCTAAGCAGTTAGCTAGAGAATCATAGACAGTAGTGGGGAGGGATTGCCCCGCCACCAAAATGTCATCCATGTAATGATATACAAGCAATTAAGGATGTTCGAAGTGAAATTGCTGTAGGGCTAGATCCACAAAATTTTGACTTAAAGTTGGGGAATTCAACATTCCCTGAGGCAAGACTTTGCACTGATATCTTTGAGTAGGTTGGGAATTGTTGTACACAGGGACTGTAAAGGCAAATTTTTCCCTGTCTTGTGGTGCCAAAGGAATAGTGAAGAAACAGTAATTGAGATCCACTATCATTATCATTAACTCATTGTGTTCGGGTATCAAATTTGGATTAGGTAAGCCGCATTGCAAAGGGCCAATAGGTTGAATGCGCTTGTTAACTTCCCGAAGGTCGTGTAGCAAACGCCACTTCCCAGATTTATTTTTGATGGTGAAAATGGGGGTATTCCACAGACTGGTGGAATACTCTATATGTCCTTGATCTAATTGCTCCTTAACTAAGGCCTCCACTGCGTGGAGCTTTTCTTTAGACAATGGCCATTGATCAACCCAGACAGGTGGTCCAGGGAGCCACGTTAATGGCAAGGCTGTGTCAGATTGCGTAGAGGCCTATATTATAAATTTGTCTCCAATTTTGCATCAACCTTTTTCAAGAGATCCCGACCCCAGATGGAAAAGGGAATAGGCAGAATGTAAGGAGTGATTGTGATTTGTCTAGGAGAGTCACCTAGACTTTCCAGAACAATGGGCTGAAGGCTTTTCTGGGCTTGCTCATAGCCTCCAACTCACCAAATGTCGTGCACTGGCTGGGTGGGATAGCTTTCTGGCCAGCTTTCATGACCGGCACTTTTAACAGTAGCAGGTCAGATTTCTTGAACTGGGGTAGTATTCACTGAGTTCCCCTCACTTGACCCGGGGCTGGAGGACCACTGGACTTGGAGTTTCCCGGCGTTGGAACAGACCGGCATTGATTGGCCCAGTGATAACCTTTCTGACACCGGGGGCATTTTTTAGAAGGCCGTTTATTATTTTGAGGGGTTGATCTACATTCCCGTCTGAAGTGCCCTTCCTTGCCACAGGAAAAACATTTACGATCTCAGGTGGGGTTCAAGGAGGTAGCCATGGCTGTGGCCAAAAGCTGTGTCTTGTGAGTTTCTGTCCCAATATTCTGACATAATTTTAGCATGGCAGCAATGTCAGTCTCTGGTTTATTGTAAATAGCCTAAAGGGCCGTTTTACAATCCATGTTAGCATTTTCAAACGCCAGCTGTTTCATCAAAATATCAGCAGCCTCAGTATCCTCCACCTGCCATTCAATCGCTCTTTGCAATTTGTTAATGAAAGACATATAGTCCTCTGTAGGACTCTGACGCAAATTGGCAAAAGACCCTAAAGGGGTACCTTTGTCTGGGATTTTTAACCAGGCTGCTCTAACGTCAGCCACTTGTGCCAATCCCCTGCTAGGGATGGTAATCTGCTGTGCCATGGTGACAAAGAGTCCATCTCCATTTAACATATCTGCAGACACAGCAATATTGTTTTGTAAATTATCCATGGCCAAAATGGCAGCAGCGTCTTTCTATTCCTGCATGAAAAGTACAAATTGCGCAGGAGAGAGCATTGCTTTAACCAAGACTTTCCAATCAGCTGGAATTAGATTTCCATTTCCTCGTAACCCATCAACCAACCCAAGAGTAAAACTGCTATGGAGACTGTGGTGTTCACCCTTGTGGCCCCTGCTTGTCTTTCCCTCACAAAGGCTCATGTCGCGTTTTCCTCTTGCTGCCACCAGTGGATTACCTCAATCCACAATATAAATGACGTTTGTCTGAACACTTGACTTGTGAACAGAAACAGAACTTATTTATTGAAGTGAAGCAGATTGAATAACAGAAGTTTCTCAGATAAACATTTTACACAAGCAAATCATCAACAGTTCTCTCAGTACATACTTCTTTTCTCTTGCTATATCATTACCACCTTCTCTACCTAATTTCCTAACCAGCTTTATCTCTCAGTATCTGTTCCCTCTCTCTCTCTGACTAACTAGCCCTATCTGACTCCTCCTTCTCCCGCCAAACCTCATGCAGCTGCTGACTCCGCCTCTCCAGTCCTCTCATAGGCTCACGCAAATCAGCTCATGAATATGAATGGCATGAGTGACGTGGGTGATCGTCACATTCCTCCCCCCTAAGAAAAAGTTTGTTTCATGAGGGAAAACCTTACAGTTTACCCTTATGAACAACGGAACATACAGGGAACATTACATTACCTCTACTCACCGTTATTATTTCCCATCACTATACACCCCTCAGTTCATCAGCATTCAATGAGACATTTCATTTTAATTGCATTTCATAACTAGTGCACAAACAGAACATTTAATAATACATTATGTTGAGAGTTCTGGAAACTTGCTTAAGTTCCAGTGAAATGCACAGCGGAAGGCCAGCTCCTTACGATTAGAATTAGCTGTAGAAGTCCCCTTCTTTACCCAATTGTTCTTGGTATCCACCCTCACCAAAGCCTAGCACTTTAGAAAATAAGACTCAGGAGGCAATCTTTAAGTATTAAAGATTTTTGTGTATTTTACTCACTTAAAACAGGCATTCATTAGGCTTAAAGTTGATAGGAAGGAAAATATTAAAAATAAGGTTTGTTTCCTCAGCCCATGTGGCAGGGAGGATCTCTGGGGTTCAGAGATCCAGCCTGGAGATCGAGCATCTTCCAAGGTGAAAAAGGGTCTGAGACAAAATGGAGTCTCTCAAAACGTGTGAGGAGGAGAAGGGAAGAAACAAGGGCAGAGCTTATGTAGCCCAGCAAAAACAAACCCCTCTGATTAGTTAGTATGCAAACAAACAAGCAAACAAGTTAGTCTGTGATGGAGGCCCTTCCTCCCATATCTTGAAATTTACATCAAGATTGCTAACTAGCCAACACCCCTTCTCAATCTAGCATGCATAAATTTCAACAATTCCCATCATGCTTCGTAGGTTCTGAAAGCGATCTCTTGGTAGAGGTTTGGTCAGGATGTCCACCATCATCTCAGTAGTTGGACAATAGGTCATCTGTATGATACCCTTCTCGCTCAGGTCACACACGAACTCATATCTCACATAAATATGCTTGGTGCGTGTGTTCATCTTCTCTCCCTGTGATAGCTTGATGCAGCTTTGGTTGTCTTCCATCATCTGGAATGGTGTTTCTTCATCTATCTCAAAGTCCATCAGCAGTTTCTTCAGCCATAGCAGTTCTCTGCATGCTTCTGCTGCTGCAACAAACTCAGACTGTGGAAGATAAAGCTACGATATCTTGTTTATGGCTGCCCCATGAGATAGGACCGTTACCATACAGAAACAAAACCACTGGTAGATTTACGATCTTCGCTATTTTCTGCCCAATCTGCATCTGCCCACCCTATAAGTTTTGGGTTATTGTTAACTGGCAGTCTTAGCTTAAAGTCCATGGTCCCTTTCAAGTATCTAGCTACCCTTTTTACGGCTGTCCAGTCACTCTGTGTTGGTGAGCTGACTTTTCTGCTCAGTATTCCTACTGCAGTAGCAATGTCAGGTCTCACTGTAGTTGTCAAGTACAAAAGCTTCCCTATAGCTGCTCTGTACTGGCTATTGTTGGGTAAAGGTTCTCCTTTCTCTTTATTTTTAAGAAAATCTGTATGCATGGGTGTTGCAGCACTGTGGGCATCTTGCATATACAACATGTCTAACAGTTCAAGTATCTTTTGTTTCTGACTCAACAAATATGAACCATCTGCCTTTTTCTCAATTTGAATGCCCAAATAGTATGTTGCATCTCCCAATTCCTTTATTTCTACCTCTTTGCTCAGTTTCTGTACTACACTTCTGTACTCTTTTTCCTCATAGGTGGCCACAATCAGATCATCAACATAAGCTAGAATAAATGTGAAATGTCCATTCCTGTTCCTAGTATACAGGCACTGATCTCCCTTTCCTTGCTTGAAACCTTGTTGAAGTAGCATCTTCTTCAGTTTCTCGTTCCAGGCTCTGGCTGCTTGTTTCAGCCCATATAGGCCTTTCTTCAGTCTGCAGACAAGGTCAGGGTGCTTCTTGTCAATAAAACCTGGTGGTTGTTCCATGTAGAGTTCCTCCTCAATCTCTCCATGTAGAAATGCAGTCTTGACATCTAGGTGCTTGACTTGCATCTGTCTGGAGGCTGCTACACTCAGGAGCATTCTTATGGTGCTGTGTCTGACAACTGAAGCGAAAGTTTCATCAAAGTCTTCTCCATACTTCTGAAGAAATCCTTTGGCAACTAATCTTGCTTTGTAGCGTTCCACTTCTCCATCTGCTCCTTTTTTCTCTTTGAATACCCACTTGCATCCAATTGCTTTCTTGCCTGGTGGTAGCCTTGTCAGTGTCCATGTTTCATTCTTATGTAAGGCTTCTATCTCCTCCTTTTCAGCTTGTCTCCATTTGGCGCCTTCTTGTGCTGGCATCTGTTCAACCTTTTCCCAGGTTGCTGGTTCATCTGTCTGCGATGACTTTGTTAGGACAGGTGAGGGGGCGGCACACCTATGTTGGATCGTGATGAGCGTCTGACTTCTGGTTCTGGAACCTCTGGTGGCATGGTGGCATCTTCCAGTTCTACAGCGTTGCCGACTGCTCCATCTGTATCCCCTCCTTTTGGTGTACTGCTCTCATCCTGTGCCTCATCCTCATCCTCCACTTCCTTTGGTTTAGTTTGTGAGGGCACTGGCATAAGTATGTCTAGGAGAGGTTGGTTACGTTGATCCTGCTCATTAGAGCTGTCTAGCACAGTCCCTCTCTTGTCAGCCTTCCTTTGTTCATCAAAGTGAACCACGTGTCTTGCACTGACTTCACCAGTTCTCAGATTCATGACTCTGTACCCTTTGACACCAGAAGCATATCCGATAAGAATTGTTTGTTCAGTTCTAGAGTCCAGTTTATGCATTTTCTCCTTGGGAATGTAAGAGTATGCAATGCTCCCAAAAACTCTAATGTGTGAAATGTTCGGGATTCTACCATGCCAAATTTCAAAGGGTGTTTTTGTGGTGCCTTTTGTTGGCAATCTGTTCTGGAGATACGTTGCTGTCATTATTGCATCACCCCAAAGCTTGTTGGGTAGTTCTGCATCTGCAAGCATGCATCTAGTCATCTTTAGAAGAGACCTTAGTTTTCTCTCAGCTATTCCATTTTGTTCTGGTGTGTATGGAACAGTCCTTCTGTGTAGAATACCTTGTTCCTCAAAGAATGTTTGTGTGTGGTTTGAAATGTACTCACCACCGTTGTCTGATTGAAACACCTGAGGTTTTCTTTCAAATTTGTTGTTCACCATGGCGACATATTTCTTCAGAAGGTTGTGGGTCTCACTCTTGTCCTTCAGTAGGTAGGTGACACAATACCTTGAAAAATCATCCACAAAAATTAGAATATATCTGTTGCCTCCCATTGATGGCACATTGATTGGCCCACACAGGTCAGTGTGAATTAATTCTAACACCTTTGTGCTTCTTTTTTCAGTATTTGAGTGAAATAAGCATCTGACCCCTTTTTCTGTAAGGCAATTTACGCACCTGGTTGTCTTGTTTGTGTCATGTGACTTTATCTCAATACCTTTGGCTAGGCTCTTATTGTGCAGTTCCAGGATCGCGTTCGTATCTCTATGTGCAAATCTGAGATGCCACAGGTCCAGGCTGTTCACCTCTTCTTGCACCGTCTGTGCTGTGTTGATTTGCACCTGTTCATCTAAGAGACTGACTTTATAGATGCCATTAGATTCATAACCTTCCAAACATATGTCATTGTCCTTTTCAACTATGCATTTTTCACCATCAAAATGTATCTTAAAACCCTTTTTCCCAAGAGTTGACACACTTAGCATGTTGCATTCCAGCTTTGGTACATAAACTTCCTTTACAGTATTTTCATAGATTGCATTTGGCACTGGACATAGCAAAGTCCCAGATCCCTTGCCTTGGATCTCTACACAGTTCCCATCAGTGACTCTAATCTCTCCAGTGGTATGTGAATCAAAAGTTTTGAAAAATGTTTTATTGGTTGCATTCTGTGTAGATCCACTGTCGATTATCCCCAAAAGAGTCCTCTAGATTTTTAATCATTTGGTTTGCTGTTTCACAACCTGTAACATAGGCTAGTTGTGAGTCTGTTAGACTGTGGTAAATTATTGATTTTGCATTTCTATCTTTCTTTTCCCAATCTGTTCTAGCTCTTCCGTCTTCAGGTCTGTCTGAATTTAAACAATCATCAAGCTCCAGAGCTGCTAGATCAACCAGTAATCTTTCCTTCCATCTTTCAAAATTCACTGAGGTCAATACTGGCAATTTCCCTAGAATTTCCTTCCTTTCTGCCATGCTGAATCCTGCCTCCTTCTAAGCAAAAGCAACAAGCAAGCAAACAATAGCAAAATCTCTTCAGCTAGCTTTGGTTTTGGTTGAGGGGGAGGGGAAGACAAAAAACACAGATACACTCAGAAAACAACAAAGCCTGAAAAATACTTAGCTAATCTTTTCTTTTTTAGCTGGCTGTGTTTGGTTACTCTCTGGGCCTCATAACCTGTTGAGAGTTCTGGAAACTTGCTTATGTTCCAGTGAAATGCACAGCGGAAGGCCAGCTCCTTACAATTAGAATTAGCTGTAGAAGTCCCCTTCTTTACCCAGTTGTTCTTGGTATCCACCCTCACCAAAGCCTAGCACTTTAGAAAATAAGACTCAGGAGGCAATCTTTAAGTATTAAAGATTTTTGTGTATTTTACTCACTTAAAACAGGCATTCATTAGGCTTAAAGTTGATAGGAAGGAAAATATTAAAAATAAGGTTTGTTTCCTCAGCCCATGTGGCTGGGAGGATCTCTAGGGTTCAGAGATCCAGCCTGGAGATCGAGCATCTTCCAAGGTGAAAAAGGGTCTGAGACAAAATGGAGTCTCTCAAAATGTGTGAGGAGGAGAAGGGAAGAAACAAGGGCAGAGCTTATGTAGCCCAGCAAAAACAAACGCCTCTGATTAGTTAGTATGCAAACAAACAAGCAAACAAGTTAGTCTGTGATGGAGGCCCTTCCTCCCATATCTTGAAATTTACATCAAGATTGCTAACTAGCCAACACATTACACTCTTTTATCCATCCATTAGTCATTTGGCCTTCGAGACCAGGCGTCAGCAACCATATTCTGAGTCCTTTTTATGCTGCGGATCTCAAAGTCAAAGTCTTGCAGGTTCAGTGTCCATCTTGCAAGCTTACTGTTAGCGTCTTTCATAGTTTGTAGCCACACCAGAGGGAAAGGGTCAGTGCAAAGGATTAACTTCCTCCCCCAAACGTAAGGCTTCAGTCTTTGCAGTGTCCAAACAATCAATAGGCACCCCCTCTCGATGGCAGACCAATGTCTCTCACCAGGTTGGAATCTCCTGCTGATCAGAGTCATAGGGTGCAGATTCCTGCTGTCATCCGCTTGGCACAGCACCATTCCAAGTCCGACGCTTGATGCATCCACACTGATTGTGAACCCCCGGTTGTAGTCTGGCATAACAAAGGCAGATCCTGAAGTCCGCACTCTCTTCTGTCGACTGGCAGTCATTGGGCACTCTGAAGTCCACTGGATGTCCTCGGCTCGCCTCTTCTGGGTTAAGCCTGTTCTCTTACTGAATAGTGGCTTAATTTTCTCAGCTGTGGGAAGGTTAGGCGGTTTATTCCACTTCTCCAGCAGAGCTATGACTGCATTTTTCCTTGAGATCTTATGGCTTATGCTTTCCTCCTCACCAGCAAATTCACCCACAGGTACTTTTGTTGCGAAGTTCTCCATATGTGGGAGACCACTATCATGGGTCACCTCCAAATTCACAGGCATGTTTCTTTTAAGTGTAATCTCAAACACTTGGCTTATGTCAGATGTACTGAGATTTTCAACATATGGTTCTATATCGTTAATATTTGGTTTCTTAGGTAGGGATTTGTATTGCAGGGTTTTAAGGGCTTTTGCAGCTGCAGAGCGACTAGACTTCTTAGCCCTCCAGTTCTGCTGCAACAAATCCACAGGTTCTGACCCTGCTAATTGCAATTCACTCCCCTCTATGGGTGTCAGCCTCACCACTTTGTCCTCAGGACAGAATGCTCTTTCCTGGGCCTCATACAAGCCTTTCTCCTTTCCAGGAGTACCCCCAAAGCTTGGCTCTGTTACTTCTAAGGCCTCCTCCCTATATTTTACAGGGACAAATAGCTGTTTGTGGGGTCCTCCCCCTCTATGAGGTGCCTTTAAAACCTCTCTATATATCAGGGTTTTATCAGTTATAAACCTTTCTGGGTGTTCAGGGGTCAGTGGAAGGGGATTCTCATTAGCTTTTGTAATACAATCATTTAAAGTACTATCTTCCTTCTGCTCATCAATACAGGATTATTAGGATTCTCCAATATGACCACCTCAGCCATTTCTGCTATCTCAGGGTTTTCCTCTAAACTGGGACATCGTTCAGGATTTTCAGGGGTCAGTGGAATTTCCTTAACTTGCGCAAAGCATTCATTTAAGGTAGGGTCTTCCTTTTGTTCTTTGATGAAAGATAGATTCTTAGAGTTTCTCAGAATAACCAGATCAGCTGTCTCTCTCACTTCTCTTATTTCAGGAAGATTTCCATCATTTCCCTTAGTGGCTTCAATTTGCCTTCCCTGAGAGTGAGTTGTCATAAAAACACTCTGCACATGCTCAGCTAAATCCAGTACTATTAAACACGGGGCAGGAATTTGATCAGATATGGCCACCTTCCAGATTCCTGACCATCCCTTATATCTCATTGGTATTTTTGCCATGGGCAGCACCACTATTTCAGAACCAATCCCTTTAATAGAAATATTTTCATGGTCTAACATATTTTCTTTAGGGACTATATCAGGGTGACATACTGTAACTTGTGAACAAGAATCTTTGAGCGCTAGATACTTATTATTATTAACATAGACAACATCACTGAAGATTCGAATTACATTCTATCAGAAAGCACTGGACAACCCTGGTCACAGGGGGATCTTGGCTCTCTGACTTCTGTTACTTGTGTTGCTATGGCAACAGCTCCACGGCTAGCTTCAACTGCTGCATTAGTTGTTTTATTATGCTGTACACAAAACACCTTTTTAGGGGGACTAGAATCTCCACCTTTATGTTGATTACAATCTCTAACCTTTTGAGTCTCACACTGAGCCCAAAAATGACCTTTCTCCCCACACGTATAACACCGTTTACTGGTCTTGGGTTCAAAACAAAGGGCCCTATTAACTTTTCCCTCAGGACTATTAGGTTTCAGATGACTGTGCTCTGGAGATGAGGGTCTGTCTCCAAAATGACTTCCAGTAGTTTGGGCACTTCTGAGGTAATCTCTACTGGGTGGGGCCCCTCTCCTCCTGTCGTCCCACACTTTTCTACCAATTTTTACAAGACACTAAATACTTAGAGAGAAAGAGATACATAGAAAGATTTTACTTCTTCCTACATGCTATTTCTGGCACCAGTGCAAAGGTCAGTAGTATTTCCACCACCACATCAACAAGTGAAAAGAAGAAGAAAGACTGAGAGATGGAAGACAGATCCCTAGCACACTAGTTTTTGGCCTGGTCACTTAAAGCCCATACAAGAAGAAGGCAAGTATTCTTCCATATTCACACCCAGTCAAGCTTAGTAAAGTAAGCTTGATAAGAAAGGTGGAGGAAAGGATAGTTCTAGAATGTGAATCCAAGATAAGAATAACAGTTCAAGACTTTCATCTTGGCTTACAACAGCTACATGAAGTGACTGACCAAGTGGTTGCAGTCCAAGTCCTCCCTAGCGCTTCACTGATCGGAATGTCAAGGAAAGGTTTTGAGCTTTATTCAAGGAGGCGTGAGCTGTCACTCTTTCTGGTTTGGTACCAGCTGAATCTTGCTGTGCATTACCTTGGATTTCTCCTTCCTTGCTTTGGAACCATGGTGTGTCTTTAAAAATAAGTTAACTCCACAAATGGTGTTTTGAATATGAAAGATCTGAGTGGTGCTCTGCCTCACAGGCAACCTGCAGCTACTTGATCCCATGGTTAACCCCAGAATTGCACAAATACAACTGACTTGGCCCAGTTTTAAATATTTGTTTGAAGGCAGTGACCATCCATAGTAAAAAAGAACTGTAATGCAGTATGAGGATAAGGAAGGGGTCTGGTACTTCCAGATATTGCAATATTGCAGTTACAACTATTGGGGGTTAGTAGAAATGACTTCCTTCAAGATCCCTTCCAACTTTGTTGTTCTTGACTTTTTAAGATGTTTGTAAGTAGAAATATCACTATGGGTTGTGCTGAGGAAATTTAAGACCTGACAAAATACGTGTATCAGGCTGTGGCATAATTCTTTTAATAAAGAGGAAAAATATATTGAGTGGAACCAAAACAATATTTGGGAACTACACTTGAACCAATATCAAATGTAAAATGAAGTATTTGACCTATAAGAACTCAAAATCAGTGGGATGGTTTATTTATTTTGACCAATGACAAGCTGGAGATCTCATTGAACTCCACCAGTAGAGTGCTTAGTTCTTCTGGAATTCAAGAGGATTATGGTTTTCATAATTTATTTTTCTGTAACATTATAATTTTTCTTTCTTTGATTTCTAACTTTAAAAAATATAATTTAGAAGTCATACCAGGTAACTTGTGTGCAATATCAAGTATGAATCTAGAAGACAATAAAAAGCCAGTCAAGCACTAGTGTAACATGTTTTCTTTGACCCCTTGCATTGTGAAGAGGCACCACAATCTTTTGAACTGTTTATCAGTAAAGCACATTACCACAATCTAGCACAGAATTGACTACGTAAAGCATGAATGTTTGGTATACGGTCAAATTCTGAGAAGCATCTCTACTTTTTTACCAGACTGAGTTCATAGACAGCGCCCATGACTGGTAATTCAAGATGAATAACACAGCCAAAATCAAGCCATTGCTGTGAATAAAGTGGAGCAGGATGAACTCCATCAGTGGTTGGAATCCATCTCTTCAACAATTACAGGGCTTGCTGATTTCACCCATATCTAAACTCCATTTCACCCAGCTTGGCCATATCGCCAGTATGGTCTCTAGGCTAAGATTGCAACAACTTTATCATCTAAAGAGAGTGTGTAGGAAGAAAATGGTAACCATGAGATTTAATGACCATCCTGAAATATTTATGGTTCCTAGGTTTTTTCTTCCTCAATGCATGTGCTCTCCCGTCCTTTCACACAACCAACAATACCCTATGTCAGTAGTTCCTTAGTGAGTCCCCAGATGCTCTTGGACTGTAACTCCCAGAAATCCTGACCAGCACAGCTAGTGGTGAAGGCATCTGGGAGTTTTATTCCAAGAACATCTGGGTACACAAGGTTGGGAACCACTGTGCTATGTGAATATAATCTGTGAACAATGCTCTTTGTTCCCCAGGGTTTCCATAGACTTCCTCATTTTCCTTGTCAAGGGTTTCTTGCAAGATCATATTTGTATCTGTTTAGCTGAAATGCTGTAGCTGATGTATCTTTTCAATAAAAGTGATTAAAACTGGAATCAGTTTTAAAACTGTGCTACTGGTTGTGAGTAAGAGTACCTATGTTACTAAGGTGTTTTTGCAATCAAGGTCAACACAGTCAATTAAAGCACTCATATTTCCACAGGAATCAAACTGGGAATTTAATCCATCATTTTAAAAAGTTTACTCACAAATAAATTCCTTTTATTTCCCCTCTCCACCACTGTTTGCATTTTAGTAAATAGCATAGCACTTGTGGTTTGTGTAATTCAGATCAAGGCAGTGAATCCATGCTTTTTACATTTGGCACAAACCTCTGCATACGCTCTGCATGGATAGAGTAAACCAACAGAAAGTAATTTCCATTGATTCCAGCCTGAAGGAAAATTCATCATGTGAGACGTTTGATTTTGTCTTTCTAACAGCATGATTATTTTTAATGGTTGCAGATGCAATAAACTGAGCACATTAACATTTATATAATAAAAATAAATGTGCACAATTGCACCAACACAGTCTGGTACTTCCTTATATAACTGATGCAATGTCTTGAAATACAGAAGAGAATGCTTGAAAAGAATCATGGAGCAGTTGTAAATTGTGAAGGTAATCAAGATTTGCTTTTGATGAACATGTTAGTAAACAAAATCCAAGTTTATGCACCAACCACCCACGCTGAAGAGGCTGAAATTGATCAATTCTATGAAGACTTACAACACCTTCTAGAACTGACACCAAAGAAAGATGTTCTTGTCATTATAGGGGACTGGAATGCTAAAGTAGGGAGTCAAGAGATAAAAGGAACAACAGGTAAGTTTGGCCTTGGAGTTCAAAACAAAGCAGGGCAAAGGCTAATAGAGTTATGTCAAGAGAAGAAGCTGGTCATCACAAACACTCTTTTCCAACAACACAAGAGGTGACTCTACACATGAACATCACCAGATGGGCAATACCAAAATCAGATTATGTTCTCTGCAGCCAAAGATGGAGAAGCTCTATACAGTCAGCAAAAACAAGACCTGGAGCTGATTGTGGCTCTGATCATCGGCTTCTTATAGCAAAATTCAAGCTTAAACTGAAGAAAGTAGGAAAAACCACTGGGCTAGTCAGGTATAATCTAAACCAAATCCCTTATGAATACACAGTGGAAGTGAAGAACAGATTTAAGGAACTCGATTTGGTGGACAGAGTACCTGAAGAACTATGGATGGAGGCTCGTAACATTGTACAGGAGGCAGCAACAAAAAACATCCCAAAGAAAAGGAAATGCAAGAAAGCAAAGTGGCTGTCCAACGAGGCCTTACCAATAGCAGAGAAGAGAAGGGAAACAAAATGCAAGGGAGATAGGGAAAGTTACAGAAAATTGAATGCAGACTTCCAAAGAATAGCAAGGAGAGACAAGAGGGCCTTCTTAAATGAACAATGCAAAGAAATAGAGGAAAATAATAGAAAGGGAAAAACCAGAGATCTGTTCAAGAAAATTAGAGATATTAAAGGAACATTTTATGCAAAGATGGACATGATAAAGGACAAAAATGGTAGGGACCTAACAGAAGCAGAAGACATCAAGAAGAGGTGGCAAGAATACACAGAAGAATTATACCAGAAAGATCGGGATAGTGTGGTTGGTGACCTTGAGCCAGACATCCTGGAGAGTGAAGTCAAGTGGGCCTTAGAAAGCATGGCTAACAACAAGGCCAGTGGAGGTGATGACATTCCAGTTGAACTATTTAAAATCTTAAAAGATGACGCTGTTTAGGTGCTACACTCAATATGCCAGCGAGATTGGAAAACTCAGCAGTGGCCAGAGAACTGGAAAAGATCAGTCTACATCCCAATCCCAAAGAAGGGCAGTGCCAAAGAATGCTCCAACTACCGTACAATTGCACTCATTTCACACGCTAGCAAGGTTATGCTCAAAATCCTACAAGGTAGACTTCAGCAGTATGTGGATCGAGAACTCCCAGAAGTACAAGCTGGATTTCGAAGGGGCAGAGGAACTAGAGACCAAATTGCTAACATGTGCTGGATTATGGAGAAAGCCAGAGAGTTCCAGAAAAACATCTACTTCTGCTTCATTGACTACACAAAAGCCTTTGACTGTGTGGACCACAACAAACTATGGCAAGTTCTTAAAGAAATGGGAGTGCCTGACCACCTTATCTATCTCCTGAGAAATCTATATGTGGGAGAGGAAGCAACAGTTAGAACTGGATGTGGAACAACTGATTGGTTCAAAATTGGGAAAGGAGTACGACAAGGCTGTATATTGTCTCCCTGCTTATTTAACTTATATGCAGAATACATCATGCGAAAGGCAGGACTGGAGGAATCCCAAACTGGAATTAAGATTGCCGGAAGAAATATCAACAACCTCAGATATGCAGATGTTACCACTCTGATGGCAGAAAGTGAGGAGGAATTAAAGAACCTCTTAATGAGGGTGAAAGAGGAGAGAGCCAAAAATGGTCTGAAGCTGAACATCAAAAAAACTAAGATCATGGCCACTGGTCCCATCACCTCCTGGCAAATAGAAGGGGAAGATATGGAGGCAGTGAGAGATTTTACTTTCTTGGGCTCCATGTTCACTACAGATGGTGACAGCAGCCACAAAATTAAAAGACACCTGCTTCTTGGGAGGAAAGCGATGAGAAACCTAGACAGCATCTTAAAAAGCAAAGACATCACCTTGCCGACAAAGGTCCGCATAGTCAAAGCTATGGTTTTTCCAGTAGCGATGTATGGAAGTGAGAGCTGGATCATGAAGAAAGCTGACCGCCGAAGAATGGATGCTTTTGAATTGTGGTGCTGGAGGATGTCAGCACACAGGTCTCCTAAGAGATTCCTGCGGCTTGAACAGAGAGGTTCCAGGGGCAAGTGTACTCCTTAATCAGCTGAGCTGAGTCCGGTACCCAGCCAGGCAGCACCACTTACTCCTTTTCCCAAGTCCGTTCGAATTAGCAATTGCCAGAGAGAAGAACAAATGGACTCAAGTAGCACATCTGTGGCCAAAAAATAATTTTGCAGGTTTGCTGTTCAAGAGACCAAACATCAGCTTTTAAGAATTATTGTTTTATTAGAAAAATAGAGTATTTAGAGATATTCAGTTTGTTGCAAAGCAAAGCATTCAAGTACATTTCCATAAATCAAAGCAGTTAGAACTTTAGCAAATTCCAGCTACAAAAATAAAATAAAAAACTCTAAAAATAGCTTGAAAGGCAGGCAAGGCATAGCCCCCCTTTCTCTATCCTTACTCTGAACTACATTCTAGCATAATACTAACAAAATAGCAATTGGAACTCAAAAGTCCATCCTAAAATCCAAATCAAGAATCAAAAGCTTAAAAAAGTTTTTTCTCTCTATCTCGGTCTTCCATTTTTCTTCCATGCTGGGACCACCCTTCTTCTTCACTCTCCTCTGACGTAACCCAATCAGGATGAAGGGCTGTCCCTTCACACTCCACCTCCGTTTCCCATGAGATGTGCAGGTGTTGTTGACCATCTTCCTGATGTTGTGTCTTGACCCTTATCGTCTCTGGCCAAGCTTGCTTCATGGAAAATTACAGCTAGCTCTAAGAGAAAAAAGATTCTCGAAGCATCTAGTTATGCTAACACAGACCAATATGGATTCCTTCTACACAGTTCCATGACTACAAATCCCATTCAGAAATTACATTTTAGCCTTAATAACCTAAACCATGACATGCTACCACTGGGAGTTCCAAAAATCCGAAACAGTAATCTTGTTTCCATTTTTGGTTACTAATTACAGTAATAAACAGTAATTAACTGGTTACATTGTGTAAATACTAATGATTACCATTGATACATTCAAAGTTGCATTTAATCTAGCAAAAGCATTGAGGTAGAAAACATTCTAATAGCAGCATGTAAATATACTCTTTAGGTTAAGCACTTCTACTATCTGAAAAATAGAAAACAGTCATGTTAGTAATAACCAATACAGTATATACTCTCTCAGTAGAGAAACAGTGAAACATTAACAGTATTTCAACGATCTGTCACATCTTGATCCACACAATACATTCTGGAAAGACCATCTTAATCTGGTTCTAGTTGCATACATGCAGCATGACATTGAAAAACCATAGAAGATCTGTCTCTATACAATTTCAAACTATTGACATGATACATAACAGGTTTTTTTTACCAGAATCAAGCATTTTGACAAGGTAATTGACATTTCCCAATTTTTGGACAATTGTCCCAGGACCTTCCCAGACAACTTCAAGTTTAGAAGGTCTGAGTGGGTTTAGTACAAGTACCAAATCTCCTACTGCAAATTCTCTGTGTCTGGCTTTTCTGTCATGAAAATATTTTTGCTTAGCTTGAGCTTTCAACAAGTTCTCTTTAGCCAAATCTTTCACAGCTAACAATTTCTCTTGAAGATTTCTAACAAAATCAGTAACAGGTACAGAACTACCCTGTACAACTCCTTCCCAATCTGATTTCAGCAAATCCAAGGGTCCTTGAAGATTTCTCCCAAAAACAATCTCGCTTGGAGAAAATCCTCCAAGTGATTCATGTGGAGCACTGCGGTAAGCAAACAAAGCATAAGGCAAAAGTTCGTCCCAGCTTTTCCCATAATCTTGAGCAAGTGTCTTAATTATCCTTAATAAGGTTTGTTGACCTCTCTCAATTTGGCCGTGGGACTGAGGATGATGGGAGATGCTGTAAGATATTTGAATATTGCTTATCTCACAGATCTTCCTCATCAGTTCACTTTTGAAAGCACCAGCTTGATCACAAACTATTTGAGAAGGTATACCAATACGTGAACACAAATCCACCACAACACGTGCTATTGTCTGGGCAGACACATTACTGATAGGGTAGGCCTCGATCCATCTGCTTGCTTGACAGATGAAGGAAAGGATATAACGTTTCTTAGACTTAGTAGGAATAAAAGGTCCTAATACATCCATTTGCAAACATTTAAACACCTGGTCTGTGATGGCTACAGGCTGTACCTTGGCCTTGGTACGATCAGTTTGGTGACCAACTCTTTGGCAATGATCACATGAAGAAACAAAATCTTTAACAGTCTTTGAAATTCCAGGCCAGTAAAAATGCTGAGTGATTCTGCTCAAAGTCTTTTTAAATCCTTGGTGTCCACTACAGGGATTGTTATGAGCGATCTCTAAAATCTTTTCTCTGTATTCTTTAGGCACTATCAACTGCTGAACAGGTTGCGCTTCCAACTTGCCTTTGGGAGAATAAGCTCTATACAAAAGTCCATTCTGTCCCCATAAAAAGCTAACTTGTTGTTGGGTAGGTTGAACAGCATATTTATCTGCCTGAGACCTTAAAGCAGTCAATGTAGGATCAGATTCCTGCTTTGACTTAAATTCAGCTGTTCCTGATGTAATAACAATATTTTCAGGTTTAAGGTTGTTAGCAATATCATCAGTGACCGCATTATCAGTTTTAGTTACAAGAGGCTGCTGTTCCATCAGTTTTCCATCTAAGCTGTCCTCAGAGGAAAAATCAGATTCGTCATCTTGAATTAATTTGCTTTGTGAACGTGTTACAACTTGAATTGACGGAGTTACCAAACTTTTCTGATAAGCTAGGAAGGCAATATCATTACCCAGCAAAAAATCTGGCGTTGACTCATGAACAAGGACATACTTGTACCCAGACCAGTTCTTGTAAGACAAATGAACATACGCCAAAGGCACAAACTTTTCCTCAGCTCCTTTAGGGTCATAAGCCTTAACAGGACATCTCAAATTAGTCAAAATCAACTCAGGATCAATAAATTTAATTGAAAGAGAACTGATATCGGCTGCACTGTCGCGAAGGGCATTTAAGGTTAGGACTTGATCATTAGTTTTAAGATGCACCGACTCAGTAAACAAATTTTTACTCCAAAGGAGTTGCTCCTCAGTAATTAGAACACTAGGATCCATCACTGTGAATTTATTTGCATGGTCAGTCTGTTTAGCTGGTTCTGCAGTTGTTTCAGAGATTTCCAGCCCCAATATCCTAGGAGTATTCTGATTTACGGCTGCCTGCATTCCTCTGCTCTCCGTGGCTGTTGACGGAGATACCGTGAGGTTAACTCCTTCCTGTCCCGGTGAAGGCATAAGGCTTGACTGGTTAGAAAAATGAACTGAACTGCTTTCTGTCTGAAATTGCTGGCTCTCCTGTGGGGTAGAGCTAAGATATTTCACTTTAGGAGCGGTTTGTTTAACGCGTTGTGAGGCCGGAGTGGGGTTTTTACTAGCTGTCTTCTGAAATTGACTACTTTGCACAGTCAGTTTGGGACAGTCTCTTTTTAAATGTTCTCCTCCACATTCAAAACACTTCAGAGGCTGCTGCTCCCCAAACGAAGTACGCTTGGTTTCCTGAGATGCAGGCCTTGCAGGCTTCTGATAGTCAGTATACTTTCTGGGGGTTTCTGAACTAGATTTATACCTGACACCACGTTCATCCTTCTTAAAAAAAAGGATTTCATCTGTTTTCAAAGCCAAAGTTTGTAAATCTGGGTAATCTCTCTCCATCAAAGTACTTCTGATTTCCACTGGCACTAAGTTCATAAAATGTTCAGTAAAAAACACTCTTTTCATATCAGCAACAGTTCTAGCTCCGGTAGACTCTAGCCACTGTTCTCCCAATTGCTCAATTCTGTCTGCAAGGGCAGAAAAACTCTCTTTGTACTTCTTTTTAATGCCTCTAAACTGCTGTCTGAGTGTCTCAGGTGTATAACCGAATCTCTGATGAACAATGTCTTTGAACTCCTGCCAGGAGATATCCCTATCACCTTGGCGTGCTAATATTTTAGCCAACAGTCCAGTAACTTGTGTGCGAAGAAGCTTAACATAAAGACGAATTGGCACTTGTAAATCTTTACAGGCCATCTCATAGTTCGTAAGGAAGTCCAAAACATCTGAACCCTCTTGGTAAAAAGGCAAATTCTTTCTGTCATAGCTGTCTAAAGAATCTCTGACATTTTCTCTCTCTCTGACCTCCCTCCTAAGCAATTCCAACTTTTTCTGCCTATATTCACTGTTTAATAACTCACCGGCCTGTTGAGCAATAACGGTCTGCCGTTGACAGGCGATGAAATCAGCCATCATGAGCGTAAGCTGATCCATCCGTTGTAACTCAGGACTTCTCTGGTCAGTAAGATTCACGCTGGCTCCTTCTGACGCTGTATCGGCTCTTACAGCAGCTCCTGCTGCTGGAGCCGGGGTTGCAGAAATCCCGGTAGCTGCTGGAACACCCGTCTGTGCTGGAATAGGTTCCCTTTTGCCATCTTCTCCTTCGTCCTCTCTCCCTAGGTCTCGCAACATGGTCCACGTGTGGTCTTGGTCTTCTTCCAGCATTCGACGAACAGGTTGCATAGGTAGATTGGACATTAAACTGTCCTTTTGTAATCCATAGGGTGGTTGAAAAGAGATCCCCGAGGCTCTTCTCCGCATTCCTCTGCCTTGTGTCATAAATCCGTCTTCCAGGGCTTGCATTATCTCTCTGTCTATCGTTTTCTGAGACATGTTGGGATGATTTAATTCAGTAAGGGATGAACTTCTGTAAAGATTCATCCCTTACTCCCCTTACTCTGCCTGTTGCTTTTGCTTAAGCAATTCGCACAGCACAGAAAAGGAAAAATGAAACCCTCTATCTCTTAGCCGAAGCTGACCAGACATAAGCCAGAGCCATATGGCTTATTCACAGGAATCTTGCTACTATTCTCTGCACATTTATGGAAATGACAAACTGAATCTCTAGTTTTGTCTCTTACCAGCTTCACCTGAGCTAAGGCCTTGTTACAAGACACCTCAGCTACTAGCTAGCTGCTTACAGCTGCACAGTGCGATACAGATCACTCCCAAGAGCCTATTTCTGATCCACACTGCCAGAAAGCAACCTTACCACTCTGCCACACTACCAGTGATCAGAGCTCCAGTTTGTAGGCTATAAACTGGTCCGTAACAGCGCTGCCACCATGTCAGCACACAGGTCTCCTAAGAGATTCCTGCGGCTTGAACAGAGAGGTTCCAGGGGCAAGTGTACTCCTTAATCAGCTGAGCTGAGTCCGGTACCCAGCCAGGCAGCACCACTTACTCCTTTTCCCAAGTCCGTTCGAATTAGCAATTGCCAGAGAGAAGAACAAATGGACTCAAGTAGCACATCTGTGGCCAAAAAATAATTTTGCAGGTTTGCTGTTCAAGAGACCAAACATCAGCTTTTAAGAATTATTGTTTTATTAGAAAAATAGAGTATTTAGAGATATTCAGTTTGTTGCAAAGCAAAGCATTCAAGTACATTTCCATAAATCAAAGCAGTTAGAACTTTAGCAAATTCCAGCTACAAAAATAAAATAAAAAACTCTAAAAATAGCTTGAAAGGCAGGCAAGGCATAGCCCCCCTTTCTCTATCCTTACTCTGAACTACATTCTAGCATAATACTAACAAAATAGCAATTGGAACTCAAAAGTCCATCCTAAAATCCAAATCAAGAATCAAAAGCTTAAAAAAGTTTTTTCTCTCTATCTCGGTCTTCCATTTTTCTTCCATGCTGGGACCACCCTTCTTCTTCACTCTCCTCTGACGTAACCCAATCAGGATGAAGGGCTGTCCCTTCACACTCCTCCTCCGTTTCCCATGAGATGTGCAGGTGTTGTTGACCATCTTCCTGATGTTGTGTCTTGACCCTTATCGTCTCTGGCCAAGCTTGCTTCATGGAAAATTACAGCTAGCTTTAAGAGAAAAAAGATTCTCGAAGCATCTAGTTATGCTAACACAGACCAATATGGATTCCTTCTACACAGTTCCATGACTACAAATCCCATTCAGAAATTACATTTTAGCCTTAATAACCTAAACCATGACAGAGGAGACTCTTGAGAGTCCCCTGGACTGCAAAGAGAACAAACCTATCCATTTTGAAGGAAATCAACCCTGAGTGCTCACTGGAAGGACAGATCCTGAAGCTGAGGCTCCAATACTTTGGCCATCTCATGAGAAGAGAAGACTCCCTGGAAAAGACCCTGATGTTGGGAAAGTGTGAGGGCAAGAGGAGAAGGGAACGACAGAGGACGAGATGGTTGGAGAGTGTCATCGAAGCTACCAACATGAATTTGACCCAACTCCGGGAGGCAGTGGAAGACAGGAGGGCCTGGCGTGCTCTGGTCCATGGGGTCACGAAGAGTCGGACACGACTTAACGACTAAACAACAAACAACAATACATGATGTAGTCTTAAATACATTCTCAAAGAGTTACATACTTGGATGTTCTTGTTATAGTAACTTTGATTTTGTCTTGCAATGTTATCATGTTAAAGAAAATGTTTTTAAACTAGCCTTCTCCCTAAATGTTCTAGCTTGCCATACAGATGGAGGCATTGATGTGGAATTACTTTCAACCAAGCAGTCTCCCAGAAAATGGAGATAGCCCAAACCATTTTATGATTTACAGTATATATCTGCGATTACATTTATATCCAGTCTTTCTTCCCATGAGCTTAAGGCAATTTGAATCATTCTTGTTTTTCCCACTTTTCCTCACAAAAACCTTGTGTAGAAGTCAGATGAATTTTGTTTCTTGGGGACTCTTAAACCTGGATATCCCAAGCCCTCATTTAACATTCTATAAACACTACAATACACTTGTTCTTACGCTACTAAATTTTGATAGACGGGGTCTCTCTCTCTCACACACACACACACACATACACTAAATGGTGTCCCCATATTTATTTATTTATTTATTTATTTATACATACATACATACATACATACATACATACATACATACATACATACATACATACATACATACATACATACATACATACCAATGAAGATTGAAGCTGATCTTTCTAGACCCAAACTCAGAATAACCTCCTCTCTCAAATAAGTTTACTTAATTTGTTGCTATCAGATTTGCAACCTCAAGCCTTGCAAATATCTATCTTTCTCAGGGAAGCTGCATGTTGTCTCACAGCAAGTCTCCTCAGGAGGTCAGAACTAAATTGTTTCATCCAGAATTTCAATAAAATTCTTCTCCATCTCCACCTTAAGTGTCTAGTATTGAGGAACAATCAAGTAAGCTGCTTGGTTTTCATAATAGATTAAATCCAGTTGTATGTGGTAACTAGAGTAGGCCATTGAATCAAAAGGGATTTGGTAAGTCAACTCTTCTGTAAGTGCCATTAATTCAATGGGCCTACTCTAGTTGTGACTTACTGTTGTGATTTAAGTGTTCACACAACTATGCCCTCCAATACTGATGGTGTCATCAGCAAGGGGCAATTTTTGAAAATTTAAATTTCTTAATTATCCATTGCTTCCACAGTTCCCATATAATCCCTTTCATTTTCTGCAGGAACCATCAGATAGAAGAACAAAGCCTTTAATTACTGAAAATCACTACTGATACTAAAGTCATCCTGGCAGGATAATTTTTTTTAAAATTAAAAACTTTGTCATCATGTCCCATTGCTCCCATGGCTTCGACACAATGAAAGGGATTATGCAAGAGCTGTGGGAACCACAGAACAGAAGTAGGAGGTGTATAACTTCTTAAAATTGTCCCTTGCTAATGATTTTATCAGCCGTTTATAGTTTTATGAACAATCAGCCAATGGTTGTTTTTATTGCAAATTTTCTAAAAATGCTTTACAGTAATCTGAAACTCAGCACAACACAGCAGAAAACCAACTAACGAAATAAACCTTTGTATTTAGTATGGCTATGTATATTCAGTTTTAAAGTCATTTTCATGTAGATGTTTCCTCCAAATGAAGGTTTGCTTTATTTAAACATAGGGTGTGAATGAAATGAAGAGGTTTCCAAGGCAATATGAATCATAGGTTTTCATATGTTTTTAAAATTTCTTATGACAGATTTTTAAAACAATCTATAAACATTTCCTGGCAGTATTGAAATACCAAACAATATCATGCTTTATTACTACTTGGACAGTTCTATATAGTGTAGCTAATAAAAATAAAAAAAGCAAGCAACAAAAATAAAGTATGGCTGTAGGGTTAATTTCAAACTTCAACAACTTATGTAACTTATATAGCAATGACTCACGATTATCATCTTCCTGGGAATTTATTAATGTGTAAACCACTTTTTGTATCCAACAATATATCAAAACCAGTTACAATATTGTTGTGTTGCTATGTACCTTCAAATTGGGACCAACTTATAGTGGCCGTAATAGGGTTTCAAAATAAGTGAGACATTATTGGGGTGTTTTTACCAGTTCCACACCCCCAGTGAGTTTCCATGGCTGAGCAGAGCTTCAAATCTAAGCCTCCTGAGTCCCAGTCTATTACTCTATCCACTGCATCACACCAGGTATCCCCTTACAATACTGTGCATGACTATAAACACATAATTATATTTTCAGTGCACTACCAAATTGGAGATCTAATATGTGCATAGAAAAAAATACAAATACACACTATCTGAAACATAGTGGGAGGGGAATCTAATTTGAAACTGGGAGATTCGCTCGACTGAATCCAGTGTCCTGTGAGGGAAAGTCCGCTTGTATTTTGTATTTTTGCCTATTCCTGATGGTCCAGTGCCCACGGATCTTCCCCAAAAGGGTCACCAGTCCCCTGGAATAAGTTTTGTAAGCAGAAGAATAGGAATTATCACAATTATGTCTGATGTAGGTATTCTTGTGAGCAGAATTATTTCACTGGATTCCACCCAATGTGTATATTTAAAAGTTACATTTCCCCCCAATACACTGCTGAACTTACAGTCTTCCCCCCTGCCCCAGTTGTTGTGATCTATAATCAAAATGGTTATTTCTGCAATATGTCTAAGTGTTTGCATTACATATTAGTATTCTATAATGTCTCCATGTTTCTTCTGCTGGGGAATAAGGTCTATCACAAACTGATCAAGTAGTGGTGCTGTAAAACTTATATTAAATAAGGACAGTGTCTTGTCATGTATCATTCCCATGGCTAGGAGCGTTTCTTTTACACAGCTAACTTTTTGAAAAGTTCCAATTAGGCACATGGCTGCTGCTTTTCTTAATTACTCTTATATACTACAATCTTGAAGTGATGTACACTGTTGTTGTTGTTTAGTCGTTTAGTCGTGTCCGACTCTTCGTGACCCCATGGACCAGAGCACGCCAGGCCCTCCTGTCTTCCACTGCCTCCTGGAGTTGGGTCAAATTCATGTTGGTAGCTTCGATGACACTGTCCAACCATCTCATCCTCTGTCGTCCCCTTCTCCTCTTGCCTTCACACTTTCCTAACATCAGGGTCTTTTCCAGGGAGTCTTCTCTTCTCATGAGATGGCCAAAGTATTGGAGCCTCAGCTTCAGGATCTGTCCTTCCAGTGAGCACTCAGGGTTGATTTCCTTCAAAATGGATAGGTTTGTTCTCCTTGCAGTCCAGGGGACTCTCAAGAGCCTCCTCCAGCACCACAATTCAAAAGCATCAATTCTTCGGCGGTCAGCTTTCTTTATGGTCCAGCTCTCACTTCCATACATCAGTACAGGAAAAACCATAGCTTTGACTATGCGGACTTTTGTCGGCAAGGTGATGTCTCTGCTTTTAAAGATGCTGTCTAGGTTTGTCATCGCTTTCCTCCCAAGAAGCAGGCGTCTTTTAATTTTGTGGCTGCTGTCACCATCTGCAGTGATCATGGAGCCCAAGAAAGTAAAATCTCTCACTGCCTCCATATCTTCCCCTTCTATTTGCCAGGAGGTGATGGGACCAGTGGCCATGATCTTGGTTTTTTTGATGTTGAGCTTCAGACCGTTTTTTGCACTCTCCTCTTTCACCCTCATTAAGAGGTTCTTTAATTCCTCCTCACTTTCTGCCATCAGAGTGGTATCATCTGCATATCTGAGGTTGTTGATATTTCTTCCGGCAATCTTAATTCTGGCTTGGGATTCATCCAGTCCAGCCTTTCGCATGATGTATTCTGCATATAAGTTAAATAAGCAGGGAGACAATATACAGCCTTGTCGTACTCCTTTCCCAATTTTGAACCAATCAGTTGTTCCATATCCAGTTCTAACTGTTGCTTCCTGTCCCATATATAGATTTCTCAGGAGATAGATAAGATGGTCAGGCAGTCCCATTTCTTTAAGGACTTGCCATAGTTTGTTGTGGTCCACACAGTCAAAGGCTTTTGCGTAGTCAATGAAGCAGAAGTAGATGTTTTTCTGGAACTCTCTGGCTTTCTCCACAATCCAGCGCATGTTAGCAATTTGGTCTCTAGTTCCTTTGCCCCTTCGAAATCCAGCTTGTACTTCTGGGAGTTCTCGGTCCACATACTGCTGAAGCCTACCTTGTAGGATTTTGAGCATAACCTTGCTAGCGTGTGAAATGAGTGCAATTGTACGGTAGTTGGAGCATTCTTTGGCACTGCCCTTCTTTGGGATTGGGATGTAGACTCATCTTTTCCAATCCTCTGGCCACTGTTGAGTTTTGCTGCCATATTGAATGTAGCACCTTAACAGCGTCATCTTTTAAGATTTTAAATAGTTCAACTGGAATGCCATCACCTCCACTGGCCTTGTTGTTAGCCATGCTTTCTAAGGCCCACTTGACTTCACTCTCCAGGATGTCTGGCTCAAGGTCAGCAACCACACTATCTGGGTTGTCCGGGATATCCAAATATTTCTGGTATAATTCCTCTGTGTATTCTTGCCACCTCTTCTTGATATCTTCTGCTTCTGTGAGGTCCCTACTATTTTTGTCCTTTATCATGTCCATCTTTGCACAAAATGTTCCTTTAATATCTCCAATTTTCCTGAACAGATCTCTGTTTTTTTCCTTTTCTATTATTTTCCTCTATTTCTTTGCATTGTTCATTTAAGAAGGCCCTCTTGTCTCTCCTTGCTATTCTTTGGAAGTCTGCATTCAATTTTCTGTAACTTTCCCTATCTCCCTTGCATTTTGTTTCCCTTCTCTTCTCTGCTATTTGTAAGGCCTCGTTGGACAGCCACTTTGCTTTCTTGCATTTCCTTTTCTTTGGGATGGTTTTTGTTGCTGCCTCCTGTACAATGTTACGAGCCTCTATCCAAAGTTCTTCAGGCACTCTGTCCACCAAATCTAGTTCCTTAAATCTGTTCTTCACTTCCACTGTGTATTCATAAGGGATTTGGTTTAGATTATACCTGACTAGCCCAGTGGTTTTTCCTACTCTCTTCAGTTTAAGCTTGAATTTTGCTATGAGAAGCTGATGATCAGAGCCACAATCCGGTCCAGGTCTTGTTTTTGCTGACTGTATAGAGCTTCTCCATCTTTGGCTGCAGAGAATATAATCAATCTGATTTCGATATTGCCCATCTGGTGATGTCCATGTGTAGAGTCGCCTCTTGTGTTGTTGGAAAAGAGTGTTTGTGATTACCAGCTTGTTCTGGTAATCACAAACAAAACTCTATTAGCCTTTGCCCTGCTTTGTTTTGAACTCCAAGGCCAAACTTCCCTGTTGTTCCTTTTATCTCTTGACTCCCTACTTTAGCATTCCAATCCCCTGTAATGAGAAGAACATCTTTCTTTGGTGTCAGTTCTAGAAGGTGTTGTAAGTCTTCATAGAATTGGTCAATTTCAGCCTCCTCAGCATTGGTGGTTGGTGCATAAACTTGGATTACTGTGATGTTGAAAGGTCTGCCTTGGATTCGTATTGAAATCATTCTATCATTTTTGAGATTATATCCCATTACAGCTTTTCTCACTCTTTTGTTGACTATGAGGGCTACTCCATTTCTTCTACGGGATTCTTGCCCACAATAGTAGATATGATAATCGTCTGAACTGAATTCGCCCATTCCCGTCCACTTTAGTTCACTGACGCCCAGGATGTCAATGTTTATTCTTGCCATCTCCTGTTTGACTACATCCAGCTTACCAAGGTTCATAGATCTTACATTCCAGGTTCCGATGCAGTATTTTTCTTTGCAGCATCGGACTTTCCTTTCACTTCCAGGCACGTCCACAGCTGAGCGTCCTTTCTTCTTTGGCCCAACCACTTCATTAGCTCTGGAGCTACTTGTACTTGTCCTCCGCTCTTCCTCAGTAGCATGTTGGACGCCTTCCGACCTGAGGGGCCCATCTTCCAGCGTCATATCTTTTAGCCTTTTATTTCTGTTCATGGGGTTTTCTTGGCAAAGATACTGGAGTGGCTTGCCAATGCCTGCTCCAGGTGGATTGCGTTTAGTCAGAACTCTCCACTATGACCTGTCCGTCTTGGGTGTCCCTGCACAGCATAGCCCATAGCTTCTCTGAATTACTGAAGCCCCTTCGCCACGACAAGGCAGCAAGCTTAAAATCAAGTTAAAGTTGTTCTGACAAAATGTTGACTATTAGCTGAATTTAATGCTTACATTTTTCTTAAGTAAAGAAATCAAAGTGGAGTGCACCATTTTAAATTCATTTGGCTGTGGAGTTTCTCTTATATATGATTCTGACACTACTAATTCTTAACAATCTCTCAAAGGTGAAAGTTAGATATATTTCAATTTTGTACTTATTTTGTACTCCTTTTCTTTTTACTGATGTCATGCCTTTTATATTAAATACTCTTCAACATTTTGTGTATCATAATTATGGAACCGTCAAACAGATTTTTTCATGTAACTTGCTGGCTGAAATATTCCAGACCTACTCATCTTCCAGCATTTCTTTGCCAACCTTCTGTAAATTCTAGGTATTGCTAAGGAGATCAGAGCAGAATAATATCTATATCGGTAGCATTATGTGGATTGTTGTATTGTCATTATCTTCTGAGGAAAGGGCTTGGGGAACCTGACTCTGTTATCTATGGGTTTCAAAAGTAAATTAATTGTGTTGTCTGTTTTTTTTCCCCATCATCAGTCCCCCCCCAAAAAAATAGTCTCGAAAGCCTATTATGAGAGCCAACACCTACTCCTAGAGCAGGGGTCTCAAACATGCGGCCCGGGGGCCATTTGCGGCCCGCCGGACGATAGTTTGTGGCCCCCGCCTTGCCTTCCCCCCTAAGCACCCACGCATCCTCTGCTGTGAAGAGTCGCTCCCGGCCCGTCCTCAAAGAGCATCTCCAAGCCGCCAACAGCAGCTGCCGCCGTCGCCTCTTCCAGGGAAGCGGCTCTCTTTCTCTCTCGGCACCCCCAGTGTCAGCCCGGCCAGCGGCCGCCTCAGCACCCAGCGGTGCTTCCTCCTCCTCCTCCTCTTCGTCCTGCTTCAGCCGCCTCGGCTCTGGAGGCTGCCTGAGCTCGCCTCGCAAGGTTTGCTCCTCTGTCGTGGTGGGGGTAGCTGCTGCTGCTGCTGAGTGCGCCTTTTTTTGAGGGGGGCCTCCGTGTGTGTGTGTGTTTGTTTGTGTGCATGCGCGTGCACGCACCTGTGGGGGGGGCGCCCCGTTCTGTTTAATTTCGCGGGGGCTTTTCTCCTTTGACAAGGCGAATTCTGTGAGGGTTTTTTTTTTAAATTTTATGTCGTGCCCTCCTCCCCCCGGCTAAGCGGTCGCCGGCGCTCCCTCCCTTCTCCGCTTCTTTGTCCTGCTGCTGGTGCTGGTGGTAGTGGTGAAGAAGGAGCCGGAGGGGGTCGTGGCTGGGCGACGAGGGCTCGCGCGCCCCCTCCTCCTCCTCCTCGGAGCCCCAGCTGGGCTAAGGAAACTCCCGTGCGGCTTCCTCGGGCTCTTGCTCTGCTTGGCGGAAAATCTGATGCGGCCCAGCCTCACTCAGACTCTGCCTCCAGCGGCCCCCAGGTAAATTGAGTTTGAGACCCCTGTCCTAGAGCATTTATAATAACAGTAGAGATGTAAAGTCTTCTAAGAATTTGCATCCCAAACCTATACCAAATCCACACACATCTGTGTTTAAGGAAAAGAGTTTGCAGAGCGGAGCCTGCAGGAAAACATCATTCTCAATGCCTTTTTAATAAGGGAAATTAGTCAGTAGAGCACTAGCTCTGCCATTGTTAGTGACATTCTCAGTTCCTTGTTTGCCACTCTATAATCTGCCATGTCAGATTATAGACTCTATAAATAAGTCATCTCATGCCATACCAAAAGTAACTTCTTAGAAATACAATGAAGTACTCTGCAGTCTCACCATTTCCATAGACTTGAAAAGTATAAGAAGGAGTAGAAAATTTCTGTCAGAACCTTCTTAGAAATATCAGGAGTTTTTTCAGGTATACATTAAACTGATCAGAGGTGAGAAACTGAAAACAGAAGGTGACAAGTTGCATTTGAGAAGTGTTTGATTTTTAAGAAACCCTTATGTCTCCTCACCTTTACCATCCTCCAACCCCTTTTAACAAACCAATTTAAAAAACCATTTAAAAATAAGTATAATAGATGTGTTTTTAAAAGAATTTAAATTAAAAATCAGTGCATATTGGCCAAAACAGCTCATAGTGCACATGCATCCCAAATAATCATAACAAGGGTTCTTAATTTACTGGCAAGGAGGAAACTGAAACAGACGAATTTGCTTACATTAAGCAAAATAATTTTTGCCAGTGTTTTTTGTCAGAGAATTTTAATAAAAATGCATTTTAGCTTAATAAATAAAAGCTTTAATGTGAACCGTTTTCATGTGAATATCTTTATGACCGTTGAAGGGGGCATATCTCACAGTATGGGAACTAGCGTAAGTGCAACACAGTGTTACTCTGTTTAAAGTCTTTAGAAGATTCATGTGTACAGTTTCAAAAGAAAACAGAAACATGTTCCTCACGCTGGTTGGTAGGAGAACGGTGGCATCATGAGCCTTCTAAAGAAGCCCAAGAGTGAAATGATCCCAGAGGAGCTGTAGAAGTGAGAGGAAGAAGAGTGAAACATGTAAAGTGGTGATAGTAGATTTTAATACAAAGGACAATTAAAGACCTATGTCTGAGATATTGGTAGTTTGAAAGAGAACTGGCTAGTGCTTTCTAAATATTTTCAACAAAATCTGTGATGGTAAGTCCTGTGTTCCTACTTTGTAGTTTGCCCATTCAGTAATATTTGCCATGTGTTTGAACCTCAGATCTAGATTCGCTTTATAAGTTATGTTACATATATTGTCTGAAGTCCCAAGAATTTAAATGTGCTTGGCTTCTAATAAGCATTATGAAACTTCATCCATTTCACAAACAAACAAAAAAGGAAGATGTCACAATAAATATATTGTAGGTTGTCTTCAGAGTTGGAGATTAGATTTTTCCCCCCTCAGAAGTCTGTGATACTGAAGAGCATTTCTTTTTCATCTCAAGGAAAAATGCTGCTTTTAAAATGCTGCATCTGTGCTCTGAATTATTTTGCATTCCATTTGCCAGTGTCTCAGGATTTAGAAGCTATTGAAATGGCACAGACAGGCTGGACAACTGTAATGTTACAGCAAAATACACCATACTTGTGCAGGGAAGGAAAGAAAGTGAAGCAAACCTCAAAGTATGACTATGCCTCCAAAAAATCCTATTCAGTTTGCAAAGATACAGTGGTGCCTCGACTTACGAACTTAATTGGTCCGGAACTCCGGTCATAACTCGAAATGGCTGTCAGTCGAAGCACCATTTCCCATAGGAATGCATTGAAATGCAATTAATCCGTTCTGGCCGAAGGAAAAAATCACCAGAAAAAAAAATCACTGCAAGACCCATCGGAAACGCGATTCATCCGTTCCGGCCGAAGGGGGGGGGGGAGAGAAAAGCAAGCAAAGCGTGCAAGACCCATCGGAAATGCAAAAAAGCAAAGCAGAAAGCAAGCGAAGCGTGCAAGACCCATCGGAAATGCAAAAAAAGCAAAGCAGAAAGCAAGCGAAGTGTGCAAGACCCATCGGAAATGCAAAAAAAGCAAAGCAGAAAGCAAGCGAAGCATGCAAGACCCATCGGAAATGCGAAAAAAGCAAAGCAAAAAGCAAGCAAACCCCCCAAGACCCATCGGAAATGGGGGGAAAAACCCAAAAAGCAAGCAAACCCCCTAAGACCCATCAGAAATGGGGGGGGGGAACCCAAAAAGCAAACAAACCCCCCAAGACCCATCGGAAATGGGGGGAACCCAAAAAGCAAGGAAACCCCCCAAGACCCATCGGAAATGGGGGGGGAAACCCAAAAACAAACAAACCCCCCAAGACCCATCACAGCACAGAAACATAACCCCCCAGCCCAAAACCACGCTGCAAAACCCACCCAGAACAGTTTTTAAAAAGCAGAAAGCAGCACCTTACCTTACCAGGCAGTCCGAAGCCTCCTCTGATCGCACTCACTCTAACTGTTGGGGCGAAAGAGCTACAAAGAAGCAGCCTCTTCGCCTACCAACGGTTAGCAATTTGAATTTCCCGCCTTTTTCCCCTGCCTTTTTCTGTTCGTAACTGGAAGCTCCGGCCACAAGTCGAAGCAAAATTTTGCGGCTGGAGCTGGTTGTAACTCGAAATGGTCGTAAGTTGGAACATTCGTAAGTCGAGGCACCACTGTATTATCCAAAAGACTCACTGAAATCCACCTATTCAAACCCCTTTCTGCCTTCTTCATCCTACTGTTTTCCATCAAATCCCTTCCTAGGGACACAAATCCTTGTTTGTCTCATCCTCACATGTGAGGACAAGGAACTGTGACATTACTCTTCATATCTTGCAAGAGAGTGAAAGTAATGTATTTTTAGGTGATCTCAGCAAGAGAATGAGAATAGGTGAGGCTTGTGCAAGTCAAGTAAAATTGCACAAATAATACAGATAACACAGTCTGCTCAAATATTATGATGGCTGCTCTTCATTGCATGGACTTTTAAGGATTTGAAGTTTCAGAGGTGTTGTTTGAATCTTTAGCCTGTCAGTGTGTGTTTGTTCTCTCTATGTGCTTTTATGGCAAAGGAAAAGGATACTAGTTTTGTACAACAAAAAGAAAAAGAAAAAAGTATTACAGCAACTTTGAGACTAATAAATTTATCTTATGCAAGCATTTGTGGTTGATAACTGACTTCATCAGACAGAGAAGTGTCTCAAGAAGTGCATTGCCATCCACAAAAGCTCACACTCAAATGAGGGTGCAATTAGATGGTCAAATTGTCCCAGGCTGGATCATCCTAAACAGGGTCACTTTGAAGTGTGGTATGTCATTTGGGATGATCCTTGCATCCAGTTTCAGAGTGGGAAACAATATTAGACTTCAAGTGATCCCATTTATCCCTTCCTCTCTTTCAAGGGAAAGGGGGAAAATAGAAAAAAGGAGCCCCCTCCTTGTCCCTTCTTGTGGGGGCAAATGTTGGACATTAAAGGCTCCCCTCCATCTCAAGGCTCCCAAAGGCTTCCCCAGGGCCAAAGGGAGCCCCACAGAGCTTCAAAACCTGAAGTGGGGGGAGGATAAGAAGTGTTCAATTAATCTGAATTATATTTTACCAGTACTGTATAATGACATCATTGGGTTCTGCCAGCATAAATGTATGCTAATAAGATTGTGGTCACTATATAATGTAGATAGATAGATTCACAGGCAGAAAAATTGTTAAGACAATAACCAAAATGCTTAGTGTAGTAAATTGCGCTAGAGAATCAATGGAAATTTGGTTACTCAACTCTTCTGTAAGTTCCATTGATTTAAATAGACCTGCTCTAATTGCGACTTACTTTAGCACAGTAAGTAACAGTTAGAATAAGCCCATTTGAATAAGTTGAACTTATGGAGCAATTTGTTCTGTAAATCCTCATTGATTCAGTGAGCCTACTTTAAGGAGAGACAAAAAGTAATGTTGCCCATCTGAAATGGTTCCAGAAAGTTGAAGTAAGCATTGCATTTATAGTGTCTTATATCAAGTAAGATAAACCCACTCAAGTTGCCCTCATCCAACTTCACTTCAGCACCATTTGTGCCTGTAGTAAGCTTCAAAATGACATTATGTTGAGAAGAAAATGTTCTATTATTTATTCATTGCATTTTTAGCCTTCTCTGTTGCTGAAAAACGATCCTAGAGAAGCTTTCAAACACCCATCATTTTACCCAGTCTAAAATACATGACAGTAAAGGTAAAGTTGTTGGGGGAGGATAAAAAGCAAAAACAGGCATTAGTTTACAAAGTTCTAAGCAAATTTTCTTTTCAGTTCTGAGGAAAAAAACCACACTCTCAGCACCTGCTGTTTTTCTGGCTCATAGATAGGCTAGGTGGTCTCCCACCTTGCTTCCCACAGATGATAGCAGAGGTCATAAAGTGTGTTGTATTTCAGCTCTGTAGGGCTGCAACAATTCTTATTTGCATGTAATATTTTCTTCATTTCTTCAAAAAACTTTTTTCCCAATCTTATGTTTATAAAACCCTCATCTTTCTGAAGCCATTCTTGGGATATATGATGCAGACCCATACAAGTGTTTTTCTGTTTCTTTTGATAGCATAATTGTTCTTGGGCAAATGACACTGAGTACTGTGTTTATCTGTACTATTTATAATGTCTTTATGTCTGTGACACACACTGAAGTATCGTACTACGAAGTGAATGTTGCTTGCAATACCACAAGAGCAAAGGTATATGGCTATATAATGGGAGTGTGCACACCTAACTGTTTGTACTATGTTAGAAATGGGAGAAGTGGTTGTAAGATGATGATCCTTGATGCCTCAGAGCTTTTTTAGAAAAGAAAACTCAATTGAACATACCTGCACCAGTGAAGACCTGACTTCAAACTAACCAGAGAGAAGAGAGTTTTCCACACAGCAACTACATATGCCCTCCTTAAGCATTCTAAAATCCTACCTCTGCAAACCCTAAAGAAAGCCAATGCAATCCTGCCTTGTGCTACCCCTGGCCCTCCATACTGACTTACTCTAAAGTAAACACCATTCAATTCAATGTGACAAATGTCTGAATAGACATGTATTTAGTCATGTTATGGGCTTGTAGTTTTTTGAGGCTTAAAAAGGAAAGAAGAGGGAAAAAGAGAAGGACTAAGAAATTTAAAAATCTGAAAAAAATGTTCCAGATGTTATTTCCTTCAAAGGAATATGGGGTTGGAGGAAGTAACATTGATTTCACACTGCATTTCATTGAGCAAGGCAGTAATCAAATAGAGGGGTGGGGAAAAGAGCTTCAGAAAGAGAGAGGAACTGTGTTGAGGGAGACTGGATTGCTGTCCTTTTCCTCAAAGTTTCTACTGTTTTGCCTGTGAGACTATAAAGGGTGCACTCTTGGTCCCATCATTTCTTTGTCAACAGTGTTTTTAATGTGCACTTGCAAAGCTCTGCGGTTGCAAAGGAAAACTTTAACAGGAAAAATATATGTTATTCACAGCTGCAGAGCTTCATGAACATTGGAAAATAGTATTTTTTAAAGGCTGAATCCTTTTTTATAAGCTCAATCTGCACTCTTGTCAACCACAGTTCACAAATGCAGGACAGAATCCCTCTTCTTCCCCACTAAATTGGTAGGTGAAGGTGGGAAGAAACATTGCTGACCCAGTTTTGAAGCAACTCCCACCAGTATATAACTTTGCCATGAGTTCAGAACATATACTAATATATTTATTCTACGGAAGATTCAGGAATCAAGACCTATCACATGGTCTGAAAAAGTCCAGGATATAAGGACAGAACAACTTCAACAAAGAATATGAGCAGGACAGTTTGGGTGGTTTCTTACAAATGAGCCAGATATTCCAGTGACAGAGGAAACTGCAGCAGATTGGCTCCAATTCTTATCTGAAAGTCAAAAGGCTATATTAGGAATTTAAAAGTCTTAAGTTTTAAGTGTTTAGTTTTGCTTCCAGAATAAATTCATTTACTCATTTATGCAAGATTAACATTAATCACTCATCAATGTGAACCTCAGCAAGCCCATTATGTTCTAATGTTTATGCATATCATTTATAGATGGGATATAAATCATTCCAGTTAAACTCTTCATAGTTTTACAAATGTTTGAAATTCATACTAGTACTCGTATTACAATGAGATCTGTCAAAAGGAATGCTTTAACCATAGTGGCAGCTGACCTATAATTTCAATGCATTAGTCCTTTGCCATCATAGCCTTCTTCACCTGATGCATAGCTAAAATGGAGCAAAAATGATGCGTTGTGTTGCATAGTGAAATTAATGTATGCAAGGTTGTGCATTCTCATATCTGAGCTAGGGAAGGCACAGGAGAAATATTTTCTGCATTTGAAGAGGGTGAAATGCTGTTTCTAAAAAATATTAAGTCCCAGAATCTTCCAGCCAGTGCAGTTGCACTTTTTTTTGTTCCAGTCCTACCAGAGGTTGGGCATCATCATGCCTATTCTGGAAGTAGCAGATCTAAGCAATGATGTTGCATTGCATCCTTAAAACCTCAATATCGAAGGTTTTAAAGCCAATACGTTCTTCTACTTCCTGCAGTTCTTTTATTTCATTTATTTTAACTTGAATACAAAATATGTACTTTCTCTTTCTCATTAAAAAGACAGGGGTAGCAGCTTTCTGCATTTCATGTGTTCTGTGATTTCCAGGTTTCTATTCATTTGTCTTAGTATTTCTTCATTCTCTCAGTCCAAGTAATACTTAGAATCCTGTGATAAACCTGTATTTCATACGCTTCTATCTTTTTTCTGTCAGCCTGTGTTACGTCAATGGTTCTATACCATACAGTAGAATCAGGAATATAGGGCATCATAGAATGCAGATTCTAAAAGCCACTTTTAAATTTTTGTTTTATATTGCATTGTTCTGCTTAAAGAAGTTGCTCCAGGACTTCTCTGTTTGGACTTTTAGTACATGGTTATAATTCTATTGTCCATTTAACTAAAGTCCAAGGTATATGTATTTGTAAGCATGTTCTACATTATCATTTTGTTATTATCTACTTTTATTTTCATATCTACTACTGTGGACAAGAATTCCGTAGAAGAAATGGAGTAGCCCTCATAGTCAACAAAAGAGTGGGAAAAGCTGTACTGGGATACAATCTCAAAAATGATAGAATGATTTCAATACGAATCCAAGGCAGACCTTTCAACGAAAGATGTTCTTGTCATTATAGGGGACTGGAATGCTAAAGTAGAGAGTCAAGAGATAAAAGGAACAACAGGTAAGTTTGGCCTTGGAGTTCGAAACGAAGCAGGGCAAAGGCTAATAGAGTTTTGTCAAGAGAACAAGCTGGTCATCACAAACACTCTTTTCCAACAACACAAGAGGCGACTCTACACATGGACATCACCAGATGGGCAATACCGAAATCAGATTGATTATGTTCTCTGCAGCCAAAGATGGAGAAGCTCTATACAGTCAGCAAAAACAAGACCTGGAGCTGATTGTGGCTCTGATCATCAGCTTCTTATAGCAAAACTCAAGCTTAAACTGAAGAAAGTAGGAAAAACCACTGGGCTAGTCAGGTATAATCTAAACCAAATCCCTTATGAATACACAGTGGAAGTGAAGAACAGATTTAAGGAACTCGATTTGGTGGACAGAGTGCCTGAAGAACTATGGATAGAGGCTCGTAACATTCTACAGGAGGCAGCAACAAAAACCATCCCAAAGAAAAGGAAATGCAAGAAAGCAAAGTGGCTGTCCAACGAGGCCTTACAAATAGCAGAGAAGAGAAGGGAAACAAAATGCAAGGGAGATAGGGAAAGTTACAGAAAATTGAATGCTGACTTCCAAAGAATAGCAAGGAGAGACAAGAGGGCCTTCTTAAATGAACAGTGCAAAGAAATAGAGGAAAATAATAGAAAGGGAAAAACCAGAGATCTGTTCAAGAAAATTGGAGATGTTAAAGGAACATTTTGTGCAAAGATAGACATGATAAAGGACAAAAATAGTAGGGACCTCACAGAAGCAGAAGACATCAAGAAGAGGTGGCAAGAATACACAGAGGAATTATACCAGAAAGACCTGGATGTCCCGGACAACCCAGATAGTGTGGTTGCTGACCTTGAGCCAGACATCCTGGAGAGTGAAAATAAGTGGGCCTTAGAAAGCATGGCTAACAACAAGGCCAGTGGACGTGATGGCATTCCAGTCAAACTATTTAAAATCTTAAAAGATGACGCTGTTAAGGTGCTACACTAAATATGCCAGCAAGTTTGGAAAACTCAGCAGTGGCCAGAGGATTGGAAAAGATCAGTCTACATCCCAATCCCAAAGAAGGGCAGTGCCAAAGAATGCTCCAACTACCGTACAATTGCACTCATTTCACACGCTAGCAAGGTTATGCTCAAAATCCTCCAAGGCAGGCTTCAGCAGTATGTGGACCGAGAACTCCCAGAAGTACAAGCTGGGTTTCGAAGGGGCAAAGGAACTAGAGACCAAATTGCTAACATGCGCTGGATTATGGAGAAAGCCAGAAAGTTCCAGAAAAACATCTACTTCTGCTTCATTGACTACGCAAAAGCCTTTGACTGTGTGGACCACAGCAAACTATGGCAAGTTCTTAAAGAAATGGGAGTGCCTGACCACCTTATCTATCTCCTGAGAAATCTCTATGTGGGAGAGGAAGCAACAGTTAGAACTGGATATGGAACAACTGATTGGTTCAAAATTGGGAAAGGAGTACGACAAGGCTGTATATTGTCTCCCTGCTTATTTAACTTATATGCAGAATACATCATGCGAAAGGCAGGACTGGAGGAATCCCAAAACGGAATTAAGATTGACGGAAGAAATATCAGTATCCTCAGATATGCAGACGATACCACTCTGATGGCAGAAAGTGAGGAGGAATTAAAGAACCTCTTTAATGAGGGTGAAAGAGGAGAGCGCAAAAAATGGTCTGAAGCTCAACATCAACAAAACTAAGATCATGGCCACTGGTCCCATTACCTCCTGGCAAATAGAAGGGAAGATATGGACATAGTGACAGATTTTACTTTCTTGGGCTCCATGATCACTGCAGATGGTGACAGCAGCCACGAAATTAAAAGACGCCTGCTTCTTGGGAGGAAAGCGATGACAAACCTAGACAACATCTTAAAAAGCAGAGACATCACCTTGCCGACAAAGGTCCGCATAGTCAAAGCTATGGTTTTTCCAGTAGCGATGTATGGAAGTGAGAGCTGGACCATAAAGAAAGCTGACCGCCGAAGAATGGATGCTTTTGAATTGTGGTGCTGGAGGAGACTCTTGAGAGTCCCCTGGACTGCAAAGAGAACAAACCTATCCATTTTGAAGGAAATCAATCCTGAGTGCTCACTGGAAGGACAGATCCTGAAGCTGAGGCTCCAATACTTTGGCCATCTCATGAGAAGAGAAGACTCCCTGGAAAAGCCCCTGATGTTGGGAAAATGTGAAGGCAAGAGGAGAAGGGGACGACAGAGGACGAGATGGTTGGACAGTATCATCGAAGCTACCAACATGAATTTGACCCAACTCCGGGAGGCAGTGGAAGACAGGAGGGCCTGGCGTGCTCTGGTCCATGGGGTCACAAAGAGTCGGACACGACTTAATGACTAAACAACAACAACTTTTATTTTATTTATTTATTTATTTATTTTAATTAATTTATATGCTGCCCACACTACCCAAAGGTCTCTGGGCAGCTTACAACAATTTAAATACAGTAACAAAGATAAAACAATCAAAATACAATTAAAATTTTAGCGGGGGGGATTCCTTTTGACTGATGACTATGAACTCGGTTTTCGTAACATTCATTTAGACCATGATTATTACTTAACTTCATTGTCTTTATTCAATAACTCTTGCAGACCATTTCAATTCTCCACCAATAATTCTGTATATTTGGATATGTTGGTGACTTCTCCGTTGATTATAAAAGTGTTGTTTGATTCAGTAGGTCCTTCCCTGAGACTGTTCTTGAAGTACAAATTGAAAAGCAGTGATAAGAGCATACATCCTTGTCAAACTTTTCTTCATATTTTTGTCACATGAGACACTAGTTCTGCAGGGATGTATAGCAGAGCTTATAGTTCTGAGGTTCCAGGTAGCAACAAGCAGCAGCAGCAGCAAAACAGCAAAGCTGGCTGAGCAGTCCTGCCCGTCAGATACTCTTCTGGAACAGCCGTTCTTTTCAGGGTGAACTGGCTTTATTAAAACATTTATACTATTGTCTTCCTTCAGCTTTGCCATTTTTCTCTTAGCTATTTCTATTTCAGATTTTTGTATTTCTGTTACAGTATTGACAACTGGTACAATAATTTCTTTTGGTCTGTTATCTTTAAACATCCCATTAATTAAGCACACTAGTGGCTTTAGTTAAGGACACTATGATTTTATCCTTAATAGGAAATATCAGATAATATCAATAATGGTCATTGACATTTTTAAAAATATGCTGTAGCGTTCTCCTTTAAATGTGGTCATGGCTCAGGTTTAGTTAGAGTGAGTCATGCATATTTATGTTGCTGAGAGGCGGAGCCAAGAGGCAGAGTATAAGAGGCAGAGCCTGAGGGGGAGAGGGGGATCAGATCAGAGTTTTGGAAGGAGTTTGATTAGAGAGTTCAGAGATTTATGTGATTGTGATTAGACTGATGAAAATATAGTAGGAGATCTGAGAAGTGATTGACCAGTGACTGGAAGGGAGAAGGAATAGAACTGAATATTAAAATACTGAAACAAATAAGCAAATAAACTAAAGATCTTTCTATTTCATTAAAGAGTGGACCTGATTCTTTCTAAAGGAGTTATGGGGATCTAGGGATCTCCTGGTGGCAGCAGTGGAAGAAAGGAAAGAGATCAGTTTTGCCCTGGTGTGCTCTGAGGTCTGAGTCTAGGTGGACAGAACAAGGCACGAGTGGGTCCAACGCCACATAGGTGCCAGAGGTGTGGGATCCAAAAAGGGTCAAATCGCGACATTGGTGTCCAGCGGCGGGAAACGAAATAATCCAGTGAAACCTATTGAAGTAATCCAGTGAAGCCTTTATAAAAGAGTTTATTGAGTCAAGGGTACCTTTTAGACAGCATCTGTGGCAATGAGGTTTGGTTCCTGCTAGAGCTTTTGGGAAAAGCTTAGTAGCGGGGCCTCAGAACCCAGATCAGGGGGGTCTAAGATAGGGAACGACTCTGAAAGGAAAAGGCTTGAATTCTCTGAGAGGGAATTTCTGAGTTTACCTCAGGATCTGAGGATCAGAGGGCTTGCTGTGAAATCCCAGGCTCTGAGATAGGAGAGCGCTGTGGATAAGGCAGAAGCCAGGTCATAGCAGATCTGAGGGAGAGAACCTAAGGAAAAGGCTTGAATTCTCTGAGAGGGAATTTCTGAGTTTACCTCAGGATCTGAGGATCAGAGGACTTACTGTAAAATCCCAGGCTCTGAGATAGGAGAGCGCTGTGGATAAGGCAGAAGCCAGGTCATAGCAGATCTGAGGGAAAGTACTAAAAGAAAAGGCTTGAAAAATTTATATCAGTAACTGGAAGTAAAATAAGAAAAACAGGTCCTTTAAAAAAATTTGTGAACGCTGCTCTAATCACCTCAGAGAAAGATAAACAAAAAGGAAAAGATGCCTCCCAAACGCGCCACTAGGGGGAGTCCTGAGTCTGAAGAGTTGCCTCAGGAATTGGAGGGAGACCAAGAGAAAATAGTTCTTGAGGTTACCTCAGAGGGACATAAGGAATTAAGCCCTCAAGAATTTGAGAGATGGAAACTGGAACCGGAATTTAAATTTAAGGAACTACAGCTCAGAGCTGAGCAGGAGGCCAGACAATTTGAGCAGGAAGAGAGAAAAAGGGAAATGGATTTTCAACTACAGATGAGACAATTAGAGATTTCTGCTCTAAACAATAACCTTAATAATAACAACAGTGGGGGAGGTGGAATCCTGTCAAAGATAGATTTGAAGAAGTTTCCCCAGTACAAAAGAGGGGACTGTCCTGAATCCTTCCTCATTGCTTTTGAACGCACCTGCAATGACTTTGAAATCAGAAATGAAGATAGAATGATGGTTTTAAGAGCGCAGGTTAGCGGAGATCTGGCAGAAATATATGCCCAGATGAATCCCGAGAAGGCAAGAGATTTTGAGGCATATAAAAAGATGGTTTATTCAAGATTTTGTCTGAACTCTGAACACCTGAGGCGGAAATTTCGCTCTCTCTCTAAAAAGCAGGATGAATCGTACTCTCAGTTGGGAGCTAGATTGGCGCAGACTCTGGAAAAGTGGATTGAAAGAGAGGAGATCACTTCTTTAGAACAGTTGAAGGATTTAATTGGGCTAGAACAGTTTTACTCCCTATTACCTGGAGAACTACGGTATTTAGTAAGGGACAAGAATCCTAAAAATTTATGGGAAGCGGGAGAACAAACTGATTTGATTAATGCTTACAGGAACCCTAGATTTTCAGAGCTGAGAGTAAATAAACCAAACTGGGACAATAACTATAAAAAGCCTTTTAATAAAAATTACCTCAGCAGGAATCCGGAGAGAGAAGGTCAGGGCGGGACTTCCCCGAAGTTGCCAAGGGCTAGCCCGCCAAAAACATCAAACCCTGAGGCACGGTTTGCCAAAGTACCTCAGAATGACAAAAGGAATTTTAAATGTTTTAACTGTGGGCAACCAGGCCACTTACAATTCCAGTGTAGGCAACCATACCCCAACTTGCAGAGAAATGATTCTCTAACCAAAAAGGTGTATTGTGTCAAGCAAGTGGAATCAGGGGAGGAAAATAGTAGACAGAGACCTGATCCCATAACCACCACCACTTCTACTGACCATGAGGAGGAAGATATTCCTATAGCCCAAGTAGTCCATTGTTTCTATATCAGCAATGACCAGACCCTTCTCAGAAACGCAGGTGAAGAGATAGTTGTGAAAGGAAAGAAGTACATTGCAATAAGAGATACAGGATCTCAAATCTCCATTGTCCATTCTGATTTAGTAGCCCAGGAGGACATTATTCCTGGCAAAGAAATGTCTTTAAAGGGAATTGGGAAGGAAACTGTGGTTTTAAAAGTGGCTGAGATACCAGTAGAATACCAGAATTGGTCTGGAAAGTGGCAAGTAGCTGTGTCAGATGAAATACCAGCAGCTTTTCTCCTTGGTTGGGATTTAATAGAGCATGTCAAGAGTGCGTTAGTGCTTACCCGCTCAAAGGGGGGTCAAAACTCACCCTCTGCAGCTCAAACCGATACTGTAGCAGGTGGAGCGGTTACCGTAGCAACCCAGCTTGATAGGGCTGAGGCAGAACTCATGCTACTACAGAATCCCAAAACAAATAACAATTTTGCCCAGGAGCAGAAGGAGGACATTAGCTTGGGAGTTTGTTTTGAAGCTGCCAGGACTCCCACTGTACTGTCTCCTGAGTGCCCTGAGAGCTTTAGCTTAACCAAAGACCTTCTGTACAGGGAAACGTTAGCTACTCCATACCGAGGAAAAGGGGAACCCCGAAAGCAATTAGTGGTCCCTAGTAAATACAGGGAGAAAATCATTAATCAAGCTCACAGCAGTTTATTTGGAGCTCACATGGGGATCACCAGAACCAAAAGACGGGTTGGCCAGAACTTCTTTTGGCCAGGTATGGACAAACAGATTACTTGTTTCTGTAAAACGTGTGATGTCTGTCAGAGACGAGGGACTGGGCAGGACAGGACCAAAGCCAAATTATGTCCTCTGCCAGTCTTCTCTACACCGTTCCAAAGGCTGGGAATCGATCTAGTGGGTCCCTTACCTAATGCCACCTGTAGGGAAAATAAATACATCTTGACCATAATGGATTTTGCCACTAGATATCCCGAGGCAATTCCTTTGCGCAACATGGAAACTGACACCGTGGCAGATGCCCTAATCAATTACATGAGCCGATTGGGATTTGCCAGCGAGATAGTCAGCGATTTGGGAATGAGTTTCACATCCAAACTGATCAAAAGGTTATGGAAGGCTTGTGGAATTACCCAAATCAACTCGACTCCATATCATCCAGAGACCAACGGGCTAGTTGAGAAATTCAATGGCACTTTAGTGCGCATGATTAAGGCTTATGTAGCAGAGAACCCAAATGATTGGGACTGCAAAATACAACCCTTACTATATGCTTATAGGAGCATCCCTCAAGAGAGCACGGGATTTAGTCCTTTTGAGTTACTGCTAGGACGAGAGGCGCGCGGACCTTTAGAATTGCTCCGCATGAACTGGGAAGACCATAGAGAAAGTGACCCAGAGTCAGTGGTAGAATATATGCACAGGTTGCAAAACACCCTGCAAAGGTCTCTAGAGATAGCCGGAAAGAACTTAAGGGCTGCCCAGACCAAGCAGAAGGCCTGGTACGATAAGAAAGCCCGTGAAAGAACTTTTGGGCCTGAGGATGAAGTTCTCTTGCTTAGGCCAATCAGAGGACACAAGCTACAATTAGCTTGGGAGGATCCCTATAAAGTAGTGACAAAATTGAACAATGTCAATTATGCGATACAGAAGGAGGAAGGCCCTGATGCCTTAAAGAGGGATGCATCTAAAGATGTTCGGGAGGAGAAGAGGGAACTGCCTACCCTTTCCCTAGCTGAGCAAGTGAAGCCCCGAGCCAGACTTAAAGATGACGTCACACTAAAACGACCAGCAGATGACATCCTGTGGACAACCGAGTGGCTGATGACCGCCAGTCGATGGAAAAGGGTGCGGAGGAAGGAGCCAGTGGTCAACAGAGGGACTCCTGAGTACCAGCAGAGGTGTGTCCAGCTGAAGAAGATGACCACAACCGGACCAGTCCATGGTGCGCCAGACTACGATGGAAAAGTGAGAGACTTGGACTTTGCAAATTTTGCCTTTGCAACAGAGACTCAGTTCTTGCCTCGAAAACCCACAACGTTGTCGCAGATGTGCTTTCCAGGAGGCTAGATGAATGATACCAGGACTTTTATTATAAACTGAAATGGACTATAATTCACAGTTAATTATTTATGTAAAAGTTCATGATCGTGATTTCTGTATGGTTGTAAATTCTGTAAAATGATAAGGTAATGTATATTATTGATTAGTAGATGATAAGGTAAAGTATTGTATTGATTATTAAATGATAAGGTAAGGTATTTGGTTGAAATTTAGTAAAAATGTGAAACTTAAAATGTTATGAGAAACTTAAAAAGTTTAAGCAATTGCACCTGTTTGTTCAGGAGGAAAAATGTGTTTCCCCTCCCAAACAAACCTAAGTAAGGGGGGAGGTCTGTAGCGTTCTCCTTTAAATGTGGTCATGGCTCAGGTTTAGTTAGAGTGAGTCATGCATATTTATGTTGCTGAGAGGCGGAGCCAAGAGGCAGAGTATAAGAGGCAGAGCCTGAGGGGGAGAGGGGGATCAGATCAGAGTTTTGGAAGGAGTTTGATTAGAGACTTCAGAGATTTATGTGATTGTGATTAGACTGATGAAAATATAGTAGGAGATCTGAGAAGTGATTGACCAGTGACTGGAAGGGAGAAGGAATAGAACTGAATATTAAAATACTGAAACAAATAAGCAAATAAACTAAAGATCTTTCTATTTCATTAAAGAGTGGACCTGATTCTTTCTAAAGGAGTTATGGGGATCTAGGGATCTCCTGGTGGCAGCAGTGGAAGAAAGGAAAGAGATCAGTTTTGCCCTGGTGTGCTCTGAGGTCTGAGTCTAGGTGGACAGACCAAGGCACGAGTGGGTCCCACGCCACATAGGTTCCAGAGGTGTGGGATCCAAAAAGGGTCAAATCGCGACATATGCTTTCTGCCTCCTTGAACTCTTTATGCATGTTAAGGTGTTGTAAATTCTCTCTAAATTTCCTGTTTCTGTAAATAGTTTGGATCCCCATTTTTCTCTGACCTCTAATTTTGATTTAGATGTTTTTGTGTAATGCTCTGTATTTGATACTGCATTAATTTTTTTACATTTTCATCTCACATCCATTAGTTTTAATATTCCTTCATCCACTTTGTGGTGCCCAAGCCTCCCTAAGGAGCGCTTAGCACTCGGTCAGAGAGTTCGACAGGCCACTTACCTACCACCTTTGCACTGAGGCAAGTCCCAAGACCTCAGCAGTGCATAGCGTAAGCCCCTTGAACAAGTCTGACCTTAAAAGAACACTTTACTTTTACCCAGTACTTTGCAAGTACAGACACATGGGCTTTGTGATTCCTTAGAACTCACAACAGCTCAGTTAGGCAGGACTCTTAAAGATAGCTAGTTTGTGGCCCTCTCCACTCCCTGGATTTAGCCAGACCCTGCTGTTCAAGAGACCAGTCCTTTTGTAAGAATTTTTATAATTATTTTTTATTAGAAAAAATAGAGTTTCATAGAATCAGTTTATATTGCTCAAGCTTTAGCATAAAGAACATATTCAAAGATCATTACAGTTAAATAAAATAAGTAATCCCCATTAAAATAATAAACACTACTAAGCTGGGCTAAGGTGGGCTAGCCCCACCTCCTTCTTTCTCTTTACTTACATTCTTTCTCTTTCAAGCCACATACTCAAACCATCAAGTTCTTTTTCTCTCCCATCATCATGGAATCGAACCTCTCCCACATAACCCATCATCCATTTTCTACATTCTCTAACGCCTCCCTTCTTCTTGACACTTCATGGCTGTTAACCAATTAGCCTCAAGGGGCTGTAACACCTTCCTCCGCTCCCAATTCCCATGAAGATCCTGGTGTTTTATCTCTTCTCCAATTAGCTCGGAATGTTGAGTCTTTCACGGGCCTCTTTGTCCGACCTTCAGCTTTATCTCAAACCACACTGTACCGGTCTTCAGAAAAACACTCTCACAGCACTTAGAAAAACACATTCCAATGTCTCTCAAATCACCTTCACACAGAACCTGTCTGACTCCATCTTACATTTCTCTGACTACATATCCCACACTGCTTCAACTCCATCACACGCCGCCCCTCCATCACACGCCACCCCTCCATCACACACTTCATTCAGACTTCAAAATTTTGAGGTTTCTGTTGGCCACATATACCAATTCCTTTGTCAATTTAGAATTATTAGTATGCTCTTTTTTTGTATTTTCCTTAATTTGAACCAAACTACCATGATGACACAATTGGGATTTCGATTTGTGTCAACTCTGGAGTACGTTTTTACTGACCTAACACTGTTTCAGTATCTCTGATTAACGAGAATACAGTCTATTTGTTTCCTTACAATATTGCTGTTAGTGCTTTCTTCCAGGGATTTCCATGTATCCCACCTCCTTGGTGGTAATTTTAATTTTGTGATCGAAATTCTGCAGACATCAGCATCATATATGCCCCAACTGCTGATAAAGTTGAAGAAATCAAGGAATTATTTAAAGGAAACTTTTACAAAATATACTAAAAAGATTTCATAATGAATTATAATTTTACCTGAGTTAAGGAAAGGGACTTTCAAAGCTTTTGTTGGAAATATAGACTAGTAACATGAAATGAATCTGGTCACATTGGCTGAAAGATTCAGGGAAAAGTCATAATAAAAAGTAACATTTTAAACTTTGGGCCTGCTCCTGATTCATCATAACTCCAAATACCACTGGAAAGCAAGCAACGCCTCAAATAAGAGGGTGTATATTGGAGGTGATTTTGAGCGGATGTAGAGTTGGGACTTGGGGAAATACTGGAGATGCATGCTTGTGGTAAGATTTCAGGACCATGGCTAGCAATCCTGCTGCAGTCAAGCAAAGCTAAGAGGCTTTGTTCCCTTGCCTCCTGCAACTGCCAGTTTTACACTTTGACCAAAAGAGTCACTCCAAGGTTCCAGCCCAGTAACAGAACTGCAAGTGCTCCATTGGCTGACCAACCTATTTTGTCATTTGTGTTGGCGTGGGGCCAAAACTCCAGAATCTTAATGAGGCACTGGCCTCAAGAAAAGGTCCTAGAGTCTGGTTGAATCCCACTTTTACGTTAGCAAAGTAAGAGACTTAGGGATTGAGTGACTTAGAGATTTAGACGTAGGGAGAAAATAACATGAGAGAGCTCTTAGTAATTATAATACATTATATTGATTATGGCTACACATATATACATATATACAAGGCAAGGTACATTTGGCATAGTAACATTCAGAGCATTGACATAGAAGTAAATGACCACCAGACTTACTGCTGAGTGGTAAGGTTTGTTCTGTCACAGTTACATTTATACTCAGAACAACCAACCACATTTCTCCATTTACAGCTGGTCTTGTTAAACAATTAAGCATTACATCATCTTGCTTCACCTGGATGCTGTAAGTCATTACATTGGCTTTTGCTCTACATTCGTGGCTCTGCACTTTATTTACAATATTAAAATTTAACTCCCTGTTCACCAACAGAACAAAATCCTGACACTCCTCCTTAAATTTTATATATTGGAGAAACCCATTTGGTTACATATATACAAATGTTTTTCTAGTGTCAAGGGTTTAGTGAAAATATCTGCTACATTATTTTCACTGGGACAATATTGCAATTCTACCAATTGACTTTCCACAGCATCTTTCACATTAAAGAATCTTATTCCAATGTGCTTACTTCTTCCTTTAATTCTACATTCACCAGCTAATTGAATGCACTTTAATTCCAGACTTTCTCCTACTCTCAACAGTAGCTTCTTATCCTTTGTACCCTTTAGATATCTAAGTATTCTCTTTATCCCATTCCAGTGATGTCTGCAGCAAACTGACTTAAAACATTTACTGACGCTGCAATGTCTGGCCTCGTCCAGGATGCCAAATACAACAATGATCCTACTCTGGATTGATAAAGCTCTACATCATCAAATTTCTCACTTTCAAAGTTTCTCTGAAAACTTGTCTCCATTGGGGTTCGTACTGAGTTACAATTCTCCATGCCACTTTCTATTAATAATTTCTCTATTTTCTTCTCCTGGCATATTAGAAAATTTCCATTTTGGTCCTTACTGATTTCTACTCCTAAGTAGTTACTTATCTGACCTAAATGTTTCAATTTGAAATTTTTACTCAGTTCTCTCACGAACCAATTGACATAAGTATCATTAGGTGCTACTAAACACAAGTCATCCACAAAGACTAGTAATATCAATTTTACATCGCCCTGATTTTTCATGTATAGGCAAGGGTCGGCCAAACTTCTTCTAAACCCTAGTTGTACTAGCTTTGTACTGTTGGGTATTGTATGGTAACGTTTTTAACTTGTATACCCATCTACAGCCAACTACGTTTTCCCCTTCAGGTAATTTTACAGGTGAAAACACATTATACTCTTTCAATGAATTAAACTCAGCAAGCATAGCCTTTTTCCACTTATGTTGCTGATCAGTTGGCAATCTTAACATTTCCTCATAACTTTCAGGTTCACTGATAATTAAGTTTATATTTGTTACTTTGAACCTTTGAGGTGGGACTCCTTTATTTGCTCTCTGAGAACGCCTAGGAATTACTACTTCTTCACTTTGTTCTCCTGACTCACTATATGTCCCATTCTCCTCCTCAGCTTCACTATATGTCCCATTCTCCTCCTCAGCTTCCATTTTACTTAGGTTCTCTTTAACTTGTTTCTTACTATTTTGATCACTAAATGATGGCAAAAATACTTCATCATTAGCATGTATACGAGACCAATTCTTGTTCTCACAAAAATTTGCTGACCTACTGATGGTCACATTACCAAACTGGTCACTAAACCTGTAGCTCTTACACCGAGTTTGATACCCTATAAAAATCAGCCTTTTTGCTTTAGGAGATCCCTTTTTACATGAAGCTTTTGGTATATTTACCCACGCATGGCAACCAAACGTCTTGGTATGATTTAAAGTTGGTTGTCTGCTGTGCACCAGAAAATACGGGGTGTTTTGAATGACAGAATTCCAAATTCTGTTCAAAACATAGCATGCACATTTCATTGCTTCTCCCCAAAAAACTTTAGACATATTAGCATCTGTCAACATTGAATCCATAACTGTTTGTAATATGCCACCTTTTCGTTCTGCTACTCCATTTTCTTGAGGGACTTGTACGTTTGCAATTCTATGGCGTATCCCTTTCTTTCTTAACCACGTTCTGAATTACTTACTCATAAACTCTCCCCCTCGGTCCGTCTGAATACTGGCTACATGTGTTTCAAATCTTCTTTCAATCATAGCCACCCATTCCCTGAATGTTTGGAATGCTTCACTTTTATGTTTAAGAATGAAGACATAAGAGTACCTGGAGAAATCGTCTGTTATGGTAAGACAGAACTTATTTCCCCCCAGTGACTCTTGGAACGGACCCATTATGTCCATGTGTACAAGCTCAAAACACCTTTTACTTATTCTACAGCTCTTCTTACTCACTGGGTGTCTCTTTGATTTAGAGGCTTTACACACATTGCAATCTAGAAATCTATCACAGTTCTTTAAATTTAGATTGCCCACACATTGCTGAGTTTTCCTTAATACTTCAAAACTCACATGTCCTAAGTCTCTATGCAACTTATGTATGCATTTGTGATGTGGCACATTATCATATAACACATTTGCAGAACATTTCCCTTCTTCTGTTTTATCCAAAACATAGAGATTTCCCTTTAACTGCCCCGTTGCAACAAGTATGTTTGCTTTCTCTATTTTGCAAACTCCTTTACTGAACTTAATTGAAAAATCAGCTTGGTCTAAACATGACACGCTTATTACGTTATGGCTAATTCTAGGTACAAACAAAACATTCTCCAAAGTATCTTTAAGGCTTTTAACATAAACTTTGCCTGTTCCACATACTTCAATGTTTTTCCCGTCTGCTAAACTTACTTGTCTTTTAGCAGAGTTTGTTAACTCTTTAAACCACATTCTCTGTCTACAAACATGTTGTGTAGCGCCAGAATCAATCAGCCATTTATCATTGTCACAATCAGTAATTACTGACACAGAGTTCATTTTATGCTCTGAAGTTCTGTTTACTTTCTCAGTGTCCTTGGGCTTATCTCTTCTTCTTCGACGAACACAGTCTCTAGCCAAATGTCTTTCGCTGCCGCAAATAAAACATTTCTTCTTCTTTTTAACAGCCAGGATTCTTTCAGTAGGGAAATCAGCAGACATCCTTTTGTTGCTATCATCCTTGGAATTCCCTCGTCTGTGTAGACTTGGCACAGATATATCCTCGGCTTTCTCCTTTCTCCTCTGTTCCTCCTCCATTAGCCGCCCCGACAGATATTCCACTGTTAGACTTTCTTCTGGCAAACTTTCCATACTTATTACGAGCGTTTCCCAACTTTCATCCAAACCACTTAGGATAACGTAGCACTTATCGGCCTCTGGGAAATCCATCCCACGCTCCTGTAACTGGAAAAATAACTCAGAACACTCCTGGATATAGTTAGATATGCTTTGATTAGGGAGCAACCTCTTCTTATACAGCTTACATGTTATTAACATCTTGGAACCAGCTGTTTGTCTCACATAGACGGCTCTCAACGCCTCCCAGACCTCTTTACTTGAAGTTTTTCCTCTCACATAATTTAATTGGGAGTCATCCAAGCATAATATTATTGTAGATAACACTCTTTCATCTTTAGCCGTATCTTCTTCGTCTAGTTGAGCTGGAGGATTAGATACAATCTGCCATACACTCTCTCTTCTTAAATACATTTCCATTTTATAGGCCCAAGACATATAATTATGACCATTTAAACGTAATAATGGAAGGATACTGGCCTGCATCATGGTGAAGCCTCTTCCTTGGATCTGCTGTCCGTCACTTTCAGAATCTGACTCAGCTTCTCCAATTGTTGGCTTTTCCTCCATACACTTGCAGCCTTAAAATGCCTTCTCCTTGGGCCAACAAACGTCTCAGCTTCTCCCTGGAACACCACGTCTCCTAGGCACCACGTCTCCCTGCGTCACTCTGGGCATTTCCCTGGGCGTCTCCCTGGGCCCATAACCCTGTTGGCGTGGGGCCAAAACTCCGGAATCTTAATGAGGCACTGGCCTCAAGAAAAGTTCCTAGAGTCTGGTTGAATCCCACTTTTATGTTAGCAAAGTAAGAGACTTAGGGATTGAGTGACTTAGAGATTTAGACGTAGGGAGAAAATAACATGAGAGAGTTCTTAGTAATTATAATACATTATATTGATTATGGCTACACATATATACATGGCAAGGTAGATTTGGCATAGTAACATTCAGAGCATTGACATAGAAGTAAATGACCACCAGACTTACTGCTGAGTGGCAAGGTTTGTTCTGTCTCAGTTACATTTATACTCAGAACAACCAACCACATTTCTCCATTTACAGCTGGTCTTGTTAAACAATTAAGCATTACATCATCTTGCTTCACCTGGATGCTGTAAGTCATTACATTGGCTTTTGCTCTACATTCGTGGCTCTGCACTTTATTTACAATATTAAAATTTAACTCCCTGTTCACCAACAGAACAAAATCCTGACAATTTGATGCCTTATAACAACTTGCTGTCCCTTCACAATGCCCTAATTCAGTAGTCTGGGATGGCCATCTCACAAAGTTTAGCTTTTTCTTTAAATGCTCTAGAGCTGCATCTCACCATTTCAAAGGGCCAGTGTTTCTTCACACAGTCATTGACTCTTTGTAGGGTGCAAAATATGAAGCTGTGACAGCTTGATAGAAGAATGCTCCTAAGGTAATGCTCCTACTTTTCATGGTCAGAGGTCCACTCCTTAGAATCTAATGGCTACACTGTTATTCCAGTATTTAGTGCACGGGGACAGGATCTAGGGTTGGATATCTACTTTGGACAGACTGAGAACCTGATCTGATTTCTCCCTGAAATCACTACTACTTGAGGATGCTGTTTCTTGGTCTAGGATTATACAAGAGTGCAAAATTTCTTGTGGAAGAGGAAACCAGAACCAAGATATTGTAGTCTCTAGAAGTTTCTTCATATCAATCTTCTTTCTCTTTCTCTTTCTCTCTATTTCTGTCTCTCCTTCCCTCTCTGTCTATCTCTATCTGTCTCTCACTCTCTCACATACACACAGAGTTGATATGAACAAAAAGATAACTTCCATATTTCTGTTATACTTTAATGTGACAAACAAAATCTAGGAGGTAGCTATGCATATAAGAAGAATTTAATTCACAGTGGCTCAGGATAAGTGTACATTCTAGTAGTATCTATAAATGTGCATCTTTATTTTCTTCTGTTCAGTACATGGGTACCTGTAGCGTTCACCCCTTGTTATGCAAAATAAGTCATGTATTATTCATGTCTATGCTAATGTGGTGGAGAGGCGGAGCCGAGAGAGAGGGTAAAAGGCGGAGCCTGAGAGGAGGATTTAGTCAGTCAAGAGTCAGGAGTGAGTCAGTGAGAGGGAGTTAGTCAGAGTCAGAAGAGATAGAGATTGAGTTAGAGACTGGTTAAGATAAATAGATAGAGAAGGTAATTAATTATATGGCAAGAAGAAAGTATGTATAGAGAGACCTGTGAATGATTTGCTTGTGTACAATGAACATCTGAAGAACATCTGTGATTATTAATATCTTTGCTACACTTCAATAAATAAGTTCTGTTTGCATTTACGAAACAAGTGTTTGGACAAACGTCTTTTATATTGTGGATAGAGGTAATCCACTGGTGGCAGTGAGGGAAACAAAGACTGGAACCTTTGTGAGGGCACAAAACGTAGGTGCTTCATAGAGGTAATCATCACAGTACCTATTCACCCTTGTGAGAGAAAAATATAGAGGTCTCTGTAATGTGCCTTACTGGATTGGAATTTCTGGAAGCTCTGTAACTGCATTCAGTGAAGGGATTACAAGAGCCCTGCAGGCACGCAGGGATGTTTAGGTGCTGTGCTTATGTGCTTGCCCGCACCACTGTCTCCATGTCAGCCCTACACACAAGCAAATGAATGCATATATAGTTCCCTTCTTTTCTTGGATTCCTTACTGTGTTGAGCCACCAGTTATTCCAGGTCATGCTGAGACATGAATGTTGTTGTCCTGTTTAGAAAATGTAGGAATTAAAGCTAAATGCATAAATCTGGCCATACAACTTCCTCTTCATTGGCCGCAGGAAGGCTTATTTGATTACATTATCCAGTGACTTAGAAAAAATGCAGCCATGGTGATGAAGAGACAAGAAATAATCTCTACAGCATCTGTGTACTGCTGAAAAAGAAATCATTAAAACCCAAGGAGGGGGAACTAACAGTTGTTGGCTTGCAGCTCTAAATTTTCACATAAAAGTAACAGCCATAAAAATAGCCACAGTCCCAGTACTTTGGCTAGCACTGCCTTGCTTTTGCAGAGAGGGAACTGTGAGGGAAAAAATTGCATAAGTAATGAATGATGTTGTACTTATGAACAGCTGGTGGTAGAGTACAGATTGCTTGTTTGCCCTACCACTGTTTGAGCAATTCAATCTATCTGAATTAATCAGAATGAATTCTAAGTATGCTTAATACAGCTTATCACTCTTGTATCAACCATCTCAGCTGTCTTTATAGAGTCAGCTATTTAGAGTACTTGCCTGTACTAGAAAATCCCTCAGTTTAGGTTGCCTTGAAGCCCTGTTAGGGTACATCTGTATTCAGTCTAAGTGGAGATGGAAATAGTAGCACAGTAATTTACTCTACTGCGTTATCTGACAGAAAATTATAAGTAAAGGTGTCATCTCACCCAACCCTGGCACTGTTCTTACATCTTAGCAGCATCTTGACATTCTGAAATCTCCCAATAAAGCTAAGAGATGGAAGTTGATGGCAAGAACATCTATCCAAATTCTTAAAGCTGTGTTTAAAAGATGGGGGGGGGGGCAGTTTGCAGAAGAAGAATAGCAATTACTCTCAATGACTCATAAATGCCAGATCCTGCACTTTGCAGTGCAAGACCAATGAGCCCTTATTCACAATATGGACTTTCTTCTGCTGTTTGCCTTTTCTAACCTAGAACAAGGCTGCCCTTTGCAAAGATGGCATCTGCAGCTTCCCTACCCTAAATGAAGCCGCAGCCGCCATCTTTGCAAAGGGCAGCCAGTGTCCCTTTCTACAGGCTGTGGCTGCGGCAGCCAGCTGGAGATGGCGGCGATGGCGGCGGCGGCAATTATGGTGGGGGGTGTCGGTGGGGGTGGGGCATTGGCAGGGGCCGGGGTCAGGCCTGTGTATCAGGCCTCTGCTAATTGATTTGGGGTGTCATAAAAAGTCAATAAATTACTAGCTTTTAGTTTTATGCCATTTTGCTTTAGGCTGGCCCTGATGGTGGCATGGAAGGGTTTAGCACCATCTCCTTCCCACCCATGACATATTTTAAGTCCTCCTCTTAGAGGAAATCAGTACCTCTTGCATTCTGACACCTGCTTCATTACCACATCATCTAGTTTGCCTGATGTTTTCAAGAACAAACACATTCAGTTCCAGATTACTGCTGTGGCAGGTCGCCTACCATTTACAGGTGCTCACGTTGGGTTGCCAGATACATGGGTACCAAAAGGAGGACATAGAAAGACAAAAAAGAGGACAGAGGAGGACGTATTGAATGTTTCATGTGAATCGTTCCAGATTAAACCCGCAATCAATACAATTTTATTACAATGGCTGCCAATAAATGTCTCTTAGTGAACCGACCAAGAAACAGTCATGTTAAAAAATAAAAATAAATTCAATGGAGGCTTTTTTTCAAAATACCAAAAAACATTATTTAAACAGCCAATTGTACCCGAACCCACCCCGGCCCGGCTGCGGGAACCCCCGGCCGCTCACACTCTGCGCAGGCTCAGAGGCAACCTTGCTAATCTGGACACCCAAACAAGGCTCCGGCACAGGCAGGGGGAAAGCGGCACCAGGCAAAGCTGAACGAGGCAGCCTCCCCTCCCCTGAGGGTCATAAGTTCAAGGCTGGGGAGTGTGGGAGTTGGAGTCCCCAAAAGGGACTTTGAACACACACAGTCCAGGTGCTTGCCTTCCCATCGATGCGCTCTGGTGCTGCTTGCTCCTGCCTGGCTCGGCAGGCGGCGCTCCGCTCGCGCTGCCTTTCTGGGCTCCACGTGGGCTGGGTGGGCATGGTGGATTACTGAGCAGCCGTGGCGGCGGGAGGGGGCGAGGGCTATGCTCCAGCGGCAGGTAACGGGGGGCAGGGAAAGACAGGGGGAGGGGGGTCCTTCCACCTCTCCCCCTCCCATCCAAAATTATAACATAAAATATACAAAAGCCTGACATTTTAAAGGTTTTTATCTTTGTCTGCCGGACGGAGGACATTAGGCTAAAAAGGAGGACATGTCCTCCTTTTGCCTGACGTCTGGCAACCCTATGCTCACGTGACAATAAAAATAGATTTTGTTTTGTCTGGGCCCCAATTATTCAAATAATTGTATGTCAGCATTCAAAATCAATGTATGTGTGTCCATACTTCTAACCCCTTTTGGCTAGGTATTCTGGGATTAAATCTCTCATTTGTATAATTTGTAAATAGTTTGGTGTGTGTTTTTCTCCTCTTGATTTTCAGTGGCAAACTAACCCCTTCCTGATTCTTTTTTTAAGCTCCTGGGCAGGCACAGAATTAACATTTCTAGCTATTTCCAGCATTCTGGTTGAACATGCTACATACATGCAGTGCTTCTGGAGAAAGATGTGCATTTTAATGCATCACTTTTCCAATTAGTGGCTCATAGGGGGATGATAAATAAATCAGGAAAAATAACAGTTCCCAGGTGTTTTTTTTAGTTTAGCCCCCTTTTTTTTGTTCAGCCTTTCAAATCAGATTCTGCTTGCAAACTACATAAAACATTGAAAACATTAGCTGTGTTTCTTGGGAGCAAAACTAGAATTACTGTGCTTTTACAGCATGTTTTAGTTGCTCATTTGCATACAAAATGCATATCATAAAAGTACAGTGGGATATACGGACTGCACACACTTGTATTCTTTTTTTATTTGAGATATTCTTTGTATGTGCTGAGCAATCTCTGTGTAGTTCTCAACTACTTTGGCTAGCCGTACAATGACTTGAAATGCCTTCTAATGTATGAAGGCACACCTCTGGATCTCAGAACAACTCAGTAGCACCTGGATTGCACTCTATGACTCAGAATGTGCTTGACTAACTATAACAGCACTCTATTGTAAAAATTTGTCCTGGAACCCCAAGGCTATGGTATTTTAGAGGTTCCCAAATTTCTCTTAGAAGCAGAACATAGCTCAGGAATAGAGCTAAGATATGGGGTTGTTGAGCTTTTTATTTTTCAGACACACACACACACAACATACACATACACTTAGGCAATATTCTATCTTGAACAATTTGCACATCTCCAGACATCCATGGCCTCTCAGAGTGGGAGGATGGAATATGACGTACGTGTTTTCTATAAGCAGACTTCACATCTCTATTTTTACAAAAGCTAGACTTCTAGGATGAAGGAAGGTAAGAGGTTGAATTTAAACAGATGCAGCACAAGAAATTGACAAAAGGGAAAAGAACTTGCTGTGGTAAGAGAGCCTGAAATGAATTGTAATTGTTCTTTTTTGTTAACACTGGTGAGAGCCTTCTTCTTCTCCATGACTGAGATTTCTGTTTTTTAGCAGTAGATGCTTGAAGTGAAGAGTAAACCAATCAATTTGCTAGCCTTTTGCCTTTCATTGCTGTGTTGAAAGCTGTGCGCATTTTTCTAATTAGGATTACAGAATTTGCATCGTGTATCCTGCATTGTTTATTTTTATCCAAATGAAATTTACCTTGTACCTTTTTTGCAAAGATTTTTATGTCTTAAAGCTGCTGATTTTTTTCTGCTGCATTTCAAGAATCCTTGGACACATCTGAAACTTGCAGAAAGAAAAAGCAACTGTTGGATAAATTTGAATAACTAACCTATGCTCTATGTGTTGGTTTGTTTTGTAGTTGCCAAATGTCACAGAATAGAGCATTTCTATACATTTGTAGCCTTTTCCATGTCTAATTATTTTCATTATCTTACAAAGATAAGGAAAACTGTAACCTTTCTTTCTATGAGAAAATCAGTATTGATTTTTTTATAAACAGCAACAAAGAGGAATGCCACATGAATTGTATTGTAAAGTATTAAATATTTTATTTAAATAATGTTCCATTTCAAAATATTGATAAACTATTAAAATATTAGACTTGCTGGTCCACAAACATTAATAGAAAGTTTATGAAATGTTGCTGTCATTGACTGTTCTAAGCTAGGCTGAGTTGTATCTCATTTGTTAAAATAATCTGTTTTATGATTGTGAGTTATTGAGAGTTACTGTGAAAGAAAAGTGGCACAGAAATTGTTTAAATATGTAAAATAAAAATTCAATCTGGAATTCAGTAGATTCCAGATTGACTGGATACATTTTGATACTTCAAGAATTGTTCCCAAGATTGGTGTGATCTGTTCCACTAGTTCAAAAAGAGCAAAAGTACACAAAAGGTTCTAGAAAAATATTTAGAGAATCCTTTTCCATGTATTCTTGAAGGCTTTCATGGCCGGGATCCGATGGTTGTTGTAGGTTTTTCGGGCTGTTTGGCCGTGTTCTGAAGCTTTTTCTTCCTAATGTTTCGCCAGTCTCTGTGGCCGGCATCTTCAGAGGACAGGAGTCAGAACTCTGTCTGTGCTCTGGTGCAGTTTGTGGGATAGTTGAGTATTTATAGCTGTGGGATCAGCTTTTTGTCCTTTTCAGGAGATTGGGTGATTATGGTGATCAGCCTGTTTTTTGTTGTGGGTGTATTGTTGTGATAAGGGGGAGAGATTATCTGTCACTGTGATTGATGGGTGTCATTAGCTGGTCTTTTGTGTGCAGTGATCACCAGTCCTTGTGGCTGGGTAGAGTTCATTGACCTTTTGCAGGCTGTATTTTTCAGTGCTGGGAGCCAGGCTTCATTGAGTTTTAAACTTTCTTCTTTCTTTGTTGAAGCTGTACTGGTGTTTGTGGATTTCAATGGCTTCCCTGTGCAGTCTAACATAATGATTGCTGGTGTTGTCCAGTACGTTTGTGTTTTGAAATAGAATTTCATGTCCAGTTTGTTTCAGGGCATGTTCAGCTACTGCCGATTTTCCCGGTTGTTTTAGTCTGCAGTGTCTCTCATGTTCTTTGATTCTGGTGTGGATGCTATATTTTGTGGTTCCAATATATACCTGGCCACAACTGCAAGGTATCCGGTATACTCCTGCAGTGGTGAGTTTTGTCCTTTGCTGACCGTAACATTTGTTGTATTTTTGTGGTGGGCCTGAATACTGTTTGTAGGTTGTGTTTTTTCAAAAGTTTCCCCATGCAGTCCGTGACCCCTTTGATGTATGGCAGAAATACTTTATTTGTGGGTGGCTGTTTTTCCTCTTCAGTTGGGTGTTGTTTTCTTGGTTTGATGGCTCTTGTGATTTCATTCTTGGAATAGCCATTTGCCTGTAGGACCCAATCAAAGAACATGAGAGACACTGAAAAACACAGCCTGCAAAAGGTCAACGAACTCTACCTAGCCACAAGGACCGGTGATCACTGCACACAAAAGACCAGCTAACGACAGCCATCAATCACAGTGACAGATCATATCTCCCCCTTATCACAACAATACACCCACAACAAAAAACAGGCTGATCACCATAATCACCCAATCTCCTGAAAAGGACAAAAAGCTGGTCCCACAGCTATAAATACTCAACTATCCCACAAACTGCACCAGAGCACAGACAGAGTTCTGACTCCTGTCCTCTAAAGATGCCGGCCACAGAGACTGGCGAAACGTTTGGAAGAAAAAGCTTCAGAACACGGCCAAACAGCCCGAAAAACCTACAACAACCAATCCTTTTCCAGTTTTGTACATGCCCTTTGTACCTGTAAAGTATCCAGTAGGATCATTAAGAAAACTAACTTCCCCATTCTCTGATCCCAAGACTGTAAGTCCAGTCCTCAGGGCAGATTGGTGAATGCAAAGCAAAATGTTATATCCGAAAGCAACATTTTTTTAAAAAAGTGGCTTTTTCTTTAGAGAGTATATGCAGACTTCTAGAAAATCTGTCCTCAATGAGCTGGAAGCTCCTCTCACCGCAAGTCATAGTGCTGCAATGGGCAGATAGATCATCCTGGACTTGTGTAGGGCAGACAACTGAGAGATAGATCCATTTGCAGCAAGTGTACACAAGGAAACAGCTGTATATTGAATTTGAGACCTGATAAGCTATTTGAATCAAGAAGTTACCAAACACTTTGTACAGTTGACCAAAAATATATGGAATGTACCTGAATAATAGAAATTAAAGAGAACGTTACTTTCTAAGGCTAAGAGTTAAATATTAGAGTACAGTATCAGTGGATCAGGGTTTTTTATCTGTTTGTATTATATAGACACTTCGAAGAAAAATTATGCAATTGCTCAAAGTGCTAAAATTAGTAAAGAACATTGGGATTGCAAATAGTTTATGAATATGAACCAAAGCCAGCTCACACTTGACAGCTTTTGAGAAATGACTGTTTTTTCTAAGATGAGTTTTAAGGCTAACCGTTTTTTTAAAAGAATGAAATGATTTTAAAAAAATCTTTTCTTCCCAGCCTAACTTCTCATTGTTGGAAATTTGCTAAGTTATCAGCTCTAAAAAGGTTTAAAAAATTACAAGGATTCTGCACATTTCCATCATGATATGAAAAACGATGTTTCTCAAGGATGGGTTGTTTCTGACACAATGTCCAGTTTGATGCTAAAGCACCAAAACAGAAATAGACAAAATGAAACAATAGCACTGGACAATAGCAGAATCTATATTATATGCCTGTGTTACAACAAAACAAAGTAGATAGCTCAGTGGTTTAGGTCTCTGGCTACAGAGCCACAGGTTGGGAGTGTGATTTCCTACTGTGCCTCCTTGACGGGCTGGACTCGATGATCCATAGGGTCCCTTCCAGCTCTTCTGTTCTAAGATTATGATGATTTTGAGAGAATATCTGCAGAGCAGTACATTGCCTCAGAGAAAGGTAATTTTCACTGAGTTTATTAAGTAAATTAATAAATCAAAATGCCAGATGCAGGGGAGGGGTATCAGGAGACAGGTGTCTAGTTGTCTCGTGTGCTCCCAGAGGCATCTGGTGGGGCCAGTGTGAGACACAGGAAGCTGGACTAGATGGGCCCCTGGCCTGATCCAGCAGGGCTCTTCTTATGTTCTTAAGGAACCCTACATTAAATCTGGACATTGGAAAACATGTATATTTAATTTGTGACTCATTTACTCATTTTGCCTAGAAAGCTCTTTTTTCACAGATGTGAAAGCTTTATTTTACAGGCAGATGTGTCTATTCTATGAAACTAGTCCAAATGATTTTTTTCAGCCCATGGGGCAAGGCTGACACATCTTTTCCATCTGGTATTTACACTGACTCTTCAACTAATACTGCAGCATCCAGCATAGAACAGCTGCAGCTAAAAAATGTAGGTCACCTGGCAGACTTTGATGGGTTTTTCTGAAATTTTCCAGAATTGGAAGAACCTTTGAGTAGTGCTTAGTGAACTGGGCATTGCTGCAAGTATGTTCTAGGAACTAAATCACCCCAGAATAATATGATTGCCTTGTGCTGTTTTTTAAATGTGGAATGTTTGTTCTAACAAAATGACATCACACATACACACTCAGTTTCTTCTGCTGATATCACAGGTTCTTTTTAAAATCCTCATGCATACAGAACTGGGAATTTGAATGAATGGCTGCTTTCACCAACTTCATGGCATTCAGATTTGTTGGACTGCAGCCCCCAGCAGACTTGGCCAGCCTGCAGATGTAGTCCAGCATATCTTGAATGTGCCAGGGGAAAGATGGGTTCAGGGCTATAACTTGGATGAAGCAACCAAGGCTTTGCCCTAGGCACCAAATTTAGAGGGTGTGCCCCTCCCCAGACACCTTCCACAAAGACACTCTCAACCAGGTATCTGAGATTGGCCAGGCAGCCTGAGTTATTGCTATAGGAGAAGGCAGAGGAAGACCAGGCCTCCAGGGTGGAAAGGTGGGTGGTACGGCAGACCTCAGTGAGGCAGCAGAAGGCAGATCTACTTATGGCTCAGTTGGCCAGTCCTCTGCCCTACACTTTCAGGAGTAGGAAGAAGGGCCAGATGGATCTTCCCCTGCTGGACGGCAGATCTACCTGAGTCTCAATAGGCAATGCCTCTGAAACTCACCAGTACAGAAAGAAAGTCAGCTCAAATTGTGCAAGTTATGGCTTTGGCTGTGTTGGCCCTTCAGCATTTGCTTCACATGCTCCAACTGCATTTGTTTATCAGAAGCAGCTTCCATTTTCTGGTTCCTGACCTTATGGTAAATCGCTGTTCCTCATTTTTCCCTGTTTTGCTTTCAGATTAAAACTTTTTTAGAACAGGGTAGATTCTAAGCTTATTCTTTAAGATTCTACTCCATTCCCAGAGACTGCTGAAATTACATCTCCAGGTGGGAGTATGGATTCATTTTATTTCTAACATACGTATGTGTGTACATGTCTGTGCATAAACACTGAGGCACCTTGCAGAGCACTGACATTTCATATACTGTCACTTCCAAATGTTGATAGGCCTACTGTAAGATAATTATGTCCTCCTAGAAGATTTTTAAGAATGTATGCCACTGTGTTAGCATGAATTTCTTTTATAAGTGGAGGACAGGCTCTTGGAGAGTACAGAGCTGCAGATGATGATGATGACAATAAAACAACTTATATGATCTCTACCATAGCCTTCCTCACAGGTGCCTAAGATTACTAACCAGCTACAAAACCACAAAGCACAAGTATCACAAATATCTATAACATTAAATTACAATTAGCTGCTGAAATACAGTCAAAGCAATAGAAACAGGCAGCAATGGATGATGGAACTGAGTATTCAACAGTATATGTGAAAAGAGATGTCCTTGGCATTATGAGCAGTATGGATAAACATATCTCAATTTTAATCTAAAGAGTTAAGAATTGCCAGTTTCTTCAGATAGTTATGAATGCTTTTGCTGATCAAACAATAGGAGGTTGTTCTTTGTATGGCAACATATACTTAGAATGTATGTGAGCATGTGAGTGTGTACTGTATATATTACAGAGTAATTTTACTGCCAAATGAAAGTATATTAGATAAACACAAAAATGATACAGCTGGACATATGCATGCAGTATCAAGATTGTGTGCCAAACCACACTCTGCCTTAGGAAACCTTGAATACTCACTACAGCCTACATGAAAGATGCAAATTTACAACATTTGCACAAATGTTTATTTGCATAATTGATTTTTAAGGGAGATACAGAGAGGGGAGACAACTGTATTTTCATAGGAGTGGGGGAAGGAACAGAATCCCAGTTATCCCAAACTATTTCCCAGCTCACACAGCTTGGAGAGTCATGGCAATGGTTGCCCTGGGTTAAAAACATTACTGCTGAATGAGAGGTCAGTGAAAAGGAAAACATCAGCCATCTAGGACTTGATCCTGGATGAGCATGGTGACCTGGCCTATATTACGGAGACCTGGTTAGAAGATGCTGGGATACTTAGTTTCTGCCGGCTCTGCCCACCTGTGTTCTCTTTGCACCACAGGCTAAACCTGTGGGGTGGGGAGGTGAAGTTGCTGTAGTCTGTCATGATCCTTTTCTCCTCACCAGGTGCCTTATCCCACAGTCTGCTGGGGTTGAGTGTGTCTACCTGAAAGTGGGTGCCCAGAAAAGAATAGGAATTCTGCTGCTCAATAGTCTCCTTTCCTGATCTGGCTGAGTTGGTCTCAGAGATGATGCTGTAATACTGGGAGACTTCAACATCCTTGTCAAGTCCACCTTATTAGAAGTGGCTCAGGACTTCATGTCCTTCATGATGACTACGGAGCTGTTCCAAATGATATTTGGTCACACTCTGGACCTAGTTTTCTGTACTGGGCAGGATGATGGTCATCTTAGTGTGGAACACTCTGTAGTTCCATTGTCATGGACAGATCACTACCTGGTAGGGTTAAGACTTACTGGGACTCACACCCTTTGCAGACTTGGGGGACCAATTAGAATGGTTTACCTGAAGAGACTGATAGATTCAACTGGTTTCCTGATGGCTCTTGGGGAGTTTCCTGTTTCCTCAGCAGGTGATACTGTCAAAGCCTTGGTTGACCTCTGGAATGGGGAAATAGCCAGGACTGTGGACTTGGTAGCTCCTAAGAGCCCCCTCCCACAGAGTAGAGCTAAATGAGCCCCTGGTTTCCCAGGGAGCTTGCAGTGGTGAAATAAGTGGAACAGAGACTAGAGCTATGATGGCCGAAAACCTCGAGTGAATCTGACTGAACACAAGCTAGAGCTCATTTGAAGACCTATTCTGTGCAGTGGCTGCAGCAAAGAAACAATTCTTCACTGCCGCCATTGTGTATGCACAGAGTTGCCCAGCAGAGTTGTTTATAGTGGTCAGGAGCTTAATACATGCCCTAGCAATAGAACAAGATGCTGGCCACTCAGCAACCTGCTGTGAGGAATCTCCATGACACTTCGCAGGCAAATTTGCTCAGATCCACTCTGACTTGGATGCTGTAGTTGATACAGGTCCCGTAGATGTAACTTTGGCTCTTGCTTGTCCTGTTATAATGGATGCATTTCAGTTGGTGCACCCTGAGGATGTGGGCAGGATTCTTGGAGAGGTGAAAGCCACCACGTGTGCTAGATCCTTATTCTTCCTGACTTATAAAAGCAGACAGAGGGGGAATGGCTGAGTGGATAAGGGGAATGGTGAATGCCTCCTAGCTGTAGGGTAGGATCCCAGCATATTTAAAAGACACAGTAATAAGACCATTATTGAAAATACCCTCCTTGATTCCCACTGTATTAGACAACTATTGGTCAATCTCAAGTATTCAATTTCTGGGCAATTACTGGATTGTGTGGTGGTTTCTCAGCTCCAAGGATTCCATGATGAATTGGATTACACAGGCCCATTTCAATCTGGCTTCAAGCTTGGAGACAACTTTGGGCACTTATGCTGGGAACTGGACAGGGGACATGGGTCCTTGCTGGACCTCTCAGTGGCTTTTGATATTGTTGATCATGGTATCCTTCTGGGCTATCTCTCTGGGATGAGACTTAGAAACAATGTTTTACAGTGACTCCAATCTTTCCGGAGGGGAGAACTCCAGGAGGGAGGTGCTGGGGGGCTAAAGCCACCCCTGGCCATTGATCTGTGGTGTCCCTCAAGGTTCTGTTTTGTCCCCCATGCTATTTATGAAACCATTGGGAGAGGTTGTCCAGAGTTTTGGGGTTGGGTGTCACCAGTACATGGATGACTCTCAATTCTATCTCTTTTCTCTATACAATTCCGAGGAAGCTGTCTTGGTTCTAAACTGGTGCTTAGTGTAAGTAATGAGCTAAGGAGGACAAACAAATGGAATCTTTATCTAGACAAGACAGAGGTGCTCCTGGTCAATTGGAAGGCAGATGAGGAAGGAGGGATGCAACCTGTGCTTGATGGGGTTACATTCCCTCTGAAAACCCAGATCTGCAAAGCAGGTGTACTCATGGATTCATCCCTGAGCCTAGATGCCCAGAAGTGCATTTGCACAGTTAAAACTGGTGCACCAGCTGCACCTGTTCCTTGAGATGCCTGATTTGGCTGCAATGATATATCTTAGTTACATTCTGCTTGTATTGCTGTAACCAGCTCTATGTGGGGCTGCCTTTAAAGACACTTCAGAAACTTCAGCTGGTTCAAAATGAAGCTGCTAGATTGCTGACTCGGCTTAGTTATAGGGAGCATATAACAACTGCACTAGCTACCCGTCTGTTTCTAGGCTTAATTCAAACTGCTAGCGATTACCTATAAAGCCCTGTACGGTTTGGGTCCAGGCTATCTGAGTGACTGTATCGCCTTCTCAGTCATTAAGATCATGAGAAGAGTCCTTCCTCTCTGTCCCATTGCCATTGCAAGCACGTTTGATGGGGCACAAGAGAGGGCCTTGTCTGTGACTGCTCCCTGGTTGTGGAATGCTCTCCTTTGAGAGGCTCAGCTAGCCCCCTCTTTTTTATCCTTCTGCTGACAGTTGAAGACCACATCTTCAAGCAGGCTTTTAATAACCATAACTGATTCCCTGAATGCTGGTTTTTAGCTGAGTTAGTTTGTTTTCAAAGTTTTGAATGTTTGTAATCATTCAGTGCATTTAATTACTATTATAGTTTACTTGTTTTTAACGTATAATATATTGTGTTTTTTATTTTTACTTTTTTAATATTGCAGGTCTCCTTGAGTCCACTCATTAGGAGGAAGGCAACCTATAAATGAGACAAACAAACACGCAATCTGAACTGAACTGTTTTAATTGATGTTGGAAGCCGCCCGGAGCCTCTTACAGAGTGCGGGCGGCATACAAGTTGAATAAATAAATAAAATAAATAAATAAATCTGTGAGTCAACACTTGACAAGTCCCACTCAGTCAGTAGTTCTACTTAGAACTACTAATTGAATTCAGTCTTAGCAGTTAAATCTTGCCATCCTTTGTTCAATCACTTTTACACAGAATCCATGCAATATTATTGCGTTCTATTGTTACTGTGAGACCCTCTTTCAAATAGGATTTGTGACTATTTTTTTCCAGTGTAAATTGCAGCTGCAGTAGCCTCTTCCTAAGCAGTGAAGGGGCCTTACAATGTGAAATGGCCTGAGTTAATCTGAGCTTGTAAGTGGCCTGTCGGAAGGAGTTTATCTCTTCATATGAGCTTCCCTGAGTTTTAAGATCTTTGAGAGAAGCCTTTCTATAGATCTGACTACCCTCACAGCTGCAACTGATGGCGATACAAGAAAGGGCTTTTTCAGTGACTGCTTCCAGGCTTGGGAATTCCCTACCACAAAAGGCCATATTGGATCCCTCTGTGCTGTCCATGCCAGCAGGGAGATACCTTTCTCTTCAGGAAGGTTTTTACTAAGTAACTAGCTATGAAAGAAGAGGTTTTAATTGGTTGCATTTTTTACCTTTTTAAATGTGAGTTTAGAACTTAATAAAAAAAATTATTCAATAGTTTTAAGGTGTTCAATTGCTTTTTACTAATATAATTAATCATAATTTTTAGCTGTTTTAATATTTGCCTTTTAAATATTTTGTAAGCCACTTTGGTCCCTTTATTAGGAAAGTGGGGCATACATAAAACAAATGGATGTATGTCAATGCCTCATAAATTTGATGATTTTTTCTATTTAACATGATGTAGCACAGTTTGGACAATTATAGAAATTAGGACATAAATCCTGGCATGCATCATTCTTTAAGGGCAAATTAAAAAAATATGGCAACTTCAGTTCTCACTGCAAAATGGAGAGACCACTCTCCTCACCAGTCTCGGAGAGATTTTTCACATTACAAAAAAAAAAGTGCAGTATTAGATGAGGTGATTGTTACATTCTTGCATGAACTATCATACATGGAATGGTTTCTTTGTGCCCTTTTGACCAACAATCCAGTCATTTTGCACATGATATATACACGTAATTAGAAGAAAGGCGCCAGCTTTGTGATGCTGCATTTTGTGCCAAATGTGGGAAACGTAATTTTTAATATTTTAAAATTGTTTATCCTGTTCTTATGCTGGAAGTTGAAATTCTCATGAGCATTGAAGATTTTTGACAGGCTGCCTTGCCAGGCTTCTTCACATCTCTGAAATATTAAAATATGATGCTGAGATTAGTATTTCCTCTTGTTGATTAACATCCTTGTAGTTAAAAGGCAGGGCAGCTGATCCATCCCCAACAGAATAGAGGTGGGGAACATCTGGCTCTTCAGATGCTGTTCAACTGCAGTTCTAATCATCCCACATCAGTGGCCATGGTGACTAGAGTTAATGGGTATTACAGTCCAACAGTATAATAAACTAGGTTTATGTAGCAATATGTAGTTGAATATTGTGGGTTAAGACTCTGTTAGTTGTGTCTGCTGGCATAATGCAATAAGAATAAATGTCAGCAGTGACTTGTCACAAGTTAAGAAGTCAATGCATGTTGCCTTCTTAACTTGTCGCAAGTTGCTGATGAGATTTACACCGATTATACAGTGGTGCCTCGACTTACAGACATCCCTATTTACGAAAATTTCGACTTACGGAAAGCTCCGGCCGCAAAATTTTGCTTCGACTTGCGGCCGGAGCTTCCAGTTATGAAAGAAAAAAGGCAGGGGAAAAGGGCGGGAAATTCAAACCGTTGGTGGCGAAGAGGCTGCTTCTTCGCCCCAACGGTTAGGAAAAGGGAGGCTCAGCCTCCCGGGCTTCCCCGCCGCTGCGACCGCGGAGGCAGCGGTGACCCAGCGCCGGGAGGCTTGAGCTGGCCGGGTTTCTTCAGCCGCTTGCCTCCCAGCTCGCCTCCCGCTCGCTCCTTGCCGCCCTCCGCCATTTGAATTTCCCGCCATGGGCCCACGGAGGGTGGCACGGAGCAAGCGGGAGGCGAGCTGGGAGGCAAGCGGCCGAAGAAACCCGGCCAGCTCAAGCCTCCTGGTGCTGGGCGACTGCTGCCTCCGCTGCGGCCGGGGGCGAGCGGCCGAAGCACCCCGGCCAGGCTCAAGCCTCCCGGCGGTGGCGGTCACAGCAGCAGTGGAAGCCCGGGAGGCTTCGGAGGCTTCGGACGGGTAAGGTGCTCCTTTTTCCTTTAAAAAAAGTTGTTCTGGGTGGATTTTGGAGGGTAGGTTTGGGCTGGGGGGGTTATGTTTCTGTGTTGTTTTGGTTTTTGGTTTTTGGTTTTTTTGTTTGTTTGTTTTTTTGCAGTCCCAGCGTGGTACTTGCTGCAATGTTTATTTTTGGATTTGTTTGTTTTTGGTTTTTGGTTTTTTGCAGTCCCAGCGTGGGACTTGCTCTGTTTATTTTCTTCTTCTTCTTCTTCTTCTTCTTCTTCTTCTTCTTCTTCTTCTTCTTCTTTTTTTTGGTATTTTTTTCTTCGGCCGGAACAGATTAATCGGTTTTCAATGCATTCCTATGGGAAATGGTGCTTCGACTTACGAAAATTTCGAGTTGCGGCCACCGTTCCAATACGGATTAATTCCGTAAGTCGAGGCACCACTGTATTATACTGTCAGATGTAATTAATAAAACATTGGCCAAAGAAATTAAAATCCGTAAGATAAAGTTCTTAGTCATAGGGTTGAAACTGTAGTCTTAAATGGTTACTTTGATCTTCTTGCCACTGCTGTTTTTTTAATATAATGGTCTTTGGAGACCTAATTACTACATGAATTATAAAGGATTAAAATAAGGTTTACTTTAAAGTTTTAGCATGTATTGAATTATATATGATAATTTCACACACACCATTTCTTTAGTTTGATTTTCCCAGGGGTCCCCCTCCCTGCATTTATTTTAAAATGCAAATGAATCTGAGAGGCGTAATTTGATAGCAGGATCAGCTTTGGAAAAAATATTGTTTTTATTTTGCAAGTGCTGTAATATATGTTGATCATTTTTTGTTCCATTAGGCCATAGCTAAATTTTGAAGTATGGCTCAACTTTATGTAGGTTTCCCCTTTAAGCTGCATAGTCTCCAAAACCAACTTTGTTGCCTGAGAAGAAAATCTAGTAATCACAACTCTACTCTCTGGCAGTAAACATAAAATGAATTAGATCCAGAGCTATTAAAGTAGTTATATTTTGTGTTACTTTGAATTATATTAATAATAATAAATTAATGATTAACAAGTCATATTTTTTTCATGAAACCAAACATCTGGTGACAACCACCTTGCACTGACTGATGGTAGGCTAGCCCTCTCCTCTTGTTTAGGTAGACAAATCACAGGGCATCTTTCAGTTCTGGCTTTTATATTAATGTGTTACACCTGTCCAGGTTCAATCTTAGAAAAATCACTTTTGGGGACCATATTTTCCCAAGTCTGCATCCAGCACATTGCAAGTGGGAGCTGAAGTCCCCAAGAATAATACTCTTAGAGCTGTAGAGCTGGAAGGGACGCTATGGTTAATCAAGTACAGCCCCTGTTGGGGAGGCACAGATATCTAAACCAGCAGTGCTCTAAGCTCTGCCCAAGACATCATTTTATGTACAGACTATCAGCATTAACTTTGAGATTTCTTAATTTGTAGATATGATAGGATGAATTATTACAGGATTCTGATGGTGGAAAGGATGTGTTCTTGAAGAACTGAATGAAGCCTCCCATTTAGAATGTATAAACTGAAAGACCTTGGTCACATTCAAATGTATTTACTACATTTAAGATCTGGATGTGGCATCATAAAAAATTAACTCCACATTCCTCTTGTGTAATTCCATTTTTTTCATCATCCATCATTTTTAAAATAAATATAAATCATCACAATGTGGTCAATGGGAAATAAGGGTCGGTAGTATTTGAAGGAAAGAACCCCAAAACTGTTACACAAATTAGAAATCAATTAGACGATATTGATCCCAGCTGGTTTCAGTTTTTACAAATTGAGCATTTCATTGGTATCTCCCAAGGAAAGGATTAGGCATGCAAACCATTATCCAGTTTTGAATTATTATTTTTTTATTCTAAAACGGAAGCAAAGAACTTTACTTCTCATATCTATAACATTCTGGTTGACTCAATTTACAGTGATATAATACAGGATTAAAGAAGAGCTGTGAGTCAGATTTACAGATTCAAATTAATGATAAAGTTTGGAATTGAACGTGGCAAGTTTGCTCCATTGAAATCAGATTTGGCTAGCTTTAAAAAGCCAGGCCTAAAGTTACTCAATATACTGTGTTTGATCCCTCTTAGATTGAATTGCAATACTAAAATTTCCTCTCCATGTTTTGGAGGAATTGTGGTCAACCTGATTCCTGTTGTCATGCGTTTTCAAGTCAGAACCAAAGTATAGCGGCCCTAGCAGAACTTTCAAGGTAAGTGAGATATTTAAGGAGAGGTTTTACCAGTTTCACTCCCCCAGTTTCTAGAGCTGATCAGGAATTCAAACCCAGGCCTCCTGAGTCCTAGTTCATTACATTATCCATTACACTACACTGGGTATCTTGGTCAACTTGGTACTGACTAGAGATGGGGGTATTTGTATTCGTATATGAATACAAATATCCCCCCACAGGTGGAAATAACGGGACTGTCCACTCACCATTCTGCTGCGGACACGTGCTCGACGGAGCCTTCCTATCATGCCATTGTCCTCAATAGATTAGCCACTCCTGGCAGGAGGCGGGATGACAAGCCTCTCTGCCAGGTCGCAGAGTGGCTAATCCATTGCGGACAACGGCGCGATAGGAAGGCTATCCCTCGTTATTTCCACCTGTGGGGGGATATTCATATACGAATATGAATACCCCCATCTCTAGTACTGACCTATATTTATGGTGGGATTGCCCTAAATTTTTGAGTCTTGGAAACTTATTTTAACTGAATTGGAAGTTATTACCCATCAAAAATATTGATGTCCCCAGTAATTGGTATTATTTCATTATTTACTGATGAAAATCAGCATTTAGATCATTGAAATATTCTGTTTCTACTTTGTCTAGCTGCTAGAATATTAATTGCAACAAACCTGAAAACAGATAATAATCTTACAGTATCTGGATGGCTGAAAAAAGTTTGGCATTTGGCTCTTATGGAAAAAGTAACATCACATGTTTGTGTTAATCACTCTGTATACATCAGAAATAACTTTCTAGATGTGTGGTCTCACTTTATGGTATATGTATGTGAGAGCTCTCCTCCTTCATCTTCCATACATGCTAATTTGTGGAATGATATGTTTGGAATATGGGATGACTTCCACATGAGTTTTTGTTTTTTGTTTTTGTTCCTTTCTTTGTGTTTGTTTCATTGTGGAAATTTATGATTTCTTTTTCTTTTAATAATATTTTTTAAAGGAGTCTGATGTTATAAAGTTTGCAATTATTTTGTCATTTTATGATTCTACATGTTGCAGAAGGAGTAAATTACTAATTTCTAATTGCTATACTGACGTCTAATGTTCAAGATCCCAGGTTTGTTTGTAGACATATCCTGAGAAAGATGAATTTGTGTCAAATATTGAATTATTCCACTTTTTTAAAAAAAATTCAAGGTTCCGTAATAAGTGTACAGTTTCGTATTGCAATTTTATTCATATCTATATATTACATATAAATGGTCTAACTTGTAGATAAGTGGGTATTGTATTGCAACCTTAGTTACTTTGTTACATTGGATTTTTAAAATGTTTTCCATTAAAATTACTAATTTATTATCCAATATCCACGATTTCAAACATACAGTAACCACCAATACTGACAATACTCTCTTTTAAAACCTGAGTCCACTACTTTTGATGAAACCTGATACTCAGTATGTACTTAGATAACACTATTCCACTATTTTGCCAGAATACTTGTCCATGTTATTAACATTTATTTATTTATTTAAATTTGCATAGGTCTGCCTATGGAGGGACTATAGCTCAGTGGTGCAGAACATGTGCTCTGAATGCAGAAGGCACCGTTCCCTGGTCAGACCCCACCGTTTCCCCTTAAAACAGAGATGGGAAATGTGCGGCTTTCCAGAGGTTGCTGGGCTACAGCTCCAGTCATCCCTCATCACTGACGATACTAGCTAAGGCTAATGGACATTGCAGTCAAGCAACCTTTGGAGCATCACACATTTCCCAGACAGCAACCATAGCAGAAAACCCATCTGAAGTCCTGGAGAGCTAGTGATGTATGAAATAACCATATGCCTTTTCAGTCCTGCTACAAAAAGTTGAAAATCCCATAAAAGCAGATTTTGGGGCAGCATGGAAGTTTGGCAGGTGGCACTAGAAATTCCCACCCTTGTTGCAATAGCATATCTCCCATCATTCTCATCATTGGCTATACTGGCTAAGGCTAAAAGAGCTTGAGTTCAAGCCAAATTTGAATGACCGCACATTCCTCTTAACAAAGTTTTAAAAGATCAGGTAGGACCTCTGCATGAGGCCCTGGAGAGCTACCCTGCAACTATAAATTCCTCAGCCCTGCTCTGGAATGCTGGAGAATTCTCCAGAAGTAGGATATCAGGGTGCACACAAGGCTGTGGTAGTAGGAAGTCCCTTTTCAGTAGCAGACAGCTGTTAGTGTAATGTTAGATCTAGGCTTAAGTCTCCAGGCAGAATCAACAGGCATCAAGAATACTGGACAAACCTGCAAACAAGGAGTATCTAACTCAGCACTTCAAAAACTTTCTTTTCTGGACTATAACTTCTGGAATCTCTCTAATGGTCATGTTGGCTAAGGAATTCTGGAATTTATAGTCCAATATGTAACTTTAACAGTCTAGTAGAGAAACCATTGAAAGTCTCAATAGCACTTCACTTTTAATTATTGTATAGATTTGTGCTGCAGTTACTTTTTTTTTTAAGCACATAAATCAGTTCTGAGAAAAACTGGAAGGGTAGCAAGCAAACTCTGGAAGGAAGAAGTTGAAAATGATTTATTTGGATGTTACATAAAAATAGGAATCAACAAACAATGACCATTTGTGGGTAAAGAGCTCCTCTAGGAACATTTCTAGGTTTCCTCCTACTCTTCTCCCTTCTGTCACTTTTAGTATCGAGTTGACATGCTTGTTGGGTTGTCACAGGACTTAATCCCTGTTCTTTTAGATTTTTGCCTCTGCATTCTCGTGTGTGATCTCACTTATTCATGGTCAGTGTTACCACTTTTACATAAAGTTTATTTATTTCGTGATTCAAATACTCAAGTCAAATTTTTACATATTCATATATCAAGTTGACTCATCATACATTTAATCCTGATACTAAATCACAGTAATTTATGCTTGTTGTTGCTGCTGCTGTTTAAAAAAATCATCTGTAATATAATTTGACTGAATAATTACTTTATGTAACACAATTTGTGACCTTGGGATTTAGGTCTGTGAACAATTAACATTGAAGTCTTTGTAGCACAGAAATGAAAAGAAAAAGCTACTGCCATTTCTTTCCTTTTGGAATGAGTGTGACTAATGTTCTTTAAATGAGAATTTGTATTTTATGGTGAGAATTAGCATATATTGCAATATAGGTAAATGGAAGAAAGCTTCTGTGTAGATATCTGGAAACAGTTTTCCCCCCAGTAATCCTGGCACATGAAAAGATTAAATTTACAGAATGCAATAATTCATGGCTTTTAATATCCGAGTCAACATTAAAGGATTCTGAAATAAGACGAAAGTGTCCTTGTTTCTCTTTTGAATGGGCCCTTCATTGTAGCACTTTCTACAAAGTTAGCAGCTCTTCCCCCTCTAAATCCTCTCTACACAGAAGGAATCAGGAGGACATTGTGGGACCAGAATCTTAAGTGGCTGAAAATCTTTTAGACTCATTGTAATCTGTTACAGACTTCATAACAGACACATGGTTTAGGATTTATTGTAGAAATTAATATACAGGTGAAATGTCAGATGGATATGTTTCTGATGAATTTTCAAACAAAATGAATTTCAAAACAATTTCCATTTGTCAGAGGAGGGGCAGAGGCGGAGAGATAATGTATGAATAGGCAGGAAACCTGTAGTGTCACTTTCCTTATTTATTTTTTCCCAACCTAACCTTCTTGAAACTATTTGTTGTTGTTGTTTAGTCGTTAAGTCGTGTCCGACTCTTCGTGACCCCATGGACCAGAGCACGCCAGGCCCTCCTGTCTTCCACTGCCTCCCGGAGTTGAGTCAAATTCATGTCGGTAGCTTCGATGACACTGTCCAACCATCTCGTCCTCTGTCGTCCCCTTCTCCTCTTGCCCTCACACTTTCCCAACATCAGGGTCTTTTCCAGGGAGTCTTCTCTTCTCATGAGATGGCCAAAGTATTGGAGCCTCAGCTTCAGGATCTATCCTTCCAGTGAGCACTCAGGGTTGATTTCCTTCAAAATGGATAGGTTTGTTCTCTTTGCAGTCCAGGGGACTCTCAAGAGTCTCCTCCAGCACCACAGTTCAAAAGCATCAATTCTTCGGCGGTCAGCCTTCTTTATGGTCCAGCTCTCACTTCCATACATCGCTACAGGAAAAACCATAGCTTTGACTATGCGGACCTTTGTCGGCAAGGTGATGTCTCTGCTTTTAAAGATGCTGTCTAGGTTTGTCATCGCTTTCCTCCCAAGAAGCAGGCGTCTTTTCATTTCGTGGCTGCTGTCACCATCTGCAGTGATCATGGAGCCCAAGAAAGTAAACTCTGTCACTGCCTCCATATTCTTGAAACTATAGAGAAATGCAAATTGTTTTGAATGAAATACAATGTATCTTAATTTACTTTAATAAATTCTACATTTTTAAATCTCTCTTTCTCTCTCTCTCTCCATAGACTTTTAAGGGCTCAATCCCTGGAATGGTACTACAATAATGTGAAAAGTCGCTTCAAGCGTTTTGGAAGCGCTAAAGTCTTGAAGAACTTGTACAGAAAACATCGACTGGAGACTGGAGCTTATTCAGACATGCTAGGTAAAGAGAAAATAACAGTTACCAAAAGTCCTGTACAAAACAAGATTGAGCTGCAATTCTGAAGAAACTAGTGCCAGAGGTTGCCTCACAAGCCTTGTTGGTTTCTTGTTGACAGGGCAGAAGTGTAAAGAGAGCTGTTTGTTGGCTTGTTTGTATCTGTGTGGCTCTAAAAAAAAAACCCACAGAAATTAAAACTTTGAAACAAAACCATCACCCCCTTCATCCGCTGAAATACTTCATCCATTCGCAGCAGTAGGAGGCTGCTTCATTTAAAGCAGACTCAGTTTTGGTCTAGTTGTCCCCAACCCCACATTGGGGGTGTGGTTGAAGATTGGTAAAGCTGTTGATCACAAATCCTTTATCTCCCTGTCCCACCCCACAGTCTGAGTGGGAAGAGGCACCACAGAAATATCCATAGTTACTGGGAGCAGTCGGGCGTGGGTTTGAGATCAGAGCTCCACTTTAGGGATGGGTCTGTATTGACAACTGTAAAAGGGAATTTCTACTCTTTCCTGTTCTCTCCAAGGGCTATAGCTTTGAGGCTTCATTGTAGCATATTCTTTTAATAAAGCAGAGACGCAAGAAATGCTGTTCTTATTTGCCATCTATATGTGCATGGAGAGAGAGAGAGAGAAATGGGCCCAAATGGCAATGGTTGAAATCCTGTTCCTTAAATATCCATGTGGAAGGCAAATGACATAACATTCAGTCAATTCCAGACGGCAGTTAATAAATTCCCACTGGAATTCTTGAGCATCTGCCAAGCCGTGGCAGTGGGCATATTGGGGATGTGGTGCAGTGTTACATGGGAGAACCATCATGAACCCCACCTGCATCGTTTTTTTATTTTTTAAAAACATTTTATGCACAATTTTGGATGTGCGTTTTTTATTAATGGTTTAAAAAAAGATTTGCAAATCAGCATATGTGCACAGAGAAACAAAGATGAAAAAACAGAAGACACAATGGCAGTTGAGGGGGAATGGGAAGGTGGACAACAGGGGAGGTGGGGGTGGAGTAGGTGTGATCGGGTTCAGTTTCAAATTTTGACAACTCCTCACTTTGCGCGGGAAATATCACAGAAGACATCTTCTTAATCCTAACATCTTTGTCTTTATTATTTACATGGTGATCAACACTGTTCATAATTGGATCAAAAACACTAAATTCAGGCAACAGGCCGTAACTGTCCATCACGAACCCCCGCCCAAAGTCTGTTGAACTCACAGGGGTGCTGGGCCAAACTTCTCTGCGTCGGTGGGTTTCCGGAGTGGTGCGCTCCTCACTGCACAGATGGTGCCGCAGCATGGGTGCCGGGCCCAGTCCCCCTCAGGTGGGGGGATGTTATATCTGGAGTCTGGACGGATCACCTGTCGTCCTCTCCCTTTATTCTTAGGAAACACTATTACTGACCATTCTAAAGTCTCATACCGCGCTTCACCTGATTCCTTAGGAGTGGGGTCGGGAAGCAATCCTCCTAACTTTAGATTGGGGAAATCTCTTAATAATTCCTGCGTCTTTATTTTCTCATACTCTCGCAACCTTTCCAGTTCTCTCTTGCGTTTCCATAACTCCAATTCAACCTCGAACCGACGCTCTCCCTGGCTACTTATACCCTCTTCCCAAACTGACAACTCTTGCTCCTCCCCTTTCTGGCTCCCGCGCTCCTCCACCAAACATATTTTGAATTTCCCGCTTCGCTCTACTCTCGCCCCCTCCTTGGTCAAGTTCTCCTTTGGGTCCGTCTCTACACCGACGCTTTCTGGCTTCTTTCCTCCCTCTCCGCCCTTTGTCTCGTGGGACGGCACACTCTCCTCTGGACCTCCTTCACACGCCCCCCCCCCGACGAGTGGGCCGTCTCCTCATCGCCTGGGGTTTCTTCCCACTTCCCCTGTCGGGAAAAATAGTCCGCATTAGCGTATGCAAGTCCCTTTTTGTATTTTACCTTAAAGGCATAAGGCTGCAAGCTCAAATACCACCTAGTAAGTTGAGGATTGCAGTCTTTCATTCTATTCAACCACTGGAGGGGGTGTGTGATCGGTAACCAATGTGAAAGGAGCTCCTAACAGGTAATACCGTAGGGTCTGGATTGCCCACTTGGCAGCTAGTGCTTCTTTTTCTATAGTAGAATATTTCTGTTCCCTAGGGGATAACTTTTTACTCAGATACATCACTGGATATTACTTTCCATCCCATTCCTGTGCCAATACTGCTCCTAGTCCACGATCTGAGGCATCTGTCTGTACCACAAAGGGCCTTTCGAAATCGGACGCATATCTACTTGGTAACTCACTTAACATGTCTTTCAATTTCTCAAATGCGTGTTGTTCTAGGAAACCCCATCGAACCAACCTAGAGGCTCGTTTCTTAGTCAAGTCAGTCAAAGGTGCTGCAATTTCTGCAAAGTTTGGGACGAATTGTCTGTAGTATCCTGCCAAGCCTAAGAATTGTTGTACTTCTCTTTTGTTCCAAGGTACTTTCCAATCTGTAATTTTCTCTACTTTCTCAGGTACTGGCTGGATCTTTCCTTGATCTATCTGATACCCCAAGAAGGTTACCCCCCTTCTAGTGACCCTACACTTTTTAGGGTTCACCCTGAGGTCGGCCTTCCTCAGCTCCCTCCAAACTGCCTCCAAATGAACCAGATGTTCCTCCCAACTCCTACTATATATTAAGATGTCATCAATATGCGAATTGTTGGACCGGCTCCAATACCTTATCCATCAATCTCTGGAACGTAGCTGCTGCTCCATGCAGCCCAAATGGCATGTGGGAGAAATGGAATAATCCCTTTGGGGTTACAAAAGCTGTTTTCTCCTTATCTTCCTCTTTAAGAGGAATTTGCCAATAAACCTTTGTAAGATCTAACGATGACAGAAATTTAGCCTGGCTCAATCGTTCCAGAAGGTCATCTACCTTAGGCATAGGGTAAGCATCAAATTTTGACACTTCATTCAACTTTCGGAAGTCTATGCATAACCGTACCTTCCCGTCCGCCTTAGGCACCACCACTGGGTAGCTTCTCCACAGACTTCTTGAAGGCTCTATCACTCCCATCTCTGGCATCTCTTCTACTTCCCTATTAATAGTTTCCTTTAAGTGATAAGGCCAACTCCTTCCGCCTGACCTGGCTACTACATTGGGTTTGGTATTTATTTGGTGTTTAATTAGGGTTGTATAACCTGGCTTGTCCGAAAACACATTCTGATACTTAGCTTCCAATTCCTTGACTTGACGTACCTGTTCCTCTGTTAATCCTTCACCTAACACAATTTCTGATGTTCCTTGGGCATATATCAGTGCCTCAGGCCCCAAATCCTCCTCCTCTATTTCTCCCCATAAGGCCTCTCTCTCTTGCCACTCCTTTAACAAGTTCGCGTGGAAAATTCCATTCTTTTTCTTCTTATCTGGCATTTTAACTTCATAATCTACTTCTGCTACCTTCATTACAACTTCATAGGGACCCTGCCATCAGGCAAATAACTTTGCATTCTCTGCTGGCAATAAAAGAAGGACCTTTTGCCCTGGCTGAAATTGCCTAGGCCTGACATTTTGGTCATACCTCTTCTTTTGTCCCTGCTGTACTGTTCCCGATTCATTTTGGCCATTCATGCCACCTTATTCAGATGTTCTCTCATTTCTACTACATGCTTCACCACTGATTGTGCCTCATCTTTCTCACTTTCCCACTTTTCCTTCACTAAGTCAAGTATCCCCCTAGGGTTCCAACCATACATCATTTCGAATGGGGAGAACCCTGTGGACGCCTGTGGTACCTCTCGAATGGCAAACATGAGAGGGGCTACCAGCAAATGCCATCTTTTAGGCTTGTCCATAACTAACATCCGTAGCATCCCCTTCAATGTCTTGTTGAACCTCTCAACTAGACCATTGGTCTGAGGATGATAAACTGCAGTATGTACTGGCTTAACCTCCAACAATTTCCACATCTCCTTCAGAGTTTGACTCATAAAGTTTGTACCTTGATCAGTCAGTACTTCCCGAGGGAATCCTAGTCTTGTGAAAACTTGCATCAGTTCCTTCGCTATTACTTTGGACGTGGTTGACCTCAGAGGTATGGCCTCTGGATACCTAGTGGCATAATCTATCAACACTAAGATGTGCGTGTGGCCCCCCGCTGACTTCAGCAGAGGTCCCACTATATCAATCCCTATTCTCTCAAGGGGGTGATCCACCAGGGGCATTGGGATGAGTGGGGCTCCTGGTCTCGGCTTCCTCTGGGTGAACTGGCACTGTGCACAGGTATTGCAGTAATCTTCAATTTCCTTACTCATACCTGGCCACCAAAACCTCTGTAATATTCTTGCTTTCATCTTTTCCAAAGCTAAATGTCCTGCCATCGGGACATCATGTGCCAACCGTAACACCTCCCTCCTCCACTTGGAGGGCACCACCAATTGTTTGTTACCCTCTTGGTCCACATGGTACAAAAGCCCTTCTACCAGTTCTAAGCCAGTCTCCCCATTTTTAACACTCCCTACCTCTCCAGATTCTTGCAATACTCCTTGCAAAGTTGCATCATCCTGCTGCCACACTCGGGTTTGTTCCCTTGATGTCTCCTGCAGAAAATCATTTTCAGTTTCCCTCTCCGTCTCTTCCCCTTGCAATCCTTCTTTAAACTGCAAAAACTTATGGGTTCCCACCCAATTGCGTCCCAACAACATTTCTCTCGACAGTCCCGGAACGATCCCCACTTTAAGTCTTCTATTCTCAGCCCCAATGCGTACATCCGCCCACGTTGTCTTATAAATCTTAGAGTCTCCATGAATACACTGTACTGCGAACTCTTCCCCCGGCGTTGCCCCCCCAAGTCTCGCACCAAAGTCTTCCCAAATCCTGTGTCCACCAGCGCTTTTTTCTTTTCTCCATTTACCCAAGCCATCACCTCCCATCCGTCTCTTTCCGACCCCCATACTTGCACAGTCTCATGTCCCGATCCTACCCATGAGCAATCCATTCCAGGGCAATCACGCTTGATGTGGCCTGGGCGCCCAAAATGAAAGCAAACTGGCCGGCCGTCTTTGCCAGGTTTAAGCCCTGTGCCGCTCTCAAACAATCTGTGGTCGAACGTGATGGGACGCACCGGTTTGGGCCTCATAGGCTCAAAAGGGCGTCCTTTGTTGAAATCGTACGAGCCGAAGGCTCCTCGTGGCGCAGCTCCATTGCCTCCTGCCGCCATCTTCTCACGTGGTCACGTCTTCTCTGGTGCTGTGAAGTTATCTCGAGCGCCCTCTTCAGCCATGCAAAAGTCTTCTATCAACTGAACTGCATCTTCTAATCGCGTCGGATGATTTCTCTGCACCCAGCTCTTTAGATTATTGCCGAGGGTCGTTACCAACTGTTCCATCACCAATACTTCCAAAATCTCTTTCTTAGTCTTTTCCTCAGGTTTCAGCCATCGTATTAAGTTCGCTTTCATCCTCTGAGTTAATGGTCTCGGATGCACCCCTGCCTTTAGACGCAACTCCCGAAATCGCTTACGATATGATTCTTCTATCAAATTCAACGTCTTCAAAATGGCCATCTTTACTGTCTCATACTGGGTGGCTTCTCTAGCCAACAGTGTGTCAACCACCTCTTGGAGCATACCAGTTAGGCAAGGAATCAGGATTAATGTCCATTGTTCTTTCGGCCACCCCGCTGCTATTGCCACTCTCTCAAAGGTATGTAAATACGCTTCTGGATCGTCCGTAGACCCCATCTTCTGTATCCTTATCGGGGCTGGTCCGGCAACCCAGGGATTCCTAACCCCCTCGGCGCCTCTGCCCCCTTTCTCATCCTCGTTCTTCTTCTCTAACAACTGCCTAGTCAACAAAGTTTGTTGTTCCGTCAAATTCTCAATCAACTTCTCTTGTTTCTCAATCGTCTGTTGTAACTTCAGAAAATCCCAATTTCCTGCGTTAGGAGTTGCCCCACGTTGGGCACCACTGTGAACGGGTTCAGTTTCAAATTTTGACAACTCCTCACTTTGCGCGGGAAATATCACAGGAGACGTCTTCTTAATTCTAACATCTTTGTCTTTATTATTTACATGGTGATCAACACTGTTCATAATTGGATCAAAAACACTAAATTCAGGCAACAGGCCGTAACTGTCCATCACGAACCCCCGCCCAAAGTCTGTTGAACTCACAGGGGTGCTGAGCCAAACTTCTCCGCGTCGGTGGGTTTCTGGAGTGGTGCGCTCCTCACTGCACAGATGTTGCCGCAGCACGGGTGCCGGGCCCAGTTCCCCTCAGGTGGGGGGATGTTATATCTGGAGTCTGGACGGATCACCTGTCGTCCTCTCCCTTTATTCTTAGGAAACACTATTACTGACCATTCTAAAGTCTCATACCGTGCTTCACCTGATTCCTTAGGAGTGGGGTCGGGAAGCAATCCTCCTAACTTTAGATTGGGGAAATCTCTTAATAATTCCTGCATCTTTATTTTCTCATACTCTCGCAACCTTTCCAGTTCTCTCTTGCGTTTCCATAACTCCAATTCAACCTCGAACCGACGCTCTTCCTGGCTACTTATACCCTCTTCCCAAACTGACAACTCTTGCTCCTCCCCTTTCTGGCTCCCGCGCTCCTCCACCAAACATATTTTGAATTTCCCGCTTCGCTCTACTCTCGCCCCCTCCTCGGTCAAGTTCTCCTTTGGGTCCGTCTCTACACCGACGCTTTCTGGCTTCTTTCCTCCCTCTCCACCCTCTGTCTCGTGGGACGGCACACTCTCCTCTGGACCTCCTTCACAGTAGGCAAATGACTGGAAGTTAAAAAAAGGGTGGTCCTGTTACCTCCAGAAACTGCTGTGTTCATGTAAAATTTTAAGTGAAAGAGAACTGTGTTAGGCACCACTTTGAACTGGAGTAGGTTTGATATGGCCTAATATGCCAAGATTCACTGTGGCTTCAGTCTAGCTTTTTCCAAGTGTGTAGTTTCAGCCAATGTGACCTTTTATAACAATAGCAACCTGTGGCTAACTCAGTTATCCAATTTTTATAGTTTAATTAACACCTTAATGGAACCGGACACCATTTTCTCTAATCACACCAGAGCAAATAGAATAAACATTTTTTATTCATTTGAGTTACCGCAATTTCAATTTTACTTTCTGTCTGAAATTCCTTTGTTGTAAAATAAGTTTTCAAGTCAGTAGTAGATGTGTTTTGGGAAATGGGAATGTTCTCTCCTTGAATTCTAAATGTTGTTGGATGATTTGTGTATATTTATTCATTTGTATAGAGAAAACCTGTGCACTCTATATTTGTGACATTCTTATGTTTGTGTCATTTAGAGGGCAGGTGAGGGCTTTTGGAAGTTAAAGATGTATGAGGAGGCAAATAAGCTCCTGATGTTGTGACTGATGTTAGATCAGAGCTGGGAAAAGTTAGCTTTTTGAATTATAACTCCCAGATTCCCTCAGCGAGAGTGTTCACTGCTGATCCTGTGTTTTTGAGAATTACACTCCAAAAAAGCTACATTCCCCATCTCTGTGTTAGATTTTGTAATCATGTTGTCTCAGCAGTTTGTTGTAGGATCTAAATGCTGGCCAAAATCCTGTTGCTTTGCTAGAGATGGGAAGGCCTCAAAAAAACCCAGAAAAACTGGGCTTTTTCCAAAGCCTTTTTTTTTTTGTTTTTTTTCCAGAAAAATTGAAAAAAAATATGGAGTGTGGAATATGTTCTTTTACAATGATAAATAATATGTCTATGGCATGGTATTCAAAATATATAACATGAAGACCTTAATTAAAGACTTCTGAGACTTTATGTATTTAAGTTCTCTCAGCTGAAGACAAGCAAATCCTGGAATACAGTTTAAGTGCGCTGTACTTCTCCATGCAATTCTCAAATCAGAGAAATATGCATTTCTCTAGAGGGCACTGCAAGGGAAAAGCTTCAGTTTAGTTTGCTTGTGAGCTTCATCTTGTAATCACCCTCCTACAGTGGGTGATTATTGGTGTACAGTAGATGATAGGTTCTGTCCTCTCAGGCCTTAATTGACAGGTAAGAGGTTAAATTTGTCTGACAAATTAGTTTATCTTTATAACCTTTATCTAAATTATTCCTATTAATGTTCTCCCCCATCACAGGTCCCTGTCATGTGTTTAAAAGGACAGGCTATGTTAACTTGGTCTAACCTCCTTTCTGTTGTGCAGCAGTTTTGGTAAAGGGCTACAGTCTGCAGAGGGGAAGAAATATTGGGTGAGACATTGGAAGAATGAACCAGCTCCTGGTGGTTCAGCACACTTATAGTGGTTCTCAGTCTCAGTCTTGGAACCTCCATGTTTGGACGTCAGTTCTGAAAATCCCATCATTGGCCATGCTTCTTTGTGGCTTCAAAGAACTGAAATCATAACATTTGGAGGGCCAAAGTCTGAGAACCAATGTCTTAGCATACTCTCGTCCTTTTTCTGGCAAACATGACAGGAGCATTGCTAGTCATATTGTTGCTATGTCTGTGGCAGAAAACTCTCCTTTCAACTGTATTGTTAAGACCCAATTTTCTCTCTCAGAATTTCTCTCTTTCATGGTCACTGCAAGCTCCTGCTTTTACAATCTTCCCTGCATAACTATAAGATATGTACTTGTTCCATTTGATACTGAAGCAAGATTAATTTTTTAATCTATGAAATGATGCCCTTTATAATCCATTATCTATTTCATTTCCAGAATGTCACGTTCAACACAAATCCTCTGCACGAACATTCTATATGCAATCTCAATTTATTGTTAACTCTATGTTCTCTCTTTTACTCAGCAGACATTATCTGAATCCAGAGATTAACCCAGTATATGAAAATATTTTCACTCTGGAAGGAATTTTTTTTAAAATATATATATATATAGATTATATGCAGTATTTCTAACTGAATGTATTTATGTTAAGGATATTCAGCAGCCATCCGTTTTGAAAATGATGCACTTAGAAATTACTGCCATATTCATCAATGATACTTTTGTCCTAATGCTAAATATATGCTGTTACACAGTATTAATAATACTAATGGTGTTCTTATGTTGAGCAGAAGTAGGAAGTTTATGCGAGGGGACTATAGAAAATGAAGGAAGCATATGTGGCAGTGACTCTACTTTCTACAGGCAGACGGAAGGTAATTCTGTTTGAAATGTTGTTTTTACCATAACTAACTGATTAAATGGAATAATCTTAAAGTAGATTTAATAACTGGAGGATAGATGTGTCTCCTCCATCTGATATCATGCCAAGTGATTTTAAAAGTTGCTTATATTCCAGGCTAGAGCAGAGAAAAGCTACTGTTTTGTTTTTTTAGCTCTCAGAATCCTCTGTGACTGGTAGCTGTGCCACCTGGGGAAGTTTAGAAACAGTGGTCCAAAACTGTAGCTTTCCTCAGCTCTGTTCTAGGCCTGTTAATAGCCCCTTCTGTTTGCCTATGACAGGTTGGAGTTTTTATTGGTTAAGATGGACAGTATTTGTGAAACTGCTGTTATTTCAATAGCCTCTTGACCACATTGTTTGGGATGCAGGCTCTTGCTGTTCAGTGAACATGGCTGTGTTTTGCCCCTTTCTTCTAATGTAGTTCAGCTGTCCTTCATTTACTTGATTGTGTTTTCTCTCATCAGGGAAACTACTAGTCAGCTGAATGATATGTGGCAGGCATTCCTACTTCTAATGAAAATGATTTCCATATACATAATAATTTATTTATGGATGATTGAATGGATATTTAGACCTTCCTTTTCTCTTTGGAAGGACACAGCCAAAGCAGCTCGCAATAAAAGAGAAGATAAATAATATAATCAGGAAAAAAAATTCTTTTCCCTACAACACTAAAGCTCAAAGTAACTTTGGAACCCCTCTGTTTAACTTTGTACAATTGCTGCAAGATGAGGAGTCATGTGGGGCTATTTGCTGGATAGTGTTACCCTCTTTCCACCTATGACCCAATGCCATGTAATAGGCATGGAATTTCTGGATTTATTTCAGTACAACTGCCAGAATTCAGCAGGAATTATCTCAGCTAGAATTCTGGTAATTTGGGCCAAAAAAGTCCAAGTTCTTAGAGAAGTTTCAGGATCCTCACCTGTTCATTGCTAAAGTTCTCTTCAGTGATGGTCATCTGGAGAAGGACATGGGTGGAGTTTTCTAAGCTCCATGGGAACTGCAAAGCACATGGGATGGCTTTTTGAGAGTTACCCTCTACAGAGCCTAATGAACAGACTAATGATTTGTTTAGAAAGCTTGCTTGGAAAGCTCCATCCGCCTTTTTCTCCATGCTTAACGAGCCATCACTGCAGAGAGAACTTTGACAAGGAATAGGTGAAGGATCCTGAAACTCCTCTGAGAACCTGGATTTTTTTGGCCACAACTACATACTTGAATCCTGGCTGGGGCAATTCCTGCTGAATTCTAGTAGGTATAGTGGGGGGGGGGGGGATCTGAAAATCCTATGTCTACCATCTGAGTTGCATAAATTTAAAGGTAAGCTTTTTTTTTCTTTTAGAAAGAGGAATAATGGTTCTCATCAACTTTAATTGTTCCTTTCATAAATGTTATACCGACTTGGCTGCATTTTTTGCCTAGGACATAGCATGATGGACATCCTTGCTGTGGCTTTGCGTGTTGCAGAAGAAGCAATAGAAGAAGCTATATCTAAGGCAGAAATGTATAGCAGCAACAGCTTGGTAAACATACTTTAGTTACATTCATATTTTTGCAGAGATTTTTTTTCTCCCATTAAAAAAATAGTTTCTGCTTAATTAGCTGTAACAGAACACTCAGATCTTCATCACCATAGGATTATTCCCATTATTTAAAAGCACTGTAATGTATATATCCTCGTTACTTCACTACAAATTATTTCAGTAGCATACCTTTTAGACTGCAAAAAACAGAGAGACAAAGAGATATGTTCTGAACTGGCAAACATTACCTATCCTCCTTCAGTTTCAGCTAGTATAGCCTGAGGATGTGGACAAGGCACTTGCATGCTACAAAGCCACTACCTCTTCTCTAGATCCCTTTGTGGCTCTTTAAATCTGGAAAGGAAATGACAGTAGAATAGGCTACTCACATCACTAATGCATTCCAACAGGAAATGATTATAAAGCCCATTCCAGAGAAACCCAATTTAGGAACAGATGATCTTAACAACTATAGGCCTGTTGCCAAAATTCCACTCCTGGGTAAGTTGATTGAGAGGATGATGGCTGACCAGCTGCAGGTGTTCTTGGAGGAAAAGGATAGTATTAGATCTATTTGAATCAGGGTTCAGGCCACACCATGGGATTGGAACCAAGCTTTCCATTCTGAAATAAGTTTCCTACAGAGGTTTGCCGGGCACCATCGCTCCCAGTTTTTAGGAAGCTAATTAAGACTGAATTATATGAACTGCCTTCCACTAGTGTAAATTTGGCCTGAAATGCTCAAATGGGTTTAATTTGTGTATTTTTATTTAAAAGTAGTTTCAGCTAGTGACAGGGTTTAATTGTATTATATTGTATTTATTATATATTGTGGACTATGTTTTAATGGGATATTGTAAACTGCCCAGAGTGGTGCAACATTAATGGGGTGGTGGGACGTTGTGGCGCTGCGGGTTAATCCTCAGAAGCCTCTGTGCTGCAAGGTCAGAAGACCAGCAGTCGTAAGATCGAATCCACGCTACGGAGTGAGCTCCCGTCGCTTGTCCCAGCTCCTGCCAACCTAGCAGTTCGAAAGCATGTAAATGCGAGTAGATAAATAGGTACCACCACGGTGGGAAGGTAACGGCGTTCCGTGACTAGTCGCGCTGGCCACGTGAACACGGAAACTGTCTACAGACAAACGCTGGCTCTACAGCTTGGAGACGGGGATGAGCCCCGTACCCTGGAGTCGGACACGACTGGACTAAATGTCAAGGGGAACCTTTACCTTATAGAAATGGAAATAAATAAATAAATAAATACATTCAGTGACGGCAGAGACAGCTGGACCTGGAAAGCTTTAGACATGCCTGAATCAAAGAGATACCATGAGCATTTCACACCAGTTTGTAAAAGTTACTTTTGCAACTCCCAGAATCTTCCAGCGACAATCCTGGCTGAGGTGATTTCTGTGAGCTGTAGTGTGAAAAATAACTTTTCTAAGCTCTGTTTTAGGCATACATCTTGCTACTGACACTTCCCCACTACTTGCTGGAGTGTGTGTGACATTTGGTCAAGCTAAGCAGCATCCAATCAGATCAGATAAATCTACCATTCTCTGTCCTCCAATGAATGAGTAGCCAGATAATTCTGGGAAACCCCTCACTACAGTATGAAGGCAGTAGCCATCTGCACTAATTGCATCCCTTGTAGGCTCCCTGGAGGCTATTAAAAGCAAGTTCTCCTAGTGCATAGCATTAAAGAAAAATATGTCAGCAGTCCTTGATACTTCTTAGCTGAGGGTACTGCTAGCCCTAATAGACTGGCTTTGCCAACACTTGTCAAGTTTCTCTATTGGATAATTTTTAAAATTCCTTTTATAGATAGCAGAGTATCAGGTACAAACAACTGTACAGAGAAAGCATGAGAGAATGGCTTAAGTCTCAGTAGCCTACCCCTTTTCACGGTGAATAGCACTTTATATGTTAAAAATCACTCGGGAAGCATTTTAATTGGAAAAGGGTATCTTTACTTACAGTTGCTTTCTGTAGTTACAGTCAGTAGAAAAATAGGAAAAAATGGACTCTCCATACGTTAAAGAAACCCCTCCATGCTTCCTGCACTGCTGGGAGGTCAGGAAAGGAGAGAGAGAGACTAACAAACAAAGGAAGCAAAGGAAACAAACAGGAAGAGGGGAGGGCTAAGCCAGAGGTGGAGAGAACTTTACCAATAGGTTAGTGGGTAAAAATGGGCATGAAGCTGTGATCTCGCCACCTGTCGTCTACCTCCTTTGTCTTAACTTTGTCCAAAGAAGCAGTCGTCACACTCAATTCTTCTAATAAAACTGGTTTATTATTTAACATATCTTCATCAATTTTTGAGTCTTGTTTCTCATCATCCAAATTCAACAATAAATCGTAAGTCTTAACGTTATTAAAACTGGGTATCTCTTCATGGTACGACAACGGGGAATAACTAGTAACACCGTGAGACCACTTGGGTTTGGCACTCATCAACTCTGACGTGTTCTCTGCCCACTTCAATTTTGTGGATTGAACGTCGAACCTTCTTGGCGTTCCCCCTTTATCAAGCCATGAACTGTTCTCTGTCGGGGTCTGAAGGGGCTGGGCCCACGGGATGTCTCCGGACTCACTATACATCTCTGCCTTTCTCTTCTCTGTTCTTCCCTTTTTACCCAAGCTTTGTACTCTTTCTTTTGCTTTCTCTCCTCTGTCTCCCCCCAATAAGGTGGCTTTCTATACATCTGTCGTCTCCATTCCCTCTCAGCGTACTCACGGGGCACTTTGAATTCCACCCACTCTCCTGTCCAGGGGTCTTCTTGGATCAACTCTACAAGCTCCTCTTTTTCCTCTACTTTCTCCTCTTTTCCTCAACATGCTTCTACCTCCCCCCTCCTTCCTCTCCCTTTTTATCTTCCTCTTTTCCCACCTGATTTGCGCCCCCTTCAGTCTATTCCTTTATTTCTAATTTACTTAATTCCCTTTCTATAACTCCCGTCTCTTGCTCTTCTGTCTTTGTTTGAGAGTCGGACGGTACACTCTCCTGATCCTGGTTGAGGTGACTCTTCGCCTCACAGAAGCACTTCATGCTCGGTTGTCTTAAGTCACTGGTGCAGCACCTGTGGTGCCGCACATTCCCCACCCTCAGCCAGCTTCCCCACTCACCAGCCAGTGTGTACTGCTCATTCCCTCCCCATCATGTGATCTTCCAGTCCCAGCAGGAGCGTGGACTTCTCTTCTCAGCCTCCTCCAGCAGCTGCCCACTCAGATGAGGAGGCAGGCAGGGATTCCTTCAAGGATTCCCTACAACTTAAGATGACTTGGCACGAAGTGCTTCGTGCCCATCTCCATAAGTGGGAAAGTAGTATCCCATTAGGTCCTAAAAAAGTCTCCCACTGATACCCAGTGTTAGAAAGCATGCAAGATTGTTATTATTTCAATATTCTCTTCATAAATTGATTATTAGGAATCTTATGCATGTTTATTATTGACTTTCTAAGTGCATATAACTGAGTGAGTGAATAAATGTTTCTGTGTGTCTTTTATATAGGACAAACAAAATGAAGTTTGTTACTTGCAGGACCATAAGGAAGAGTTGATAGAAGAGCTGGCTACCACCATTGTCCAGAAGGTATGACTTATAGGTTTCACTACTTGGTGAATTTATTCTTTCTTTCTTTCTTTCTTTCTTTCTTTCTTTCTTTCTTTCTTTCTTTCTTTCTTTCTTTCTTTCTTATCCTGCTGATAAAGCACTACTCTGGGCAGCTAACAACAATGAAAAATAGTTACCCATCCACCACCCACAAGCATATAAATACTAAAAACAGTAAGAACAAACAAGCAAACAAAATTTCAGAGGCAATGGCAAACCAAATTCAACATCAAAATCGTGGATCCACAAGAGTGTCAAAGGAGAAAAATATTCTTAAAGGCCTCTTTCAAAAAGCACAGATTTTACATGTTTTCTAAAGGTCAGGAGGGAGGGCACCTGGCATATATCAGCAGGCAGTGTGTTCCATAGCGTTGCAGCCACCACCGAGAAGGCCCAATTCCTGCTGGTAGTTTTCCAGGCCTCTCTAGGGATGACTGCCCACAACCACAAAGCCTGGCTGAACTGGATAGCCCAGGTAGATTGCACACCATTACATTCTGCTAGCTGTGGGACTCCTTTATAAACTGATTTGCATGCCATAAATTATGACAGATATGAAAGTACAAAAGTCAGAAAGCAAACATTTCTGAAGCAACTACAAAGTTCTTCCTCTTTGATAAAAATGGCTTCTAAAGATTGGTCTCAACCTCATCCCACCCAGACAGAAGTGGCACATTGTAAGGTTTTTCCTGCTATTCTGCCTAGCAGTGTGGGTGTTGTTTTTATTTCTGGCACAGTTTGGTTTTGTCATAGGGAACCTGGTTTTCTCCAGAGATATAGAACTTAAAGTCAAAGCATCTAGATGACACTAGCTTTGCTTAGCTTGACATATAATGCATCTGGTTGCATTTTGTTGTTCTTCATAGCTAACTATGCTCTGATGGCAATAAGTATTTCCCCTTCTTGTTATTTACATCAGAAATGGCTAGTTTCTTTTTTTATTTCAGGACACTTTTGTTCTCCAGATTATGGTCTAGGCTCAAAATATATTTTGCTGTATTTCCAAATGTCTTTGGGGCTAATTTGGCTCCTTATATATGAAGTAAGTGCTGCATTGCAGTGAAGGCTTATCACGGTAGAGCAGTGCGTGCTTGGGTTTATCGAGGCAGTAAATACAAAATCCGAAGGGAGTTGTGACATTCCAAGGCAGAGTATATCTTTCATAACATGAAAAAAACTTTGCTCTTCTTTTTAACAAAGAGAAGTTTGGGCAAAATGTTGACCCTGTCTTCAGTCAGTAGGAGTACTGGGGTAGAACAAGACAGAATTATTTAGAGATTTGGTCTCAAGAGTGCTGAATCCTATTTACTCAATTCAGTGTCTTCTCTCTTTTTTTTAATTCAAGAAATTTCAGTGCTTGTACAGTATCCTTGCCAAATTTGTTTTTCTGAATATTATTTCTAAGTGTTATGTATCATGAACAGCTAATTTTTCAACCTAATTTCCCTGTCTTTCATTCAGTCCCTCATGTAGATGAAGAACATTCTGGGAATGATAATGCAATACAGTTTTTGTGCAAATAGAGGTACTATTAGAAGCATATATTCCCCTCATCCCATGTTCTTTATAAGTGCAGGGATCCAGATTATAGGAGCAATATATGTAGGTTGTTAAAGCCAGGCTTTCGGGAACTAGAATAAAAATGAATGACAACATTACTGTTTCAGTTTCACATCTTGATGATTCAGCTCTATTCCAGATTTAGGGAGGTGCACAGTGGACATTTTCATATATCTTCCTTTTGGATTCTTTCAGGGGTATCACCTTCATTTTCTTTTGTGTTCGTATTTTTTTGCGTACCAGTCCTCTCATTTATAGTTGAAATGGAATGCCTCTTTCTGGCCATTTGTTTACAGTTGTCCCATTTGTGTTTTCTGGCACTGCAAAAACCCTAAAGAACCCTTAAAACTCTGTTCCAAAAACAGAGACAAGGCAACAGAGAACCAATCTACTCCCAAAGGAGGCAACAGTACATAAGAAAGAAAAGTCATCAGCAGACCAATGCAGCACCAGTTTATACTACCACATTCAAAATAACAGTATGAATTTAGTGCCACCCACCAAACATAACTGACCGACTGAGCAGGGCAGAACAGTAGAAAAAAGAAAGGGATGCCATTAGAGAGGCATTGACTGCCTGCCACACAGAGACACCTACGTACCAAAGCAAACAACAGTGGTATAACATCAAGCACAACAAAATAGAAATGCCCCAAGCTATGCCCAGCCACCCACACAGCCCACTGGCACAATCACAAAGTCCATTTCCTAGCGCGCGCCCCCCACAGGAGCAGACGAAACATTTTGCAAAATATCAATCAATGTATACATCTTTAACAAAATCAATAACCAATAAAATAACCAAATAACATTTTTTAAAATTTTGTCATACAGAAAGCAGCCACCCACTACCCCCTGAAAAAGAAATAATAGCAAAACAAAACAAAACACCAAACAGCCCATCTCCTGAAAACTAAGAAAAATAAGCAAGAAAATAAAGGCAAGAAGTATAATCAAAGCTCCCCTCAAGCCAAAACTACTAGAATATGGTGATATTTATCTCCTCCTTACCACTTGATGCCTTCTCTTCTGTTCTCTTTTTTGAGTCCAGAAGGCAAAAGAAGGCAGGCTAGGAAGCAGCAAAAAAAATCCAAGAAAAGAAAGGACCTCCCCACTCCCAAAAAGAAGAAGATGAAGAAAGTGATGGGGGAGCATATAGAAAATAATCCCAGGGAGGCACTATGGCACAGGCAGGTTGCCTGATGACAAGAGCAAAAATAGTCCAAAGAAATGTGGGGAGAAATACCCCCCAAAAGGGGGGGGGAAGTATCCAATGGAGGCACAGCAGACAGGCAGGCAGCAGTTCAAAGTGGAGGGCACCTGGAACTCAGCACATAGTGATCCCATCCACAAGAAATTACTGGAAAGCAAAAAGAACACTCCTCATTTATTTCCAGGCCTTTTTCCATGTTCAAAATTCCCATTCTTTCAGAAGTTCTGACTGGCTTCTGACAGCCTTTGTGACCACTAGTGAACGGAAAAAAAATTCAGGCTATCTGACAGACGAATGGTGAAGGAAAGGGCACCAAAAGGTTACACAAAACAGGGAACATGAAAGAACCATGAAACCTTTGTGTACCCCTCATTCATAAACACAAATAATTTGTGTTTTAGAGGCTGTCTTTGGACAATCACAAAAAGAAAATGAATTATACAAAATAGAGCCTTTTTCATGTTTTTGGTCTTTTGTGTAGACATGAAAGGCCCATCTCTTGTCAGATTTCTATGGCTCTTTTGTAATGATTTACAGTGAACCCATATTTATTTCCTTACAGATTATAAGAAAGCAGAAAAACAAAGCTGAGCAAATGGATGCCAGTTTTCAGTGGCCACAGTCCAGGAGCAGCAGTGGCCTGACGTCTGTTACCGCCTCAGATCAGAGCATGCTGACTTTCCCAGGGAGTCGTAGAGGATCATACACTTTATGGGTAAGCTTCCAGATCTGAGTGTTATATTTCTGTTCTACGTTGCCTGAAAGATGAGCCACACAATGGTGGCTTGTGTGTTCATGTCAGAGAACATGGGGGGGGGGGGGGGGTTTACTGACAAGAAGCCTCTGTTTGACTGACAAAATGGAGGCTTCTTGCAGAATACTCCTTCTCTGAGAGCAGATATGTTGTTGTTGACTTGTTTCACTCCATTTTCTGAAATTTTAAGGTGTCAATTCAATATTTAATTTAAAATATTAGCTATTAAAATTGCTGCTTTGCTTCTCCCCCCAGGTAAGTTTAACAGTCATAAGAGTACCATTTACATATCATGTTATATTTAAGACTTTTCCCACATCCCTTGGGTTATTTTTTAAGCATAATGACTTTATAGGCTACTAGAAAGTTGCCAAAACAATCTAAAACTGACTCACAAGAATAAAGTGTGATGAGCTACAGGACCACAGGGAAAAAAAAGAAATGAAAGTCTATATTACCTCTTTGAATCATGCATTTTCTATTAAAGAGGATTTAATTAATATTGAATTTATATGGTCAGATTCTTGTATTGATTTATTTACAATAAATGTGACATCCACATTTTCCTTTCCAGAGACATTCAAAACAACTAACAAAAGCATACAAAACATAATAATCTGATAATTAAAAACCAAAAATGAAACATGACAATGTAGCAAAAATAACGGAAAACTAGAATTGCGGGAAGGAGTCACATTACGTTTCAAAGAGCTTAATCCTAAACCTCACTTTACTACTTCATGAATGGGTCTTATAAGCTTTGACATTACAGCAGTATTATAAAACAAAACGATGCTGTACCAGTTTTAAAAATATCATTACACCCTTATCCTTGGCAGATGATTTTTAGGAGAAACTTCAGTCCCACTGAACACAATGGGACCAATGTAAAAATCCCAAGCACATTTCCATTTACTGGTGTATATGGAAATTGTTACATTATGTGCCATGAAGTCACAACTGATTTATAGCAACCCTAACGGATTTCAAGGTATGTGGGATATATAAAGACTGGTTTTATGCGTGTCTCCTTGTGAATTTCTATGGGTGAATGGGGGTTTGAACCAGGTCTCCTGAGTCCTAATCCATCACTCTGTCCATTACACTACAGCAGCTCTCATATGGGAATTACTTCTACATATTGATTTTGGGCCACAGAGCCCTGGTTTGTGGTCATCAATTTGGCGCATACAATGGCTTGTTTATTCACAATTGGTCAGTACTCCAGGAAATAACTGATGATGTTGAGGCATAGAGATAACATAAAACAAATTTACTGGTGGGAGTTTATAAGTCGCAAGGTTTTTGACTGGGAGTTTTAGGACCATGTTCAAATGCAATGATTAGCCAGAATTTTAAGAGGCTGGTGCACATTTTTTATTGCTCTGGCTGTAAGCAAATGTGCTAAACAACCCATAGATCTTTCGCTTGTGATTTGTTTATTGTGATAATCAAACTTGGCACTCAGCTTTGTCTTTCTTACCATAAGCTATTGCTGGTTCTTGTTTTAAGATTTTGGCTTTTTCGGGAAACAGACAAGACAAAATGCCTAGATGAGCTATCAAAATAAACAAACCACAGGCAGCAGAAACAATCAAGTAGTGTGCAATGGCATCTGAATAGGCCCACTGTGGGTTTGAACATGTCCACTGGAAAACATGTTTTAATACATTATTGTACTGTGTTACATATTACTACTTCCTGTCTTCCCCTCTAATGGAGCATCGATGTATTTGGAAATTTCTGCTCACATTACTTCTCATTTGAAATAAGCAAGTAAACAAGACAACATATTTTTTTTAAAAAAATTAGAAGGCATATTATAGATGCCTCCTAGGAAGAATACAACATTTGCCAGTGAGGAGAAGATAATGGAAATAAAAACTCTTCATTGTTATTATTGGTTGTTTAAGAAGAAATCTAAAGTATCTACTCAGCTATTTATCACACAAGCCTCCCACTGAAGAGAATCTAAAGATTAGACATCTCTACACAGCCACTGACACAGGTGTTTTGTATTCCTCGTATTGCATTTTAGAAGAGTTTACTCTGGATGCAAAGAATTGTGCAAGCAGTTTTGCTGAGTTGTGGGTTTTGGTTTTTGGGGGGTGGGGGTGAACAATAGCCATTCATGCCTTGACAAACCTGTGATTTATGCTAAAGTAGGTAACAACTAAAGTAGGTTCATTTGGATCAACAAAACTTATGGAGGAGTTGACTCATCAAATCCCCACTGATTCAATGGGCCTATTTAATGTGACTTCTTTCTACACTAAGAAACAAGATTTTGGTCAATATCAAATAAATGTACAAACATATTTTAAACACAAAACATTAGTGAGCAAGGCTATGGAGTAATTGGGACACAGTGAGGAAAAAATAACTGATTAAAACATTATTAAAAGATTTTAAAACTCTTATTTTTCATAAGCCAAAGGAAGAAGCCAGGAATGCTGTCATTTTCTCACATTCAACAATCAGTTTAACTGTATTAGTATTATTTTTGTGAGAAATGTTAATTAAACACATTATCAGATGTCTTGAAACGTTATGTAACTAACTGAAAATCTCTGCTACCAGGAGACTGATTCATTGGGATATTTTGGCAAGCTATTTTTAGTTGTTTGCACTTGTGTGGCTGTGAGCATAAGAGTGTATAAGAATTGAACCCTATAGGGTTTTCAAGTCAAAGAAGTGTTTTGAGAGGAGTATGCGGTGATTGACTGTGATGGGTGCTATTCTGAGTGCAACGTATTTGAAAAAGACAAGAATGGAAACTGAACAACTCTTTAAAATCAGTGTTAAAAAACCAGAAAAGGAATACAACAAACATGGTATTGTTAGCACAGAACCTAGTGGTTTGAGGGATTGCAGAGTTAACTTTTGATACTGGTGTTTCATTACTGCATAAAGCCAGGGTTTTTGCCTGCTTATACGAGGGCCTAGACTCAAAACTTGTGTACATTGGTGTAACTCCACTGAACCTGTTGTTCAGGGTAACATCTATCCATTATTATGGACTAATAACTCTGAGATCAAGTGATTTTAATGCTTGCTTGCCATATCTGACTTGCTAACAATAAAGCATCAGATCCCTTCAGATTTACTGGTTCAAGCATGACTCCAAATCTTTGTTGCCCTGTTTATTCACTGCAAAATAATTGCAATGATACATTTCCTCAGTGTTTGTCAAGCATAACTATCACCATTCAGAAGTACTTAGCAACCTTCAATTGAGAGGGGTTATGCATGAAGGTGTACAATTTATGCACTATTAGCACTGAGAAGTAGATAGAGTCTGTTAAAAATTCTCTGTCAATGCAAGTGTCCATTATGTCCTTTAGAAATTGAAAACCAGTATTTAATTCTACTCTTATATCACAATCCACAACCAATTCCTCCAGACTGCTTGGTTCTAAACTGATTGACATCAAGAGAGAAATAGGATTTACTATCAGCTTAATTCTATTGCAGATTACCTTGATATATTGCAATATCTAGTCTAGTAGTGTTTTTCGAATATTCAGCAAATAAGCATTTTCAGGGTTGAGCTGTAATGCCATATGTATGGGAGACTTTTGCTCAGAAGAACTGGTGTGCTAGCATTTAAACTCAGCAGAGTCCAGAGCATAAGCAAAAGGTTGCCCATGAACAATGTATTTGCTCTGCACATTTATTTTCTATTGGTAATGGTCGATAGATATTTTGCATGAATATTTTTTCATCTGCAAATAGTTGTATATTAAATTCATTACAATAACTTTATTAGTATTTGATGCTAATGCCATAATCATTAGTTGCAACTTCACACAGCCCTGACATAGTACACTATCCTAGCATTGGGCATTCTGTTGAGTAATAGGTTCATTTTAATGGCCATTTTAATGGCATTGACTATAGAACTGAAACAAATATTCAGAATACAGCTTCAATTCAGTAAATTCCAAAGTTTGCATGGTCTGAATTCAAATGGGAAGATTTGTAAATGGAAATAAATTTTTGAACATTGTATGAACATTTTAAATTCATGATTATTATGAGCCTTTTTTGACTTCTGTAGAATGAGGATTTGAGCCAAGGTACTATTGTAAGTTAAAATGTGACATGCATAATAGTGTAAAAGTTGTTTATGTATTTATTTGATTTCTTTATTTATTGAAAGACTCATATGCTGCCCTTCTAATACAGTACCTGGTGTTGTTAATTTTAAAATGTTTATTATTAACACTACTGCAAAACATTGCTATGGATTATTTTCTAGACATAGAATGAAAAAACTATCACAATTTGTTCCAGGATTAGCAAGTGGGTGGGATGGGACACTTGTCTTCAAATGTCTGTTCTTATATATACTCTTTATCTTTAAAGAACTCTTTAATGTTTTTCAACATATCTTTCTCACCAAAAAAAAAAGTGTTTTGATATACTTAAACTGTGATCTGAAGGCCAGTATCCATTTTGGCTCCAGTTATATGGTTCAGGAAGCAATTACACATTTGAGTAGCCTTATTCGTGTAGCTAAGGACAAAGGTTTACATCTACCATTGTTTGATACTCATCTCAATAGATAGATTAGGGTACTGGGGGATGTTTCTATCCTACCTTCTTGGCTGAAACAATGACAAGTTCAGGCTCATGGGAGACGTTCATTGAGCATTTATTCAATGCTGGACATGCACAATGGTGATACCATGAAGAACCAAAATGTCATTGAAATGTGAATACCTTGCTTTGCTCCCCAATATATCATGGTCCTTCCATCTTCTGCCCCCAGAGAGGTTTTTAAGGCCACAGCTTTAAAAGACTGCTCCTTCCTATAAATGTTTGCAGCTCTTAGGTTCCTGTGTTTATAACACACAACTGTCAGAAGACATAGGAGACTTCATTGTTTTACCAGAGGATGAGCTTGTGTGAACAGAGTACAGCTACCTTAATTGAGAAGAAAGGGAGAAGGCAAACTACCTTGCTGGACAATTTCGGCCATCAGTAGGCTTCAGATCGTTCTGGAGCTATACTTCAGGCCATTGGTTGCTATAAGTCGGGTCCAACTTGACGGTACAGAATGCACATATTCTACTGTATTCCATGCCTGGATGACAGGTGAATCATACAATCTACCCCGTTGAAACTACAGGTATTTTCCAGTCTGACACTTCCAGGCAGTGGCTGCTCTGTAGTTGTCAGATGCAAACCAGAAACAATAAGGGTGTTTCTAGGAGATAATTATGTGGGAGGGAACAGGATGCTGCTATGGTCTTGAATTTACTTGCCCAACGCCAAATTAATATATAAAAGTAGACTCACATAGTGACAAAATTTTGTGTTCTGCAATATATACTGACAGCATGCATATTTGATCTTGGGAAGATGTGTATGTGCCTGTGTGTGTATGACAAGAAATGCCATAAAATAAATGTAGATGTGACTGTACTCAGCTGGAGAAACTTCTACAATGACTTCAGAAGTCAGCATGCGACAACTGAATTCTTATAAGACGTTTTCACTGCATTTGTACCCCCTGCCCAGCTAGCTAGCTTTGCTAGGTAAAACCATCTGTTCTTGATTCACCTTAATTTTGTCTAGAACTAACCCACAAGAGATTGTTTTCTTGATGCAGGCAAGTTAACCATAACACATTTGGCTTCGATTGTAATGCAAAGAGGGAAATCATGTGTTTGTTTCTGCTGCCACCTGCTGAGGTAGCTTTTCACTGCAGGGAACTATTGAAATATCAGTTGAGGAGAAATGTTGTTAAGTTTTTTTATGTTTAAGTAAGATGTTGATTTCTTTTTAAATCTGTGTCTGTTACAAATTCAAAAAAGACATTCAAGTAGCCCTCTTCTTCCCATTTATAACAAAAGGGTATATATAGAAGTTTTTCTACCTGTTTTTAAAATATTTATTAGTAGTAGTAATAAAAAGAAATCAGAATACAAACAATAAAACCTTTGGAACTTGTTTTTGTTGCAGTTTTTTTTAAGAATGCATTCAGTTGATATAAGAGATTCTCTTCATTCTTTTAAAATACATAAGCATATCTAAATGTCTTTGAACCTGTTTGTTATTATTTGTTATTATTTATTCTCCAGAACATGATAACACATTGTCATTATATATGACAGTACATATTGTGGAATTGTCTCCAAATAGTCACCACATTTATACAGGCAAACTTGTTTTGTCTATATTTTGGAGAATTAAAAAAATAGTCAAAGGATTTTTTGATATATCCTCATACATTAAATATGGCCCAGGTAATGGAGAGAAATAAGATCTTTGGGATGATTACTTGGGTAGAAAATCTGCACAGTTGAATGGACTATAGGAGGGTGTCCCTCTTGGTCCTGTTGCACTTCTTGTTTTTTAATCCTCTTTTACCATCAATGGTAGTATTCTTCTGGGACATCATTCTTAAGATTCAGTAGTGCTTCTTTACACTGATTCTGTTCATCCTTGAGAGGTTGGTTCAAAGATCATGTAGGATAATTCCTGCTTGACTGTCTGGCCTCTATATTTTATTCATTTTGCTATTTAATGTACACGTGGAATGTTATTTTTAAAAATATATTTGTTATTGTGTAGGGACACCAGCCAGAAAAAGATTTGGAGTAGATTCGTTTGGGAATTAAATCAGTGCCAAGAGATCCTCCCAGGGGATTGCCCAAGCGGTTGATTTTAATATTGAAAGTCTAGAAACATTGTTTTTAAATTCAATCCATTAAGTATACCTTATATAAAATATAATATACATAAAACAACAACAACAAAATCTACATATACACATTGTGCTCCCCTTCACTGGGACCAATGGAGATAATTTATTCCTGCCTTTTCACCATTCCCCATTCCCTTTCCAAAAATACATTGACTCTTGTGAAGGTAGACAACCCTTCCCCTTTGTTAATACAATATAGATAAATTATCCCCATATGTCCCCAAACTCATTCTTAATTAACATTCCTTTTCTTGCTCTAATTTCACATGTTAATTTATCATTAATAGCTATATTCCACACTTCTTTATACCATTCATTTAGTTGGAGATAGCACTTAACCTTCGAATTCTTTGTTATTATCAATTTAGCTGCTGTTATTTAATTTATAATCAGTTCTTTCTTTGTTGACTTCCATAGTTCCCTCTCAAATATCAGCAAAAGTGCTGGTTTTGGACATATTATTAGATTTAAATTTAATATTTCACTTATTCATTTGAAAACCAACTTCCAAAATTTAATTATATATTCACATTCCCACCACATATGGAAGTAGGTTCCCACTTCTTGCTTACATCTCCAACATATTTTGGAGTATTTTTTATCCATATAATTCAATTTCACTGGTGTTAAGTACCATCTCCAAACCAATTTATAAAAAAATTTCTTTTATTCTTACAGACATACATTTTAAAATTCTTTTATTCCATAAATTCTTCTACTCCTCAGTACATATTTCTTCTCCCAAATCTGTTTCTCATAACATCTTTAAGACCTCTTCTTGATCCTCTACTTCTGTTAATATTTTATAAATTTTATTTATCATCCCTTTCATTCTTTTACATCCATTTTCCTTTTCAATCTGTAATACCATTTCTTCAAATTTTGCGAACTCCCTACATGCACCATTTCTTCTTACCCATTCTCTAGTCCAACATTCCAACTAGATAACATAAAGCCATGACAACTCTTCCCTTCCTAGTACTTCTATTATTTGCTCTTTAGTCCCCATCCTCCCCAACCTGTTTCCTTCTTAATATCTTTTCCAAACTTCCTTTCAAATTCCCTGAGAATTTCTCTAACTTTGTTAAAGGGTGTAGTGGGAAAATTGATGGATAAATATTTTTTCTATATCTATTCCAGGTTTGTATTATGTTTTTAAAAAAGGGATTTTCAATCTTCTTAGAATAGTAATATTACTTTGTTGGAAAAAAATATTTTCTGGGTCATTACCAACCTCTTGAAATTCCAACCTTGACCATATTAATTTATTAGATTGTGTTAAAATATCCACAATATTTCTCATTTGATTAGCTATATAATATAATTTTATATTAGGTAAACCTAATCCTCCTAGTTTTTGATACCAGAACTTTTTATTAATCCTTGCTTTTTTTTATCACCACTACAAAATTTGTTAATTATATTTTGCCAATCTTTCAAATCTTCCTCTAACAGCTTTATTGGTATCATCCTGAATAAAAAAAATAATTTTGGGTAATATTTTCATTTTGCATATCACTATTCTTCCAAACCATGATAATTCTATTCTTCTTAACTCCTTTAATTTATCTTTAACTTCTTGCATTAAGTTATTTTCTTTTTTAAAATATAATAAATTTTTCATGATATTTATACCAAAGTACTTTATACTCTTATACATTTTTATCTCAAATTTCCTTCTAATTCTTTGTTCATCATTCTTAACATAATTAAACAACATCATTTCTGACTTCTGCCAATTTATCTGTAGACCTGTCACCTCCTCAAATTATTTCAGATGTAGTTTAACCCTCAATGGGTCCTCTATTGTTAATAATGTGTCATCCACAAATAAACTAATCTTAATTTTGTCTTTGCTACCTATACCTTCTATTACTATGTCATGTCTAATAGTGTTCACCGATATCTCTATAACTAATGCAAATAATATTGAGAAATGATGACATCCCTGCCTAGTACCTCAGCCTAGGGATATTTGATCTGTTAGTCCATCATTTACAGAGAATACTGTAGCAGTATTCTCTTAATAAAGTTGCTTTATCACATTTTTAAAATGATTCCCAAATCCTAATATATCTATCAACATTTTTAGTGCTGGCCATTCCACACAAGCAAACACCTTGAATATACCCAATGCCATAACTCCTGCATTCTCTTTTTGTTGGTCAGTAATATATATTATATTTAGTACTCTTCTAGTCAAATCTGCCATTTGTCTCCCTACCATAAAACCACTCTGATCCTCTGTTATATATTTACCAATAGAATTATCCATTCTCCTTGCTAATAATGCTGTAAATATATTGGCATCTTGGTTTATTAAGGAAATAGACCTATAAGCACTTGGATCAGACAAATCCTTATGAGATTTAGGAATTAATATAATCAATGAATACTTCCAAGACTCTGGGATTTCTTCTCCTTCCATAGTATTATTAAATAGCAATCAACGTTGTATACCTTCCTCTTGCTAAGCATGTGTAATGTGTTTACTTTCAACAGCCAGAATACTACTGGGAATTTATGCTGACATAAGTGTAATCACATAAGCTGTGGTTGTGAACTGCTGCCAATTGCATTCCTTTTCATATGCCAGTTGCACAGCTTAGCATATAACAAGAAATGTGATCAGTAACTTATTGGACAAAATCCTGTTTGCATAGTTACATGGCACAACCTGCATACTGTCATCATCTGATACTGGTCATATTTAATTTAAAATAATGAAAGGTTTCCTATACCCCCTCCAAGGTTCCAATGCTTTCTAGGGGACCCTTTTGCTCTGGAGAAGCTTTTGGGAGTCTTAGGATGGGAGGGAGCCTTCAGTATTTAAAAATTACAGATAGATGGCCACCAGTAGGATTGGGACCACTGGCAGTAATCCTGCAGCAATTTTTGACTATTAACGTCTCCCCACCACCATCACAAACCTGCCAACAAATTCCTCAGGGCAAAAGGGAGTCCGAAGGAGCCTCAGAAACTCAAAGTGGGGTGGGGGTGGTGATAGGAACCGTTTAATTAGTTTAAATTAAATATTACTGGTGCTAAATTATGACATCACCCAGTTTTTACTGAGTAACTGTATGAAACAGAATTTTGGCCATTAGCTAGCAACAACTCACCATCATGATTCATGAAATTACACTTATGCAATGCAAAGCCCCAGTGAGATTCTGGCCATAATATGTATACTGTTTTTCAAGCACAATAGTCCATATATATCAGTATCAGCATTGCCAAGCATTATAGAATGTGCATTCTGCCACCCATATATGTAGAAGAATATTTCGCTTCGAAGCCATTTTTCCAGTATTTTATTTAATATATTTACACTCCACCTCACCTCAAACAAAAACAATTCTGATGTGAAGCAAGCACACTGGAATCATAAAACTGGTTATTTTTTTTAAAAAAAATTGCAGCTATCCAAAGCCTAATTATCAATGCACAGTCAACCTCCGTAAATATCAGGTTTAAAGTTATCTGTGAATTAAAGATACTATGGTGGAATGAAACCTGCATAGTCAAACATATTCACATTGAAACTCCATGGCTTGGGTCCAACTAATTCAAATTACAACCTGATAAGGTGTAAGAAAGAAGTAGAGACTGAGGGTGGGCCATCCACTTTGCAAGAGGTAAAGGTTAATGGATCAGACAGATTAAAAGAACTGGGTAGTGTCTTTTGAAACAGAATGCAACTGGAAAACCCTGGAAAGGAACAGCCAGTAGGGGGTGCTGTTTTGGTGGGAAATGAGGGTGGTATAAATAGGGTTGCCAGATACATTGGTACCAAAAGGAGGACATAGAAAGACAAAAAGGAGGACAAAGGAGGACATATTGAATGTTTCATTTGAATCGTTCCAGATTAAACCCGCAATCAATACAATTTTATTACAATTGCTGCCAATAAACGTCTCTTAGTGAACTGACCAAGAAACAGTCATGTTAAAAAATAAAAATAAATTCAATGGAGGTTTTTTCAAAATACCAAAGAACATTATTTAAACAGCTAATTGTACAATTATTACCTTTTAATTTTTATTAATTACACAACATATTTCTCAGAGGAGCCAACTTTTCGCAGAAGATCTTCATTAGCAATCACATGTGCATAAAACTGTTCACAAGTAATATTCTTCAAATTGTACTTTGTGACAATGATTCCTTTTACAGAGTCAACTAAGAGTCTGTTCCTTTCCTTTGTCCATTGAGCATTAATCAAGGAGAACACTCTTTCCACATTGCCATTGTGTCCAGGAATACAGAAGAATAATTCACAAATTTTAAGTAACTCTGAAAAGCAACTTGCATTTGGGCAACTTTGGAAAAATAAACTCCACTGTTCATGCAAGAGTCTTTCAAAAAACTGTTCATTCTTGTCTTACACAAATGATTTAAGATTGCAGTATTGGTCAAACAACTGCACATCATCCACAATAATACCCTTCTCTTTCAGGTATGATATGCATGTCCAAAGGTCATCAAATGTTCTGTCTTTGATTTTACTTAAGTACATCCAACCAAAGCACTGAAATTCATCAAAAGGTTTCATCCACTTTTCTAAGTAACTAATGCATGCTTCATACACCAATCCAACATCTGCCATAAAACTATTACACTCTTCTTCTCGACCACTTTCCTTAAGTCTTCTCAACATCTCCCTGTTTTCCAGCACATGAGATGGATTGACTCAATAAAGAAAGCCACAGTCTTTTGTTTGTAAGACCTTTTGTTTGGTGTTGCAGTCAAAGCAGGACCAGGAGCAGAGAGACTGGGATTCAGATTTGGGAATAAGCTATGATACTTTTGCCTGCTTTGGGCATGAGAAACAGAGAAACATGATTGCTACACACTTCATAAATCTAGTCCCAGGTGTGTCGGTTGTCTTTTACTAGGTGTTTGCTGTTAGTGAGACTCTGCTAAATATTCCAGTTCTGCCCAGTTCAATTTAGAGTCTAAACAGAATCTTGAAATACTTGCTGTTCTCAGCAGAAATTGCAGAGCTAAATGCAATGGAGATTAAATTTTGCAATGTTCCTTTTTTCATGGTTTTATGAAAGAGTCAAGTCTCTCTCTGTGTGTGTGTCTCTCCCTCTCTCTCTCTCTCTCACACACAAACCCTTCCTCAGTGTTCAACAATCAGTTGCTTCAGTTCAGTATGTCCATTTCCTCTCATTCAGTATGCCCATTTCCTTTTCAGTTCAGTATGTCCATTTCCACCCATCCCTCCCTCACACCTTTGAGCCTTCTCTCCCTTGCAGTCACGACCTTTTTTCATGGTTTTATAAAAGCCAGTCTCTCTCTCACATACACCCTCCCTCCCTCCCTAAATTTTCTACAATCTTACTTTTAAACAAGCTCTATGAAGCCACCCGTCGCTCTCTCGCACCTTTCTTCCCTCCTTAATTGAAGTTTTCCCTTGTGCTCTCAGTCACCTCCGGCGGAAGCAGTCATTGACTGCCCCGGGCTTTGTTGTACAGCTGTAACCAATCAAGCTGGCTTATCTCCGATCTCTAAAAGAACGGAGGATTTACAAGTGCGGAGGATTTACAAGTGCCGCAACCAAGGAAGGAGGGAGAGGTGGCTTACATTTTGAGGTTTGGCTGCAGGGGATGGGGGTGAAGATAGAAAAGCCGGACATTTTAAAGCTTTTTAGCTTTGCCTGCCGGACAGAGGACTTTAGCTTGAAAAGGAGGACATGTCATCGTTTTGCCGGACGTCTGGCAACCCTAGGTATAAAGGGAGAAGAACTGAGGTGTGTGGTAGATGAGTGCTGGGCTGAGGAGCAGGAAGAGAAAGGAAAAGATAAGTGGGAGAGATTGTCAAAGAAGATTCCTGGATAGGGGAATGGGTACCATTAAAAGTAGCTAGGGAGGTGGCTGAAAGAGAATGGAGGGGAAGACAAGTTTGTAGACCTCCATACTGGGGAGAGACAGCTGAAAGAGGCATGAAAAATAGAAAGAGAAAGATTTCAAGAGAAGCAAACAACAGAGAGACTAGAAGATATCTCAACTCCATTGGGAGCAGTTCTGGAATAACCTTGTTTCCACCCAAAGCCCAGAAAGATACCAGGAAGAAGGTATGGGAACCCAATGTGGGATGGGTGTTTCACCCTTAAGCTCATACAAGCTTGTGAATGACCTCTCTACCCCTCTACTTAGTGATACATTGTCACCAGTTAATTGTTTGGTTGAACCTACAGTTAAAGAGAAAAAGAATGTGGAAAGAGACATATGGAATGCTAAAAATGACATATTAAACTTGAATTTTGTTAAAGGAGAAAAAGAACCATTACCTGTTACTTCAAATAAAACTTTTAAACAAAAAATGGAGTCCTTGCCTGTTGATGAAAAAAAAAGAATCAAGTAAAAAAGATGGCAGGAGCTGGTGTGGACCTCACAGTAGGATGAGACAAAGTAAGAGAGAATGTTCACTGGCATTTCCAAAAAGCAGCAAGTAATTGAGCAGAAAAGGCTCAGACTGACCTGTGTATTGTACAAGGTCACCTGAAGGCATTGCTTTCATGATCATGTTGCCACCAGCTATAAATATGTCAGAACTAATAGAAAAATTGCTCTCTTAACCAACTACGATTAGCCTCCATCTCTTTCAAGTCCACCCATTCTTGCTACCAAACAGCTGCATTTTTACAATTTTCTTGTAACTGTCCATAAGCAATCAGATATTTATCAATTTATCAAACCCACAACCACAGGAAAGGGATAGGCTCTTCTCTGTAATACCTTGGCCTTCTTCAAACAGAGTGTTTTGTTTTATTTAAACAATCAGCTTCCTAGCTTTTTTTACTTTGAGAGATCAACATAAAATTTGCAGTGCAATCCTGTACATATCTACACAGACAAGCGCTGAACAATTATTTTTACTTTATTAAAACATAACTTAATTTTGTCAACCTTTGTTAAACATATTAGGCTACTCCAGCTTAAATTTCCAGAGGCTGGAGGCATAGGTGTATTAGGCTACCAAAGCAAAAGCAAATAAGAGTTTTGTGTCACCTTAAAGACTAATGGGTTTTATTTGCTGTGAGCTTTGATGTACAGTATCTGATGAAGTGGGCTGAAGTCCATGGAAGCTTATGTCAGATGAAACCTGCTAGTCCTTGAAATACACTTTATTGAGTGTCACTTACAATAGCCCATTATCATCACCATCAGTGTAGAGGTACCCATTTCTGCAGAAGTTTAGACTTACATTCATAATGGGATGCTGAAGGGAATGGTACATTACTTCTGAGTACTCTGTATCCAGAAGACTGTGGCAAGGTTCACTGTAAGTCAGACTCAATTTGATGACAACATGATTTTTCTATTGTTTGTGTTTTGTGTAATATGACTCCTGTTACACAAACTGTTTCTGGTCATAGAAGTAATGCCCACAAAATTCAGTGAAATTTACTCCCAGCTGAGTACAAATAGGGCACATCTGGAATGTCACAGACTTCAGAACAATTATATTTTGTTCTTGCACGGAAATGCATTTTTTGAGTTTTCGCATGGATTTGTATGGATTTGATTTACAGACTTGAATCATCCATAAGGACAGCACAGGGGAATATCATAGTTTCTATGAGGCAAAAAGCCTGCAGTCCTTCTGGCACACACAGTTCAAACCTGTGACTCTTTACTAGGCAGTAAGACCTGCAAAGTTCAGAGTCCATAATAAGCAGAATTAGCTTTTCACTGATAGGTTCACTGATTTTGATGGGAATTCTGAGCCAGTCTTTCAAACATAGTTTTCAAACCCTGTTTATTGAAATGTTTAAAAAGGACAATTTTGGTCATTTTGATGAACAGTGTAATAGGGTAGCTCATCCTCCTACATTTGAAGTGAGCAATGTTAAACGATTTCTTGTGGGTTACTCTGGTGCTAATGGGTCACTTGTCAGCTTCAAATGCATGTAGGTGAGGAGGACAACTTTCACAGGTCCATACAGCTCCACTGTGAATGTTGGAGGACCACACCCAATCTTGTACTCTGCCGAACCCCATATTTTTTCTTTTTAAAAGGTTCTTTACAGAAGACAACTCCTTATGCCCTCTAATGGTAAAAACAAAACAAAAAAGTTTTTTTAAAGTTTACAAACCTAGAGGGAGTGTTGGAGGAATAAAAGGTTCTGGGAGGGCCAACATGTGGAAAATTGCATCCCACATCCCCAGAGGCCACAGGGAGGCTTTTTGAGCCAATTTTTAGAAGTAATTTAAATATTCTGAGAATGCTGGGTGCCCCAGGGATGCTGGGAGTACGTTTGTCCAAGCTGTCTCAAATACTGCATCTCCCTTTATGAGTTTGCCTGCATTTTAGCATCATCAGAGGAAGCCTTTCTTTCAGTTCCACCACCCCTACAGGTGTGTTTGGTGGGGACAGTGGACAGGGCCTGCTCTCTCGTTGCTCCCAGACTCTGGAACTCCCTCCCACAGGAGGCCAGACTGGCCCCATCTTTGTTGTCCTTCTGCAAGCAGGCAAAGACCTTTCTCTTCGTGCAAGCATTCCTTCAGTGATTGGATGCCTGAGAGAGTTTTTTTTAATAGGATTGTTTGTTCCTTGCTGCTTTTAAATGTGTCCTTTTTTATTTACTGTTTCTATTTACTATTTTTATTATGATATTTGATTCTTTCATATTGTAATAATTTTTATATTTAGCTTTTAATATTGTTTGTTTTTAATGATGTAAGCCACCATTGACCTTTTTTAGGAGAAAGGTAGGATATAAATATTGTAAATGAATTAAATAAATAAGTAAAATTGAACCTTATGGGGTAATATGCAATTGATGATACACACTTTGCCTACCCCAATGTAGATTCACAAATGAACAAGGAAATATGGACATATAATTATTGTTTCTCTCTATCTTGATAGTTTTCCATAATTGCAAGCACTAGATAAAACCCATGCTATATATTCTGCCCATGGTGAGCTAATCATCCACTGTTTAGCATATAACTTGTACAATGCATATAAGCTGTCATGCTGGAGCTGTGCATGACCCTTAACTGCTCTTTCTACTGCCTTCCAAAGCCAGCATTCTCCACCCAGAGCTGCAGAGGAAAAAAGAAAAACACTGAAGATTTCCTTCAGAAGCTTTTCATTACCTGCTGCTGGTAATGGCAGGAAAATAGTAATTTCAGTGGAAATCACTGGGAGATCAGGCCATGCTGAGATGATATGTATGTACAAACATACAAACAACGTAGTGAGAAAGAGTATGTGTGCCTATGCATGCATGTATGGTCCCCAATTCTCCAAATGAAACTGGATATGATTCTCAGGGCCAAAAGAAATTGGGCATCACAGTGAAAGATTAATTAACTTGTTTTAAATGAGGCTCTCAACAAAGCTTATAAGTTAACAAAGTTCCAAAACAGAAAGCAAAGAAGCACTTTCAGAAGATAACTGTCATAGCTAAATGCCTACTTTTTGCAAGATCTGAATACTAGAGCAGCAATTCAACCTAAATTGCCTCTTTATCAAATTCAGCTTTCTTTTCCCTTCTCTTTTCTTCCCATACTGAATATGACTGATTATATTTCTTTATGGCTACAGCTTTCTGGGTTACTAGTGCTTGCACCAGTGATTCCACCTTTTACCATTTTCCATTACCCTCTGGGTTATCAGAATAGAACACATTCTGATTACCTAGCCAATAACCCCAAGCAGAACTGACATCAGAACCATGAATTAGCCTCACAAGGGCTTTTTGAGGATGCAATCAGCAGCAGCATCTCATTTAAATCTGTCCAGGAACATGGTGTAAATGGTACTGTGGCGAGAGAGAGAAAATGGTATGAGTTGCTTTCTCAGGAAAATAGTAAAGCTGCCTTCAACAATCTTCTTGCACTCAAAAGCTGACACAATCATTTTGGGTATAGCATATAATTGCTTCCCTTTCGGTTTTGTATAGCTTTTAACAGAACAGAAGCATAGTATAGATACATACACAGCCTGTAGAATCTGCAGCTGGTTCCCTCCACCTAAGAATGAGGAGGTGGTAAAAGAGACTGAAGGTCAAAGTACGTATTAAGGGAAATAAATATTTCCTGCTATTATGTTAGTCCTCCAGATGTGCAATTCCTTCATAGCTTTGTGTCTGAACAGTCAGAATTTCAGATGAAGCCTGTGTTTACTTCCCATTGACAAAACACACAAACACAAAAGCAAGCTAGGTCAAAGGAGATCATGCTGCAATAAACAGATGTCATATACTTCATAGAGGAGCTCTGCTTCTAATGATGTGCTAACTGTATTGTCTCATTTGACCTTAGATCTCAGTCTAAATGTTCAGAAGAATTACATGCTGCAGTTCTCTTCAAGTGCTGGATGCTAGCAGGAAGTTTTATGCTTGTATCTTCCTCTATTTTAGAAACTCCATGTACATGGAAAGCTCATGTGTGTGGATGAAGGTTTCTACTCCAATCTTCTCCATTCAAAGGTGTTTTGTCTTCTAAATTTGAGGGATGTTTTTTAACTGTGTGGCTTTCAGTCGTATGACACACACCCCACACACAAACACCCTGATCATGCAGGAAGATTACATCAAGCAGGTCTTCTAAACATGCAAATCAGCCCTTAATGGGACATCATGTTCTCTTATTCATTCTGCTGAATGGTAATTAGTATTTGAACTGAGAGCCTGTAAGCAGAAAACCCATTACTTTTATCTAAATATAGCACACAGCACCTCTTGGGCACTATTACAAATATTAAATAATTGTGTGATGATTAGTGGAGTCCCTCACTGAGTCTGAGAATTACAGTTTAATACATTAATAAGCAAAATATGTTAGAAAGTTGTCTTTTTACAATTATACATGGGAAAATATTTCATTTTCAAGAAAATTCAGAAGAATCAGTAGCCTAATATTTTCAATGTAAAGAAATAGGTGGGTTACTTATAACTGTCCAGCCATCTCATATCCCCTCCAAATGTATTTGTGACCCCCCCACACACACACACCTCCTCTTGAGTCAAGAGAGCTTTCCTCTTCCCTCCTATCTTCCATAAATGAACCAGACAGGGGTTGGGCTGAAATGGGGGTTTATTAAACCTGGACTGTAACAAGGAACATTGCCTCCCAGAGGCGAGACACAGGTTGTTGGGTTAAACTTGGGCCACAACTTTATTAACTATTTAAACTAAAATCCCCCAACTGCAAGGGGGCCTAATGTAGTGTGATCTTCTCCCAATCTGGAGCCGCCTTGGCCTCCGGACTATTATAGAGCAGGGCGAGCTCCTATTTCTGAATCGTGCTGTCAAGTGTACAGCACGACTTCAGGTGCTCAGTGATGATAGTACCCCCCCCACCGTCTCAGCCCACCAAGCCTCATGGCCCTAAGTGAACTGTTAGTTGGGGGGTCACACTATGAACAAACCCACCTCTCCTCAGATGCCCTCTTGGTTCCACCTGACCGAGAGATGGAATAATTTTGCACCACGTGTCCTCCATGAGCTAACTCCGACTGTTTTCTTCGCACTACCCGCCACGGCCTGGGGCTATTTATATGCCCCTAGCCTGCCACCAGAGCCGAAGATTTTGGCTCGAAGGCCCTCTTGTAGATCCCTAAGAAAAAGGCCCATACCCAAATCTGACAAGTGAACACCATCACTTCTATACAGTTCTCGCCTGTGACCTCTTATTTCAGGATGTCGTATCACCGACCCAAGCCCAGCCCTCATAGCTCAGCTCACTTCTCGATCCACACCATGCCTTGCCCAGTCAATGCACCTAGGATCGCAGTTAGCTCTCCACACCAACCGTGGTACAATGTTTGACCATATCAGTTTCATAGTTGGAAATTTAGCCTTCAAGGTCTGCAAGTCTTGAATCACTTGCAATACCAATGACTTGCTTGTACGCCTGGTCAAGTCATTACCACCCAAGTACACAATAAATATGTCTGGGGGCACATCCTGAATATTCAGGAAGTCTTGCTCTAAGAGCTCAGCCGAAAGCATACCCCTCTTTCCTTTCCATTCCAGTGTGGCCAGAGCTCCCAGGCGCAAATTACGGCCCCAACCAGTCTGCAAAGCGTGTTTCACAGCCCAATGAACATAACTGTGGCCATAGACCACAGCTCTTAGCCGGGTGGCAGCCGCCCCGAATTCTGAAAGAGAAAACAAAACCACATCTAATGCAGGAGGGAACGCACATAGGTTTTGAATCTGTGAGAGGACCACCTTCCAACTCTCTTTATCTGCTCCTCCCCATAACCCAAAGCAGCAGCTGTAGATGCCGCTCCTATCCTAAAAGAGTGGGTGCCAAAAGCCCACGGGATGTAACCGTCCAAAACTGGTACCTCGTAAGGGATAAGCCATCCCTGTGACGAAATAAATCGCCACCAGAATTCCCCCTTATCTGGACAAACTCTGAAATAGATTTGACTGGGCAGAGCTCTTTTACTGAATAAAGCCCCAAACTTATGACTTGACCTTTACCAGATTGGTCGGTCTTAGATTGGCGGAGATGAAACAAAACTCTGTCTTCGGAGACCAATAAGTCGTCCATCTGCAACGCCGTCCCTGAATTATCTAATTTAGATGCCTTTACTAACTCACTAATTCTAAAGGCCCCAAAAATGCACACAGGATCACTGCTTTAAATAATTTTGACTCATCTTGGTCAGTGCACACTTTGCCCCAAACCTGACCCAGCTGGAAAAGAATTTTGGGGGACATTGTGGTGCGCTTATCATCGTGTCTGCCTCTTTCTTTACCCCAGCCCTCAATCATTTTTCTGACCCTGAAATCACTAGCCGGATCAGGGAAGCTGTGTGCCTTAACATAGAAGGCCAGAGCAGACATCCTCCCCTGAATAGTATGGGGAGCCAAACCTTTGTGATGGAGATAAACTCCGTACTACTGTAGATGGTCAACTGTTTTAGGCCATGGTCTACCCATGCCTTCCTCACTGCAAAAGGCAAAAAATTCTTCACAAGCAGCTGCATAGCTGCGCCTGGTACTGGGAGCGATCGCTAAACTGATTGCTTGGTTGGCTTCAATCCTCCAATGCTCCATACCTCTTGTGGCAATATCTCTGGATGAGTCTGAGCCTTTGGGGCCAATACCCTGAACCGGTCGATCTGTTGACAGGACAGGGCGTCAGCCAGCTCATTCTTTACGCCAGGCACATAACAAGCCTGGAATACAATATTGTATTTCAAACAGCGTAACATAAAGGCTTTCACCAATCTCATAACCCTCTGTGATTTTGATGTAAGGGTATTCACCACATGTACCACTGCCATATTGTCACACCAAAATGTGACAGCAGTATTTGTCCAGATCTCAGCCCACAGCCACAGGGCTCCCAGAATTGGGAAAAATTCCAAAAATGTGAGATCCCGGGTGACTTCGGAGTTACTCCATTCCATCGGCCACAGGCCGGCACACCATCGGCCTCTAAAGCAGATGCCATATCCCGATGATCCAACAGCATCGGAATGCACTTGGAACTCTGCCCCCACGCGCACCTCATCTCTCCAGAATGAAATTCCATTAAATCCATCCAGGAACTGCAACCAGGTCCGCAGGTCATCCCTTATGCCTGCTGAAATTTTCCGCCTATGATGTGGTCTTGTTAAACCCTTCATGGCCTCACACAGCCGTCTCAGAAAGGCCCTACCGGGGCAATGACTTTACACGCAAAGTTGAGGTGACCCACCTCCTCCTGCAGCTCCCTCAGTGTACCTTTGGTGTGTCATAACAAGCTCCAAATTCAAATCCTAAGGTCGACCAACTTACTGTCTGGCAACCTACCGGATTGCTGAATAGTATCCAATTCAATCCCCAAAAAGGTAATTGTGGTAGATGGGCCTTCTGGCTTTTCTTCAGCCAAGGGTACACCTAGTTTCCTTGTGACCATCTGAAAAGTCCTCATGAGGGACTCACATTGGCCAGATCCAGGCTTCCCACAGAATAAAAAATCATCCAAATAATGGACGACTTGAGAAAACCCCGCCCTACGCTTAAGGGCCCATTCCAAGAATGAGCTGAAGCACTCAAAAGCAGCGCAGAAAATGGAGCATCCCATTGGCATTGCCTTATCCATATAAAAGAAACCCTCAAATTGAAAGCTTAGCAAATCAAAGTCCTCAGGGTGAACTGGCAACAATCGAAAAGCTGACTTAATGTCTGCCTTTCCAAGTTCAGCCCCATTGCCGCAGTATCTAACCATCCTTATTGCAGCATCAAAGGACGTATAACTAACAGTGCAGAGCTCCTGAGGGATCTTGTCATTCACCGATTCCCCAGCAGGGTAAGATAAATGGTGAATGAGGTGGAACTCTCCTGGCGCCTTTTTGGGGACAACCCCGAGTGGGGAAATGTGCAAATTTGGTACAGGCGGCTCGCTAACGGTCCTGCCACCCTCCCCTCAGCAATTTCTTTCTTTATCTTTTTCCTAACCACATCCTCCATGCCCTTTACCGATTTTAGGTTGTTTGCTGAGGTGGCAAACCTAGCACCCTGAACAGGGATTCCAAAACGAAATTGGAAGCCCTCTAACAGGTATCGGGCCGCCTCTCTATTTGGGTAGGAAAGCAACCAGTCAGCCAATACTGATAATTTAATTGGACTGGGGCCCTTTAGCAGCTGTAGAAGAGCCTGTTGGCTGTTTCTTGGGACCACCACCATCCTTGTTTCCACCCGATCCCAGGCAACCTCTGAAACATGACACTGAGCCATGTGGGTTCCCGCATATGGAACACTGATGTCAGAATCTACAAGGCTTCCTGTTGCAAAAGCCTTTGGCATTGAATTCCCAGCAAACCAGGCGGTGTTGAACCACCTGGCCCGCTAGAGCACAGGGGGCAGTAACAGTATTGGCTCTCTGTATAAGATGTCCACTATCAAAATGATCGCCCAAAGTGGGGCAAGACGGGGTCATCAACTGCAACCAGAGACCATGATGATGCACATCCCAGCGCATTTGGGGTTTTATTGCTGCTCTCATACGGAACCCCTCATCATAGAGCAGCCACTCATGCCCCGAGAAATCTACATACGCCCTATATATCAGGTTAATGTATTGAATGAGTGCGAAAGCCTCGGCTGGTACGCTTTCACTATGGTGCCAGCATAGATCAGAAAACCAGGCAGCCAGTTTGCCCAACATCTCTCTGACTTCTTTTTTCTAAACCTCTCCTTTTCCCTATCCTCCTCCTTGGTGCCTTTCTTTTATTCTATTTTCCTATTCAGTAGTTCGAATACGTCAACGTATTTACCTCGCCAAATCTTCTCAATCATGGCTGGGAGAAGGTGATCACCTAGAGGTAAAGATTGATCCCCATATGGAAAAGCACTCTGGGGAATGGAATTATACCCCGTATTTGGAATTGCATGGTAGGTAAGCTGCTGTAAACCTTCCAAGAAACCAGGCATTTCACCTGGAGAAGACCACTGGGGGTACGGCGCCATCCAAGGCTTCAAAGCTGGTACGGGCCCCACAAGAGTGGGTGAGCCGATGCTGCTGCTGCAAGGCAGTAAACTGGTGTTCAGTTGCAGAAAAACTGGCGGATTAACATCTCCCCAAGGCCAAAGCCCTTCCATGTGTTGTGTAAGTGGTGTGGGTGCTGACTCATCTGTAACTGGCGGCGCCGGAATCACCATGCTTGCTGAACGTAAATCGGCCACCTGCTGGCTGGTACCAGGAACAGAACCGTCAGACCCCACCTGCCTGCCTGCTGATACACTCGAACTTGGACACGACAATTCACCATCAACACGTCCTCCCATCTGCTCCCTAGGCTCCGTCAGAGGGTCAGGTGCGATGTCTCTTTCAACTTCCATACCCATGGTCGATGATCCGCCACCAGATGGTTCCATTGAAACCGCCCCTGCAGCTGTAGCACATTCCTTTTCCAAAAGAGCAATTCGGGACAACATTACATCACCCAATTGCCAGAGTTCTGCCATCCTACGGGCCTTAGATTACCTGTGGGACCTCCTCGGAGTAGCGGCACTGGCAGCCTCCCTAGCCATGGCCCTCTTCCTTTCAAGCTCACTTAATTTTGCCAAGATGGCACTGTAATCGGGCCACTCCTCATCATCAGATGAAGAAAGAGCAGGTGGAACTCTGGTTGGGGCCTTGCATTTCTCAGGTTGCTTGCCTTTTTTGGGACCTTGCCCTTTTTTGGGCCCCATGGTGCTAGTGCTAATCCTTCTTTTTTTAAAAAAAATTATTTTATTTTATTATTATTCCTCTTTTTTAAAAAAAAATGGTTATTTCCAGTTTATTTTAGATTAATTTGTATTGTCTAGTTTATTTTATCATTTTTTGTTTTTTTAAAAATTTGATTTGTGTGTGTGCATGTGTGCGCGCGTGTGTGTGTGTATGTGCACAGCCCCAACAGGGGGCGTACTATCCACTCGCAGCTTCCCCAGCTATTCCTCTCATGTTTTTGTTTGATTGTTTTTATTAAAAAAACACCCACAAGTTGCCCAGCAGGGGGCGCAGCCCCGCTCAAACTGTTCTCTCTCTCTCTCTCTCTCTCTCTCTCTCTCTCTCTCTCTCTCTCTCTCTCTCTCTCTCTCTCTCTCTCTCTCTCTCTCTCTTTGAATAACCTCTTTAAACTGAGCCCCCTTACTTGTAGGGGAGTGGGGTTGAGGCGGTTTATGAGGATGAGACAGGCACAGGGTGGCACAACAAGGATGGCTCATACCATCACATTGGAAACAAGCCTGCCAATCCTTGCTTTTTTTTGCCTTTCTGGAAGTTGTCAGGAAAAGAGGGTTCAACATCTTGTTGTCCAGTCTCTGCCAGCTTGAAGGGGCTTCAGCCTCTGATTTCCCAGGTGATCCTTTTTTGGGGGCTTTGCAAAGCCTCTCTCTTCTCTACACACCCCAGAGATGGCTTGGAGTTGATTTGGGAGTTGTTCTTCCTGGGGCACTCACAGCTAGACTATCACCCTCATCCAGGTGTCCTCCCTTAAAGGTGTACTCCCAGTCACCCAGGGGGTCAGGCTGTTCAATTTCTTCTATATCCAGATGGTTAACCTCTGTCCTGGGGTCTTCTAGGGCCTTCTGGGGTCTTCTGTTCTTCTTTTCCGGGGTTACACATCTCCATTCCTTCTGTCTTCTCCTTGCCTCCAGCTATCTCCAGCTTCCCCTCCCCCTTCCCTTTCCCCTTATATTCCCTTTTTATATCCTCCCTCTCGCTGAGGCCCTTTTTCTCCTACCAGGGGTCATTCTTCTTTTCCCAGGTTTTTTGTATTCCAGGGCTTTTCTCACTCTCTTCCCCCTTAAGCCCTCTCAAGTATTCTTCCTCCTTTGACTCTCCTCATCCCCCTAGGTCTATTGGATCTCCAGGAAATTTGTAGTCCATCAAGGTTTCTCCAGAGTCCATTGGGCAGCTCTTACTTAGCTACTCCACTGGTTGTGGGAAAGTATGAGATGACCCACTGACACATTCTACCTTATTACCATCTTCTGTCCCACAGTATTCTAGACATCCATATTAATTATATGCTATTTTTGGCCACAAACCATGGGTTCCATGCCTGCCTCTTGAACAGACAGGCACTGAAAAATAACATACTAATTCATATTAGAAATATTAGATAAAAGCTATGTAAATTAATGCTTTATACAGTGTTATAATATTTCTAAATATTCAGTGTTTGATATTTGATGTTTAAACAATTTTCTGAGCTTTAGCTAGTTATCATATATATACTATAAAATATTTCTTGAAGTAGCAGTAAGTTTTACCTGAAATATTTTCCTAAATATTATATGCTCATGATGTGATGATAGTCCTCACTATGAGTGCTTTGAGATTTTCTTTTCCCTCTTTCCTTTTTATTTTCTGTACCCCTATTACTTTAAAATAAATAAATTAAAATATTATATAAAAGCATGACTAAAACAGATTTAAAAGTGATAGCCAATCACTAAGGAAATACCTGCCTGAAATGAAAGGTGCTTGCCTGCTTGTGGATGGACAGCAAATATGGGGCCAGCCTGGCTTCCTGTGGGAGGGAGTTCCAAAGTCTGGGAGTAGCAGCATAAGAACATAAGAAGAGCCCTGCTGGATCAGGCCAAGGGCCCATCTAGTCCAGCTTCCTTTATCTCACAGTGGCCCCACCAGATGCCTCTGGGAACACACGAGACAACTAGATACCTGTCTCCTGATACCCCTCCCCTGCATCTGGCATTTTGAGGTACCTTCATTTTAAGCCTGGAGATTATACATCCCCATCATTGTAACCTGCTTGTAAACAGCTTGTAACCTGCGATGGACTTTTCCTCCAGGAATCTGTCCAATCCCCTTTTAAAGGCATCTAGGCCAGATGCCATCACCACATCCTGTGGCAAGGAGTTCCACAGACTAACAACACTCTGGGTAAAGAAATATTTTCTTTTGTCTGTTCTCACTCTCCCAACACTCAACTGGAGTGGATGTCCCCTGGTTCTGGTATTGCGTGAGAGGGAAAAGAGCTTCCCTCTATCCACTTTATCCATCCCCTGCATAATTTTATACGTCTCAATCATGTCCCCCCTCAGGCGCCTTTTCTCTAGACTAAAGAGCCCCAAATGCTGTAGCCTTTCCTCATAAACAAGGTGCCCCAGCCCAGTAATCATTTTGGTTGCTCTCTTCTGCACCTTTTCCAGTTCCACTATGTCTTTTTTGAGGTTCAGCAACCAGAACTGTACGCAATACTCCAGGTGCGGCCTTACCATCATTTTGTACAATGGCATTATAATGTTGGCTGTTTTATTTTCAATCCCCTTTTTAATGATACCTAGCATGGAATTGGCCTTCTTCACTGCTGCCACACACTGAGTTGACACTTTCATTGAGCTGTCCACCAGCACACCAGCAGAGAAGGTGTGTCATATGACTGAAAGCCACCCTCTCCTATATCCCCATCAAACATACCTGTGAGGGTAGGGGGCTGAGAAAAAAGCCTCTCCTGATGAACTTAACACCTGGGCAGGATCATAAAGAGAGATGCAGTCTTTGAGATAGGCTGGACCCAAGCTATTTAGGGCCTTATAGATGAAAATCAGCACTTTGAATTGTGCCTGGAAATGGATCAGCAACCAGTAGAGCTGCTGTAACAGGGATTATGTGATCCCTGTTTCCAGCTCCAGTTGATAATCTGGCTGCAGCATTTTGGACCCACTGAAGTTTTCAAGCACTTTCCAAAGGCAACCCCACATAGTTAATACACACAAAACCCAATCTTGTCAAATCTCCAAAATTGTGCTGAAATGTCTATACGAGCTACAGGCTGTTTCAGCATAAGCCTGAAAGTGTAAATATCTAAATGGGTACTGAGAATATGTGCCTCTGGGTCCTTACTACACTCAAAGGTCATTCAGACCTTGGCATGCTTAGTATGGATACCTGCAGCTGAGCCTGTAAACACATTCAGTTTAACATGTCTACAGAGCTTGAGTTCCTGGTCACAAAGGTTCTGAAAATGCATTCTGCTGAAAATAGAGGTTGCTTTGCACAATATTGTAGTAAATATGTTAAGGTCTGAGTCACTTCTAGGTAAGAGAGGGAAATGGGAGTAGAGCCAACACATAATCCCCATATCCTGCTATGATCGCAGTCTTCCACACCTTCAGACATAACCCCTAAATGCCACTGTAATGAACCAATGCTAGATCTGATTAATGGTTCTGGGAGAACCAAGAAAAGGGGTGATTATGTCAATATATATTGCTCAGCTGTTTTGTTCTTACATGTTGTATAGTATAGACCTCTGTGCAATATGTATATATTGATAAATGTGTGCATCCAACACAAACTTGTCTATATTATTTATGGTAATTTAGGGGGAGGATTTCTATGACATGTCATATTTTTTTTCTGCAACTATGTTTGAGCTTATGGGTGTGTTTGAACATGTTTATGAGTACTCTAGTGAGAAAGGCCAGATTAGTCATAAACATGTTTGAACTTGCTTATGGTTTCAAATGTAGGTTACAAAGAAAATGTGACATGTCATAGAAATCCTATCCCTGGGTGGGTGTTGTAGCGTTCTCCTTTAAATGTGGTCATGGCTCAGGTTTAGTTAGAGTGAGTCATGCATATTTATGTTGCTGAGAGGCGGAGCCAAGAGGCAGAGTATAAGAGGCAGAGCCTGAGGGGGAGAAGGGAGATCAGAGTTTTGGAAGGAGTTTGATTAGCTGAGTTCAGAGATTTATGTGATTGTAATTAGACTGATGAGAAATAGTAGGAGATCTGAGAAGTGATTGACCAGTGATTGGAAGGGAGAAGGAATACAACTGAATATTAAAATACTGAAACCAATAAGCAAATAAACTAGAGATCTTTCTATTTCATTAAAGAGTGGACCTGATTCTTTCTAAAGGAGTTATGGGGATCTAGGGATCTCCTGGTGGCAGCAGTGGAAGAAAGGAAAGAGTTTAGTTTTGCCCTGGTGTGCTCTGAGGTCTGAGTCTAGGTGGACAGACCAAGGCACGAGTGGGTCCAACGCCACATAGGTTCCAGAGGTGTGGGATCCAAAAAGGGTCAAATCGCGACATTGGTGTCCAGCGGCGGGAAACGAAGTAATCCAGTGAAGCCTATTGAAATAATCCAGTGAAGCCTTTATAAAAGAGTTTATTGAGTCAAGGGTACCTTTTAGACAGGATCTGTGGCAATGAGGTTTGGTTCCTGCTAGAGCTTTTGGGAAAAGCTTAGTAGCGGGGCCTCAGAACCCAGATCAGGGGGGTCTAAGATAGGGAACGACTCTGAAAGGAAAAGGCTTGAATTCTCTGAGAGGGAATTTCTGAGTTTACCTCAGGATCTGAGGATCAGAGGGCTTGCTGTGAAATCCCAGGCTCTGAGATAGGAGAGCGCTGTGGATAAGGCAGAAGCCAGGTCATAGCAGATCTGAGGGAGAGAACCTAAGGAAAAGGCTTGAATTCTCTGAGAGGGAATTTCTGAGTTTACCTCAGGATCTGAGGATCAGAGGACTTACTGTAAAATCTCAGGCTCTGAGATAGGAGAGCGCTGTGGATAAGGCAGAAGCCAGGTCATAGCAGATCTGAGGGAAAGTACTAAAAGAAAAGGCTTGAAAAATTTATATCAGTAACTGGAAGTAAAATAAGAAAAACAGGTCCTTTAAAAAAATTTGTGAACGCTGCTCTAATCACCTCAGAGAAAGATAAACAAAAAGGAAAAGATGCCTCCCAAACGCGCCACTAGGGGGAGTCCTGAGTCTGAAGAGTTGCCTCAGGAATTGGAGGGAGACCAAGAGAAAATAGTTCTTGAGGTTACCTCAGAGGGACATAAGGAATTAAGCCCTCAAGAATTTGAGAGATGGAAACTGGAACCGGAATTTAAATTTAAGGAACTACAGCTCAGAGCTGAGCAGGAGGCCAGACAATTTGAGCAGGAAGAGAGAAAAAGGGAAATGGATTTTCAACTACAGATGAGACAATTAGAGATTTCTGCTCTAAACAATAACCTTAATAATAACAACAGTGGGGGAGGTGGAATCCTGTCAAAGATAGATTTGAAGAAGTTTCCCCAGTACAAAAGAGGGGACTGTCCTGAATCCTTCCTCATTGCTTTTGAACGCACCTGCAATGACTTTGAAATCAGAAATGAAGATAGAATGATGGTTTTAAGAGCGCAGGTTAGCGGAGATCTGGCAGAAATATATGCCCAGATGAATCCCGAGAAGGCAAGAGATTTTGAGGCATATAAAAAGATGGTTTATTCAAGATTTTGTCTGAACTCTGAACACCTGAGGCGAAAATTTCGCTCTCTCTAAAAAGCAGGATGAATCGTACTCTCAGTTGGGAGCTAGATTGGCGCAGACTCTGGAGAAGTGGATTGAAAGAGAGGAGATCACTTCTTTAGAACAGTTGAAGGATTTGATTGGGCTAGAACAGTTTTACTCCCTATTACCTGGAGAACTACGGTATTTAGTAAGGGACAAGAATCCTAAAAATTTATGGGGAGCGGGAGAACAAACTGATTTGATTAATGCTTACAGGAACCCTAGATTTTCAGAGCTGAGAGTAAATAAACCAAACTGAGACAACAACTATAAAAAGCCTTTTAATAAAAATTACCTCAGCAGGAATCCTGAGAGAGAAGGTCAGGGCGGGACTTCCCCAAAGTTGCCAAGGGCTAGCCCGCCAAAAACATCAAACCCTGAGGCACAGTTCGCCAAAGTACCTCAGAATGACAAAAGGAATTTTAAATGTTTTAACTGTGGGCAACCAGGCCACTTACAATTCCAGTGTAGGCAACCATACCCCAACTTGCAGAGAAATGATTCTCTAACCAAAAAGGTGTATTGTGTCAAGCAAGTGGAATCAGGGGAGGAAAATAGTAGACAGAGACCTGATCCCATAACCACCACCACTTCTACTGACCATGAGGAGGAAGATATTCCTATAGCCCAAGTAGTCCATTGTTTCTATATCAGCAATGACCAGACCCTTCTCAGAAACGCAGGTGAAGAGATAGTTGTGAAAGGAAAGAAGTACATTGCAATAAGAGATACAGGATCTCAAATCTCCATTGTCCATTCCGATTTAGTAGCCCAGGATGACATTATTCCAGGCAGAGAAATGTCTTTAAAGGGAATTGGGAAGGAAACCGTGGTTTTAAAAGTGGCTGATACCAGTAGAATACCAGAATTGGTCTGGAAAGTGGCAAGTAGCTGTGTCAGATGAAATACCAGCAGCTTTTCTCCTTGGTTGGGATTTAATAGAGCATGTCAAGAGTGCGTTAGTGCTTACCCGCTCAAAGGGGGGGTCAAAACTCACCCTCTGCAGCTCAAACCGATACTGTAGCAGAGAGAGGCCTAGGTGGAGCGGTTACCGTGGCAACCCAGCTTGATGATAGGGCTGAGGCAGAACTCTACTACAGAATCCCAAAACAAATAACAATTTTGCCCAGGAGCAGAAGGAGGGCATTAGCTTGGGAGTTTGCTTTGAAGCTGCCAGGACTCCCACTGTACTGTCTCCTGAGTGCCCTGAGAGCTTTTGCTTAACCAAAGACCTTCTGTACAGGGAAACGTTAGCTACTCCATACCGAGGAAAAGGGGAACCCCGAAAGCAATTAGTGGTCCCTAGTAAATACAGGGAGAAAATCATTAATCAAGCTCACAGCAGTTTATTTGGAGCTCACATGGGGATCACCAGAACCAAAAGACGGGTTGGCCAGAACTTCTTTTGGCCAGGTATGGGCAAACAGATTACTTGTTTCTGTAAAACGTGTGATGTCTGTCAGAGACGAGGGACTGGGCAGGACAGGACCAAAGCCAAATTATGTCCTCTGCCAGTCATCTCTACACCGTTCCAAAGGCTGGGAATCGATCTAGTGGGTCCCTTACCTAATGCCACCCGTAGGGGAAATAAATACATCTTGACCATAATGGATTTTGCCACTAGATATCCCGAGGCAATTCCTTTGCGCAACATGGAAACTGACACCGTGGCAGATGCCCTAATTAATTACATGAGCCGATTGGGATTTGCCAGCGAGATAGTCAGCGATTTGGGAATGAGTTTCACATCCAAACTGATTAAAAGGTTATGGAAGGCTTGTGGAATTACCCAAATCAACTCGACTCCATATCATCCAGAGACCAACGGGCTAGTTGAGAAATTCAATGGCACTTTAGTGCGCATGATTAAGGCGTATGTAGCAGAGAACCCAAATGATTGGGACTGCAAAATACAACCCTTACTATATGCTTATAGGAGCATCCCTCAAGAGAGCACGGGATTTAGTCCTTTTGAGTTACTGCTAGGACGAGAGGCGCGCAGACCTTTAGTTCTTCTTCGTGGCCTCTGTGAATGCACACAATTGGGTTTAGACAGTGCCTGCGCTGGTCTTCTCGGAATCTTCTAGAGCTTTTGTATAAAAGTAAGAAAGTTAGAATTGCCCCTATCGCGCATGCTCCACCCGCCTCAGCCTTCAGTTCCATTTTACCGCCTCTGGTGCTTGGAACTTCTCGGTATAAGAGCTTCTATTTTCGATCATTTCTAAAAGATATTTCGGCTTTGACTCGGACTTCCTTCGGATATTGAATATTTCTATTGCCCCTCGACCACGGACTGCCTGACGATTCTTTGCTTCGCGGTATATTTCAAATCGCCGTTTTCCCGCCCTTTTACAGCCTACCGCTATAACCTTTCTTCTTTGACGATCGGGAAATTGAATATTTCCGGACTTTCTACCAGTCGATCGTGAGTCTCCCGCTTATCTATTCAACTTTATGTCCCCGTCTGGACCTTTCAGTAGGTGCGTGTCGTGCTCCCGCAAGCTACCCTTCTCTGATGGTCACGACCGCTGCCTATTTTGTTTGGGTGAGTCCCACCAGCCCCATTCTTGTAGGCATTGCAAAACTTTCACCAAGGCTGCCCTTAAAGCCCGTCAACAACGTCTGACACTCTATTTGTGGGAAAAAACCCTTTCCTCGTCGAAGCCGTCCGAGATGGAAACGACTCTGACGCCGTCGGCTACCCCCCAATCGGAGGTACGGATTGCCTCCCCTCCACCCTTGTCGACATCGAAATCGGTCGACAAATTGTCAAAGAAGTCGTCCACGTCGACAAAGAAACCTACCTCGGCGTCTAAGACTTCTTCGGCCTCGTCGTCGAAAGACCACCTGAAACAAAAGAAAGTGTCGGAAAAGACCAAGAAAGATAAGAAAAAGGACAGTCGCAAACGGATTCCCCCAGTCTCAGCCTCCTTGCCGTCACCGATCTTGGAGGATTCATCCCGGGACCGGGAATCCTTTTCTGAAACCGCCGCTTCTCTACCTCCGTGGCAGCTCGAGACCTCTCTGCTCGGCCCCGACGGCTCGCCGAGCCCTAGCCAGCTAGTCGACATAGTCTCTAGCCCGGCTTCTGCCCATTATAGCCCTGTTTCTACCGGGCGGGCATCACCGGCACCTTCTTCGCCGTCGACAGTCTCAAGACCCGTCTCTCCGCCCCGTAAACGGTTGGCAAAGACAAAGTATTTGTCTCCGGATCGCCGCCGATCTCCACGACTTGAGGTGGTGGTCCTGCCTAGACCTTCTCGACGCCGACATAGAAAGACGTACGACGACCCCATTTATGTTGAGGTCAATCGTCACAAGTCCCGTTGTCGACGTCAATATGACGACTCGGACACCGAATCCGTGTCGAGTGACGACGGATTTCGTAGGAAGAAGAGGATTAGATACGTATACGCCTCTCCGTCTTCCTCTTCATCCTCGTCTCCTCCTCGACGTCGACACCGACAACATCTCGACGTCGACATCCAACAGGCGCCTAGGCGCAAGGAAAAGGCTACGGAGGTGTCGACGCGGACCAAGTCCACATCGACGTCGAAGACTACCCCACCTAGAACATCCTCGACTCGTACACATTCTTTACCTGACCCAGGTAACAGAAAGCGAAAATCAAAGAAATCTTCACAGTTACCTCCCGCCTCCGATCAAGGTGATATACTTACATCTCCTTATTCAGATCAAGACGAAGAGGTCTTCTCAGAGGTCTCAGATGAAACATCTATAGAGGGAGACAACGTGGAGTCAGATGCTGGTGACCCCCACCCATCCTCTCCCTCAGAGGATTTTTCATCGTTTGTTCAAATGATTTCTAGGATGGCTAAGACGTTGAAGTTACAAACTGAACAACCTGCTCCTCCTACTGAAGACCTCATATTCGGGGACATTAATCAAGAACGAACTCCTCCACTGAGCCTAGCGTTCATTCCAACTTTAATGGACCTTATCAAAGAGTCGTGGGATAAACCATCTACTTCTGCACCCGTGACTCGCAGAACTGAAAATTTGTACCGCACCCACGGGGAGGACACTAATTTTCTCGTCAAACATCCTGCCCCGAACTCCATAATTGTCCAATCTAGTTCGTCTAAATCATCTGGAAAATCACAAGTTACCCCTACGAATAGGGAAGGTAGAAAACTAGATGTGCTGGGTAGGAAGATATATTCCTTCACTACGTTTTTGCTCAGAGTGGCAAACTACCAAACTGCCATGGGGGCCTACCAAAGACAACTCTGGTCTAGGGTCCTGCCGACCCTTCAAGCAGCCCCAGAGGACACTAGACAAGCCCTCTTGAACACCTATGCTGAGGCTCTTACTGTTTCTAAACATCAGCGACTGGCTGCTCGCCATTCAGCAGACACAGCTTCAAAAACACTGACATCAGCCATCACCTTGCGACGGCATGCGTGGCTCAGATCCTCAGGGATTATAGATGACGTCAAGACTCGTATAGAGGACTTGCCGTTCGATGCTAAGGGTCTCTTCAATGAGAAAACCGATGACTCACTAGAGAACCTTCATAAAATCAAAAAGACTGCTAAATCTTATACAATCCAACAGCAGCCCAGTTTCAACAGATATCAGTGGCGCAAACCACAACAACGTTATCAACAATCTGCTTCTCAGTCTTACTGTCCCTTCAAGAATCAGAACCAGACTAGACCCTTTCAAGCCTCCTCTTCTGCCTCCACCTTCCGGCCGCAAAATTCTTCACAACGCCGTCAACCATACAGACCACCTGCCAAGAAATCAAAGCAGTACCTTTGACTTGACAGTAATGTCATCCGAACCATGCACTCCCACTTGACTAGCCCCTTATTTTCGCAACTGGGTCAACATCACAAAAGACTCTTGGGTCTTAAGTATTATTCAATTCGGCTACCGATTAGAATTTGCAGAACTTCCTCCTCTAGGACAAATCAAGTTTACATCCTTCGACATTGTGCTAGAAGAAGAAATTCTCACTCTTCTCCAAAAACAAGCTATTCAACAAGTGCCATCACGGGACATTCCACACGGCTTCTACTCCCGTTACTTCGCTGTACCAAAGAAAGACGGCGGAATCAGGCCCATTCTAGACCTAAGAGATCTAAACACTTACCTGCATCCACGGCGTTTCCGGATGATCACATTGGAATCCATTATTCACTTACTAAAAAGAAAAGATTGGTTTGTGGTAATAGATCTAAAGGACGCCTACTTTCATATTTCAATTCATCCACATCACAGAAAATATCTCCGCTTCATTTTTCAAAACACCGCCTACCAATTCTGTGCCCTCCCCTTCGGACTGTCCACAGCTCCTCGCACTTTCACAAAGTGCATGGCCCCAGTGGCAGCTTTTCTTCGTCTACACGGCATACAAGTATTCCCATATATAGACGATTGGCTGGTGGTTTCCTCATCCAGACGAAAGTCAATTCGAGACACAAGGTTTGTCCTACACACTCTGAAAGGCCTCGGCCTCGCAGTAAACGAGAAGAAGTCCCATCTGATACCATCCCGGGTGGTCGACTATATAGGTGCAAGGCTGGATTCAGTCAAGGCGCGGATATTCCTTCCACCAGACCGCATACGAAAGATAAGCAGAGCTGTTCACAAATTTCGACCTCATTCAAAAGTCTCAGCTCATCATGCGCAACATTTGCTCAGCCTCATGGCCTCAACGACATCTGCGGTGACACACGCGCGCCTAAAGATGCGCTCTCTGCAGGCATGGTTCCTGGCTCTCTTCGATCCCCTTCAGGACAGCCCAAAGAAACATCTGCCTGTCACATCAGAACTGTCAAAACAACTACAGTGGTGGACGTATCTACCACATCTTCTGATCGGCCGCCCATTTCGTCCTCTACAACTATCAATACAAGTGACAACAGATGCCAGTCCCACAGGATGGGGTGCACATTGCGGACCCCACAGGATACATGCCCTGTGGTCCAATCAAGACAAACATCTCCACATCAATCATCTCGAGATGCTGGCGGTAATAAAGGCCTTCCGGTCCTTCCTCCCTCTAATACAGGGTCGTGGTGTACAGATAATCACCGACAACACCACAACCATGTTTTACATCAACAAACAGGGAGGGACACGATCCATGTCACTCCTGTACTTGTCCATACACCTGTGGGAATGGTGCTACCAGCATCATGTCTTCCCGGTAGCTCTACACATATCCACGACCGACAACGAACTGGCGGACAGATTGAGTCGTCTCACGGGACAGTCCCACGAATGGGAGCTGAGCGAGGACATCTTCCACATGCTCTGTGCCCGGTGGGGTTATCCCACAGTGGACATGTTTGCGACTCGGAGCAACAGGAAATGCAAAGTGTATGCTTCCCGTGCCGGCAGAGGCGAGGATGCGCTTGGGGATGCTTTCATGATCCCATGGGAATCGGACGTTCTGTATCTCTTCCCACCAATTCCGCTCATACAGAGAACCCTGGTCAGAGCTCAACAACAGAGGGCAGATGCAATTATCATTGCACCATGGTGGCCTCGTCAACCCTGGTTTCCCACCCTGAAGGAGATGGCGGTGGACGTGGTCAGATTGCCAATGGTTCCTCATCTCCTCACCCAGGACTCAGGGAACATCCTCCATCCCGATCTGCAATCATTACATCTGACAGCTTGGAGGTTCACCCATCCATACAGGAGGTGCTAGACAAAGCGAGAAAGCCCTCTACTAACCTACTGTACAAGTACAAATGGACTAATTTTCTCAAGTTTGCCCAAGAGAAGCAGTTACAGACTTCTCCTGTTTCTCTCCAAACCCTGCTCACTTATTTACGTTACTTGTTTGATGCAGGCTTGGCGTTATCTACCCTTAAGGTTTATATTTCAGCAATTGTTTCCTTTCAGCCTCGGGACTCTGAATCGTCACGACTTTTCTCTCACCCTACCCTCAAGGCCTTTTTGAAGGGTCTGTCTAACATCCGACCTCCTGTTAAGCCTCCTGTGCCTCAATGGTCTTTACAACTCGTTTTACGCGCTCTTACGCGCCACCCTTTTGAGCCCATGGCATCCTGTGACATGCGTTTGCTGTCATTTAAGACTTTGTTTCTGGTTGCCATTACTTCGGCAAGAAGAGCGAGTGAGTTGGCAGCTCTTCGTTCCGACGCTCCCTACCTACAGTTCTTTGAAGACAAAGTTGTTCTATACCCTGATGTCTCATTTTTGCCTAAGGTTGTATCTGATTTCCACCTTAATCAATCACTAACGCTGCCAACCTTGTTTCCTCATCCATCATCGGACATCGAGCGCATGCTCCACTCTCTGGACGTTAGAAGAGCCTTGGCATATTATGTTTCACGGACTAAGGACATTCGTGTTGCTCCAAGGCTATTCCTCTGCTTCCAAGGATCACATAAAGGATCCCCTGTCTCCTCTTCAACGGTTTCTCGTTGGCTTGTCTCCACTATTGCTCTAGCTTATGAACTGCAAGGCAAGACCCCACCAGAGGGTCTGAAAGCACATTCCACCAGAGCTGTTGCAACATCTACAGCGTTGCTGCGTGGTGTGGATGTTCCAGATATTTGTAGAGCAGCCACATGGTCTAATGTGTCCACCTTCGTGACGCATTATAGACTGGACCTTTGGGCCAAGAAGGAGACAAGTTTTGGGAGAGCAGTTTTGACATCTGTCCTGCAGTGACGGCCCTCCTTCCGGTAAGTGAGCTTGCTAGTCACCCAATTGTGTGCATTCACAGAGGCCACGAAGAAGAAAGAAAGGTTACCTACCTGTAACCATGGTTCTTCAAGTGGACCTCTGTGAATTCACACATCCCGCCCGGCCTCCCCACTATCCGTCACTAACTATGTCTATACTAAGCTCAGGCTATTGTGGCGGATAAATGGAACTGAAGGCTGAGGCGGGTGGAGCATGCGCGATAGGGGCAATTCTAACTTTGTTACTTTTATACAAAAGCTCTAGAAGATTCCGAGAAGACCAGCGCAGGCGCTGTCTAAACCCAATTGTGTGAATTCACAGAGGTCCACTTGAAGAACCATGGTTACAGGTAGGTAACCTTTCTATTTGCTCCGCATGAATTGGGAAGACCACAGAGAAAATGACCCTGAGTCAGTAGTCGAATATGTATATAAGTTGCAAAACACCTTGCAACGTTCTCTGGAGTTGGCTGGGAGGAATTTAAGGGCTGCCCAGGCTAAACAGAAGGCATGGTATGATAAGAAAGCCCGTGAAAGAACTTTTGGGCCTGAGGATGAAGTTCTCTTGCTTAGGCCAATCAGAGGACACAAGCTACAATTAGCTTGGGAGGATCCCTATAAAGTAGTGACAAAATTGAACAATGTCAATTATGTGATACAGAAGGAGGAAGGCCCTGATGCCTTAAAGAGGGATGCATCTAAAGATGTTCGGGAGGAGAAGAGGGAACTGCCTACCCTTTCCCTAGCTGAGCAAGTGAAGCCCCGAGCCAGACTTAAAGATGACGTCACTATAAAACGACCAGCAGATGACATCCTGTGGACAACCGAGTGGCCGATGACCGCCAGTCGACGGAAAAGGGTGCGGAGGAAGGAGCCAGTGGTCAACAGAGGGACTCCTGAGTGCCAGCAGAGGTGTGTCCAGCTGAAGGAGATGACCACAACCGGACCAGTCCATGGTGCGCCAGACTACGATGGAAAAGTGAGAGACTTGGACTTTGCAAATTTTGCCTTTGCAACAGAGACTCAGTTCTTGCCTCGAAAGCCCACAACGTTGTCGCACATGTGCTTTCCAGGAGGCTAGATGAATGATACCAGGACTTTTATTATAAACTAAAATGGACTATAATTCACAGTTAATTATTTATGTAAAAGTTCATGATCGTGATTTCTGTATGGTTGTAAATTCTGTAAAATGATAAGGTAATGTATATTATTGATTAGTAGATGATAAGGTAAAGTATTGTATTGATTATTAAATGATAAGGTAAGGTATTTGGTTGAAATTTAGTAAAAATGTGAAACTTAAAATGTTATGAAAAAAAAAGTTTAAGCTATTGCACCTGTTTGTTCAGGAGGAAAAATGTGTTTCCCCTCCCAAACAAACCTAAGTAAGGGGGGAGGTCTGTAGCGTTCTCCTTTAAATGTGGTCATGGCTCAGGTTTAGTTAGAGTGAGTCATGCATATTTATGTTGCTGAGAGGCGGAGCCAAGAGGCAGAGTATAAGAGGCAGAGCCTGAGGGGGAGAAGGGAGATCAGAGTTTTGGAAGGAGTTTGATTAGCTGAGTTCAGAGATTTATGTGATTGTAATTAGACTGATGAGAAATAGTAGGAGATCTGAGAAGTGATTGACCAGTGATTGGAAGGGAGAAGGAATACAACTGAATATTAAAATACTGAAACCAATAAGCAAATAAACTAGAGATCTTTCTATTTCATTAAAGAGTGGACCTGATTCTTTCTAAAGGAGTTATGGGGATCTAGGGATCTCCTGGTGGCAGCAGTGGAAGAAAGGAAAGAGTTTAGTTTTGCCCTGGTGTGCTCTGAGGTCTGAGTCTAGGTGGACAGACCAAGGCACGAGTGGGTCCAACGCCACATAGGTTCCAGAGGTGTGGGATCCAAAAAGGGTCAAATCGCGACAGGTGTGTTCTGTGCTGTCAAGTCAGAACTGACTTATAGGGCTTTCAAAGTAAGTGAGATATTTAAGAAGTAGTTTTCCCAGTTCCCCTGGTGAGTTTCCATGGCCAAGTGGGAATTCAAATCCTATCCTCCAGAATCCTGGTCTGTCACTCTGTCTACTATACCACACTGAGGATCCAAGCCAACTATGAATTATGGCAACCCTCCCAGGGTTATCCAGATATGAAGCATTCAGAAGTGCCTTGCCAGCCCCTCTTTCTGGTGTTACTCTAGCACCATGCAGCTTGCCAGAAACTCAATAAGTGGCAGAGCACATAATCCATCAGCCTCACATGGTCCAGGTGATCTTGGCAAGCCTCTCTTCCAAGAGTCATAGTGAGTATTCAAACTCCCACCTCTTAGTTCTATAGTCAGGCATTCCAAACCCCTCAGTTACACCAGCTGTTATTGTCTGTTGTCTGTTATCTAGATGAATGTAAATAAGCATTAAGGTTGAAGTATGTAATATAGAAAGTTAGGGACATTTTGAAAATAAAGTACCAATATATTTTGGGAAATGCAGTTGTAGCATTATCATTAGGGAATTTAATTAGCTGCCATAATTGGGCCTGCCACTTCACTATTTACTTGCACCACGTTAATAATTAATTGATGAATTAATATAGCCAAGTTAAGAGTAAAATGGATAATTAATCTCCGACAGTGTGGGAAAATCCTTGATTATCCTTCTGGGGAGGAGAGGGAGGAAGTGAGAAGTCACTGCATGCTGATGATCAGGATGAACAGCTGCTTTTTAGGAACTACTGGACCAAAGAGCAACAGAAAGGCCAATACGAGGATCCTTTATCATGCTGGGGAGGCAAAAAATGGCACAACCCTGGGATAGACTTGGTCCTTGTCATCTAATAGAGTTTCCCCCTTTAATCCCTATTCTCTATGTAATAACCTAACCTTGATAGCAACCTTCACTTTCTACCTTGTATACAGAGACCAGGAGGGATGTGGAACCTTTGGCCCTCCAGATGCTTGAACATCAGTTCTCAGAAGCCCATTCTAGTAGTAAAAGAATGTGTGAGCCATGATCAAAAACATTGTGGGTGGAAGTTCCCCATCCCAACAATATAGTGTCAGTTTCTCAAACGAACTGGCAATGAATGGATAAAAATTTTTACATTTTGGAACTGAACAAGTGAAATTCTGTTCTCTGTCCCTCGCAATAAACAGCACATCTCAGTGGCCCAAATCCTACTGGTGATTTATGTGTTCATAAATTAAATTGTGTAACGCACTGTGGCAAATGCTATTGACCAATGTTGTGGCAGTCATATTACTAGACTCGTGCAGAATGCACAGTCAGGAATATGTCTCATGAAATGACTGGCACTTTATTAGTTAGTGGCAATTCACCACAATGGATTATGTAATTTAACTTCTGCATGCTTCGATCAGCCAGGTTCCAGCCACTGTCAGAGATTTACTTGTGCAGATAAATTACACTTAACATGTCCATACTTGGCCTTTGTTAAAGAGATTTTTCTCTCTGTTCTTCTTTAACAGAGGTCTCAGTCGGCATTCTCACTGGCTACTGAAGATACATCAAGCAGAGACATGGTCGTAGCATCTTCTGTGCCTGAGTCTCTCTGGAGACAACCAAAAGGCCCAGTCAGGAAACAGAAAGAACACAGACCCTCTGCAATGCCCAGCTGGAAGAGCGTGGACCGATTAAATGAACCAAGTAAAGGCCAATAATACTTACATGATATTTATTTTTACCTGGGCTTTTAGAATGAAATCAAGAGAAATGAGAAAGGTGCAGTAAAGGAACAATGATCCACAAACTGATTGAATGGTTATAGCTCAAAATAACCACCTATCTCTGAGCGAAAAGATGAAGCACATTTATCCAAAAGACTGGACTCTGTTTTCAGAATTTCCTTCACACTTTCCAGAAGTTCAGTATTCAGAAATTCTCTGCTCAATTCAATACTCTGCATAATTGAAAGTATATGGTCTGACACTATACATGTGAATTAGAATATGTCTGATTCTAAAGATAGGTAGGCTTCTGCCTCAGAACATATGATCCTGTGTAATTGCTATCAAAACCATGCCTTACTTGGGCAAACGCTAAACTACTTAACACTAGTGATCATTTCTCATCCCCAGCAATTGGACTGGGGAAGAAATTGCCACCATTTGCATATGCAGGCCCTCATCCACCTAAAGATACACAAAAAGCTTGCTTCCATGTATGTTATGTTCCCTTCTGAGCTGGGGCAGCTGTATCTGTGTGAGTTTTTTAAGTCTACTGCTTCTGTTCCATCTGTACATTAAGTAGTCAGGCAGCTGTTTTCAAAGAAACCTGACAAGGTCATTTGTGCCCATATTTTTGATGAAATGACTAGAAGTACAACCAGATGGTGTTTATGAGAACTTACCACACATTGATCATTTCAAAAGATTCAGCATTTGACCAGTTCAGCATGAAGGAATCACCTCCTGAGGTGCATGAGTGTGTGCGTGCACTCATGCATGCGTGTGTGTGCAGATACCTAAAGCTTATTTGTATTTTTTCCACCTTCTTGGCCATGTTTATGCTGTAGAGGAAATGCTTTCCAAAAGTCAGTTTTAGCTATCATTAAATGGTTGGAGACTTGTGTTTTGACCTGCCTAAATATAAAAAAGCTAGATTTATCTGACTATGCACAGAAGTCTATTTAAAGAGTTGAACAATAAAGGTTCTGGTTTTAATTGGCATTTTCGAGGTCTTTCAACATTCTGGGCTAGATCCAGATCATGCTTGGAGTAGACCCACACTGAAATAAATAGTTTGAATAATAGCTAACCTAAATCCAATTATGTGTTTTGTCTAAAGATGACTAAGTCTGGATCCAATTCTCTGCTATTTTGAAACCAGTGGAATTCCTCTTTTTAAAATTGCGTGGAACTGCACCTAGATTGATGCTGGTGCTCCACAGTGAAGTGGTATTGTATAACAGTATTTTCTGCTATGCATTAGCAAACTATATGCACATGTCCAGCACTGTTTATTCTACAATTGCAACAAGAACTTGGATTAATCTAGCCAAGATCATCCGGCCAGTTTCCATCACATTTTTTATCCCAGGTGATCCCTGCTTGGCAGTAAGCTTCGGCACAGCTGTTCATTCTGGATCAGCATGCAAAAGGATGGTGCTTCCACTGCTGCATTAGACTCACACTGTTAGGAACTAACAGATGGTCAGGACTAACAGTTAAGACAGCCTTGCAAGGAAAGTACATTCATGTAGGGAGAAATATGTGCATTAATCACATACATGTGAATTATTATCCACACACTAGAACACAGATGCTAAAAATAATTAGATGTATATATGTATGCCTTATACTAAAGATTTACTGTCACCACCAACATAATTTAAACAAAGAAACAGGTATTGCTTAGTGCAAAGCCTTATATCTATTGCCCTGGAAACTTTTTGTGCTTGAAGTTACAGCAGAACCTCAGACATTTTGAGGCAAATCCTAATTAGTCCATTTCCAGTTTCATTTTAGTACTGCATCTCCCTCAATCCCATGGATAGAAGATTTGGGGAAATATAGTTCAAAGAAGTAACTTTTGCAAGCTTTGTCCTCTCTTCATTACATCATCATATATGATGCAAGCCTCTTATAAATATCCATTGTTCCTTCAGAATATGAGTGGCATAAAAATCCCATTCTTTCGTGCCTTTTATGCAGAAATCAAAGTACAGCTATGAGTTGGTTTAGAATACACTGATAATAAAAATGTATATTCTTGTGTTTCCTTAGCTTTTCCGCCTGTTTTAGAAAGTACAGATGGAAACTGGGTGGCCTTGCAAAATGTTACATTGCCTCACCCTCGAATGCTTGCCAAACCAAAGAGCCAAGTATTTCAGGCTTTGGAAAATGAATCCAATGTTGTATCTGCTTATGATGAGATGGGTTCAGATAGCGAAGATGACTATGACTGGAATGTGGCTTTGAACAAGCTACGGCGGAGGCCCAAGCAGCTGTCAAGCAATGCCGATTCCCAGTGCAATACTGAGTTGGCTTGTGGTGATGAACAGCACCAGCCTGTGACCTCCCTTTCATCTGGGCTATTTGCCAAGGAGACAGCATACTCTGATTCTGAAACATCATCCATCAGTTCTTCAAGGGAGGCTAGGGGATCGAGCCACTTGCCTTGGATACAAAGGAGAATTTGTAATCACAGACCCAGAGAAGAAAGAGCACAATTACATGGTGAATTAGATGTGAACTTTAATATACAGGCTACCAGTTTAGACTATCCAGATAGCAGTGAGAGTGAGGAAGCTTACCACGACCTCGAAAAGAGATCAAGGCGGTGGAAAAAGAGCAAGGCACTCTCAGAAGACTCAAGCAAAGGCAAAAATTGTACAAAAACCCACAAGAAGAATTATATGAGCACAAGTCAGGTAATTAAAGTTTAGATTGATTCTTGGCTGTCATATCTTTTCGGAGCTTAGAAAGTTACTTTTAAAAAGAATGTATATAGTGTGGACTGAAGCCAATCCACAACTGAGCACTAGGCCCCAGAATTATTATCCTACCAATGTTCAGTTATGGGTGGCTTCAGTCTGACATCATGCTCATTTTCTCAACTTTCTGCAGAACAACAAAGTATCAAAGTATTTGAGTTCCCCAGACACACTTTTGTCTTGCAGAAAATGCCTAACAGTAAACGTCCGTGATAAGTCACTGTATAATACTGTCACCTGCACAGTTCTAAACAATGCCTATCATATGTTATGTCCTGATGTTTCATTGCCAAATTCATGTATGGATTTTGCCTATTAAAGCAGGATGTCATTCCGGGGGGGGGGGGGGATCGGAAATTGGGTTACTTTTCATCCCATCCAATGTTACATATTGGGACTAAAAAAAATGTCCATGCTATTTTTATTTATTTATTTATTTATTTTCACAAACCATAATGCTTTGAAGTAAAAGTGTCATGTCGCATTCATAGGACATTACCTTCATTTTGCTATTATTCTTTAAAAACTTTGTTTGCTCAAAAAACAAAGGAAGGTGTGGGGTGCATTTTCTAATAAAGCTTCCCTAAATGAGAAACTGTATTGAAATGATGGCTTTGTTAGTTGTATTATGCCTTAACATAATTAGTTGTTTTGTGCCTTAGCATCGCTAATATAAAGATTCTAGAATTTGATTTCTGTGCTTCCACTAGGTGGTGCTTTTGTTCAGTTTGCATGTGAAGAAAGAATCCAGTTTAAAATTACAAACAAATTTTGGAAGTGGTTTACCATTCCCTTCTTCTGGGGGTGCCATGGGACTGTGCAGTTTGCCCAAGGCCACACAGGCTGACTCTACTCACAAGAGGCACAGTAGGGAATCAAACTCCCAATCAGCCTAAACCATTGAGCTATCCAGCCAGCTTATTTTACCCCTAGGATTAGGTTGTTTTTATGCACAATACTGAAGTGTGGCCGAGCATTTGTTGCCCTGTAGCATTCACACATTCATATTGTTTGTGATATTTAATAAAAAGGGATTTTTTATAATTTTTAATAACAAATAAAGATCTTTTTAATCAAGTGTATGTTTTACCAATTAGGCAGTTACATTCAAATGACAAAGCAATGATAATTTTTAAAACTGTGAGATTGGCACAATTTATGCTACTGGGGATGAGTAGAGCTCCTCATTTAACGAGTTGGGTCCAGGGTCTGCCTTCCTGGCTTCACTCTCAGAATGTGCCTTGGTCTGATTTGTAGGGATCCCTATCTCCATAAAACTAAAATTCACCCCATTCCAAACAGTTTCCTTCCCCTCAGTATAAAGCTTCTAGAGAGCTGGAGAGACTGTAATCTGGAAGATGGGGATGGGAAATCAGTTTCCAACAGGGCCGTTGCATGCATCTAAATCTGGAGCCAACCCACTGGATTTCACCCTGTTCTAGATTTTAAAAATATGTTTTGAATACTTTGCATGTAGCTAGGAAACTCAAATTAACCTTAGATTTGTGTGCTCCTGGTTATCATGGGCTGATCATATCTTTGCATCTTTCTTCATGTTCTCTGTATCCTTTTTCTTGCTCTACCATTTCTTTTCTTAAACTGAGTTTGGCGTAGCAAACATTTATCCTCTCTTTTGCCTCTACGTGTCATTCCATTTCTTTCAAGACACCTTCTACAACATTATACAGAGCCTCTCCTTTGTCCTCTCCTCTGTCATGTTCAAAATACTGCATCTCATATGACCGGAAAGTCCAAGAGCCCACCCTGTGCCAAGTTAACCCTTGTGGTCTGCATATTTACACCAAGTCATATCCAATTCAGATAGATCAACATATGCCTTTGAATGCATATATATAGAAAAAGGTTGCCATGCCACAGAGGAAATTTCATCATGAGAGATACACATTGTATCTCTGGATACAATGAAGTCTACAATCTCCAAAGAAGAAAAGAAAGAGATCACAGAAAGGAAATGGCTCCTCTGAAACAAGAATCCAAATATTGTTGGACTCCAGCTCCCATCAATTCCATACAGTATGGCCAGTGGTCAAAGAGTATAGGAGTCATAGCCCAACATATGTACAGCCAGAGGTTACCTACCTCTGAACTAACCCAACTGAAATGCACACAGCGATCTTTTATGGGGAAAGAAGAATCATTGCTTATTAACTTGATTTAGCCATTTTTGCACCAGAAATATGTGGTTTGCTATGCAGCCCAGAAACCTACTCCTGCCCCTGGCTGCTCATAACTTTGTGAGCTTGCAAACTGCAGCAGCATTTTGGATGCAGATTGTTTCCTATGGTTGTCTTCTCCTAACCTGTCACCCTCACATTGCTATTCATGTCGCTATCTTCATTATCTTCTGTTTGAACATGAATAGTAGGAATTGGGACCAGGTCTTAGCAGGGCCACCTCCAGTACTTGTCTCTTTGTGGATTCTGTCATCATTAACTGGCTTGAAAAAGAAGGATCTGCAGTTCGAAAACATGTAAATGTGAGTAGATAAATAGGTACCACCACGGTGGGAAGGTAACGGCGTTCCGTGTCTAGTCGCGCTGGCCACGTGACCACGGAAACTGTCTACGGACAAACGCTGGCTCTACGACTTGGAGACGGGGATGAGCACCGCGCCCTAGAGTCGGACACTACTGGACTAAATGTCAAGGGGAACCTTTACCTTTACCTTAAAACAATGGAAAGTTGTTTCCCTTTCAGAGCATTGGAGGTATCCAATTGATTATGCATTGTACAATACACATTCAGCATGCCTCAGAGGCATACAGAATATGTTCACGGATAACAACAATAATGATCTTGTTCTGTCATGAAGAATTGGATACGTACAGTATCACATAGCACTTAAAAGCTGAGATACAAGATCAAATGTGAAGCTGAGGGTTGTTATCCTCTAGAGAGAATGGCTATGTATTGAGCTCATACTGTTCAGAAATGAAAACCCATTTCTTCTTTGTATTTATGTTGCAGCCCTCAAAGTGATACATTTATAGATCTCCTGCAGTGTAAATAGCTTTTGTATATACAACTCAGTTTTTTTTCCTTTGAGCTGTTCTTCACTTCATCTTTTTTTTTCTTTTTAATTATTTAAGGCATCTGAGGATTTATCAGAAACTGACATGAGCAGTGGAGAGCAACAGCATCAAACCAAGGTAGGCCCTATGGAAGAAAAGCTGAAGTCAAGGTTATTTGAACTGGCTGCCAAAATGAGTGACAGCAGGGAAGCTTCTTCGGAGGAGCAGGTGTCAGAAGAGCCAAGAACAGAATCGGAGAACCAGAAATCCTGTTTATCCTCAGAAGACAATAGCAAATGCATTCAAGAGGAGTTAAAGAAGGTAGGCAGTATTGGTGACCAAACTGTTAATATATAATACATTTCAGAGCCATTTGTCACATTAGGGTTCTGAAAAAGTGAACCCCTTCTATGTCTGAATCTGTAACTTCAAGAGTGGCAATGACACATTATAATAAAAGCTACTATGCTCTCTCTCTCTCTCTCTCTCTCTCTCTCTCTCTCTCTCTCTCTCACTCACTCACTCACTCACACACACACACATACACTCTGCCTGACCTACCTCACAAGCACTTTGTATGATAAAAATGAGTAGAGCTGCCCTGAGGTCATTGGAGGAAAGGCTGTATGATGATGGCATTGATAATGATGATCATGATGTATAACAACAACAACAATATTTTTTTAAGTAGAGATATATATTGTTGTTATGATTACATTGCACTTCTTATTTCTGAACATTACTGGAGCATAGGGGTAGACCAAAGAGTCAAGCTTAACAAGTAGGAGTCAAGTCTTAAAAATGTGTAGGTGAGATGATGTGTTTGCACAATCAATTTTCCCTTTTGAAATTGGTGGTGGTGGTGGTAATGATGAATATGATGATAGCAGCCTCTGAGAATGGCTATACAGGCCCAGTCTCTTTCTTGCAATTGATCACTGGAAGTCAACTTTCAATTTGAACCAAGGAGTGACTTGAAAGAACACTGTCAATGTAAAATAAAACTGTTTAAATACCATATTTTTCTGTCTATAAGACACCCCCGTGTATAAGATCCCCCCCCCCCCCCACTTTTCTAACCGAAAATTAAGAAATCTTAGCTTTGAGTATTCAGCCTCTGGGCTCAGAATGCTCGGACATTATTGGGATCCAGCCCAATACTGGTATGGGAGAGATCTCTGAAATAAATACACTGCAGACAGCTTGTTCTTTCACACAGTTCGGTACCGGTTAATCAGCAGGAAAATGTCTGCTTTCTTTCCCAAAGGCACCTCTATTTATTAAGTAAGCATATTTGCATAAAAACAACTCAGTACCAATTGTCCGTCGTGTCGTTATCTTCGCATTACATTCCAGACATTCTAGCACATGCGTAGAGAATTACATGAGAAATATGGCTGCTGTATCACCCTACAGCCACAAGATGGAGCTCTAAGACTACAGAATTCCCACATCCCCTCCGTTTTGATTTTATTGAAGCTGCGGGTTGAAGGAAGGGATCGTATTCATCAGCATCATGAGGAGGAGAAAGCAGCTGCTAATTATATGGTGGTTGAACAAAAGCGTCATATTCATCGTCATAAGAATGCAATACATGATATTTGATTTGATACAATTGTTTAGCAGATAATGATGCAGTCTTAACAGATTTAGAACTTCAATTTGCAAAAACGTTCATTAGTGAGGGAATGCATTGAATGAAACAACAAGCGACAATCAATAACGCAGCAATAATAATGAGATACATGAGAAAAGTACGCAACCATCCGAAACCGGGGATCCAGGACCATAAAGAGTTCCAAAAATTATCCCAAGGAGAAATATTAATGTTATTCTGAATAGCATCATGTAAATCAACCAAAGCATGTTCAATAGAACGATTCATATCATGAAAGCGAACAGCACACTGGGACCCAATAATTGTGCAAAAACCTGTACCAGACCTAGCAAGCAAATAATCAAGAGCTAGGCGATGTTGCAGCTGTATTTGATGCAGCTCCTCTATCTCTAATTGCAAATCATGTATAAGTTGTGTAGTAGCGTTAACAGTTTTTTCCAAGCAACATGTCAAACCTATTATACTATGTCTATTCTCTTGAGCAATAATCCCTGGATAGGATCCAAGAGTCAAAAGTCCAGTGACAAGACCCCCTCCAATGCGGCCTGCATTGGAGGATGATATTGCAGTGCCCACTATAACTTCATCGCTACACTGTGAGCCTAAAGGCCCATCACCTTTGTAAGTGGGAGATCGCTTCTTCCATGAGGCACCTAATGAGACAGGAACATCAGAGATAGCAGAAAATGTAGAAGAAATTGCAGGAGTGGTAGAAGGAGAAACGTCGTTGATCATAGTGCTTGAAGGGTGAATGATTTGCACAGGAAAAGTTAAAAAGCCAATACCAACACAGGCACTAGAGAAATAACCGGGATGATAATTAGTAGCATAAGTGTCATGGAGACAGATAAGAAAATGGCAAATGAAGCAACAGTTTATACACATATTGTGTGTCCACAACAAGGTTAAACTCTGCACATGCAAAAAGTTCAAAAGCCAAGATCACTGCTGCGAGTTCTGATCGCTGGGCTGAAGTATGTGTAGAGGTAAACCGAGGAATCCACTTTCCATCATCATCCTGCCATGTGACAACTCCTCGAGACGATGAACCATCAGTGAACACAGTACGTGTTTTTGGCAATGGTTGACCTACAAAATAAGTAATTAATGTATAGGGAACAAGAGATAGAAATGTTAAACGCTTGTCCTTAGGCTGGTTAGGAAGCACTGTTCCAAAAAAGTCAGCAAAAGCTACTTGAAAGGACACAGAAGTTTGCAACAGCTTCTCCACGTCCCCCTGTGGAAAAGGAAAATAAACAGAGTCAATGTCCCTACCAGTCAATTGGCAGCATCTTTGTCTTGCTTTGCAAAATAGATCAGCCACTGCTTCCACTAAAGGATATAATTTCCGTGATGGTGTATGGGGTAAATGTAACCATTCTATGATGGCAAGGCGATCTTTTTGAGCTGGAGCATACAGGATAGCAGTAGGCAATTGTGATGTTGAAAAAATAACACAAGAAAGACTGTAGGTATTAGGTGGTAGGCGATCCACGGCTTGAATCTTCAATCGGTGGGAGACAAGATGTAGAGCATCCTTCATTTCTGGGGTTACAGGAATAATATCCGCTGGAGAAGCATGACCAGCCAGAGCATCGAAGAGTGGAGACAAATCCTTTGTAGAGAGGGCTAAGAAAGGTCGAGCCCAATTAATATTCCCCAGCAAACTCTGAAGTTCCACCAAGGTAAAAGAAGATGGGATTTTTATTTGTGGTAATTTTGGTATGGAAGCAGTCTCTGACAGTTTATGCCCAAGGTACAGGTATGGTGGAACATCTAGCCGGGTTCATGGAGTATTGCGCCACCGCAAGCATTGCTGCTTTGTGAGAAATGGATCCCACGTTTTGGCAAACGCGCAACATATCCTGAATTGTCGTTTTCCGGCTTACTGTATATGGGCATGAGCGCAGCTCGGCAGTCTTCATTACTGTTCTCAAAAGCCAGCTGCTTAGTTAGCATGCTACGCGCCTTATGGTTGTCAATCTGTCGTTCAAGGGCAGTAATAAGGTGACTGACAAAGTCAGAGTAAGACTCCTTCGCTCCTTGGCGTATGGCCGCGAAGCCTGGGGTAGTCTCAGTGCCAGGTCCAGGAATTTTTCTCCACGCCTTTAAGGCAATTTTAGCTGTTTGCTCCAGAGCCACATCTGGTAGGGCAAGTTGCTGTGCATTAGTGGAGAACAACCCGTCTCCAACGAGCTGATCTCTAGTAACAAGAATGACAGGGTTGGCGTTTGCATTCTTTTCCGCCTGCTCTAATGCCAAGTGCCTCATTTCATCTAACATCAGGAGGCTTTGTGATGGGGGAAGCAGAGAACGGACAACAAGCTTCCAATCATTTGGAGTAAGTTTTTGCTCTGACAAATTTTCCAACAAAGCCTTTGTGTAAGGAGCATGAGGCCCATTGGATTTCACACTTTCCAATAAGTCCCGTATCAATTTCATTGGCAATGGCTCATATCGATCTGGCACAGCTGGAATGCCGGGGACCCCAGGATTTCCTCCAGCCGCAGGGACGGCAGGCACGCCTGGAGTTCCACGTATTATGGGATAAGCTGACACCATGGGATGAGCAGACGCCCCTGATTCCATTAGGGCGGCTGTCAATGAGGCTGCAATGGGTGTAGATTGGGCAGACACAGGGGTCGAAGTGTGTTCATCAGGGAAAACAGAGTCATCATTGTCCATTGCTTTGTCCGGTGGCTTGCGCCGGTGGTAGGCATCATATTGTAGTGGTGGCGCTGGAGGGGCAGTAGGCAAACAATGAGTGGTGGCAGGTGGCAAAATTTGAGGGAGCGGCGGATAATTATTAGTAATGCCGCCGCTCTCAAGTTGTTGATTGAATAAAATATTGTTTGGAGTCAGTCCTTTCAGGCAAGCACGGACCTTGCACCAGGTAAAGAGAACCCGGGAGTTTATTTTTGGATGGCACTGAAAATTCATTCCGATTTTTGTCCATTTTTCCAAATCAAGTGTGCCACTCTCCGGGACCCACGGACAGAAGTCATCAATAGCCAAAACAAGGTCTTCTACCTCCTTTTTTGTCGTGGAGTGGCCATTTTTAGTAAGGAGGTGAAATAAATCATCAACATACTGCTGTTGCGAGGCGGACAATGAGGAGCCCATTGTGTCTTGTGTTGGACCACTCTACTCACCGGGATCCGAGAGGATGTATGCGCGCTGTAACCCTTGCCGGGCGAGGTGAATAGATTCGAAACGCAGTCACTCTGCCGTTCCTAGATCCAATGCCGTGAAGAGGAGCCTCGCGTTGCTGAGTTGCTTTGCCTCACACGGGGCACCAGATATTGGGATCCAGCCCAATACTGGTATGGGAGAGATCTCTGAAATAAATACACTGCAGACAGCTTGTTCTTTCACACAGTTCGGTACCGGTTAATCAGCAGGAAAATGTCTGCTTTCTTCCCCAAAGGCACCTCTATTTATTAAGTAAGCATATTTGCATAAAAACAACTCAGTACCAATTGTCCGTCGTGTCGTTATCTTCACATTACATTCCAGACATTCTAGCACATGCGTAGAGAATTACATGAGAAATATGGCTGCTGTATCACCCTACAGCCACAAGATGGAGCTCTAAGACTACAGAATTCCCACAGGACATTATGAGTCCCTGTTGAATCTGAGCACTGCCTACAGGCTCCACCTCCAACGAGGTGTGTTCCAATTGGTTTGTACAGCATCAGCTGATGTCAGTTACATAAGGCTCGTGATTGGAGGAAGCTAAGTCTCCTGACTGTAGGAAGCTAAGCCTCGCGATTGGAGGCAGCCTGTTTGCAGAGGCAAGGTATGTGCCGTTTTGTTCTCTCCTCAGCTTACTTCCATGTATAAGACGACCCTCAACTTTTAGTCTAAAGACTTTAGACAAAAGTATCATCTTATACACGGAAAAATACAGTAGACAAAAGAAAAGGGTGCTGCAGGAACACTGACACAGAAATAAGTCACTAGGTTAAGGGAGAGATTGTATGATCTGGGAATGTTGCTTATTTTGGACAGTAGCTTTTAGAATCTCACAGCCAGCAGAGCCACTAGGGTATTTTGGTAGTCTTAGTAAAAAAAAAAAAAGGTAACTTTTTTCCCTTCTCTGCCTGCAGTGAGCTGGCAGCTGCTATTGGTCTGGTAGTGATTTACTGTATCTGAATCCAGGCCCTTTCCGTATAAATTTACATCAGGTTTGGCCCAGGATGTTTAGATGACTGGGCAAAGAACAAGAGGACATATTTCCTCTATACCACATACAGAAGCTGAAGGGACTACCGTATTTGCCGGCGTATAAGACGACTGGGCGTATAAGACGACCCCCCAACATTTCCACTCAAAATATAGTTTGTTATATACTTGCCCTATAAGACGAGCAATTCAACTTTCTAACTATAGGTGGCGCCGAGGCTGCTTCTTGGTGCTTTAGGTCTGTCGGCCATTACTGTGTGTAGGGTGTGTGGCAGTTGAGAGAGCTCCGGCTTTCCCAGTGAGCCTGTGTGTGTGTGTCTGCAAGGAGGTAAGCTGCTGTTTTCTCCTTTTAAAAAACTTCTGGGTGGGTTTTGGCTGGGGCGGATATGTTTCTATGCTGTTTTGTTGGTGGCTTTTTTTCCCTTAATGCCTCAGTAAGGGAGCTGAGTTTACTGTGTGTTGTTGGAAGTTTTAAGTGCCTTCTGTTTCTTCGGCCTGAACGGATTAATTGGTTTTCAATTCATTCCTATGGGAAATGGTGCTTCGACCTACGAACATTGAAAAAGAGGACGAAATGGCTGAAAAGCCTCCAGGCAGCCATGTGGCTGCGGCCATTTTGTCTTCTCCTCCACTTCTCCCCCCCTCCCCTCTCCCCTCTCCCCTCTCCCGATGATCAGCTATTAGCAGGCTTGCTGAGGCTTTCTCTGCACTGTCTATTCCAACTGAAGTGCACCCGGCGTACAAGACGACCCCCCCACTTTGAGGCATGTATTTCAGGGTAAAAAAGTAGTCTTATACGCCGGCAAATACGGTAATAGTTTAATTTTGTTGGCAGTGGGATAGGGCCTTCCAACACCAGACCTGAAGGATGAATCTTAGTTTGGGGAGGGGACGCTGCAGGGCAAATGGTGTAGCACAGAAAGTTCTTCAAGAAAAGGGGAATCAATTGTATGCTGCTTCTACTCCTCCTTAGCACCTGCCACCTGAGGCAGTTGTCTCAGTTTGCCTCATGTTATGGCCAATCCTACCCTTATATGGTCTGATGGCACTGCATGGTAAGTATGCACACCCTCCCCATACAGTTCTTAGAACACAAAAATTTTAAGTGTGATGTTGTGGGTTCATATGAGGGAGTAGAATGTAGCATATCACATTTGAGTTGGTAACTATTACAGTTTTGGGCAATGTTTCTCTGTTAATGTCATTTGTCCATACAAAAATGGGGTGAGAACATTTGTGCTGAAGTTTGTGTACTTTACTCTTTTAGAGAAAGGCTTTACCTTGGATTAAATTCATTGAATACAGTTGGATTTACTTCTTACTGGATATGTATGAGGGGTGCACAATTCTATTCTATTCTATTCTATTTCTGACCCACTTTTCTCCCAGTAAATGAGTCCAAGGCAGCTTTAAATTGGTCAAAAATAGATATTCTAAAAGCACAGTAAATTGCAGTGTTAAAATGAGTTAAATATATTATGCAGAATCCAGTTTACAAATCATGGAGTTGAAGGGCAATCATGCAAGCTGTTCCCCCCTCAGGCAGGCTGTCCTTCACTCAACAGGTTGCATACTAGTGTGAGCCTGGGTGTATGATTAATGATGTGACTGATCAAATAAAAGACAGTTCATAAGGAGGGGTTCCCTTATGTGATCATCTCTGCATGCATGAAAAGGTTCAACAGAATTTGGAGCATAATCATATGAAAATAACCACTGAATTAAAACAATTCAAAGCAATTTAAAAGTACATCATAAAAAGTAAACATTAAAAAGTACAGCATCCCCCATTAAAAGTCTCTTCCTTCATAGCCTGTTGAGTTCTCAAAAGCCTGCCTGGAAAGAAAGGTCTTTACCTGCTAGGAGAAGGAATAAAGGAAGGGGGTGAACTTGGTTTTTCTATGGAGGGTCTTCCACAGCCCGGAGCAGCTACTGAAAAGGCTTGTCTCCTGTCATCACTAAATGAGCCTGGGATGGTGATAGGACAAAGAGAAAGGCCTCCCCTGAAGATCTTAAAACCCAGGGAAGTTTGTGGTAGTCCTTCAGAGAGTCAAGACACAAGGCTTACAGGGTTTTATGGACCATAACCAGGATTTTGAATGATGCCTGGAAATGCACTATAAAGCTGGCATAACAAGGAATTTCTGTTCTTCTAGTAAACAGATCCAATCAATAATGTAGCTGCAGCATCTTGTACCCAAATGCTTTTCAAGGCAGTCCCACATAGAAGGCATTACAGTAATACAAGTGGGATGTATCTAAAGCATGTTTCACCATAGCCAGATCACCCATGATAGAAATCCATTATAAACTGGGTTTATAATGGGTAGGGTGGATATTATGTGCACTGTAAAGGTGATCAATATTCATTTAGTTAAATACCTTGTCAGTATTTCCAAACCTTTCATAGTTTTGCATGTCACTTTTGCCTCTCTTCTATCTTCTGAACTATTTTCAGCTTTCTTATAGCTTCTGAACTATTTTAGCCTTTCAATGTACACTTCCGTGTTCCTTCCAGACCTTGAGGACTCTCTGTTCATCAACATGTACTCCAGCAACATTTCGAGAAGGCTTTCTTTATTTTTAAAGCACATTAACATACCTATAAATACTACACTCTACTGAACAAAAATAGATCTGCTTAGTGTATTTATACAAGCAACAAGTCAAACCGGACTGTAGCAGGAGCTAGCAATCATGCAGAGATATTTCAAAGGATGGGTGATGCAAATTCTATTTTGTAAGTGTAGCTTGCTTCAAAATTATGGTCATCATAGTATTTATCAATGTTGTCATCATTGTCTAAAATGGGATGTGTAGCCTCCAGTGTTGGAGGCTCACATTAGCTCCACTTGGAGCTGCATTTTTACAGAAATTTAACTACAGCACTTCAGAGCACCATCCTGTACCATAGGGCACTGCAGAACAGCACTTCTGCTCATAGTGGCAACCAAATGGAGTAGCAGGGACTGCATGTTGTCCATCCTTATCAAATATTTACTACACACCCTAAAGAGAGTGAAAATAAAGCCATCCCTGCTGGCAGACCTATTATCTAAAAAGCAAGACACAGAAGTTAAAACAGAGGAAAGGGGAAAATAAACAGAGTTGTATAGTTCTTATAATGACCTGCTTCAGTGCAAGCATTAATGGAGAGGACAAGCAAAATGGGAATGAGCTTTTTAGCTGAGCCAGAAAGAGTTGCCCTAGACACCTACTTCTTCAGTGTAGCCAATAAAAGGCAAGTCAATAAAATGAGACCGCTGCTCCATCTTGTCTCTTTTTCTCTTCATCTGTATGTATATATAGTGTATAAATGACTCTGCAGTAATATTACATGTCCTACTGCAAGCATTTTTGTTTCTCCGGACTGTAATATATAACTCTTTCTCCTAATCTAAAACTTCAGGATTAAACATCCCCACTAGATAGTTCAGAACAGAGTATCACACAACACAAAATATTTCAGCCAGAAACCTGTTGGTGTCATGCCACACAAACTGGAAATTTCACAACTGCTGTCTTTGCCAGCTGTCCATTGTGCACATGGACATGCCTGGGTTGCACAACAAGTTATACAATTGGTCACATGACAGACGGCTGGAAAAATGAAATAAATGTGTGATTGTCCTTACTGACATTTTACTTCATTAGAGGATTTTGGCCATAGAGGTCTTCTAAGAGGTAGAAGAATTGTCTGCCTCATATGATTAGATAAGAGTGCAGACTATGTCATCTATAGAACTGCAGCTGTACTCTTTGATCAGCCATTGAATAAGATTAAGTAAACAGATATTTAATTGCTGATTAAAGCTTATTTCTGATAAAAAGTAACAGCTCTAGAACTGGTGGTGCTTAAAGTGTCTATACCATGTAAGAAACAGATGTATCTACTTCTTTCACATTGCACCAGATGGTATCAGAAAGAAAAGATAAATATTTCTTTCCTTTGTTTATCTGCCCAGCTAATACAGAGTTTGGTATAGAACTAGTACAGCTTTTAAAACTGATTTAATACATTTATATTAATATTCATTTTGGCAAAATGAACATTTGATATGACTTCCAATGTCTCATGATGAAACACTTTGCTAAAACAATATGAATATAACTGAGCAATAAATCAATAATTTTTAAAAAAGCAGAAATGAAAAAGCTGAAGCAAAGCAAAAGAAAAATAACTTAAAATGTCTGCCAAAATAATACTGCCTTTGTTCTTTTTTTTTTGTTCTTTTTTGTGTGATCATATATGCTGACAGAGGCTAAGGCCATAGTCACACCAACAAAATATTTTCCAGTTCACCCCCCCTTGATTTCGCAATTTAAATTTGTGGTCACATGACACACTGCTATTAGCAAATCATTTATCCAGCAAGCGTGCTAACTGTGGACCGCTTCTCATTTGGCAGGAGGCTTCTACTTTTGTTGTTGTGAATCTTCTAAAAAAATGTGTTGGTGCGTGTGTGAATGATCTTATTGCAACTTTTTTGAACTATGGTCACCCTGCATGTCCTTTTAAAATGTTTTTTTCCCCTGTGGCACTTGTGTTGATGCATTGGTTAACTTCTGTCAGATGGTCTCAACAAGAAGTTCTAGGCACTTATTGAATTGGAAGGAACTGACTTGGTAACCCAAAAACATATTGGGATTTGCATTCTGGAATAAATGTCACATGACCTCAAAGCACAACAGGAACACAATTAAAAGTTGTGTAACCATAGAGGGACATTTTTCTGTAGTGACCATGGCCTAAGACAGCTATATCTTTGAAAACACATTTGTTCCGTGTATTTTTTGTCTTTATTTCGCTCCATGGTTCTTTCTCAGAGAGCTATATCTTTTATCATGTAATTTCTCTCTCTCTCTCTCTCTCTCTCTCTTCCCCTCTCCCTCACTCCCTCTCTCTGTCTCTCTCCTCTGCTTTTCAAAATTGCTGTCGAAATGCCAAGGAAAAACAAAAGGCTTTTGATCTCCATCTTAAACTTCAATTTTTAACCTCAGCACTTCAGCAGGTGAGACTTGTCCATTTCATCTGAGTGTAAGAGCTTCACCTAATAAGTCTTTTTTTTGCATTTCTTCATAATTTTCTGATATGCAATAGTAGGGATCCTCAACAGAACAGCTATGGGTACCATGGCATCTCACAAGGTGCCCACCAAGATCCCCTGCCCTATCAGTTAGCTTGGATGCTTCCAAGGTGAACTATCTGGCATGTAGATGTCAGTGAGCAGGTTGGCTAGGGATCTGAGGAATTTCAGTCCAAAAAAGTGGCTTCTGCAAACTGCAGTGCCTCAGTTATCAGATGTTTGGGAAACACTGTTTAAACACATGAAAATGTAGCTCTATGGAACTGCCATCCAACTCTTTGTCCTTCTATTGTGCCTGGCAGTGGATCTCCAGGGTCTCAGGCAGAAGTATTTTCTATCACCTGCTATTTGTTCCTTCTTAAAAAGGGACATGCCATTTCATTTATCCTTTAATTTTGACCCTTCACCTCAATGTGCATGGGCACAAACTATCACATGTATGTTACTGTTAAATTCCCATGAAATCCAAGGGACTTAAATCAATCACAATTTAGTCTACTTCCATTGCTCTCTATTTGTATTCACATTTATTGGATTACAACCATTTTGCATTTGTATTACATTATATTCTGGTTTTGTTTCTACTTTTGTATTACTTTTAATTTTTCCAAGAAGGAAAAATTCATTCAATATGTAGATAAACTGATAGGGTAAACACTTTTAAATAAATCAGATGCATAGTTAGATAGAAGATAATATAATTGTGTGCTGTCAAGTCAGTTCTGACTTATGACAACCCTTCTCCATGGTTTTCCAGGTAGAGAGTACCCAAAAGTTGTTCACCATTCCCTTCTTCTGGGGGCATCCTGGGACTGTGCAACATGCCCAAGGCCACACAGGCTGGCTCTTCTGGGGTGCACAGTGGGAATTTGAACTCCCAACCTCTGGCTCCACAGCCAGATACTTAATACATTGATCTACCCAGCCAGCTTAGTTAGAAAGTGGAGTAGTTATATTTCTGGCAGGTAGCATAATTTCTGTCTGGTTCATATTTATACCATCAAAAATGTATACAATGGAGAACTAAAACAAAGTGGTGCAGGGTTTGATTTTCCCATTGACGATTCCAGCCCTTCTGTAAGATACTTCATTTTATTCTGTTCCCCACCCCAAATTTTTCATTTTCCCCTCACCAGTCAGTCAGCCTTCCCTACTCATTAAGCATTCTCAATCCACCCTGAGCTGTTGAGTTGGGCAATGGACGATTTTCCCTATATATGTTTCTATCCTTTTGCAAGCCTTGAAGTCTCATTTTGATTACTTGAGGACTGTCTAAGATATGTATTTGGTATTAGTACGTAGGTTGTCAGACAATGACGTGGTGGCGCTGTGGGTTAAACTGCAGAAACCTCTGTGCTGCAAGGTCAGAAGACCAGCAGTCGTAAGATCAAATCCACGCGACGGAGTGAGCTCCCGTCGCTTGTCCCAGCTCCTACCAACCTAGCAGTTTGAAAGCATGTAAAAATGTGAGTAGATAAATAGGTACCACCTCGGTGGGAAGGTAATGGCGTTCCGTGTCTAGTTGCGCTGGCCACGTGACCACGGAAACTGTCTTCGGACAAACGCTGGCTCTATGGCTTGGAAACGGGGATGAGCAATGCGCCCTAGAGTCGGACACGACTGGACTAAATGTCAAGGGGAACCTTTACTGTCAGACAATAGCTGGCACAACTAGTTTTGTATGAGAATAAAAAGAATATGTATTGGGGAAAAAATACAAAGAACTGAGGGCATAGTGTGATGGACACAAGAAAGTTTTCTGCACAGTTTCATGAAATGTGGAGTGAATTGTGTAGCTCCAAGAGTGATGAATCAAGGTACAACCGGTTTACCACTCTCTAGATAAAGACGACAGATGTAGATTGATAGACAGCCACATCACTGTGAGCGTGATAAAGCACATTAAGAATGGCACTTGTGATGTCTGCATGGTGATTTAAGGATAAAGTCAATATTGCAAGGAACCATTAATGATGGAAAAGATTTTATGTACTCACATTGTGCATCTGATGTTCATTGACATTTGCTCTGAGATAATGTAAGACACTGCATAAATCACAGCCAAATTAGAGTCCAGGAATTCTACTGTCACTAAACAATGAATAAAACTTTTTTAGTATCACTGATTTAATTCAGATAATGTAAGGACACGTATAAGTCTCCTATAGAAGTCATTGGGACTTAAAATACTTGGAGTAATTGCAACCAGTTGCTTGCCCTCAGTAAAATTCAGTGCATGGAAGGAAGGGGAAAGAACCTACTCCAGCTACTATGATGGGATGTTCTCCATTTCACCACATAGCTATTTCATTCCTTGACTGTGTGGTTAGATGGCAGCATTGTAGAAACTTGTGGAAAGACATACTTACATATAGCTGTTATCTTCTCACATGATATTCATTTTTAAATAATGTTCACACTCAAATTCATATCCTCACCCATAGGCTGATAGAACTAGATGTTAATTGACACTTTGGAACATCATTTGAGGTCAACAAAGATAAGTTCCTGTCAAAAATATTGCTGAGAAGGAAGAAAGTTTGTGGTGGGACATGAAAATGAACAGAGAATTCAGAATACTTTTTGACTCTGTCCGAGGTTCACCTGCAAACCTTGTTTTCAGATTACAGTGCATGCAAATATGATGCAGATATGGCATCTAGTTACTTAGAACTGAAGCCTATCTAACCAGGATAGCTGAGAACTAGCCTAGTCAGTACGAGGACAACTGAAGCAATGCTGAATCCATCATAGCAAAGTTGGAAATTGGTTGACATTACTTTGGCCAACTCTGTGGTAGCGTACTGGACTAGAGGAGGTAAGGATCTGGCACAACTCTGTTCCTCCCTCAATCCACCCCTTTTCTGCACTTCTGTTCATTATTCTGCTGGCAGGTTACCTGCTTGACTCAGAAAACCGAGTAGATGTGACATCTGTCTTTTAAAATCATGAGGATAAGCGTTCCTTCACCAGTAAAGAAGATTGAGGTGTCGTAAATGAGGCTTTCTAACTGTAGCCATTATCCACCTACTAGTTTGACCTTTCTCTACACTTGCATATAAATATGAAAGAATCTGTGACATATCCGTCTATTTCATAAAGATTCCTAAGAAAAATAAAATCAGCTTTCTCCTGATTCAGCATTCTTAATGTCACAATACATTGTTGCTCCTGGTGATTGAAATAATAACCTAGCCACTTAGGAACTAAAGGTAGGCCATGCTTGAAACCAGTATTTCAGAAGCATCAGCATGAATATTAGTTAAGGTGAAAAACTACCTGAATAACTCTAAATCGAATGTAGTTATTCTTCTGTCTCTTTCTTTTTGGATTTAAAAACCCACCTCTAGCATATTTTTTTCAGTAGTTCTAACACTGGCAAAACTTGGGTAGCGTGTGGCATTATCTCCTGAAAGAAAAAAGTGGTTAGAAGAAACATTGTAATGCATGGGAAAACATTCCATGCTGAAAGATGTCAGCCTAAAATTGTTGGTTATGGCAAACTTCATCAACTGTTTGAACCATATGTCTTACCAATTAAGCTATGAAAATCCTTCATCCCAGCATGATAACCCTGCTTGTACCAAGCAGCACAGTCTGTTTTTAAATTTAGATTTATATTAAGTTTTCTAAGGACAAAAAAATATGCAGTGGTAGGGTTGGGCATAACATGAACAAAAACAGTAATCATAATAAAAATTGTAATTATACTCTTGGGCTGAAATGTTGCTGCTGTAAGTAACTATAACACATCCAATGATCTAAAAAAAACAGGACTATTTCTGGGCATAAATATTGGTGCTTGTATCCCCTCTGGACCATTTCTGCAGTCTACTGGTGGTATGTGTCCCACTGGTTGAAAGCCACTGGGTTAGGAAATGGCACCCTCCATTTGAACAGCATAATCACTGCTCATGTTATGCCCCTTGCCTCTGTTTCTGCTGGTCACATGTGGGTTGCCAATGGTAGTAACCTCCTACCCATGTCTAGCAAAGTTACAACACTGGTGCCTCATATTTCTGAAGTGTTTAAACAGAGAATAAAAAATAGTCATCCCCTCTACTATTCCCTTGTGACCCAGTGATATTTGCTTGTGTGTATGAGCACTATACATTTCACATCAGTGTATCACCTTTTTAATCAAAGACTGTAGCAAGCCATAAAGAATTAATAAATAGCTCTCAAGTGCTAGCAAGCTTTAAAAAAAGAAAGAAAAGAAAAGGCAAAATGGAGCTCAGACATGCTTCTTTGAAGACTGAAACCATTTGTCAGTACTGGAATACTCTGAAAAAAATACTCTTCTTCAGTAAACTTTTGAGGACCTTTAATTAACTGATTAATAAGACATGAAAGGGAGGCAGCATGGAAGACAACCCCCCTCAGCAGCACCCCATCCCTTCACAAAAAAATCGATATCTTGCTTTAATATTATTGATTTCCTTCAAGCTAATTGGCACTTGCAAAAGTAAATGCAAAACATGGAAAAATCGTAAGTGGTACAGAAGCTCTTTATGATTCAAGTACTTCAAGTACCCTGTCTATAAAGAGAAATATCTTCTGTCTCCTTTTATTATCCAGCTATGTTCACCTAGCATGTTAAAAATTGCTTGCCTCTGACCTACTGCCTCTGCTTTTGCTCTTATGACAATGCTTCTTGTGGAAAGGATAGTAGCGAGGACATCCTTGTCGGGGGGGGGGGGCTGTCACTCTGCCACCCAGAGCCCGAAGAACAGATTGGTTTACCATCAGAAATAGCAAATAGCTTGGTGACTATGAAGTTTGAATTATCATCAAGGGAAGGGAGAAGTCTCAAGCAAAACACACTGGGACGTTCTGTTCTCATCTTAAGATAACATGCGGCCTGAGATTTATTTAACTTACCTGTGGACCACATATAGCTCTCAGCTAGTCTCCATAAGGTCCACAAGGTCAGGTCTGCAACCTGGGCTTTCTCAGCAGCCCAGTCATCCACTGAGCAGTGGGGAAAAGACTCCTGTTCTGTCACTTCTGTTAGCAGCACCAGGACAATATCATGAGGAAGATTACTGGGCCGTGGGAAAGAGTTTAAACGCCACCCCACCCAGCCGAGTGTTGTTGAAATTACCGGGCAACGGGAGAGGCTTTCATTTCTCTTCCCAGCTGGTGTTAAACCATATTGTCTGTTGGGGATATAATTGCCATATCCTTTGTCATGGAAAGACCATTTGTGAAGGTAGATTTCACCATGGCTTTGGGCCGCTATAATGGTGTTGTCAACCAACTTTCTGCAAAGCCATAATCCAGGGTCAGGCAATCTGGTGCCCTTCAGATGTTTTAGACTACATACCTCATAAGCCCCCACTATTGAGGCTAATGATCAGGGATTGTAGAGGCTGCATTCCAAAATATTTGGAGGACACATCTCAGTAATCAATTCTTAATACAAATAACCAATATAACTTTCTTTGAGAAAATGATTGAGCAATTGGTAGTGGCAGTTTAGGGATTTCTGGATCATACTGATTATCTTGATCCATACCATTCAGGCTTCAGGCCTTTTATGATCATAACTGCCTTGTCTGCTCTTGTAGATGGCCTGCATATGGAGAAAATCAAAGGAGCAAGTCTTCTTGATCCCTCATCTGCTGTTAATACCAGATTGGCCTAACAGTAATATCATTCTGTGTTTCCAGTCAGGAGTGGAACTATTATATTGTAATAATGATTGTGCCTACCTGACAGGTAGGTCTCCAAAGGTGGGACTGCTCCTGTTCCTCATGAAGCTGATCCCATGGGATGGCAGATTCCCATTTTGTCCCATAGGCTTTTTAATATTTATGCAAAACTAGTGTTCAGAACTGGGTGACCTGTGACCAGTAGTCTTTCTTTCTGTTGGTCATGATAGATAGGAGGTGGCTTGAACAAGGTACCTACAGTCACAGGAATATATTATTAATGCAAGAAAATAATGCTCCATCCAGACAAGATGACAGAGGCAATGAGTCTGGAAGTTGATGGATCTTTTATTGTGGCTGGAGTTGCATAATCCAAAGAATCAGATATGCAATGTGAAATGTTTCAGGATCTGATGTGACTTCTGGAATCTCAAGTGGCTGATGTGAGCTGGAACACAACATAGCAGCAGGCAATGAGTTTATCAACTGCAACAGTTCTTAGGAAATGTCAGCCAAATATTGTAAAGCATGCCTTAGTAACCAACAGTGTAGGTAATTATAGCATTCTCTCCGTGACACTGTCTTCAAAGACAATTTGGAAACTTGAAAATATGGCATTACTATTTAACTAACAGGAATTAGTCTTTGAGAGCACATTGCAAAGTGCTGGCTTTGCATTTTAAAATTGTAAACCCAAGGCTATTATAGAGAGTACTTCCTCCCATCTGAGACTGCCCCCTGAAATATGTATGCAGGTAATAGGGCCCTTCTCCAAGAAGCATAACAATAAGCCGTATTCCTTTTTTAAAAACTTAAATTTAATATTTTCATTGTTGTCGTCATTGTCATCATGTTTTACCTCCCTTTTTTTTCCCTTTGACTTCACTGGAGATTCATCTTGATTTCAACTTCTTATAACTTTGTTTTTTTCTGACCAGGTGGCATGACATTTTACAACTTCCCCCACCATCAGTGCATCAGCCCTGCCTTGTTCCAAATAGACTGTAGAATGACTCTACATTCTTGATGCAGTCAAAAAGAGGGATACTCAGAGGGCTTCGCATTACTTTTGCTGGAAATATGTTGTGTTTTCTGCAGCTGTTACTGCTGCTTTTGCTACTTTTACTGCTAGTGCCCTTTCAGTTCTAGTGAACTGGCATTTGTGAACATTGCTGCACTCCTTCAGGCAGCGTCTCTTCCATATTTCAGGTACACTGGGCAAAATCAAAGTTGGAAAGTGGAAATTAATTCATTATTCACATTTACTGTCACTTTTCCATTCATTTTTCCATTAAAATGAAAGTAAATAAAAAGAGCTGCTTGGCTTCATTTTTCATTTGTTTTTAAAAACAAGTTAATGACACTGTTAACGTAGAACCTTTTTTCCAAGGAAGAGTACTGAGCCCACATGGTTTATTTTCAGAAGGTTAATGAAGACCTTATTGTTTCAATAGACATTTTTGGGCTGGGGGAATACTTCCACATGGTAGGTGTGCGGTAGAATCTTTTGGATTGTATTCACTCTTATATGTTACTAATGTTTGTATATTTACATTATTTTAATTTAAAATTTAAAATTACACTGTGTTTATTGTGCTGTATAGTTAGCTCTCCTAAGTGCTCCATGGAGCCATATTAATGGAATAATCATTTATAAATAAATAAATAAATAACATCATTTTACAAAAGTGCCAGTGTGTATCACAGGACAGAAGACACGTTTATGGTGTTAAAGTAGTCTTCACATGAATGTATTTGACAGATACATGAAGATGAAACTGCATGTCTAGATATCAATATTCCACTATACCTGTTGGTATACCCATTAGTATATCCTCTCATATCATAATTCCTTTCTGACAAGCTGCTTCCGGCTTATGGCAACTATTTCCAGGATTTTCTAAGTAGGTTATTCAGAAATGGTTTACCATTCCCTTCTTCTGGGAGCACCCTAGGATTATTCAGCTTGTTCAAGGTCACACCAACTGGTTCGTCTTCCAGGAGGCACAATGGGGAACTGAACAACCAACCTCTGGCTCCACAGCCAGATGCCTGTCCCACTGAGCTATCCAGCCAGCTATATCCTCTCATAGGGGCTATTAAATCTTGCTCCCATTCCTTTTTATCTAACAGAAGGGGGACAATGATTCCAAATTATGGCAACATACAGACTTTGGATACATAGCAAGCAAATCAACATTAGTGTAATAAAATCTGGTACCTCTCTATATATATTGATTGACGTTATACTCCCCCTTCTGTGACATGCAACAAAGGCTATAATACTCGTATGTGCGCTTATATAGAAATAAGTTTCACTGAACTTCCCAGTAAATATGTTGTTTTCCGTGCCATAGTAATGTATAGTATTAGCCATTGACAACTAAAAAAAAGCTGCTCCTACTTTCTTGCTATACAAAATCTGTGTTTGGTATGTTGAAAGGACTGCATGCATGTTGTTGATATCATCACCAGATGCAGGGCAACTCAAATGGCACAAGACTCAAAGAGTTTGTTATGTCGATGGGCAAAATGCTCTGTAAGGAGCAATGATGGATTCTGTGTCATCAGTTAAAGTGGGAGATCTCTTCCCCATCACCCCAGAACATCTTTACAAATTAATGTAATTTCACTATATTTGTCCTTCTCTTCTAATGTAAAATTGTTTCCTCATCCAAACAGAAATACTCTGCTGTGTCTCTCTGCAATATATCTACTGAGGTCCTAAAAGTCATCAATGCAACGGAGGAGCTCATAGCAGAATCCTTGGGACCTTGTGATTCGCCAGCAGATGTCCATGACCAAGGGAAAGGGGAATTTCCATTAGGTGCAGACCCTATCAGACTAGATGAGCAACTCACCACACTGGAAGAAAATGTAAGCATGGCAAACCACTATATGTGTATAATGACGCATGCAGGAGAAAGTCCTGTTTGTTAAGAATGTGGGAGCACTCTTTAGAGAGAGCATTTGAGAGTTCATTGAGGGTTCCCATAGGTGAGTTATTATAGGATTGCACACCTAAATGTGCTGTGGTTCATCATATGCACAGAGAAAAGGTAATGGAAATAAAAGACAGAATACCTGTGGATTTTCATCAGGCTTCATTAATATTCCAACATCCATTCAAGCATAGAAGTTGTTGATTCATCTTTTATTCATCCATGTGCCTTAAGCTCTTCTAGAGGGGAAGTATGTAAAAATCGCTTTTGAGGAGCAAAAAATTATTTAAAGGTCTCTATCCTTTGAGCCAAAACTTGTCACTTCATATACACTCTCATGATTTCACACTGACTCACCAGGATAGTTATATAAACATAAACAAATTTGGACTCCAAAAATGCACTCTGCTAGTGGAAAGCTTACTCACTCATATGGAGCAAAGTTCCCACTAATCCTGACTCTCCGTCACCAAGAGCCCCTTCTTATCTTTTCAAGTGCTCCTCTGGAACCAGATCTTTGTGTGTCCATGGCTGCAGGAGAGGAAGTGCTTGCCTTTCACTTAGTGGTTCAAACAATGCAATACAAACATTAGCATATATGATTTCCATCTCTTTATTTCTTCTAATGGCCAAGTGTTGTCATTTTTGTTTTATTTTGCACTCCTTCTAGAATCCTTCTCTTCCTCTCCTTTGTCCCAAACATACGTCACCCTACCCTATGAGTAGTCTTGTTTTTCCTCCAGTTCTTTTCCTCTTTCCCCCCCATAATATCTGTCAGTAACATATTCAGCCAGATCATGCCAATTCCTATGTGATATTTAAAGGCTTCCACCTAATTTAACCTCAAACCACTCAGAGTATTGCAGGAGAAGGGATGAGGTAGGGAAGAAGTAACTTGCTATGGAAACCTAATGAAATGATTGACACTATATAATTTCCTATAACTTCCTATATATATAACTTCCTATATTGGACCTCTCTCATTCATTACACCTGCTTTCATCTATTATATAACTGAAGGTTCATTGCCTTCCCCCCCCCCCCAATGACGTTTCTGAATTGACATCCTCTTTAGTCCTTTCATTGCCACTTAATCCTTCCTTCTTTTTCCCTTTTGTGTTTCACCATTTTAAAAACTAAATTGTAATTGGGGCTTTATTTAAAAATATCTTTTTAATATCACTTAGATTACTTCAGTCAGTTTGTAAATAAATATTAGCAATAGTGAAAATAATCAGAAGTGCAAACTGTAAGCACCAGTTTCCTAAATCCTCTCAGAAGAGGGATGGTAGGGATGAAGGGAAAAAACAACAAAGACTAATCCAGCCTCACTGCTTTGGGAATGGCTTAGGTCTACTTGACAGCTGGCAATGTTTATGGTTTGGAGAGTCAACTAAGTGAGCTTGAGGATGCAGCTCGTGGAATTAACAGTGTAACTGCAGAATCTGAACTAGCTGACCTGGAGGACCAAGTGGCAACAGCAGCAGCTCAAGTTCATCATGCAGAACTTCAGGTGAGATGAACCAGAGGCCACTTAGCATCTACAGCACCACACACACATACCTCCTAACTCTTCACACACACACCAAATTTAAATTCTGAAAAAACTGTCTGGGTTCAAAGGTCTCCTGCTTTTTAGATGATATGGAGGCAATTTTTTCATACTTAGGGGTGGGGAGCACCCCTGAGGCCCCCCTACACCCCACACACAAAAAAAAATTTTTTTTTAAGAATTGGCCAGCACAAGGTGCCAGGGGGCATGTAAGTTTATAATGTCCCCACCTTGGTGGTTACATGATCACATGAAGCCTTCCAAGGTCCAGGGATGGGCATATGCAACCCCAAAATCTGGAGGTGGCCTGATCAGATCCATAAATCACTTCACTTTTACTAACCACAGTCTGACTTTCTCCCATATTACGATATCTAACCAAAATAGCATATGCCCAAGGATCTAGATGCAGGGGGCAAGAGCGGAGGCAACAACACCCACCTTCTTGTGGATAGTTCTAGTTAAACATAATCTCCAGTTTAAACTAGTGGTAGGGCAGGGCAGATACAGCACAGCCAAGGTTTAACAAATGCAGCCCCCCAGTTAAGGGGACAAACAACAACAATATCAGTAAATATGAATGCATCACCTCCCAATATAGTTCACAGTAGTCCAGGCAAAATACTGTTTGACAAGATAGTATGCTGTTGGTTCATTCTCATTAGGCTCCTATTATCAGATAAGGAGGTAGGAGCAAGGAACTGCTTAAGCGGCGGCAATTCCAGCTGGAATTCTTCTGTTAAAAACAGTAAAACTATAAACTGAAACATGAGAGAGGATAGATGTGAAGGTTTAAAATCCTCATTTTTAAAACAGAAGAGCCATAATTCAAAACAAAAGGGTGAAACAGAAACAAAATAGAATATCAAAGGCATTGAAACAGTCAGCTACCATCTTTTTTCAGATTCTCAACAAGCTATTTATGCTTCTTTCTGGTTTGATTTTCATTTTTTGGCGGAAGGCCAAAAAGTAAGACTTACTAGTCTAAGTAAGTAGTCTACTTACTTAGACTAGTAAGTCACAGTAAAGTAGGCCTATTGAATCAATCGGGATTTGGTGAGTCAACTCCTCCCTAAGTTCCATTGATTCAAGTGGGGCTACTTTAGCTGAGAGATTTACTTCAGCACAGTCAGTTGCAAATAGAGTAGGGCTATTTGAATCAATGGAACTAATAGAGGAGTTGAGTCACCAAGTTACAACTGGTTCTGTGGACCTACCCTAATGTGCCTTGCTACCCTAATCTACAGGATTTCAGCCTTTGTGTTTAAAAGTGCCTGGCATATAATTGCCATCCAAATTTATAAATAAAGCTGACATTCATGATTCATGCAAGTATATGTTACTGAAGAGCATGTGGAATCAGAGGAGACATGCTTTAGATCTAATGCATGTTACTTCTTTTTGATTGACAGAAATATAAATGAGGTTAAAGAAGTGTAGGTCAATTCACTCCAATTGCTATTTAAACCCCCTCATCACTGAACATATGATTTGTTTTAAGATTTCAGACATTGAGAGCAGAATTTCGGCACTTATGGTGGCAGGCTTGAATGTGGCTCCATGTGTTCACTTGAAAAGGAAATGTGACCAAAAGCAGGTAAGCAAGTGGCGGACACTTCATCAATCCAAGAAGAAAGATTTGTGTACTAAAGTAGGCTCCTGTATGCACAGCCTCTGTGGGTCATGTGCTCATCCAAATGTGTGCCTGTATCCCTATCACAGTACTCTTCAAGTAGCTGGCCAAATGTGGGTACTAATGTGGGCTTTGAACAGCATCTCTATTTAATACTGATTCTTGTTGCATTTGCCAAGATTCATGCAACTAGAGTTTGGCTGGTGCTAGTATTCTAGATGAACATGTGCTAATAAATTATGGGATTTCTTTTCTCCCATAGATGCATACGATAGACACATCCAGACAACAGAGACGAAAACTGCCAGCTCCACCAGTGAAAGGTGATGAAAAGCAAGAGGAACTATAGTGTGCTTAGTTTATTCAGTGGGAAGGGTCAAAATGCAGTAACTAGTATGACCATAAAGGAGGTGTGCTTAGCCAGAGGAAGTGGATTCCATCCATAAAAGCTTGCTGCTTTTTTACTTTTTTAGTAGTCCAGTAAAAGGTATTAAACAGTCTTGCATTTTTGCATACTTGGGGACCACACAGCCTATTCCTTCTTCTTTCTATTATGACCAAACTAGACAAAATAAAGACATTTTGAATAGATATATCAACATTCTGGATCTTTTGAAACCTGATTAAAAACAAGTAAGTAATGAGAAATAGACCACATTTTAAAGCTTCAGTCTTGTACACTATATACTGCACTACATTTCAGTCTTGTACATAGACTACTGGGAGGACATCCCACTGAATTTGGCATGATTTCCTCTTAGATAATATGTTACGATTACAGTGTAAATAAAAAAAATCTGCAGGATCCATTTTTATTTTAGCAAAGCATTTCCCTAATGATTCTGAAATATAATTTTAAGAAAACCACAATGCTTTCATTTCTTCCCAGAATATCTAGTTTCCTAAAGGTGCATGATGTGGCTGGAAACAGAGAAAGAAAACTTTCCTTCCAAAATTGTCCAGGTTTTTCCAGGCTGTATAATTTTGAAGTTAACTGTTATCTTCATGTGTTAGGTAGACTGCAATTTCTTCTTAGTTATTATATGATAAGCAGGCCATTTGTATAGTTGTTTTAACTGCAGTAGCAGCATAAGCAGTAATGTATATGACTTGCTGCTGTGGAACTGAACATCATCCACTTGGTGTACCAATTAAGAGATATGTACTTTGGAACGACTCTCCAAGTCAATATTTGCTACCTCAGAAGGAAGTCTGTAAAGCCAACACTAACTTTCATTCATGTGCAGTATTGACCAAGAACTGTCTTTGTGTGAAAACTCTTGGATTTTTTTTTTAATTTTGATTAAAAAACTCTAGCAGAAGTGCAGGGACTCACAGTAGAATTAACTTAAATTCCCCAGAGTAGACCATCCCCTATTGCTCTCATCAACTGGCACTTATAGTTTCAATAACTCTCTCTGAGACATTGGTAAAAGAAAGAATAAAAATGTATCATTTACTCAAAGTTGAATAAATCAAAAACAGTATACTGTACAGAAATGACTGCTTACAGCAACAGGCCTCAGCAGACTAACAGCCTGCTTCTAGTAGACTCCTGCAGACTACATTGTAACTGCATGCTAAGTGCATAACTGCCAGCAGACTTGGGGGGGGGGGGGAGGGTTTCTTAAGCAGAGAAGCATGGTTCTCTTTTAATTCAGAGGCAGAGAAGCAACAATTGGTTACTGTTATATTGATTGAGGTTTCATGGATATCCTACACCAGCCAGGAGATAGTTGTTCTGTATGTTGTAGAGAAATTAGGTATTTTGCTTTTTCCACCATTCTGCTTAACATAAGCCATAATTTTGAAGACTGCTGGCACATCTTTTTCAGGTGAAAACATGAATGTGTCTCCCCCAGTTACTCCTGTTAGATCATTTAACAGGAATTTCATACTCCAAGGATCTCTAACACAAAGAACAAAAATGGAGAGAAAAAGTACTGCCAAGGACTTGAAGGTAAGAACTAAGCAGAGCTTTCCATCCCACATCCAGATCATAACAGGAAAGACCTACAAATGGCAAATCCTAAAATTCAAATATCAATGAAATGTACTGAACCAAGCAGATCTTTTCAACTGACAGATTTTTTTTAATTTCCAAAGATTCTGTGGTACATCAGTTGGCAGAAATATTTTTAAAACAAGATTAATTTCTAATTACATTTCAGAATTTCAAAGTCCCATCTGGTTTGGAAATGCATTTTAATTCTAGAGCTGGGTGAATTTTTTTGGTAAAGCTTTGGGAAGAAGGCCTGGATGAAGAGACTGTGAACTTCAGTGCACTGATGTAATAAACAATCTAGCTGATAAAACTAATAGGAAAACAAAGATAAATATCCAGAGGGGTAGCTGTACTAGTCTATAATTTTCTTTTAGAGATGTTTTGCCATTTTTAATTTTATTATTTCTTAAATTCTATCTTTTCTATTTCTAGGAACCAACTATAGGCTCTGCTGTAATGTATTAAAATTATAAAATCCTACTGCCAATAACACACTGCCTAAGGCTGCACACTAGAGTGCCTTTCTATAACAGCCATTATATACATCCAATAAAAAATGGACCCTCAAGAACCCACAATGCCTCAGTAATAGGGCTTTGTTTGGATACCTCACTGAGCAAGCTGTTCAAGTCTTCAGCGTTGTGGTCTGCTGTTGGAAATTCTGCCTTAATGTTCTATGAGATTCCAGGAAGGACGTTGAGCTTCATATAAACAAGGCTCCGCATTTTAAGATGCACTTTTTTCCCACATTGTCAAGTGTATGATAGTATGTTGTCTTTAAAACACAGTATGTTTTTGTATTCTTAACTCATCCCCTTAATGTAAGTCAATATCTCACATGAAGGTCAAGAAAGAATGCAGATTGTCCATATTGTGCTCCATTTTTCCTGGGACTTTACTGTTGTTCACACAGTCATAGTCACATATGATCTTGTCAGAGCAATAAGAATAATTCCAGGACCAGTTGGTGATCCTGAAGAAATTGTGGAGCGGGATGGCCAGGAATGTGGTTTAACAGGTCCAACCAAGCAGGGGAGCAGTTTTCCATTTGTAATTTCTGCTTGCATACTATCATGGCATATTCTGCTAGACAACAAATGGATGTCCTATGTTTGCCTATCTAAGAAGTTGTGTCGACTGACTAAGTAAACTTTCACCTTGATGAATCTGAAGCCTCGTTCTTCTTCAAAAAATGGTAGAGACCCAGTGTTATCCCAATTAAAACCTTGTCTTTTTGTAGCTAGAATTTACCTAGCACAATGCTGCTTACAAGCCTTACCCCAATAGGCAAAATTCAGACTACTGCAGATCCACTCTAGACAGCTATAACTCCATAGAATGAGTCTGCCTCATTGCTTTCAATTTCCACAGCCTAGACAAGTGAAGTCCCCCAGTCTATACTAGTTACTATCTGCTGTGTAGGGCTGGAAATGATTGGCATTGGGCCAGCATCACTGAGTGGCCTCTTGGCTGAATGTGTGAGCTAAACAGGAGACAGCAGCATTGAGCACATCTGCAATCTGTATGAGTAGCAAAGAAATTGAATGATTTGCTGCAGATCAAAGAGTAGTCAAGGTTCTATATTTATAATCACTGAAGGAAAGGGGATTCTAATTAAATCCTAATTTTGCCACAATGCAATCAAATAAATAGTTCCATCTTAGTAGTGTCCCTTCTGTATCTTGAGGTCTACTCCCTGAGGCATTTAAGTGAGTTGAAGGTTGAGAATCTTAGTAAGGGCCAGTCATACTGTGTACAAGATTGTATCCTTGTGCTCTGTCTTTGTTAATACATCTAGCACTCTTGGCCCTATGCTGCAATTGCTAACACATTGGATTTTACCCCACCCCTGCTTTCACCCATAAGCATGCAAAAGGCTACAAAGGTCACCTTTTGACCACTTTTTGATATTAGGAATAGAAAAGTGGCTAAAAATGAGATTTGGGCTGCAGTCCAAAGTATGCTTACTATGGAGTAAACCCCAGTAGGTTTAATGGGACTTAGAGTGCAATCAGACAGCAAGAAGGGCATGTGTCTGATCTCACTGGAAAGGGTCATTTGCAGAGAGTGATTTCCCTTAAAGTGACCCTTCCATCTTTTAGGGAATTGCTCCAGCCCAACCCCAAATAGTAGCAGCACTACAGCTGGACCAAAAAGGTCCAGCTTTGGCATGGACTGGGGTCAGACTGGAGCACAATTCCTCACATGTTGTGTGATCTCTGGGAAATAGATCACACTGACCACTCCACGAGCAGTTCAAAACATTATCTATTTCCCTGTGTGATCACAGCCTTACTTCTCAATAAACAGGCTTAGGATTGCATTATATAAGTATGTACCTGCAACCATGTCGGTTTCATTAATTTCTGTTGGGTTTGTGTATTCCTAGGACTTTATCTAAACTTCCTGTCAATATTTGCTCACCTTTTCCCAGCTGCAGACAAAATGATGCTATCATATACATGCATGAAATTCTTATTTGTCTTTTATAGGACTTGACTAATCAGATGGCAAAAATTTGTCTGCAGTGTACAAAAATCCATATAGTATATGATTAATAAAAGCATCTTTTAAAAAATAGGGGTTGAATAAAAATTGTAAATTCCTTGGTTTACATTCACATGACTCTGAACTTGTCCAAGATACATTCCTAGATTTTTGTTTCTGCAGGTCTGTGTGTTAATGAAACGTCAGTAATGACAGCCGGTCTACATATTTGTCCAATGAATACTATAAGCTAATTCTGTGTATGTAATATTGAATCAAGACATGACTACTTTTAATAGATAAGTCTGGCTTTTGTTCTGTTGGTGTGATATAAAACAAAATGAGTTTGGAATAGAATGTTTTTTCCATAAGAGGCATGAAAAAGCAACTACAGTGTTCAAATGTTAAACTACTCGGGTTTTTTAAAGAAAAATGTATACCATGTAGGCATTGCAAAAAGAAAAAAATAAGAAAGAAAAGAAGTCCCTGCCTGCTGTGTGGCATTTCAATTTTTACAAAAGTTTTATTTGTGCCAAATGTGCGGAGATTTAATTTACTGTTTTAAAATCATGAAATATATATGTTAGCACAGACAAAATGATTCTGTCATCAAGTGATTTCAATCTTCAGTATAATAATTCTATTTAGAGATCTCTCTCTCTCTCTCTCTCTCTCTCTCTCTCTCTCTCTCTCTCACACACACACACACACACACACACACACACACACACACACACACACACACACACATATAAATATGAAAAATATTTTAACTGTCAAAGCAAATGAAGACAATATGATTCAGTCTAAGTGGAACTTAACACTTGCCTTCTTGTTTTTGTTATCTGCATTCTGGCCCCAAGAATTACTGTCAGGAAAAACTATATGGATACAACAAATTATTTGGGGGCGAGGGTAACGACCTGAAGTCATTCTCATCAAGACAGAAGATTATATATTTTTGATTTAAGGCATGAATGGAATTCAGGGTCAACTGTTAGAATATAGTTATCCAACTGTAAGACCTAACTAGAGTAGACAGGCTAAAATCCTACCCGTGTGGCTATGCCACACAGCTATAGGGTGATTTTTTTGGATATAAAAAGTGTAGAAAAGTAGAAAAAAATACAATAAAAATATTTTTTAAAAAAAAGTTTGTGATTCCGACAAGGTCCTGAGGCTCCCCTGGAATCCCATTTGTTGTGGAAAAGCCATTTGTTGTTGTTGGGAGCGGGCAGAGTGGAGTCTAATTTCCTAAAATCATAGCTGCTGATAAAGTTATCCCAGTGGCAGTAATTTTCAAAAATCAAAGACTTCCCCTCATCTCTCAGCCCCCAATAGCTTGCCCATACCAAAAGGGATTCCACAAATCTTGACCTTTGATGGGGATCAGAAATTTTTTATTTCCAAAAAAATCACTCCAGGTGACGATGTCATCAGCCTTATATGGTGTAACTCTGCAAAAAAGATTTCAGACATTAAATCATTGGAAACTGGGTAAGTCAACACTTACGTGTCTAGTCAACCTTGGACTCACAACTGGATTTAGGCCAGTATATTCATTGTGCACACATTCCTTTTACATATTGCATTAACTGGGTTGTTTTCCAGAGATCTCCTTAAAAAGCAACAGTAGGAAACAGCATTGGGCTGCAACCCAATATGTCAAGTGCTAGGTGTTCTTCAAACATGTAATGCTGTGTCTTCATAGTGGCTCCTTGATTTGCATTTATAGGGTTTCTCCCCTGTGTGAATGCTTTGATGCCCCCTTAGGTTCACTTTCCGATTGAAACTCTTCCCCACACTCCATGGATTTATACAGTTTCTCCCCTGTGTGAATGCTTTGATGCCTCCTGAGGTTCCCTTTCTGAATGAAGCTCTTCCCACACTCCACACATTGAAATGGCTTCTCCCCTGTGTGAATCTTTTGGTGCTGCGTAGTGGCTCCCAGGAGCCCCTCTACTAGCCTGAACTTGGCCAAAGGCAACATCATGCTGAATGCTAAGATACTACCACAAAACTTTCCCTATTACATTGTTATTCTTGAGGGTCATTTCCTTCCTGCTAATTAAATATGAGACACATTTTTGCTGGGAAGTTCTTCAGTGAAGGAGTCTTTGAAATGATTGGTAATGCTGTTGCAAGCCTCCTTCCATTTTACAGAAACTTGCAGGAAGAATTCCCAATGTATTATGCTTTGGTGTGTCTACCTTCTAGTACACTGCTCTGAATTGTACCCAAAATCTGCTACTTGAAGGCACATGTTACTGGTAGCAGCTCTAAAATCAGTCAAAAGCTAAGTGTTCACACCTTTTTAATAGTATTGCATAATACTGTATCAGTGGTGGTTTTTGTTCATAATACATTTAATAGTGCAGAATATGATCTGATCTATTACATCATATACAATATTTTTCAAGCATTCACATTGTTTAGGCTGAACCATCATTACAGATAGTACACAGCTCAATTCAGCACAAGGGCTCAATATGTTCTGCATATACAAATAGATACCACATTAAGCAAAATCCCCAACATCGCATATCTGGCAATGTGCTCACTGCATCACATGCTGGATTGGCTTTCCATCCATTTCCCTTATCATGTATGTGTGATGGTTAGGGCTCATAACACTGATCACCTGCTTCAGGAAGTAGGAGATGAAGGAAGCAGAGCTTTGAAATGTTTTTCATAGAATCATAAAATAAAGGAGTTGGAAGTGGCTTAAAAGGCCATTGAGTCCAACCTGCTGCTTACTGCAGGAATCTAAATCAAAGTAGATCTGACAGATGGTTGTCTAATTTTCTCTTGAATGCCTCCAGCACTCAAGTGCTCACCACCTCCCGTTAATTGGTTCCATTTTTGTACTGCTCTAACAGTTAATATGTTTTTCCTGATATTCAAACAAAATCTGGCTTCCTGTAACTTGAGCCTATTATTATGCGTCCTGAACTCTAGGATGATTGAGAATAGATCCTGCTCCTCCTCTGTATACCTTTCAAGCAATGTACCCTCTAATTTTCAACCCCACTGGGCAGGGCTCTGCCTCTCGCATGCACAACTTCACCCGTGTGCCGGCATGGAGCCAAAGGAGTTGAACGTGATTGATGTGCGGAGGAGGAAGAGAGCTGTGCAGAGGGAGGCGGAGGTGCGTGCACCTGCATGCCTGCCCAGCTTAGAGGGACCCTTGCTTTCAAGTATTTGAAGAGTGCTATCATGTCTACCCTTAGTCTTCTTTTCTTGAGGCTAAGCCTCAAAAGATTTGTAAACTATACTTCTGTTAATGCAACCTAAAATAGCATTTGCCTGTTTTGCAGCCGTATTGCACTGTTGGTACATATTCAGCTTGTGATCTACAACAATTCCAAGATCCTTTTCACTCATAATATTACTGAGCCAAGTATTCCCCATCCTGTAACTGTGTTGTTTGATTTGTTTCCCTAGGTGTAGAACTTTGCATTTATCCCTCTTAAATTTATTTCTGTTGTTTTCAGCCCAGTGCTCAAGCCTATCAAGATCTTTTTGAATTTCATTTCTGTCTTCTAGGGTATTAGCTATTCCGCCCAATTTTGTATCATCTGCAAATTTGACAAGCATTCCCTGCACTCCCTCATTTAAGTCATTAATAAAAATATTGAAGAGCACCGGGCCCAGAACTGAGCCTTCTTGTACCCGACTTGTTACCTCTTCCCACTTTAAGAAGGAACAATTGATAGGCACTCTCTGAGTATGATTCTTTAACCAACTGTGTATCCACCTGACAGGTGTTTTTTTTTTCAACTGCACCTCCCTGGGGGATGCTGGGAGTTGTAATCCAAAAGCACCTAACATTTCCAAGCTCTAAGGAAGACATCCACCCTTTTCATGACAACCAGGTGAATCACCTGTTTTACAGATCTATAGTCCTTGTGCTCAGATATATATAATCCATCAGAATCTTTTGTTTGGTGCCTGCATTTTTAAAAAGCAAAAATACCAAGCTGAAAAAAAGAGAGAAAAAGATAATAATATGTAAGATTTAGAACGCCTTTTTAGACTGAATGGTGCTATCTAGATTTAAGTATATGTGATTTGCACATAAAAGAGCAGTTTCCCCCCTCCCCAAAAAAGACCAATGGTGGGCAGAAGATCAGGGATCTGCTAATAGATCTTTGGTTGAGTTACAAGACATTGACAAGGAGCAGTGATAGAATTCAGGCAGCACTCTTCAGCTTGTTCTATCTTGTTGCAGATCTTCACCTTGCCATGGTGTGCCATCTGGATTGTACCCTATTGGACTTCCACTTGCATTGACTTTCTGCTCCCCATCCTTGATTGTTCTGCATAACCAGTCAAACAGCTAGGTAATATTCTTAAATCATAATGATGTAATGCACACAATGGCCATAGTTTAATATTTTCTCAAAGAAACCATGCCCACACTCCTTACCCCACTTCTTCCTATCCTCTTCTCCCCCTAACATCTCTTCCATGTCTTTTCTGCAGATGTGATAGGTGGGACTATTTCTGTTGGTGAGAGTTGATGAACAAGATAAAGCAGGGATAATGCAGTGATTTTTTCCTCAGCAACCCTGTATCACACAATATGCTGGCTCTTAGATACCTGTAATACCTATGTTCCTGTACCTTACAATGTATTGCCATGTCACTGTGTTGGCATGGTGAGATCACACACACAAAACAATTAGGAAGAGAGGTGCTCTGTTTTGGCGTGGGCAGTCTTCAGGTCACTGGAATGTTCTTAGTATAGGCATGGTCAAACCCTGTCTAGACCTAACTATTTAGAATGAGCAACATCCAAAAAGTTCACATTGCCACTATATTAGGCTGTTGAAAAAGAGCAGTGTATGAAAATGAAGAGGAGACTGATGTATGAAAGGGCCCATACACTTATTTGTGATACCAATCACACATTCCTAGGCTGACCATCTGCTCAGAAATACCCTGCCACTTCATTCATAGGGACATGTTTGTTTGCCCAAACTACTATTCTGTACCTGACTCCAGTTGGTTGATCTCAGGACTGTAGTAAAAATCAAACTAGAGTTCACAAGCCTGACTTCTGCCTACCCCCGAGCTTGGCAAAAGCAGAAATATATATATATATCATCATGGGAGTATACAAAGAAAGATGATGGCACTTAAGACAGAGATAAGAACATGTTTTTCTAACATGTACAACAGAGAGATACAAAATCACCAGGCAGCATCTTCTGCTTTCACTGCTTCTTGTTCCTGTATAGTAGTCAATACCAGATCTAGGATGTTCCTTCCAGACCTTTGGATGTTCTGACCAAATTTCAGCTGCCTTTTCCCAAACCGGCCAATAGGTCGAACTCCACGCCCCACATACCAGAATGGATCTATCTCAGGACCTGGGACACAAAGCAGAAGAGAAAATGCAGGCATTAATTTTCTCTATCAAATCAGCAACACTCAGCATGAACCTATTTTAAGGACACAAAGAATTTAAATGAACCCCAAGGAAAGCAAATGCCTTCCTCTTTCTTGCTGAAAGTATAACAGTTTCAAATCATAAAAGAGACAACCATGTCCAAAAGCAAAGATATTGGCCATACAGGTTGTAATAGAAGCCCCGTGGAGGTAAGGGTGCCCAACGGCCCAGAACACAACACCATCTCAACTCAGTTATCGCTGCTATAATCCTATGCATCCTTTTCCCAAAGCAAAACCAACTGACAAACATGGGACATTGTTGTTGTTGTGTGCCATCAAGTCAGAACCAATTTACAGAGACCCTAATAGAGTTTTCAAGATAAGTGAGATATTTAAGGAGTGGTTTTACTAATTCCACACCCCCAGTAAGCTGCCACAGCTGAGGCAGATTGAAACCCAGGCCTCCTGAGTCCTAGTCCATCACTCTGTCCACGATACCACACTGGGTATTCTTATGGGACACACTTTTGAGTAAAAAGGGGCAGGGTTATACTGTCTTCTGCTGTATTTGGCTTCCTTTGAGAGATGATGTGCATGACAAAGACACTTCTGTATTCAGGTAAAGGTACGTGACCTGGCATGAACCGACTAGTCTCTGCATCAGTGAACACTTTCATAAAAACCCCAGATAATGAAAGTCTCAAAGTCTGTCTGGCATAACTGCATAAACAACCCAAGCAATTGCTACAGCCATAATTCTAGGCCTGCCCTGATGAAGACATCTATGCCTGTTTAATATCTCTGTTTCCAAATGCTGTTCAAAAATGCGCAGAGGTGGACTACTAAAAAAAAAAAATGACAACCCTGGTGGGTCATTGGCTTCAGTTGAGCTCTGCATTTTGGACTCTCGGAGGCAAATGAAGCAATAAATTCCAAAGAGCTTTGCCTGTATTCCAATGATGTTTGCTTAGAGTGGAAATAATGCTGATTAAGGCAGTAATGGTTGGAAAATAAGAGAGCTGGTTATGGTTTAGGTCCTTGCTGTTAGCTTCATAATGCAACCCACAACTGACAGTTCTTACTGTCCTGAAATAACGTATCATTAAATATTCACTTTCATTATAAAAATATTCATCTGGAATACTTGTATGCCACCAACAATAAGTATAATATTCTCTTTCTCTCTTCTTTCTTTCTTTTTCCTTAAGGATTGATGTATATAATTAAGTCTTCAGCATTCATCCTGGATTTTGCAATCATCACCACCACTGGCTGAATTGTTCACTGAAAACAATTTAACCTGTGAATGCAAAATAAAAACCTAGGCTGGCTAATGCAACAGGCTATGAGAGGTTTACACCAAATCCTCTGCAACATTGTAAAGGTTCTCTGCTAGTATACCACACTTCTAAAGTTGTACATTACACACACTTGGGATAGTGAATTGCAAAGCTACCAAGGAATGGTAGTAGCAGGAATGGTAGTAGCATCATCACCATAATGAAAGTGCAAAAGTTCTAAACGGCTGGAGAAATTTGTGATGTAGCAGGTATTCATTCCAATGATAGGTTTCTCCCCAAACTAAGGCACTTGGATTTGCAGACAACAAAGAGGAAGGACACACTCAATACTGCCTTTTAAAGCTTCTAATGCAGCATGTTCAGCACTGTGCATCTACTGCTACTCCTTAGTGGTCATAGAGTGAGAGAAAAAGAACGCAGAAGATGGCGAATGTAGAATCAGCTTCCTAAAAGCCTCAGATTTAATTTACTTGTCTAGCTTAGAGTTAAACATAGATGTTCTATAGCTGCTGAAATCTCAGAATTCTGGAAGATTTCCAGTTGTAAGTAGGTGGAGTGGAACTACAGAATGTTCAGTTTGCCACTTGTGGGATGAAGGAAAGAGCAGAGACTCCCTGACGGCTTATATTAAATATTCTGGAGGTGCAGATGGCAGGACCATGCCAATTGGTTTTAAAATTCTACTATCCTTGCAGTGCTGTACAAGGATGTGTCATTGATTTCTTTCCTAGCCTCCAGGAACCTCCCCCGCCGCCGCCCCCGTGCAACAATACATAACAAATGGGTCAGATTCAAGATCAGATTCAACCCCCAAACATGATCCCCTAATGTTCATATGCTTTACAGTCCAGTAGGAGAAGATTTCAGGAGGATGGGCTAGAAAAATTAGGTAAATTTCCTCTCAAAACTTCATTCATGTAGGCCCCAAACATCATGATAAGACTCCAGTTTTAGACTGGATGAAGCTTTGAATAAAAACATTCTTGGTACTGGCACAACATCTTGTCATAGATCCCCACCTGTTTTCCAAAAAATTCCAAGTCCACCTAGCTATCATAAGCAAGTTGTAAGACTACCTTTTAATCTAGGTTGGCTAAATGTCTTTGACCATATTATTGCATGGTTTGACTAGAAGTTGAGTAATGGCAACTTTCTCGACAAAGGACACTCATTTGATGATGGTTTGAGAGAGGGGTCAGGGAGGCCATACATGTGCATATAGAAAATCCCTCACTCAAGGGGGTGGAGGCCTTAGATACAATCTGTCTCCTATTTATCATGCTGCCCTTTCATCCATCCCCAGGAAGATTAGGACCACACACACCAGAAAGACCACTGTTAATGACCGTTAACGACTCATGACAATGGGTGGAGAAGGACTGCAGAAATGGGATTTCCACTCAAACCCCCCCCCCCCATCCTTTGTCCATCTAACAAGCCTATTCAGACCAGGGGGGAGTGAAACCAACATGGTTTCAAAGATATGTATCAAAGATCTCCTACCAAATCTCCTCAGACTGAAGAAACTACTTGGATGAGTAGTGAAACGTTTCAACCTAACAAGAAAGAAGTCCAGTTGCCATGACTCAGCTTCCAGATAACCTCACCTGGATGACTGAGAATCTTCACAGATCAATGTATCTTCACAGATACATTGCATGATTTGACATTTGTATCAGGAAGAAGCATCAGGCTCTAATTTAGCAAATGAGCAAGCCGGAAAACTAGCTTGAAAATCCAACAAGTTGTGACTCACTTCTGTTGTCAACCTGATGGTTGTAGGGTCTTTGTTGTCCTGAAGTGAAGGTGACAGATATTAACAGCACCATGATGTAGATTGTGATCAGCTTTGAGGTGTTGGATAGAGGGGAAAGCTGATATGGATGAACTATCAGTGCAGAAGCCCACATGATGAATCAACTCTAGAAGGATTAGGCAGAAACAAAGAAAAGGGACATTAAAAACATTAAGAAGAACTATGGTTGATGTTGTCCACCATTCTGTTCATACTGTGGACAACCAGTTGCCTATGGGAACCTGCCAGCAGGACATAAGTAGAAGTGTGTGCTCTCTCTTGCAGTCCTTAGCAACTGATATACAGATGCACAGCTGATCCAACTTGAGTCCTCCAGACAAGAGTAAAAATCTGTCCCTTCTGATGCCAATGTACATCCTTAGAAGCACCAACAGATTGATTGATAAATAGACACATACACATATACATATATAAAACACACACATATACCCTCACTCTACCTTCTTTGAGTAACATGAATGGAGACTTTGTTTTTGTTTTAAATGGCTTGTAGCATCCTGTAAAAACATTCTGGTTCATATGTTTAACTATGCCTCTCTGCAGGAAAAAGTACAGGTTTTGACAACACAATCAGTTGCTTCTCTGTCCTGTTTCTTAAAATGAAAGTGTTTAGAGACATTATGTTTTCCCACATACTATGCTGTCCTTTCCCAATCGAACTTGTTCTCATTTTGTCACTGCACAAAACAACTCAGCCAAAAACCACTTCCAGCTCAGCCAGCAGGCGAATGCCCAGAAGAAGGGTCTCGCTTGGTCTACTCTGAAGAGCTTTTAACAACTGTCTCCTGTCCCCACCTTATAAGGAGCTGCCAGAACTCTTCTTCCAAGAGCTGTGCACTGTGTGGACTTCTGCTATAGCTCTTGTCCTACATTCATCAGCAACAGAGTAGTAGCCTTTCTAGTAGCCTTTGTGATTTTTGGTAAATCATTTTCCTCCCTTTTCTTCCTTGTATAAACCATTTTCAAAGAGACAGTTGTGACATCTCTTGTACCAAAAACAAAACTGTCCAGTGGCCAAAGCTTGGAAGTAATTAGTTACACATAACATAGTTACCTAGCAATGAGCCAGGTTATAAAGTTACTTTTAGATATGACAAGTAGTAGGTAAGTTCATTATATATAATGAGTTGACACCTGGTACTTATAAAATCCATATAATCCTTCAGCAGTGGGAAGGAAGGAATTACATCTGCTGTACCACTGGCATAGTTTCAGGCCCTCTTTTTTGCTTTATTATTATACAAAAATACACTAAAGGAAAGGAAAGCTGCATTACTCTCTAGGAAATGTATGTAGGATTCCAGCTTTAGTTGTTGAAGGCCACGAACAGAAAAATCCTTGCTCATAACTAGTCACCATAATGACTATGCCGCACTTTAAAATATACATATTATTTGCTGCCTAGTGGAAAACATAATCTGGAAGAAAACAAGACAGATATTCAACACATTAAACTACAAAGTCTAGCTCATTATTTAAAAAAACAAACCTAAACTCTTTTTTCATGTTACCTGTGAGCATCTTTTCTAAATGTTTTTTTAAAGACCAGCTGGGAGAACAGAAGCAGATTTGCTTTCCATACTGGATCCCAGCTATGAAACTGAGGCATTTGCTAATACCACAAAAAGCATACAGAAAAAGGAGACACAAAACACTTCCTGCTAAATTCCTATTACTAGACTAAGATTTCACCCATACTCATTGAAAGTTCACTGGTAAAACTCAAATCCTACAAACACATACACACAAGTAAGTGCCACTGGGTTGATTGGGTGCTTTGAACAGTCAGTTGAGAGCTGAAAAGAAAAGGCAGGAAAAAATAATAACAAAATAAAATAAGGCTGCAAGCCTACACACTACTAGTAAGCAACTTCCAGCCAACTCTGTGGGATTGCATAGGATTTTAGATATTTATCTAGCAAGATGGGAGGTACATAAATAAAATAAATAAATAAATAATGAAGAAGAAGAAGAAGAAGAAGAGCAGCAAATAAAAAGGAAACCAATCTTTTTTGCTGTTAAACAGCTAAGAATTTGTTGGAAAGAGAAACGAATCCTGGCCAAATTTAAAGGGATTTTTAAAGGGGTCAAATTTTGCTACTTGATTCCTATTCAACTGTTGTCCTCCATTCTGTTCCATTTGTTCCATTCATAATGCCTATGCACTTCTAGTACCTGTTGTTGTTTTCTTCCCTTCAGAGGAACCAAGAACAAAGCAAGGCAAACTCACACTTACCTGTTCCTTCAGGGAGTGCTCAACAGGTGACCAATGCTCTAAAATAACCATAGCTGGACATTTTATAGGTTGCTGGCTAAAGGGAGGAGAAGCGTGCAATGGATGAGGACACGTCAGCTGCATTGATGAGCAACATTTAAATAAAAGAACATGTATTCAAGTACTGCTGTTTCTAAAGCAGATCAAGAGGCAAGCTGGGAGTGGCGTTGATAAAGCTTGCATTGGGGGCACCTTGTTAGCTTTGAACAATCACTGTGAACAAATCCTCCCCCCACTCTGAGAAGGGGACAGTGAGAAAGGAGATAAATGATACTTCAGCTCCATCGATCTGTTCAGAGCTGGAATGGAAATGGAAGTCACTTTTTACTGAACTCTGCTCCCAGCTAATGCTGAGTAGCATACCTTTCTTTAATGCAAATATTTGGTTTATTTAACATATTGACTGGCTGAAATCCTCTTGCTCTGTGTAGTAAGTTGCACTAGAGTAAGCCTTTTGAATCAGTGGCAATTTGGTGAGTCAACTCCTCAATCTGAATCAATGGATCAACTCTAGTTGCTATTTACTGCACTAAAGTAAGTCACAACTAGAATAGGCCCACTTGACTTGATGGAATGTGCTGGGGAATTGACTCACCAAATCCCATTGATTCAATGAGCCTACTCTAGTGCAGCCTACTACACTAAGCAACAAGATTTCAGCCTCTAGATGCTTTTCTGCTTGTACATGATCTTTTTCTCCCTCCCTCCCTCCCCTGGATAAAATATAGTAAAATAGAACAGTAATAAAAATTCAGCATAAAAAGATAATGTCAACTGACCTAAAAGGATGGACAAATAAAAAGCTTTCACTGATTGCAGAAGAGACAACAGTGATGACACTAGGTGAATCTCCCTGGGAAAGGAATTCCAAAAAGTGGGGAACCAACACTTAAAGTACCATGTCTCCATTTTCCAAAAACACAAAGACTAAAATCCTGCTGCTTAGCATAGTAAGTCACACTAGAGTAGGCTCACTGAATCAGTGGGAATTTGATGAGTCAACTCCTCTGTAAGTTCCATTGATTTAAATGGGCCTACTCTAGCTGTGACTTACTTCAGTTAGTAAGTCCCAACTAGAATAGGCTCATTTGAATCAATAGAACTTTGGTTGACTCACCAAATCCCCACTAATTCAATGGACCTACTCTAGTGTGATTTACTAAAGTAAGCAACAGGATTTCAGCTTCTGATCCTGAATGCCCAGATTTGGGTGGTGGCCAGGAGTGCCTTTGCATAATTAAAACTGGCACACCAGCTGCACCTGCTTCTGGAAGGCTCTGATCTGGCCACAGTGGCATATGCCTTAGTTACATCCTGGCTGGATTACTGTAACACAGTCTATGTGGGGCTGCCTTTGGAAAGTGTCCAGAAACTTCTGTAAGTCCAAAATGCAGCAGCCACATTGCTATCTGGGGCTGGTCACAGGGATCACATAACACACACACAGTTATAGAAGCTTCACTGGCTACCAATCCATTTCTGGGCACCATCCAAGACCACAAAGTAGGGCAGGAACAACTGGCAACAGTGAAGTCACTTGTGGTCTTCACTCTAATTTCAAAAACCTGCAGCAACTGATCATTCCACTGACCACTGGCAAGAGCAAAATCTCTCTTCTCTGCCAGCCCGCTGAGCAAGGAGGAACATACAGAGGTGGGGGCAGGAGGAGAAAGAGTGAGAGAGAAGGAGTGCCAAAAAGAAAGATGGAGGAATAGGGAAAACAAAACAAAAAAGCTGTCACTGTTTCCCTTGGACACTGGGGGTACCCACCACAGGCATACAGTCCCTGACAAATTTAACCCAGACAGAATATGGCCTTAACAGAAGTGGGGGAGATACCCCATCCCTGAAATAGGGAGCACAGCCAGAGTGGCCTTGTCAGTATTTAATATACTACTCCCCACAAGACTGGCATTCCTGAGGCCCCCTAAACCCAAATAAAGGAGATTAACTGCTTTGGGTCCCTTGTTGGGAGAAATGCGGCATATACCGTATTTTTCACTCCATAAGACGCACCTGACCATAAGACGCACCTTGCATTCGAGGTGCCATTGGGGGGTGAAGGGGTGTGCGCGTGGAGGGGCAGGGGGGGAAGTCAGGCGGCGGCGTGATTTCCCCTCCTTTTCCGGCACTCTAAACACCTTTTCTTCCCCCGGATCACTTTCCTCCCATATGTCTTTCCTTAACACCACTCTTTCCATTTCTTTCAACTGTCCTCCCTCCTCTCTCGTGAGAAAAACGTTTATCCCCCTCTTCTCCCCCTCTCGTGACTCCTCCCTCTCTTCTCCTACTTCCCCCTCCTCTATCCATTCCTCTGTCTCGTGCCGCTCCATCTCTCCTTCTTCTTCTGTCACTTTAAACTTTTTTTTTTACAGTATTCGCTCCATAAGATGCACACACTTTCCCCCCCACTTTTTTTGGGGGGAAAGTGTGTCTTATGGAGCGAAAAATATGGTAAAGAAAACTAATAACCAGTTGGATTGTGAGTTGAGTCCACTTCCTATAGCTATTCCTTATGTTCTCACATCATGACTTCCCTGATCAGGTCTGTACAAAACTTGATTTCTAGCTATGCAGAGTGACAGCAGCCTCTGTCCCACTGTGCCTCAAGGGCCAGGCCAGGCCTTCCATTCAACAAATAGAACATTAGTCCTGACTTGGCTGCTCCAGGGAACACCGAACAGCCACCTCACAGCTCTGCTGCCAAATTTTAAAAGAAAAGGTTTTTTTAAATGCAATGCAAATGTCAGTTCAGAGGCAAGCTTTCACATTTTGCCTAAGATCATACATGACTGCAAAGCACAGTGGAGAATAGCTGCATAAAATGGGTGTGTGTGAGTGTGTGTGCAATGCTTAACTGCCACATTTTTAATCCTTCTTTTACTGTCAGTTTTTCAGAAAATACATGTTTAAATCCTACTCAGCCACTTCCCATGAAATAAAATTGGGGGGGGGGGCTAATGAGAGGTTAGTTGTAAGGCTTAGCCCTGCCGTTAGGCAGAAACAATTGCTTCCACTATCAAGTTGGGGAAGCCTCCAGCTCTTCTTCATCACTGAAAGATGAAACAGGGTAGGGCCCACACCCTGTTCTGCCCCCTTTGCTGCCTTAGCTAAGGGAAAGAATGCTGCTGTCCCATCATCAGTGGGGTGCAATAAGATAAGATCCAACTGCCTGGTAACAAAAGGAGGGAGTGCCATCTTGTCCTTCAACTCAGGCAGCAACATTTCCTCAGCCAGCCATGGTTACTTCCTCTGACACAGCTGATTTCAGCGCTCAGTTCGAAGCTGGCCAGGGAGAATTGCTCTGTGTCACCTGCTCCTAGCAGAGATCTTTCAGGACTGCAATTTAAAACAGTTTCCTGGCACGGAATCCACCTCATACTCAGACTGACCTTGCTCACTCAGGCTGACCATTAGGCTCTCACAAATTCTGGGGTGTTGTGCAACCTTGCTTAGGCAGCAAACTCTTTCTGGATCTGGCATGTTTCTCAGCAGTGATTCCCTGACAACTTCTGTCTCCTAGTTTCTTGTTTTCCTCTGACACCTGCCTATGGCAAATGTGCCAAACATCTGTTGTGGCCCGCAGTGAGAGATAACCAGATTTGCAGTACAACAATATCTGGACTGCCTCATGTTCCCTGTCCCTGGCCTTCAGCAACTATCAAATATCTTTTACTTCTGTAACTTTAAGAAAGAAAAAAAGAAAAGAAAAGAATGGTTCTCATTTTGTGGAGGACAAGATTTATGGAACCATAGTCACAAGCTTCTTGTGTAAACTTTTGACCCTGACACCGGCCTAATTAGTACTGTGACAAAACATTAATCTCCTTCAAAGCCTCCAAGCTACAATACTGCTATCTGAAGATGGCTCTTAAGTCAATAATGCATTTACATGACAACTTCTCTCTCACCCACTTTGAGTACATTATCTTTTGTACTTCAGAAGAGCTCTCCTCTGACAACTGCCTGCAGCAAGGGTGTAGGGAAACATTTAGAAACCAAATCAATTTCAGATGCAACAGCCTTATTAACTGCATATCCATGCAAAAGCTAAGGGATAAGCTACACATTACAGTCCAGCAATCTGGGACATTTGTAAGACACATTCAGGAAATTCCTCCAGCTGCTTCCAATACCTCATGGGTTTTTCAAGTTGGACCTATATTTCTAAGATAATAGAAGACAGCCAGAGTTTGAATATGGGGAAAGGACTATACATTTCTTCCCAAGGGTAGCCAGGTGCTTTACAAAGGAAACTCATCTATTTGAAGCGCTGCTTTAAAGACAACTGTGCTTGCACCCCAAGTCATCTACTAGAAGGGTTGCATCAGAAGGTCCCACTGGTCTGGACATAAAGGGAGGATCCAAAGTTATGAACCAACAGAACTTTATTTAACACACTAGTGACATAACTTTTATCTAACAGCTGGATTGTTGTCCAAAAAATTGAGGGCAGTTGGATTCATGATGTTCCCAAAGTTTCAGTTCTATTCACATCTCTTCATGCCACCACAACATGGGGATATCAATCTCTGGATGGATGGCACCTCTCCTTGCAAGCAGCAGAGACACTCACATAGCCAGTGTTTTCTCCACCACTGCAACTGCATGGAAGTGGATGAGGTTGGTTGCACTTCTTCTGCACAATGTTGTCATGAGACCTACCAAAGCAGGAGGCTTGAAGGGTTTCCTCAAGGGATTCGGGACACTTCAACATCAGCATCAATTTTCCTCTTCTTCATCCTCTCCCATTTCTGCTTCCTCTACTCTCCACCACCAGTCACCACCAGTCTATGTTTCTTGTCCACTGCTACCACCGCTGCACCCTGCTCACTCCCTGCCTTTATACACTCATGGTCTCCCTTCCCTTCTCCAGAACCTGCAAGTTTCAGGGCTTCTTTGGGTCCAGCCTGTACCCAAGCTTCCCCTACCTTGAGGCAACCCGAAGGTTCTGCAGCCCCAGAGCTTCCTAGGTCCTCCTCCACACTTGGGTCATCAACCTCCATCAGTGGCACTGGAGTCTGCGTCACCACTGCTGGCAGTCCCTTTGGCATCTTCTAGGGATTCAAGGGGAGCCCAGATTAATCCAGGGGTTTACCAGTGTTGAAGGCATAGGGGTGGGCCTGACATTGGGCTCTACCTCCACCCCTTCAGAACAACAAACTGAAAGAAAAGGCCATGGGAATTGCCCATCAGCTATTAACACCTGGATTGGACAGACCTACAGATAAGAATGGGGAGAAGCAGTGATTTAACCAAAAACAAGAGAAAGTGAAATTACACAGAACAGTGCTATTAATCTCTTAACTGCTTGTGGGATTTTAACCAGCATAAAGGTGGAAATTCCAGTCAGCCTAAAAGGATATTTTGTGTGCGGCATAATAAGGCACAGCAATCAGCATTTGAAGTTGAGGCCTCTTCCTGCCACAGCACTGTTGCTAAGGAAACGGACTTGGCAGAGAGCCCAAACATTCCAGAAGCGAGAGTGTTACAATGTTTCCTAATCAAGTGTAATCAGGATTTATTGAATAACTTTGCAGAGCCTATTTTCATTGACAACGTAAAGTATCTGGGTCTGAAAGATACATGTTCCCAAGTTACTATTTGTCACTCAGACATCATTCCTGAAGAAAATATGTTGGAACAAAATATCACCCTCAAAGGCATTAGCTCAGACGTGGTGCTGCTGCCAATGGCCAAAGTAGCTGTGAGATACCAGGGCTAGTCTGGTATATGGAAGGTAGCAGTGTCAGACCAAATCCCTGCTCCTTGTTTGATCAGGTTAGATCTCTCCAAGCATGTGCAGAGTGCTTTTGTAGTAACACTTTCCCAGGGAGAGCAGTTAACAAACCCTGAGGGAAAAGTGGAATCCCTAACCTCTGCAATTAACCTGGAAAGCCCCAGTTTAAAAGAACACCCTGAGGTGGATGAAATGGTGTGAGAGGCATGATGAGAGTATAGAGGCTCTCATCGGAGTGCCGTCCATCTCTAAGGTTTCCAAAGAAGTGCAGACCACTCCTCCGCCAACTCCACGAGAGAGGGTACACCAGGGAATAGATACCCGGGAACTAGAAGAAAACCTGCGGGGTTTGGCAGTAGCCACTCAGACCGAAGGAGAATTGGCGGGAAGGGAAGAAAGGGGGAGGTCCGTGATTGAGGCGGGAATGGGGGATATAAAAAGGGAGAGAGACAACATACCGGGCGGCTGGGAGCTGATCTGGGTAGAGGACCCTTGGACGGGACAATGGGAAAAAGTAAAGGTACCTCGAGAGGAGGCGGATTATAGAAGGAGGAGGGGTTTACCGCAACGACCCTCGTACTGGGGAGAGTCCGAGGCCAGGGAGTGGAGAAGGAGGCTAAAGGAAGAGAAGGAGCTGGTGGCCAGAGAGGCAGAGGAACGACGACAATGGCGAGCGGAGGAAGCGAGGAGGAGATTGTGCCACCAGGACCGTGGGGTTCCTTGGGACGAGAGAAGGAGCCGATTTGGATCAGAGATGGAGGGGAGGAGACCCTACCATTGTTAGGAGACCAAGACGAGGACCAACGTCCGTTGACTCCTGATCCATTCCTGCCTGGACCTTGGGAAACCAAGTCTTTAAACCCGTTTGAACAAGAATCGTGGATACCCCTGCGGCGTCCGTTGATGTCACAGGAGAAGTTAAGATCTGAACCGTTAATCAATGATTTCCAGTTAAAAGATATAATAAATCCCAGTTTGAATTTTGAGATGAAACCGACTCCTGGTTTATTTGGTAGTGAGGCTAAAGCACAATTCGAACCTTCACAAATGGCAGAAGTTATATTTATGAAAAACCCTAATAATTCATCCTTTGATAAGGAACAGAAGGAGGATACCACCCTTATGCAGTGCTTTGAGAAAGCTAAGGGAACTCCCTCTTCATTAACACCTGAATGCCCAGAGAGATTTATAATAGAAAACAATTTGTTATATAGGGAAGTTTTGTTAGCGCCTGGGAGGGGTGGAGACGGAATCCTCAAACAACTTATTGTACCTGGAAAATATAGAGACAAGATCTTAAGCAAGGCACATAGTGATGCTTTTGGAGCTCACATGGGGATGTCGCATACCAAACAAAGGGTTGCAAGGAACTTTTACTGGCCAGGAATGGGTCAGCAAATTAGGTAGTATTGTCAGACCTGTGACACATGTCAAGTGAGTGGTAACGTAAATGACAAAACTAAAGCTAAGTTATGCCCATCACCAGTGATCTCAACCCCTTGCCAACGCGTAGGTCTGCAAAAGTCCTTAGTAATACCAGAGCAAAGCTTGAGGAGTGCTCATAAAAAGCAGAGGGGCTGGTGTGATGAAAAGGCCTGGGAAAGAGCATTCTGTCCCGAGGACATAGTGGTGATGCTGAGACCCATAGAGGGGAGTGAATTTCAGTTAGCATGGTCAGGACCTGTAGATGTGTCGTGACAGCCTTGGAAAGCTGAAGGGACTAGTACTGGGAAGGCTCCTCATGCAGCTGCAAAGGCACTGATAATCTTGCAAGGCAAACCCCTACCTGAGAAACCAGAAATTAAAAGGATAGAACCAGATGATGAGAATCTCAATACCTCTGACATAAGCCAATTGTTTGAGATTTCACCTAAAAGGAATTTGCCTGTGAATCTTGAGGTGACCCGTGATAGTGGTCCCCCACATATGAAGAGCTTTGCGACTAAAGTACCTGTGGGCAAGTTTGTGGGTGAGAGTGAAAGCAAGAGCAATAATATCTCAAAGAAGGATGTAGCCATAGATGTTCTGGAGGAGGGGAAGAAACTGCCTATCCTTTTCCCAGTTGAAAAAGCAAAGCCATGAGTCAAAAAGAAAGGAGGCTTCACCCGGAGAAGGTGAGCCGAGGACATCCAGTGGATGTCAGAGTGCCCAATGACTATCAATAGTCAGAAGAGAGCGTGGACTTCAAGACCTGTCCCTGTTGCATTGGACTCCGACCGGGAGTTCAACCTCTGCATAGATGTGTTGAACGTAGGACTGGGAGCCGTGCTGTGCCAAGCGGATGACAGCGGGAATCTACACCCAGTGACTCTGATCAGCAGGAAACTCCAACCTAGTGAGATACATTTGTCTGCCATTGAGAGGGCATACCTATCAATTGTTTGGATGCTGCAAAGACTGAAGCCCTACATTTGGGGAAGGAAATTCGTCCTTTGCACTGACCCTTTCCCTCTGGTGTGGTTACGAACTATGAAATCCACTAACAGTAAGCTTGCAAGATGGACACTGAACCTGCAAGACTTTGACTTTGTGATCCGCAGCATAAAAGGGACTCAGAATGTGGATGCTGATGCCTTGCCACGAAGGCCAAAGGACTAATAGATGGAAAAAGAGTTTGTAATGGTGTATTAGAGATTCTGTTTGTGTACTAGTTATGAAATACGATTAAAATGCAATGTTTGTTTGGATGCTGATGAACTGAGAGGTATATGGTGATGGTAAAAATGGTGGTGAGTAACCTTATTGATGGGGGTAATGTAATTTGTATTGTAAGTAATGGAAGAGGTTGGTAGGTCTTTATTAATGCAAAGGTAATGCAAATGTCAGAAGACCAGCAGTCGTAAGATTGAATCCATGCGATGGAGTGAGCTCCCGTCGCTTGTCCCAGCTCCTGCCAACCTAGCAGTTCGAAAGCATGCAAATGCAAGTAGATAAATAGGTACCACCACGGTGGGAAGGTAACGGCGTTCCGTGTCTAGTCGCGCTGGCCACGTGACCACGGAAACTGTCTTCGGACAAACGCTGGCTCTATGGCTTGGAAACGGGGATGAGCACCGCACCCTAGAGTCGGACACGACTGGACTAAATGTCAAGGGGAACCTTTACCTTTACCTTTAATGCAAATGTTTATAATGGTATTGTTTTAAATGTTTAAAGTGATAAGTTTGGTCTAGTAAACATAGTAATAGAGAGAAAATTGTAGTATATGGTAATATAATGGGTTATATGGTGAAATATGTTATATGATTTAGGACATAACTGGTAAAGCATATTATTAGTATGATGCTAAGTGTTTTGTATGTGATTTTCCCTGTATGTTCCGTTGTTCATAAGGGTAAACTGTAAGGTTTTCCCTCATGAAACAAACTTTTTCTTAGGGGGGAGGAATGTGGCGATCGTCCACGTCACTCATGTCACTCATATTCATGAGCTAATTTGCATGAACCTATGAGAGGGCTAGAGAGCAGGAATCAGCAGCTACATGAGGCTTGGCTGGAGAAGGAGGAGTCAGATGGGGAGCAGATAGGGAAGGGAGAGAGAGTCAGAGATGAGAATCTGGAGTAGAAGTTAGTCTGTGGCAGTTAGAGAGGGTAGCAGAGTTAGGAGTTAAGAGGGTGGAACTTATAGAGAGCTGAAAAAGAGTGAAACAAGTTATTAATAATCAAATGAATACATTAAAGTCTGTGAAGAACCTGTTAAAGCGAACTGTAATCAATAACCCTGTGTTCAAATGTACTCAGCTTGGACCTCAATGTTTCTAATTAAAGGGTGTTGACAGAGGTCAACTGGTGGCAGCGAGGTAAAGGACGTGTTGGGATACTCGTGTGAGTTCTGTGTTTGGTGAAACAAGCAAGGGCCACTTGGGTAAACGTCACACTGCTACATTCAATAGGATTGCTATAAATAATGACTGCTATTTTCTATTTAGACTAGGAGTCAGGAGACATGTATTCAATTTCCCAGTTTTGCCATTGAAACTCACTGGGGTGAGGGGGGAGCTGGTAAAACCACTCCTTAAATACCTCGCATATCTTGAAAGCCATATTAGGGTAACTATAAATCAATTCTGACTTGATGGCACAGAACAACATTTTGTATTTAACACAATAATACATTTTCTGACTCTCAATTGTGAATTAATATGAATAATAATAATAATCATGTGCTGTCAATTTAAATCTGGCTTATAGTAACCCTTTTCAAGGTTTTCCAGGTAGAGAATACTCAGAAGTGATTTACCATTCTCTTCTTCTGGGCGTGCCCTGGGACTGCGCAGCTTGTCCAAGGCCACACAGACTGCCTCCTCTTCCAGGAAGCACAATGGGGAACAGAACTCCCAACCTCTGGCTCCACAGTCAGATACCTAAACCACTGAGCTATCCAACCAGCTATACTTCCCATTAACTTTTCACATAAAAGACATATTCGTTTGAAACAGATAAGCTGAAAACTTTTCAGTAGCCTTCCTAGCAGCTCTAATAAGAAAAATAGATCACACAAGGAATACCACACAGGAACTTTATATTTTCACAAGTCTGCTCCAGAGCCCTACTACTCTTAGTTTGTGTGTTTGCTAAACATAGCAAACCCCTGGTCTCAGGCTTTGACTGTGAAGTATTAGGGAATGAGGCACTGGCAACCTGGCAGCCATATCTCTCATGTTCTGCCCACACTGTAAAAAATGTATGCATTTCTGTATACAAGTCAGCTGCTTTGCAGATCAATAGCCCCAGCAAATGACAAAGGTGGCCATTTGTTTGTTTGTTTGTTTGTTTGTTTTATAATGATAGCTAAAGTTCCCCAAAGAGCAAAAAAGAAAAAAAAAGTGTCAGAAACTAGCTTCTAAGGGGAAAAAAAACTGTAGTTATCTTGATCCTCTTCTCTCTGGAAGAATTTCACCTTCCCCCTGAAATAGAGTTGAAGCAAAACTGCCAGCTCTGAGATACGTTTCTAAAAAAACAAGAAATTCCCCTTCTTAATTTGGTGCAGCCCCCATCATGACACAGCAACATAACAAGTCATTTGCTCAAAGGGAATTATTTTACGTTCTTGAAAATTTTTTAAATACCTGATAGGTGGACAAAGCAAGAAATGAGATTTGGCAGCTTGAAATATATCAAGGGCTCAGATGGGCATCCTCTTCTACAGGAACGAAACATTTCCAAGATCTTAAACCCTAGTGCAAAAAATAACCTGAATAACAAAAACCAGTGAATGATGCAGGCTGTTCAGGCTGAGGTTCATATGGAGCTGCCTACTGTCCCTGCTCCACCATTGTCTCTTGCTCCTCACATAGACAATTGCCCAATGCCAAGTAAATCGTGGTCCAACTGTACTCATGAGAAGGAACTTATAAGACCTGAGTGCCTAGTGATTTTACCATCTCAAAATCCTTTTCCCGCAACTGAACCCTCCATAAAGATTGTAATCCCTCCTGAGATTCAACTCAATGCACCATCAGATTTGGCAAAATCGACCTTCCCTAATTTGGAAACTAAAAATATTATCCAACTTCCTGAGCCTTGAAATGTCCTAATCTTAATAATGTCCTTCTATTAACTGATACTGGCGAACAATTTAACCTTCCCTTGGATTTTGAGCCTACTAACTCAAAGGCAAATTTGGAAAAAACTTAAACCAGCTGCGCTGATGAGGGCTATAACGTCCAACCTCCCGACATACTGATGCCTACTCCATCAACACTCGAAGTTCTTGCAAAGCCTTTGACCCCACTACTATCAAAACCTCCTCCTAACGGTTCCACTTGCGTGGAGCCACTGTTTGACTCCAGTGTGCCTGATTCCGATGATTGACTATCCCCCACCCCACAAATACTCTCTCCCCCTCTCTTTCCTTGTAAACTTATCTCTTGGAACATTGCTGGTTGGTGGAGGAAACAACGTGAATTAGATTTTGTTAACTATCTACAGTAAAAACCTTTGATATAATATTTCTCAAAGGGACCTGGTCAACTAAATAAATTGTTCTTTCAGGCTTTAATTCTTACACCTTACCTGCCTTCAGAACTAAAACAAAAGGCCGGTTTAAGGCAGGCTTATGTTGTCTGGTTAAGCCTGCACTTAGTGTCACATTTCTGCAGCTTCAGGCCAAGCCGCCACTAGCTCAGGCCTTTATGGCTAAGTGCCCTATGGGACAACTGATCTTGGTTAATCTCTATATCCCTCCCGCCCTAACCAGTTTTTCATTATCCACCACATGGTCGGACCTGAAGAATTACATTGACTCTCTAATCACTGATCACCCATCTTCCTCACTTGTTTTAGCAGGTGATTTTAATGCCAGATTGGGCTCCAGCAACGATGATCTATCTGCTCATATGATGTGGGGCTCTGATGCTTTAATACCACCTCCCTTTTTGGATTCTAGGACATCTAACGACCCAACAATCAATCAGGCGGCGCATCATATGGTCAACCTCTGTTGTAGTTATAATTTGAGAATTCTCAACGGATCTAGAATTAGCACTTATTCCAGTGAACTGACCTTTCTATCATCCAGGGGTATGAGCGTGGTAGATTACATTTTAATCTCCCCTGACTTGCTTCCCAAACTTGTGAACTTTACGATTGGCTCTCGTTCTGAAAGTGACCATCAACCTGTTCTTCTATCTTTATTTTGGGAGCTTCCCCTCTTAACTAATACTATTACTCCCCCTACCTTATATCATCATAAAATAGTCTGGTCAAATAAAACTAGGGATCTATATGACCAATGGACCAACTCTGCTGAAGTCAGGTGTCTCTTACCGGCAATCTCTCAAACTAGTTCTCCATTTGTTGCTGTCCAGTCATACCAAACAATGATAAAGTCATTGAGCGTTCTTCAAAACCCTAAGCGTTTAGTGGATAACCATAATACTTTCTATAATTGGTTTGACAAAGAATGCTGGGCCGCCAAAAAAAATATTCATCTAATGTTCTGCCGCTTACATGCTCAGGGCTCCTCTGATCTAGCAACACTGTATTTTGAGGCAAAAAAGAACTGCCAATGTCTCCCGGATGGGAAAAGACACACTTGTGCCCTAAGACAATGGGCCAGATTGATTCATGCTTCCCGTACCAGGAATACAAAGGAATTCTGGACATTGATATCTTTTACAACCCCTTCCTCAACCAATGCCATACAATCCCCTATTTCTCCTGTCAAGTGGACCGATTATTATTCAAATCTACTTACAGATCCTAATTCACCGGCAACTCAATTCGCTGGGCAAATTTCTCCTGATGTCCCTTCTTGGCCCCCAGTCTCTTAACAGGAAATCTTAGAACTTATTGCCTCCCTAAAATCAGGGAAGGCCAGGATCTCATCCGGGACCAGATGAGATCCCGGCTGATTTAATTAAAAACAATCCGCACTGGTGAGCGAAACCTCTGGCCAGTCTTATCACTCTAATTGACCATTTTGGTATTTTTCCTGATTCCTGGTTAACATCTATCATTATTCCAGTGTTTAAAAAGGGCAATCCAAGTATATCAGCTAATTACCGCCCTATTAGCTTACTTGCAATACTTGGTAAAATATATGCTAAGCATCTAGCAAAATGTCTCTTGGAGTGGATGACTGATCTTAGCCTGCCTGGTAAGGAACAGGTGGGCTTCCGAGCGGGATCCTCAACCCTCGATCACTCTCTCACTCTCGCATTTCTAGCTGAGAAATATTATCTTTATTTTCATGGCAAGCTTTTTGTTGCCTTTATTGACCTTCGAGGAGGGTTTGACTCCATCAATCGATCTCTGCTCTGGAATAAACTGGCCAGCAAAGGAATAGACCCTCGTCTGCTGTTCTTGGTACATAAACTTCACTCTGACAATAGTTGCCAAGTACGGTTTAATAATAAAGGTCTTCTGACCAAAGATATCTCAATCTCTAAAGGAGTTAAACAAGGCTGTGTCCTTGCTCCTGCTCTTTTTAATTTATTCATGTCATATCTACCAGACCATATTGCCATAATCATGCTCCTAGGATGAACTCACCTTCTGTTCCATTGCTATTGTATGCCAATGATACTGTTCTCTTATTTACCACTAAGTCAGGCCTTATACAATTACTCTCAGCTTTTGCTGATTTCTGCTCCAAGAATGATCTAACCATCAACACTGATAAATCAAAGATCTTGATATTCTCCAAATCTTGGAAACCTACCAGCTGGAAAATAAATGGGAAGCCAATAATAGAACAAGTGAAATCTTTTCGATATTTAGGCTTATTGTTTCATTACAAATTAAACTGGTCTTACCATTGTAAGGTGGCAGTTTCTTTGGCTTTGAATCAACTTTCTGCATTAGTCCGCTTCCATTTCCATAGCGGACATCAATATGTCCCTGCTGCTCTCAAAGTTTTCCAGGTGAAAATCACTAACCAGCTCCTCTTTGGGGTCCTCATTTGGATTACGGCGGCCAACTACGAGATAGACTGCGTAGCTGCCCTCTTTCTGCGCAAAATTTTAGGCGTCCCGAATACAATTAGACTTGCAACATTATTAAGTGAACTTGAGCTTCATTTTCCAACTACCCTTGCCTGGTTATCCACTATTAAATTTTGGCTTCGTTTACACTTTCAGAAATCTTCCCAATCCCTTTTGACTGATTTATCAAGTGATCCCTTTATCTCCACATGGTACTCTTTTATTAACTCTAAAATCACTTCCATAGATATTAACCTGAACTCCCTGACAAATTGTGGAGAAACTCAACTTTACCATATTATCCACCAAAGAATTCAGGACACTGAACTTCAGACTCTGGTAGCTGATTTGAATTTAATTTGCTCTCCTCGTTTTTATGGTTTGCCCCCTTTGTCTGTAACTGGTGACATTTATTTCACCAATCTCATTAACCCACTGTGGTGCCGGGCATTTATGCTGGCCAGATTTAATATATTTCCCTCAGCTGTTCTTTCCGGCAGATATCGTAACATCCCCTTTAAGAACCACCAGTTTAAGCACTGCTTAGCGGAACCGGACTCAATTTTACATATTCTTCTTCACTGCCCTAAATTTAGCGAGCTCCGTCAATTACTACTTAGCTCTGTTATTTCAAATTTCTCTGGCTCCCCTGAGAGCTTAATCCCTGGCAGATAAACAACCTGATTTGACTGAGCGTGTAGCTGAATATCATGCTATTGTAATAAACTAGGCTGACTGTTTCAAGGAGCCTTGACGTAACTTGACCATATTTATCTTATTGCAGTGGAAAGTATAATCTTGATTGTACGGTTATTGGTTTTAATGCCAATAAAGGTTTGATTGATTGATTGATTGAATTAATTGAGGGAGGTGGTGGGCCCTGGTGGATTTTGACATTGTTGTTGTTTAGTCATTTAGTCATGTCTGGCTCTTCGTGACCCCATGGACCAGAGCACGCCAGGCCCTCCTGTCTTCCACTGCCTCCCGGAGTTTGGTCAGATTCATGTTCGTAGCTTCGATGACACTGTCCAACCATCTCGTCCTCTGTCATCCCCTTCTCCTCTTGCCTTCACACTTTCCCAACATCAGGGTCTTTTCCGGGGAGTCTTCTCTTCTCATGAGATGGCCAAAGTACTGGAGCCTCAGCTTCAGGATCTGTCCTTCCAGTGAGCACTCAGGGTTGATTTCCTTTAGAATGGATAGGTTTGTTCTCCTTGCAGTCCAGGGGACTCTCAAGAGCCTCCTCCAGCACCACAATTCAAAAGCTTCAATTCTTCGGCGGTCAGCTTTCTTTATGGTCCAGCTCTCGCTTCCATACATCACTACTGGAAAAACCATAGCTTTGACTATGCGGACCTTTGTCAGCAAGGTGATGTCTCTGCTTTTTAAGATGCTGTCGAGGTTTGTCATCACTTTTCTCCCAAGAAGCAGGCGTCTTTTAATTTCGTGGCTGCTGTCACCATACCAGGCTGGAAAAGAACCTTGTAAATTAGGATGGGAGAGGGGAAGTTAACCCTGTAGCACAAATTATCAAAGATACATGTAAAATATCTCTTTAGCAAGGACTGAAATTTATCTCACTGAAGTTCCAGTCTAGCCACACAGTGGTTTATTCTTAACTTGACACTATTCTTATCTTGATTCTTTTCTTTATTACCCAGTGGACTCTTGCAGATGGAGTGAAAGTTCATATAAATGCACCGTGTTCTGCCCTGTTATTTTCAATATTCCTCCTGCTGACCAGCCAACACAAGGCTTAATCAAAAATGTTCAGTATCTTTCCCCTTTTCCCCTCTCTGCTAAAGGCACATTTTATTTTATTTCACAGTTTATTCTGGGGCGGAGGCAGAGTTTGGCATGACAGCAATTGCCCTTTCAATTGAAAGTCAGACGCTTCTAATGAAGGTTGTCACCGGGGTACACCACCAAATATTCTCCATTTAGAGAAAGCAAACAATCACATAGCAAAGGTAAATGTGAGTTGTCATCAAAAACAAGGTTTGCTCTTGGTTTTTCCTTTCAACTGCTAGGTGGAGGTGGCAGTCATGGGTGCCTGGGAGGAGGTTGATGGTGGTGGGAAAGACACACAGACACACCCAGCTGACCAATCTGAAAAGAAATTTCAGTGTGCTATGTCACTTAACTGAAAAATGAAAATAAGTTGTGGAGGAATCGTGAAAAAATAAGCTACATGAAATTGTAAAGTGTGAACAATAGATTAACCTGGGAATATGTGTGTACTGGGATGAACAAATGGAGGAAATCAAATGTTTGATTAAACCTTTTCAAGCCTAGCCCTCTATCAACTGTGATTGCCAGTAAAAATTGGCCTGAATGCATTTCAAAGGGAGCTGATCTATGACTCTCTTATTGATCTGGTGTATAGGTTAGTTCAAAGCTGACTTTGATATGTGAGGGAAGTTTCTTCCCACTGGAAGGTGTGATAATTTGTACTGAGGGATGAAGCCCCATTAAGGAAGCAATCCATTAGCCTGGGGACACTTGAAAAGATTAACAGCAACAACAGGTGATTAAGGCACCTACAACATTAACAGCTGTTCTGTATAAAGGAAGCCTAAGACATTTGGGGAATCAAGAGAAAACTTAGCATCCTGATGTAAGGGCAAACTTTCTCTCCCAGGAACAGGTCTGCTTACACTTGAGGAAACCCCATGGAGGACCATGCAAAAGTTCAGACAGCAAGTGCAAGAACTCAGCTGCAGGATGTACCTTTCTCGCCTCTTGAGAGGAAATTCTAAGGACACCTCCTGTTCCTAAGGAGGCTTTCTCTACAGGACCCTTTCCCCACAGATAAGTACTTCACTTCAGAATGGGCTCATGCCTTCAGCTTTCTCCATTCTTGTGGACTGGGCAGGGGTCTCACTTTGTCTTCTGTGGGTAGGGCTCCTGGTAGTTTAAAGATCCAGGATTTGCAGGACCGGGCAGTTCTTTTTCCCGGATGACTCCTGTAGTGTTCACCCTCACTGGAGTACACCTTTAACAGGAGCATGATACTACTGTTCTCCAAAGCCCACTGAAACCCCCAACATTTCAGCAAATTATTTTGGTCCCGAAGGGCCAATAGATTCATCTAGGGGACAAGATTGGCTATTTTTGGCCATTCCTCCATGCAACTTTGTAATTTTTAAAAAACTTTCATCCCTATTTCAAAAATGTTTTGCATTGATTTAATGAATTGTATTTTAATCTTTTGCTGTTTCAACTATTCTGCGAACCATAAAGATGGTAGATAATATTTAAAACAAGCAATGACAGCAACAGTGGTGGCTGCTCCTTTTTGCTCCCACTGCATTGTCCTTCAAAAGGAAGTCAGCAAAGACAGAAAACAGGGAAAGCAGTTGCAGCAGTGACAAAGAGGAGGAAGCGGGAAAATAGCTGCTGTAGAAGTATTGAGGGAATTTGGTAGATGAGGAGTGGGGAACATATAGCCCATCTGATGCTGCTGCACTGTAACACCCACCAGCCTGGCCAGAACATTGTGAGGAATGCTGGAAAGTGCTGTTAACATCAAGGGGGGGGGGGAGAGCATATTTTGCCCAATCCTGTGGTAAATGATGTGTCACTTCTGAAGTGTGAGCCTCAACAAATTCCCAGTAATGCAGATCCTTGATACCATCTCTGGCCGTCTCTGTCAGAAACAGGCTTCAGAAAGACTCTTGTGAAAGAAAATTACACACATACCTTGATTATTCATGTTCATTTCCCACTGTTGTGTGCCCTTTATTTAGTGCATTAAAAATTCCTAAACCCATAGCAGACTAAAAAGGAAAACTCTGTTCCAACCATTGACATATGGTGGGACTAAAAGTCTGTTTATATTTCTCAAAAAACCCACAATATGTAACATCTTAATTTTAGCCGACTCAAGTCACGTGGTTTTGAGTTGTTTCCTGCGTTTCTACTGAGTAACTGAAATGCTCTCTTTTAAAGGCATCTGTAAGGTTCCCAATGGGACTTAAGTTGATTAAGAAACCAGTGTACTAAAAATAAATGGCCCCCTGGTGGCTGTTTATTTTAACTCGCTTTCTAAGAAAATAATTCGAGTCAGAGGAAAATAAATACACACTTTGGAAATCATTGTGTGAACGTGAAACTCACCATGGTTTTAAACACAGGTTTACTTTATTATGCTTTTAATATGTGATTTCTTAGTGTAATTTGTTTAGTAGCTCTTATATTTTGTTTGGTCATTGCTGATTATCTTTGTTTCTTATGTTATTGTTTTGTTCTGTTTTTGTAAACCACCCAGAGTGGCCTTGGCAGCCAGCTGGGCAGTATAAAAATCAAATAAATATATAAACGGGTCTAATCCCAGGTTTTTGTTTGTTTTTGCTGTGTGACCAGGCCATAAGATGCACAAACCATTTTTAACAGCACCACTTAAGGTTTGCAACTGTGACGTGGACAAATTTCTCTTTGTGATCAGAATATTAATGTTGCATCACCATCACTTTCACACTGAATGGACAAAATGACACATCTGAGATCCTACTAGTGATGCCATGGGTTCCTTCCCTCCAACACCCATAAAGTGAGGAAAGAAAACACTGATCATTAACAAGTTGCTGTAATGCTGCAGTTTTCAAAATTAGTAAATGCTTGAGTCATGGCCAAACTGGCCGTTGTACAGAGGCCACATAATAGCATGTTCTCTGGGCAGCTAACAACATCTTAAAAATGCAATAGTAAAAGACAGTATAAAAAAACAACAAACAACAAACAAACAAACCCAAACCCCACAACCATGGAATTCCATCACACATGCTGAATTAGACAGATAAAAGCAAATAACAAATCAAACAGCACCAAAATAATACTCAACATTTACCTCAGGATTTTCAAAGCCTGGGTGAATAAAAACTCATCTAGCACTAAAATGACCTTCCATAAGAGAGCAGACAAAGCTCTTGAGGAAGAGGGCACCAACTCTGAAAAAGGCTCTCTACCAAGAAGCCACTTAGATATACGTGGTAACAAATGATTTGTTTCCACTGGCCTCCAATTCATGTTGATGAGCTTCCATCCCACCATCCCTCACTTTCGGCCATGATTTCATAGGTTATTGGGATTAGATTCTAACAATTTCTTGAGCACTGTAAGTTCCCCACCCATCATCTATACAGGTGTTCCACTTACTGAAAATTTTTGAAGGCTGTTTACTTCTAATCACATTGTTTCTCATCTTGTATGGTCTCAATTATATAATCAGCCACTAATTTAATATATTGACTACATTTCTTAACAACAAGAAAAGCAACCTATTTAAAATATATATAAATTCTGCCATAGGATTAAAGTGTCTTTAAAACATCAGTTCTCAATTGTTATAATTCCCATTTCCATCCAAGTTAAATTGTACTTTCTCTGCTATAGAAGATAATCTTTTTGTTGTTATTGTTGTTCATAGTTACATTTCTAAATTCATTAGAAGTGGATTTGTCCACAAAAGTTCACATTAAGAAATGTAACAGTTCATCTTTGAGGTGCCACCACATTTCTGTCTTTTTTCCCCCACTGATAATGAAAGCTAAAAGTTGCATTTCAGCTGGTTGAAGATCTTTTATTGGATACTTGCAATAGCAAAGTGTAGCAGTTTTGTGTTGTGACAATTGGATATGAAGACAAATTAGAGTGAGTTCAGAGGAGGGCAACAAGGATGATCAGGACACTGGAAACCAAGCCCTATGAGAAAAGACTGAAAGAACTGGACATGTGTAGCCTTGAGAAAAGAAGACTGAGAGGAAGATATGATGGCACTATACTTGAAAGGCTGTCATACAGAGGAAGGACAGCATCTGTTCTTGATCATCCCAGAGTGCAGGACACACAAGAATGGCTCAAGTTACAGGAAGCCAGATTGCGGTTGAATATCAGAAAAAACTTCCTAACTGTTTGAGCAGTACAACAATGGAAACAGTTACCTCAGGAGATGGTGAGTGCTCCTACACTGGAGGCATGCAAGAGCAATTTAGACAACCACCTGGCAGATATCCTTTGATTTGTATTCTTGCATGGAGAAGGGAGATGTACTCGATGGCCTTATAGACCCTTTCCAACTTCATTATTCTACCATTCTATGATTCTATGAATAGTCACTCTGGAAACTTGGGCTAGAATCCTGTTTATTTTGTGTACTGCTCCAGCCAAGCCCTGCCAATCTCCAGCTTGCAGTCATACAAGCTAGACATCACCCCAATGCTTTAAATGGGACTTTCTACTAATTGTGTATTTAGAGTGGAACTGGATTCCCTGGAGATAACAAGTCTGTAGTTCGTTGTTGCTGTTAGGTGCCTCTGACTCATGGTGACTCTATGAATGAGTGATCTTCAAAAGGTCCTGTCCTCAATTGCCCTGCTCAGCTCTTGTAAATTCAATCCTGTACCTTAATTTTGGGTGTCAGTCCATAGCTAGTAGCCTTCATCCATCCATCCATCCATCCATCCATCCATCCATCCATCCATCCATCCATCCAGCCAGCCAGCCAGCCAGCCAGCCAGCCAGCCAGCCAGCCAGCCAGCCAGCCAGCTAGCCAGCCAGCCATCTATCTATTCATTCATTCAATGTTTTGATCTTTTCCAATACAGGGATCCCAGGTACCTTACAAAAGAATTAAAAACAGGTACAGATGAGCTCCCGTCGCTTGTCCCAGCTCCTGCCAACCTAGCAGTTTGAAAGCATGTAAAAATGCAAGTAGATAAATAGGTACCACCTCAGTGGGAAGGTAACGGCGTTCCGTGTCTAGTCGTGCTGGCCACGTGACCACGGAAACTGTCTTTGGACAAACGCTGGCTCTATGGCTTGGAAACGGGGATGAGCACCGCGCCTTAGTCGGACACGACTGGACTAAATGTCAAGGGGAACCTTTACCTTTACCTTACAGATGAAAATGCAGTAGTTAATAATAAAGCTCAGTTAATCATATCATGTTAAGATTACTGAATTTAGAATATTTCAAACTAACTTAAAAGTTGTTATTGTTATGGGCTGTCAAGTTGCCTCCAACTTATGGTGACTATGAATGAGAAATCTCCAAAATGTCCTGTCTTCAATAGCCCTGCTCCGTTCTTACAAACTCAAGCCTGTGGCTTCTTTTATGGGGGTCAATCCATCTTGCATTTTGTCTTCTTTTCCTGCTGCCTTCAACCTTGCGCACCCCCCAGTGACCCCTGTATGTTTTGCCTCTCACACAAGTTCACCTTTGGACACGACTGGTTCTTTTCACTTTTATTCGCTGCCACCAGAGGATATTATCCTCACTGTATCAATTATGACTCTCACACTGTTGCTGCCAAATATAACAAGGTTTATTTATGGGGTAGTAAGTAAATCACAGAAGGAAAATCATGGATGTTCTGTTATCATTCGTTCAATAAACGTGTATTTGATTACTTATAAGCTTGCTTGTATTCCTTTTAACTCTTTAATTTTCTCTAACCACACCAACTGTCCAATATCCTGTCTAAACCTTTCACAATCTTCTCTCTAACTGTCTAAATGCTTCACCATCTTTTCCCTAACTGACTCTCTGTCACACACAGTTCTCTTGACTCCGCCCCTCATGTCCTGTCATAGGCTCCTGCACTAGAGCTCTAAAATTACTGACAGGAGTGACGTGTGGGCTGTCCGCCACAGTGACTATGAATGAGAAATCTCCAAAATGTCCTGTCTTCAATAGCCCTGCTCCGTTCTTACAAACTCAAGCCTGTGGTTCTTTTATGGGGGTCAATCCATCTTGCATTTTGTCTTCTTTTCCTGCTGCCTTAAACCTTTCCCAGCATTATTTTCATTTCCAGAGTCTCTTGCCTTCTCATGATGTGCCTAAAATAGGACAGCCTCTGTTTCAACATTTTTGCCTTCAGAGATACTTCAGGCTTGATTTGATCTAGGATCCACCGGGTCAATAGGAATCTACTTCTGTCTAGCTTTTGGGCTTTGTGTCCAGAGGCACAGTCTATCTTTATTTTGATTTGCTGCCTTCCATTTTGTCTGGTTAAGCAGTGTTCCCACAATTCTGAGATGGAACAAAGACAGTCAAACTGCATTAATGAAGTTTGAAAAACAAAGGGAGCCAGGGACAGCTGATATGCTTATCAAATGCTGCTAATGAGTTTATTTATGCATACCTGAGCTTATCATAGTGGGAGTAAGTGGTTCACATGCCTGCATCACTCTTCAAAGCATATTAACTAAAATGTATGTAAACAGCAAAAATGTATAAAGATTCTTTTATTTCACTCAATACGAATTTGGATTTCTTGCTGTGACTTGTGAACCAGACTATCATCCACTCCAGCTATTGGGTGCTTGTGTAAGTTACTCAATAAACTTGTCTCCTTTTAAGCAAAACTGGAGCCTGATTGTTGTTTCCTTGAGAGCCCCTCAAATCCTACTCCCACAGCTCAGGGGCAATACATCAACTATGAGAGCAAAGAAGAGGAAGACAGGCAGGAAGCAGGCAACCGGACTAATCATACCAACCTAAATATATATATATAGAAAAAGGAAGAGGGGGAAATTATACTTTGGTTATCTGTCTTGACCATTTCTCTCCTGCCCATCCCCTCAGTTTAGGTTACTTGCTACCTGTTTTGGTGCTCTATTCCAATATTGTTAAAGCTCAGTGTATTTTATAAGTTGAATTTATTTAACCAGAAGTAAGCACTACTAAGTTCAATGGAACCCACTTTCAGACATGCCTCATGAACCTGACCGTGCGATTCTATTAGTAGATTGTTTGGGGTATCTATGTCTTAATAAAATTCAGAGTACAGTAATACTTTATCCTAGGACCAGTGAAATGTTACAAAAATGCTGCAAAGGTGGCACAAGCGATGAGGCATGATGCAAAAAAAAATTAGGGGATTTGGAAAACATAAAATGTTCAAAAATTCAGCATGATGCACTGGTCCTGTTGCGTCTCTGTAGCTGTAAGATGATGAATGGAGGCTCTGTGAAAAGTAAAGGTGCAGAAAAATAACTTCTGCAGCTTGCAGGGATGCAAACTGTCAATCTCTCACTGAACAGAGACTGGCTGGGAGCTTCATGAGATAAGACACTGATCCTTTATCTATAAACAGTACTCCATCAAGTGGTGAAAGACATCTGATTATAAAAGCATGTTAAAAGAAGCAGGAGATTGGTCATCGGAATGTTAATACTGGCCCCCTTGCAAGTCTAATTGCTGAGATACCCATAACAAAGGAGATGACATTGCTGGAAGGAAAAACTTTAAAAAGCAGGAAAAGCAACTTTGCTGAATATGTGCTTTTACTCTGAGAAAAGGAACTGCCCATTGTCTTCTTCAAAGCCACAAGCATCAGGTTAGACTTGGAAAAGCTGCATAGAAAATATCATTTGTAAATCAATTGAGCTGGAGATTAAATTTCAGTGTTACACTGGATTGTTTTAAAAAGGTTATCTAGTCACCTAAAGATTGTTGGATCGCTCACAGTTGTGCAAACCCCCTTGGTTGTTGATCTTCCTTACCCTGAGTGTAAACTTCTTTTCAGTCCAAATAATAGAGAAAAGAGATGGAAGCAGGGACTTGCATGAGTGCACACACACACACACACATCCCTTCATGAGACATTATTATGCATTTTCCTGTTTATGCCTGTGTGCTGTTATAATCAACTCTTGCACATCAACATTTACTATGTGTGTGTTCTGTGCTGTCAAGTTGGAACTGACTTATAGTGACCCTAATAGGGTTTTCAAGCTAAGTGAGATATTTAAGGAATAGTTTTACCAGTTCCACACCCCCAGTGAGTTTCCATAGCCAAATAGGATTCAGACCCTGTTCTCCAGAGTCCTAGTCCATCACTCTATCCACTACACCACACTGGGAACCACAACATTTACTACACCACTGTCATTTTCACCACTAAAAAAATGAAGGAACTACACTGACCTCTCCGCCATTTTGTGAAGTCATCGTGGTGGGGAAGCTTTGCTCTCCCACCCGGAAAGTGGCATCACGGTTGAATGACACCACTTCCGAGGGGAGGAGGGACAGATCCTTTAATAAGGCATGTTCCCTCTGGCTCAGCCTCTTTGCCATTTTTCCTGCAGAGGTGAGCTGTGCTGTTGGGCTGAGAGCCAGTTTCACTTTCCCACCCATCAGCTGTTTCTTCAGCATTGAATTTGGGTCGCACATCGGCGTGACCCAGCTGGTTTCCTCTTTATTAATTTGCTCATAAAGAGCTTCCTTTTTAAATTACTTATAATTCTTGCTGCTTAGCTAATTATAGTTAAGGGTTTTTTTGGTGGAGGATCGCCCCCCCTTATCTGTTTGACTTTGGTTATTCTTTGGTGTCAGGAGTTCACTGGTGGGGGTGGGTTCATATTGAACGCTTAGGAGAATTTTGGTTATATATTTTTTGCTGCGTTTTCTTTGTCAATTGGATCGTTTGCTTCAATTATTATAAGTAATAGTAATTTATATAAAAATAGAAACCCTAGCAACTTTAATTAATAATAGTACTTGTGGATTAACAGGGTTTACCAACGCTAGGTTGGGTGCTGGGTTTTTTATAATTTGGTTTCCTTTTACCCCCCCCCCCCACACCTGTCCTCCCCCTTTTTAAAAAAAGGGGAGGGAAGAGGGAACTGGAACATTGGTGGTGTGCCATCTGCTGGTGGCCAATTGGATAGATAGATAGATAGATAGATAGATAGATAGATAGATAGATAGATAGATAGATAGATAGATAGATAGATAGATAGATAGGTGAACTCATAGGCTGCAACTGCGCCCCCTGCTGGGCTGCATTTTGGTACCAAAAAAAACAGCACATGGGGAAAAAGGAAATTCGCTATTGTGTGGGCCCCCTGTTGGGCACCAGCTTACAAAAAAATTTCAAAAGACAATAATAAGAAAAGTAAAGGATTTTCTAATTAAATTTGAAATTTAAAAAAAGAAGAAGAAGAGGAGTCATATTTATATACATATATAACGCCAATAGTAGGCAGGGTCAGTGCCCCTCGTTTTTTGTTTTTTTTGGGGGGGTTGGTATTTAAAAAAGAGATAGGAAATATATAAGAAAAGGAAGAAATTAATTAGGTGAATAATTCAGAATAATTACTGAAGGAATATAACCCAGTTAATACAGCTGTTTCTATTCCATTTGGTGAGATACCATTATTGTTATGGGGCCTAAGAAGGGCCAGGGTGCTAAGAAGGGCAAGCAGCCTGCAAAGCGTAAGGCTCCAGCTAGGGTACAGGCTGCAATTTTGTCTTCAGATGAGGAGGAGTGGCCGGATTACAGTTCAATACTGGCTAAGTTAAGTGAACTTGAGTGGGAAAGGGCCATGGCTAGACAGGCTTCTGATGCTGCTACTCCAAGACAGTCAAATAGAGAATCAAAAGCACGTAGGCTGCCAGAGTTGAAGCAGCTTGGTGATGTTACGATGTCACGAATTGCTCTTTTAGAGAAGGAGTGCTCTGCAGCTACAGGGGCGGCGTCTAGTGCCACGGTTGAGGTGTGCCATCAGCCCATTCCCATCAAGGCGGAGACTGAGGAACTGCAAGAGCCTTGGAGAGATCCAACCAGTGATGCAGGACTTCAGATGGAGGGTCAATCATCTCATATGGGAGCAGGCTTTTTGGCTGGAGGGCAATTGGGTCCTGACTTTGCTTCTACCAGTTCCAGCCAGCAAGGGACTGAGATGCAGTGGGCCAGCTCAGCACTGCCAGTGCTGATGGCTCCAGGTGAGTTTGCACCCATACACAACATGCAACCCAGGGTAGGCACATGGCCTTGGGGGGAGATCAATCCCCCAGTTTTTTCTCCTCCTCCCCCAATTTAATGCCCAATAATTATGGCATTAGCCCTCCAATTCAAATTGGGCCCAGACCGGCTTCGAAGCCTTGGACGGCACCATACCCGCAGTGGTCTTCTCCTAGTCAGATGCTGGGGTTCATGGAAGGTTTGCAACAGCATAACTATCCTACAATCCTGAACACAGGGTATAATTCTGTTCCTCATAGTGCACTCCCTTACGGTGATCAGTCTCTCCCTTTGGGTGACCACCTACTCCCGGCCACTATAGAGAAAATTTGGCGTGGCGAGTATGTGGATGTATTAGAGTTCTTATATAGGAAAATTTAAAAGAGAAGAGAAGAAAGGCACTAAAGGGGAAGAAAGGGGAAAGGAGAGGTTTAGGAAAAAGAGGCCCAAAAGATGTTGGGCAAACTGGTTACCAGGTTTTTTTTATTTATGCGGGCACCGTTGTAAAAGCGTACCCGGCCAAGGCGTTTGCACTCATCCAATACATAGATTTGATCTATAGGGCATATGTACATTTCTCAGGTCACAAGTGGCTTCTTTATGATGAGGGGTTTCATATGAGGGCAGCAATAAACCCCCCAGTTGTGCTGGGACGTGTACCATCACGGTCTCTGGCTACAGCTGATGACCCCGTCGTGCCCTACTCTGGGCGATTGATTCGATAGTGGGCATTTAATACAGAAACCCACCACTGTTAATGCTCCCTGCGCTTTGGCAGAAATAAGGAAGGGGGAGGACCTAGAAACCTGCAGCAGGCCCATTGGCCTCTGCAAAAGTGCCCCAGCCCAATTAAGTTAGTGGTATGGCAGATTGGTCATGTGCCTATCCGGATAGAGAGGCTGCCCATTACTTGTTAGGTGGTTTCAAGTTTGGTTTTCATTCAAGGGGCTCGGCAAGCCACTTCAGCTAGCAACCTTAAATCGGTTCAGGGCATGGAGGATGTAGTGAGGCAAAAGATTAGGAAAGAAGTAGCAGAAAGCAGGGTGGCCGGACCTTTTCCGGAGCCTACTGTGAATAACTTGCGAGTTTCTCCTTTGGGTGTTGTCCCTAAGAAGGCGCCAGGGGAATACCGCCTCATACATCACCTTTCATACCCGGCTGGGGTATGAATGACAGAATTCCACCGGAGCTATGTACAGTTGGTTACACGTCTTTTGATGCTGCCATTAGAATGGTCAGATCTTGCGGTCATAGGGCTGAAATGGGAAAAGCAGATAATAATTCTGCTTTTCGTTTGCTTCCTGTTCACCCTGATGATTTTGAGTTGTTAGGTTTCCAATTCGATGGTTTCTTTTATATGGATAGGGCAACGCTAATGGGCTGCTCTATTTCTTGTGCTGCATTTGAATGTTTTAGCTCATTCTTGGAATGGGCCCTCAAGCATAGGGCGGGGTTTTCCCAAGTCGTTCATTATTTGGATGATTTTTTATTTTGTGGAAAGCCAGGATCCAGACAATGCCTGTCCCTTATGAGTACTTTTCAGATTGTCGCTAGGGACCTAGGAGTCCCATTAGCAGAAGAAAAAACGGAAGACCCAGCTACGGTGATTACATTTTTGGGGATTGAACTGGACACTGTACAGCAATCTAGCAGGCTGCCGGATAGTAAATTGATAGATCTCAGGATTCAAATTCAGAACTTGTTACAGCATACAAAAATTACATTGAAGGAACTTCAGGAGGTGTTAGGCCACCTAAATTTTGCTTGCAAAGTCATTGCCCCAGCAGAGCCTTTTTGAGATGGCTCTGTGGAGTCATGAGTGGTTTTAAAAAGCCACATCATCGAAGAAGGAATTTCAGCAGGAATGAGGGATGACCTGCGAACCTGGTTGCTTTTTCTGGAAGGATTCAATGGCATCTCATTCTGGAGAGATGAGTTGTGCTTGGGCGCTGAGTTTCAGGTTCAGTCTGATGCTGCCGGGTCAGCGGGCTATGGAATTTACTTTAGAGGCCGATGGTGTGCCGGCCTGTGGCCGAGTGAATGGAGTGACTCCGAAGTCACCTGTGACCTCACATTTTTGGAATTTTTTCCGATCCTTGGAGCCCTATGGCTTTGGGCAGATTGTTGGGCCAATTCAGCAGCCACCTTTTGGTGTGACAATATGGCAGTTGTCCATGTGGTGAATACCCTCAGGTCTAAATCATCGAGGGTCATGCAACTGGTGAGAGCATTTATGCTGCAATGTTTGAAATATAATAGGCTTGTCATGTGCCTGGTGTTAAGAATGAGCTGGCTGACACCCTGTCCCGTCAACAGATCAACCAGTTCAGGGCGTTGGCCCCGGAAGCTCAAGCTCGTCTGGAAACCTTGCCTTAGGAGATCTGGAGCATTGGAGGATTGAAGCCAACAGGGCAATCAGTTTAGCGATCGGTCCCAGTACCAGACGCAGCTACACAGCTGCATGTGAGGAATTTTTTGCATTTTGCAGTGGGGTAGGCATGGAATGACCATGGCCTATAGCAGTTGGTCATTTGCAGCAATACGGAGTGTATCTCCATCGGAAAGGTTTGGCTCCCCTTACCATTCAGAGAAAGATGTCTGCCCTCGCTTTTTATGCCAAGGCAGAGGTCCCCAACCCCCATTCCGCGGCCTGGTGCCGGTCCGTGGCCTGAGCTGGACTGGACCGCGGAGACAGACCTCCCGCCCCACGCCCCGCATGATGAATAGCCATTGGAGCCGGACATTAAGCGCCTCCCGGCATGATCCCAGCCTTTCAACACTGAACCACGCTGGGACTTCGCTGGGCGCGAGTGCATGTGCACTCCCTTCCCGTCTTCCCCCGCCGCCACCTGACGGCTTCGCGCTCCGCTGGTGTTTTGTCCGCTCCGCGTCCCCGTCTCTTCCTGCACTCACCTGGCGGAAGTGGAAGAGGTGAGCGTTGTCATGGCAACTCGAGGTGCCTCTGGGAAGCGTGGCGGGGCTGGAGCCGGAGCTTCTCGAGGGCCCGATCCCCAAGAGGAGCCTCCTCCTCCACTCCAGGCTGTGCTGGTGGCCGACAGCTTCAACCACCGCTTCTTCCCGATCTCCAAGGACTGGCCCGGGTGAGCAAAAGGGATGGCCATGGACGAAGGGAGAGCTGGGCAGCCGCTGGGGCTCCTCTGGTGCTGGTAGGCCCTCTAAGCCCTCTTCCGGGGAGTTAGGCGCCCGCCGGCTGAGGCCTGGATCCTCAGGTCCCCTCGTGAGCTGGGCTTTTGGTGGCCGCGATGGTCCATGGGCCAAACCGGCCACACCCCCTTGTTTGGGGGCTGAGGGTTGAGGGGGGAACAATCCTGTTCCCAAGCCCTAGAGACCTCCGGCTCACCCTCTGGGTGGAATGGTCCTGGGCTAGATGGACCAGGGGTCTGAGTCAGCCTGAAGCCACTTCTGCTTTCCTGCCCCTTCCACCTGCCCAGCCCCAGGCAGGCACCCTTCGCAGCCCTGCCTCATCCACTGGGCTCGGCAGAGGGAACAGGAAGTGGGAGGATTTCCCTGGCCCACAGCAGCATAGAAAGAGGGGCCCCCATTGCGACTGCCAGCATCCAGTCATTTCTCCTTTTCAGCAGCTGGGAAGGGCCAAAGTGTGGGCAACAGGATGGCGCTGGGGAAGGTGTTTGGTGACCTCTCTCCCACAGACCGATGGACCAAGCCAGAGTGCTTCTCTGCCTCCTTTGCCCCAGTGATGCGGGGTCTTCCCCGTCTCAGCCCACCCCTTCCCGAAGTGGGTCTGCTGTTGAAGCCCTCAGGCTGTGTGGGGGCCAAGCAGCAGCCACTGCCAGCCAGGAAAGCAGAGCAGAGCAGAAGGCAGTGGAGAGGGTGTCCAGGCAGCCCTCCTCCCCCCCCCCGCATCCAGCCCCACCAATAATCCTGGTTGCTTGGCATGCGGGGGTGCAGGACAGTGAGGCCATGGCAGTGTTTGAGGGCACAGCCAAGAGCGGGGAGGGGGGGCTCTGGAAAGGGCTGCCCCCCAGGCAGGCCCATGTCTGCCATCCCTCTGGGGCCCCAACCCTTCATTCCCAGAGAGCACACCCCATGGCCGGCTCCAGCCGGCCATGGGGAGGAGCAGGGCTCAGGGGCTGCTCAGGGGCCTGCCCCATCCCGGCACGTTGCCCCCTGCACCGCCTCTTTCAGGGAACTGTGGGGGCTCCCCCTCAGGCCCTTGTTGCCCGATGCCAGCTGTTCTCCAACCACTCGAGCCAGGGGGCCTGTCTTTCGGGTCCTTTGCCTGGTTTTTCTTCTTTTCTTTTCTTTTCTTTTCTTTTCTTTTCTTTTCTTTCTTTCTTTCTTTCTTTCTTTCTTTCTTTCTTTCTTTCTTTCTTTCTTTCTTTCTTTCTTTCTTTCTTTCTTTCTCCCAAACTGGAGAAACTGGGCTTTAATGTAAGGGGGGGGGCGGTTCGTGGCATGGAAAGCACTTCTTTGACGCACCCCTGCAGTGGCCTTTCCTCTCATTGACAGTAAACACGTGCTTTGTTTACGTATGCAATTCTTATAGGGAAAAATAAAAGTTAAAAAAAATTAAAAGAACTAGTAAAGAAGACAAAAACATGGCGGCACCTTATATTTCTTTAATGTGAGCTTTTGTGGACAAGAATAATCAGAATAATCTTGGAACGGCAGAGCTGGAAGGGACCCTAGGGATCATCAAGTCCAGCCCCTGCCAAGGAGGCCCAGTGGGGGAATCGAACTCCCAACCTCTGGATCCACAGCTGGATACACTGAGCCATCCAGACAAGCCCACTTCCTCAGACATAAGGGAAAATGATATAGCACAGCAAATATTTATACATGGCATTAAAATAAGAGAGACCAAAATACAGAGATTGTGGTTGGTTGGTAGGAAAGTCACTGGGCGTTTAAGGTTGTGGTGACAACACCTTTGATGTGCAAGTTTCTCATTGAAGCTTGTCTTCAATATTTGAGATCACTAACAATGATTACAATGAACACAGACACAGTCCTACATAAAAGTGGATGAAAAATAAAGTTGTGATAAACTGTCAAAAACAAGGCTTTCAATTACTGAATAATGTTTGTCCATGATATGGAAAATAAACATCCACTGTAATGTGCCATCCAGTTGCTTGCAACTTAGAGTGGATATAAAAAGTTTACACACCCCTGTTAAAATGTCAAGTGTCTGTGATGTAAAAAAATGAGACAAAGATAAATCATTTCAGAACTTTTTCCACCTTTAATGAGACCTATGAACTGTACAACTCAGTTGAACAACAAACTGAAATCTTTTAGTTAGAGGGAAATAAAAAAAACACTGAAATAATATGGTTGCATCTGTGTGCACACCCTTAAACTAATACTTTGCAAAAGCACCTTTTGATTTTATTACAGCACTCAGCCTTTTTGGGTATGAGTCTATCAGTATGGCACATCTTGACCTGGCAATATTTGCCCACACTTCTTTGGAAAAACCGCTCCAAATCTGTCAGATTGCAAGGATGTCTCCTGTGCACAGCCCTCTTTAGATCACCCCACAGATATTCAATTGAAGTCAGGTCTGGGCTCTGCCTGGGCCATTCCAAAATGTTAATCTTCTTCTGGTGAAGCCATTCCTTTGTTGATTTAGATGTATGCTTTGGGTTGTTGTCATGCTGAAAGATGAAGTTCCTCCTCATGTTCAGCTTTCTAGAAGAAGCCTGAAGGTTTTGTGCCAATATTGACTGGTATTTGGAACTGTTCATAATTCCCTCTACCTTGACTAAGGTCCCTGTCCCAGCTGAAGAAAAACAGTCCCAAAGCATGATGCTGCCACCACCATGCTTCACTGTGGGTATGGTGTTCTTTAGGTGATGTGCAGGGTTGTTTTTGCACCAAACATATCTTTTGGAATTAGGGCCGAAAAGTTCAACCTTGGTTTCATCAGACCATAACACTTTTTTCCCCACATGCTTTTGGGAGACTTTAGATGTGTTTTTGCAAAATTTAGCCAGGCTTGGATGTTTTTCTTCGTAAGAAAAGGCTTCCGTCTTGCCACTCTACCCCATAGCCAAGACATATGAAGAATACGGGAGATTGTTGTCACATGTACCACACAACCAGTACTTGCCAGATATTCCTGCAGCTCCTTTAATGTTGCTGTAGGCCTCTTGGCAGCCTCCCTGACCAATTTTCTTCTAGTCTTTTCATCACTTTTGCAGGGACGTCCAGTTCTTGGTAATGTCACTGTTGTGCCATATTTTCTCCACTTGATGATGACTGTCTTCACTGTGTTCCATGGTATATCTAATGCCTTGGAAATTCTTTTGTACCCTTCTCCTGACTGATACCTTTTTAACAATGAGATCCCTCTAATGCTTTGAAAGCTTTCTGTGGACCATGGCTTCTGCTGTAGGATGTGACTAAGAAAATGTCAGGAAAGACCTACTAGCACAGCTGATCTTTATTTGGGATTCCTCAGAGGCACTTTAAATGATGGCATAACATACTACTGCATAACAAGTACCCCCACGCATGGACGCCCCCACACACACCCATTCACGGACACTGGCGGCAGCAGCCCCCCCCCCCCCAGTCCTTGGAAGAATGGTCTTCAACAAAACCAGTCCCTGGCATTAAAAAGGTTGGGGACCACTGTGGCAAGGCACATGGTTGTCCTGACCCTGCCAGCAATTTCAGAGTTAGGGAAATGATTGAGGGTTGGAGTAAAGAGAGGGGTAGACAAGAGGATAAACGCACCCCAATGTCCCCCAAAATTTTGTTTCAGCTGAATAAAGCTTGGGAAAAGGACTGTACAAACCAGTATGAAGTCAAATTGTTTAGGGCAGCCACTCTGAGTGCTTTCTTTGGGGCTTTCCGGATTAGTGAATTGGTAAGGGCATCCAAGGAGGATAATTCAAAGATGGCATTACAGGTGGACAACTTATTGGTCTTCGAAGACAGAGTCTTGTTCCATCTACGCCGATCCAAGACTGATCAGTATGGAAAGGGGCAAATAATAAATTTGGGAATTTGTTCTGTCAAATATCTTTGCCCAGTTAGGGCCATTTCTGATTTCATGCAGGTAAGGGGTGATTCAGGAGGTGATCTTTTTCGCCATAATGATGGCTCTCCTCTTACGAGATACCAATTCTGGATGGTTACGTCTCAGGGTCTTCTGGAGGCAGGTATTGTAGGTTGGAAATTTGGTACTCATTCCTTTAGAATAGGAGCAGCGTCCATGGTAGCCGCATTGGGTTATTGTGAGGACCAAATTTAAAAAGTGGGGAGGTGGTCTTCACACAGATTTAAGTCTTATGTTCGTTCTGTCCCACATTAGATGTGAATTTGTTTTCTTTTTCAGGAGCCAAGGCAGCTTCCACTCATCTTTGAGTGTTGATATCGGGCCACAGTTATATTCATTGGGCAGTGCACAATGCCTTGCGGACTGGTTGGGATCATAATTTGGGCCTTGGGGCCAAAGCCTCATTAGAGTGGAAAGGAAAAAGGGGTATGTTATGGCCTGAGCTATTGGAATGAGCTTGCCTGAGTATTAATGATGAGCCCCCTGATATAGTTGTGGTGCATTTAGGAGGAAATGACTTGACAATGTGAACTGGCAAGTCATTGATACTGCAGGCCATCCAGGACCTGCAGTCATTGAAGGATAAATTCCCTTCAATGAGAATTATGTGGTCTAATATCATCCCATGATTGGTATGGAGGGCTGAATGTGATCCTAGGTGTATTGACCACGCAAGGCGTGGTGTCAATCGTGAAGTTGGCCGAGCCATGAAGGCTGGTCTGGGATCTGTAATTCAGCATTCGGACATAAAAGGACACCTGCGTGAGTTGTATAGAGGTGACGGAGTTCACTTATCAGAACTGGGTATGGGGGCAGACAAATGTCAGATTTAATGAGAAGGGTACTTAATTTAATACATTTAGCTAAAGAAACTAACTCTAAAGCTGGAGTACTATCGTTAGATATATTTAAAGCATTTGATTCAATGGAATGGGATACATTAAAGATATTAATCAAATATTTAGGGTTTGGACCTAATTTTAGGCAGAAAATTCACCAATTATATTCACAGAATACAGCTAGAGTAATAGTTAATGATGGAATAACTGAGACAATACACCTAGGCCGAGGTACAAGACAAGGTTTCCCTTATCTCCAGTATTATTTACATTGATAATAGAATTATGACATCACTTCCGCTTGGGAGGGATGAGCAGCTAAGAACTAAACCTCCGCGTCGCTGATATGGTAAACAACTTTTAAAATGCATTTCTTCCTTCTGAAGACTGTTTTTTTCTGCATAAACCTTCAGAGGGAAAGATAAGGAATGTGTACATCTAGTTAAACTCTTTAAAGACTGTGTTGATTTAGAGTGGAATACTGCTTTCATTTTTGAGTCTGATAAGCTGTTAGAGTTTTTTAGAGCCCTGCTTCTAATGAAAGCTCCCAACAACAATATTCACTCCTAATTATTCTTCTCTATGCCAAAGAGGAAGGATAAGGCTGTTAAAATTCCTGCTTGGACAAGAGATAAAGCTTTAGATAAAACTTCTGGCAAGCCATCGGATCGCAGCTTGGAATGCTTGAGGAGGGTGGAGGCGGCAGTTTCACCAGCCCAAGCTGTAGATAAGCAGGAAGCAATGGACAAACTGACGCAGATTGTGAAGGACATGTCCTGTAAAATGAGTTCACCCCTTGTTATGCAAAATAAGTCATGTATTATTCATGTACTAGGCAAATGTGGTTGAGAGGCGGAGCCGAGAGAGAGGTTAAAAGGCAGAGCCTGAGAGGAGGAGTCAGTCAAGAGTCAGTCAAGAGTCAGTCAGGAGTGAGTTAGTCAGAGTCAGGGGCAGAAGAGATAGAGATTGAGTTAGAGACTGGTTAAGATAAATAGATAGAGAAGGTGGAAATTATATGGCAAGAGAACAGTATGTACATCTGAAGAACTTCTGTGATTATTAAATTGACTTCACTTTAATAAATAAGTTTTGTTTGCATTCACAATACAAGTGTCTGATCAAACATCATTTATTTTGTGGATTGAGGTAATCCACTGGTGGCAGTGAAAGGAAAATGACTGGAACCTTTGTGAGGGCACAAAACGTAGGTGCCTCAAGGAGGTGAACGTCACAGAAGCAATGGACAAACTGACGCGGATTGTGAAGGACATGTCCTGTAAAATGAGTCAGGAGTTTGAGCAAGCACAGAGACGAGCCAGGTCTATTGAAATGAGCATTAATAAACTTCAAGATCAAGCTGCAGGAATGACACAGGAGTTGAAAATTGTCAAACAGAAAGTCAAAGAGCTGGGAGACAGGGCAGAAGCAAATGAAATCAAGATAAGCAGGATGGATGAGAGAATCAGTGAAACAAACAAAAAGCTGATTTATCTGGAAGACAATTCCAGAAGGTCCAACATTAAAATAATGAATTTTCAATTGCAATGTGGACAAGACAATGGGTACACAACACTTGGATGATCAGGACATAGAAAGAGCTCATTTTGTTGGTAATCCTAAAAGCCCAAGAACAAGACCAGTGGTGGTGAAGTTTTTTAATTATACAAAGAAAGAACAATTTATAAGAGAAATTAAACAAAAACAAGACCAGCTGGTCAACAGGGGCACTAAGCTGCAGATTTTCCAAGATTTAAGCAGTGATTCTTTGAATTGGAGAAAATCTATGAAGCCTGTTACAGCAGTATTGATCAAAAATAATCTCAAATACCAATGGAGTCATCCTGTGTTTTTTTGAAAATTTGGAAAGACCAGGTTCTGTTTAAAATCTACTCTTGTGAAGAAGGTAAAGACCTGTTGTAGGTCTGGAAACTCTGGCAGGAGGAAGAGGGAGATCAGGAGTTAACCCTGACTTCAAGCAAAAAAATAGAAGGTTGAAGCAGAAAGGACCAGATTCCTGAAGGGCTAGAAGACGGACCAACTGTTCTCTCCCCCCCTTCCAAATCTTTTAATTCTCTTTACTTTTACTTTTCTTCTCTCTTTCCTTTATTCATTCATATCGATTTTTTCTCTTTCTTTTTTTTAGTTTTTAGTAATAACTATACTAATTATATTAATATTAGATAGCAACAGTAATAATAAAACTAAAAGTATTAATAATTCTGAGTTTTAATTGTTTCTTTACTTATAATTACAGGGGAGAGAGGGGTGGAGAAGGAGGTTTCAGGGTTATCAAATATTAAGAAGAAATGCGAAAATTTAATAAAAAGAGGAGAGGCAAGGTTCTGGTTGCAGTTCCGCCGGACGGTGGTGGCGTCCCCCTCCACCTTGTGCCCTTGCTAGTAGTTATGGCGGGGAAATATGGTGAGGTGGGAAAAAAGATAAATGTTCACTGGGTTGTTAGGGGTAAAGTATTATATGTTTGGGTTATGTTGAGTTTAAGTTTTAGTGTATTTTTGTTAGTTTGTTGGGGGGAGGGGTTGCACACGGGGCCTGTTAGGAGGAGAGATCTTGAACTCAAATGGGTAAGAGAATAACACTTTAAACATGAAAGGCCTGGGATCAATAGGGAAAAGAAGAATAGAAGCATTATTGAAGAAAAATAAGGTGGACATTGCCTTTTTGCAAGAGACTCATCAGTCAGAAGATGGAGTCAATGAACTTAAGATGAATAATATAGACATTTATGGAAAAAACTTTGGAACATCTAAATCTAGAGGTGTGGCAATCATAATTTTTAAAAATTGTGAATTTCTAGTGAAACAGGTAGTAAAAGATTGTAATGGTACATTTATAATACTACAGGGTAAAATGGGTTTGGAAGAATATAGTTTGGTTAATGTGTACGCACCTAATAATAAACAAGGAGATTTTTACGACACGGTTATTAAAGAAATGGAGAAGGTAAAGAAGGGTTATGTTATTATGGCAGGGGATTTTAATATGGTTATGGATAAGATAAAGGATAAAACTTTTTATGATCGGAATGATGTTCTTCAAAGAAACACAATATTGAGCAAGAAGGTAAAAATAATCAATTGAAGGATATTTGGAGGGTAATGAAAGGTGATGAAAGAAGATATACTTATTTTTCAGCAGTATATAATAGTTACTCCAGAATAGATTTTATATTCACATCTCAAGATTTAATTTCTAAGATAGTTAATACTGAGATTAATTCTATAAAAATAACAGATCATGCTTTGATGTTAATGGAGATGGAGATTAAAAAAGATTATAAAGACTCTAAAAGGTGGAGAATGGATATTAATATTTTCCAGTACCCAGAGGTAATAGAAAAGATAAAGAAAGAATGGTTAGAATTATGGACAATAAATGAAGCAGGAGGTACAAAATTAGGCCTGTTGTGGGACACGATGAAAGCAATTTCAAGAGGAATAACAATAAGGGAATCCTGTAAACTGAAAAAAATTATGGAGAAAAACGCAAAAAAACTGGAAGAAGACTTGAGAAATTTGGAAAGCAAGGTTTTTTTTAGAAAGAGATACAAGGATATTGGCAGAAATTCAGGCAAAGAGAAAGGAACTAGAAAACTTAGAGATAGAGAAAGTCCAGAGGGATTTGATGTATATAAAGAGGAATTTTTTTTAATTTAGCAATAAAAATTCAAAATTATTAGCTAGAATGTGCAAAAATAGAAGATTAAAAAACACGATTGGGGTAATTAAAGATAGAACAGGTAAGAGGTGTAATATAATGAAAGATAAATTGAAGATTTTTCAAGAATTTTATCAGAAATTATATAAAGGAAACAATGTACTGAAAGAGAATATAGAAAATTATATAAATGAGAATTTAAAAACTAAATTATTGGAATCTGATAAAAGAATACTAGAAGAAGAGATTAAAGAAGAAGAAATTGCTGAAGTTTTGGATTGGGTCCAGAATATTATAAACATCTTAGTTTCTTTTTGATACCTAAGCTAAAAATGTTTTATAATAAAATATTGGAAGGAGAGACAATGCCACCTTCTTGGAAACACTCATTAATAATTCTTATCCCAAAACCCAACAAGGATCTAACAGATCCGGGATCTTATAGGCCTATATCTCTAATAAATCAAGATGCCAAGATTTTTGCCACTATATTAGCAAATAGATCAAATAGATTTATAGCAAATTATATTAAAGAGGATCAATGTGGCTTTGTAAAGGGAAGACAAATGGATAATTTAACTAGGCGAGTTTTGAATATTATATATGAGGTAGAAAAGGAAAAAAACAAAGGCAACTGTTTTATCACTAGACATATTTAAGGCCTTTGATTGTGTGGAATGTCCAACATTAAAGCTGCTTCTAAAGGGTTGGGGATTTGGTAGAAGATTTATAGGAGTTATAGATCAATTATATTCAGATAATACTTCAGAAGTAATAGTTAATGATGGTTTAACAGAGCGGATTTTTCTAGGCCGAGGTACAAGACAAGGCTGTCCACTTTCACCAATATTGTTTTGTATGGTTATAGAACTGTTAGCTAATGCAATAAGAAATGATGAATTAATTAAAGGATTAGGTAAAAATGATACAATTAAGATTAATTTATTTGCTGATTACTCATTATTGACCATTAAAAACCCATTAGAAAGTATGGATAAAATTAAAAATCATTTAGAAAAATTTGGGGAAATAACAGGACTAATTATTAACTGGCAAGAAACACAAATAATGATGTTTAATTATAATAAATATGAACAAGAAACATTTGTAAATAAATATGGTTTTAAAATGTGTAATGATATTAAATATTTAGGTATAAATATAGTTAAAGTGACTCAAAAATTAAAGGAGCAAAATTTTAATAAATTAAAAAGTGATATTAAAGATAAATTGCAGGAGTATTCTAAATTGAAACTATCGTGGTTTGGGAGAATCGCTATGATCAAAATGAAAATATTACCAAAAAATACTTTTTTATTCAGGATGCTCCCAATACAATTAGAAGAAGAAGATTTTAAGTATCGGTAGGGATTAATTAATGGATTTTGTAATCAAGGTAAAAAAATCAAGAATAAATAAAAGATATTGGTATAAGGCTCAAAAAAATCGAGGTTTAGGTATTCCTAATATAAAAAATTATTATATAGCTAATCAGTTAAGATTTATTGGAGATATTATATACATCAAAGGAAGGTTAATTTGGTGGGATATGGAATCTTCATAAATAAATGGGAATATTAAAAATATTTGCTTAATGTAGTAAAAAGAAATACAATAAATCAGGTGAACAACCCTTTTTTAAGAAGCATGTTAAATATCTGGAACAGAAATAAAAAGAAGTTATGTCCCTTTACTTCACCACTAAAATTTGTGACCGAAATAGAAAATTTCCCAGCAAATTTGAAGGGTTTAGCTGATTTGTTTAAGGATAAAAAAAGTTGCCAGATTGAAGGATTGGATGATTAAAATGAGATCGAAGGATCAGATTATAGTTAAACTTCAAACTAATAAACTATCATGGTATAATTATATCCAATTAGATAGTTGGACAAGTGAATGGTTGAAAACTAATGGCAAATGTTTTCATGTACTAAGTACGAACAATTTCTATCATCACATGAAGACATGCAGAAAGATGCTTTGAGGAAGGGAGTAGTAAGTAGAATTTATAACCTAATTTTGGAACAAGAGGAAAAAGAGACAGAAATAGGTTTGAAATCAATTTGGGAACATGATTTAAAGGCAGAAATTAAAACAGAGGATTGGACAAAAATTTGGAAGGTGAGAGTTTTAAGATTAATGTCGGTAAGAATAAAGGAATTTTTTAAAAAAATTAGTTTAAGGTGGTACATGACTCCAGTGAAATTGAATATAATAAATTCAGACTATTCTAAGGCCTGTTGGAAATGTGATGAAGAAATTGGCATGTATTATCATATGTGATGGGAGTGTAAATGGATTCAGAAATTTTGGAAACTGATTTTTAAGGAAATATGTGATATATTTGGAAAAGATATTGAATTCAATTCTAAAATTGCTTTGTTGTCAATTTTTTATAAGATAGAACTTGATTATTGCTCAAAGGAATTGATTTCCAATTTTATGACAAGTGCTAGAATATTAATAGCTAGATTCTGGAAAGATAAAAATGATATTAAATTAGAAGATTGGTATAATGAAGTAGATGATGAGATGGTTGGACAGTGTCATCGAAGCTACCAACATGAATTTGACCCAACTCTGGGAGGCAGTGGAAGACAGGAGGGCCTGGTGTGCTCTGGTCCATGGGGTCACGAAGAGTCAGACACGACTTAACGACTAAACAACAACAACAATAATGAAGTATGGGACATTGCATTAAATGATAAATTGACTACTGAACTTAAGATGAAAAGAGGGGAAATAAGTTCAAATATTTTTATGCTATTTGGGGTAGATTTATTGAATTTGTATTAGTGAAAGGGGAAAGCCTCTAAACAACAATCAATACAATTTTGGAAAAGAGGTTTGTATTAAAAGTATTGCTCTAGGAGACGTCACTTCCGCTCGGGGGAATGACCAGCTAGGAGCGGAACCTCCGTATCGCCCAGCAAGGTAAAAAGCTATTAAAATGCATTTCTTCTTTTAAAAGACTGGTTCTTTTTACATAAATCCTCAAAGGGAAAGATAAGGAACATCTACAGCTAATTAAATTCTCTAAGGACTGTGTTGTTTTAAAACCGGGAAATACTTTCACTTTTGGGTCCGATAAGCTTCTGGAGTTTTCCAATTACCCTGCTCCTAACGAAAGCCCATGTTGTTGAGTCGTTTAGTCGTGTCCGACTCTTCGTGACCCCATGGACCAGAGCACGCCAGGCCCTCCTGTCTTCCACTGCCTCCCGAAGTTGGGTCAAATTCATGTTGGTTGCTTCGATGACACTGTCCAACCATCTCATCCTCTGTCGTCCCCTTCTCCTCTTGCCTTCACACTTTCCCAACATCAGGGTCTTTTCCAGGGAGTCTTCTCTTCTCATGAGATGGCCAAAGTATTGGAGCCTCAGCTTCAGGATCTGTCCTTCCAGTGAACACTCAGGGTTGATTTCCTTCAAAATGGATAGGTTTGTTCTCCTTGCAGTCCAGGGGAGTCTCAAGAGTCTCCTCCAGCACCACAATTCAAAGGCATCAATTCTTCGGCGGTCAGCCTTCTTTATGGTCCAGCTCTCACTTCCATACATCACTACTGGAAAAACCATCGCTTTGACTATGCGGACCTTTGTCGGCAAGGTGATATCTCTGCTTTTTAAGATGCTGTCTAGGTTTCTCATCGCTTTCCTCCCAAGAAGCAGGTGTCTTTTAATTTCATGGCTGCTGTCACCATCTGCAGTGATTGTGGAGCCCAGGAAGGTAAACTCTGTCACTGCCTCCATATCTTCCCCTTCCATTTGCCAGGAGGTGATGGGGCCCATGGCCATGATCTTCGTTTTTTTGATGTTGAGCTTCAGACCATTTTTGGCGCTCTCCTCTTTCACTCTCATTAAGAGGTTCTTTAATTCCTCCTCACTTTCTGCCATCAGAGTGGTATCATCTGCATATCTGAGGTTGTTGATATTTCTTCCGGCAATCTTAATTCCAGCTTGGGATTCATCCAGTCCAGCCTTCCGCATGATGTATTCTGCATATAAGTTAAATAAGCAGGGGGACAATATACAGCCTTGTCGTACTCCTTTCCCAATTTTGAACCAATCAGTTGTTCCATATCCAGTTCTAACTGTTGCTTCCTGTCCCACATATAGATTTCTCAGGAGATGGATAAGGTGGTCAGGCACTCCCATTTCTTTAAGAACTTGCCATAGTTTGCTGTGGTCCACACAGTCAAAGGCTTTTGCGTAGTCAATGAAGCAGAAGTAGACGTTTTTCTGGAACTCTCTGGCTTTCTCCATAATCCAGCGCATGTTAGCAATTTGGTCTCTAGTTCCTCTGCCCCTTCGAAATCCAGCTTGTACTTCTGGGAGTTCTCGGTCCACATACTGCTGAAGCCTGCCTTGGAGGATTTTGAGCATAACCTTGCTAGCGTGTGAAATGAGTGCAATTGTACGGTAGTTGGAGCATTCTTTAGCACTTCCCTTCTTTGGGATTGGGATGTAGACTGATCTTTTCCAATCCTCTGGCCACTGCTGAGTTTTCCAAACTTGCTGGCATATTGAGTGTAGCACCTTAACAGCATCATCTTTTAAGATTTTAAATAGTTCCACTGGAATGCTATCTCCTCCACTGGCCTTGTTGTTAGCCATGCTTTCTAAGGCCCACTTGACTTCGCTCTCCAGGATGTCTGGCTCAAGGTCAGCAACCACACTATCTGGGTTGTCTGGGACATCCAGATCTTTCTGGTATAATTCCTCTGTGTATTCTTGCCACCTCTTCTTGATGTCTTCTGCTTCTGTAAGGTCCCTACCATTTTTGTCCTTTATCATGTCCATCTTTGCACAAAATGTTCCTTTAATGGCTCCAATTTTCTTGAACAGATCTCTGGTTTTTCCCTTTCTATTGTTTTCCTCTATATCTTTGCAGTGTTTATTTAAGAAGGCCCTCTTGTCTCTCCTTGCTATTCTTTGGAAGTCTGCATTCAATTTTCTGTAGCTTTCCCTCTCTCCCTTGCATTTTGTTTCCCTTCTCTTCTCTGCTATTTGTAAGGCCTCGTTGGACAGCCACTTTGCTTTCTTGCATTTCCTTTTCTTTGGGATGGTTTTTGTTGCTGCCTCCTGTACAATGTTACGAGCCTCCATCCATAGTTCTTCAGGCACTCTGTCCACCAAATCGAGTTCCTTAAATCTGTTCTTCACTTCCACTGTGTATTCATAAGGGATTTGGTTTAGATTATACCTGGCTAGCCCAGTGGTTTTTCCTACTTTCTTCAGTTTAAGCTTGTATTTTGCTATAAGAAGCTGATGGTCAGAGCCACAATCAGCTCCAGGTCTTGTTTTTGCTGACTGTATAGAGCTTCTCCATCTTTGGCTGCAGAGAATATAATCAATCTGATTTCGGTATTGCCCATTTGGTGATGTCCATGTGTAGAGTCGCCTCTTGTGTTGTTGGAAAAGAGTGTTTGTGATGACCAGCTTGTTCTCTTGACAGAACTCTATTAGCCTTTGCCCTGCTTCGTTCTGAACTCCAAGGCCAAACTTACCTGTTGTTCCTTTTATCTCTTGACTCCCTACTTTAGCATTCCAGTCCCCTAGAATGAGAAGAACATCTTTCTTTGGTGTCAGTTCTAGAAGGTGTTGTAGGTCTTCATAGAATTGGTCCATTTCAGCCTCTTCAGCATCGGTGGTTGGTGCATAAACTTGGATTACTGTGATGTTTAGAGGTCTGCCTTGGATTCGTATTGAAATCATTCTATCATTTTTGAGATTGTATCCCAGGACAGCTTTCCCCACTCTTTTGTTGACTATGAGGGCTACTCCATTTCTTCTACGGGATTCTTGCCCACAATAGTAGATATGGTAATCATCTGAATTGAATTCCTCCATTCCCGTCCATTTTAGTTCACTGACGCCCAGGATGTCAATGTTTATTCTTCCCATCTCCTGTTTGACCACATCCAACTTACCAAGGTTCATAGATCTTACATTCCAGGTTCCTATGCAGTATTCTTCTTTGCAGCATCGGACTTTCCTTTCACTTCCAGGCACGTCCACAGCTGAGCGTCCTTTCGGCTTTGGCCCAACCACTTCATTAGCTCTGGAGCTACTTGTACTTGTCCTCCGCTCTTCCTCAGTAGCATGTTGGACGTCTTCCGACCTGAGGGGCCCCATCTTACAGCGTCATATCTTTTAGCCTTTTGTTTCTGTTCATGGGGTTTTCTTGGCAAAGATACTGGAGTGGCTTGCCAGTTCCTGCTCCAGGTGGATCGCGTTTAGTCAGAACTCTCCACTATGACCTGTCCATCTTGGGTGTCCCTGCACGGCATAGCCCATAGCTTCTCTGAATTACTCAAGCCCCTTCGCCACGACAAGGCAGCAATCCGTGAAGGGGAACGAAAGCCCATAACAACAATAATTATTCACAATTAGACCTCTCTATGTCAAGGAGGAGGGATAAATCTGTCAAAGCCCCTTCAGATCGCAGTTTGGAAAGACTGACAACTGTACCAACTGAAGAAGATAAGATGGACGAGATTACGAAACTTATAAAAGATATGTCTTCTCAAATGTCACAAGGCTTCGACAAAACAGAGCAAAGATCAAAGTCCATCAAAATGAGTATTAACAAACTTCAAGACCAAATTTCAGGGGTCTCACAGGAGCTTAAAGACGTCAAAAGTAAAATTAGAGACCTTGGAGATACAGTTCAAACAAATCAAGAAAAAATAGAGTCCATGGATCAACAAATTTCTGAAACTGACAAAAAGCTGATATACATGGAAGATAACCTCAAAAGGTCTAATATTAAAATAATGAATTTCCAATTGCAACACGGACAAGATCTCAGAAAAGAGGTTACAGTTTGGATTAACTCCACAATGGACATGCAACATCTGACTGAAACAGATATAGAAAGGGCATATTTCCTGGGTAACCCAAAAAGTCTCAGAATTAGACCAGTGGTGGTGAAGTTTTTGAATTACACAAAGAAAGAACAATTTATGAGAGTAATTAAACAAAAACAAGACCAGCTGGTTTATCGGGACAGAAAGATACAGATTTTCCAGGATCTATGCAATGAATCTGTGAAATGGAGAGGATCTATGAAGCCGGTTATAGCAGTTTTGAAGAAAAATAACATCAGATATCAATGGGGTTATCCCATTTTTTTGAAAATCTGGAAAGACAAGATTCTGTTTAAAATCTACTCTTGTGAGGAAGGCAAAGATCTGTTGAAAGCTTGGAAATTGGAAGAGGAACAAGAAAGTCAGGAGTTAACTCCAACTACAAGTAAAGAAATAGAAGGCTGAACCAGAAACAATCAGATGTGTGGAAGAAGATGAACCAGATTTTTTTTCTTTATCTTTCTCCTAATAAAATTTTTCTTATATATATATATATGTGTGTGTGTATATATATACACACATATATGTTTCTCTCCCCCCCTTTTTTTTCTTTCTCCTTTTTTTTTCCTAATCACCTTTATTGAATACTATTTTATTCTTGTTTTTCACTCTTTCCTTTCTCTGTTCTGTACAAATCATACTTATATAATCACATTAAATATACTAAATTTAGATAGTAAAAGCAATAACAAAATTAAAAGTACTAAAAACTGAGTTTTAAATTTTATTTTTCTTTTAAAAAAATTGATTATAATAAAGGGGAAAGGGGGGAGAAGAAGGGCGTTCTCATTTTATTATCATTTTAGTATTAAATATTAAGTAGAAATGCAAAAGTCAAATAAAAAGATCGGAGGCGAGGCTGCAGTCGTGGTTCCGCCGGACGAAGGTGGCGTCTCCCCCCCACCTTTTGCTCATGCCAGTGGCCATGGCGTGGGACTATGGTGGAGAGGATGTTAAAATATATGTTCACAAGATTGATAAAGATCAATTATTGGGGGTTGTTATGTTTATTTTATGTTTCAGTTCATTTTTGGTAGTTCGGTGGGAGGAAAGGTTGCACACGGGACCTATTGGAAAGAAAACTTTTGAATTCACATGGGTAAAATAATAAGACTTGCAACTTTAAACGTGAAAGGCCTGGGATCAACAGTGAAAAGAAGAAGAATAGAAGCAATGTTGAGGAAAAACAAGCTGGACATTGTCTTTCTACAAGAGACTCATCAATCAGAAAATGGAGTCAATGAGTTAAAGATGAACAATATAGACATTTATGAAAAAAATTTTGGAACTTCTAAATCTAGAGGTGTAGCAATTATAATTTTTAAAAATTGTGAATTTAAAGTAGAAAAAGTAGTAAAAGATTGTAATGGTAGATATATAATAATGCAAGGTAAAATGGGGCTGGAAGAATATACTCTGGTTAATGTTTATACACCTAATAACAAACAGGGAGAATTTTATGATTTGGTTTTTAAAGAAATGGAAAAGGTAAAGAAAGGTTATGTTATCATGGCAGGAGATTTTAATATGGTTATGGATAAGATAAAAGACAAAACTGTATATGGTCGGAATGATATTTATCAAAGAAATACAATATTGAGTAAAAAGGTAAAAAATAACCATTTGAAGGACATTTGGAGAGAATTGAAAGGCGATGAAAAAAGATACACTTATTTTTCAGCGGTACATAATACTTACTCTAGAATAGATTATATATTTATATCTCAAGATTTAATTTCTAAGATAGCTAATGCTGAAATTAATCCTATTAAAATAACAGATCATGCATTGATGTCAATAGAGATTGAAATAAAAAAAGATTATAAAGACTCCAAAAGGTGGAGAATGGACAATAATATTTTGCAGTACCCAGAAGTAATAGAAAAGATAAAGAAGGAATGGCTAGAACTATGGACAATAAATGAAACAGGAGGTGCTAAACTAGGCCTGTTGTGGGACACAATGAAAGCAATTACAAGAGGAATAACAATAAGAGAATCGTGTAAATTAAAAAAAATTAAGGAGAGAGATGTGAAAAAATTGGAAGAAGATTTGAAAAATTTAGAAAATAGATTTTTTATAGAAAGAGATAGAAGAATTTTACTAGAAATTCAGGCTAAGAGAAAGGAATTAGATAATGCAGAAATAGAGAAAGTCCAGAGAGATTTGATGTATTTAAAGAGACATTTTTTTGAATTTACTAACAAAAATTCAAAATTACTAGCTAGAATGTGTAAAAATAAAAGAGCAAAAAACTCAATAGGGATAATTAAAGATGGAACAGGTAAGAATTGTAATATAATGAAAGATAAATTGAAGATTTTTCATGATTTTTTTCAGAAATTGTATAAAGGAAATAATCTAATGAAAGAATGTATAGAGAAATATATAAATGACAATTTAAAATCTAAATTATCGGAAGAGGATAAAAGAATATTAGAAGAAGAGATCAATGAACAAGAAATTGATGAAGTTATTAATAAATTAAAAAATGGTAAAACACCAGGCCCTGATGGATTGGGTCCAGAATATTATAAACATTTTAGTTCCATTTTGATACCTAAATTAAAAATGTTTTATAATAGGATAATGGAAGGAGAGACAATACCTGCTTCTTGGAAGCATTCATTAACGATTCTTATTTTAAAACCCAATAAGGATCAAACAGATCCGGGATCTTATAGACCCATATCTTTGGTTTAGATTGCATTAGTAAGTATTTTGTATTCTTGTATTTGTTTTTGTTTTGGAAATTTAAAAAATAAAAAAATTATATAAAAAAAGAATTATTGGCACAGATAATTAGAGATGATAAACAGATTGTAGGGATAGAACATAAAGAAAATGGTAAGATAAAATTGTTTGCTGATGACACATTATTAATAGTTAAAAACCCAATAGAAACAACAGAAAGGCTTAAATCACATTTGGAGGAATTCGAGGGTATAACGGGATTAAAAGTAAATTGGGGAAAGTCAGAATGTTTATTGTTAAACCACTCGGATGAGGAGAAAAGAAGAATGAAAACAATATTTGAAGGTAAAATGGGAAATGTTATTAAACATTTAGGGATTAATATTACTTGGAACTTACAGGATATAATTAAAATAAATTTGGATAGATTGAAAAAAGAGATAACTGGAAGGATAAAAGATTATCAGAAATTAAAGATTTCCTGGTTTGGTAGAGTGGCATTATGCAAAATGAAAATTATTTCTAAATTAAATTTTATATTTTGGATGCTTCCTATAAAGATTACAGAAAAACAACTGAAAGAATGGCAGATAATGATAAATTGTTATTGTAATGGAAATAAACGAGTGAGGATTAATAAGAAATTATGGTATGTAACACAAAAAAAGGGAGGTCTTGGATTACCCAATTTAAAATTATATTATACAGCAAATCGGCTCAGACGTATTCCAGATATTATTAAAGGTAATAAAAACTTAATTTGGATAGAAATAGAAATGCAGGGTAAGGAAGAAAGAATTGAAAGTATATTGTTTAAAGAAAAAATTGGAGAAGATATTAAAAAGATTACTAACCCTTTCCTTAAAAATATATTAGAAAATTGGAAAAAGTTTAGAGGTGTATTGAGCCCACCGATCTCTCCTTTATCCCAGGTGGTGAATTTAAAGAATTTTCCAGAAAATCTTAAAAAAACCTCTTAAGAATATATTAAAAGATAAAGGGATAAATAGGATAAAAGACTGGATGGAGAAGATGAGAGATAAAGGAAATATAAAAGAGACTTTGGGAGGAGAGGGGATTTCTTGGTTTAATATGATTCAAATAGAAAGGTGGACAAGGGAATGGAGTAGTAAGGAAGGGAAAAGTAGAAAAATGATAAAAATTTGAAGAGATTATTGAAAAAAGATTGAAATTAGAGGAAAAGACAGAAAGAAAGGGAACTGTAAGTCAAATATATAAATTATTAATTCAGGCCGAACAGGATACACAAGGATTTAAAATACAGTGGCAACATGATTTGGATAAAGAAGCAATAGGAGAAGAATGGGATAAAATGTGGGACCAAAGAATTATGAAGAACATGTCTGTAAGGATAAAGAAAAATTGTTATAAGGTAATATGGAGGTGGTATTTAATGCCAGTAAAACTGAATATAATAAATAAAAATGTATCATCACTATGCTGGAGGTGCAAAAAAGAGAAGGGGATGTATATACATATGTGGTGGTTATGTGAAGTAAGAAAGCAAGAATGGAAGCAATTTTTTAAAGAAATAAGGGAAATGGCTTTATTGAATATGGTCAAGAAAGATCAATTGTTGAAAGAAAATAAGGACTTAATAGTAATAATGGTTACGGCAGCAAGGTTAATTTTTGCAAGAAACTGGAAAAATGATAACCAACTCAATTTAGAGGAATGGTATAGAGAACTATGGGATATGGCAATTAATGATAAACTGACATGTGATATGAAAATAAGAAGAGGCCTATCAAAAAATAATGATTTTCAGAAAATATGGAGTGTATTCCTGGAATATGTATTTCGGAGAGGGAAGGGGTATACACCGAGGGAAGAAACAATTAAGTTTTGGAGAGAAAATGGACTGAATGAATTTAAAAAATATTATTAATGCTAGCCCTGTGGGTGATGGTGGCACTTGTGTATTATGTAATTGTATTTTATTGTGGTGTTTATGTTGTTTAGGTCAGATGTTTGTTTAATAAATTTATATATTAAAAAAACTGGGTATGGGCCTTTTTATCAGGGACGTACAAGGAGGCCTTCAGGCCGAAATTTTCGGCTTTGGTGGCGGGCTTGGGGCATATAAATAGCCCCAGGCTGTGGCGGGTAGTGCGAAGACAAGAGCTGGGATGAGTTCACGGTTAGCATGTGGTGCGAGCATTATGCCATCTCTCTGTCAGGTCGAGCCAATCAGGCATCTGAGGAGAGGTGGTTTTACATAGGGCAGCCTCCCGGACAACAGCCCACTTAGGGTCACGAGACTCGGTGGGCTCAGAAGGTGGGTTACCCTTAGCACAGAGCACCTGAAGGCGTGCTGTTTAATGAACAGAAATAGGAGCTCACCATGCTCTATTGAATTGCCCGGAGGTATAGACTACTCTGGTCTGTGATGGAGATCGCACTATGGTCAGGCCCCCTTGTAGTTGGGGGATTAATTTAATTAGTTAATAAAGTTGTGGCCCAAGTTTAACCCAACAACCTGTGTCTCACCTCTTTATTTCTGGGCTGGGGGAGCAATGTCGTCTCATCTTTGTAAGAGAAGCAGTGAATTCCCAGTTATATTGCATAGCTGCTATTCACTGCTAAGAGATGGGCAAACCTTTCTGCTACTCTTGTCTTGTATATGAAAAGGGGGCAATTGTTTTTCCATCCCCCCCCCCTTTCCCCTTCAATATTCAGATCATGCTCACCTTGGAACTATTTTGTATTTTCTTTGATAAAAAAGCACCATCTAGTGTTTAAAGTCAGTATTAGCTTATACGCTGCATTATATGCAGCAAACCAAGTTATTTCAAGAAGTTAAAGTCCAGGTGCACATTCTTAAAGGAGAATTTAGAAGCTGTTCCTTAACTTTTTTTTTTTTAAAGGTCATTTTCTTCAGTTTTGCCAAGACAAGAGGCCCAGGTCAAGATGAGGAAAATGTCACAATTTTTATTGTACACATTTGTTTTGATTGTGCAGTCATAAAAACTCTTTAAATCAGTCTAGCCAGTAGCTGTGTCTATTGCGGCAGCAGCATCTGGCAATGGCAAAATATTTGATTTTTAGGGGGGGGGGTTAAAGAAGATATAAAATTATTATTTTCTTTTTCAGTTTATTTCTTATATTGTTAATGACTATTTCTGATTGTCATGACATTTTGCTTTAGATTGTTGGTTTGTTGTTTTTTGCATGAATATTATTCTATTTTGCTTTTGATGGTTTATATACTTCACCACTGCTTTAGTCATATCAGATTTCTTGTCCAAGAGTAAGAGCACAACACAAAATTCTCTGGACCTCCTTTGAGCTTGTTGCAATATAGGCTGGAATAGATCCTTCCGAATATCTTGATAGAAGGAGCACTTTAAGAGGACATGATCAGTACTTTCAATCTCCACCTCATTGCAAGGGCACACTCAATTAGCAACTGACAAACCCTATAATATTTGGTGATCTCCTCAAACATCTGCCTCAGTTGGGAGTCCACTTTTTTCAAGAGGAAGAAGAAAATGTTAATGGAAGAGAAATGTGAACCGTTATGATCATACTGTGTATTGAATAACTGGATACACATATCCCAAGGTATACCCCAATACCCTTCTTTCTTTATTTTCAAAGCTCCCTTCCTTTAGGGCATTGGGGTGATTTGTCCACTACCCTGTTTTAGCTGGGGGAGGTTTTTCAAAACTGGAATTCACTTGACTTTTGTCCCAGCTGTCAACACACTCCCACACCCTTACTCTTTAGTAATCCAAAACAAGTCACACTCTGGCACTTCAGGAGCCAATGGTGGATTCTACCTGTTGGAGTATGCAGATCAATTGTGTCCCAGTATGCAGTGGGTGATTCTGCCAATCACTCAGTTCTACCCCGCTATTGGGGTGCTAGTGTGCATTGATCACTTCCTGCCCCTCCTCTCTCTTGTGTGCTTTCTTCCTTAAAGAAGGGCTTTTTCCAAGATGGAGATTGCCTGAGCACATGCTACCTGATTGCTTTCTCTCCATCCACACTTGCATCCATGCCATCCAGCTTTAGGGGGTGGTTTACCCAGTTTAGAAACATTCATCAAAGCTAAGAAACTTGCCTGGAATATGTAAGACAAACAACCTTCTTTGTTTTTCACTTAAATGCCATATTTTGACATTAACTACTAAAATACTAAAGTCAATAGTTAATAAACCTTTTCTAAAGTTATTACAAGTTAACTCCATGTTTTTGACTCTGTACTTAATTTAGCTCATTGAAGATAATTGGTCAGAACACACAATGATCTCTAACATGGTAGCAGAGCATGGTTCATTGTGATCCAATTACTCTTCCATTGCTGAGCTATTAAGAGTCATTAAACTTGAAAGGTAAGCAATTAGAGTAAAGTGCTGCTGTGGTCACAGAGAAGATTTAGACTGAAAAGAAAGGTTTTTGGTCATTCTAAATTTGAGTAAAAATGCCTGAGATAAAATATTCCATGCCAAAGTTCCAGCCTGCTAATTTCCAAAACTGGTTATTTTGCCTGGAGAATCTATGTGAAATCCAGGGAGTGCTTGAGGTTTTAACAGAAGATGAACCTGATGTAACACATAACTAGTATGCAGATTGGAAATTGAAGAATGCAAAAGCAAAGGGTCTCATAATTCAATCTTTAACAGAAGAGAGATTGGTTCAAATCAGGCATGAGAAAACAGCCAAGAGTATGCTTGCCAAGTTAAAATCACTATACCAAGGTGATCAAGGACAGAGTATTGCAAATTTACTAAAACAAGCAACACAGTCCAAATGGCATGAGAAGTCAGAATCATTGGATCAATATATTCTGAGAATGCAAGCAATATATGAAAAATTGGCTGTGGCAGGTGAAACTTTAAGCAAAAGGATGCAAGTTATTCTGATCCTTAATTCAATGCCTCCACAATTCAATTCTTTTTCTGTGTCATATAAGGAGCATAAGGAAGGGCTGGAAAATCTGATCCCTTGCTTGCAAGAAGAGCATATCAGACAACAGAGCTCAAGTTACCAAACTGGTTCTGCTGCTTTTACAGTTGATAGCTTCTTCAAACAGTCAAAAAGAAATCCAAGCCAGAAGGAGAAGAAGGAAGCTGATAGCAATCACAAAAAGGAACAGTTGATTTGCTATCTCTGCAAAAGAAAAGGACATTTTGCTAGAAACTGCAGGAGCAAAGCCAGAAAAGAAAAGCCTAACCAAAATGATAATAATGAAAAGAAGACAGCCATGCATGTGTGCAGTCTTAATACAAGTCACCAGACTTGAAGCTTCTATCTTGATACAGGAGCTAATAAGCATCTAATTAAAGATGCTGATTTGTTCACTGAACTAAATCCAAGTCTAGTGAAACATATAATGTGTGCAAGTGGCCAGCAAGTGGCAGTACACGGTGAAGGAAATGTTTTGCTCAGATGCAAAAATAAAAATGGCTTTGAAAATCATTTTGGAGAAAAAGTACTGTATGTTCCACAGCTCACAGCAAATTTGTTGAGTGCATCCACACTAGTGAACAAGAACTTTAAAGTGAAATTTGATAAAGAAGATTGCACTGTTTCATTTGGAAATGTGACTTATCTCACTGCAGTCCAGAGAAATGGATTGTTTGAGTTAAACTGTGAGAAACCACATGGAGTCTTTATGGCTCACAAAAGAAAAGAAGACAACAGTGCTGCCATTTCAGCTTGCTACAGGGATTGATATTGATGGGAATACTGACTGTGATTCCAGATGTATAGTTTGTGTGAAAGGAAAGGAAACAAGGCCATCTTTTCCCAAGAAAAATGGAACACAAAGTACAAAGCCACTACAGCTGATCCATACAGATTTGTGTGGACCCCTTCAATTCTCAGTAGGGGGGTGCAAGTACATTCTGACTTTCATTGATGACCATTCAAGATACTGTGTGATCCACCTACTCAAAGAAAAGTCTGAGACCTTCGACATGGTGAAGGCATGTGGAGATAGTGAAGAACAAGTTCAACAGGAAGCCTCAGATTGTGAGATCAGACAATGGGGGCGAGTATATCTCACAACATATGCAGACTTACTCCTAAGAGCAAGGAATTCACCGGTTGGGCGGGGTGGCGGCTGCAGACAGCTTGTTACTGAGCTCCGGGGAGTATAAGATTTATTTGCATGATATAAGTTTTTAGCCTCCTTTTTTTTACTGCCTGGGAAGTTTATTGCTGTCAACAAGACAGTTCTTATCAAAAGAATGCTTCCCCCCCCCCTTTGCTCTTGCTGGTTGCTGAGAGATGAAGGTCATAAGGAATGCCTGCGATAACAAGGCATTGAGCCAATTAAGATGGACAGACAGTTATAAACTCCAGAATTCAAAGGACCTGAAGCTATAAGTTTATAAGATCTACCCATTTTAGATTAAATTGCTTAGGACTGAATGTGCTATTTGATGCACATCACCTGTTGGTTTTCTCCCTCTTCGAAGTACATGACTCTTCGACAGTGATTTGCAGAAAGAGGGAGGGGTGTCTCTCCAGATTGCTGAACCTTGCGTGGCTGTAGTGCACTGAGATTGTTTTTGCAAGACTCAGCCTAACGAAAGAGCAGAACATTTTTTATTTTATTTATTTATTTATTTATTAAATTTCTATCCCACCCTTTTAGACAGAGTCTACTCCAGGCGGGTTCCATTAAACATTGTAATCTAAAACAGTTAAAAACAATTCAAAACAATAGTGATTGGTAATGCTTAGTAATGCTCAAGATGGGGAAACAGAAAATTATAATAAAAATAAAGTCAAGTATTGACAGGAGGGAAGGCCTGCCTAAAGAGCCAAGTTTTTAATTGGCTCTTAAAAACACCCAGCGAGGGAGCCAGGCGGATCACTGATGGGAGGTTATTCCAGAGCCGAGGGGCCACTGCCGAGAAGGCCCGGTTTCTTGTTCTTTCTTTCCGGGCCTCTCTCGGCGTTAGGCCCCTCAACCGTCCCTCCTGGCTATGGCGAGTGATTCGGGTAGATATAGGTGGGAGAAGGCGATCTGCCAGGTATCGAGGTCCTAGACCGTTTAGACCGTTTTTGTCTGAAAAGGAGGGAGCAACCGCTGATTTGTGGACACTGGAGAAGCTGGTGAAGAGGAGTTATCTCTCTCGAATATTCTACAAGCTGGGTTGGGGCCATTTAAGAAAACTGAGAAGGAATACTGGAACAAGAGACTGAGATTGAGTGACAGTTTACTGGAGTATCTAATACTCTCCCCAGAGCTGATGAGAGACTGTCTGATCAGGCATTTAAAATATCTTACCCTTACTTTTACCTCCTATTGCTTTTGGTTGTTTTCTGCTAGCATAAGGTTTGGTACTTTTAAATCCTCATTAATTTGGATTAAGGGTCTATTGGGTCTATTGACAATTAACCTGCCTTCAATTTGGACTGAATTCATTTCTGATTAATGGTATTCACTAGACAGGAATATAAGAAACTGGGAATTTCTCCCATACACAGTAATACATTGAGACAAAGAAATAGGAGGCAAGAGAAAATTACTAACTTTTTTCCCCTTAGAGAGGGAGGCATTACTAATAACAGTGACAATAATGATGATAACAATGATGATATATCTAGATCTTCCCACACTCCCAATTTAGACTGGTCAATTGATTATAAAGGTGAGACATATGGAATAGGACAGGGAGACTCGGAAACTGATTTGGCAATTGAACTGGCCACTGCAGAGAATAATTTGGCCCAGGACAAGATATTAGTGAGTGGGGGTAGAAAGGATTTGGATGACTTCATGATAATCCAGATACAGGAATTAGAACAAGGGTATATTCAGCCAGACATAGAGCCTCCCTCAAAAGTAACTGAGCAGAAAGATGAGATAGGTAATAGTATAATTTTTCAATGGGTAAGGGATATTTTAAATGAGTAGGCATCCTTCAGTCTCAAAAGACTATGGTAACGTGCTCTGAATAGAGGTCTTGGAACAGCATCTAACGTGGCTGAGAAGGCCAATTCGAGAGTGACAATCCCTTCCACACTGAAGACAAATACAATCTGTCCCCTGTCCAGCTCCCTGATTTTGCTGGTTTCGGGACTGCCTCTTTGCCTCGGCCTGCTAAACAAGTGTCTCTTGAAATTGGGAGAGGCCATGCTGCACCGCCTGCCTCCAGGCTGAATGCTCAGATGTCAAGGTTTCCCATCTGTTGAGGTCCATTCCTAAGGCCTTCAGATCCTGCTTGCAGATATCCTTGTATCGCAGCTGTGGTCTCCCTCTGGGGCGCTTTCCCTGCACTAATTCTCCATACAGAAGATCTTTCAGAATCTGACCATCAGCCATTCTCACAACATGATCGAGCCAACATAGACATCGCTGTTTCAGTAATATATACATGCTAAAAATTCCAGCTCGTTCTAGGACTACTCTATTTGGAACTTTGTCCTGCCAGGTGATACCAAAAATGCATCGGAGACAACGCATATGTTCAGCTTCCTCTCCTGCCGTGCACAAAGGGTCCAGGACTCACTGCAGTACAGGAGTGTACTCAGGACACAGGCTCTATAGACCTGGATCTTGGTATATGCCATCAGCTTCTTATTAAGGATGTAGACATAAGTATAATATATCCATGAGTTAAGAAAATGTCAAACTTAATATAAAATAGTAGGGCAAGAGTGGGCTGCAAGATGGGGCAATCTTCCCACAGGGGCGTGTACAGCTCCGGGCTTCACATCACCCCACAAGGCTCAGCTAAATTATTATGAGCTGGAGGTTTCATCTCATAACCTATAGTGGGGTTGGGGGGGAGGGGGAGGGGGAGGGAGGGAGGAAAGGGAGGGGGATACAAGGGAAGAGGTGGAGGGAGGGAACAAGGGAGACTAGATAGACAATGCAATTTAGAAAAATATATGTATAATGATAAGGCATGAAGTAGTAGTAAAATATTTCAGAAAATTAGGTTGATTAGAAGTACAGCTTATATAATAAAAGTACATAATGTTAGACAATCTTAGTATATTATCTTATAACACAAATGGTCTTGGCTCACCAGTTAAAAGATATAGAGTTATGAAAACTATTCAAAAACTGGGGGCAGATGTTCTGTTTTTACAGGAAACATCAAAAAAAGCAAAAAAAAAAAAATATTATTAAGCACCCGATGCTAGGAGATCAGTATACTGCAAATTGGACAACTAAATCGAGAGGAGTGGCTATAATCCTTATGAAAAATTTAAAATTTGAAGTGACAGACCAATTAAGAGATCCTGAGGGAAGATATATTCTAGTGAAAGGTAAGTTAGAAAATAAATTGCTGACTTTAGGTTCTTATTATGCCCCTAATATAGGTCAAGCAACATTTATGCAAAAATTCTTGAGGGAGGTAAATTTTTTTGCATGGGGTGATATTATTTTGGGAGGGGACACAAATTGCATTTTAAGTCAACAGTTGGATACAACATCAAAAAAAAGAAAGGTGTCAAGGGATGGAATCAAAATAGGAAAATTAATTTAAAAAGCTGTTTTAATAGATGGATGGAGATATTTAAATCCTAAAATGAAAGATTATACATTATTATTTTTTAAAAATATGCCACTTATTCAAGAATAGATCATATTTTTATTTCAGAAAATTTGGTATCCCATATAGAGAACATACAGTTTGCTCCTATCATGACCTCTGATCATGCACCAATAAAAGTTCTTTGGCCTAATAAAGAACTACAAAAACAACCTAGAATCTGGAAATTAAGTTCTAATATATGTTTAAATACAAAAATTATTAGAAAAATAAAGGAAGATATAAAGATTTTTTATGAAACAAATGATAAAGAAGGAATGAAACCTGCATTGTTGTGGGACACTCTAAAAGCAATCTTACGTGGAAAGTTTATTATGGAAAGTTCTAGATTTAAAAAAAGAAAGAAATAGATTACAAGAAAAAGTGGAAAATAAAATAAAAAATCTAATAGAGCAGCATAAAAAATCCGGATCAAACCAGGTATATAATGAACTAACAAGAGTCAGAACAGAATTAGAGGCACTAGATACAAGTAAGACCCAGGCAGGTATGAATTATCTAAAGAGAAATTATTATGATCATGGGAATAAGAATTCTAAATTGTTGTCATATGCAGTAAAAGAGAAAGCAATAAAGAGGACAATTGTCTCTGTGAAAACAAAGGAAGAATCAATAGTAACCTCACAACAACAAATAGTAACAACATTTATGGAGTATTATAAAAATTTGTATGAGACAGAATTAACACCAGATACAAATATGAAGAAATTTCTAAATACATTACCAGTTAGTCAAATTATAGGAAATCATAAAGAGCTACTGAATTCTCCAGCAACAATAACGGAAATAAAATCAGTTATTAAAAAAATTAAAAAGGGTAAATCACCAGGTTGTGATGGGTTTGCAGCAGAATTTTGTAAAATTTGGGAAGATGACATCATAGGGCATTTGTTAAAATTGTTTAATTCGATACTGGAAGGTGAAGAAATACCAAGATCATGGAGAACAGCTAGGATAATAACTATATTAAAACCAGAAAAGGCCCCAGTACTCCCCTCATCATATAGACCAATAACATTACAAAACCAAGACCAAAAGATTTTTTCCTCAATATTGGCACAGAAAATTAATAGTTTTATCACTAAATACATTTAAACAGATCACTACGGGTTTATGCCAGGAAGGCAGATGCAGGATGCCATCCGCAGAGTTCTGAATGTCATAAATATAGCAAATAAAGAACGGAAATTAGCAATACTCTCGTTAGACACGCTTAAGGCCTTTGACCGTGTAGAATGGTGTTATTTGTTTGAATTATTAGAAAAAATTAATATGGGTGAAAAATTTATTAACGTCTTAAAAAATCTATATATGGGGTGGAGGCTAAAGAATAGAATCAGATAAATCTGCCCCATATATCATAGAAATTATTCTTTTTCATCTCTCCTTTCTTAACCTTTAAGTTACAAGTTAACTTATCATTTATAGCAATGTTCCATATTTCATTATATCATTCTTCCATTCGAAATTCAGACTTTGATTTCCAGTTCCTAGCTGTTTGGCTAGGAATTAATCTGGCTGCTGTTAATAAATTGGTAATCAACTCTCTGGTCATCTTATCATATTCCACATTCTCAAATATTGATAACAGAGCTATCTCAGGATTAAATTCTATATCTTTTTCACATATGTCAATGAGTTCTTTAAAGATTAGTTTCCAAAATCTTTGTACTTTTTCGCATTCCCACCATATATGAAAGTATGTACCAATTTCCTTCTCACATTTCCAACAGACATTCAGTTAACTAGCGTTAATTTTATTCAATTTTGTCGGTGTCAAATAACATCTTAAACCCAATTTGAAAAAAAATTATTTTATTCTCACCGACATAAATCGTAAAACCCTCATTTTCCACATCTTCCTCCATTCTTCATCATTTATTCTTTTTCCTAAGTCTTGTTCCCACACTAACTTCAATCCTTCTTTCTCAGTCTCTTCTTCTTCTAGATCTAGCAGGAATCTATAAATTTTTCTCACTGCACCCTTTACTGAATCAGTCATCTGAATATCTTCATATGATAATAGAAATTGTTCATACTTTGTATATTCTCTACCTTTATTATACTTCTTTACCCATTCATTAGCCCATCTTTCTAATTGCATATAATTCAACCATGATATATTCTTATTTTGAAGGATTTGTTTCATTTGATCTTTCAATCTCATTTTATACAACCAGTCTTAATCTAATCACTTTTTTTCCTTTAAATAATTCTGCATAAACTTTCATATTGTCAGGAAAATTATCTATTTCAGTCATTAATCCTAATGGAGAGATAAACGGATGTAAATTCTTTCTATACTTGTACCAGACATTTAACATAGTCTTTAAAAACGGGTTATTAATTTCACTTATCTTATATTTTTTGATTATACCAAACAGATGTTTTTCAATATCCACCTGTAATTCTGATGATTCCATTTTCCACCAAATTAACCTTTCTGGGTTATATATAACTTCCCCAATGAACCTCAACTGATTAGCCAAATAATATTTTTTTATATTTGGTATGCCTATACCTCCTTTTTTGTTGTTTTATATCAATACTTTTTATTTATTCTGGCTCTCTTCCCTTCATTACAGTATTTATTAATCATTCCTTGCCAAAATTTAAAATCATCTTCTGTTAACTGTACTAGTAACATTCTAAATAAAAAATAATTTTTGGTAGAATCTTCATTTTTATCAGTGCGATCCTTCCAAACCAAGAAAGTTTTAAGTTAGTATATTCCTGTAGTTTCTTTTTAATTTCTCCTTTTAATTTATTATAATTATGTTCCTTTATTTTTGAGTACCTTTTACTAAATCTATACCTAAATATTTAACCGATTTACATATCTTAAAATCATATTTATCAACAAACTTTTCTTGTTCTAGTTTATTATGATTAAACAACATTATTTCAGATTTTTTGCCAATTTACACGTAATCCAGTTATTTTTCCAAATTTTTCTAAATGAATTTTAGTTCTATCTATACTTTCTAATGGGTTTTTCACTGTCAATAGGGAATCATCAGCAAATAAATTAAACTATATTTTATTATTTTGCTAACATTTCAATAATCAAACAGAACTGGAGAAAGAGGGCAACCTTGTCTGGTGCCTCGGCCTAGAGCTATCTGCTCTGTCATCCCATCATTAACTATTACTGCAGAAGTGTTCTCCAAATATAATTGGTCTATTATCCCCCTAAATTTCTTTCCAAAACTCCAACCCTTTAAAAGGATCTTTAATGTTGAATATTCTACACAATCGAATGCCTTAAAAATATCTAATGATAAAATACCTGCCTTTGATTTATCTTTTTCTATATTATATATAATATTCAAAACCCTCCTAGTTAAACTTTCCATTTGTCTTCCCTTTAAAAACCCATTTTGATCCTCTTTAATATATTTTGTAATAAACTTGTTCATTCTATTTGCCAAGATTGCAGTAAATATCTTTGCATCTTGATTTAATAATGAGATAGGTCTATACGAACTTGGGTCTGTCAAATCTTTGTTGGGTTTTGGAATAAGAGTTATTAATGAATATTTCCAAGAATCTGGTATTTTCTCTCCTTCCAATATACCATTATAAAGTATTTTTAACTTGGGGATCAGTATTGATTTAAAAGCTTTATAATATTCTGATCCCATTCCATCAAAGCCTGGAGTTTTACCATTTTTTAGTTTGTTAATAACCTCTTTAATCTCTTCATCCTTTATCTCTTTTTCTAATCCTCTTTTATCATTATCTAATAGTTTACTCTTTAAATTTTCTTTAATATAATTTTCTATATCTTCTTTCGATGTACTATTACCTTTATTTAAATTTTGGTAAAATTCTTGTAATATCATTAATTTTTCCTTCATTAGGCTACAATTCTTTCCTGATTTATCTCTGATCACTCCAATTGTGTTTTTTGATCTTTTAGTTTGAGCTACCCTAGCTAGAAGCTTTGAGTTTTTATTACTATACTCGAAAAAAAATCCTCTTCAAGTATATCAAATCCCTCTGGACCTTTTCTAACTCTATGCTTTCTAACTCTCTCCTTTAAGCTTGAATCTCTAATAATATCTTATTATCTCTATCTACAAAATATTTACTTTCTAAATCTTTTAATGATTCTTCTTTTTTTATATATTTTCTTCTCTCAGTTTTTTTATTCTACATGATTCTCTTATGGAAATTCCTCTCATAACCGCTTTCATAGTGTCCCCATAACACCCCTATTTTACTCCCACCTGCTTCATTTATTGACCATATTTCCATCCATTCTTTCTTAGCTCTATCCATTACATCTGTATACTGAAAAATATTGGAATCTATTCTCCATCTTCTAGCTGCTCTATAATCTTTCTTAACTTTCATCTCCATCATCATCAACGCATGATCCATTATTTTTATCACATTAATATTTGTATCTACTACTTTAGAAATTAAATTTTGAGATATAAACATAAAATCTATTCTTGAATAACTATTATGTACAGAGAAATAATACGTAAACCTTCTTTCATCTCCCTTCAATTCTCTCCATATATATTTTAAATCCGTAGTTTTCAATATCTTTCTCAAAAGGGTACTTCTTTTATTCAGCTCAACTTTTTTACATACAGTTTTATCCTTTACCTTATCTAAAACCATATTAAAATCTCCTGCCATAATAATATATCCCTTTCTAACCTTCTCCATCTCTTTAACAACAGTTTTATAAAAATTTCCTTGATTCACATTCAGTGCATAAACATTTACTAACATATAATCTTCTTCCCCCATTAGTCCCTGTACTATCAAATATCTACCGTTACTATCTTTTACTATTTCGTTTACCACAAATTCACAGTGTTTAGAAATCAATATCACCACACTTTTGGATTTGGAAGTCCCAAATCCTTTTTTCATAAATGTGCATATTTTGTAATTTCAGTTCATTAACTCCATCCTTTGATTGATGAGTCTCTTGTAGGTAAATAATATCCACCTTGTTCTTCTTCAATAATGTTTCTATTCTCTTCCTCTTTGTTACAGACCCTAGGCCTTTCACATTTAAAGTGGCTACCCTTATGTTTTCCCCCATATCTGTTCTATATGGCATCTCTTTTTTTGGTCCCGTTGTGCATTCCACAAAACAAAAAAAACCCCAAAACCAAATTCACATTGTTCCCTATCTAATCCCCTTTCCGTAACTTCCCACTCTACACTTAACCTCTTTTCCTCCCCCCCACTTCCGCGTGCCTCACTAAGGTTTGATGCGAGCTCTGGGAGGGAGGGAGATGCCACCCGCACCAGTCTGGACCCCAGCCAAATCCTCATTCCTATTTCACCCTACTCTGTTTTTCCCCCCTAATACCTTCCCTTCTTTCATTTGACTTGTTTATTTCTCTTAACCTCCTTATCCCTTAATCTTTCCTCTCTCTTCTCCATCCCCACAAAAAGAAACAAAATAAATGAACAGAACAACAAAAAACAAAAAAACAACAACAGAAAAAAAAACAAACAAACAAAAAACAAAAAAACCAAAAAAAAAAAAAGGGTGGAGAAGGGACAGTGTAAAAATCCTTTTAAAAAAGGGGGGGAAGGACAGTATAAAAATTTAAAAAGGGAAAAAAGAGGGGGAAAGAGAAGAGGGAAAAAAGGGAGGAGGGGGGAGTCTTCAAGCATCAAATGGTTTTTCTCAGTCCAGATATCTTCTCTCTCATGTTTCCACTCCTTGCAGGCCTACTTGCTTGCGCCTTGGTCATCTTGATCTTCTTGCCATAGGCCCCACGCGACTAACAAGTCCTTGCCTTCTTCAAAAGAGAAGATTCTGAAGAGGACTCCATCTTTCCATATTTTTAAAAAGACTGGGTAACCCCAGTTGTATCTCCATCCATTCTTGATTAGAATTGAGGTAATGGGTTTCATCACATTTCTCCACTGTATTGATTCGTTGCTTAAATCCTGATAAATCTGTATGGAGTTTGACCTATAAACTAATAGTTCCAGTTTTTCTTTAGTAACCTTGAGAAACTGCTCTTTTTTAACATAGTTGAAAAATTTCAATATTATATTTTATTTATTTATTTATTTTTATTTTATTGAATTTCTACCCCACCCATCTAGACCAAAGGTCTACTCTGGGTGGCATTACAAATTTAAAAACAGTTAAAACCAATAAACATACACTATAAATCCAAGATGGTAAGATGTGAACTTAAGATACAGCAGGAGGGGTCTTGGCCTCTTATTTCTGGGGTTCCCAACAAAATGAATTCTCTCTATATCCTCTTCAGCCACATGCTGGGAGTTCATAATAGAATTTATCCAGGTCATCACTTCCTGCTTAAGGTCAGCTCCTTTTTGCAGCTCAAAATTCATTATTTTAATGTTGTTGCATCTTGAGCTATCTTCCAGATAAATCACTTTCTTTTGCAAATCGTCTATCTTCTGTTGTTGTGCCTTTGTTTTCCCTTCATTCTGTTTTGATAAATCTTCCATTTGCTTTACTCTGTCCTCCATTTTTACTATGCTTGCCTTCATCCCCTGTACTTCTCCCTGGACTGCTTTCATGTCCTTTCCCATCTGTTGACATTACTTCACTAAAGAGTCTATTTTGGAAAGAACCTGTTCCAATTTTCTATCAATCTGGCATGGTATATCTTTAGCCAGATCTTTTACACAGCTTGTTAATTTGGCAATCTTTTTTTCCATGCTGGCTGCAATAAGACTGCTCAGAGAGGTAGCCCCTCCCCCTCCTTTCCAGCAGGTTCCCGAATCTCTTTAAAAACTTCTTTAGGAGCGGGGGATTCTACCTCTATTCGTCTTAAGCATTCGAGACTACGATCTGATGGTTTTTTCTCTGACGGCTCTTGTATCCAACTCTTAGAACTCTTATCTCCATTCTTTCTCATAAGCAAAGTAAAAGATTCATAACACAGGAAAACAAAGTAGTTTTTTTACAGCTCATTAGCTGTTCAACTTTCACTGGCGTTCTTCCAAGTGAAAACGAAAGTGCATTTCCCAGATAAGCAGCCAGGCTTTTACAGTTTAAAAAGCACTTCTATCTCTGCTTGAACTTTTCACAAAGGATTTAAGCAGATTTACTCACATTTCAAGAAGGGGAAAAGGCATTTAGCAACTTATTTATATTCAGCAGGGTAAGGAGATGAAGACTCAGCTGTGCATCCCGTCCCGGCAGAAGTGACATCTCCATTGTACTACAATTCTAACTTGCATTGTCATACTCTTTCAGAAAATATTGTACTAAAAAGAAAATTGTACTCAATTAATTAAAAAAAATTTAGAGAGAGGAAGAAACTGAGGGACCTGTATTGATTGCCTCAGAGGGAGAAAATATTCAAAGCTCTCAAGATTTTGAAAAATGGAAACTAGAACAAGAATTTAAACTGAAGGAAAAGGAACTAGAAATTAAAGAAAGAGAAAGAGAAAGGGAACTAGAAATTAAAAAAGAGAAAGGCAAAGGGAATTTGAGCAAAAATTGGAAAGAGAAAACAGGAGAAGTGAATTTGAGCAAAGAAAAAGAGTAGAAATGCAGTTCCAGATTAAGATGAAGAAATTGGAATTAGCTGCTCAAAATAATAATGATAATAATTTCAGTGAGGGAAATCTCTCAAAAATCAACCTAACGAAATTTCCCAATATAGGAAGGGGGATTGTCCTGAATCTTTCCTGATTTCATTTGAGAGAGCTTGTTGGGACTTGGAGGTTAAAGATGATGAGAGGATGATAATTTTAAGATCACAAATAAGTGAAGTTTTCTCTGAGCTTTGTTCACAGATGCCTCTGGAGCAAGCTAAAGATTTTGAGGCTTATAGAAAGATGGTGTATTCCAGATTTGGGATTAAATCAGAGCACCTCAGAAAGAAATTTAGATCAATTTCAAAGAAACTTGAGGAGTCTTTTGCCCAGCTTGGAGCACGTTTGAATCAGATTCTTAATAAATGGCTGGAACAGGAACACGTCTCTACCTTAGAACAAATGAAAAATGTGATTGGATTAGAACAATTTTATTCACTTTTGCCAGGGGAATTGTGTTATCTGGTCAAGGACAAGGATCCTAAAGATGTGCTACAAGCGTCTGAATATACTGATTCTATTAGTGAGATCAGAGATCCTCAATTTTCTGAGGTAAAATTTGGTAGGAAAGTATGGAACGGCAGTAAATCCAGTAAAAACAAAAGTTGCCTCAGTGAGGCACAAGCTAAGGGAAGCAATTTTAAGGTGAACTCCTCATTCCCAGAGCATAGTCCCCTGAAATCTAATAATTCTGAGGGAAAAGTTAACAAAACCCTGTATTCTGAACCTAAGGCCAGTAAACAATGTTATGCTTGTGGTGAGAAAGGACATTTTTGGGCTCAGTGTGAAACTAAAAAGAACAGGGATTTTAGTCAGCCTAAAGGTGGAAATTACATTCAGCCTAAAATGGTATTTTGCTACAGCCAAAATCTCTGTGAACTAAAAGGGGTGGTCTGGTATATGGAAAGGAGCACTGTCAGACCAAATCCCTGCTCCTTGTCTGATTGGTTTAGATCTAGCCAAGCATGTGCAGAGTGTTTTAATAGTAACCCACTCTCAGGGGAGGCAGATTGAAGCCTCTGAGGAAAGCACTGAAACTCTTGTTGAAAGACCCACTTTAGGTGAACAGCCTGAAATGAGAGAGAGAGCTGATTTGGTGCTAATGAGAAATCCTAGTAGTTCTTCCTTTGCTAAGGAGCAGAAGGAAGATATTACCTTGAGTGATTGCTTTGGAAAAGTTAATGAGAATCCCATTCCACTGACCCCTGAACATCCCGAGAGGTATTGTGTGGAAAAAGATTTATTATATAGAGAGGTTTTAATGGCACCTCATGGGGGGGGGGGAGGACCTCACAAACAGCTAATTGTCACTGTTAAATACAGAGAAAAGATTATAGAAAAGGCCCACAGAGATGTATTTGGGACACACCTGGGAATCTCTCGCACCAAGCAAAGAATGGCACAGAACTTTTATTGGCCTGGAATGGGGAAGCAAGTGAAACAATATTGTCAGACATGTGATACGTGCCAAATGAGTGGTACCGTAAATGACAAAACTAAAGCTAAATTATGCCCATCACCAGTGATCTTGACCCCTTGCCAACGCGTGGGTCTGCAAAAGACCTTAGAAATAGCAGAGCAAAGCTTGGGGGGTGCTCATGAAAAGCAGAGTGGCTGGTGTGATGAAAAGGCCCGGGAAGAGCATTCTGTCCCGAGGACAAAGTGGTGATGCTGAGACCCATAGAGGGGAGTGAATTGCAGTTAGCATGGTCAGGACCTGTAGATGTGTTACGACAGCACTGGAAAGCTGAAGGGACTAGTATTAGGAAGCCTCCACATGCAGCTGCAAAAGCACTGAGAATCTTGCAGAACAAGCCCCTACCTGAGAAACCAGAGATTAAGGGGATAGAACCAGATGATGACAATCTCAATACATCTGAAATAAGCCAAGTGTTTAGATTGCACTTAAAAGAAACTTGCCTGTGAATCTTGAGGTGACCCGTGATAGTGGTCCCCCACATATGGAGAGTTTTGCAATAAAAGTACCTGTGGGCGAGTTTATTGGTGAGGGTGAAAGCAAGAAAAATTAGATTTCAAGGAAGAATGCAGCCATAGCTGTTCTGGAGGAGCTGAAGAAACTGCCTTCCCTTCCCACGGTTGAGAAAATTGAGCCACTAATCAAAAGGAAAACAGGCTTCACCCGAAAGAGGCGAGCTGAGGACATCCAGTGGACGTCAGAGTGCCAGGTAGCCTTCAATCATCTGAAGAGAGTGCGGACTTCAGGACCTGTCCTTGTTGCACCGTGAGTTCATCATCTGCATGGATGCGTCGAATGTGGGACTGGGAGCCATGCTGTGCCAAGCAGACAACAGCGGGGGTCTACACCCAGTGACTTTATCAGCAGGAGACTCCAATCTGGTGAGAGACATTTGTCTGCCATTGAGAGGGCGTGCCTAGCTATTGTAGGGATGCTGCAAAAGCTGCAGCCCTACATTTGGGGAAGGAAATTCATCCTCTGCACCGACCATTCCCCTTTGGTGTGGCTACGAACTATGAAATCCAATAACAGCAAACTTGCAAGATGGTCCCTGTTTCTGCAAGACTTTGACTTTGAGATCTGCAGCATAAAAGGGACCCAGAATGTGGATGCTGACGCCTTGTCTCGAAGGCCAAATGACTAACGGGTGGATAAAAGTTTTTAATATTGTATTAACTGTTCTGTTTGTATAATAGTTATGGAATATGCTTAAAGTGCAGTTTTCTTGGATGTTGATAAACTGAGAGAGGTGTATAGTGATGGTAAAAATAATGGTGAGTATCCTTATTAATGTAAAAGTAATGTAATGTAATTTGTATTAATTTAAGTAATGCAAGAGGTTAATAGGTCTTTATTGATGTAATGTAATGTATCTTTAGTGATGTAAATAATGTAAGAGGTTAGTGTTTATATTCTCCCATAAACCTTTGTTTGTTTATGAGGGCAAACCATTAAGTTTCCCTTCCTAAAACAAACTTATTAAGGGGGGAGGAATGTGGCATCCACCCAGGTCATGAATATTCATATGCTATTTGCATAGACCAATAGGAGTGCTGGAGGGGTGGAGTCATGAGATATAAGATACTCAGCAGGAGGAGGAGGAGTATAGAGTGTTAGAGAGATAGGGAGTTTTTGAGAGAGAGTTGAAAGTTTTGCACTCTCATAGCACTTAGAAAAACGCATTCCAATGTCTCTCAAATCATCTTCACACAGAACCTGTCTAACTCCATCTTACATTTCTCTGACTACATATCCCACACTGCTTCAACTCCATCACACGCCATCCTTTAAATTTCAAAAATATAGGGTTACATATGAGCCTACATTTTTGCCTAAACTAAAGCTAGGTTACATATTTTGGCCTAGTAATATTACTAACTCTATGTTAAAGTTATACAATGAAATAAATGGCAAATTTTAGTTATGCATTCTAACTAGCAAAGCATGAGGTAGAGAAAGTTCTATCAGCAGCAATTGAATATAGAACTCTGGGGTTAAGCACTTCTAGAAGTCTGGAAAATAGAAAACAGTCATGTTAGTAGTAAAACAGAATCACACTCTGGTTATGCTCAGGAACCAGTAATTTAGAAAAAAACTTCTTCAACCATCTGCCACATCTGAAATTCCACAATGCATCCTGGACAGGCTGTCTGCGATGACATTCAGCTTCCCAGGAATGTGCTGAACCTCAAAATCAAAATCCTGTAAAGTTAAACTCCAACACAACAACTTTTGGTTATGAGATTTCATCTTTTGCAACCAGACTAACGCACGATGGTCAGTCTGCAGGATAAACCCGTGCCCCCATAGGTAAGGGCGTAGATGCTAAAGTGCCCAGACAATAGAATAAGCTTCTTTTTCAGGGACAGAGTAACTTATTTTACAGGGCAATAACTTCTTACTGAAATAGGAAATAGGAGAACAAATTCCATCATCACCTTTTTGCAACAACACAGCTCCTAATCCCCAATCAGAAGCATCAGTCTGCAAAATAAAAGGCTTGTCAAAATCAGGTGATTTCAAAATAGGAGCAGAAACAATTTTAGCTTTAAAAGCATCAAAGGCTCTCTGACACTCCTGTGTCCAGTTCACTTTGACAGGCATTCTTTTTTTTTGTAAGCTCTGTCAAAGCTGCAGCTATATCACTGAAAATAGGAATGAATTTTCTGTAGTAACCAACCAGACTTAAAAATGATTGGACCTGCTTCTTTGAAGTAGGAACAGGCCACTTCTGAATGGTGTCTATCTTGGCCTGATTTGGATGAATCTCCCCCTGCCCAATCAAATGACCCAAGTACAAAACTTTCCCATTTATCCACTGACACTTACTGGCTTTGACTGTCAGACCAGCATTCTGTAACCTACACAACACAGTTTCAATATGAGACATATGCATAGCAAAATTGGGGCTAAAAATAGTCAGATCATCTAAATATGCTGAAGCAAAGGGCAGATCATGTAACAGTTTGTCCATCATCCTCTGGAATGTCACTCCTGCATTCTTTAATCCAAATGGTAATCTTTTGAAGCGATAAGTTCCTACGTGGCTTATGAAACTGGATTTGTCTCTCGCACTTTCTTCGAGAGAGATTTGCCAATAACCACTGCTTAAATTGATTGTGCTAATGGACTGGGAGGCAGCTAAGCATTCTATGAGGTCATCCATCCTAGGTAAAGGGTAGAGGTCAGGAACTGTTAGGCTGTTCAGTTTCCTGTAGTCCACACAAAATCTGACCTCATCCAAAATTTCTCCCAGAGCATTTTTCTTTGGCACAATGATGATAGGGCTGGCCCATGCTGCGTTGCTTGGTTCTATCACATCCAACTCCAACATCTTTTGAATCTCCTTCTCAATCTGCACACCATGAGCCCCTATAGCCCTATAGGGACTGGACCTCACAGGCAGGCTGTCCCCAGTATCTATAGCATGGGTGACTAAATCAGTAGAACCAGGCTTGTCAGAAAACACACCTTGGTAGTATTCCAGGATTTGAGAAAGCCACTCCTGCTCATCAGGAGAACCTGAATGAACAAAATTGTCCAGCCAATTTCCAGCATTTTCCAAATCAGACAAAACGTCCATAGGTTCCTCTTCTGGTCTAACACAAGCAGCTTGACACCTCAGAATGGCAGCTGCTCTGTCCTGATATGGTTTCAGGCTGTTGACATGATAAATGGTAGGCTTTCTCCCAGAACCAGGCATTTGAACAAGATAATTCACAGTTCCAAGATGTTGCAGAACTTTGCCTGGGCCTTCCCAGGAAACCTCCAGCTTATTAGGTCTGAGGGGGTTCAAGACAAGAACAGAGTCTCCCAACTCAAACTCTCTGTGCCTTGATTTAAGATCATGAAAATAAATTTGCTTAGCTTGGGCCTGCTGGATATTTTCTTTAGCTATCTCCTGAATAGCTTTCAGCTTCACCTGGAAATTGTGCACGAAATCAGCAACAGGCACTGAACTGGACTGGATAGTACCTTCCCAGTCAGCCCTCAACAAATCCAAAGGTCCACGCAAATGTTTCCCATACACCACCTCACTTGGGCTGAGTCTGCCTAAGGCCTCGTGAGGTGACCTTCGGTAGGACAAGAGGACTAGAGGGAGAACTTCATCTCACTCCCTTGCAAAGTCCTGAACAAAAGCTTTAATCATCTTGAGTAGTGTCTGCTGTGTGCGTTCTACCAATCCGTGGGATTCTGGGTGGTAAGTTATACTGAAATTTATTTTAGTTCCACTTATCTCACCGACTTTCCTCATTAGTTCACTTCGAAAAGCACCAGCTCTGTCACAAATTAACACAGATGGAATCCCAATCCTTGCACAGACCTCTAAAAACATTTTGGCGATCGAATTTGCAGAGATAGTAGCAACAGGGTAAGCCTCGGCCCACCTACTGGCTTGACATACAAAAGTGACAATAAAACACTTTTGTGATTTAGAAGGCAAAAAAAGGTCCTAAAACATTCATTTGAAGACAGTTAAAAACTTCACCTACAACAGGAGTTGGCTGAATTTTTGCTTTAGTTTTATCAGTGTGGTGCCCCACTCTCTGGCATGTGTCACAAGAAGCAACAAAGTCTTTCACAGTTTTGGCCACGTTTGGCCAGTAAAAATGCTGAGTGACTCTCTGCAAAGTCGTTTTACACCCCTGATGTCCCAAAAAAGAAGAATCATGTGCCAGTTCTAAGACCCGCTGTCTGTACTCTTGAGGCACAACTAGTTGTTTAGATGGTTCTAAATCCACCCTAGAATCTTGAGCAAACTGGCGATACAGTAGACCATTTTGCCCCCCCCCAAAAAATTCATAGTCTTGGCCTGACTCAGCGCTTGAGGCTGGTCAGCTTGCAACCGCAGGGCTGTTAAAGAAGGGTCATTTTCTTGGTGTCTTTTGAACTCATCTACACCCATCATTTGAACAACAGTCTCTCCCCCTTCTGGGCTGTTAAGATCTGGAGGAGCGGTTTGTAGTTGCTCAGGCAATGGAAGTTGCTCTTCGGCTGGCAAAACCGGCTTGGCTGGCAGGGATTGCTCTGCCTGAGGGGGTTCAGAGTCATCTGCTAAGCCTACCAGCTGTTCTTTTGAAGTCAGCCTAGGCAAACTTTGAGACCTCCTGAGTGATTTTTTACATAGCGCCTCTGAAACCTCACTCAGGGAATGCGGAAGCAACTTTGCTTGAGCTCGTGTGCTTACATTAATTCCCAGCTCCTTTTGCCTCTTAAATACCTCAAATTCTAAGTCATTTCCAACCAAAAAAAGGAGAACTCTGACTATGCACCAGAGCATAAATTTGGCCAGTCCAACCTTTGTAGCTTACATTTACCAAGGTGATAGGAGCATAGACAAGGCCCTTGCCTGTGGGGTGATAACTATGGATGGGAAATCTGGCATTTTGCACAATCTGGCTAGGGTTAATAAGGTTCTCACTGACAGAGGAAAGGTCCGTGCCCATATCCCGAAGGGCATTAATTTTCAAAAAGCCTTGGGGGGGGGGTTGGATTTCAATTGACTCACCAAACTCTTTTGCTGCCCATTCTGCTCTGTCGTTAGGGATCAGGTAAGTAGGATTGATGATTCTATATTGTAAGTTCCACTGGGTAGGCTGTGTATTATCCTGAGCCTCTTTCCGAACTGCTGCTCCAAACATGCTAGGCTGAAAAGGATTAGTGGGGGGGTTGTTGAGGAGCTGGAATTCCTTTGTTTTCGCTGGCTTGCCTCTGGGCTTGTGGAGGATTAACTCCTTGTTGAGTGGGCATTGGTGGTGATGCCTTATAGAGCGAGTATGCTCCAGTGGCTTCCTCCAGCTGGGGTCTCTCGAAGCTGGATGGATCTTCTGCTCCCTCCGGGTAACTGAGGAATTTCAGCTTGGGCGGTTGCCGTGGGTGTGCGGGGGTAGATGACTTGCCTGGAGGCAGAACTCAAGCTTGTTGGCTTGGCTGGGAGGCAGCTTTAGGACAATCTCTCCTGAGATGATTGCCACACAAATAACACTTTATAGGGGGACCCGAAGTGGCTGGCTTTCTGGCGTCACTTGGAGGAGCACGCTTAACCTCTTGGGAAACCGTTTTGCCTGCCTTTTAAAATTCTCCTGACTTTTTTTGCGGCTTCTGTTGCATTCCCTGGCTTGGCTTTTTGCCCGTCATCTCTACGAAAAGCCCACAGTTCATCAGCCGCTAAGGCCATCTGCTGAAGATTTGGCAAGTGCCGTTCCAGCAGGGTAATTTTAATCTCAGGGGGGACTAGAGTTAGAAAATGTTCACACATCACCAGTTGTGATATCTGTTCTGCAGTCTGTGCTTTGCCATTTTGCACATAATGGGTCCATTGACTCTGCAGCCTATCAGCCACCGCGGAAAAACTCTCCTTGTACTGTTTTTTCATACTCCTAAACTGCTGACGCAGGCTCTCAGGCGTAAAACCAAAGCAGCGGTAAACCAGGTCCTTAAATTCTGGCCAAGTTGGTTCATCCTCACCTCGCATTGCCAAAACTTTAGCTAATTGTCCAGAAACTTGGGAACGGACCAGTTTAACATATAACCTCTCAGGAGCACCTATGTCTTTGCAGGCTTGCTCAAAGTTTGTTAAAAAATCTCAGACATCTCCATCATCAGAATAAAAAGGCAAATGTTTCCTGTCATACCTGGCAACAGAGTCCCTTTCCTTCCTCTTTTCCTCAGCCTTTCTCTCCGCTTGCTCTCTTAGGAAAGCCACCTCTAGTTCTCCTTGTCTCTCCCTCCTGGTTTGGGTGATAATCAGCTCTCTCTGGGCAGACAAGAAATCAGCCATCAACAAAGTCAGCTTGTCTGTCTGACTCATGGTACGATGCCTTGGAGCTAGGCTTCCCCCGGCGGCACCATCTGTAGCATCCTCTCCAGTCTCGTCTTGGAAAATAGGCATTCTCGGAGTTTTACTTGGATCATCGTCTTCCTCATCCTCCTTGTCATCTGGCAGGTCAGCCCATGTCGTTTGAGCTCTCACGGCATCTCAAGCGGTTCGCTCCAGGCTGCACCTTGTTCTGTCCGTCATTTCAAACGGTTCCACATCGCCAAGCATTGGTTCGAGGAGGGACACCCCGGTTATCTTGGGTCGGGCGCCTCCAGTTGTGCCTAAGGACTCATCCAAAGTAATGTGTTGCAGTTCTTTGTCCAAAAGTAAGTCCATTCCTTCAGGTAATGGAAGCTTAGACATGGACGAGGTTCTCCTGATTGCCATTCTACCTTAGCAAAATAACAACTTAGGGAAAAGTCACTTTATTCTATATTTCTTTGAATATGCAAAACTGATTCCAACAGAATGGTCTCTCAACAGCTCAGATCGTACGTCTCACACGCTGCCACCATGTGGTGCCCAAGCCTCCCTAAGGAGCGCTTAGCACTCAGTCAGAGAGTTTAACAGGCCACTTACCTACCACCTTTGCGCTGAGGCAAGTTCCAAGACCTCAGCAGTGCGTAGCGTAAGCCCCTTGAACAAGTCTGACCTTAAAAGAACACTTTACTTTTACCCAGTACTTTGCAAGTACAGACACATGGGCTTTGAGATTCCTTAGAACTCACAACAGCTCAGTTAGGTAGGACTCTTAAAGATAGCTTGTTTGTGGCCCTCTCCACTCCCTGGATTTAGCCAGACCCTGCTGTTCAAGAGACCGGTCCTTTTGTAAGAATTTTTATAATTATTTTTTATTAGAAAAATAGAGTTTCATAGAATCAGTTTATATTGCTCAAGCTTTAGCATAAAGAACATACTAAAAGATTATTACAGTTAAATAAAATAACTAATCCCCATTAAAATAAAAAACACTACTAAGATGGGCTAAGGTGGGCTAGCCCCACCTCCTTCTTTCTCTTTACTTACATTGTTTTTCCTTCAAGCCACATGCTCAAACCATCAAGTTCTTTTTCTCTCCCATCATCATGGAATCGAACCTCTCCCACATAACCCATCATCCATTTTCTACATTCTCTAACTCCTCCCTTCTTCTTGACACTTTATGGCTGTTAACCAATTAGCCTCAAGGGGCTGTAACACCTTCCTCCACCCTCAATTCCCATGAAAATCCAGGTGTTTTATCTCTTCTCCAATTAGCTTGGAATGTTGAGTCTTCCACAGGCCTCTTTGTCCGACTTTCAGCTTTATCTCGAACCACGCTGTACCGGTCTTCAGAAAAACACTCTCATAGCACTTAGAAAAACACATTCCAATGTCTCTCAAATCATCTTCACACAGAACCTGTCTAACTCCATCTAACATTTCTCTGACTACATATCCCACACTGCTTCAACTCCATCACAATTGCCATGGAGAGAATGAAGATGAGGGAGACCAACCTGAGCTCCACTATCCCATGTTCCAAGATGCAGTCAACACTGAAACCCAGAGAGAGGAGGATGTCCAAGTTGTAACTCCACCAGAGTCAGATGATGAAGAGGCTGGCGCACCAGATGAGGCTGAGATGCTGGGAGATGTTCCAGAGTCAATCACAAGTCCAGAACCAGTCCAGAGATGTTCATCAAGACCGAACAAGGGAGTTCCAGCAAAGCGACTGTCCTACCTCACAGGGGTGTCACTACTAAAAGAGCCTGCATCATGGAATGAAGTGCAGCAGCTGCCCACAGCGGAAGCAAACAAGTGGAAAGCAGCAGTGCAACAGGAATCTGATGCACTACAAAAGAACAAGACATGGACTCTTGAAAAATTTCCAGTCGGCAAGAGGACCATCAGTTGCAAATGGGTCTTTAAGGCCAAACAAGATGAAAGAGGACATGTACAAAGGTACAAAGCTAGGCTTGTTGCAAAGGGCTACCCTCAAAAATATGAAGAGGACTTTGATGAGACTTTTGCTCCAGTTGTCAAACACACCACCATTAGGGTGCTTCTAAGCCTAGCTGCTTCCAGAAAAATGCATGTTGAATATCTGGATGTGAAAATTGCATTTTTGCATGGAGAAATTGAGGAGGAACTATACATGCAACAGCCTCCTGGCTTCACAGATCCCAAGAACAAGGATCTAGTGTGTAAGCTTCAGAAGGGGATCTATGGCTTAAGGGAGGCAGAGACAGCATGGAGCGAGAAGCTGAACAAGATGCTGTTAAGCCATGGCTTCATCAAAAGTAAAGCGGACCCCTGTCTCTTCACACGAAACAAAGATGGCAGACTTGTGTACATCTTTATATATGTGGATGACCTGATGCTTTGTTGTGAAGGTCAACGAGACATCAAAGAGATTGTCTCCAACCTCAACAAAGAAGTGGAAGTAAAGCGACTTGGACAAGCCAGCTATTACTTAGGGATACAAATAGACAGAGAAGAGGATAGAAGTTTTCTTCTGAGCCAAAGGCAAAAGATTCTTGACTTGGCGGAAAGCCTTGGACTGCAGGATGCCAATCCTGTGTCCACTCCCATGGAAACTGGCTTTCATAAACAGTGCATTGATCACTTCCTGCCCCTCCTCTCTCTTGTGTGCCTTCTTCCTTGAAGAAGGGCTTTTTCCAAGATGGAGATTGCCTGAGCACATGCTACCTGATTGCTCTCTCTCCATCCACACCAAGTGAAATATTGCCCAACAACCATGGCTACAGAGAAGCCATAGGAAAGATGCTGTATCTTGCCACGACGACAAGACCAGATTTTGCGGTGGCGGTGGGCATTCTTTGCCGAAGGACCAGCTCCCCTACTCAAAGGGACTGGACTTTGATTAAGCGGGTGGTGAGATATCTAAAGAGTACTGCACATTTAAAGCTGAAATTACCATCTACAGAAAGTCCTAGACTAGTGGGGTTTACTGATGCAGATTGGGCAGAAGACATAGTTAATTGTAAATCCACTAGTAGGTATGTATTTTTCTATGGGAATTGATCAATGAGTTGGATTAGCTGCAAGCAAGGTAGCATAGCTCGCTCTTCTACAGAGGCGGAGTACATCTTGGCTGCAGCAGCTTGTGATGAAACTGTATGGCTCAAGCTTTTGGTTGCAGACCTCAAAGTCGATAAACCTACTCCAATTAGGGTTTTTGAAGACAATCAAAGTTGCATCAGACTTTCCTTGTCAGAAAAGACAGGTGGGCGCACAAAACACATTGATGTTAAGCACCACATCATAAGAGAGATGCAAACAGAGGGATTGTTACAATTGGAGTATTGTCCCACTAAGGACATGACCGCAGATATCCTAACTAAGCCATTGGCTACGGATAGATTCCAACATCTGTGGGAGAAATTGAATCTGATTGATTCTCCAACACAGTGATCTGAGAAGGGGTGTTGGAGTATGCAGATCAATTGTGTCCCCGTATGCAGTGGGTGATTCTGCCAATCACTCAGTTCTACCCTGCTATTGGGGCACTATTGTGCATTGATCACTTCCTGCCCCTCCTCTCTCTTGTGTGCCTTCTTCCTTGAAGAAGGGTTTTTTCCAAGATGGAGATTGCCTGAGCACATGCTACCTGATTGCTCTCTCTCCATCCACACTTGCATCCATGCCATCCAGCTTTAGTGGGTGATTTACCCAATTTAGAAACATTTATCAAAGCTGAAGAAACTTGCCTGGAATATGTAAGACAAACAACCTTCTTTGTTTTTCACTCAGATGCTATATTTTAACATTAACTACTAAAATACTAAAGTCTGTAGTTAATAAACCTTTTCTAAAGTTATTACAAATTAACTCCATGTTTTTGACTCTGTACTTAATTTAGCTCATTGAAGATAATTGGTCAGAACACACAATGATCTCTAACACTACCTGCCTGCACCCTGTTGGTTGGCTTGTGCACAACCCCCCAAACCGCAAGAGAGAATGAGAAGGATCAGCCTTCCTGAGCATGTGTGAAGCACTTTCCCTTCACCCTGGATCATCTCCATCCTGGGCAGAGCTACTTCCACTCATGAGACAAGTGGAAGAGAGGTCTCCACAGAGATCTCCTTTGGCAGCTCAGCCCACACATCCTTTGCAGGCATTCTGGACCTGGGGAACTCTAGCTTCTGCTTGCTTTGTCAAACCAAGACAAGACATCTGGTCTTTCCGTGGAGCATGAGGTCAAGACAGGTCCTTCCAAGATCCTCTCAATTTTGCACTTTGATCTAGGAAAAATTTCCTAGGAAACGTGAGGCTGGATCTGACTGTTTTTTCCCCCATGCTTGCGAGAGGAGCATGTCGAAGTTGCATGCTCATAGGCAAGGTGCAGGGTTTGCACTGGGTATGTCATGAGGAAAACATCTGACCTGAGACTAGCAACTCATCCATTAGTAGCTGCAGCTTCTGTGATTTCTCTTATATGTGCATACAACTCTAAAAGGATTCCATCTAGAAGAATATTTCTGTGGAGATTCTCAGGCATCCAAGTGTGGTTATCTAGAAGTTGAGTCATGGCAACTGGACTTCTTCCTTGTTAGGTTGAAACTTTTCACTACTCATCCAAGCAGCTTCTTCAGTCTGAGGAGAGTTGGTAGGAGATCCCTGACATATCCCCCACATTGGTTTCACTTCCCCCTAGTCGGAATAGGATTGTTAGAAGGACAAAGAACTGCCACTAAACAGTCTTCTTGTCCATCTTGAGCTTGATCTGTTGTCCATCCTTTTTCATATCTTTCCCTTTCCCTTTCTGAAAAGGGAAATGAGGAGGCTCAGCACCATCGGAGGCCCTATGCTTCCCAGGCTCCCCAACAATGGGGCTCAAGGATCTGGGGACCTTGGGAAATCTAGGATCCATAGCAGTCTTCCATGTGCCTGAGGATGGGGGGCAGGGATGTAGAAGGGGAGGCCTCCCTGCCCTCCCCTGCCACAGCCAGAGCCGGAGGCAGTTCAGAGGGTGTGAGTGGGAGGGAGGGGCCGCCGTGGGGGAAGGGGGCTGTTTGGAAGGTGGGTGCCCTTCCGAAAGGCATCCAGTGGATCTTCTGAACTGGGGGATTCCAGGGCTCAGGGGCATAAATTCCCCTGGGGAGCATTCATTATCCATGTCTCCACGCCATCAGGATGAGACTTGGGTGGGAGTCAGAGGTCCAGCTGCCTGTGGGGGCAGTGGAAGAAGAGAGGGAGTCTGCTGGGAATGCAAAGGGTCCTCACTCTGCTGTGTTGCTATTTGGTTAATGTTTGAGACCATGGGTGCGGGAAGGTCTAGCCTTGCACTCTGAGAACACTAAGCAGCTGGTTTTGAAATATGCTTTAGAAGAAGAAGAAGAAGAAAAAAATGTAAATTCCAAATCTAACAACTAGAAGGGTGGCCTGAAGAGCAGCAGCAGCAAGGAGATCGGCAGGAAAAGGGCAGAGCCAAACCCACTCCCAGAGATGCCTTGTGAGAGGCGGAGGTGGGAGCTCTGCCAGTCATCCAGGCCGGAAACTGTCCCACGTTGACTTGGTCATGCCTTCACACTCCTAAAGGACTTTGTTGCTGCCACTGCTGCTCTTTCATTCCCATCAGGGCAGGTAGCTCTGCTAAATGGCTGGACGCAACGATCCATGTCTCCTCTTCCTACCAACAGGGGCGACAGGGAACTGGCGCAGCCTTGCCCCAACATTTTTAGGGTGTTGCTTCTCTACTCTGTACCGTTCTTCTGCTGCTGCTGTAACTGGCAAGGCCAAAAGATTTGTTTATTTTTAAAAAGAAGAAATAAAATGATTATTTTGTTTTTCTGTTTAAATCTGTTATGTGATCAGTATGATACCTTCCTTTATATTATTGATGCTTTTGGTGTGATTATGTGACTGTTGCTCTGTTTTGTTATTGATACTTTATATACTTGTTTTGAAACTTACGGTATCAGCATATTGTGTATTGAAAGATTGCCTACAAATAAAGCAGAGATTGGAATAGAAGGAAGCACAGCCTTTTTTTTACTGCAACTCCCAGAATGATCCAGGTCTGGAGGAAAGGAATTGCAATATGTTGCAGTTTGATTCCCACTTGGGGATCTCCAGGTCATCTTCAGCCTCCTCCTCCTCACACATCGGCCTCAGTCCGGAGTCCACTCTTTCAAAGAGGAAGAAGAGAATGGCAATGGGAGAGAAATGTGAAATGTTTTGATCCTATTGTGTATTGAAAGACTGGATACCAAGAAAGGAGAGATTGGAAATGCCTGAAGCAGCAGTCCCATTTCCCAAGGCATAGCCCAATGCCCTCATTTTTTCTATTTGCAAAGGTCCCTTCCTTTAGGGCAGGGGAGTAATTTGACCACTGCCTTATTTGACTGGGGGAAGATTTTTCAATCAAAATTCATTAATCAAAAACAAGCCACAATCCGGCACTTAAGGCACCAAAGGTCGGCTGGATGGCTCTGTGGTTTAGGTATCTGGCTGTGGAGTCAGAGGGTGGCACTTTGATGTGCCTGCCCGGGCCTTCAGGGAGAAGAGTCAGCCTGTGTAGCCTTGGGCAAGCTAATCACATGCCAGGCAGAGCTTGACAAAGTTGCTTTCTTGGACTGCAGCTCCCACCGTTCTCCTAGCCAGCCTAGCCGTAGGTCAGAATCTTCTGATGTCAGAATGAGGTCACAACCTGGAGAGGTTCTGTTTCTCTGCAAACTGAGAGACAGTTAACAGTCAGGCTGAGCCTTGACCTGGTCAAGTTGGATCTTCCTGGTATGACAAGACAAGGTGGGCTATATTAGCCCCTGAGAGCTCCCCTGGCATAGTGGATAGAGCATCGGGCAGGGATTCAGGAAGTCAGGTAGCGGGGGAAGAGGTTGAAGTCCCTCCTAGGCCACAGAAACTGCTTGGGGAGAGGCAAAGACAAACCTGTCCTGGAACATTTGTATCACAAAGACCTGATGAGGATTGTAAGAAGGCAGAAATGACTTCAGGGCCCAGGACAGGGATAGGATCCCTTCCTGGATTGGGTAAAGTTTTAAAAGAACTTGTCGAGAAGGTTTTCCTAGTGTTCTTCTGCCTCTCTTGCCAAGAGCTTGCAAAAGGCCCCTTCTTGGGCCACAGCTCCAAAATTCCTAAGCCCAGAGGAATGCCAGACCTCACAAGAGGGCAAGACCCTCCTAAAGAAGCAGGGGTCAGTCCCTGAGGTGACTTTTGGTCAGTGGTTTCCTTCCATCTTTTGCTGGGGAGCTCATGTCTGTCTTCTTTCCTTCTCCTTACACAGGTCTGGGGCAGCTTTGCCACTAGGCTAAGTAAGGCAGCCATTGGAAGTCTCCAGCAAGGACTACCCCATGTTTTATGTTTATTCTTGGCTCCCAGAGAGGTGTGTGTGGGTAGGATTTTCTGCCTCCGGGGTCCAAATAATTTGGACTGTCCTCCATACCAGACACCTTGATTTAATGCAAACAGGAAAGCGGAAGACTTGAGAGACTCCTTCCATGTAGAAACATTGACAAATATTCTTAACTTCCTATAGGATGAAGAAATAAGCCTCCAACTGGTGGAGAAACAGGATGTCAGGAAAAAGCACCTCACTACAGGAGCGGGATAAATGGAATCATCTTCATGAACCTTGTCCTCAAACCATGCCTGTAAATATTGAAACCCCGTTTTCTTGGGGAGGGGACCTCTTCATTGGAGGGCACAGAAAGAGTTCGGAGGACTGTTTCATAAAGACAGAAATATTTCGGTTTGACCCTCAGCCTATTTTTTTCTCGGTCATTTTTTGCAAGGACCTGTGTTGGAGAGGACCTTCTCTGTCTGACACAAACAACATGTGTGCAGTTGATTTGTTTTCCAATCTCTTTTTCTTTTATACAGCTGTCAGCCGAACACTGACGCTGGGCCGTGAGCTCCTGCCAAGCCAACTTCTCAAAAGAACAACCGGCAACATGAATGGCTGTGCGGTAATTTCATCAAGCCGTAGATGACAAGAAGAAGCCCACCCAAAAACTAGGTAAAAAATTGAGCTTCAGCATAGAATCAGCTGTCCTGCTGGTTTCTGGAAGGCTATGAGTAAGCAAGAGCTAGTGTTGTATAGCGGGCAGAGTGTTGGGCCGGAACTCAGACTTGGGTTCAAATCCCTGCTTGTCCATGGAAACTCACTGGGAGATGACACTCGCCTGACCGACCAACCGACTGACCGACCGACCGTCCTTCGGTCGGTCCGTCCTTTGGTCGGTCCGTCCTTCGGTCCATCCTTCGGTCGGTCCGTCCTTCGGTCCGTCCTTCGGTCCTTCCGTCCTTCGGTCCTTCCGTCCTTCGGTCCTTCGGTCCGTCCGTCCTTCGGTCCTTCGTTCCATCCGTCCGTCCGTCCGTCCATCCGTCCATCCGTCCGTCTGTCCTTCCTTCCTTCCTTCCTTCCTTCCTTCCTTCCTTCCTTCCTTCCTTCCTTCCTTCCTTCCTTCCTTCCTTCCTTCCTTCCTTCCTTCCTTCCTTCCTTCCTTCCTTCCTTCCTTCCTTCCTTCCTTCCATCCATCCATCCATCCATCCATCCATCCATCCATCCATCCATCCGAGTGTGGCACAGTTTGGAATATTTTGAAATATTGGTTGTTGGGACTCTCAGCAACTCTATTCTAACAGAAATTCTTGCCATTTGTGGTCCTAAATAGGACCCTGAAGTCAGTTTGCTCCTCAGCAGGTTTGGAGTGCAATGTGTCTGGAAGTGAAGGATTGTCCAGTTGCATACCATGACCCAGGGAACACCCGGGTGCACTTGCAATGCTTTTCCACTGGTCAAAACACACCTGCGCTTTGACATGGCGATTTGAGAGAAAAGGTTTCTTTGCCCCTTTTTGCACCTGTTCCACCATGATTTGTGACCTCAGGTCCCATCCCACCCCAGGTCATCAACAGAGCTCCTCCCTTCTTCCCAGCCTGGCTCCACCCCTCGCCATATGACTAGGAGGCAATCACACCCCCTTTCCTCTCTGCTTCTCAACTTTATCTGCAGGGCCATCATATCTTCTGAACTCTCCCCATTTTCAAACTCCCACCAATGGGGTTGCCATATTCAGAGGAGTTTCCTCAGAGGGTGGAGACCTCTTTCACAAATCCCTTCTCTCTTTTCCTGAATAGAAACACTCCTTGGAAGAAGGTGGTGAGTTGACCTGGGCAATAACGAGACTAGACCTTTGGGAATGATGGGAAGGAATATCAGCATCGCTTTACATGGAATCTTCTTTGCCTCAGTATTGCAATCTTTGGTGTCACTGTGTTTCAGGATCCCATTCCCTCTCAGCAGATCCCTATTTGGGTCCCTCCTTTCCAACCAGTCTGACTTGCTGTGTCTCCCAGGGCCCTAGTTCTTCAGAACACCTGGAAACCCTTCTGTTTCTTGAACTAGGGAAATGAAGGGGGAAATGCTCCAGGATGCAATTATCTTGATTGGCTGAAAGACCTGAGCCCTCCCCTTTCTCCCAGGAGCCCCATCTTGTCCTTCCACCCGTGGACCCCCAGACACCCTTACCTGATGGCTGCAGCTGCCGGGCTCCAGCATATGTGGGGCTCCAGTGAGAGTGCCAGATGCAATGGCAGAGAAGGAAGGAGGGTTCTCTCCCCCTTCCCCTCCACCTCTCAGTTTTCTTTGCTCCCCTTCTCTCTTCCTCTCTTTCTTTTCCTCCACCATTTCCCTCTGGCTCTTCTAATGCTCTTAGGGTAGCCTTGGCAGTCTCGGAGGGGCAGGGGAGGAAAAGGAAGATAAAAGAGAGGAAGGGGAGATGGGGAGGGGGAGGAGGGAGAGGGAGGAAGGGAGGGAGGAAAGCCATTCTTCCTTCTTCCTTTTCTGCCATCTAGTGATGAGTGACTCTCCCTCCTCCAACATATCCTCGTTTGGGCTTAATCAAAGCCCATTGCTTGGCTTTTACCAAGCAAATTGGACTCCAATTGGATTGTGTTGGACCCCAGTGAGGGCAGAAAACTGAGAGATCCCTCCGTCAACCCTTCCTTGAGCCTCCACATCTTCATCCTGAAGAACAGAGGTCCCCAACCCCCGGTTCGCGGCCCAGTGACGGTCCGTGGCCTGACCCGGACTGGGCCACGGAGACAGACCTCCCCCCCTGCCTGCACTCCCCCACACACAGCCCCTTTGCGCATGCGCACGTACAACTGCGCCCACACGAGTGCCCACTTGAGCCATCTGTTCGTGCATGTGCACGAGTGCCCCCGAGCGCCGCACCGCGCCGCCCTTTGTGCATGCGCACGAGCGCATGCCCACCCGCACAAGCACCCTCCCGCTCCTTCACGCATGAGCGCGGCGGGTGCCCCGCCTTCCCCAACCGGTCTGTGGGGTTACAAAGGTTGGGGACCGCTGCTGAAGAAGATAGGCCAGAGGGCTGGTGAGAGGAAGGGAGGGGGCTTGGAGTTTGTCAGGAAGATAGGAAGGGTGAAGTGCTTTCAGCTTAAGTGGAGGGAGGGAGAATTTTGGAGACTCAAGGGTGATGATGGAGAGCTGAGTTCTTCCCTGGTTTGGATTGGTATCTTGGCCAGGGAAGAACGTTGGGGGCACCGTAAAGCTTCCCTCACTTTACAATGCACTATCTTTGTGATCTGGGCCACGCCATGAGAAAGCTTGGCACCTTGGCACTCCCATTTGCACAGCACAGCCAGAGTTGGGTAAGTGGTTGTGAGTGGGAGGGAAGAGCAGCCCAGTGCTCTCCCAACTGTCCTCTGGCTCAGACAGCGATCTGGGCACAAGTTAGAAGCGCACCACAGCCCTGTTCACAACCCAGGGATTCAGGAGCTTTGGCAGGTCTTTCTTTTCCCTGGCACTTGAGACACTGCTATGACCAAGGAGGAAGGGCAAGGAAAAGGGGTAGGAAGGAGAGAGAAAGAGAGAGAGAAGAGGGTTGGAGGGCAGCCTCAGAGGGGCAGGGGAGGAAAGGAAAAGAAAGGATGGGGAGATGGGGAGGGGGAGGGAGGGAGGGAAGACATTCTTCCTCCTCCCTTTTCTGCCAACTAGAGATGAGGAAAGCCTCTACTTCTCTGAATGGCTGCAGGGGTTTTTTCCTCCTGCACCTGAATGTCCGCTGGGTTTATCGCTTAGGGATTCAGCCTTACTCTCCTACTGTATGTTGTTTTGGGAGGCTCCGAGAAAGAGGAAAAAGTTTCAGCTAATAAAGTATGTTTCAGGGTAACTATCCCCCAAAGGTCTAAAGGTGTGTGCCTTCTTTTGCACTCAATCTAAATACACAATCCGGAAAACCCATTTCCAAGCTTTTATGTCCTCCTGGATTGGAGAACCATGTTCTTCATTGTCCTCCTCTTCTCGACTTTCCCCAGTTACTTAGTTCTTCCACATCTGTTTCCAGGACATCAGCAGCATCTTAGATGTTTAGCAGTTCATGCGACCAGAGACAGTTGTTCTCAGGACTCCGCATCTATGATCCATTCAATCTAGTCCCAGGAGAAGATTATGAATATATTCCCATGCCTGCGTGCTTGCCAATGCATTGCCGAACTGACTGGCATGATGCCCTCCAATTGCTGAGCACTTTGTTCTTCACTCACTGGATCTGCGCTGGAACTGGTCCTTGCCAAAGAGTTCTGCAGATCTGCTTAAACACCTTCTTTTGAAGCCTATCTGTTGCATGTGATTTCTGGGCTGTGCAAAGGGTTCTAGATCTTCCCTTTTAATCATGTTCTAGTCAATCTCATTGCAAACTCCATCCAGCTGAGACCCTGCAGGAGGGGAGCTTGTTCTGTAATCTTGAAGTTTCCTGCCACACATCTCAGGCACATCACCAATGCCATGTCCTAAAAGGATGGTCAAACCTCTTGAACCCACCTTTCATTCTGCTAATTCCTTCCTTTGCCTTCAGGGTAAAATGGTCTTGACATTTCCCTCTACTTCCAGCTTCTTCCCTCCTGGTTTGCTTCAGGGTCATCTCTAACCCCAAGGATGTGTCTTGAATGTAGTCCAACTACAGGAAGCAGAATCAGGGTTGTGGCCTTTGTCTTCTCGGCCAGCTTGAGTTTGATCTCTTGTCTGTCCTTTTTGATTTCTGTCATCTCTATCCACCCTCCGGACCTTTCATTCTCTGCTAAGCCTCCTGAAAGAGTCAGCTGAGTTAGGTGCAATTTGTTCTTTTGCAGTAGCTGCAAAGCTGCTTTTTCCTCAAGACGTTCCCCTTCCCTGTGGTCAAGAGAATCCTCTGTTGAAATCTTTTCCTTCTACTGCCAGTGAGCAGTAAACAGAACGGGCAGCTGCTTCCCCATTTAAATGCTGGGCATGTGGACCAGAATGGAAACCGTCTCTCTCTGGTCCGCCTGTCAGCCTGTCCATAGTCTATCTTTAGAATTCCCTTGCCAGCCAATGTGAGGGTCACAAGGGAACCCCACCCCACACTGGCCAACCTGGAGCCAGAAGGGTGGCAGGGAATACCAGAAGCTGCCTTCCCCTCGCGGCCATATATGTGCCCCCACCAGTGCTCAACATTTGCCTAGCCCCACATAGCCTACCGTGGCAACAAGGGATGCCACATAGCAACCTCTTTTCCTCATGTGACTCTTCCTGTTTCCTGACTAACCTTCTTCTTTCTTGGATTATTGATTGTGTCTTCTGGACTCCCTCTGTGGCTCCTCTTGGCCTCCATTCTCAGCGACTACTTTTTCTAGAGGAAGCCTCTCCTTTGTTTATAATTGCTGAAACCCTTTGAGCTCTTTGCCTTTCAAGAGAATTCTGTCTGCGGTCATCACAATATCAAGCATGTCATACACTTGCTCAGCTAGCAAATATCACGACATCATAGAACAATTCACGCTCCCCCCATCTTTCATTTATAGTTTGCAGGGCACGTGTCAAGGTGGAACATCTGTCAGAACTTTCAGTCTCTTTATTACCTTCCTTCAGTTCTTTTAAATTGCATGTCTTTCCATTCTTTGTACTCATGTAAATTCTTTTAATTTCAGAGGAAGTCATTGGGAGATCGAATGTGTCTGATCCCTCCTTTACCATTATATTGTGTTTAGTTGCTCCTCTGTCACCTTGCTTTTGAACCCTGCTTCACCTCAGATTTGTGCTTCGCTTGTGGTGCTTACTGGGGGTTGTCATGCAGTGCATTGAGCGTCCCCGTGCCCTTCTGCCTTTCTGTCCTTGCCCAAAATGGATGCTTCTGTATACCTTCACAGACCTTCCTAGGCCCCAGTGTCTCTTGCTTGTTTTATGCTTTTCTTTGAATCAAGTGGTGGACCTGTGGAATCCATACTGCAGCCACCATATATCTTTGAGTGTCCGCCTTCATTAGGAAAACCCACCCAAAAGGAAGCCATATTCTTAACTCTACGACACATTCCACTCCTACTGAATGTAGGAGGCCTCTCGCCATTCTTTCAATCTGTTTCTATTGTTTGACCATTTTAAGAAGAACGGCCTCTCACCACAGCAGAGCACCAGAAGAGAATGAATCACCTGATGATGCCTGCCCAGGGGAAAGAGACCATTCCTTCACTTTTCTTGCTGTGATCCAAGTCTCACCCCAGCACTAGAAGTGAGGAAGCATCACCCTGGAGTTGGGAGATTCTTATTTCCCATCCTGGGGTGCAACACATTCATTCTGAACAGGGAAATGAGGAAGCTCAGCACCGTCTGATGCCCTACGCTTCCCAGGCTCCCCCACAATGGGGCTCCAGGCTTCGGGGACCTTGGGAAATATAGGAGCCATAGCAGTCTTCTATGTGCCTGAGGATGGGGTCCAGGGATGTAGAGGGGGAGGCCTCCCTGCCCTCCCCTGCCGCAGCCAGAGCCAGAGGCAGTTTAGCAGGTTTGAGTGGGTGGGAGGGACCGCCATGGAGGAAGGGGGCCGTTCGGAAGGTGGATGCTCGTCCGAAAGGCATCCGGTGGATCTTCCAAACTGGGGGATTCCAGTGCTCAGGCATAAATTGTCCCAGAAAGCATGAATCATCCATTTCTCGGGGAAGCCAGGATGAGACATGAGTGGGAGATGGAGCTTCAGCTGCCAATTGGAGTAGTGGAGAAAGAGAGGGAGACTGCTGGGAATGTACAGAGCCCTCACTATGCTGTCTTGATGTTTGTCTCACATTTCCGAGAGCATAAGTGTGGGAAGACATCGTATTGCAGTCGAAGAACACAAGCCTGCAAAGTTCAAAACAAGCTGTGGAAGAAGAAGAAAAAACAGATGAAAAATCCAAATATAACAGCTGGAAGGCCAGCCTGAATAGCAGCAGCAGAAGCAATAACAAAGAGATCACCTGGAAAAGGGCACAGCCAGCCCACTCCAGGAGATTCCTTGCAGCAGACGGAGGTGGTAGTGCTGCCTGTCATCTAGACCGGAAACTGTCCCATGTCGACTTGGCCAGGCCTCCAGCTGACCCTGTGTGTCCCAACTGTGCTATGAAAAGACTCTGTTGCTGCCGCTGTTGCTATTATATCCATTCTTCTCTGGGAAGGTAGCTCTGCTAAGTGCCTGGGCTCAAGAATGCAATTCTCCTCTTCCTACCAATATTGGCACAGCCTTCCCCCAACATTTTTAGGGGGTTGCTTTTCTACTCTGTACCGTTCTTCTTCTGCAGCTGTTTCTGGCAAGGGCAAAATCTTTGATTTGGGTTTTTTTTAAAAAGAAGAAATAAAATTATTATTTTCTCATTCAGTTCATTTCTTATATTATTAATGTTTATGACTGTGGCGTTCACCCTAAGTTATGCATTATTCATAAGTTGTATGTTAATGTGTTTGTGAGGCGGGGCCAAGGAGGGTGCTGGGAGGCAGAGCCTGGGAGGTGGGGGGAAAAAAGAAAGAGGAGGGAATAGAAAGGAGAGGACTACATGATATATGCTGATGGCATCCTTTTAAAATAAACTTGTTCATTTTGTTAACATTATACAATGCCTGGAAATCCAGTGGTTCCACTGGTTGGTGGCAGCAGAACCGAGAAGCAGCGGAGTGCTAGTTAACAGTCCGTGAAAAGGCCAGGGGCTAGCACTGGGACCGCTACAATTGGCAGCAAGCGGTGGGATACGAAAAACCTTGGTGGGATCTGAAAGATCCAAAAAGCACTACAATTGGGGGCACAGCTATACAGGCTTAGACTGAAGTAAAAGACACACTGGTGGATTGTGATTGAAACCAATGTGTGAAGAAGCCAGTTTGACCTTTGTAAAGTCCGAGTTTTTTTTAAGCTGAGGGGGTTTCTCCTAGGACTTCTGGCTGTAGAAGTAGGTCGCTCGTAGGGTCTTCGGGGAAGACCTAGCGCGAGGCTTCTGTGCCAAAGTCTGGGGGGAAAGTCTAGCTTGTAAGGGAATAAAAGGACTCTGTAGGAAAGTAAAATTTTACCTCATGATTGGGGATCTGTGACCTAGCCCAGTGTCCACAGGCTCTAGTGATACAGAGTGGGACAGGGTGGAAGGCAGTCCCTGGGAGATCTGAGGCAATTTTATTTATAATAAAGACCAGAAATACTTAAATTCACATCTCAGTGGCTGTGAGGGGAAATAGCCCTGGGACTGAGACTGGTAGCTGAAAACCTCTGCGAGACAGTTTAGAGGGCTGTTAGTGAGGGAGATACTTGGTATCTGTGAAAGTCTAAAGGAATATCTATCCTTATCTTCTCAACAATAAGTCACTTATTAAAACATGCCACCTAAAAGGTCCAAAAAGCCAGTCAGGGACACACAATCTGAAAGTTCTGATCTGGAGGAAAATGGGAGTCCTCAGGTGGAGGAACAAATTCCTCAGGTAGAGGAACAATTGTTAGAGGAGGTTAGAGAGACAGAAACCCCTCAACAATTTGAAAAATGGAAACTAGAACAGAAATTCAGACTGAAATTAGAATTAAAATGTATGGAGGCTGAGCAAGAGAAAGCCAAGGCTGACAAGGAGTTGAGGGAGAAAGAGATGCAGTTTCAAATCAGGATGAAGAAATTGGAACTTGCAGCCCTTGTAAATCAAAACAACAATAACAGTTCAAATGGCCAGACCCCATTTAGGGTAGATCTCAAAAAGTTCCCAGAATTTAAAGAAAAGGATGACCCTGAAGCGTATCTTATTTCTTTTGAGAGAGCTTGCAGAGATTTTGGGGTAAAAGATGAGGAAAAAATGTTAATTTTGAGATCGAAAATTAGTGGCCCTTTGGCAGAACTGTACTCGCAAATGACTGATGACCAGTCCAAAGATTTTGAACTTTTTAAACATATGATTTATACAAGATTCGGAATCACCTCTGAACAGTTAAGAAAAAAATTCAGGGGGTTGACAAAAATCAAAGAAGAAACGTATGCTCAGCTTGGGGTGAGGATTTCTAACTTTCTAACTAAGTGGTTAGAGCAGGAGAATGTTAAATCTGTACAGGAGATTAAAGAAGTCATTGCTTTAGAGCAATTTTATTCCACTATTTAGGGAGAGCTGAGGTATTTAGTCCGAGAAAAACATCCCAAAACTATACAGGAAGCCTCTGAATTAGCAGACAGACTTAATGAGATCTGGGATTGTGGTTTCGAGGGAAATAGAATTGGCGGTAAAGGTTGGGAGCCTCACAGGAATAGATTCCTGTCAGAAAAAGGAAGCCTCAACCCGGTGCCAGTTAAAGCTAATTCTTCCCAAGCCAAAACCCCAACGCCTGACAAGGCTTTACCTCATACAAATCGCACTGCAATTAAAGGAAACCAGCCAAATTTCACTGAAAGGAAATGCTGGACTTGTGGAAGTTTGTATCATTTGAGATCACAGTGTGAAATAAATAAATTGAAAAATCAAAATACTAACTTTCAGAAGAAAGCTCTATGTATTAAGAAAGTCTCAGTGACAGAAGGCGGAGTAGGCCAGTTACTATGGCAACCGAGGCTGCTGTTGAGCCTGAGGAAATACTTGAAGCCCCTGTAGTTCATTGTTTCTATATAGAAAATGACAATTCTCTTCTTAAACACTCTGGGGAAAAGATATTAGTAAATGGAAAGAAATATATAGCTCTAAGGGACACAGGTTCACAAATTTCTATTGCACATTCAGACCTGATAGCCCAGGAAAACATAATTCCAGGCAGAACTATGAATTTAAAAGGAATTGGGAAAGAAACTGTAGTTGTGAGGGTGGCAGAGGTTCAAGTAACCTATGGGAACTGGTCTGGGAAGTGGCAAGTGGCCATTTCTGATGAAATACCAGCTGCTTTTCTCATAGGTTGGGACTTAATAGAGCATGTTAAGAGTGCTTTTGTTCTTACATGCTCAAAGGGGGGGCAGAAATCACCCCCTATAGTAGAAAAGGATACTGTAGCTGAGGGAAGCCTGGAAGAAGAAAGTTCTTTAGAAAATCAGCTTAATAGTTGTGAAGGAGCTGATCTAATTCTTTTGAAAAACCCAAATAAAAATAGTTTTGCCCAGGAGCAGAAGGAGGACACTAGCTTGGTGGGTTGCTTTGAAGCCGCCAGTTCACCAACCTTATTGTCCCCTGAGTGCCCTGAGAGATTTTGCATAGACAAGGAACACTTGTATAGGGATGTTTTAGCCACCCCATACAGAGGAAAAGGAGAACCCCAAAGGCAATTAGTGGTCCCAAGTAAGTACTGAGAGAAAATCATACTTCAAGCTCACAGTAGTTTGTTTGGAGCACATATGGGCATCACACGAACAAAAAGAAGGGTTGCCCAGAACTTCTTTTGGCCCGGTATGGGGAAACAGGTTACATACTATTGCAAAACTTGTGATATATGTCAGAAAAGAGGGACAGGGCAGGACAGAACCAAAGCAAAATTATGTCCTCTGCCAGTCTTCTCTACACCATTCCAGAGGCTTGGGATCGATCTGGTAGGTCCACTGCCTAAAGCCACCAGATGGGGAAATAAGTATATATTGACCATCATGGACTTTGCCACAAGATATCCTGAGGCAATTCATTTACGCAACATAGAGACTGACACTGTGGCAGATGCCTTAATAAATTATATGAGCCGATTGGGATTTGCTAGTTAGATAGTTAGTGATTTGGGAACCAGCTTCACATCCAGGCTTATAAGCAGGCCATGGAAAGCCTGTGGAATAACCCAAGTCAACTCTTCACCTTATCATCCCAAGACTAATGGGTTAATTGAGAAATTTAATGGCACGTTAGTACGGATGATCAAGGCCTATGTGGCAGAGAACACAAATGATTGGGATTGCAAGATACAACCCCTGTTGTATGCCTATAGGAGTATTCCACAAGAAAGTACTGGATACAGTCCTTTCGAGCTGTTTCTAGGACGGGGGGTGCGAGGACCTCTAGATTTGCTCCGTATGAACTGGGAAGACCATAGAGAGAGTGACCCAGAATCTGTAATAGAATATATGGACAAATTGCAGAACACCTTGCAAAGGTCTATGGAAATATCAGGAAAGAATGTAAGGGCTGCCCAAACCAAGCAGAAAACCTGGTATGATAGAAAGGCCAGGGAAAGAACTTTTGGGCCCAATGATGAAGTTCTTTTGCTTAGACCAGTCAAGGGAAATAAGTTACAATTAGCATGGGAAGGTCCCTATAAAATAGTGTTGAAAATGAGCAATGTAAACTATGTGATCCAGAAGGGAGAGGAGGGTCACAAGGTAGTGCATGTCAACATGCTCAAACCTTATTATAGGAGAAATCTCTGGACCCTATACGCTATCAGAGAGGACCCAGGTGAAAAAGAGGAACTCGTGCTGGGAAGGGTGAGGTGAACAGCGCTTTAACCCAGATGAAGTTAACCTAGGCCACTCCCTTACTATACCACAGAGGTATTGTTGTTGTTCACCTCAGAACCGAGTATTTGCATTTGATCCCAATATTTTTGTATACCTTTGTATATTTATATATTTCGATGTTTTATTTGTGGCTGGTCTTTGACCGTAATAAAGTTTTATCTTTATCTATACCACAGAGGGAGGAAGTAGCCGAGATTTTGCAGAAATACAAAACCATTTTACCAATATGCCTGGGAAAGCAAAGGGTGTAGTCCACCAAATTGACACAGGGGATGCTAGTCCCATAGCTGTCACACCTTATAGAATTACAGGGGCTTATGTCGATAAAGTACAACGCGAGGTCCAGGAGATACTCCTGGCAGGAATAATCACACCATCTGTGAGCCCCTGGGCTGCGCCAAGAGTACTAATAGACAAGCCCGATGGTAGTGTCAGATTTTGCTTGGACTACCGCAAGTTGAACCATGTCACCAAGGCGGATGCATATCCCATGCCACGCCTATATGACTTGATTGAAACAATACGAGGGTGCAATTTTATCTCCTGCATTGATCTCACCAAAGGATTTTGGCAGATTCAGATGCACCCCGAAGACCAAGAGAAAACTGCATTCCGAAGTCCTCTAGGCCTGTTTGAGTTCCAGGTTATAGCATTCGGATTGAAAAATGGTCCTTCATCTTTCCAAAGATTGGTAGACAAGACATTACATGGCCTGGGAGATTTTACAGTTGCCTATATGGACGACATCGGCATTTTCAGTCAGACCTGGGCTGAGCACAAAGAACATTTAGAACAGGTGCTGCAAAGAATCCAGAGAGCCGGTTTGACTGTGAAATCGAGTAAATGCCAAATTGGAGACTCCGAATTAAAGTACCTTGGACATTTAGTGGGTGGAGGAGTAATCAAACCCTTGGACACCAAGATTGAGGCAATAATTAGATGGCCGAACCCCACTTCCAAAAAGCAGATCAGATCTTTCCTGGGACTGGCAGGCTATTATCGGCGATTCCTCCCACACTTCAGTGAGATCTCTGCTCCATTGTCGGACCTCACACGGAAGAAGGAGCCAGAGAGCATCAGATGGACCCCTGAGTGCCAGCAGGCGTTTGACCAGCTGAAGGAGGTGTTAACGACCAGACCTGTCCTCAGCGCACCTGACTACAGCCGTGAGTTCACCATCTTCACTGATGCATTGAACGTTGGACTAGGAGTGGTGCTTTGCCAAGCAGACGGAGAAGGGACTTTACATCCGGTAACGTATATAAGTAAAAAATTACAACTGAGAGAGAGACATCTGTCAACCATTGAAAAAGAGTGCCTAGTGATTGTTTGGACTTTACAGAGACTCAAACCATATATTTGGGGACGCAAATTTACACTGTGTACTGACCATTCCCCATTACTGTGTGTGATGCACAGGATCCCCTAAAGGGCCGCTGGGCATTCGACCAGAGAGCTCGACAGGCACTTATCTACCACCTTTGCGCTGGGGCAAGTCCCAAGACCTCAGCAGTGCGTAGCATAAGCCCTTTGAACAAGTCTGACCTTAAAAGAACACTTTACACTTGCTTAGCACTTTGCAAGTACAGGCGTTGTGATTCCTTAGAACTAACCAAAGCTCAGTTAGGTAGGACTCTTAAATGATAGCTAGTTTGTGGCCCTCTCCACTTCCTGGATTTAGCCAGACCCTGCTGTTCAAGAGACCAGTCCTTTTGTAGAATTTTTATAATTAATTTTTATTAGAAAAATAGAGTTTCATTAGAAATCAGTTTATATTGCATAAGCATTAGCATCAAGAACATATTCAAAGATCATTGCAGTTAAATAAGATAACTATTTCCCATATAAAATAATAAACACTAAAAAGCTAATTAAGGTAGGCTATGGTGGGCTAGCCCCACCTCCTTCCTTCTCCTTACTTACATCCTTTCTCAATCAAGTCCTTTCTCTCCCATCATCATGGAATCGAAATCCATAACAGAACAACACATGAACCATCAGAGTCACATTCACATAACCCATCGTCCATTTTCTACCTTCTCTAACTCCTCCCTTCTTCATGGCCCATCTGGCTGTTAACCAATTAACCTTAAGAGGCTGTACCACCTCTCACCTCTCCTTATTCCCATGAGAGTCCAGGTGTTGTTTAGCTCTTCTCCAGCTAGCTTGGAATGTTGAGTCTTCCACGGGCCTCTGAATCTGGCCTTCATGCTATTTCGATCCAGGCAGTAACGATCTTCAGGAAAACACTCTCATGCACTTAGAAAAACACATTCCAATGTCTCTCAAATCATCTTCACACAGAACCTGTCTGACTCCATTTTACATTTCTCTGACTACATATCCCATCATCATGACACTGTGGATGCGGTTGATGACAACCAATAGTAAATTGATGAGATGGGCCCTTCTACTGCAGGACTTTGACTTTGACTTACTCTTTATTAATCAAAAACAAGCCACACTCCGGCACTTCAGGCACCAATGGTGGGTTCTACCTGCCTGCACCCTGTTGGTTGACTTGTGAATGGCCCCCTAAGCCATAAGAGAGAATGAAAAGGATCAGCCTTCCTGAGCATGTGTGAAGCACTTTCCCTTCACCCTAGATCAACTTAAGCCTGGGCAGAGCTGCTTCCACTCATGAGACAAGAGTGTGGTACCCAAGTCCCCCTAAGGGGCACATGGCACTCAGTCAGAGAGTTTGACAGGCCGCTTACCTACCACCTTTGCGCTGGGGCAAGTCCCAAGACCTCAGCAGTGCATAGCGTAAGCCCTTTGAACAAGTCTGACCTTAAAAGAACACTTTACTTTTACCCAGTACTTTGCAAGTACAGACACATGGGTTTTGTGATTCTTTCTCTTTACTTACATCCTCTCTCAATCAAATTCCTTTCTCTCCCATCATCATAGAACCGAAATCCAGAACAGAACAGCACTGAATCTCCTTTTACATAACCCATCGTCCATTTTCTACACTCTCTAACTCCTCCCTTCTTCTTGACAATTCTGGCTGTTAACCAATTAGCCTCAAGAGGCTGTAACACCTTCCTCCTCCCTTAATTCCCATGGAAGTCCAGGTGTTTTATCTCTTCTCCAATTAGCTCAGAATGTTGAGTCTTCCACGGGCCTCTCAGTTCGACCTTCAGCGCTATCTCGAACCAGGCTGTAACGGTCTTCAGAAAAACAGTCTCAAAGCACTTAGAAAAACACATTCCAATGTCTCTCAAATCATCTTCACACAGAACCTGTTTGACTCCATCTTACATATCTCTGACTACATATCTCATCATCATGACAAAGGGGAAGAGAGGTCTCCACAGAGATCTCCTTTGGCAGCACAGCCCACTCCTCCTTTGCTGGTCTTCTGGACCTGGGAAACTTAAGCTTCTGCTTGCTGTGTCAAACCAAGACAAGCCCTCCTGTCTTTCCAGAGAGCATTATGTCAAGACAGGTCCTTCCAAGATTCTCTCAATTTTGCACACTAATCTAGGAGGAAACTTCCTAGGAAACGTGAAGCTGAATCATACTAGGTTTTTTATATATGCAAGAGGAGCATATCGAAGCTGTGTGCTCATAGTGAAAAGTGCCGTGTGTGCACTGGGCGTGCCATGAGGCACACATCTGACCTGAGACTAGCAACTCATCCATTAGTAGCTGCAGCTTTTGTGATTCCTCTTGTGCATGCATACAATCCTAGGAGTCTATCTAGAATAATGTTTCTTTGCTTTTCTACTGGAAGCAGGCTTTCAGGTCACACTAAATGTTTATTTGGATATTGTTATGAAGGCTGGCTGGATAGCTCTGTAGTTTAGGTATCCGGCTGTGGAGCCAGAGGCTAGGAATTTGATTCCCACTGTGCCTTTAGGGAGAAGAGTCAGCCTGTGTAGCCTTGGGCAAGCTAATCATATGCCAAGCAGAGCTTGATAAATTTGCTTTCTTGGACTGCAGTTCTCATCATTTCCCTAACCAGTATAGCCATAGTTCAAAATCCTCTGATGTCAGAATGAGGTCACAAGCTGGAGAGGTTCTGTTTCTCCACAAACTGAGAGACAGTTAACAGTCAGACTGAGCCTTCAACTGGTCAGGATGGATCTTCCTAGTAGGTCAAGACAAGAGCTGGAGGTGAGCTTTACCCTTTGACAGCTACGGTGGCATAGTGCAGAGTGTCAGGTAGGGATTTGGATCTGTTGCTTCCTGTCCCACATAGAGATTTCTCAGGAGGTAGATAAGGTGGTCAGGCACTCCCATTTCTTTAAGAACTTGCCATAGTTTGCTGTGGTCCACACAGTCAAAGGCTTTTGTGTAGTCAATGAAGCAGAAGTAGATGTTTTTCTGGAACTCTCTGGCTTTCTCCATAATCCAGCACATGTCAGCAATTTGGTCTCTAGTTCCTCTGCCCCTTTGAAATCCAGCTTGTACTTCTGGGAGTTCTCGGTCCACATACTGCTGAAGCCTACCTTGTAGGATTTTGAGCATAGCGTGTGAAATGAGTGCAATTTAATGGTAGTTGGAGCATTCTTTGGCACTGCCCTTCTTTGGGATTGCGATGTAGACTGATCTTTTCCAATCCTCTGGCCACTGCTGAGTTTTCCATACTTGCTGGCATATTGAGTGTAGCACCTTAACAGCATCATCTTTTAAGATTTTAAATAGTTCAACTGGAATGCCATCACCTCCACTGGCCTTGTTGTTAGCCATGCTTTCTAAGGCCCACCTGACTTCACTCTCCAGGATGTCTGGCTCAAGGTCAGCAACCACACTATCTGGGTTGTCCGGGACATCCAAATCTTTCTGGTATAATTCCTCTGTGTATTCTTGCCACCTCTTCTTGATGCAGCTTCTTAGGTAAAGGTAAAGGTTCCCCTTGACAATTTGTCCAGTCATGTCCGACTCTAGGGGGCGGTGTTCATCTCCGTTTCCAACCCATAGAGCTAGCGTTTGTCCGAAGACAATCTTCCATGGTCACATGGCCAGTGCAACTAGACACAAACGGCGTTACCTTCCCACTGTGGTGGTACCTATTTATCTACAGTGGTGCCTCGCAAGACGATGTTAATCCGTTCCAGACAAATCACTGTCATGCGAAAACATCGTCTTGCGAAACCAAATTTCCCATAGGAATGCATTGGAATTTAATTAATGCGTTCCAATGGGAAAGAAAAGCACAGAAACTTAAAAAAAAATTTAAAAGAAAGTCACTTACCAGGTACTGTAGACTGAGCCCGGGTTCTCATAGTGCCTGGTAGCAGCAAAACATCCAGAAAAGAGCACCAAACAGCTAAAAGCCAGCAGGCAGCAGGCAGCCGGCAGCCATTTTGTGCTCTTCTCCTCTCCTTCCCCCCTCCCCTCTCCTGACCAACAGCTGATAGGAGGCTTCTGCGGGCTTTCCCAGCAGGGAAACAGGCAGTGGAAAAGCACCCCAGAGGCTTCTGGAAGCGGGGCTTTGCCAAGGGGTGAGTGGGTGGGGGTGGGGGTGGGGTGGCAGGGGCAGGCCTGCCACCCCCCCCACACACCACCCCCACTGCAAAGCGCTGCTTTCAGAGGCTTGCCGGGTGCTTTTCCACTGCATGTTTACCTGCTGAAGAAGCCCCGGCAGCCATTTTGTCTTCTTCTCCGCTCCTTCCCCCTCCCCTCTCCCGACGAACAGCTGATGGGCGGGCTAAAAAGAGGCTTTCTCTGCCCTGAAAATTCAGGGGGAAAAGCTGGAAATAAAAAAAATTCCGCTTTTCCCCTGCGCCCCGGGAGGCTTCTGAAAGGGGTGGGGGGGTCACGGGAGAGGCCCCCAAACATCGTCCAGCGAAAAGCGCCCATAGGAAATCGTTTTGCAAAGCGCAACAGCGATCGCAAAACCTCATCGTCTAGCGGATTCGTCGTTTAACGAGGCAATCGTCTAGCGAGGGACCACTGTACTTGCATTTGCATGCTTTCGAACTGCTAGGTTGGCAGGAGCTGGGACAAGTGACGGGGGCTCATTCCGTTGCGTGGATTCGATCTTACGATTGCAGGTCTTCTGACCTTGCAGCACAGAGGCTTCTGTGGTTTAACCCGTAGCGCCACCACGTCCCTTCTTAAGTCCCTGCAAATAAAATTCTTCTGACTGCTGGTGTAACCACTCATTTGCAGCATTAGTTGCCTCCAGAACACTCCCAAATCGTTGTCCCTTTAGGTGTTTTTTGAGTTTGGGGAACAGATAATAGTCAGAAGGAGCCAGGTCGGGAGAATAGGGTGGATGGGGCATCACTTGAAAGCCTAAGGACGTCAGTTTTGCCATTGTTTCACCTGCAGTGTGTGACGAGGCATTGTCATGCAACAGGATGACACCTTTGGAGAGCTTTCTTCGACATTTTTCCTTGATGTTTTGCCTCAACTTCGTCAATAAAGCACAGTAATATTTTGCATTGATGGTTGAACCCTGTTGGAGGTAGTCCACCAGCAGAACTCCCTTCTTATCCCAAAAAACTGTTGCCATTTGCTTCTGCACCGACCTTTGCACTCGGAACTTCTTTGGCCTGGGGGAACCACTGTGCCTCCATTCTTTAGACTGTTCCTTTGTCTCAGGATCATAACAGTAGATCCATGTCTCATCACCAGTTACCAGTTTGCCCAGGAAATCTGACTCACTTCTTGCAAAATGTTCCAAAACAGCCACCGATGACTCCACACGTTTCCTCTTTTGTTTGGTTGTCAAAAGTTTGGGGATCCACTTTGCTGCCAGCTTTTTCATTTCCAAGTCGTTGTGGATAATGGCACCAACTCTCTCACGTGATATTCTCAGATATATAGCAATACTTTTGGCTGATATTCAGCGGTCCTCCATGATCATGTCATGGATGGCTTTCACATTTGCAGGCCCAGAGACAGAAACAGGCCTTCCACTGGGTTTCTCACTTTCTACACCGAAATGGCCAGTTTAAAAATTGACAACCCAACGTTTAACTGTTGCATATGAAGGGCCACTGTCACCCATAGTTTGTGACATTTCATCGTGGATCTGCTTTGCACCTTTCCCTTGGAGAAAAAGGAACTTGATTATGGTCCTATGCTATTCCACATTGAACTTTTCTGGAGGTGCCGCCATGTTCACTTTGGACCGGAAAATGAAAGTTAAGTTAAAATAATAGGTAGTTGATTTTTGCACCGTTGAATATAGACAAATTGGCCAATACACCCTGCAATTTATAGCTTCCTAGCTCAATTTTTTCTGGGTAAGGCTCAATACTTATCAGCACCCCCGCGTAGCAGTGCGGTCCAGGCATTTTTAGTCCGAAACTCACTCTTTTGTAGAGTGATACTATGGAGGATCCCTTTGACATCCGAAGCGGAGTGAAACAGGGCTGTGTCCTTGCGCCGACCCTGTTTGGGATCTTTTTTGCTGTCATGCTGAAGCACGCCTTTGGAACTGCAACAGAAGGTGTCTATCTCTGGACTCGATCAGATGGAAAGCTCTTTAATCTCTCTAGATTGAGAGCAAAGACCAAAATCCAACTGAAGTGCATGCGGGACTTCCTCTTCGCTGATTATGCAGCCATTGTTGCCCACTCTGCTGAAGACCTCCAACAACTCATGAATTGTTTTAGCAAGGCCTGCCAAGACTTTGGACTAACAATCAGCCTGAAGAAAACACAAGTCATGGGCCAGGGCGTGGACTCACCTCCATTACCATCTCCACGCAAGAATTGGAGGTTGTTCATGAATTTGTGCTCAACAATCTCTGACACTCTCTCCCTAGCTGTCGAGCTGGATAAACGCATTGGCAAAGCAGCTACCATGTTCTCAAGACTCACAAAGAGAGTATGGCTCAATAAGAAGCTGACCGCATACACCAAGATCCAGGTCTATAGAGCCTGTGTCCTGAGCACACTCCTGTACTGCAGTGAGTCCTGGACCCTTTGTGCACGGCAGGAGAGGAAGCTGAACACGTTCCATATGCGTTGTCTCCGACGGATTTTTGGTATCACCTGGCAGGACAAGGTTCCAAATAGAGTAGTCCTAGATCGAGCTGGAATTGTTAGCATGTATACATTACTGAAACAGCGACGTCTACGTTGGCTTGGGCATGTTGTAATAATGGCTGATGGTCGGATCCCAAAAGATCTCCTGTATGGAGAATTAGTGCAGGGAAAGCGCCCCAGAGGGAGACCACAGCTGCGATACAAGGATATCTGCAAGCGGGATCTGAAGGCCTTGGAAATGGATCTCAACAGATGGGAAACCCTGACATCTGAGCGTTCAGCCTGGAGGCAGGCGGTGCATCAAGGCCTCTTCCAATTTGAAGAGACCCTTGTCCAGCAGGCCGAGGCAAAGAGGCAGTCATGAAAGCAGCAAAATCAGGAAGCTAGACGGGGTACAGTTTGTATTTGTCTTCAGTGTGGAAGGGATTGTCACTCTCGAATTGGCCTTCTCAGCCACACTAGATGCTGTTCCAAATCCTCCATACAGAGCACGATACCATAGTCTCTCGAGACTGAAGGATGCCTAATCTAACTATGGAGGATCCATACAAAGAGGGAGGGGAGAGCGGTGGTATGTCTATCAGCCCAAGAAATTCGGCTGTGTGTAAACACAAAATGTTTGTTGACATTGATTCTCCGTAGTGTGTGAACTACAATATCTGCTCCCCGCCCTGCTGTATATGTTTTTCGGCCCGCACGTCCAAAGATGACGAAGCAAGCTGCGTCCTCTCCCCCCCCTGGGGTGGGGGTGCCATCTCTGTGTCGCATCTCCATCTCCCGAGGGGCCAACACTTGGCAGCTGAGCCTGTTTCAGAGGAGATTTTCGGGCGCACGGAAGAAAAAGAGGGGCTAGAACGAGACGGAGCGAGGGGGCAAGTGTTCCGCTGAGTCTATCGGGAGCTGTAGTTCATCTTCTGTGTTTCCTTCCACGCTGACCACTAGAGGGACTCCGTGTCCCAGAATCCGATGGGAAGCCTACTGCAGTCACGTGGCCTCATCTTGGACGAAGGAGAGCAGAAATAGGAGGTACCGGCCATTTTCTGAGGGACCGTCGCTGGTGCTGCCGCTCTAGCTGCCGTCTTCTCGCCCCAGAATTGGGTGTCCTCCGCCGTCGAGGCCTCACCAGTTGTTTGCATTTCTTTCTTTCCTCTCTCCCACTGCCGAACCTGAGAGAGCCCCGGGCGAACCCAGCCGCGGCCTTTTCCCCCCGAGCAGCGCCCAGCCACAGAATCGCATGTCCACTATCCAGAACCTCCAATCTTTCGGTAAGAAAGAACTCCCCCCCCCTTTGCCCCTTGTCTCTGCACGCGAAATAAGATTGGGTCCCGCCGTGTCTGCGATTCTCAGTCCAGGTCCGTCAAAGGAGGTAGAAATGGTCCAAGGCCTGCCTCTGTAAACCTTCCAGTGCCGACCCCCTTTTACCTTTCGTCTCCCCGATGTCTCCCCCTCGGTTCTTCCTCGGGTCTTGCGGTCCTTTGTTTAAAGCCTGGCCTTGGGACGGTGCTGGCATTGGCATGCCGCTTTTGCGGCTTTTATTCTTTCTGTCAACCGTGGTAACAAACAGGCTGCAATTAGTGGGTCCGCTTTCTGCTTCTCTTTCTGTTTTACTCCTTTATCTCCTAGTATGTAGTCGTTATGTGCCGTCAAGTCGCACCCGTCTTACCGCGACCCAATAGGGTTTTCAAGGTAAGTGAAATATTTAAGGGTCCAGGTGGAGCAGGAATTTGAACCCAAGCCTTCTGAATCCTAGCTCTTAGCTCTATCCATTATATCATGTTGCTTCATATTTCAGTTTAAGTTTCTTTAGACTTTGCTTTCTGGCCTCCTTGGCATTAGCACAGAGTTCTCTCCCTCCCACCTTGGTCCAGAAGCCTTTTGTTGAGAGCTGGGATGGGCAAAAGGCTGTTTTTGCAGCTCCTAGCCCTCCCACAAATCCTTTTTCACTAGGAAGGATGAGAATCTCACCTCCAGTAATAGTGATTTGCCTTTAAATATGTCACAGACAGTATAGCATCAATCGTTTTTTGAAAGAAAAAAAAACAGAAGTAGACATTCAACCACTGTTAGTCTCTCCCCCCCCCCCCCCCAAATTTCAGGCAGTCTCCAACCTCCAGAGCAACCTGAGATACAAAATTGGTACCTAGGGCCATTGAATTTGGACCATGGTTTAATATTATTCCTGTTGCCTTTTATTCTGTAAAAGACTAGAAGCTGTTAGGCTTGGATCTTCCTGTTCCACTGCCTGAATTCTTTAAGAGAACATTAACAGAAATATCATGCAGAACTCTTCCCCATTTTCTACCTCCACCTTTTTCCCTTACACAAAGTCAGGATCTGTGCCGATCTGTGCCTATATGACTGAAAGATTTGTGGTTGTCTTATGCATATATATTACCTGAAAATGTGGATGTTTCAAGAATGTATTCACTACGTGCTTCATTGGGCTTTGTCTCTATTGATAAACAACAGGGCTGAGGCAGGTCCAAATGATGCCTTCTTAGAAAAATAAAGTGTAGTCTATGTTGGGCTGTTTGATCTGGCATTGATGGTGTTAATGCTTAAGGTCTTTTGTCCTGAACTGCTGGTCTGGATGAGATTCCTTAATGTCAGCCTTGAAATATGTGGTCAGATATGTAGATTATATTTGCCAGTGCGCTGACTGCTTAGTCTTTGTTCTCCTGGATACAATTTTTTAGAATATTCTTGGCTAAGATGCAGTCCCATTATCTCCCCATATAACTGATTAGCTAATTGAATGGGATAGTGGTTCCGAACCTTGGATAACACAGGTGTTCTCAGACTGCAGTTCCCAGAAGCCTTCACCACTGGCTGTGCTGGCCAGGGTTTCTGGGAATTGCAGTCCAAGGACATCTTGATTTCCCAAGGTTGGGACCTGCTTGTATAGATTGTTGCCCACTGATTGTATACTACAGTATCTGAATTTCACTCATGAAGTGGCTCTTTCCGTTTTAGTGGTATTGGGGAACTTCTTGTGGTAATAACAATTGCCAGCCTCACAAAACCTCTCTTGTAATCCTCTATAGATCCTCCATGAGTAAATCTTTCTAATGGTGTATTGGAGAGCCTTGGTATAGGCTTGCAAGTTGGCCAGTTCACAGTTGAAATCATGGCTGAGGTAACACACACAGCTGTATTTTTTGTGAAGAAGCTGAATTGGGGTGGCTGTTCCTCCTTTTCTTTTAAGGGAGTCTTCCTTTTCAGCTTCCTTTGAGGGATCAGTGTGCATTTTTTACATATTTCTCCTCAGCTTTCGATAAGTTGCACAGCCCCAGAGTGCTGCCAGGTGAAGGTGATGGTAAATAACTTCTGAGTATTCTAAAAAGCCTGGAAAAGGTTGCCATAAGTTGGAATCAACTTGATGGCATTTAATTATTAATTATTCTTAGATAATGGATCAAAATCTTATTGAGATTTTAGACCTAAATCAAGATTTTACCATTTCACATTTCAGTTTTGGGTTCTAATAATTCTCTTTCATACCAAAATTTTAAAAGAAATTTGTACATAGAATATTAACAAGCTAGGGAAAGGGCTGTGCTTATTTCTGACATGGTTTTGATCTGGAGATTTAGGGTAGAGGGAGTTGTATGGAGGAGCCTTAAGGCATGGGAACCTTCACAGTCATATCATCTAGGTGCAAGATTAGTGCCTTAGAAGAGTCTGCACTTGCTCTTGTCACCCCAGGAATGCCTGTCTGTGCTATTTGGAAAAATTATTTAAGAAGAGCTGCCTTATGTTGCTATCACCTTTGGCCTTATGCTTCCTTTATATTCAGAGAACATTTATCTTGGAAGCAGAATGTTCCTACAATCTCTACCATCAGCATCTCCTCTAAAATACTATTTTTTTTTTGTTTTGCCTTGTATACCCAGACTTCTTATACACTTCCAACCAGATAAGAGTTTTTCGTTTCTCTGAATTGTGACGTTGCAATTTAGTTTGTAGGGGGAGGCAGGAAGTTACCTTTATTTTCTTCAGGGTGCATTCCACTGCCTACTGTCTTGAACATAGAGAATCAGATAGTTTTGAGGATTTGAAAACTGCTTGGCTCAGTCTGTGAAGCAGAACCTGTGGCCCTCCAGGTGGTCTTCTAACTGCTATCAGCCCCAACCAGTGTGATCATGGGAGTTGCAGTTCACGGCCTCAGGCTTTCTGTAACTGATCAACAGTTAATTTTTTTCTGTTCTGCACAAAATATATTCCTACTCTAAAGCCTAGTTATAATGAATAGATATGATAAGTTTGTGTCAATGGCTAAAATCCTGTTTGTGTAAATTATGAGGCATAAGGGCGATGGTGTCATCAGCCTACTGAATGAAATCATTTTCATGAGGCATTAAGGTATTCTGTGGTGTAATGGTGATGGTGTCATCAATGGGCATTTTTTAAAAAAAATTAAGGACTTTCCCCACACGTTCTGATGCCACTAGGGGTCCCAAGTACTCTCTCTCGTAATTGTTAACCTGTTGGGGCTGAAGGATAGAAGGCAAGGTCTTTAATGACTGAAAATCACTGTGGCCTAGGAGATTTGTGATGGGAGTGCGAAATCTTCAGTTTCCAAAAAATTGCCCTGGTTGATGACATCATCACCATTTTGCCACAGAATACCTCAGTGCCTCATAAGAGGATTTCAGCCAGTAGGTGTGATGTCACTTGATTGACTGCTTTCTTCCATAGAATAAAAGTTAACTATACGCAACATAAAAACCCTAGATTGTCAATGAGAAGATTCTAGTCTAATCTCATTTGCTGTTAGAAACATAACAGTTCCAAACGAAGGCTTAGTACCTCTTAAGAGCTTTGATATATTTAAATCTTTGAATAAGTCAATATGATTTCTGTTGCAACCCAGATATGATTAAAGAACTGCATGACTGCAATGCAATCTGAATATCACAACCATTGAAAATTCAGACATTTAGAACAGGTTTTACACTGATTCTGCAGCTTGTACTGGATGTTACCCTCACCATTGCAACCCCTTGTTAGTTTGGCAAAGCTTTACCCTCTAGGTTTAGTTGCAGAACAGCTCCTATATGTCACTGGATAAGTCCAACAGACTTCTGGAGTGTTTCATGAATGTGTGTGTGTGGAATTGGTCCCAAACTCCTCTACTATGATATACAAGATTTGCTGAAGTAGAAGGAGATAGTTGGAATTTGTGTGATCTGGATAGTTGGTGGGCTTCAACTTTGGAACAGGCAGGAAACGGACCTTCTTCACACCAAAAAGATAGAAGTGTGGTGAGTTTAAAGGGGAGAATTGCAGTACAAGGGCAATATTGTTAAACATCCCTCTCATTGTCAAAGTGTCAAATGGAATGCTAGCTGGTACTGTTTTCTAGTCTGTTTTTCCCTTGTCAGTGATGGTAAGTCCTAAAAATAATTGTTAAAAGATTATTGTGGAGTCTTTGAGTAGATCATTGAGGTGAGATAAAATTTGAGTTCATTTGTAGCAAATTATTAAAAAGGGTGGGTCTAGTATTCATCTCTTGGAGGGAAAAATTAACCCAAATCCACAAATATGTCGATTACCTTACATGATGGTAAACCTACAATTGTATGGATAAGTATAATAAAGAGCTGCTATTGCTTGAATAAGGTAGGTGAGTATATTAAGGGCAGTATCTGCCATTTAGGAGTGTCATGATAATGTGTGGGAATTTAACGGTTTGCATTAGGCTAACTCATGTGAATTTCCCAATTCCCAGACCCCTTTGCTGATGCAACTAAGGGTGACGACTTACTCCCGGCAGGGACTGAGGACTACATCCATATAAGGATCCAGCAACGAAACGGCAGAAAGACACTAACTACTGTTCAAGGAATTGCAGATGACTATGACAAAAAGAAGCTTGTGAAAGCCTTCAAAAAGGTGGAGATATTGTTTGTTAGGTCTTGAAGAGTTTGAGCTAGAAGCATCAGCGTCTGTGAATTAAGGTTTCAGTGTAGAAGTACCAGTGAAAATGTGGTGGTTGTAAGTTTTATAAGAAGAGCTGAGCTAGATCAGGCCAAAGGTCTGACTCATATAATAAAAGCCATAGGCAATGTTTTGGACTTCATCTCCTTTCAGCCCTAGCCAGCATAGGCAGTGATGAGCAGTGCTGAGTTGCAGTCGAGCAACTTTGGTCATCCTTGCTTTCAAGTGAATCCAAGCTACACAGGCAGGTACACTTTTGCACAAGGCAGTTAACATTCAGTGCCAATTTGTTGCTTAAAGAAATACCTCAGTATGTTATGGACTAATCTTTGACAATACCACTTACGTGTCAAAAACATGGATTTGAAACATCAAATAAGAATTTTTAGTATTCATTTCTGCCTTTCTAGCAAGGTAGTGAATAGAAGAAGTGATAAACATCGACTAATGAATGAGTTATGAGAGTATAGCATAAAGGGAACTTTGGCAAAAAGGTACTACACATATCCAGTTAGTAGTGGTGAGATCTGAGAGAAATGTGTGGAGTGATAATTTTTGGGAAAATGGGAAGCCCCCTGGGTCCTATAATTTACATAGGTAAATTGCTGATCTTAGTTCTGTGAGTGCTAAGAGCTGTTGTCCAAACATCCAGGAACATCTCCTTGAAGAGTTCTTTTTGGGGGGGGGGGGGACTACAATTTTCACCTGTTCTGGAAGCTGTGGTTCCCCCCACCAGAGGGGGGAAAAACCCTTCTAAGCGCTGCTAAATCAGTATTTGAAGGTTGGTCTGTTTCAAACACAAAGTTAGCCCAAGTATTGGGTATTTTTAATCTGCAAGTGATCCGAACATAATTTGCTATTGCTCAGTATATGAAATATTTATCTACAGAAATTTGCCTGTAACGGTACTGTGATTGAACATCCTGAATACGGGGAAGTGATCCAGTTACAAGGTGACCAGAGGAAGAACATTTGCCAGTTCCTCCTGGAGGTGAGTCCCTGCAGCCTTAGCAGTACAGCCTGCTAGCTCAGATGTTAAAATACACAAGAAGCCTGTTTAAATTAAACCAGTATTTTGAACACTTTGGCCCTGAACATGACAGGATTGAATGAGTCACTAACCCAGTTATGAGCAGTACTGCTGCATTGACTAAACTGATAATAGTTGCGAGCTGAGTCATCAGGCTGGGGAAGGGGAATGAATATAACAAGCTTGACTTTGGCAGCCTTGCCTGATTACATTCGCAAGAGAATTGATATATATCTGAGTGGCTGGATTTATATAAGGCAGCATTTGAGCCATCTGACTTTCTTTAGTGTAATATAAAAAGCTGCTGCAGATGATTTTTTTTTAATAGTCTCTAATCATTGCCTGCTGACTCCCACCCACCCCCATTCTTGTAGGCTGTGATAAATTCATGTGTTCATTTTTGCATTGATAAGATTGAGGCTCTAACTACAGAAGATCTTGCTGTCATCTGTTTATTTTCTACAGGTTGGCATTGTTAAGGAGGAGCAGCTGAAAGTTCACGGCTTCTAAAATGTGTGTGCTTATATGAAAAACTCTGCAAGTTTTGTTCTTATCCAAGCTGGTCAATCTGTGAAATATGATTATTTGCAGTAAATGGACTTCCCTTTCAAAATCTGGTTTGCTTTTGCATGACTACAGAAAACATATGGAGTGTAGACTAGAAACACATAAGAAAACTGCAGTAAGATGGTAATACAAGGTCCTCAAGAATTTTAACACATTTCCAATGGAAATGTTCTACTGCTGATAGTTCAGTGTATTACTTTTCACCTGATTTAAATGTTGTATTAAAACCATGTGTGTTGCAGATTAAATAAAATGTCTCTTATCTTAATCTCTTGAGCATTTATGATTTATTAATTGTGAGCCATCAAAAATGGTAAACTTAGTCACAGCCTTTAGGTCATCTGGGAAACCAGGAAGAATTTCAGACAAACTGTCAATACAGCAGCATTGACTGCAAGCTTTCACAAGGATTTCATAAGAATCTGAGGTTGAGTGAAATAGGATTGCTTGCTTATAATCAGGTTTATATGGCAAATACAGCTGCCTAACTGGATAAAGTGTAACTGACATCTAGGAAATGTATGCCATTGCTGGCCTTGGGTGGAGGTCGCTTCCTGTTCTGGTACTAAAATACTCTATTGCTGAGCATGCTTCTCAAACCTATGCTGTAATGACGCAAACATCTTCATAATAATTTGTAGTGTTTGTAGTAGAAATGTTATTGATTGCACTAGTGAGGGCAGCTGTTGTTACTTTATTAAGCTGTTTGTGATGTGCCCCTCACGTGTCCCCAGGTTGTTTCACTAGCCTGAGGCCCATGCCACATTCTCTCCTTTACGCTGCCACCAGTTGACCTCTGTCAACACCCTTTAATTAGAAAGATTGAGGTCCAAGCTGAGTATAAAGTTGAACAACACAGGTTTATTGATTACTGTTCGCTTAAACAGGTTCTTCACAGACTTTAATGTATTCATTAGATTACCGTGTTTCCCCGAAAATAAGACAGGGTCTTATATTAATTTTTGCTCCAAAAAACTCATTAGGGCTTATTTTCAGGGGATGTTTTATTTTTTTCATATACAACAACCTACATTTATTCAAATACAGTCATGTCATCTTCTTTTGGTTGCTGCACAATGGTGGAGGGCGGGGTTTCACTTAACTGGGGCTTATTTTTGGGGTAGGGCTTATATTACAAGCATCCTGAAAAATCATACTAGGGCTTATTTTTAGGTTAGGGCTTATTTTCGGGGAAACAGGCTAGTAATAACTTCTTTCACTCTTAACTCTCTTAGCTCTCTATAAGTTCCACACTCTTAACGCCTAACTCTGCCACACTCTCTAACTCCCACAGACAAACTCTTACTTCAGACTCTCCTCTCTGACTCTCCCTGACTGAACTCCTCAGACTCTGACTCGCCCCTCCCTTCTAGTTTCTCTGGCGCCGCCTCCCAACAGCTCCCATTGGTGTATGCAAATAACCTACTACATGAGCCAAAGCAGGGTGATCGCCACACTGTTCCTTTCTGGCTTTGTAAAGTGAATTGTATCAGTGAGAAGCGCCTGCTCCTTGACTACAGACACGAAAGATTAAAAGAGTGTTGACATTTGAATGTTTAAAATGCAGTCACAGATTGATTTCCAGGTTCACATCATGTCCCATGAACTTGTAGGGAACCTGAACTGGTCCTTCAGCTGGTTGTCTACCCATTCCAAGACTTTGGAAGATTTTACTATATATTCTTATGAATGTATGTGATTCAATGTAGCTGGATTCAATGATGGTGCTACATGCATACTACATGCTTGTATATATAGCTGAACCAAGTGGACAGCTAGATTAAAATTCACAGTAAATTAATGTATTCTCCTGGATCTAAAGATAATTACTATTTGAAATGCATTCTGCTTTTGGCAAGGGCAGGTACCACCTTTTAGCCACATCAGAAAAAAATTCTTTGTGAGCAGCCTTTGTTGGTCAAGTACTGCAAACTGGGTTTGGCAGATAATCACAGGCAAACTATTTATACTACAACTTCTGGAAAGTCCTTTACTGGCAGTTTTTGGATATAGTCCACCTCCTCCCCCCAACCTTAGCTCCAAGCAGGCAGCTGTGATACATGATCATCTTGAGGTGATTACTGTATGTATCAAGTGAGCTTACATATCAATACTGCTAGTTCATTGCTGGAATTTGGTTTATTTGGGGGTGATACTTGTTTGAGAAGTATGAAAGCAATTCCACAAATTGTTGCAGTTTCTTTTCATATTAAAATTACAATTGAGTCATAGTTTTTCATGCATGAATTTATTTTTACATGAATTCATGGTGGAAAGCAGGACTAGTGCCTGTGCTTTCAGATATGTACTGGGCAATCTTAAAACATTTTCACTGGACTATGCTTTTCTAAATATTTGTTTTCAGGTCTTGCATGCTGCCATGTGCTACTCTGACCATTACTACTCTGGCTGAGTTAGTAGTTCAAGTCCAAGAAGCTAGACTGCCAGTATTTTAATTATTCTTTTGCGTTTGGGGGATTCACATTTAGGTCGAATTAGGAAAGTGAGAAACTGAATAACTGCCTGGGAAATTGTAAATCTGCCTAGTTGCAAGAATTAAAGTTGGGGAAATAGATATATAACTCAAACAAGGGCAATTTAACTTGATGGCCCCAGAAAACTTACCTCCCCTGAGCACCTGTTTCTTAAGGCTGTGGGTCCTCCAGTCCTGCTTTTCCTCTTCTTCTGCAGTCATTTACCACTAATGAGGTTTTGCTGACTCCTTCGTGCATGTCATTGCATGAAAAATTCTCAGGAAAGTCCTGGCAAAATTTAAGGAGTGGATTCTAGACATGAGTCTTGGGTTGTGAAATTAGCTCTTAATGAGTTCTGATGGTGTGGAGAATGTGTGCTCATCACCAGAAACAACAGTGAGGGGTAATGGGAATTATAGTAAAACAGCATCTAAAAGGTTCCTGTCCTACACCTAGAAAAGAAGAGCATTTATTATTTGTCATCTTTTTAAAACATGAAATGCAGTTTTACATGAATACCTTTCCTGCTGAAAGAGGTCCATGACAATGAACCATTTATATTGAAAAAGTGTGGTAATTTGTTTTATTAATGGTTATATGATACCCATTTGGCTTACTGAAAAAATGATATGCAAAAAATTCTTTAGAAACAAGTTTGATTATATAATATTCTACAACAATGACTAGTGTCTAAAGCTGTTCACCAGGCAATTTGAAGTAGGAATAATTTCAGCCTATGTGTCATTTTATTACACGATATAGGCCTCTTTTTAGATTGTAAATAAAATTGGAAACTACCACTCGCATTGTGGCATTCTTCAAAAAGAACGGATTTTGAGATGGGGGGTGGCGTGGAAGTCATAGATGACTTAATGATCACCACAACCTTTTTTAGAAGGTTTGGAACATGTCCCTCTTCAACATACAGTATGAGCTTTCTTTGAAGATAATTAGATTCAGGTTGGTAGTTGCTAGTCTCTTATCTATTCTACCCGTGTTCAGCTCTTACTAGCCTGCTTGGTCCCAAACAGTGCTACATAACTGATGACACCCTTGACTGCGGACAACTGGCACATGAATTATCATTCCCAAATTAGACATCACCACCTTTCACCCACTACTAGAAATGGATAGAGTAGGAGGATTCTCATCTCTTCCACTCTAACCCTTCACTGCCTTCTGGGCGGAGTGGAATCAGCTAAAGCCCTACATTTGCAATGCTGTCTCTTCTTTCCTGTCTGATTTCAGGCCTCAAATGATAACTCCTTCGTTTGTCCCTTTTTTATTTGGAGGGATAGAGAGCAAAGGGGAAGGTTTGTAGTTTCCAGTTTTAAAAATGCATTGCATTCTTGAACAGCTGGAGTGTCTTGACATCTTGTTTTTTTCCAGTGGAGGCATAAACAACATTGCACTGAACATAAATGGAGGCATGCATTTGTACAGCTGCCCACATTTTTTCCTCAGCTGAAACAGCTGACGTTGTTACAGCAATAAACATCAATGTGGATCTGATTTGTCAAAGCAAGGACTAAATGGACTCCTTCATAGTAGAATGTTTCTTTTCATGTATTTTTGTTGTTGCCCATCAGATCGCGTTATGTAGCTGAGATATTAGTCTAAACAATTGATGTAAGGTAGCTTGTACAGGTTGTATGTCCATATTTTAAAATGAGGGTAGGCAGCTATGGGCCTAGACGATGGACTCCAGCTCCCATCAGCACTAGCCAGTGGTGACAGATTGTGGGAGCCGCGGTCCAAAAACATCTAGAGAGCCACAGTAAGGCAATTGTTTTCTAAAAGTTTTAAAGGACTACCTGCCCTCTGTACTTAATGAGGTACCATTAATAGCATTAATAATTACATATGACTTACAAATAAATAACATGCACAGTGCCCTGATTTTGGTGGGTATATGGTTTAACCTTCCAACAACTATATCACAAAAACAGCTTTCCCCCCAAGCCATATGAAAGGGAGTAAAATGAATCAGTGGTGGGGAGCTATGTTGTTGTTTAGTCATTAAGTCGTGTCCGACTCTTCGTGACCCCATGGACCAGAGCACGCCAGGCCCTCCTGTCTTCCACTGCCTCCCGGAGTTGGGTCAAATTCATGTTGGTAGCTTCAGTGACACTGTCCAACCATCTCGTCCTCTGTCGTCCCCTTCTCCTCTTGCCTTCACACTTTCCCAACATCAGGGTCTTTTCCAGGGAGTCTTCTCTTCTCATGAGATGGCCAAAGTATTGGAGCCTCAGCTTCAGGATCTGTCCTTCCAGTGAGCACTCAGGGCTGATTTCTTTCAAAATGGATAGGTTTCTTCTCTTTGCAGTCCAGGGGACTCTCAAGAGTCTCCTCCAGCACCACAATTCAAAAGCATCCATTCTTCGGCGGTCAGCCTTCTTTATGGTCCAGCTCTCACTTCCATACATCGCTACTGGAAAAACCATAGCTTTGACTATGCGGACCTTTGTCGGCAAGGTGATGTCTCTGCTTTTTAAGATGCTGTCTAGGTTTGTCATCGCTTTCCTCCCAAGAAGCAGGTGTCTTTTAATTTCGTGGCTGCTGTCACCATCTGCAGTGATCATGGAGCCCAAGAAAGTAAAATCTGTCACTGCCTCCATATCTTCCCCTTCTATTTGCCAGGAGGTGATGGGACCAGTGGCCATGATCTTAGTTTTTTTGATGTTGAGCTTCAGACCATTTTTTGCGCTCTCCTCTTTCACCCTCATTAAGAGGTTCTTTAATTCCTCCTCACTTTCTGCCATCAGAGTGGTATCTGCATATCTGAGGTTGTTGATATTTCTTCCGGCAATCTTAATTCCGGCTTGGGATTCATCCAGTCCAGCCTTTCGCATGATGTATTCTGCATATAAGTTAAATAAGCAGGGAGACAATATACAGCCTTGTCGTACTCCTTTCCCAATTTTGAATCAGTCAGTTGTTCCATATCCAGTTCTAACTGTTGCTTCCTGTCCCACATATAGATTTCTCAGGAGATAGATAAGGTGGTCAGGCACTCCCATTTCTTTAAGAACTTGCCATAGTTTGTTGTGGTCGACACAGTCAAAGGCTTTTGTGTAGTCAATGAAGCAGAAGTAGATGTTTTTCTGGAACTCTCTGGCTTTCTCCATAATCCAGCGCATGTTAGCAATTTGGTCTCTAGTTCCTCTGCCCCTTCGAAATCCAGCTTGTACTTATGGGAGTTCTCGGTTCACATACTGCTGAAGCCTACCTTGTAGGATTTTGAGCATAACCTTGCTAGCTTGTGAAATGAGTGCAATTGTACGGTAGTTGGAGCATTCTTTGGCACTGCCCTTCTTTGGGATTGGGATGTAGACTGATCTTTTCCAATCCTCTGGCCACTGCTGAGTTTTCCAAACATGTTGGCATATTGAGTGTAGCACCTTAACAGTGTCATCTTTTATGATTTTAAATAGTTCAACTGGAATGCCATCACCTCCACTGGCCTTGTTGTTAGCCATGCTTTTTAAGGCCCACTTGACTTCACTCTCCAGGATGTCTGGCTCAAGGTCAGCAGCCACACTATCTGGGTTGTCCGGGACATCCAGATCTTTTTGGTATAATTCCTCTGTGTATTCTTGCCACCTCTTCTTGATGTGTTCTGCTTCTGTGAGGTTCCTACCATTTTTGTCCTTTATCATGTCCATCTTTGCACAAAAGTTTCCTTTAATAGCTCCAATTTTCTTGAACAGATCTCTGGTTTTTCCCTTTCTATTATTTTCCTCTATTTCTTTGCACTGTTCATTTAAGAAGGCCCTCTTGTCTCTCCTTGCTATTCTTTGGAAGTCTGCATTCCATTTTCTGTAACTTTCCCTATCTCCCTTGCATTTTGTTTCCCTTCTCTTCTCTGCTATTTGTAAGGCCTCATTGGACAGCCACTTTGCTTTCTTGCATTTCCTTTTCTTTGGGGTGGTTTTTGTTGCTGCTTCCTGTACAATGTTACGAGCCTCCATCCACAGTTCTTCAGGCACTCTGTCCACCAAATCTAGTTCTTTAAATCTGTTCTTCACTTCCACTGTGTATTCATAAGGGATTTGGTTTAGATTATACCTGACTAGCCCAGTGGTTTTTCCTACTTTCTTCAGTTGAGCTTGAATTTTGCTATAAGAAGCTGATGATCAGAGCCACAATCAGCTCCAGGTCTTGTTTTTGCTGACTGTATAGAGCTTCTCCATCTTTGGCTGCAGAGAATATAATCAATCTGATTTCGGTATTGCCCATTTGGTGATGTCCATGTGTAGAGTCGCCTCTTGTGTTGTTGGAAAAGAGTGTTTGTGATGACCAGCTTGTTCTCTTGACAACACTCTATTAGCCTTTGCCCTGCTTCGTTTTGAACTCCAAGGCCAAACTTACCTCTTGTTCCTTTTATCTCTTGACTCCCTACTTTAGCATTCCAAACCCCGATAATGAGAAGAACATCTTTCTTTGGTGTCAGTTCTAGAAGGTGTTGTAAGTCTTCATAGAATTGGTCCATTTCAGCCTCTTCAGCATCGGTGGTTGGTGCATAAACTTGGATTACTGTGATGTTGAAAGGTCTGCCTTGGATTCGTATTGAAATCATTCTATCATTTTTGAGATTATATCCCAGTACAGCTTTTCCCACTCTTTTGTTGACTATGAGGGCTACTCCATTTCTTCTACGGGATTCTTGCCCACAATAGTAGATATGATAATCGTCTGAATTAAATTCGCCCATTCCCGTCCATTTTAGTTCACTGACGCCCAGGATGTCAATGTTTATTCTTGCCATCTCATGTTTGACCACATCCAGCTTACCAAGGTTCATAGATCTTACATTTCAGGTTCCTATGCAGTATTCTTCTTTGCAGCATCGGACTTTCCTTTCACTTCCAGGCGCGTCCGCAGCTGAGCGTCCTTTTGGCTTTGGCCCAACCACTTCATATCTTTTAGCCTTTTGTTTCTGTTCATGGGGTTTTCTTGGCAAAGATACTGGAGTGTCTTGCCAGTTCCTGCTCCAGGTGGATCGCGTTTAGTCAGAACTCTCCACTATGACCTGTCCGTCTTGGGTGTCCCTGCACGGCATAGCCCATAGCTTCTCTGAATTACTCAAGCCCCTTCGCCACGACAAGGCAGCAATCCGTGAAGGGGAGCTATAGTGTGGGGCAAAAGCTTCAACCGGCCAAATCTCATTCTGGATCCCGTGCCCCTTCCCACCAGCCTGTTTACTCTTAAAAAGCCACCTTTTTTTTGCTCGCAGTATATGCACATGTCATTTAATTTTGGCCCAAGAGAACTAAAGCTGTCAAGAAAAGAGAGACGGTGGTCCCAGGATGTAAAAATGGGTATCAATACTTTATTCAAAGATAAGCCCAACGCGTTTCAGCTATTGCACTTTTAGCCTTCTTCAGGGGCTATAATATAAATAAAACAGAAAGAGCACATACATGAGTTACTCATTTGACTGGGAAAACATATAAGACATTTTTTAAAAAACATTTTGTGCTAGCATTAATACATTGATACATTAATATAATTGTCATAGTTTACATTAAGTATTAAAAGTGATTTACAGGAAGAGTAACATAAGTCAGGTTACATACCGCTGATGTTATGCTTATGTAGAATCTGACTAAGGATATTTTTGTGGACAATCTCTCACTCCTTTTCAGATAAATGGTACCGTGGTGGCAGAAGAAGAACAGTTTTATAAACAAAAGACTGCACAGCTGTGTACAAGGTCGAACTAGTGTGTTAGCCTTCCTTGGCTAATTACCCTTTGAAAAAGTATCTGAGGGAAATAATATGAAACTACAGCAAGGGAATATAGTCTATCTCTTTATTGTGACCAGAAGGAGGTAAAGAATTTAACCTTAAAATCCAGTCTATTTCTTTTTTTAAGAAGAGCCCTATCATGATGTGTGGGGACAACTTCTAGGATCCAGAACTTCAGATCTCTTTCTGAATGGCTATGCTGAACAAAATGACTTACAAGGGGAGTTCCCTTTTTTTTTGTTTCTGATATTGCTTAGGTGTTCCCCTATACAGATTTTAAGGGGTCTAGAAGTTTTTCCCACATACAATTTGTTACAAGGACACCTGATAGCATAAATTACCCCTTTAGTGTTGCAGTTTGTGAATTTGGTTAAGGTATATCTTTTGCCCTGTTGAATGTCTGTAAACTCTGTCATCCTGCTGGTGTTTTTACAGTAGACACAATGCACACATGGATGGTGTCCTGTTGGAGGGGGGTGTCTTTCCAGATATAACCTGGTTTTTGTTGTTTCTCTTTAAACTCACTGCTAACCAAAATATCAGCAAGATTTTTAGTTCTTTTGAAAGAGATTTGTGGTTTCTCTAAACAACCTGGTATATTGTTCAAGATATGCCAATGGGTTTTGATACAGTTTTGTAGTTTGCCAGTGACGTGGTTGTATGTGAGGACACAATTAATATCGTTCTCTGGATTTCTATTTTGTTTATGAAGAAGATCATTCCTTCTGGTCTGAATAGCTTTAGTAAAGTTTTTGTTAATGACTTGTTCTGGGTAGTCTTTTGCTGACAATTGTTTTTTTTAATTGATGGGATTCTTGTATGAAATCTTCTCTCTTGGTGCAATTCCTTTTGATTCTAAGGAATTGCCCATATGGAAGGTTGTATCTTAAAGGTCTAGGATGAGAACTGTCAAATCTTAAATAAGAATTGCAATCTGTGGGTTTTTTATAAAGGGTGGTGTATAATTTGCCTGCCTCTTTTTTTATTGTCAAGTCCAGAAAATGAATTTCTGTATCATTATATTCCATGTCAAACTGGATGTTGTTGTCCAACGAATTCACCCATCTAAGAAATTGTAATATTAAATTCCCTTGTCCCCTCCAAATTATAAAAATGTCATCAATATACCTGAACTATTTTATCAGATGTTTATTAAAGGGATTAGATTGAGAGGTAACATTTTTTTCAAATGATTCCATGTAAAGATAGGCTATTTCTGGAGCCATGGGACATCCCATGGCTACTCCTTTTACTTGCCAATAAAATTTATTTTCAAATTTAAAATAATTCTTTTTAAGGGCTATTTCTGCTAGTGAGTATAAAAATGAGGAGGGTGGATATTTTTCTGTTCTCTTGTTTAAGGTGTCATAGATAATATCTAATGCCTCTTCTTGAGGTATATTAGTATAAAGAGAATTGACATCCATAGTGATCAATATGTCATGATCTTCTACTTCAATAGGTGCTATTTTGTTAATGAAATCTCTGGAGTCTTGAATATATGATGGTATCAAAGGTATAAAAGGTTTTAAAAAATAATCTACAAATTTGGAAAGGGGCTCTAGGACAGAATTGGATCCAGACACAATGGGTCTCCCTGTTATTGGCTGATGTTCTTTATGATTTTTTGGAAGGGTAT